>CM027826.1:57645074-60045074 GCA_016097485.1 Eucalyptus sideroxylon x Eucalyptus melliodora | reverse complement strand
GGAAAACGTAAAAGAAAGAAAGAGGGGCTGTAGATTTCTGTAGTAACAGAAACCCTACACCCATTGTATTTATATTGAATATAAACTATATATGACAATAATACCCTTATGTAAGTAAAAAAGGAAATAAAACTTTGATAATAAAGGAAACTCAATTAAAGTAACTTAACACTCCCCCTCAAGCTGGAGCATATAGGTCACCCATGCCTAGCTTGGAACAACCAGCAACAAAAGCAGGACGAAATAATGCTTTGGAAAACATATCAGCAAATTGATCTCTAGAGGCAACGTAAGGAGTAGCAACCAACTTCTGCTTCACAGCATTACGAACAAAGTGACAATCAACTTCTATATGTTTAGTTTGCTCTTGAAAAACAGGATTCCCAGCAATATAAATAGCTGCTTGATTATCACACATCATGTCAATAGGTTGATTAATAGAAAATCCAAGCTCATGGAGAAGAGATTTCAACCACAACAATTCAGCCACAGTATGTGCCATAGCACGATATTCAGTCTCTGCACTAGACTTCGCAATGGTAGTCTGTTTCTTGCTTCTCCAAGTAACCAAATTACCACCAATAAAAGTGCAATACCCAGTTGTAGACCGTCGATCATATGTTGACCCAGCCCAATCAGCATCAAAATAGCCAACCAAAGTGGAAGAACCATTAGATTTATAAATTAGTCCCTTACCAGGAGAGCTTTTAAGATATCGAAGAATGCGACATATAGCATCCCAATGAGCTTTCTTAGGTGACTCCATAAACTGACTCACCACACTAACAACAAAAGAAATATCGGGACGTGTAATTGTAAAATAAATTAATTTCCCAACTAGACGCCGATATTGATGCTTGTCTTCAATTTCTTTTCCATCATCAATTCCAAACTTTTGATTTGGATCCATAGGAGTATCAACTAGCTTGGAAGCTAGTGTACCTGTCTCAGACAAAAGATCAAGAACATACTTTCGCTGAGGCAAATTAATACCTTTTTTACTTTGTAAAACTTCAATGCCCAGAAAATACCTAAGAGTTCCCAAGTCTTTAATCTGAAATTGCTGCTGAAGAAAGGACTTAATCTCAGAAATGCCAGTCATATCACTACTAGAGACAATTATATCATCCACATATACCACAAGAATGACTACCCCTGATTCCTTCTTGCGAACAAAAATAGAATGATCAGAATAACATTGGTGGAAACCACATCTGGAAATTACCGAACTGAATTTTTCAAACCATGCTCTTGGAGACTGTTTCAACCCATAAATGGCCTTATGTAGCCAACATACTTTACTACGATTCTCCCCCTGAGCAACATACCCAGGAGGTTGCTCCATATATACTTCTTCAGACAAATCACCATAAAGAAAAGCATTCTTGACATCCAATTGATATAATGGCCAATCGAAATTCACAGCAAGAGAAATAATAACACGAACAAAGTTGAGACGTGCCACAAGGGAAAAAGTCTCAAAATAATCCACTCCATAAGTTTGAGTAAAACCTTTAGCAATGAGTCGAGCTTTAAGACGCTCGATTGAGCCATCCGGATTGTACTTGATAGTGTACACCCAACAACACTTCACCACATCTTTCCCAAGGGGAAGATCAACCAATGACCACGTTTGGCGAGACACTTGAGCTTCCATTTCCACATCCATAGCTTTCTTCCGCTCAAGGTGAGACAAAGCCTCGGTGGCAGAAGTAGGAATTGTGTGAGTTTGTAATGATAGAGCAAAGTCATGTAATGGAGAAGGAAGATGTGAGGGAGACACATAACGCTCAATAGGATAAGCCAAAGAGGATTTTTGTGTGCAAGACCGAGTACCTTTGCGAAGGGAAATAGGAAGATCGTCTGGACCAGGAGACAAGGAGGAAGATTGATTGGAGGGAAAGCAGTCTACGGTGGTGCCGTAGACTGCTTTCGCCGCTGATACACCTACAAGGGAGGAGATACTAGAGACTGACTGACAGAATCTAGGAGGATTTGTTGTGGGATAGGAGGATCAGCTACAATGTCAGTTGAAAACTCTTTACCCTCAGTAGAATAGTATGGTGTGCTCTCGAAAAAAGTAACATCAGCACTAACATATTAAGTATAAGTTGTAGGATCATAACACCGATATCCCTTTTGTGTATGTGAATAACCGAGAAAAATACATTTAGTAGCACGAGGAGATAGTTTATCAGAACCGGAACGTAGGTTATGAACAAAACAAACACACCCAAAGATGCACGGGGTAAGAGAGAATAACGGCTTGTCAGGAAATACAACACTGATTGGTGACTGATGATTGAGGACGGTGGAAGGCATACGATTTATGAGGTAACATGCGATAAGGACAGCATCACTCCAAAATGATTTTGGCACATTCATAAGAAATAAGAGTGAACGAGCAACTTCTAGAAGGTGACGGTATTTTCTCTCGGCCACACCATTCTGTTGAGGGGTATAAGTACAACTTGTTTGATGTATAATGCCAAGATTAGAACAAAACAAAGAAATTGATTTCTTTGTATATTCTAGAGCATTGTCTGTTCGCAAAATTTTAAGGGATGTATTAAACTGATTAGTAACCTCACGATGAAATAATTGAAAAACATGTAAAAATTCAGAGCGGTCATGAAGCATATAGAGCCATGTTAAACGAGAATAATCATCTACAAAAGTAACAAAGTGGTTCTGAATGAACAAGTTCACGTAAAGTAGATGCACGAGAATCATTACGACTAGGAAAGGAACTACGATGATGTTTCCCAAGTTCACAAGCCTCACACTCAAGAGTAGAAATTGATTTACACTCGGGAATTATTTGTTGTAACTTAAATAAAGATAAATGCCCTAAACGAGAATGCCATAATAGGGGGGTAATAGAACTAGCAGCTAGACCATTGGCGTCAGCAGTGGAGACACCATTGAGATAGTAGAGTCCATCACATTCATGCCCTCCACCAATCATCTTCTTTGTCTGAAGGTCCTGAAAAACGCAATGAGATGGATAAAATGTAACTGAACAACTAAGAGCTTTAGTTAACTGACTAACAGATAACAAATTTAAAGGAAGTTGGGGAACATGTAAAACAGAGGACAAAGATAAGGAAGATGTAAGTGAAACAGTCCCTGATCCAACCACTTGAGTGGATGAACCATTAGCTAAAATAACTTCGGATGAAGGACTAGAGTTAGTGTGGGAAGAAAATAGTTCTTGCTTACCCGTCATATGACTAGAAGCCCTCGAGTCAATGACCCAAGAGGTGTTAGGAGACAAAGTAGAGAAAAGAGGCCATGTTACTTGTACATGCAAGAGTAGCAATGGATGAGAAATTGGAAGCCTCTAGTTATTGGACACGTTTGATGAGTTGTGCAACCATATCATCTCGAGCCGTAGACTCAGAAGAACTACCCCCAAGTGGGAGAGATGGGTTCATGTCGCTGTAAAACACATTTCGAGCACTCCCTTCAGACACAGTAGTATTTGCAGTAACTGATTATTGAGCCCACTCAGGCTTGCCATGCTTGGCCCAACAAGTGTCAACAATATGACCGAATTTGCCGTAGTGTATACACTAACGGCTATCTCGATCAGAACTTTGTTCACTACGTCCACCACCATGACTACGACCTCCCCCAAAACCACAACCTCTATTGGAAAATCCACCACGACCATGACCACCACTACCAGCCACAAATGCTGAATTGTCTTTAGAAAAAGTAGAAGACAGAGGGACAATGCGCTGAATTTGACAAAATGCTTCATTCATAGAAGGAACTCTCTCTCCAGCAAGAAGCTGACTCTTCACAGGCTATAAGTCAGCATTCAAGCCAGATAAAAATTTGGCCACTTGAAATTCAGCTTGTTGTGTCTTTAGTCTCTCAAGATCAGTAGTGATGGGCTGATAAAGATTGAGTTCTTCCCACATACCTTTCAAAGCACTCTAATATTCTCCAAGAGACTTGTCTCCTTGTTTAAAATTAAAGATCTTCTCATATAGTTCATAAACTCTAGACATATTTTTGTCTTGTGAGTAACTCTCCATAAGATCATCCCACACTCCCTTAGCAGTTGTGTGGAACATGACATTAACAGTGATGGATGGTTCCATGCTATTCAATAACCACACCAGAAGTATATCATTCTCTCTCATCCAACCACTATAGTCTCCAGAATTTTCAGCAGGAGGGTCTGTGGTAAGATAATGAAGTTTCCCTTGGCATTAATATAGGCCTTCACAGCTTGGGCCCATAACAAGTAACTGGAGGATCCATTTAATTTAATAGTGGTAATTTGAACGTTGACACTATCTGTAGGAGCCTTAGTATCACTCATGATGATAATCTTAATATAAGTATATCTACCACTAATCAAGAAGGCTGAAACTTTAGTGCAAGTAACAAAGCAACAACGCTAATGTATATTCAGATGTAATCGGCTCCATCAATTAACCAAAGGGATGCTGAAAACTCATAAATAGAGACTGCTGTATAGAAGAAAATATCTTACCAGAAATCTTGATTCAAATAATTATATGTTTGATGGAAAACCAGCAAGACTAGTCAACCATAACCAATAGAATACTCTGATTCTTGAATCCGTTGATCAGCAAGTGTTGTAATCCATGTTCATAAACCGAACCTAATGAATCCGATATCTTTTGATCTCATATGTATCGAGACTTGAAGAGAAAACATATAAAAATTGCAGCTTTAGGTGGCTACGCACTAGAGAAGAAGTAGGGTTACTAGGGGACTCTCAAACCAGCAATATGATTAAGTAATCAGATAGTTAGATCCGCTCTGATACCATGTCACAGAGCTGATTAGAGAACCCGCAAAGAATAGTAAGAGAGAAAGAAGAAGAGAGAAGGAGAGAAGGAGAACGTAAAAGAAAGAAAGAAGGGCTGTAGAACAGAAACCTACACTCATTGTATTTATATTGAATATAAACTGTATATGACAATAATACCCTTATGTAAGTAAAAAAGGAAATAAAACTTTGATAATAAAGGCAACTCAATTAAAGTAACTTAACATATCCCTCCATAGCAGAAACTTCTAGCGAGATAGATGTTTAACAGCAGCTAGGAAGGGAAGGAAATAGAAAACCTAGACAAACATTTCTAATCTCAGCATCAAATAATATTCAAACAAAGGAAACAATTATATAATGATTGCAGGAAATCCCATCCTGCACTACTAATTTATTTCCAGCCACCCTGAATCTCAACTGAGGACCAAAGTCCAGAATACTTCAGTGCTGTGAGGCCACTTGAGTTTGGTGTGTTCACCTCGAGTCCTGGGATTGTAAGCAAGAACTTTTATCATCTGCACACAAATTTTTAGGGATAAATTCCCCAGTGCAAGATTACTGAAGTCCATGTTGCTGGTCTCAAGACTGATCCTGGGAAGGGAAAGGTCTGGGGAAGTTCAAACCAGCAACAATCTGGTTCCCGTTGGTTGCTCGCTAATGGAATGGGAAAGAGCAATAAGCATCCGTTTATGAAGTCAAAGACTGCTTCTTCTAAATCTACTGCCCCAGCAACAACTAAGGCACAGCCTGGTGACACATTGTGGAGCATCTCATCCCGTGTTCATGGAACTGGTGCTAAATGGAAGGAATTGGTGGCTCTTAACCCCCACATACGCAACCCCAATATTATTCTCCCAAACAAAACCGTCAGGTTGCATTAAGTTGGGGGTGCGAACCAGAACTTCTTGAAAGAGGCTTGGTTTGCCAAGCTGGGTTGAGTGAAGTTTATGAGCTGCGTTAGTTGTGGGCTTGCTGCTTGAAACCACACATTGTGGTCGTCTAAGAATGAAAGTACTGGCTCCGGCCTTTGAGAACTCTCTTACCTTCCCAATTGTTATGGACTGATTATCACCAGTAAGGTACAAAAGATCTGTCTATGCCTTTACCAAAAAAAAAGATCTGTCTATGCAATTGTTTTCATCTCTCTGTTCTTCCATCCCCTGTAATCAGTTTGCATATGAACAGTAATTTTCTGTGTTTTGTGTGGGATGATATGCTACCAATCCTTTGTCTTGTGATTAGGAACAACAGATCGGTCCATGAGATTTTAGGTTGCATTTCTGCCTTGTCCCTCCTCTACTTGTCTATATAAAGAAGAAAAGATCGTTTGGCAAGAAGTCATAATATCAGAGCTTGAATGTTGTTTTGGAAGAAGCACACGTTCTGGTATGTGAACATTACATATGAAACTAGCGCTGCTTCGATTCTGACCTTTGAGGGAGGATCAGCTTGCACGGCCTGCGAATAATAATGGAGTGTTTTCTGTGAAATCTGTGTATCACTTCCTTAAAATTAGGCAGGAAAGATAGTGTAGGAAGTTCATGTAAACGGTGTGACTGCATTATGGTTTGGTGCCACGGGGTTGAAATTGATCAGACACAGAGGCTCACTAGCTTTGATCAGATGGCTTTTGGACATCTATCAGCACTGAAGAAGTATATGAAGGAAGCATAAAAGAAATGCGGATGCTTTTGAGGAAGGTGGGTTCGGTTGTTTGGCGTGATTGGAAAGAGAATGGTGAAGCTGTGTGAGACAAATCATAGAATGGCCCAATGTTGCTTTTACCTAGTAATCTGCGGCATACATAGGAGTAGATCAGATTACTTTGTGGCCAGGCCTTCCCATTCTCTTTAGAAAGATTTGGCTACGCGGGCGAGACATCTCTCATGAGGAGAGCTCGAGAATAATGCGGGATCGACTCTGCATTTGGTTTAGTAGTCTCATTAAATCGTTTGCACAACTGGCGGTACTCAGAATGATCTTATGACATAGGGATTGAGTTACAAAGAACATAGGCATCAAGACTATGCAGTAATCCTTTGTCCCACCAGATGAATACACTAGATCTTGATATTGCCCCTAGATCTGCACCAACTCACACATCCTGATGTCCAATTCTTGAGCTTTTGCGGATCTTTCGGAGGTATCGAACGGTGTGAAATAGAAAAAGAATGGCTACAGCGCAGAGAAAAACAAACATGAAGGGCACAGCCAATGGGATACTGTCGGATGGCATACGGTCGGTGGGTGCTTTGGCGGGTGCTTGGGTGGCGTCTTCAGGTTTCCTGTGCCCGTGCGAGAAGGCCAGCATGGACCGGAGGTAAGTCAGCGCCGTGAAAATGATAGTCACCCACATTGTGGCCATCAGAATCCTCGTCAGAACCTTCTTCCCCAAGGGGAAGCCACTTATGAGCAAGAAGATCGTGCTAAGGGATGCAAGAAAAGAGATGGTGTTGTATGTCAAGAACACTGAGTAACCCTTTGGATCGTTTGCGGCCATTATCGATGTTCCTGCCAAGTATAAGATCTTGCCTTGGTTGTCTTTCTGATCGTTGTCCCACACGCCGCAAGGAGGGCTAATGCCGGCTTGGTAAGCCATGGCTGCGATCACAGTGGCAGTTACCTGTCATGACGTGAAAGGAAGTTTTAGTATGTGAATGAAGAAATAGTGTTTCGACTATATTTATACATACGAAGATCATCGAGTCAAAGTTAGTCATTCCAACAAATGCACAAATTCAATTGATGGCTTTTCCTATATTTATGTAAATACTAGAAAATTGTAGCAAGCTCTCTACAGAAATAGAGCTCATGGATTAAATTGTTGAAAAACTAAGTGTATGAATATATACATATATGAGAAAAAAAATGAAGATATTTCGAAATTTGAACGTCTTTTTATAAAGGTTGCTATTGTTGTTAGAAAGAAAATCAAAATCAATAACTAAATGTGTGGAAAATAAAATACACTTATATTCCAGCCATCGATGAGGCTTGCCAAGTTCACAAGGTTTGAGTGAGGCCGAGCTCACCCAGCCGCCGATGAGGCTCGGGTGGCAATGCTCGGCCTTGCCAGGGGTTGGGGCAATGCTCCGACGAGGTTGCCGACCCTTGTCTAGCCGGTTAATGGCAACCGGCCAAAGAGGAAAAAGGAGAAGAAGAAAAAGGAAAAAAGAGAAAAATATAATAAAATTATTAAAAAAATTAAAAGAAATTCTAAATCACAAAAGAATTTAAAGTCTTACCAAATGCATTTCTATACCGAGAATAGAAATTTTGGACAGCTACTAAGTGTCTTCAAATACTCAAAAACTCGTTCAAAGAAAAGAATAAAAAAAATCATTTATAAATAGAAATTGTTCTTGAAAACAAAATTGTTATCCAAACAGACTCCAAGTCGTTGAGAATATTTGGAGAAGACAAAAGATTGAGTCTTTTAGAAATCCTCTTTACTTTATGTATTAGTAAAGATATTTGAAGAAAATCACCCAATTGCTCCACATTTAGATTTTCTTGAGTACCATTACTTTCTTAAATATTCATCAACTTGTTTCATCTCTTCTCATTATTAGATTTCTTATATTACCCTCTTTTTTTTTTTTTTTTAATCATAAGCCATCTATTATTGTAACTACTCATCTTCTTTCTCTACATAGCTATTTAATTATGAGCAATTTAGTACATATGTAGAAAATATTTTTAAGAAAGCATAACTATTTATTTTAAGCGACACAAATAATCATTTTTAGGAAAATAATTTATGAATCATCCATTTTTCATGAAAGAAACGAAGAGTTTGATTTAATTAGCTATGAGCTATGATCAATATGATCTAAGTTTTCAACAAATGCTACTCCAAGACATCTAGCTAAAACATTACCATCAGAGAACTGCGCATCTTCTCGATCCTTTCCTCGTGTTTGTCTTCCTTCTGCTTACTGATATCACCCGAGAAAGACTCTGGTGGAAACGCCTTTACCGGAGGAGTATTGGTGGAGGGAGGTGCTACAGATGCTAGGTCAACTACAATAGTTTTATTCTCCTCATTTGTGTTATCAACAATTGCTTGGTGAGTTGTCGATGTAGGGAATCTTATGGCTCTCAGAGCTCCAGCATGTACAAACAGTTCTCTCAATTCAATGACTTTGAAATCCTTTGGAAAATATTCCACTATATCCAGAGCAGAGAAGCCATTTCTATTCTCTGTGTTCACATCCACTTCGCTTCTTTGAAGCAAATATTTCACTGTCTACACAAAAAGATGAGCTTCTTATCAATTATAAAAGAAACAACAAACAAAGATATTTCCTGTATCAATCGATAAATCCACTGAAGTTTGAATGCAAAAAGCTTGAGTCTATAGAAAAATGAGAATAAGCCGGATTTTATCTGCACAAAATGTTCAATTGGAATGCGATATCTGACAGCGTCACAATTTCAAAGCAATTCGAAGCAAAAAGGATTACCTCTATTTGCTTGTTTGCTGCGGCCAAATGCAAAATGGTATTACCCTCATCATCTTGAGCATTCACCAAATCACCATATCTCACTACCTCCGGACTTGCCTTCACCAGCTCTTTCACGATGTTGATTCGGCCCTTCATCGTGGCTAGATGAAGTGGGGTCCTCCCATCTTCGTCATGGACAAGGCATGCACGGGGCTCTAATTGTAACAATTCCCTCACTATGTCGACGTATCCATTTGCAGATGCCAAGTGAAGAGGCGTACGGCCCTGCAAAGGTAAAGTGCTTGACAATGGAGCAATCTTATTGAGGGACACGTTCATGTGATTTCTATATATTGCATTTTCAAATCAAATAGACCGAGTTGCTCAAATTCACTGGTGTCTATAAGATCTTTCAGGCTGAATTAACCTGGAAACCCATGATTTGATTTCTGTCTGAATTTTGTTAATTTCCTTGAGACATATGATGGGTTTGATTTCTCACGGATCATGAAAACTGGAAAACAAAATACTACATTACATGTGCAAAATCTAATTTGACAAGCAAGATAGTCTGATATCAAACAACCACAACCAAGGTTTTCGCTTCGACATACCTGCGAGTCCAACTCCATAGCCAAATCCCTTTTATGAGCCAAAAGAGCCTTGGCAAAAGGTACATGACCGAGCATGCAGGCCACATGCAATGGTGTCTCATCGAAGCAAGTGACAGAAGCCCGAGCCAGGATGAGTCGGTCTTCTTGCAGCAACTGAGCTAACGACTCGACGCAACCGCCAAGCGATGCTTCATAGAGCCTCTTCTCTCGGCGTGTTCTTTCAGATGCTAAGGAAGCTTGTTGATGCAACTGCGCGGATGGCGACCTTCTTCTTGGGCTTGTGATCGATGGCATTGTTCACAGCTTGGGTGAACTCGAAATCGCTCGGGTTAATCACCTAAAGCTTTCGGTCCACACACGATCTCTCTTTTTCTTTCACTAGATTGCCTTGGAGTTGGAATGTCAAGGGTTGAGATTGTTAACTATATATAAGATGCTATAACGTGAGTCTTACATAGCATTTACATGCTGGAAAGAGCAAAGCAGCGACACAAACGCGTGGGATTAAAGAATATTCTTGCATGCTTCCACAATGTTGAAAAGTCAAGAGTTGAAAAGTAAAAGAGTAGAATAATACGATGATGCAACCCGTATTCAACATGAATTCATTGAACCAAGAAGATCAGCATGCATTTAAGATCGACGAGACTTTCATCGAAAAGTCCAAGAAATTTCGCTCGATTAGAAACTTGGAAAAGTTGATAAGGCCTCATCTTTGACACTGCTGATGTTGTCTTGAATTCCAAGAAATTTCCATCGAATCGGAAAAGTTGACAAGGCCTCCTCTTTGACTTTGCTGATGTTGTCTTCAATTCCAAGAAATTTCCATTGATTAGAGACTTGAGAAAGTTGATCGGGAAGTCTAGGAAGGTTTGGTGCTTGCAGGCTATACGTTTGTAGATATATTTCCTAGATTTTGACCTATCTACAACGGATTTCATGGGAAATAGTCCAAATTTGATTTAACTAGAAAATATCATGATATCCCTAATATTTAGGGGATAATCACTAAAAATTTCTTAGTTTCAAAATTGATAAGATCTTTAGGGTGGAATTCTTCTCTTATTGGGATTAGGGAAGTGGGGATATGATGATCTATTTATTCAGCATTTTATCTTGTATCTAAAGACGCTCAAGAAAGAAGAAATCATCTCTCTCTCCCGTGGACGTAGGTGGATTTTTGCCGAACCACGTAAATATATGTTTTCTTGATTATTCTTGTTTCTCAATTTTTCATCTCATCTAGTTAGGGTGCTCTGCCGCACAACAATTGGTATTGAAGCAATCCAAGTTCTCCATTCTTGTATTGTGACTTTTTACTAGATGGCTGGAAAGGTTTGACCATTCGATTTGATATCGAATGATTCACCGGGAAGAATAATTTTACACTATGACGGAGAAGAATGAAGGATCTATTAGTTCAACTGAGTTTATCAAAGGTTCTTCTGGGAAGATTGAACAAGTCGAACACCATCACCGACGATGACTGGGCCAACATGGAGGAGAGGGCGTGCAATGCGATCCGATTGAGCCTTTTAGACGAGGCTTTTCAATACGTGGTGGAAATCAAATCCGCTCCGGAGGTTTGGCTCAAACTCGAAAGCATCTACATTACGACAAGCTCTATCACAATGTTGATTCGGCCCTTCATCGTGGCCAGATGAAGTGGGGTCCTTCCATCTTCATCATGGACAAGGCATGCAAGGGGGTCCGATTGTAACAATTCCCTCGCTATTTCTGTGTATCCATTCGCAAATGCCAAGTGAAGAGGTGTACATCCCTGCAAAAGTAAAGTGCTTAGCTATGGAGCATTCTAATATATATATCCCCCAGCTCGGAGACCATATAGCCCTTAGGATTTGGGGTACTATATAAAGGATAAGAAATAACATAGAGTGATTTCGATATATATATATAGATAGATAGATAGAAAATTATTAAGAGATTTGTGATTTAAATCTAAATGTCTACATTTGTTTGGATTGGTTAATATGTGGAAAAATTCTATAGGTTCTATATCTCTAATATAATCGTAAAAATCTGCTAGTTGTGTGAAATTATCTAATATGAAGTATAATAATTCATGAGTGATAATGATAATAAATAAGAAACAAATTAGGTGAAGAAATGAAATATAGATGAAGACTAAACTAATTATGATTTCAGTCATAAAATAATATGAAACATAGTTGAAAGTAATTAGAATAACAATGTGATCTCATGCAGGGGAGGTAGTCCGCACTCGAGTAGAGATTCCACTTACATGCATGAACAGTAATTAAAATAATAATGTGATCTTACACGGGGGTGGTAGTTCACACTCGAACAGAGATCCCATTTATATGCGTGATAAAGAAAAATGTGACCTTTTGCAAGGGCGATAGTCCATGCGCGAATAGAGACCCTACTTGAAACAAAAGTAAAAGAAGGCTAATAATATAAAGTGATAATGCCAACCAAAACTTGGTTGATATTATTCCAAACGAAGATGAGGATTGAAAGAGAGAATTCAAGCTCGAGCTTGTCAATCTAAATGAAGATGAGGATCAAAAGAGGGAATTCGAGCTCGAGATTGGGAATTTAATTATATACAACTTGATGTTCGGAATCAGTATAAATAGTAAAAGGAATGACAACGATAACACGTGCATGCACATAATCATATCCCAATCATCGAATATGATGGTGGGGTTCGCTTTGAGTGCATGTAGCCGACTGCCGTAATGATTATTCCTTAATTGGACAGTAATAATGTAGCAAGACGTGATCAAGGGAGCTAGAGATTAGAAGAGGCTAATTTTGGTATTCCTTTCTTGTGAGGGGTTAGACAATTATACAGGTGTTCGGATATGGATTAAAGCACAATTATCGTCCGTCCCCACCCCCAAACACCTATAAATTACAATTAGGTAGGTTTACCGGCTATTTTGCTCTAGAAGAATTGACCCGTGAATTCGTGCTCCCCATGATAAATTTGATTTTGCTCTTGATTTTAATTAATTGCTCTAGGAATTTGTTAGACGTCCTCCTCTTGTTAGATCAAATCTGCATTGGATATGGCAAGACTGCGATTGATTGATTTTAATTATATCTCGAATTTGAGCATTTGCAAAACGCAATTCACTTGGATAAAATTTTTATTATTTGATCATGGGATTGCATGAAGGATTACAAAATATGAAATAATAAAATAAATAATAAAAAAAGGTAAAGCCTCTGTTACCTGCATGAAGTATACAAATTTCTTCTTTGAAATTCTTGCTGAAAGTTGTTATCCTTGTGGGGCCCAGCACACACAAGTTTCGTTCCTTTCAGCCAATGAGAGAAGAGGAAAGAAGCTGCACGTGAAAATGAAAGTGATGGTGGGCCCAAGTCAATTGTTTGACCTTTGGGCACACGTTTTCTTCCCAGTGAAGCAATTTAAAGGAAACCCTACGAAGCCACAATGACGATCAACGAAGCCGCAAGTCCTCCGCGAGAAGCTTGAAGAGATACGTGATTTCGTACGTAAGCGAACCAAGCATACGTAGAGTGTTGTAATTTGAGCTTAAACGCGTGATAATTATATATCGTGAGTTTATATCCAAGTGAGTTGTTTATTTATAAATACTTTAGATTTTGAGTTAAATCTAGGTGCGGGAACTTGAGTATTTTGAGCGATTGTAAACTCCGATACTCCGATTATAGTGGATTATTTGCTGCTGGCTCTCTCTGTGAATATAGGTACCGATACTTGGACCGAACCACATAAATTTCTGATGTATTTATTTTTCTCGTTTATTTCTCTAGTGATTTCACATTGATGTAAATTGCAAGATCTTATCGTTTCTGCGTATAATATCTCAACAATTGATATCAGAGCTTGGAGTTGGATTTCTTGATTGTGATTTGGAGCTTTTACTTATTTGATGCGTGGCTCTGAGATGGTGTTAAATTATGTTTCGGATTTGAATGTTTGCAAAATGCGATTCACTTGGATAAAATTTTTACTATTTGATCATGGGATTGCATGAAGGATTACAAAGGGCCCGCTTGGTTCGGCTTTTGGGGAATGTCTTTAGCCAAATGCAAATATCTTTAGGATAAAGGGGTTTTCGGGAATACTTGGCCGTTTCGCAAATTACGCATTGAAAAGTTACTTGTGCGAAAATATCGTTTGACAAAATTTATTCCAAATGGGCTTTTTCTTTTAATTTCCTTTTTTAAAAAATCTGAAAATCAAATCCAGCGGCCGGCGATGCCGGATCTAGCCGTCCAACCACCTGAGGTCGTGACCTCAAGCGACGTCGTCGCCACGACCTTAGGTGCCTGGAGGTGCAGAGGCCAAATCTGGCCGTCCAGCGGCCAGATCTGGCCTCCGGACCACCAAATCTGGCGGCCTGAGGTCGCGCAGACCCAAGCGGCGCGCGGTGCGACCTCAGGCGACATTGTCACCACCTGGAGGCGTGACCTCAAGCACCTGAGGTCGTAGAGGCTAGATCTGGCCGCCAGACAGCCAAATCTGGCCTCCGGACTGCTAGATCTAGCGGCTTGAGGTCGCACGGACCCAAGCGGTGCGCGGCGCGACCTCAGGCGCCTGAGGTCGTAGAGGCCAGATCTAGCGGCCTGAGGTCCGCGCGACCTCAGGCGACCTCAGGCGACGCGGACCTAGGCAGCGTTGCCTGGTTCGCTTGGAACCAATCGACGCCACCTGAGGTCCGCGCCGCCTGGCTCACTCGTTGCGGCACCCCCAGACGGTGGTCATCGGCGACGCGTGACCCTTAGGCGGCAACGGCGATGGCTGCCGGAGAAGCTCGGTGGCTGGAAAGAAGAAGAAGAAGACGACGGGAAAGAAAAATGATGAACAGTAGGCATGGCATTTCCCAAATGCTGAATGCCCAATGCTGCCCCTCCCCAGCATTGGGCATTGAGCATTCCAAATGCTCATACTTGGCAAATGAGCTTTCAAAAAATTTGTCAAACACTAAAATTTTCTCCCAATGGGCTTTGAGAATGCCCAACCAAACACCCCCAAAAGAGGAAATAATAGAAAAAAAAAAAACGGGTAAAGCCTATGTTACCTGCATGAAGTATATGAATTTCTTCTTTGGAATTTTTGTTGAAAGTTGTTATCCTCATGGGACCCAGCACACACAAGTTTCGTTGTGACATCCCGAAATTTCGAAAGAAGAAATTATCTGATGAAAAATCAAAGATGGGAAGAAAAAGAAAGGTGACAACAATACTATTATTATTTTTCTTCTCTCTCTCTCCTCTTTCTCTTCTCCTTCACGCTTCCTCCTCCTTAGGCCGAAAGTCCTCTTCCTCCATTTTCTTTTCTCTTTCTTCTCTCTCTCCCTCTCATGTTTTCTTTCCCCCTCCTTCGGACGCAATTTCCTGCCCCTCTCCTTTCTTCTCTCTTTCTTCTTTTTCTCCCTCTCTCTCCCACTTTTCCACCCCCTAACTCAAGCCAACCCCTCTGCAGCAATTTCCCCTCAACTTCCTCCCATTTCTTTATTGTTTCTCTCTCCTCTTTCCTCATTCCTCCTCTCAACAACCCCCACTCCCACGTCCCCCTTCTTCTTCTCTTTTCTCTTTAGTTTATTTTCTATTTTGCTCTCAAAACAGCACCGTGTGCTGCTGTCCTGTCCCAAACCAGCCACCATCTTGCGCCATGGCCATGGGCCATCACTGTCCGCAAACCACCATCCATCACCGAAGAGCCGCACCACCCATCCACGAGCCGTCCGCCTGCCGCTCTTTCCAAATCGGAAACCACCTCCACCGAGACCCATGTTTGCCGAGCACCTTCGTGAAATTTTGGACGTAATCGTGAGTAGCCATCGCCACCACCGTCGCGCTCATGTCGTCGGAATTGTTGTCGGATGAGTTTAACTCATAATCCTTTGATTAGTGCATAAACTTACTTAGGAGGTTAGTTAGGCTTAAGAATAATTTAGATTAACTCAAGTAGGGACTAAGGATAGTCTAGAGTGGATTAGTATTAGTATAATGAGTGAGATTAGCACTATAGAGGATGGGTTGGTCGAAAACAATGACTGTTTTGCAGAACTGGTTCCTGGATGCTTGTCATTTGTAATTGTTGTAAATCAAAATTGGGCATGAATTTGAGGTTGATGTCTTCTAGAGAAATGTTTTATACATCCTTAGATACAACATATATTTTTCTCAAGAATTTTGGGAACCCAGAAGCAGGATATATCAGCGTCATCATCATCGAACAGAACTTTAGCTTTCGCTGGAATTAGTGACCTGTAAGGATTCTAGGGGTATTTACTGACCCTTAAGGTTCGAATTTCCAAATGTTTCCTTCACAAAAGTTGTTTTTTACATCTTCTAATTTAACATACTCAAATTTCAGATCAAACGAACATGTTTAAGATCTCGAACCAAACTGATTTCGGAAAAACTGACTTTCTGAGAACAAACCTAATTTTGGCGCTGGATTGAGTGATTTACTGGGCCAAATCTAGAAAGAATTGGGTTTAGATGTCTAATGAAAAATTTTTGTTTATGTGTCCTCTAAAATATATTCAAATTTGGGAATTTTCCGAGCTCGATTAGTTAGGTTTCTGGATTTAAATTTGGAGAAGCGCGAAGGCCTGGTTTCTGCCAATTAAGACCGATTTTAGTTTAATGATGGTTCTTGATGCTTTGCTTTCTTTAATTAGTGTTCTTAATGACTTGTGGATTTAATTTATTAGTTATTGAATTCTGGAAATTCACTATTCATGACGCACAATTCACAAGTACTGTACACGCGACACTATTCACGAGTTACTATTCACGCGACATTGTTCATGAGTTACTGTTTACGCGCACTGTTCACCCAAGAATGAAAGGTGGTCTAATTTCATGTGTATTGATTTTATGAAGTGAATGGATGTGTAAAGGCATAGGCATTCACATGAATTGGGTGATGTTTTGTGCAATTGTATGGTGATTGGAAACTGTTGGTATTTAATTAGAAAATTATGGGTGTTAGGTTTCAGACGCCAAAAGTGTTTTTAAATACTATACCAAACTGTAGGATTTTAAAAAAGATGACACAAATTTTGTGGTTCGATCTAACCGTGTCCCTACACACGATTATTTTACCATGCATTTTTAATATGAAGAAAATAGGTCGGGATCACTATTTTAATTGAGGTATTTGAATGTAATGCACGGTATCCTGTGCCGAAATTGAATGAATGCATGAATGATATGAGATGCCTTCACGAGCCTTTGGAACCGGATGATGCTCCTTCGGAAATGCCCGAAGTGAACGGATGCCGGTCATAGTAGATGCTGGGTCAATGCTCGTTTGGGAATGCCCCACGTCAACAGATGTCAGTTGTAGTGGAGGCTGGGCCGATGCTCCTATATGGAATGCTGTCTAGATGTAAACGTTGCCGTACTTGATGGTACGAGACGATACTCGGTTATGCCGAAAGACTATTATCTGTTGCATTGACTGGGATCCATGTGATTGATCGATGTGTGCTGTGTGGCGCACTAATATGTAAGAACACATGAGAATCATGGCATCTTTAGTCCTAGTCATGCATGAGTTGAGCACACTATTTATGGCATGCACACATGAATCGATAACGCGTTTCACATATGCTTTCGTTATACTGAGAACAAAGCCTTGAGGGGTAGCCCGATTGGGATAGCAGTTTGTCCGCGCCAGTGCGGAGCCCAAAGAGGACAATACTGGGGTGGGATGAGGGATGGCAATGCGTCTGCACCTCTACCCCAAACAATGCGTTCATGTGGCAATGGCCAGGTGAGATCGTTTGTAACGCGATTCGTATATGATTGATGAACTGCATCATCTAATGGCTATGTGCATTGCGTGTATCGTGCTAAGTTATGATGTGCAGGATATGACATACTAGGTAAGGATGTATGCGAATCGACTATTAATTGTTGATTGTTAATCTCATGTTTGTTGTGGGATGGTTCTGAAGAGATACCCCGAGTTGAGTTGGTGTACTAATCGAGGGACTAGGGGAAGAACTCGCTGAAATTTACTTCTCACTGGTTATTGAATAACCATTTCAGGTCTCTAGTGTGAAGAACCCGGAGCTTGAAGCAGAAGGGTCAAGAGTATAGGTGGCTCAATAGTCCTTTATGAGATAGACCTTCTATATAAGCTTGAGGTGTTTATGAAAGTGCATTTGATTTGAAACTGGTTGTCCTTCTTTTCAATCCCATGTTTGTTGTTGTCAGGGGATTAGTTAATTCGCTTTCGCATGTGCAATAAAATGAAAGAGGTTGGCGACGAATCCTAGGAATGTCGCAAAATTCTATTGACCACCGAAGGATGTGCGTGCGCTCGAAGTTCGGGGCATGACATTCGTTCCTGTTATCTGATGAGAGAAGAAGAAAGAAGCTGCACGTGAAATTGAAAGTGATGGTGGGCCCAAGTCAATTGTTTGACCTTTGGGCACACGTTTTCTTCCCAGCGAAGCAGTTTAAAAGGAAACCCTACGAAGCTGCACAACGACGATCAACGAAGCCGCAAGTCCTCCGCAAGAAGCTTGAAGAGATAGACGATTCTGTACGTAAGTGAACCGGGCGTATGTAAAGCGTTGTATTTTGAGCTTAAACGTGTGGTAATTGAAGACCGTAAGTTTATATCCAAGTGAGTTGTTTATTTATAAACACTTTGGGTTTTTGGTTAAATCTAGATATGGGAAATACTTGAGTGTTTTGAGCGATTGTAAACGCTGATAATCCGATTATAGTAGATTATTTGCTGCTGGCTTTCTTCGTAGACGTAGGTACCAATACTCGGACCAAACCACGTAAATTTTTTGTGTCCTTATTTTTCTAGATTATTTCTCTAGCGATTTTGCGTTGACGTAAATTGCAAGATCCTGTCGTTTCTGCGTATAATATCCCAACAATTAGTATCAGAGCTTGGAGTTGGATTTCTTGATTGTGATTTGGAGCTTTTGCTTGTCTGATGCGTGGCTCTGAGATGGTGTTAAATTATGTCTCGAGTTTGAGCGTTTGCAAAATGCAATTCACTTAGAGAAAAATTTTATTATTTGATCATGGGATTGCATGAAGGATTACAAAAGAAGAAATAATAGAAAAAAAAAAAGAAGGTAAAGCCTCTATTACCTGCATGAAGTATACGAATTTCTTCTTCGAAATTCTTGCTGAAAGTTGTTATCCTCATGGGGCCCAGCGCACACAAGTTTCGTTCCTTTTAGCCGATGAGAGAAGAGGAAAGAAGCTGCACATGAAATTGAAAGTGATGGTGGGCCTAGGTCAATTGTTTGACCTTTGGGCACACGTTTTCTTCCCAGCGAAGCGGTTTAAAAGGAAACCTTATGAAGCCGCACAACAATGATCAATGAAGCCGCAAGTCCTCTGCAAGAAGCTTGAAGAGATACACGATTTCATACGTAAGCAAACCAAGCGTACGTAGAGCATTGTATTTTGAGCTTGAACGCGCTGTAATTGTGTATTGTGAGTTTATATCCAAGTGAGTTGTTTATTTATAAACACTTTTGGTTTTTGGTTAAATTTAGGTGTGGGAAATACTTGAGTGTTTTGAAAGATTGTAAACTCTGATACTCCGATTATAGTGGATTATTTGCTGCCGGCTCTCTCCGTGGACGTAGGTACCAATACTCGGACCGAATCACGTTAAATTTTTTGTCCTTATTTTTCTAGTTTATTTCTCTGGCGATTTCGCGTTGACATAAATTGCAAGATCTTGTCGTTTTCGCGTATAATATCCCAACAATTAGTATTAGAGCTTGGAGTTGGATTTCTTGATTATGATTTGGAGCTTTTGCTTGTCTGATTATTATCCGGAAATTCTGTTATTACAATTATATCTAAAAGGAAATCTGAAATTGAAAAGTTTAATGGGAGCAACAACTTTGTGTTATGGAGCATCAAGATGCGGGCATTATTGACAATACAAGGTTTGGCCAAGGCACTGGATGGTGAAAATGAGTTACCTATTATTATGAAAGCCTTTGAGAGGGTAGAGCTAATGGAAAAAGTAAAGAGCATAATCCTATTAAATTTGATGGATGAGGTCTTAATAGAGGTTGCTGAGGAGAAGGATGTCGCAGCATTATGAGCAAAACTTCAAGTACTTTATGTGAAGAAATGTTTGAACAATCGCTTGTGCATGTTGAAGAAAATATTTCAATTTAGATATACCGAAGGTATGTCTATCAGAACCCACCTAGATGAATTTAATAAACTCATGTTAGATTTGAAGAATGTCGGTAAGATACTGGATGATGAAGAACAGGGCATGATGTTATTAGCCTCTTTACTAGAGTCATGGGAGCACTTTACTGATTCATTGTTGCAGGGGCATACTACAATTACCTCAGAAGAGGTAAAATTCGCCTTATTCTCTAAAAAGTGACAAAAAAAAGTTGCGTGATGACAGTCAGGCGCAAGGAGTAATGCAAGCACTGACGATTCGGGATAGAAAACAACATCGAGGGCCTGGTAGCAGCAAAGGTAAAAGCATATCAAAATCACGCCATAGAAAGTCCAAGAGACGCCCGAAAAGTTTTGAGTGTCACGAAGAGGGGCACATCAAGAAAAATTGTCCAAAACGGAGCAATAAAGCTGATAGGTAGAATGCCAGCAAACGTTGCTGAGGGGAACACTAGTGATGCATAAGGTGTTTTATGTGTGATTGCTATTGGGTGCTAGATTCAGGGCGTTCTTATCACATGACACCTCATAAGAACTAATTTATCAGGCTGCAGATGGTGGTAGAGTTCTTTTGTGGAATAATGCAGTCTGTAAGGCTGTGAGGATAGGGACAATTCGGATTCGGATGCACGATGGGGTGGTGTGCACATTGACAGATGTGAGGCATGTACTGGAACTCAACTCTAGGGACACTCGATGACATCGGTTATGGGTACACCGCTGAAGGTAGAGTACTAAAGTTCTTTCAAGATGCCATGACAGTGATGAAGGGGAAGAAGGTGAACACTCTCTATCATCTACTAGGAGAGACTGTGACCGAAACCGCTGCAGTTTCATTGGGTGAGTTAAACTCTAACTTGACTCAGTTATAGCATATGCATTTAGGGCATATGAGTGAGGTAGGTATGACGATGCTAAGTGAAATGGGATTCTTGAAGGGTCAGAAAACAGGGAAGCTGACTTATGTGAGCACTGTATCTATGGGAAGCAGCACCAAGTTAAGTTTACAACAGCTATTCATTCGACCAAACGACCAGTTGAATATATTCATTCAGACATCTGGGCCCATCTTCGATTTCTTCGAAAGGAGGTGTCCGATATATGCTGACATTTATCGACGATTATTCGAGGAAGGTATAGGTTTACTTTCTTAAGCACAAATATGATGTGTTTGAATGGTTCAAGAAATTTAAGGCATTGATTGAGAAGTAGCCAAATAAACAAATTAAGTGCTTGAGAACTGATAATGGCATGGAGTTCTGTGGTAAAGATTTACCGAGTTCTGCGAGAAATAAGGTATTGTGAGACACTGCATAGTATTTGGGACACCACAGTAGAATAGCGTGGCAGAACGGAAGAACAGAACTTTACTTGAGCGAGCTCGATGCATGTTTACGCATGCAGAACTTGGCAAGGAATTTTGGGCTAAAGCAGTAAACATGGCATGTTACTTGGTTAATCGATCTCCATCATTTGCTATCGAGTAGAAGACTCCTAAGGAAATATGGTTGGGGAAACTTGTTGATTACTCTGGATTACATATATTTTGATGTCCTGCATATGCTCATGCGAGTGACAGTAAGCTTGAGCCGAGAGCGAAGAAATGCATATTTTTGGGTTATGCACATGGGGTGAAAGGCTACCGGCTGTGGTGCACCAATCCCAGATCACCCGATTTTCTAATCGGCAAATATGTGATCTTCGACGAGACTACAATACTTCAACAGATGAGTTCTGTGATACAACCAGTAGAGAAGACAGATTATGTTGTTACTTGTGAGGTGGAGCTTCAGGTGGAGACTCCAGAGACCTCGAATGTAATTGAAGTTGAGATTGCAGATGAGTCGCAATTCCTAAAGATGGTAATAGTGAACAACCAGTAAAGCCGCAACACACTATAGCCGCAGATAGACAGAGAAAGGCAAATTAAATCACCGGTACATTATAACTATACAGATATTACTTATGCATTGACTATAGGTGATGAGGTGGAGACAGATGAGCCTTCGTTTTACTCTAAGACGATGGCTAGTTCGGAGTCGTCACGATGGCTAGGGGCTATGAGTGAAGAGATGGAATCACTCTATCGAAATCAGACATGGGAGCTAGTCAAAGTACCCAAGAACCAAAAGATTGTCGAAAGTAAATGAGTCTTTAAACTAAAAGAGGGCATTTCTGGTGTCAAGGCAGTGAGGTGTAAGGTGAAACTTGTGGCAAAGGGATATACACAGCTTGAGGGCATTGACTACAAAGCGGTATTCTCTCATGTGGTAATACATATTTTTATTTGTGTTTTACTCGCCTTAGTTGCTTCACATGATCTCGAGTTAGAGTAACTAGATGTGAAAACTGCATTTCTTCACGGTGAGTTGGAGGAGCAGATTTACATGAAATAACCAGAGAGATTTGCTATTCCCGGTAAGAAAGATCATGTTTGCTTGTTAAAGAAATCTTTGTATGGGCTAAAACAATCTCCTAGAAAGTGGTATGAATGTTTGGATGCTTTCATGGTTAGTCAAAACTATTCAAAAAGTCATATAGATGGCTGTGTTTACTTTTGGAGATTGGAGAATGGTTTTTTTTATTTATCTACTTTTACATGTTGATGATATGCTGATAGCAGCTAAGAATATGTCTGATATCGATGTGCTAAAGAGGCGGTTAAATGCTGAATTTGAGATGAAAGATTTAGGTATTGCAAAAAAAATATTGGGTGTGGAGATTTTGCATGACAGGCTGCAGGAGTTTTACGTCTATCTCAAAAGAAATATATTGAAAAGATCGTGACACGTTTTAATATGCAGTCGGCAAAATCTGTAAGTACACCTTTAGCGAAGCATTTTAAACTTTAAGATAAATTATCATCACAGACTGAGGAGGAGAAGGAGCATATGTCTTGTGTTCCTTATTCTAGTGCCGTAGATAGTATTATGTATGCTATGGTGTGCACTAGGCCTAATATTTCACAAGATGTGAGCATGGTTAGTCGCTACATGAAGCATCCTGGTAAAGCTCATTGGGAAGCTATGAAGTGGATCCTTAGATATCTGAAGGGAACAACAGACGTGGGTATAGTGTACCGAAGGGATAGCAATGGCAATGAGACCACTAGTTTTGTGGATTCAGATCACTCCAGTGACTTGGATGATTGCAGGTCTTTAGCAGGATACGTGTTTACGCTAGTGGGTGGTACAGTTAGTTAGAAAGCATCCTTACAGGATCACATTGCCTTGTCTTTGACTGAAGCAGAGTACATGGCACTAACCTTTGTAGCGAAAGAGGCGATATGGTTATAAAGTTTGCTTTTGGACTTTGGGTTAGAACATATAAGTGTGGGTATACGCTGTGATAACTAAAGTGCGATATATTTGGTGTATAATCCAGTTTATCATGAGTGAATGAAGCATTTCAACATCACGTACCACTTCATCCGAGATGTCTTAGCTAAAGGTAATGTTATTGTCAAAAATATTGCTACAGTAGATAACCCGGCAGACATGATGACTAAGTATGTTCATTTGGCGAAGCTCAAGCTCTGTTTGAGCTCTATTGGCGTATGTGGAGAGTGAGCGCCCGTCGGGGCGTTGGGAGAGCAGCATATGATGAGCACTATAACTTGTCTTCAAACATCAAGCCAAAATGGAGAATTATTAAATTATGTCTTAAGTTTGAACGTTTGCAAAATGCAATTCACTTGGATAAAATTTTTATTATTTAATCATGAGATTGCATGAAGGATTACAAAAGAGGAAATAAGAAAAATAAATAAAAAAAAAAGCCTCTGTAATGATGCGAATTTCTTCTTCAGAATTCTTGTTGAAAGTTGTTATCTTTGTGGGGCCTAGCACACACAAGTTTCGTTCCTTTTAGCCATTGAGAGAAGAGGAAAGAAGCTGCACATGAAATTGAAAGTGATGGTGGGCCCAAGTCAATTGTTTGACCTTTGGACACATGTTTTCTTCCCAACGAAGCAGTTTAAAAGGAAATTCTACGAAGCCGCACAACGACGATCAACAAAGCCACAAGTCCTCCGCGAGAAGCTTGAAGAGATACGCGATTTTAAACATACGCAAACCAGGCGTACATAGAGCGTTGTATTTTTAGCTTGAACGCGTGGTAATTGTGTACCGTGAGTTTATATCCAAATGAGTTGTTTATTTATAAACACTTTGGGTTTGGGGTTAAATCTAGGTATGAAAAACACTTAAGCATTTTGAGCGATTGTAAACTCTTATACTTTAATTATAGTGAATTATTTGCTGCTGGCTTTCTCCGTGAATGTAGGTATCGATATTCAGACTAAACTACGTAAATTTCTAATGTCCTTATTTTTCTCGTTTATTTCTCTGGCGATTTTGCGTTGACATAAATTGCAAAACCCTATCGTTTCCGCATATAATATCCCAACAGATGGCACCAAGCTCTCTCTCTAACCGAAAAGGATCAAAGTCAAGGATTCAAGTGTATTTCATTCTGTTTTCAATCATATAAGACATAGTATAATAGCACGGCAAGATTATATATTTTTCTACGATTCGAATCGATAGATAAGATAAAAACAAAATTGCAATTGAGTGCTATCATACCATGCACGATATATCACCCTAAATTGTTGCAAACTTAGCACCGCATAAAATCCGAAAAAAGTTGCAATTACGCCCTTCTAAGCCCAAAGTGGAAACGGGGTTGGCGAGAGATTTGATGTTTCCTGCCCACCTTTTTCCACATTCGGTCTTCTCTGTTTTTGCTAATCTTCGTGCTTTTCGGTGGACAGAATTCTCCACAAAAGAGACAACAGTTGCCGCACTGGAAGATTAATTATTTCCACCGTACAGGCGCTCGATCGTGATTCGCTTAAGCACGTTCGTGAAAAATGGCATGGCATGTGACCAAGGATTTGTTCGCGATTTTCTCAATTACGTCCTTTTCTCGAACTCGTCCTCTTTCCTTCTTTTTTTTCCCCTGCTTTGCTTCTTTTCGTAGCTTTTCTTGAATACCCTTTTCACCTGCCGACTAATTGAAACGGAAAAAGGAAACATAAATTAATCAAATTATTGAAACTGGAGATTAAAGATCGTTTCCTTTTTTCTTTTTTCTTTTTTTGGTACTGATCAAGCCAAATTGAGTATTATTGGGAACACATCCGATTCTCACCCCTCCCCCTATAACGGTCCTTTAAAAAAAAAAAAAAAAGCATTCTCCTTGGTTCTAATATTGTAAAGGTGTAAATAGTATTTAGGGCTTCTGCAAGGATGAGTCGGTCTTCTTGCAGCAACTGAGCTAACGACTTGACACAACCGCCGAGCAATGCTTCATAGAGCCTCCTCTCTCAGTGTCTTCTTTCAAATGGTAAGGAAGCTTGTTGATGATGGCGGGGACTTCGCTAAGGAAAAAGCTTTCAATGCTACCTAATATACCTTTTTCCAAATGTTTTTACGAGTTTGTTTTTTTGATATAGAAGTACTTTTTTTTTTTTTGAACTGCCATTAAAATTTGAAAAAAAAAAAAAAAAATTATTCATTTCTCTAGTTGAATGTGAAAGACATCTATTGGTCAAACAATTCCATTTTTTTTTTATATCTCTATCCATTTTTGTCGTGCTATATTTATACATGTAACAAAATACATCGAAAAGTTCAAAAAAAAAAACAATCCTTACCTAACAAATTCCAAATTATGGAAATTACCTTAGTTTTTTATTAGTTGGTCAAACTCAAAAGAAAAGAAGGAGTACACATTTTTTTTATTTTAAAATTTGAATTAAACTAGTAGTTAATGATTTGTATGAGAGCCATTATAAAAAGTTTGTACCTGCATCCATACGGGTAGTCTGTGATGTGGGCATCTCCTAAGAAATTCTTTGAATCTTTCCCATACTTCATATAATGATTCATTATCCAACTGCATAAAATTAGTAATATCGTTACGCATCTTCGCAGACTTTGTAGGTGAAAAGAACTTATCAAGAAATTTTTGAGCCATATCATTCCAAGTAGTAATTGATCTTGCAGAAAGAGAAGAAAGCCAACTCTTAGCTTTGTCTCTAAGAGAGAATGGAATGGACCGACAAAGAGTAGTACAGGAATATTCACTTGTTGTCCATCGACTACACCTTTCGGCCTAGTCTTAGGCCCTAACTCACCCTCCGTGGACGAACCTTGTGGAGGAACTCTTAGGTTTTCGGGGCATTGGATTCTCACCAATGTTTACGTTACTCAAGCCGACATTCTCGCTTCCGCTTCGTCCACCCCTGCTCTCGCGGGTGATGTGGATCATCCAAGGCACATTAGCATGGCGTAGTTCTCCTGTTCGAACTGGGTTTGAAACCAAACCTCTCCTCAAGAGGATAGATGGGGCTTTATATTTTTATTTCTTATTCTATTATATTCTAATTTTCTTTTGTTAGGGCTACGATGTAGCCTAACCATGATGATGTGAATTTCATAATTTTTATGTTTTACAATTGATTTCATTTATGTGAGTTATATATTATTGTGCTTAATACTTTTGAGTGACTGGCCACCACTTAAATGATCTGATGTGCATATTTGAGACTGAGAAGCGATAATATGTAATTGCTCATTATAATATATAACCATGAATTAAATGTGAATAGAGATATACTGCGTTATTTGTGTAGCTTTCGATGATAAGGTGAATTTTGTAACTCAGGAATATTCATAGTTTTTAATGCACTTATATTTATTTTTATTCACATAGAAATATAGTGGATTAATAAACTGAATAGATTTACTATACCTAGAGATAGGATAGTAAATAGATTAGGAAATTCCGTTATCACATGTTTGATATCAATCTTGTACCCACAACAATTTGAAATTCATATCTAGTGGTTATAGTGAAATCGAATGCTCTAACATATTTATCTGATTGATTTACTACATTTAGTCTTCAAATTTTGTTTTTAATTTATTCTAAATTATATTTTGATCTGTTAGATAAATTTTAGAATTAATCTATTTTAGTATTTAATTAGTTTATTAATTATCGATCTCCGTGGGACGATACTCTTTCTCATCATTATATTACTTGTTCAACACGTTCACTTGCGTTTAGAATTTTATGAACATTTTTTATAGTTGGCCATTTGTTTATTTAGTCAAAAGCCCATAACCAAATTATTTATCTACTAATTTTACTAATTTAGATCTATATATATATATATACACTTTCTAAGGTGGGAAGGTTATGATTAAGCGTGGGAGTGTGTTAATATTTTATCCAGGCATGCACACAACTAGGGGTGTGCAAAATGCCCAAGAACCGCCTGGACCGCCCGGAACCGGACCGGAACCGCCCGGAACCGGCGGTTCTTGAGGGAACCGGTCCGGTTCCCGGTTCCAATTTATGGGAACCAGTGGGTACCAGTCTAATTCCCGGTTCCATGGGCAAATCCACCCGCCCGCCCACCCATACTGGACCGGAACCTTTTTAATATTAAAAAAAAATTACTAAAAGAAACCTTAGATCTCACTCACTCCCTTCGTCTTTGGCTCCTAATCCTATCACCATTTCCCTACGTTTATTTCTCCCGCCGTCCGCATCTCCATGTACTTAAATTTGGTTTTTCTTTCTTTGGCTTGCTTTGATGTCACGTGGTCATTTTATGTTAAAAACCAAAATTATTTCACGTCAAGATCGGTTCTATGGATCCACCCAGAAACCGGACCGGACCGACGGTCCGGTTCCCGAGTGGATCCATGCAACAAACGGGTGGATCCCGGTTCCAATTTTTCGGAACCGGTCCTTAGCGGGCGGTTCCCGATTCTAGGTCGGGAACTGCCCGCCTGGACCATGCACACCCCTATGCACAACGCTCCAACTTTTCTATTATAATTTAGATAAAGCTTTGAAATTCAAATAAAGTGAAGTTGAAAGAACTAGGCAACTCCTAAACCATTGATGTCAAAAACAATGTACTTATCTGTTAAGCGGAACTAACAATGTAAACCTTCAGGAAATCGCCGCTGCATCCTAAATGGGAATGCAAAGAGTTCCGCGATGCCACCAAACCTCAAATGGGGTTTCATGGTTATTGACGTAAAAAGATCGCTTCAAGTGCCATAAGTGGCACAAAGGGACACTTAAGTGCCAAAAGTTACGAAAATGACACTTAAATGCCAAAATCAAAGAGAAATTGATCACTTAAGTGCTACTCTAGCCAAAACGTTAACGTTTCAATTTTCCGGCAAAACAAGTGCAAAACAACATCGTTTTGCATGCTGAAGTGGCCAAACAATGCAAAAATAACATCGTTTTAGTGCTGACATGGTAAAAAATTTAATATAAAAATTAATTAAATTTATTTAAAAATTTTAAAATAAAAATACAAATATTAAAAATATTTTAAAAAATGGAAAGGGGGCCAAAGGCGCTACCTCCCCACTACCGCCGGGAAAGGGCCGATGATGGAGGGCTAAGGGTGGGCCGGGCTAGGGCTCGTGACCCTCGCCCAATCGGGGAAGAGGGGGCCCTTGACCCAACCCGAGGGCCGTGACCCTCGCCTAAATCGTGGCGAGGGCTAGCGAGCCCTCGCCGCTAGTCTACCAAGGTCACCGGCCAACCCTCCCCCTCCATCGCCAACCCTTCTTGGTGATAAAAGGGAGGCAACGACGGCTGAGGGTTGTGCCCTCGCCGCCTCCCTTTTTAAAAAAAAAAAAATCAATTTTTAAAATTTAAAATTTTTATTTTTAAATGTTTTAAATAAATTTAGTTTTATATTGAATTTTTTATCACGTCAACACTAAAACGACACTGTTTTGCACTCACTTCGCCAGAAAATTGACACGTCAGCATTTTGGCTAGAGTGGCATTTAAGTAATCAATTTATCTCCAATTTTGGCACTTAAGTGTTCATTTGTGCCAACTTATGGCACTCTAGGGATTCGCGCGTCAATTATTGACTCATTTCTTTCTTGTCTCCTGTACTCCCGACCATCTTCAATAACTTAAACTCGCAAAAACGATGTCTACACCGATGGGAAATGATCCACTTCCTCTTTATTCGCACGGATTAATGGTTTGGATGGATACGACATCGAATGGAGGAACCAATAAGATGAAAGGGGATCTCATGCTTACACCGATGTCAATATTGCGTGTACCATTTAAATAATCCTTTACATGTTCAATTTTCAGGTCAATCGCGTGTCGTGTGATTGTCCGACAAGTTTGGCTAAAGATTAGAAGGCACTAAGGGAATACAGAATTTCCATCTACATACTTTCATAGGCACAAAGAATGTTCACACCTTGATAAGGACTCTTACGGCTAAAACGCCATTGTGGAGATTTGGGTTCGCGTCTTACTCGGTCCTTAGTATCAATGGGATATTTGGGAGGTTTAAGGTTTATTTATCTCAAATGGGCTCTTCTCATAGAAAGCGAGCGTTAGAATAATTAATAAAAAGGAAAATGTTAAAGAATGTAGTTAGGCTACTTTTTTTTTTCTCAATTAGTTAGGGTACTTGTTGGGCCTCATTAATTTTGCTATGGAAATATAAATTTGTATATTTGAAGTCAGTGACTTTTTCGAAATTTCGCGTTGCTCAATTTTCGGCATATGCTGATACGCTTTATTTTTTATGGTTAGTGGTTTTAACTGGTGCCTCTGAGGTATTTTATTAACAAGACCCTTATAACATGGAGATTATCCGAATTACTTGATCAAAATTAAAGAAGTATCGTATTAACTCTGAGAAAAAAAGATGTCAAATAATGAAATTTAACAAATATCCTTACTCTTTAACATTTGCCTTTTTATTAATTCTTCCGACACTCGCTTTTCCTATGACAAAGAGGCTCATCTTTGTTAAGTAAACCTTGAATACACAAAATGCCTTATTGATTTGATGGATCAGGCACGATGCGAGCGAAATCGAATGAATGACTCGCATATTTTGCAATCTCCTTTCTTCCCATGTTGAATCAAGCCTTATAAGTACACACTTGTATTTTCGTGGGGCAAGTTCACCAAATGATTACAAAATATTGTAGTTCCCATTTCAATTTATAGGAAGCTTAAAGGGGGCAAGTGCCTCCATTGGCCCCATGGTGAATCCGTCCATGCTGACAAGACAAATTCAAGATGATGTCAATTGGTGTATTTTCTCTGTAGATAATATGGTGTTGGTAGGTGAAACCCATGCTGGAGCTAACCAGAAACCTGAACTTCGAAGGAAAACTTTGTTAACCCTAGGGTGTAAGTCTAGGAATTATAGAAACTCAACGAAACCTCGAGAAAATTGGACATCATGGAGTACTGAGGACTGAATCCTTCCATCCACTTCGATCTAATTTAACAAAACTGGAGATCATGCCGACGACACCTTGAGAATGCTTCGAAGTTTCAAGAGGAGAGGCAAGATTCAAATCAATTAATGCAGGTAAAAGTAGGGACTGCCACCCAATGGGGGATAATATGAGAGGAGGTCATTTTAGATGTTTCGATCACGTCGAACGGAAGACCTTTGGGTGGATGCCTCGGCGAGGAGATATGAACAAGGAACGAAAACTATAGAGAGGAGGGGTATTGGCACAAACTATTTAGAGCTTGTAGAAGATCTAATAAAAGATCGAAGGTAGCGACCCGATAGGATTTCTATAACCGACAACAATAGCAGGACAGAAAGCTTCAAACTTTGAAGATGTCCAGTGGACTTGGGTCAGTCGAGCAACTATTCCGTCAGACAACTGGATAGCAAATACTCAGTCCGAGTTTTATATGATGCTGGTGTCGAAGGCAGACCACCTCGATGTAATAGTCCTGTATTTTCCATATGAATGAAAATCGAGAAGTTTTTATGGCAAAAGACAGAACAAAGGAATAAGCTCATGCTTTCATTAAGTTTCATTCTGTTTAACAATCGTTGAAGTCGGCTCTCTCTTTCATTTCATGCTAGTTCAATCGCTCGAAATAGTGTTTTGAATAGCCTAGCGAATCGAGTCTTGCGCGGATTTCAACGAAAATTATTATGTCTGGCGGTGAGATGTTACGAGGTAAAACCTTATAAAGAGTCGTGCTTTTAATCATCAAATGTGCATAAATTTGCACCGTTGAATTGACAGGGAATTCTCAAGTCATAGATAGTAGATACACTCTAACCTGCATGAGGTTGTCTCGTGCAACAGAGGCTTGAGATGGCAGCTTAGTTGATCCCTCTATAGCAGAAGCGTCTGGCAAGATAGATGTTTAACAGCAGCTAGGAAGGGAAGGAAATAGAAAACCTACACGATATTATAAACTAAGGAAACAATCATATAACGATAGCAGGAAATCCCCTCCTGCATTACCAATTTGCTTCTAGACACCCTAAATCTCAATTGAGGACCAAAGTCCAGAGTACTTCCATGCTGAGCAAAGATGGCCGAGCTGAGGACTGAGCTGTTCCTGAGCAGACCTGGCCGAACTGGCTGAAGCTCTCTTCGTCTAACAGTCATGTTCAACATTGTATAGAGAAGAAATTGCGGCAACTATACCGTGTATTGTCCTGATTTTGTACAAATTACAGAGGGAGATGATGCACTTTTGCTCCAAGCGCCATATTAGTCTTCAATCTTTTACCATCCAAAGATTTCTCTAGCAGAATCCATTTTACCCTCTCATTAGGACCAGTACTCTGTTCTCAAACAGAACTAGAAGAAAACAGAGCACCTCAAAATCCATCATCAACCCGCTCATCAAAATCACAAATTTTACACATATTGAACATGCCGCCGCCATCGTAGAACAAAGACCACTCAATTTACTCAATTGTCACACAGACCGTCATACTTCCTCGTACTTGTCTTCATCATCTTCATCTGAATCCTTGTTCTCTTTCCTCTTCAAGTAACCCCACTTCCTCAGCACCCACACACATAGCCTCACCACATTCCCCATGAACACCACCCCCATCAGGCACAGCCAGCACACCACCGACACGTCCGTCACGTCCTTCAGCATCCCCCGCGTGTCAGCCAGCGATATGTTGCGCAGCGCTATGAAGTAGGTGATCGCCTTCCCCGTGATCGCTAGCCACATGATCACCATCTGGGTCCACATCCAGCGTCGCCGCTTTATTGGAAGCCCGCTCAAGAGGAGCAGGATGATGCTGAGGGAGGACAGGAAGGCCAGTGGGTTGAAGATCATGAACTGTCCGTAGGCCATCCGCTGGATGTGGGCCATGATAGAGGTGCCCGCCATGTGCGGCTCCTTCACTGGGTTGCCGTTGGCATCGACCTTGTAGTCATCCTGCCAGACGCCTCCTGGCGGCGTGGTCGCAGCTTGGAATGCCACCGTCGCTAGCAGCGAAGCGACCACCATTAGTGAATCTCTCCTGGCTCAGCCAATCGGCTTCCACCGGGGGTCTTCTTAGAGCACTCAGTTTCTTTGATAGGGGTTTCCTTAAAGTACTCCGTTTCTTTGATGGGGCTTTCTTGGTGGAGAGTGATGGGGAGTTTTTAGGTGATCTTGAGGTGGTGGTGGGGGAGGTCATTCTTGGTGGTGGGTCAAGAACTGGATCATAGTGATATGGGACTGATTGGATGTCTCTGGAGAGTGAAGCTCCTGAGCTTTTAAGGGCTGTCTCAATTTCAAGGTCTCTCAAGCCTCTGGGACTCTGCTCAAGAATGTCTAGTGCTGTCAGGCCACTTGAGTTTGGCGTGTTCACTTCAAGTCCTGGGATTGTAAGCAAGAACTTTATCATCTGCACAGAGATTTTTGGGGACAAATTTTTTGTCAAAATGGAAGTAACTTCTGATGGCCATAAATGCAAAAATCTCAATTGAATTGATATACAGGAAGCTTTCATTTTTCCCATTTGACAGCCATCTGAATTCTGCGCTAAAAATGGTAACCTTTCTAAGACATAAAGATCTGTCTGAAGTGAATTTTACCGATGATACATGATGCTTATTCAACACAGCTCACGCTCAATCTCTAACATCAAGCTTACCATCAATTCAAATACGCTTGAAGATGTTTGTCATTGGAAAATTAGCTCGCAAAATACAGCAAAAGATTACCTTGCCTGGGAAAATGGATTGAATCTTTAAGAAATTTCTCTACCTAAACCTATCTTTGGATCAAGCAAAATTCCACTGGCCAGCGAGTTCAAGCCAAAAAATATTCACCTCAACTTGCTTCTTGGCCACGGCGATGTGCAGAGCCGTGTTCCCATCACCATCCCTACTGTTCACCAGCTCCTCCACAACCTCCCTCCCCGCCTCCTCCACCACCGCCCGCAGCGCCTCCACCCGGTTCCTCCCCGCGCACACGTGTAGCACCGTCTCGCCCTGGTCCGTCGCCGCCCGCGCCGCCGACCCGGGGGGCCCGTCCCTCACGATCCTCCGCGCCGCCTCGGCCCGGCCCTTCCCCGCCGCCGCGTGCAGCGGCGTCCTCCCGTCCCCGTTCCGCCGCGTCGCCATCTCCGGGTCGGCCGACAGCAGCATCCCGACGATCTCCGCGTGGCCCCTGGCGGCCGCGAGGTGGAGGGCCGAGTTGCCGTCCGGGTCCGTCTCGGAGGCGAGCTGCGGGGTCCGGGCCAGGAGGGCGCCCACGAACTCCGCGTGCCCGAGCATGGACGAGGCGAGGAGGGGGTTCCGGGACGTGCATGAGACGACGATCTTGTCGAGAAGGAGCGGGTCTTGATCCAGCAAACCCAGGAGGGTCGTCACGCTCCCGTTCATCGCCGCTTCCGAGAGCTGCTCCTCCATCTCTCTCTCCGCCTGCATGCTTGGATCAAGAATCGCCAAGAACCCTGCTCAGGCCACGGAGAACTTCTTTGGGAAGTCAACGAGGTGGAGAAAGAACGCAGCCGCCAGGCCAGGTATTCTGGAATCTGGATCGAGGATTGGCGGAAGCTTCTGCGGTCGTCATCGTTTGTGGAAAATCAACGAGGCCCATCATTGAAGACGGTGAAGAAATTGTTTATCGCTTGAGTCAAACGCTTCCTTCTCAGAAGCTTCCCACGCGGAGTTGACTTATTGACTTCCTGTTCCTGTTTCTGTTCCTGGGTTATTGATCTGTAATCTTAGCCGTTGGTTTTGTGCTACCCTGATCATCGTACTCACTATTTAATGGCTGCGATGGAAGAAATGCCGGCAAGCTAGTAGGAATGCTGACAGGCTACCAGTTTATTAGGACGAAAGAACGAAGAAATTCGACCAGATTCGTTGGGCCGTGGAGATCAAAATTTGGTCCGCCCTTATTTGCATCCGAATGTTTGGTGAAAATTTTCATCTTTATCTGCCTAGACGCTAGTTAGGAAATACCCATCAGGCCCATAAATCGTTTTTTTTTTTTTTTAATTAGACCATAAACCGATTAAAAATGTGTTTAGTTGACCTTGCTAGAATATATCATATAATTTGTGAGATTTGAATAAGAGATCTCCAATTTCGAAATTTAAAATCTCTTGACATCCCATTTAGTGGTACCAACCTAAAAGGGTTAATAAAGATTTTTGCACAATTTCTAAAAGACATGATTAGACGATGTTGGCATAGGCAACCTGGATCAAAGATAAGCTAAGGCTAATGATGTCCTAAGCTCAAGTAATTTGCCCGAGTATGCCCTCCATGCATAGAATGAAGCTAAACTTTCTTAAAATTTGACCCGATAGGAAATTAGATCTTTTTAAAAATAAGTTCTTTCATAACCCAGGACTCGACTACAAAGGCTCGGTTCTTTTTCGCTATTACTAACAATAAAAGTAGAGAAGCTTATTATAACTATTACCTTTCGTGACCATCGATCAATTACCAAAGAATTAGTTTTGATGGAAGGTCTCCCGATAATCTATTCGAAAAGGAGAGTAACATTGTGGAGCAGTTGAGTCTCTCTCTTTCTCATGGTCATAGGATTAGATGAGTCTAAGATGACTCTTCATCTAAACATTCCATTCGAGGTGATTATCCAACATCAACTGACGTCGCTGTTGTCTTCATTAGATCTGGCGAACACTCTCTGGTGTGTAAGCAACATTCACTGTGCTCCTCTTGAATCACATAAGAAATTTCAGTGCTCAAGCGGTCTATGTTCTTCAATGGAAAAGGTCAGGGAAAGTTCTCTGAACTTTCTTGACTCTTGAGTTTGAGACTTCTTGGTCTACGTGGTTGCAGATGACAGAGAGTCAAAAAGTTGGTAATCTGCACAGGCTGCTGACAGATGGAGTCGTTGAGTTTTGAAGACGGTCTTCAGCTTGGCCTCCGGCTTCCAGTCTTCCATAGTCAAGCCACCCTGCACATATAGGAGCTAAGTTAAGTAGACATGTTTAAAATTCAACTTAAAGAAAGCCATGTACTAATTAATTAAGATTTATCTACCCGCTATTCGTCTTAGAGACCTCTTCGAAATCTGACTGACAAGCTCCTCTTCTGAGTCAAAATGCCTGCCGTATATTTGTCCCTGGCTCTTCGGCCTTCGGGCCGACAATCTGGAATGAGTATCCAATCAGGTGAGAATGTCTCCACTGAATAACCACAAGTCAATACTACAAAGATAGAAACAGCGTATCTTAATGGCCAGCGTCTGGCCTTTCTTGGCAGTGTCAAACTGGTATATGATTGTTTTCTATGGAGGCGATCTGACAGACATCGATGAACTCTCCCTGGAGAATAAAAACTGGAGTAACCGATCTGTCCAGGAGAGATGAAAGATTAGGTACTTAAGCACAAAGCTGTGCACTAAATTCATGAGATTATCTTTGAATAAATCTCCTGGCGGATCAGACTCTGAACTGTACCTGTAGTCTTTCATTCCGTCACTGAAGGTACATAAATTGATGAAAGAGGATAAGGGAATGAAAATCCGCAAGCAAATGCAAGAAGATCAAAGTTCTGTGTTCTTCTATTAATTTAGACCTTGGAAAGAATAGGTGAAAAGAACAAGAATGTATGATTTGGTCGGACTGGTTTGCGGACAATGTGACAAACTCCCTTGATTGCTCAAACTGTAGAAATCAGTGTCGACTCAGTTCGACGATGTAATTTACAATTCTCGAAACAGAGACTTCTTATTTGGGATTCGACAATATCGAACTTAAGCTAAGCCAGGTCCAGATGACATATCAGAAGTGAGGGAAAAGAGAATGGAATTTCCCTGCCTCAATGATGTTGATCCTTCTCACGCTATTGACTCGAATTGATTCGTGTATCATTTTTATGTCTTTCGCGTAATTATTGCCGACTTTTCCAACAGCAGTAGCTATTGTTTGTACGCCGCCCACGCCACTTCCCTTCCTCCTTCCTCGGTCTCTTCTCATCTTTTCCTTGGCCTCCTTGCATCTAGCGAGCGCCCCCCGCTCACATGTTTCAGCACTATTCTGATGGCATTGACCTTTGTTTCCCGATTTTCTTCTTTGAAAACAGTTGCTGCCGCCGCTTTCTTCACCTTTTCCTTCTCTTTTCTTTGCTTCTTCTTAGAAATTTCTGAGGAGTCTTTCACTTTCCTCGCTCACTAAGCAGAGCATCTAGCATAGTCAACATTAATGAACCGAAGTCAGAGAAGACTTCAAAAAGAATTAGAAAGAAGAACAGCGATCGTGACGGCAGCTTCCCCACAAGTACTGGTGTCGGCACAACACGGTGCCGGTGTACGTGCCTTAAAGTACATTCCCACTTGTATTCCGTGGCGAAACAGTTGCGGCCACGGCGGTCAGTGCTGCTTGCAGAGAGATGGCCGAGACCGAGGGACGGAGACGTCATGTGGAGGAAACCTCTTAGGCATTGAGAAGTTGAGAATCACGCGGGAAACTGAGAGACCGGTCACCTGCACAACTTGGGCTATGAGGCTTGATTGTTGGGTTTCCGATGTGTCAAGCGATTGGGCTGTGTTTTATAATCAGGAGTCCTAACCTAACTAGGAAATCTACAGGGACTAGGAGACTTCTTGTTCTTCCTTCAACTTACTCCATAAGAGTAGAGAATCCTCAAAAACACCAAAATCTGTAATCTTTCTTAATCTCATAATCTGTATCTGATCTACATAATGAATGATAATTTTTCTTGTATTAACTACGATGGATTGGTAAGGTGCAGTGATGAAGATTTTGAGCATGAGCTCATCGTCAATGCGAGAGAAGGATAAAGCACAAAAAAACCGACGGTCATGCTGGGTTACACTGTGTTATAAGTCTCAAAGCACTTAAAACTGCAGGTGAAATCAGGCAAAACTACATCTAGTAGAAGGTATTGCGAGACAGCCCGACGCAGAGAAAAAAATTTACGAGGTATACTCCGAAATTCGTCCTAGAAAGCTACCCAAAAAAGCAAGAAGAAAAAGATTTAAGTATTGAGCAAGGACAAAGGATGGGTTCATGTTCGCGTACAGCGAATGACGACGTGGAACAGCCTCTCCCACTTACTAGATAGAAAAAAGGTGAGGATGGGCCATGTCCATTCTTGCCTAGTCCATCACTTTCCTTTTATGGGCATCTTTTCTTGCTGATTGATTTCCAGGTAATTCAACTATATTTTTAGGTTGGATATTAAATAGGATAAATGCATTGGAAGGCTTAAAATTTATCATAAAAATATAATTAAGTCTTAAAGCTTTCAAAAAGTACAATTAAGTTATAAAACTTATCACAAAATGCAATTAAGTCATAAAATTTTCAAAAAATGCAATAAAATCCCAATACTTGTCAAAGTGGTTCAATCTAGGTATTTCCATTGATTGCATTTTTTGAAATTTTTAGAACTTGATTGGATTTTCGAGACAAGTTTTAGGACTTTATTGAACATTTTGAAAGTTTTAGGACTTGATTGAACTTTCATAATAAGTTTTAGGACTTAATTGCACTTTTTAAAAGTTTTAGGACTCAATTGCATTTTCATGATAAGTTTTAGGACTTCTAACGCACTTATCACTATTTAATAATATGACAAGCCAGGCATGAAAATCTTCAATAAGTCAAGTCTGCAGTTTAGATTCTTATGGACGCTGCAGATTTTTGGCTGCTGGGAAAACACCACTGATGATCAAGTGACAGATTCTCCTGATACATGCGCATCAATTGTTGTGGCTTGGCATGCCATTGATTCAGTGAAAAAAGCTTGAATTGGATCAGCAATTGGAGGCCAGCCTTTCTTGGCCCTGATTGCTTGAGCTTCAGGACAGAATTCATAATGGATACAGACTAAAGAGAGAAATAAGCGCATTCTCTCTATGAATCAGAGGTTTTTACTTGAGATTCTTATGGGAATATGCAAACTCTTACACTCATTGACAGATGTGAATAGAATTTGAAATCTCATCATTTCGTCCATCATAACATCATACAGATTCCAGTTCCGATATTTCTCATTAGGATACCAAATACCACACAGATCAATACTTTAAGAAAAGAAAGAAAAAAAGCTGGTAAATCCTGATGAATGCAATTTGACCTACTTCAAGAACCAGCAAGTTCATGAACTGCAGTTCTTGAAGCATTGCATGAGAACATCTCCTAGTTTTCCTTCATCGATGGCCTCGTACACCTTCTCTATTTCCTCTCCTGGGCTCACCTTCTTTGCACCACTCAGGAGCTGAGTCCTCATGTCACTCCTCACAAACCTGTATACAGGATAAGTCCTGCAGTTCTTGATCCTATTCTCGACGCCAAATTCCCCATTGTCGAACCTCTCCCTTGCTTTCGGCACCTCCTCCTCAAGCCTGGCTTTCAGTTCCTCGATGAATATCGGGATCCGCTTGAAGATCGAGTATCCATTCTCGCTTGCATCTTCGGTCTTTGGGTCCTTGAGAGCTCTCGTGACAAGTACTTCTTGCAGTTTGGGCAATAGAACGTAGGAAGGATTCGCTGGGTCGTCTAGATAGGAGAAGACGGGCTCATGTTCAACGACCTGCAAGAGCTCTTTCTCGCAGAATCGCGATTCAAGCAGCAAGCCATCTTCTGACATGTAAAGTGTTTTCTTCACTGCTTGGAGGACCGAGCGTTTCACGGCCTCTCTCATGTTCTCCTCCAGGTGCCTGAGGTCAATTGCCTGACAAAGTGCCACCATATAAGTCGCAGACATGAGCTTCAGGATATCGATGGCCTCTGCACTTTTTCGCGCTGAAATTAGGCCAAGAGAGTTCACATCCTGGTTGTGTTGTTCCGCGCTTTGCACGTGCGTTGTGACGGGATTCGCCAAGTATTGGAGCTCAGAGCAGTAAGCTGCCATGGCGATTTCCGCGCCTTTGAGGCCATAGTCGAGGCTGGGATTAGGCCCCGCGCTCAAATTTGAAGGCAACCCATTGTTGTAGTAGTCACAGACAAGCTCAGAGAATTGTGCAAACAAGAGCTTTCCTATTGCGGCCAGGGCGATCCGGAGATTGTCCATAGAGACACCAATTGGAGTGCCCTGGAAGTTCCCTCCATGGAGGGCGAGGTCGCGGGCGACATCGATGAGCGGATTGTCGTTCACGGAATTGATTTCCCTCTCGATAGAGTGAGTTGCGGCGCGAATCACTTCGACTTGTGGCCCAAGCCACTGAGGAGAAGTCCGAAGTGCGTAGCGGTCCTGCTTCGGCTTCGTGAGTGGGTCTTTCTCGTGGCGGAGCTTCGCCTCCTTCATGTATTCGCTCCCGTTTAGGAGGTGTTCCATGAGAGAAGCCGCTTCGATCTGGCCTGGATGGTGCTTGAGCAGGTGAGTGAGAGGGTCTGTGAATTCGGGCTTTCCGTGCATTGCTTCGCAGAACATGGCGGAGAGAGTCTCTGCCAAGAGGGCCAAAATGTTGGCATCGAAGCAGACCGTCGCAGCCACTGCCGACCCGACGGCGGTCCCGTTCACAAGAGCCAAGCCTTCTTTAGCTTGCAGCTCAAATGGACCTGAAATTCCGGCCCTCTTCAATGCTTCCGCTGCTGAAATCTCTTCTCCTTCTGGCGTGACGACCTTCGAGTTGTGCCTGCCGGTCAGCAATCCGGCAATGTAAGACAACGGCACGAGATCACCCGAGGCGGTGATGGTCCCTCTCAAGGGCATCTTGGGGATCAAGTTCTGGTTCATGAGCTTCGCCATCGCGTCGAGGATCTCCCACCGGATGCCCGAATAGCCCTGCATGAGAGTGTTTGCCCGCACCAGCATCGCCGCCTTGGCATAGCTTGGCGGGAGATTCTCTCTCCCGATCACCCCGGCATTGAGGAACCGGATGAGCTCGGTCTGCAGGTCCGAGGTTTTGGTGGTCCTCCGGTTGGACGTGGAGCCGAATCCGGTGGTGACACCATAGATGTCCCGGCCGCAGCTGATGGTCTCAGCAACCCAGTAGCGCTCCTCGACACGCGGTCTCGGGCCACGCCCTCGTTGAGCTGGACCTCGACCTCACTCCGCCGGGCCACGGCGGTGACCTGGGCCACGGAGAGGGCCGTGCCCTGGATGTCAACGATCCGAGCGTCCTCAAACTGGGACAACAGGCTCCTCACCTCCTCGAAGTGGGTGCACCGGAGGGACTGAGCAGCCTTGTCCCAATGGACCGGGGTCGGCACGAAAGTGTCGACAACAGTCTCATCGGCGCAGGCATTTCCGACACAGGCGGCCATGTTACAAAGATGGAAAGCTTAAAGATTTGAGAGGAGCAAAGAAGAAGATACAAGATGGAAAGGGGTCTTTCTCCTTCTGGAGGAAGTGAGATTTTGATTTGCTTTGAGTTTGGGAGGGAAGTGGGGAGGGAGTGAATGGTATTTATAGCAAAGACAACATAGAGATAAGAGAGAGAGAGAGAGAGAGTCAGTAATTGGGAAAGGGGGCTGCGTCAATGTGGTCAAAAGTCATGAGGGAAGGGAGGTGAGAAATTGTGTTGAGTGGGAGTGGATCAAAATGAGATGGCATTGTTGCTTGGAAAGTGAGGGGAAAGTGGCATTAAATTTCTGGGGGGGTCCTCCTAGTCCTAGCTTCAATACTAGTAGACTTGCTTTGGTTCGGTTGGAAAAGGAGATGCCAGGTTTTTGACTCCAGAGGCATTGCCACACTCCATTCTCGCACTCCCTCCCATTGCCATGCGATCCATGCCATGAAAGGGAACAAAAAGCACACGAGATGCACGTAGTTTAGTGGCCGGCAGGGGGCGTGCGCTTCGCCAGGACCTTGCCGGCCCAGAGGAAAACAATAAAGAAAGAATAAAAAAATTCGAAGAAATGGTAAAATGTTTTCGAAAATTGACTACTTCAGCGTCGACTGGGCATGTTCACATCGGATGCCCGGATGGACTCGAATGGCGAAACGTGAAATTGTTTAAGATTCAATTGACAAATTTAAAAAGATTAAGTACTGAATTGAAAGAAAACGTGATAAGTTTAGACTTTTTTTACACTAGTACTTTTGTCCGTAAATTCTTTGGCAGGTCCATGGACCATTTGACCAAATTCTCATAAATCATCCGTCCTGTCTATAAGTCTCACAATTAAGTTTCATTAACATCGGTCCATGGTCATCCATAGACCATGTAATAATCGCTAGTTTGATTTAGAAATCGCGGCTCGAGCATGAACCGACCCTAATGATCAGATCAACCCCGGTTCGCGACTCTTACGAGATAAGGCTCGTAACCTCTGTAATTCGACGTGAATTGCTCGTTTTTTTTTTATCAGCCCAAGATATTCTTCCGGTCTCGACATCGTAAAATCGGCCATACGATCTTCTACCGTACTTCGCTCGACGGACAACCTAAGTGTCCTCTTGGTTTGCGCACGGCGTACGCGTAGAATCAGCTCGTCAAAGTAGTCGAATTTCTACCTGTCGAGCTTCGAACGAGGCTCACGGGATCTTCAGCCAATTGACCTCGATCGCGATAATCACGTGGACCGACGCACATTAGTTGGAACGTAATATTATCTTGGCTAAGCTTAACTGACTATTCGTTGACTCAGTTGTAAAGTAAGGAGACTTGGGGGCGGGGGAACTTCCGGTGAAACTGTCTCAGCTCGATTTATTCACATTTAACCCTTCCTAACTTTTGCAGTTTTTGCTAATAGTCCCTTTCGTGGGACTTCCATATTGTTATTGGGGTGTGGTTCTCACTTCCCATGTGGAAAGCACGCGGGTCTTACTTACTAGTGAGCAGGTGGGGTCACGGGGGCACTATCCCGAGTCGCTACATAGATTTTATAGTTTGAGCGCATATTTCATTCGCAGTTTAAACTTGGGCCATGAATAGCTTCTAGGTATATATAATCTATTTTTTGGTAATTGATGACTGTAACATAAAGGTGCGGGACTATTAATTACAATTGAATCCCCACTGCCCTAATTTAAAGGTAAACTAGTATAAATCTTGTGTCTCGATTTCTTTTTCACTTTTACTCTTTATTTCGTTGCGTTTGAGCACCTAATCCTAATAGTCATGAGACTTGCTTAATCATGCATTTATGGTATCCCTCTTGTGGTGAGACTTCCTAACCCCCGACATCTTCGTGAGGCTACAACGACACGCCCACCAACCCTAGATATTCGGTTTGAGGGTCGTGTAGGGTAGCCACGGCTTGAGCCAAACATTTAATAGCCAGTGTAAAGTGTTAGTCATCTCTCTCCACCCTTTGAACTAGTAGGAAAGCAAGCATCTATACGGCACCATCTTCTAGGAATTTGGCCCTGGCCCGTTGCCGAGGATGCTTCTCCATACTACAATTCGATTGCTGAAAGGCGCTTGATTCTCATCCTAGGCTCTTCTCAGTTCTCTCGCCGTTAATTAGGGGAATAATTGTCAGTTTGATTTCCTTCCACTTATTAATATGCACGTAGCCCTACTTAACCTAATGTCGCGTTGGTAAAGAGTAGATTAATGGAGCGTGCACATGAGCGGCACGCACATGACATTGATGTGGGAACCTAAACTCGTCAACAATCAACTACTTTCTACAGTCAGCAAAGGTCGGAGCTGACTGCACCTCAAAATTTTCTAAGACTTGCCCTCCTTCTTGGCAAAAGACCCCTGTCCTAGAATAATCTTTCGACCTTGACCGACCTCACCTAACGCAAGGCGCCACGCACGCACCTTCCGAGTACTCAACCCGAAAGGGGAAGCCGTCGTTTTCCAACAGTTCCCGGTCGCGTGCCTCGTTTGCTCGAAGTGTGGAATACGTTGGTGCTGCGTTAGGACAAAAACGGGCCATTGTCGCTCGGCGTGTCGCTCGCCCGAGAACGTAAGACTCCTCTCAACGTCGCGGAAATGAAGGGGAGACAGGTGGAGATTCTTGTATGAATCATGCCACTGGAAAGTGACGGCCTCGATTATGGTCCGCTCGAATTTTCCGTAGTCCTTTTTAATTTTTATCAAGCGGATGACATATAACTTTAAATCCGTATCTAATTCTAACACGACCTGTTATGCGTTTAGTTACGGCCTTGCTAAGGGAGCCATGAAAGGATGTTGGCCTTCCCAAGTGAAGTAGGGAAGAGGGCCCCGGGATGTTAAAGAGTTATTTTCACGAGCTTGTTTTAATCCTTAGTTCTTTTTCTTTTACAAGTAGGGTTAGATGACATTACTAACGAATAGATTGAGTTTCAAATATAATCTCTTCTGTAAGACTTGGTCCAATGAGGGCAGGAGTGATTGTTGAGGCCAAAGAGAGCTCGAACAAGGTGCAGCTCCAATTATAGGATGGCATGGGGATAGGAATGAACCGAATCTCACTTCACCTGGATGTGGTGAGGTAATATGTTATATAAGAAATAGCAACAATCTTAACTATCAACAAGGTCTTTTTTGTAAGAAGTCCAGAAAAACAAAACCGTACAGGCTCCGGCTTAAAGCAAACAATATCGTTGGCAAGTGGGGTAAGAGGCCCCTTATAATGATATCGAAGCCAATAATCCTATAACAACCCGGTCCAAAGAGGGTGGGAGTGATCATTGGGGTCAGAGAGGGCCTGAACAAGGTACCACTCCGACTCTAGATGGTGATCACCTAGGTGTGGTGAGATAATGTCCTATATAAGGAGTGACACTAGTCTTAATCGGCCTTTTCTCATCAAAGCTCAGAAGAACAAAACCATGTGAGCTCCAACCCAAAGCGAACGATATCATTGACAAGTGGGGATAGGGGTCGCTCCTTACATCTTCCGTCATTGAAAATGTATTCTTGCTACCAATGAAATCAATTCCGAATAAGACGGGTTTATAATTGGAAGAGTTGTCCCTAGGCGACAAAAATAGGTACAAATTCTCTCTTCCAAGACCAAACACCACTAACTGTAGAAGAGCCCCAAAAGATATTTCCACCTTAAGTTATACCACTCCATACAATTTCGCCACGTGTCGAGACCCGTCTCGTTTCAATTTTCTTTCGGGTTTTCCTTCCCTCTTTAGACCATTCTCTGTTCATGAGCCGCTCCTCCCAATGAAATATCAATCCTCCTCCGCACATCTCAGCAAAAGGCCAAAAGCGCATCCCCATTTCTGGGTTACTTCTATTTGCGTACGCAATTCATGAGGTGTTATCTCCCCAGTCGATCCAAAACTCAAGTCATTACGCGCACGATATTCCCATCTGGTAGAACCATCACGCTCGCTTCTATTCGTTTCGATAACTTTGCCACGCGATGATCGACTTTGAATGAATGGAGACGTACATCGTATGCTGTGGCAGTGGCTGGAGATCTATGTTTTGTGTACGAAACCCTCTTCCAGCCAAAAGCCGCCAAGTTCCAGCAAAGCAAGCATAAGAATGGATTCTCTCTCCTTTTCGATCGGGGTCCATGATTGATCGCAGAAGCATACAGGATAAGTCACATTCAAAGAGCGAATTCAAGTGAAAAATGCCGATGGCTGAGGGCTTTTGAGCTTGAAGCAAATATTGGTTTACGAATCCACCAACCATACCGCACGATGCTTAGTGGCGTCCGCTATTGACCCATTTGTGAAAGCAGCCCTCCGCTTCATATTTTAATAATAACCCCCAGAAAGTGATGATAAGGCACTTTGCTTTTGTCGTCATGAGATTCGCTATGGTCCTCGTAATGATCGAGGCTTCGCTCTGACGAGCCGAATCTGATCAGATGCTGTGATCCCAGGACGGTAAAACCCCTCCTGTTGACGTGAATTGTGTCCTCCGCCATTGTGTCTCGGTGGAAACGAGAGTTTCTGGAATGTGCTTCTGATGCACGACGTTTATACTCTTAGAAAGCTACTAGCTCGATAATGAAGGATACAAACTCTGACTCACTACACCATGCCAAGAACGTTGCTAACAACATTAAAATCACCGGAACCATGCGTTTCATCAGCCCAAATGAAAAAATTGTAGACAGATCCCTCACATGTTGTGCACCAAAACACGTTCTGCACATTTACTACCACCACCATGTTTCTCCACCGACTCAAGGACGAGGAGTACCAATCGCAGCGAGGGCAATCTAGATAAGGAAGTGGGACCATCAATCATCGTTGAGATGAGAACCATACCATGTTTATCGACACAGGACATTGACACAGATTGCTTGCCGCATTTAATGTTTTTCCAATGTAACATGCCTTGCGCACATAAAACGTGAGTGCCATGGACAATCTACAAAAGGGAATGTACGCCACTAAGACGAGGGAAGCTAATTTCATGGGTGCCCACCTCATATTACAGGTGGTCATTGGAGAACCAGCACCAGAAAATATGTGAGAGAGAGAGAGAGAGCATGTTACGCAATGGAAGAACAAACTGTTTTCCAACTGAAAGTACAAATAACTCCTAATCTAGAATTAGGTAAATGCTTAAATCCTGCTACCTACAAATGCGGACCACGATGACAAGGTTCCCAACACCAAATGTTTGGTACGATGTGAAAACTTGACGACCTGACAGCAATTAGCATATACCAACCTAACGGAACTACGAGGGGGAGAGAGCTTATGGGCACGGCACCAACTATATCAAGTACGCACTCTCTTATTGCTGCAGGAGGGACACTTGTACTGCTTGATGTGCTCAGCCCTGGCGGGAGTAATTTTCACGCATTTCCCATGGAACCACTTCTCGCACATGTCACAACAGATCCAGAACTCGTCTGAAGCATAGTTCTCCCCACAGGCCCCACACAAAGTATCCCCATGCTCTTCTTCATCTTCTCCGTCCACCACATCATCTTCATCCTTTGCTTGGATAGTCCTTGTGAATTTGCCTGAATCTGATCCTCGCTGTTCCGTTCCCATGAAAGTTGGTGAGAGTCAGGTAAAAAGTTTACGTCAACAAATGAAATGATGCACTGAATCATGGAACGCAGTTTCATACATATTAACATCCCATATTTCTTTGGGTTGTAACTCACTCATACTTGGGTTGGGAGTCAACTTTTTCTAGCGGCTAGAAGCAATTTCACAATCAAATAGCAAACCTATTTCAAGCAAGACTCACAAGCAAGAGGGTAATACTTACAACCAAACAACACATCCCAGGCACAAGCAAATCAATACGCGATTGAAATTTCTCATGATTGCGACTCCCCCTCTTAAGTTAAATATCCCCACAACTCGATATGACACTACCATACAGATGTCACAAAGAACAGATTAGAGAACATTTCAAGACCATGAGTATCAACTGAATAAAGTTTCCAACAGATTCACTAAGGATAAAACTAAGTATAAGAGGTGAATATGGATAAATCATTATAAGTCACAGATTCAACTCACAACCCAGACAACTTACCTTGAAATTTGAAGTACATGAGAAACTAGACCTACCAAGCTAAAATAGAGATACATATTTGAAAATAAAATATATTTACCACTTGTCAATGATATATAGTATAATTTAATAGAATGATACTATGGTACTCTCCCTCTTAAACTAAGTGGGAACCACATTCAGTATAAAACCAACACCAAACAAGTAACAAATTGTTGCAGAGCAAGTTTGGAAAAAAACCTTAAAGAACCACTACAAGTTAGTGGATTTGAAAGATCTTGAAAAAAAAAAAAAAAAAAAAAAAAGCAATAGGAGAAAGGAGTGATTTTACCACTTTTGAGCCAGACTTGGATTTGCTGCTACTGTGATTCGAAACCGATATCTTCTCCTTTGTCTGTTTCTTGACAGTTCCAGTTACGACTTCAAATATTGTCGGGAGATCATTAATCATGGCGAACAGGTTCTTCCTGCAACAAATAGTGTTTATGGTAAACAAGCAGTGTGATGCAACAAACCAAGTTCTTTCATGAAAGAATAAGAACTAAAAGAAGGTCAAAATTGAAAGTGGTACTCTAACAGGTCTGGGGAGAAGAGAGAGACATGCCTGTCAGCCTTGTTAAAACCAAATCTAGCACCAAAATAGAAGGCCACAGATAGTAACCATGCATCACTGTGTACAGCAACCAGGGATAACCAGTCCTTTTCTTGCATTCCATCCCTAGCAAAGTTAATGCCAAGTGCAGGCTCAGGTAGCTCTGGTGGCACTTCTTCAGCAGGCAAATTAACTTCCCATTTTTCATTAGGGAATCCATACAGGCACAGATTCTCCTTCTCTGAAAGCAAAGACGATGAATATAGGACTCCTTAGAAGATGCGGCAACTAGCAAAGCTTTTCCTCTACTATGAAGTTTGACATCTAGACAAACAGTTTATATCAGAAATCTTTGATTACAGCATATAGATCATGGTGGATTCACCAGACTTACACCGCCTTATATCCAAACATTAAGCAATATTAGCATGTGGATAAAATACAGTCAATATAGCTAAACATTAAGCAACATTAGCATGTGGAAAAATACAGTCGATGCTTCTAAATGGCTAAGACAACAGACATGCTTCTAAGATGGCTAACAAAAAAAAAAAACAGACATGCAATTGCCAAATGACTGCTCCAAGCACCACTCCACACACTACTCTTCTGATGAGAATGCTCAAAAGCCTATGAGGCCAATGAAACGTTGTGGCAACATCATGCCACAGAACATGATAGCAATTCATTTAATGACTTCCAAGACAAATTTGCAATTAGTAAGAAAAGGATATCCCCTAATGTCTTCAGTTTACTTTACTCCATAAAAAATCTTCAGCTTACTTAAGTGCAGAAGCATAAACTATATGGAGAAGTGGGAAGCTAGAAAGCTAAAGCTCAAACCAGGTAGATCGGGATCAGGGGGAAGCTCGATCGCAAAAGCTTAAACGGTTACTTACACAACAAAAAAGAAATTCAAGGAGCAAAAAATCACCAACCTTGAGTCTCATACAGATATACATGTTGGAAAGACCAAAATTCCTTTACAAAACCAATGCCCTTGGCTACCAAAGGATAACAATACACATCAAACATATCCAGCATTACCCTTGGACTACACTAAATCAGAAGCCCAAGACACTTTGAACAATTATACCAATTAGACAATTTAGTTGGACCAAATGACCTTATTTCACCATCAATAATTACCAATCAAGTCAGAAAACTAACACATGAAAACTTTAGACAATAGTCGTGAGTCGAGATGTCTCTGACTCACGACTATGTCTCTTCAGGATATGGAATGTTATAACTCAATGAAAAATGTAAAATTAATAGAACCTATCTCAAACAACGAAGAAGGAGACTCCAAAACCCAACAATTAAAAAGGGGCTGGCAGATCCAGGAGTCCAGTGTAGATAGCAAACATACCAGTCAGGGAGAGAAAGAAATACATCGAAATTCCTTTGTCTAGAGGAGAATCGAATGCCTTTTGCATGGGAAATTTAAAAGCTTTCTTTTCCCTTCCCTACCACAGTTTGCAAATTTAAAAAACTGGCAGCAGCAGGTGGTTCCAAACAAATAGAACAAGGTGACACAACTTCTCATACTACTCGAGTAGCTAGCCAAATGTTTGGAAAGGGAATATATCATAGAAACCCAGTGAATGTGAAAAAATTTTGGCTAAGTGGAAAATAACATCCGTTTTTGAGGATTAACATTCCTGAAACAGAACAAAAGGCATGTGCAATTATGTGGCATTGGTAAGCCCCCAGAACTTCCCTGCAAAATCCACTCCTTGCACAAACTGGGCACAAGTATGGAGCGGGGTATACCATTATATTTTATAAGTCACTTCAGTAAATTAGTACCTGATCAGACGAAACTCTTTGCATATAGCATGAAATAGACAAAAGAGGTCCCAAACCCAAGAAGTTTGCTCTTATACGAAGCATGATGTAGCAAAGCTGAGAGGTGAGAGGGCTTTTCTAGAAGAACAGAGAAAGTATCAAGAGGGAACAAAAGAGGTGGCGACAGTTAGGAAGATGGATGCTCTAGAGTAGTCTAGTAGATCTAGAGATAAACTATTCTAAGCAAATCAGGTTGGCAACAGTTAGGAAAGATGGATGCTCTAGAGTAGTCTAGTAGATCTGGAGAAGAACTATTCTAAGCAAATCGGGTTTTCTGCCACCCAAATTTGAGAAATTCAGCAATGTCCATCTAAGAAAATTACTAGTCTCATCCGCCAACCAAAGAGAAAACCCGAACGACAAAGCAAGGGCAAGAATTCAACCATGTGAAAAGAGCCAAATCACTTGGGAGTCTGTCGACAGGCTGCGAATTCAAGCTCCTATGGAACAAAAATGCCCAACTCGCAGTTCGCACTAGAAGCTCAACTCGCACATCCCACACCAAACGTCTACTCCCAAACCCGAGAAATGGCGAAACACGGAATTTAAAGAAGACCGATCCCCTGACACTGCTTTACCGCCATAATCACAATGTAACCGTCATAAAATGGAAAACAAGTCGCGTCATTACGCTCAAGAACCAAACTTGTAAAATCCACCACCGCAGCAAAACGTTCGACATCGAGCAACGCGATACGAGTTCAAAAAATAATATTAATTAAGCGGGGATTAGAACCCTAACCAGGATCGCACTGCTGATAGAATTCCTCAACATCTGCAAAACAAGAAACGCAACAACACGATAAAACGTCACCGACCCGTGAATCTCGAGAAAAACCCAGAAAGCCAAAAGGCCCAAAACTACCAGACCGACACTAACGCCAAATCGCAAGACGATATACACACACAAGCTAACGAGCAATCAAACGAGAGAGAGAGAGAGAGAGAGAGAGAGAGAGAGAGAAGGGGAGACCATTGGTTAGAGCCTTGATCATGCCAGCGCGACGGCCCTTGAAATCCCTAAACACCTCCTCCACAGTCCGAGGGTTGTACTGCCCTCCCCCATCCATCTCTCTCCAACTCCGCCCGCGCAACAACCTCTCTCTCTCTCTCTCTCTCTCTCTCTCTCTCTCTCTCTCTCTCTCCTCGAAGAAGCGCGAACAGGAGGGGAAGCTTTTCTCTCTCGGAGAAGGCCGCCGCGGCGACGGCGAGCGGGGGGTAGATTCGGAATCTCAAAGCCCGAATTCGCGCGTCGAGGAGCAGGGACGGGCGGCGCAGCGGCGGCGGAGCGGGCGGAGGATCGGCATTTCTCGGCGGCGGCGGCGGCGGCGGCGGCGACGGACGGAACGGAGGAATTTCGGGTAGAGAGAGAGAGAGAGGGATTGGGGAAATGTGCGTTTTGAAGAGGAGGGAAGGAAGGGAGGGACTGAGATTTTCTCTCTCTATTTTGCTTGACCTGGCGGATTAGAATCGGTTGTCAAAGTTCGAGGTGTGTTTCGAAACCGATTTTTTTTTTTTAAATAAAAATTATTATTATTTATTAATTAACTTTAATTGCGAAAAATCCTTTTCATTTTTGTTGCGTAATTATAAAGACAAATTATTTACTTTATGAGATAGGGATCACCATATCAGGATTTGGGGTTAAGCTGGTGCGGTGCTTTCCGTATGACGTGGCGGTCGGGTGGCTGACGTGGCGGGTGGACTTTTGGGGTTTGATTTTTTTTTTTTTCTGTTTTCTTTGAAGCGAGATGAGATGAATCTGGGCCGAAAAGATTGAATAAATTCAAGATCGGAATCAAACGGGTACGGAGGATGAATAGTTCTAAAAATTTCCTTTTTTTCTACGTTAATTTTATTTCTATTGATTTTCAAGGGCGACCTGAGTGCCTATGCACGTACATATTCAAGCAAACATGCGCAACCAATGGTGCTAGTTGAATATAAAATTGACAATTCCTATGTATTCGATGGCATATATTACTTAAATGATCAATCTGACATTTTATAATTTGATAATATGCAAGAGTCTTGCATCCCAAGAGGGAGTCCGTGTTGGTGTTTTAAAAACTCCTAACTGAATTATCACATCTTGTTTACACGTGAATACAACTCGACTCATGTGAAATGAATTGAGTGATTAGACATGATATGAAAGCAAAATGTCTTATCCAATAAAATGTGCGACTCTGAGATAATTTAGGCTCGTGTTCAATCTCATAAGCTAGTGGTGGGGGAGGGGACATCAGAGTGAATCTTGACAAATAGGGGTCACAATAACGTCTTTTCACGTTCGTTTATTATCGTTGCAATTGTCCAACCAATTCCATGTTCATATAAGATTATGACACTGCGAAATCTCACACATTTGACTAGGGGATTTCAAATCCCTTTAAGTCTAATCTCTCATGATGAAATCGCAAATTCAAAAATCTCTTTCATTTTCAGTCCATCCCCAGACGAAACCAAATCAAAGGTTACACAATTGCCCAGTTTACCTAATCACAAGAATGCTGCTATTGACTCACTAGAAGTCAATTTTTAGATAGTTGATATGTACTTTCTCAGTATGGGCAGGGCCGTCAGTCCTAGTCCCAGTCATCCTAGAAGTTGGATAGTCCTTTTATAATTTCTTGAAATTTGAATAAAGTTTTTGAAATTTTTTGAAAATTTCAAAAAGTTGCTTTTAGTCTCTCTTCTTTCGAGTAAAAAAAAACACCATTTAAAGAAAAGGAAAATAACACGAATAATTTATGAATTTTGATACTATTTGTAATGTGATCCCTTAATTTTAATTTATTTAATGTGATATATGAAATTTAATTCAATATGTAATGTTGTTTCCGAACTAAGTTTGCGAATTTTTTATGTATATATAATATAGTCCCTAAGTTATATGAAAATATTTAATCTTATTCTTAAACTTAAATTAATATAATGATAACATTGAATATTTCACGTTAAATAAATTAAAAGTTAATAAATTATATTACACATTGGTTGAAGTTTTAAGAATTATTTGTATCATTATTCCTAAAAGAAATGGGACATTTTCGATGGACCTTAGAGGATTTGTTTTGCAACTAACCCTCTTTTTTTTTTTTTATTTCTAAAAGTATTAGATCACCGCAATGTGCACTTTTTTTGGGATAATTACCAAAAAAAATCTAGATTTATTGTACATATACCAATTAAGTCTCTATCTTTTTCAATTTGGTCAAATTAGTTCTAAATCCTTTGACATTTTGCCAATGTAGAAATCACTAACGTAAACATCAACTATTATATATGACATGACCAGTGAAGTGAACAAATTTTTTTCAATATTTATAAACAATTCTGAATTTTTTTGTTTTTTTTGTAATTTTTCTTTCATTATTTTTCGTTATTTCTATCAAGTTTGGCACACAAAAGAAAGAAAGAATGAAAAAAAATAAATTTTTTTGAATAATCTTAAAATCTAAAAATAATGTAAAAATTGTCCATGTTAGTATTAATTGTGCCATGTAAGATGACTAACATATACGTCGACAATTGCCAGCCAAAGTTGGTTGAAATGATTAGCAAATTATCAAAAGATTTATAACTAAATTGATTAAATTGATAAATTTAAAACTAAATTGGCATCTGTATTATAATTTTAAGACTTATATATAATATTTCCTTCTTCTTTTTTGGCAAACAAATAGCCGTAGTTTGTAGTTTCATTTACTCAAGAATACTTTACGTTCTTGCATGAACTTATTATTTTTTTCTTTGAGTCACTTTCAATTTAGAAATGGCCTACGACAGCTCGGTTTGCGTAAACCAAAACCATCAGCGTAAAGAAGGGTTATCATCCTAAAAGTGAATTAGAAACTTCATAACCAATTTTACATAATAATTGGCTTAAGTAGCTGGGGTTATTGTGCTCTAAATAAACTAATATATTTTTTTATCTTCCAGATTGAAGATATTCATTAAAACAGATCATATATTTATAACGGAAGATTGATCAACATATTTAACTGCTTATGACCCCGGACCTCAATGATTTGGTGCCAGTATTAGGGCAAGATTATGTGAACTTAACTACGATGTGTTTTACTAGAAATATAGTCACGTATGAGAATACTGTTTACCGAGTAATGTTTGAAATGAAGGAGTTTGATTTTTGTTTCGATTTTTGTTCACTGTTCCACAGCTTTTGGCATGCTTATCTAACTGAACTCCCTCGTACTGTTTCTTCCATTTGGCAATTATTGGTGTCTCTTTTTGCCACCGAGACGAGGAGAGAAATCGCTGCGAAGCTAGTAAAGATGGAAGACTATTGTCTACCAAAATTACCCAATTTTATTGTCTTTGGCCATTGCGAGAAGATCGATGCAATTGTCTGAAATTGTTTATGGACAAAAATGAGAAAATTTGGGATGACTGAAAACGTGCATGATAATTAGTATTTTTCTTTTTTTTCTATTTATAGGAACAAATTCGGATTATAAATCTATTTGATAACACAATTTCATTTTTTTTATTTCTACAGTAATTTTTCATTTTAGAAATAGATTTGAAACAAAAATCAAAAGTAAATTTTTTTTCTTTTTTTAAATAAAAATGAAAATTAAAAATTAGTTTCATTGTTCGCCCTCACTACTAGTCGATCGTCGCCTGTTCGAGAGAAAGAGAGAGAGAGAGAGATTTTGTGTTGTTATTAAATGAATTTCTATTTTAATAACATAAATTTTGTATTGTTATCAAAATAATCATATTGTTTAGAAATTCGTCCGATAAATAAAAATAGAACAACCAATTTTTTGGCTAAAAATTAATTTCAGAAACAGAACGGTTATCATTCCCTCCTTAACCTTTTCCCAAACCTTTTTTATTTTTTTCAATCAAACCTAGTCCCAAACTTGTCTCCTCACTTTTTATCGTTTTTCAAACTCATCATAATTACATTATTGATTTTTGACATAAGAACCCAAACCCCCTCTCGTCAAAGTTGCGCGGCTCCTTTCGTGGTTCTGCATCATGTCGCTTACTATTTTAACGAACACATCTTTCACGCTAAAACGTGATAAATCACTTTGGAATTGCAAACGCAACGATTACTCCAAAAAGCTCATGCATTCTAAATCTCCAATTAGAGAATAATTCACATGACTTGAAAAAAAGAAGAAGATAAATGACGAAATTGAAAAATCCTAAAAGAGAAATCAGGCTAAGCAACAGTGATCATCATAAAAAATGTTAAATTATAATGAATTTATTTAGGGCTGATAAAGTTATAAATAACTTTTCAGTATTTTAATTGAGTAAGAGTAGGTTGGTGAATGATTCGTGGAGCTTAGGTTTTAATTTATTTGTCAAGAAAGTCTAGAAATCGATTCAAACTTTGGTAGAGTTGAAATAGTCATGTACATTTGCTATGTAGCCAACCTAAAGACTTTGCTGACTCCAAAAAATTAAAATAAAATAAAGATGACAAGGAAATAAAGTAATTAAAACATATCGGGATATTGGATTTCCTACATATAAAATTCCAAATCTATCTCAAACCTTATAAAGATTTTGACAATTAATCTCAACCTGTCTCATTACTTGAAATTCGGATCGCGTTTGTGCCCGTATCTGATTATACCCACCCCATTTCCATCCCTAAATTTAGTGTGACACAAAAATGTTGGAAAATTATCACAACTAACTTAGGGGGTGCATGATAACCAAAATTTCTGTTCCAGAAATAATTTTTCCATTCCAGACTTATTTCTAGAATAGAAACCTATTTGATAAACCTATTCAGTTTTTCTATTTCTGGAATAGATTTCTATTCCATAAATTGATTTGGAAGAGAAATCAGAAGTAGAAATTTTCTATTTCTTATTTCTGGAAGATAAATCAGAAATAATTTCTCCCACTAAACCCTAATTTTGGTGAGTCCTCCCTCATCTCCTCTACGTCTATGCCTCCTCCTCCTCCTCCTCCTCCTCCTCCGCCTCCCCTCATTTTATTCATTTAAAAATAAAAATAAATTTATTAAAATAAAAATATTAAAAATAAATAAATTATTTTTATTTATCATTTTATTTTTAGTTTATTAAATATAAATTTATTAAAAATAATTTATTCATGATAACTAAAAATAAATTTAATAAATTTATTTTTATTTGCCTTGAGTGTTTTGCCAAATAAATTTATTTTTAATTTTAATTTTTATTCATTTTAAAATAAATTTATTCGTAAAATAAAATAAAATAGAATAAATAAAATAAATTTATTTTTAAGGATATTTTAATTTTAAAATAAAATGATATTTGTATTTTATTTTTTTATGATTTATTTTATTTTATTTTATTATTTATTTTTTGTTACTAAATCATTTTTATTTTTATCATTTATATTAAAGGTCGTCAGTCGTCGCCACCGCCGTTCGAAAGGAAAACATTTTTTGTCGTTATCAAACGGTTATTTTTACTTAGAAACTTTTATAGAAATAGAAATAGAAAAATCTATTTATGTTCCAGAAACTATTTATGGAATAGAATGGTTCTCATGCGCGCCCTTATAGATCTAAAATGGACCTGAACAAATCCTTAAAAGATTCAAAATATAAGAAATAGACAAGAGATTTGTTATGGGGTGGGAGATCTCATAATATCATCTCACATATTTCCTCTCATCGGAAAAAAAAAAAGTTTGGGTGGAAATTGAGAGATTTATCAATAGTGAAGGTAGATATTACAATCAATATCCTGATGCTGGTTACTATTGGATAGAGACTAAATTAATTATCTACTCTTAAAAGGGAATAAGGTAGGTCCAAATCCACTCTCGAGCCTATTAAACGGCCACTCACATTCTACCATAGTCGATAGGCTGGAGCGAAGGACAGGAAATTTAGATAATTCAATAGGTCAATTTCAAAAGAGTCGTCTATTCAAACAAAAGTTGAATTGATTGATTGAGAGAGGGAGAGAGAGGGAGATGCATTATCCTCCTCTCGCCATCATCCTATTTTTTTTCCCTTTCCCTCGTTTCCTGGGCGGGCGGGGAAAGTGAAATTTTACGAATTTTGTATGATGGGGTCAAATTTACGAATCTTTTTTTTATTTATTTCCTCAGCAACAAATTGACCCCCTTGCAAAAAAATATTACAAATTTAGTTCTAATTACCAATATAAAAATCGGCCCACTCGTAACACATAATGTGCTGTCAATTTTCTTCGTTATCATCGTTTTTAGCCCCCACTAGAGTCCCATCAACAACAAGAAATGGACCCACAGCCGCATATCAACAATATTTATCATTCATCGAGTGGAAAAAAGGAACAAGAATTTCATTTTCTACAATGGGAAGAGAAAAAAAAGACAAAACCTACAAAAATACAGGGACCTCAAACTGACACGCCCGACTCCAACAACCCCTCCCGGGAATTCTCCGGCGCGCTCTCCGGCGGCGGCGGCAGCGGCGGCGGCGGCGGCGGCGGCTGCAACCGAGGCTGCAGCGACAGCGGGTGCGCCGGCGAGCGGCACAGCGGGCAGTCGGAGTGAGAATACAGCCACATATCGATACACGACACGTGATACAAGTGCTTGCACCGCGGCAATTGCCTCACTTCTTCGCCCTCCTCGAAAGCCGACAAGCAGACTGCGCACTCGTACTCGCTCCCCGGTCCTTGACCCCCGCCGCCGCGTCCTTCTTGTACTTGAAGCTCGACAGGAGGTTCCGGTGAGGGTTCTCAAAGCTCCGGCTCGCCGCCATGACCTCGATGAGCCGCTCGCCTCTCCGGCTGATCCGGTACCGGCTGGTGCACCACCTGATGATGATGAGGTTATACAGGGCCAGCACGATGGCAGCCGTCCCCACCACGACTAGGCCGTAGTACAGCATCGGCAAGTTGGACTTTGAAGGCGGGGGAGGCGGTGGGGGCGGCGGCGGCGGCAGCGGCAGCGGTGTGTAGGGATGCTGGGCATCTCCCATGGTGGTCGGGGGTAGGAAGGGATTTCGGATATGACGATGATGTATGAGGAGCTTATAAGAGTGTAAAAGTGGGGGTAGATTTAATTATATTTTTGCTTATCATGTAGCTGTGTGTGGTGTTATTATATACGATTATTATAAATTTTGGTAGTTTATCTAAAAGCCGTGGTGGTTAAGGAATCGTGGATTTGAGCTAAGGACAAATAAAGGTACAATCGCCAGAGCGTGGTGAACAATGCTATGCGTGACTTTGAGAATTATTCACTCTCTCTCTCTCTCTCTCTCTTCCACATAATACAATTTTTTTTTGTCATTTGATGGGACTTTTGCTTAAAATCCAATCAAGCAAGTGATCTGGCAGCTCACCCACATCGATACTATCGTCTACAGCAAGTTGCGGATAAATGTCATTACATGAGGACAATCTTGTTTTCAAATCACAATATTATAATTAGCAAAACCAGAATCTTCTTCTTACACCATCTGCTTATCCTGTAAAGATTTTGAAATTTACCTTAAGGGGACGATTAAAGATGGCTTCTAGAAGCATATTTTAGTATCGTTTACGTGTCGCCTCGACATGAGTTTTTGACTCAAGAGTTAAGATAATCAAAATTTAAATACATGTGTTGATTCTTATATAACCCCATAATTATCTACGAAAAAATTATTAGCTTGATTTATCATACCGATAAGATGAAAGAGACCGTGCTAGATATCTTGTAACTGTGAATAACTGGAGTTGAAACAACAATTTATTGCACTTAAAGAACACTAAGCCGGCGCACAAAATTTGATTGGGGATGTTTAGAATTGAATAATTAGTCGATCAGTGGAAATTTTTCCAAGCTTAAACATTAGTCCTGTACAATTATTTTCTTGTCCTTTTGCAACAACTCGCACACATGCTCGAATTCGAGCTTATCTCAACAAAGCACAAAGGCGAAGGTTGGCTATTGCCACGTGGGTTGATTCGGTATACCTTAATGATGGGTCAATTGTGTTAAGCACAACATGGGAGATTTCAAATCGTGAGAGGCCGTAAGCTAATCGAGTACGTCGCAATACTCTAATCTGGACGGCGGGTTGCCCTAATTATCTTATATGCGACATAAACTTAGGATGGTGACGTCATTGAATTTTCATGCATGCAACTGCAAGAGAGGACACGTGTGCCGTGTTATGATTTTATGAGTTGACTTTAACGCAACGTCTCTGCTGGGGACGTTCTTGTCAACGTATTAATCACCCATCGAATAGAATATGAGTAGAGATGAGGTAGTAATTGGTCAAGATTTATACAATCCCGAAAATAGGTTGACTGTATTTGATGAGAAAGAGAGAGAGAGAGAGAGAGAGAGAGAGAGAGGTTCTCCCAAAAGCGGAGCCGAAAATTCGATCCAAGGCCACTCGAGGGCACTGTTGTAGTTCTTGTTGACAACCCAACCGGGGCAACCGTCGCATGTTATGTAAATAAAAGTAGGTCAAGACAAGCATAGTTGATAGTTGAAAGAAAAATAAACTTGATAAGTAACTTATAAAGAATCGGTAACCTGAAATAAATGGGTAATGTAATAAGAAAAAAGTTGATAAGTGTCTTAAATGAAGGTTTGTTTTTTCTATAAAAAAAAGTTGGTAGATTTAAGGCGTTTCTAATAGAAGCAATAAAAGTTTGTAAACGATAAGAAAGAATTGGAAAATTAAAAGGAAAGATCAATAAATGTTGGGAAGTAATTCAAATGATAATTGATGTTACTAGTGCAATGTTTTAAAAACCGTACCAAATGCCATACAGGTGAGGTGAACCGTATGCTGTTTGACTAGGATTATGAGGTGGCCTGAAAAATAATTGACGATAATGTATAGTGTATGCTTGACAAGTCTTCACCCAAAGTTGAGTTGGTACGGTCCCGTCCAATTATTTTTGAGGTCATGGGGTTGAGTCTCAACATGTGCTTCCTTTGAGAAAGATAAAATTAATTGTTTGCCATTTATGGAGGAAAAGCTCCTCCTAGTTTTGATGATAAAATGAATGAATGAATAGTGTCCAAGAGGTTAGAGGTTTGAACCATGCCCTCTACAACACAACTTTGTTGTTACAAAGTTCAATAATTATTCAAAATGGACCAGTATGACCTGGTTCAAACCGAAGTGATTAGACCGGCAAAGCTAGTTTTGACCAGTTTGGTCCATTTTTGACCGGCTTTGACCATCCATGGTGTAAAGGTGTGAACTGGACTATCGCCTGGCTGGTACTTGGTTGAACCGATTGATCTGCTTCGATTTTTTAAAATATTAACTATATGGTAATCTGGTGAGAGATAAATTGGTCAGTCAAGCTAATTTAAGTCGGTAATCTCTAAAACAAGTTCGTAAATATAAATAGTCGCTAATTGCAACCAAAAAAAAAAATTGAAAACAAATTAGCCATTTGCAAACCATAAAAATAGTAAATAATTTTATAATGTTCGGTAACTTACAAACAAGTTGCCTAAAAAACCGGCCATAGTGGTGAATTTTGAGCACAATCCATTAATAAATCAACGAACATATTACCCCATATGAGTTATTGTAATTTTCATCGAATTTATGAGAAGAAAATTCACTTCGAAATAAGACTTTGAAATGGATTGCCATTCATTGGAATCGAATTCTCATTTTCTGGGATAGATTTTGACCTCTTGATAGGATTATCAAGGACATGAGATTACAACAAGCAAAAACCAAATAAAAAGGAATGAGATTCCCACAAAATTCGTGACATATAATTCCCTAGCTTAAGGGGCTCCTCTGATTAATAGGGAGTAAGAACTGAACTCCACAGATAAAATTATCAGGAAAGTGGGACTACAGCAAGCAAAAAACAAGTGAAGCAAGTTGTGGATAAATAGATGTCATTACATGAGGACAATTTTGTTTTCAAATCACAATATACAATTAACACATCGGGAATCTTCTTCATATACCATTTGCAGATGCTATTAAAAAAAAAGAAAAATAATGGAACTTATCTTAATGAGACAATTAAAGACAACTCCGAGAAGCATACTTCCGTATCGGGTGTGGCCCGTCACCTCAATGAGAATTTTTGTCCAGACAGTAATAATAATTATAGTTCAAAGAGTATATTTGTTGATTCTTATGTAACGCATAATTATTAATCAACAAAATGATTGGCTGGACTTGACAGGTCGGTCGGACGGTAGAGATCATGCCAGCTATCTTGTAATTGCCAAAAACCGGAGTTAAAATAATCATACACACACTTAAAGAATTTCTAAAGATATGAAAATTAGTTTGCATGTTAAAGTAAAGCTTATAATTCGTCGAATGTTATATACTAAGCTGGCTTACAAAATTTGACGGGGTTGTTTGAAATTGAATTATTAGCGAATCATTAGAATTTTTTCTTCTCGTCTAAACATTAGTCCTATACAATTATTTTCTTGTCATCTTGCAACAACCCGCGTGCATGCTCAAATTCGGGCTTATCTGATCAAAGCACAAAGGTGAAGGTTGGCTATTGCCATGCAGGTTAACTTTTTTTTTTTTTAATCTAAAGAATTATAATTATTGCTCAAAAGAATATATTAGAAATACATAGACTTCCATAAAGAAGAAAATCGAAGCAGAGCAAAACTCAAAATACTACAAAATAAAGCAAAATTCAGAAAACAATGAGGATTAATTGAGCACCTACAAGGTTAAGCATAAACTTATTTTATGAGAATGGATCTGTCAAATAAAATAGTCAAATAAAATAATTGATGGCCAATCTTTGGATCTCATATCAACATCAGTGATGAGCACATGTGAGGATTACTTTTTCTAGTAATTATGGCATTGCAAGTTGGCAATATGCGTGTGCGGCTTTTTCTACACTCTAGCCATACGGAGACAACTAAAATAGGTCAAACAAATATGGCTATAGCATTTGGAAGTAAATTTTCATAGTTTAGCGAGACACCATAATTTCTACGATCATCACTGAAATTGGAGAAAAAGAACCTGTATATGAATCTGGACGGGAGAGATTTTAAATCATGAGAGCCGTGAGCTAATCAAGTACATCAGGGTACCCTAATTTAGACAGCGGGGGGCCATAATTATCTATACACAACACGACAGTGGCGTCATTAATTCGTGCATGCAAGTACGAGAGAGAACAAGCATGTTATGTACAATATTACGAGTTGATGTTAACGCAACGTTTGTACAAATCTGACGAAGTACATCGCTCTTTGTATCATTGTTTCTAGAGACGGACGTCCTCATTAAGATATTTATCACCAACCTAGGAGATTATGTAATAGATGTGCTAGTTAAGAATATTGCGGAAGAAAGAAATAGAGAATCATGTATATTTCGATGTATTCATAATGAGGATTATATCAACCTATTTATAAATTTTATGAAATGACTAAGTAAGATAACATATCAAACAGAATATGCATAATCATAGAGGATATTTACATAACCTTATGTTATATCAAAATCATCATAATTTTCCTAAATATCTCTAATAGTGCTAATGATGGATCAATGCATATACGATGTTGAAAATAGGTTGACCATAAATGACAAGGCAAAAGAGGGAGGTGAACCTTCAGACGTTACCGAGAGATTTCTCTCCCTCAAGCATGTGAGGCAAAGAGCACTGATAAGGAATCCAAAAAGCGGGCCGAAAATTCGATCCGACGACATTCGAGGGCAGTTGTTACACTTGAGGTAAATAAATGTTGGTAAAGATAAGCATAATTGGTAATCAGACAAGAGTGGTTAACTAAAACGGATGGGCAATTTAATCAGACTAAAATTGGTAGGTTATTACCATTGTAGTTGGTAATTTCTAAAAAAAAGGGCAAATTTAAGGCGTTTCTAGGAAATACATATAAAAGTTTGTAAATGATGAGAAAGTTTGCAAATTAAAACCAAAATACCAAATAGTTGTTAGGAAGTAACTCAAATAAAAGTTGATAATGCTGCTAAAAACTGTACTGGTGGTGGTTGCACAAGCGAGGTAAATGGTATGTTGTTCAATCAGAAAAATCAGGTGGTGTAGTGCAGAACTTGGCAAAGTATTTGCTCAAAGTTAAGTTGGTAGAGTCGCGTCCAATTATTCTGGAAGTCATGGGGTTGAATCTCACCATAAGCTTGTTTGAACCCTTTTTGAGAAAGAAAATATACTATTTGACATTGGGACAAATGCACTAGAAATCCTAAAATTTTCAAAAAGTATAATAAAGTCTTAAAATTTGTGAAGTTGGTTCAATCGAGTCGTTCATTAACTTTGTTTAATTTGGCTAATAAAAAATACTCACGTTGTTTTTTTTTTTTATTTATTGTTATTGTGGCAATCACCAGGAAGGATCGATGAGGGTGGGGGATGGCCAGTGGGGTTTGCCAACATTAGATGAGGGCTTGTAGGCCCCCCTTTGATTGAGTGAGAGGTTGCGGGTTCTTCCTAAATTCAGGCAAGGGTTGTCAACCCTCACCTGTCATTAGCGAGGGTTGTCCGCCCTTGATGAGGGCCCAACAGCCCTCGTTGGCCATCCCCCACCGTCACCGACCCTTCTTGGTGATGGTGGGGCAGTAGTGGCAAGAGCTTGCAGCCCATATCGCTTAGTTTCTCTCTCTCTCTCTCTCTCTCTCTCTTAGCTTATTTTTAAAATTTAATTTAAATAAATGTTGCATTAAAAATAAGTTTTGGACCAAAACGGTATAGTCTTAGTTTTATATTTCATGATTAGTCACGTTATTGCCACGTGGGAGAGGAAAATATTAAAAAAAGCCATGGCAACATTTTCGTTAGCCAAAGTGAATAGAGTTAATGGAAGGACTCGATTGCACTCATTTGGCAATTTTTAAGACTTATTGTATTTTTTTTATAATTTTTATGACTTAATAATACTTTCATGATAAGTTTTAAAACTTATAATATATTTATTCTGTTTTCCATTTCTATAATTAAATATCGTCCTAATTTTTACGGTGACGTGGGTAAATGGTATCTAAGAGGTAAGAGGTTCGAATCATGCCCTCTACAATACAATTCAGCTTTGAATAAGTTCAACAGTTATTCAAAATAGACCGATGTGACTCAGTTCAAATCGAAGTGGGTCGATGGGCAAGCTTTTTTTTATTGGTTCTTGACCACCTCTGACCATCCACAATATAAAATTGTGAACTCGATTGGTCACCTAGCCGATACCTAGTTGAATCAACTAGTCTGATCTGATTTTTAAAATGTTGACAAGGGTAATTTATTGGGAGATAAGTTAGTGAGTCACACTAATTTAGGTTAGTAATTCCTAAATAGAATTAGTAAATTGCTAACTAAGACCGGTAAAAAAGGGTAACTCAATAAAAAAAGTCAGTAAGTTCAAAAACAATTAGAACATCAATAATTAACTCAAATGAGAATTGGTATTGGAAAATTAGTTGATAATTTACTTTGACAAAGTTAATAAATCGCTCTAATCTTGAATAGTGATTTTATGTAAGAGTTGATAAATTTGAAAAGGTGGTAAATTATGCAAATAAAAGTCGGTTAGTTAAATGCAAAATGTACTAATTTGCAAACTATAAAAAAGTTAATAATTTCATAAAAGTTAGAAAGGTTACCAACAAAATACTTAAAAATCGGTCGTTTTCATCAACAGTATCAGTGACTCTTACTAATTGAGATTAGCTGGCATGGGAAGAAAAACCCGTATTGTTTGGGCACGGGACAATAGAATTTTGCGCCTATCCTACGTTCAAGGAGGCGAACCATACTTATAGCTTGTCGTTTGTTTACAATTAGCCCGACCCGTTTCGACTGAAACCCAAGTACAAAACCCATGTACTAGCGGCTTCGCCAGCAAAACCACCAAACCGATAGAATCTCAAGAATCTATGGTCCGTTTGTCTGAAGTAAAACTGTTTTTTGGGAAATTGGTTTCTGACCTTCCGATATTGGGATAACGGAAAATTAATCAGTCTACGGAAAATGTTTTCAATGGACCGGAAACAACGGGATTAGATCTAGAGAAAATGACTTTCCCTTTTGATAGGAAGGAAATTGCTTCCTCTCCTTATTTTCCCTAAATCGCCAAATAAATGAAAATTAACCATTTTTCTTTAAAATAATCTCCATGAAAAATACTTTTTCGTGATTCAGTGAGATAAATATACCCATAAATATTGCTCTTCACCAAGCCAAAACGACCAAACCATTTTCCGGATAATCTCAAGAATCTCACAATTCCATCTTCATGTTCCTAAACGAACAAATATCTGCAAATGAGAACTGCCGTCTTGAGCGAAGACAGTGAACGAATTCCTGAACCCACAAATATTGCTCTTCCATTTCTTGTTAATTTCATGAATAGTCTACTTCATGATCCCTAAATTCTGCGTCTCATTTCCATTGTTTTGCAGCAATAACTAAATAAGTGATTTGGCTATAGTGAGTACCTTATCTTACAGAACAATGAAAACAGAAACCTGGGTCATAGAGGAGAAGTTTGTGCAAAATCCATTAGAAACACTGCTAAGAAAATCAATATATTCTGATAAATTGACTAACCAGAATTGGAAACACATCACCACAAATGACATATCATAATTTTGTCGAATTTATGCGAAGAAAAGACGTGTGTACTGTACCATTCCACTGAAGTTTGTGCGAAATCCATTAGAAACATTGCTAAGAGAACCAACATATTCTGATAAATTGATTAATCGAAATCGATCGTAATTTCATCGAATTTATGCAAAGAAAAGGCGTGTGCATTGTCCCTTTCCCTCGAAGTGTGTGTAAAATCCATTAGAAACATTGCTAAGAAAACCAACATATTTTGATAAATCCATCTGTGCAAAATCCATTAGAAATACTGCTAAGAAAATCAACATATTCTGATAAATCGACTAACTAGAATCGGAAGCACATCACCACAAATGACGTATCATAGTTTTCGTCGAATTTATGCAAAATGAATTTAGGTCTCTGTCCCCTTGGAAGATTCTTCTTTCGTCTTCGGTGAAAGAGGGGCAAAGGCGAGTGGGAGAAAGAAAAAGCGTGTGTGCTGTACCTTTCCCCTGAAGTATAGTGCACTCTGAAATAAGAGTTCGGAATGGACTGCCATCCATCGGAATCGAATTCCCACTCTCCGGGATAGAATTTATCCTCCGTGAAGGATTGTCGAGGAAATGGGACTCCAACAAGCAAAACCCAGATATAAGGAATGAGGTTCCGACAAAACCGTGACGTAATAATTCCCTAGATTTGAGGGGCTCGTTTGATTTGTAGGAATTCCACAGATAGGATTATTAAGGAATGGGATTACAGCTAGCAAAACCCAACAAAAAGGAATAAGATTTCGACAAAGTTGTGTCATATGATTCCCTTGGATTTGAGGAGCTCGTGTGATTAGAAATTTGAGTATCGGTCCTCTTCAATTACTTCAATCGACTCAGGAATAAAAGAGGAAGGCCATTCCAACATCACCACATATCCTCTATAGGACGGGACTAGAAGGTTTGCGTCAGCTAGTTCGTAAATTTGCAGTTTTCGTAAACGAGTGGAAGCAAGAACAGGGGACTAGAATGGCAACGATCACCCAAGTTTAGGCCAGTGGGATCAGCAAAAAGTGCAAAGTCTCTAAATTTTTTCTTGCATGACAAAGTCCATGACATAGAAGCCAGGCGTAAAGAGAGAACTATAAAACCTATGCATTTTTCTTGCATGAATCAGGTATAGGTGTACCTGTTCGAATGCATATATATCATGGTGACGGGCTGGTGCCTCCCCGAAATCCACTTCACAGGTTAGGCAACTAATCTGGTGCACAACAGTCGGGTGGAGAGTGCTGAGATACATTTGTGAGTTGTGTTAGAAAAATCTCACGTACATAATTGGTGTAGTGTGAAGCGGTTAATATAATATAATTGGCTCACAATTCTTTGGTTTAAGTTTTTGAGTGAAAGCAAGCCAAATTGGATATGTTAATGGGCTTGAACTTAGACTCCATCTTTGCGATCTAACGATGAAAGTATCAAGCTTCTGCTGCATGCTTCCAACAAATGGTATTAAAGTCGAGGGTAAATTGGAAGGCCCCCAATGGAATTTGGTGACCAACAAAGGAATCTCGTGACCAACGCGTTGTACAAGCTCAATGGCAGACTTCACTTCATGGTTCAGGCTAGAGAAAGAGATTGGGGATGAAGTTGTGCTTGATGGAGATCTCAATGAGATAATTTTTATGATATGTAGTTAGTATATTTTAGTTAGTTCAAAACTCAAATGTAGAGTTTAATTGGAAATGTTGACGGGCTCGGGCTCCCTCTTAGCGATCTTTCCGGGTGAAGGTATTGAGTTTTTGCTGCATGTTTTTAATAGAGGGAGGTAGGGAGTGGAGGGAGAAGTGCAAAGTATGTGGAAGTGAGATTAAGAAGTCGAGCTTGTGCTAGAGAATGCTAAGGTTAGTGAGAGGGACTCCAACTTTTAGCAAAGCTACGAGGTTTTTTCATTTGACAAGGCTTTTCATTTGATTACAATCAGACGTCATTTGATTATGACAAGACGTGGTAACGTTGTAAAATAGAAAAAAAAAATCACATTTTAAGACTTCTTATGACAATTTTGTACTTAGTAACAGCAATACCTGTCGTAGCATTCAATGGTCCAGCTCTTGTAGATGCTCGTTATAATATTTCATAAGATTAATTCTGAAATATGGTTTTGAACATCCAAAGTCATCTGATCAAAAGCTTTAATTTTTAGTAAAAATTCTGTTCGACTCCTAATATTGTATTTTTAAAGTCCGATTTGTGCTACTTCCACTCAAAGTTGGAAGCTGCTTAGCTACGTTTTCCTAGACTTTATAACTGTTTTTTTTTTTTTTTTTTTTTTTTTTTTTCTGACTGAAACCTTCTTAGATGAATTTCCTTTTCCCTGAAAAGTATTTTTCTCAGAGCAAATTCATGCTCTCCTCTTTGAGAGCCCTTTAAATAGAGCCTCCCGTGAAGCTATACTGAACAAGAAGCTCCCTCTCATCATTGTTAATCCACTCCATGCAAAAAACCCCACTAATTTTACCATGTTTTGCTCTTCCTGATTCACTTTTTTGCTCTTGCTCCTCTGACTTTCGACTTCTTCTGCTGATTTTGCGTTGAATTCAACTGAGGCATTCACTTTCGTGATAAAGTCCATCTTTTCCCCTTGGAGAAGCTCTCAGCTGATAAGCTTTCTATATTTGCGCAGCACTCATGGAGGGCAATGCAAGTTCGTTAGAGAAGAAAGAAGCAAATGAAGTTGTCCTTATGATTCCAGGCGTTGAATGTCAAAGCGGAAGTCCTTCACCAAAACCAAAAACTGAGCAAATGGAGCCTGAAAATCCTCCATCAAATTCACAAATCTCCAATTTGACAAGCCCCTCTGCTCTCGAGCTCGCTCAGTCGATCCAGACTCCGAGTAAGCTTCCAAATATCCCGACGGAAAAGTCCATCTCAAGTTCTTCGTTCACGAAGCTGAAATCGGGAATCATGGAATCGCTGCATCCTGGTGATCCAAGTGCTAGTGCATCTAAGGATTCTGTGAAACCGGCGCTGAGCATGTCTCCAATCGGTTCAGTTCCATCACCAGGCGCAGAGGAGGAAGATGATGAGGATGTGTGCGAGACTGTAAATCCCAAGTCCCAAATGATGTCAGGCAAAACGAAATATATTTTGGCTCAGCAGGCCGCGTTTGTGTGCATCACAGGGCTTCTGATAGCGAGTTTAACCATTCATGATCTCCGAAATACAGTCATTTGGCATGTGCATTTGTGGGGATGGTGTTTGCTGATGTGGGCAATCTTTTCTGGTAAGTTGGCGACTGACTGGTTGATCAACACGTTGGTTTACTTGATTGAGCAGAAGTATCTGCTCAAAAAGAATGTTTTATACTTTCTCTTTGCCTTGAAGGACAGTGCCGAGGTGTTCGCCTGGTTGTGTCTGGTTCTTATAACCTGGGTTTGGCTGATAAACCATGGAGTGAAGCGATCGATACACACGACCAAGATTCTGAACTGGGTCACGAGGGCGCTCTTTTCTTGTCTTATGGGAGCTGCCTTATGGCTTATCAAAACATTTCTGATAAAATTGCTTGCTGCTTCTTTCCAATGCAAGAGATTCTTTGATCGTATTCAAGATGGCATCTTTCAATACAACGTGATAAAGAAACTAACCAGCCCCAAGGATCCAAAGATGAGTCTCAAAGTGAACATGGAGAAGCTATTAAAAATGAAGCCGGATAAAGTTTCTGCTTGGACGATGAAAAATCTTATCGATTTTCTCCGTGAGGCAGAGCAAGAAGATAAGGATATCACCGATGAACAAAAAGCCAAGGATGCTGCTAAAGCTATAATCAAGAAAGTAGTCAAGCCAGGGAGCAAGTGAGAGCGCTAACTTCCTTAAACTCTCTTCTACTCTAGCAAATGATGCTGTGTTGGAAAAATATGGCTTCGAATTGGGTAGAACAATGAAGTCGGATCTTTAGAGTACCCAAGTCGGACTTTGAGGCGTAATATCATTTTCTTTAAGGATTTATTTGCCCCACTATGTTGCTAATGGTCACCGGCAAATTTCCTCCAAGATACAACAAAGTCTCAAGTGAGAATACTATATAGCAATTCTAGTATTTCTCCAGGGTCTCTCATGGGAAACAATTAGAAACAATGGCTGTAGTTTCTCTCGAAAGAAAACGAAAAAAAATGGAAGAAGATATATGTTTGATCTCAAAATAAACGTACTTATCTTTGTCTTTCGAATAGAGACAACCCTTCAAAAGGTTGCAAAAGAACAAAAACAACCTTTCGTGAATAAGTACGTCTCAAAAGTTACGTTGAAAAGACATAAAAAATTCGGAAATACATAAATAAATAAAAAATAATCGAAACTTTTCGTGAATGGTCGTACTGTTTCAACAAGACTCTATAGTTAATTTTAATAAAAATAAATCCGATTTTTTTTCATTAAATAAAATTAATGATCGTTGGTTAGTGCCAAATCTCCTCCACGTGCGCACTCACATCTTTTCGATGTGGGATAATGCACCTCTTCATTTATTTTATAAACAAATTACCAACAATCCCCCACTTTCGTTTATAAAACAAAAACAAAATATAAAACGTTAGAAATATACAACCAAAATTTCCGTGAGATTAATATACATACATAAAGGTCTCTTTTGAGTTAAACCTTTATTTAGTGCAAGTATCTCAAAACTCTATCAAAGTGACAAGTAGCTCGGCTTTAAACTTGTACTTTTATATGATAGAACCGGACATACCGCATATACATTAACCTCTTGTTTTAGCGAGAAGTTCTATATTACTCCGCACTATTATGGCATTGTGCTTGATCCTGTTTCATGAGCTCCCTAGAAAGCAACCCTAACTTTCGTAAGAAGCGGCACCACTTCTAAGCTTATATAGGTGAAGTATCTACCGTGTGTTTCTGTTACAATTAACACATTACAAATTTGTATCATACTTCATTAAGAATTCAATTCAGCCTACAAAACGTAACAGACGATACTGACTTTTCATATCAGGGCTACGTCAGTATCAAACAATCACATTCAATAACTTGTTCTTACCCATTAAACCTTGTAACTAGTGATGTTCTAGAAAAATGTCGGATTACCATTATTGGTGATTTCAATTAAAGGGTTTTAGCCCCATTTCTTGTGAGGTCATTATTACCATGTCTCTCGGTAAAGCCTTCGTCAAAGGATCGGCAAAATTATTACTTAACCTCACATAGACAATTGTTATGATACCATCTTTAATCAATTGTCTCGCATATTCATGTCTTAGACTAATATGTCTAGACTTATAGTTATAGGTGCTACTATAGGCTCTTGCTAAAGTAGCCTAACTATCACAATAGATAGAAATAGGAGGCATAGGACTAGGTCATAATTTGATATTTAACAACAAATTTATAGTCCATTTAGCTTCTTTCTCAAATTCTGCTAAAGCAACGATTCAAGTTTCATAGTTGAGTGAATTATGCACATTTGTTTCTTGCTCGCCCAAGAAACAACACATTCACGTAATGTGAAAATTAATCCATTAGTGGATTGTTTATCTCTCACACTTGCAATCCAACTAGCATCGGTATATCTTTCTAATATACTCTCCACGAATCAAATTATTATAGAACAATAAGATAACTCTCTAATGTTCTAAATTGGATTACTAGAATTTACTCAACTTGCATATACAAAAAGTAATATCAGGTCTAGATAATGTATCGCATACATCAAAAACCAATATCACTCAAATTAAAAACTCTCCACTAGGAATCAAATGGAGTACTCATATATTTGAAAACAAGATGTTTAAATCTATGCAACATCTTCTCCGTGTAATCACTTTAGCTCAAAGAATAACCCCCACTATTTTTTTTAAATTTTAATACTTAAGATAGTATCTGCTTCTCCTAAATATTTCATTTTGAAAATGAAAGCTAGATACTTCTTAGTCTCAATGACTTCAAGTCCCCTTCAGATACCCCCACCACAAGAATATTTCATGAGGCATCCAATCAAAACTATGCATTGTCAAATTTCATGCTCAATGAAATACATACATCAAAATAGAAAACCAATGCAATTCTACTCTCTTGGCTCATTTATGCTATTCCTTAGAATCAAATCTATGAGAATGGTAGAGAGCGTGGGAAGGGAGCTTCTTATGGTTTCGTTGTTGGGCAAGGACAGCAAATAGAACACATTAGAACCAAACAAGGGACACTATGAGGGGCAAGGACAGCAAATAGAACACATTAGACCCAAACAAGGGACACCCAAAAAAACCCATTCGGTATCTCCAGATTGCCTCCATAAATAGAGCACTACATATCATCCCATGCATGTAAGAACATTCTCTAAAAATCAGTAAATGCGAGCGAATCGAGTATCAAGGTATCAAAAGTGCATAAACTGGAATTGAGAGAGGCGAAAAGAAGATACCAGCAATTCTAGGAATGGAATCAACAACATCATATAATCCGAAACCTTCTAAAAGGTATAATCAGAGCCATACCTCATTTCTTCACCAAATTGCACGCAAGGGCAAAACCATAAATTTAACATTATTATGCTTGAAACCATTAGATAATATGATTGAATCGAATTTTCATGCCACTGCCTATGTGCTTGCATAAGCCCATAATAACATAAACATTCGTGCACATATTAATCCAGGACATCAAGCAATCAAGCCGATTCCAATTAATCCTGTGCTTGAATGCATGGCTCAAAAATACTAAAGCATGGAACTAATCAAGACCAAAAGTCTAGCTCAATCACACGATACCAAAATTCTATAGAAACCTTCCAATTCTAGTTCAAAATTCACACACTTGTGTCAATCTCGTAATGCATTGCGATTGGACTCACTTTTCTTGGTCAACCGCCTACAACGATTAACAGCTCAAGCATACACATGCGTAACAATTTCTTGTTATTGAAGTCTTAAATAGGGGCATATCGCATCTCTTCAATTCTATCATTATCCCACACATGGAATTGAACACACACGCCAAAAGATGACTAAAGACCTCAATGACAAATAATGTAGCAGTTTATGTGCTAAACATGGAGATAAAAATATTGCATACCTTAGCATATAAGCCGATAAGCAAAAAAGCAATACCTTAGTTCATTCTCAAGTAATCCTCCAAAACATCCATGAATAACCCAAAATTTAATATATACACCAAACATAACTGTAAAATTGAATGTAGCATTTCCAGTAAAACAAGCAAGTGCTAAGCGGCTCAAACTCAACTAAAATATGGATCCCCAGTAATGGAGTCCAAAGCACATGTCTTTATGCTTGGAGTATCAACTTTACAATATAAGAAAATGCACAATCACAATTTCCTGAATGTAGAACCAAAAAGTACTTTGGTGCAAGTGAAATTACCGAAAGACGAGAGGAACATCACACACCAAACTAATCCAAACTTATCATTTTTATTTATTTATTTAACTAATTGTCAAAATTAAGATTCCATCTTACAAATTACTCGTGCATCTCGAGCAAGCAATCAAATTTCATCTTACGTGTTGTCCAGAATCTTAAGACAGAAAATAAACAGATGAAAAATTTGTACTTCAACATATATCATATACATTAGGGACTAATCGAAGCATTACATAAGAACCTTGGAAAGTGCATAAACCAAGACAATGCTATCACCTCTCGGGCGATTCCTTTAGAAAATAATATTATGGTGTAAAGCAAAGTTACGAAATGACAAGAACTTCATCAATGCACCACGCATACCGTAAGCAAATCAACATAGTACCGCAATTGCAAGTCTTTCGTTACTATACACAGGCGTAGAAAATTAAATTACCTGCGCAAATGTCCCACGTGTAAAATCAATACATCAAGAAACCAGAGCACTTGTGGAGTTTGAGCACTCGCAGAATGCATCCCCGCGATCTCGCAAGTAGTGCCAAGTCTGAATCTCCCACAATCATGTGCCAAAGGTGAAGCAACTTCAAGCAATCAAAAGTCCGCACAATCAATCTTGGTCACCCACGGAGTCACGTACCCGCCCCAATTCTCGGGTGTCAGATTGAACTACCATTTTCACCTTGCGCTTGATCTCGTGGATCATAGTCTCAACATCATCAATGTCGGGCACGAAGGTGAGAGATGGTTGATCCTCTAGAAAAATTTGCTAACCATCCCCAATGAGCTACACCAGCGCAAGCACTCACCATGCTTTGCATGGTGTACCCATCTAGCGCAACATGTATGTAAGGCATTGCTTGTATAAATCTCGGCGAATTTGAGGAGGCCTTTAAGTTGCTTTTGCTGCAACCGGCCTTCGATTTAGGGAACTGCATGGAGATAGATCCTAAACCGCCACAGGCCCCACATCTTTAGAAGCGGGATTTTCATCCTCGTCTTTGCTGCCGGACTCACACAAAGACCGAGATGAACCGAGGTAATCAGTGCCGACATCATTGCGAGTCGAATACAGAGACGATAATTTCGATGGCGATTGTGTGTATGGCGAAGCATTGTGGTAATTCGCTGGGGAGATCGTCTCTGACTGGTGCGTGCCGTTGCGGGTGTGATCTTATTCTGCTTTGGCGTTTTTTCTCGACTTCTCCTGCGTAAACTTTGAAGTCTAGGCCACGTCCGCCACATTGGATGGAGAGGTCTACACGCATATAATGATTCTGGATTTGTCTTTAACTTCAAGGTGACAGAGGCGGTGGAGAAGATCAAGCAAATAATAATAATCTACAGTCCATCCATCTCATTTCCAATTTCTAAGAGGCATGTTGCGATGGGCAAAAGAAGAGGAAGATTCAGGATTCATGGATGACATCCCGAGGACCGCTGATGGTGAGCCACCACGGGCTGGTACTTCCTCCGACTCTGACTTCATTGTTACACAAATAAATCCTTAAAATTGTTGGAAAAATATGGTTTCGAATTGGGTAGAATAATGAAGTTGGATCTTTAGAGTACTCAAGTCGGACTTTGAGGCGTAATATCATTTTCTTTAAGGATTTATTTGCCCCACTACATTGCTAATGGTTACTAGCAAATTTCCTCCAGAATACAACAAAGTCTCAAGTGAGAATACTAGATATCAATTCTAGTATTTCTCCAGGGTCTCTCATGGGAAACAATTAGAAACAATGGCTGTAGTTTCTCTCGAAAGAAAACGAAAAAAAAAAAAATGGAAGAAGATATATGTTTGATCTCAAAACAAACGTACTTATCTTTGTCTTTTGAATAGAGGCAACCCTTCAAAAGGTTGCAAAAGAACAAAGACAACCTTTCGTGAACAAGTACGTCTCAAAGGTTACGTTGAAAAGACATAAAAAATTCAGAAATAAATAAATAAATAAAAATAATCGAAACTTTTCGTGAACAATCGTACTGTTTCACAACAAGACTCTATAGTTAATTTTAATAAAAATAAATCTGAATTTTTTTTCAATAAATAAAATTAATGATCATCGATTAGTGCCAAATCTCATCCACGTGCGCACTCACATCTTTTCGATGTGGGACAAGGCACCTCTTCATTTGTTTTATAAAAAAATTACCAACATGCTGTTGCTTCAAAGCTCCAGGATTGGTGCAGTTGGTTGTGACTTTGGGGGATTTCCAAGTCCGGAAATTAAGTTTACCCTTTGAATTTCACCAACTGCATGCAAATTGCCCTAAATCTAGGCAATTTGCACAGGCCAAAGGCCTGGCTTTAATAGTTCATGGGGCTGCCTTTACATAGCCGGGTGTACAACCCATGCACTTGGGTTATTTAAAAAAATCTCATTGCTCCAAAGTGTGTCACTGACTCCTGTTTTCTGCTTTGTACTAGGTTTATCGAGGAGGAAGAACTTTCGCGCATCATGGCGAAGGAATACATCGAGAAATTCTTGGCTTTCTTTCCTGAAGCGAAAGAAACTCGGAAAATCAGGAAGTCCTCTTTAAAGAGTTGGCTGGTAAGTGCGTATCTGATCTCTTTGCTGGCTCTTATCTTGCTTCCAAGACAAATGTTTTTGTTTTTTTTTTAGGTGATCCAGGGAACCCCGCACGGCCAGCAGCCGGAGATAAACCATTGGGGGCGACACGTGCTAGTCACCACACACGTGCCACCGAATAAGTCACCAATAGTCTCAAGCTAGCCTTCCTACAACTTGCATTGCAGGAGCTTCAAACTCTAGACCTCCTCGATGGAAGTCTAGCGTCTACCCAGCTGAGCCACCGCGGTGGGTGGTGCTTCCAAGCCAAATGTTCTATGGAGCTTTTTTCTAACAATCTGAATTAAGGAGATTTTTGGAAGCTGAAAGAACTAGAAACGATGCATAAAAAATATAGACATAAGGACATGATCTAAATTATACAGTTCACGTCTGCAGGTGAATTTCTATCGTGAACGAAAATCACTCACTCACGCTTTCAAGGATGCAGAAACAGCCATTGAGGAGCTGAACAACCTTGCTTCAGCAGCTTTGCTTGTCGTGATCATCATTCTGTGATTGCTTCTGACAGGATTATTGACGACGCCAGTGCTCATCTTTATTTCGTCGCAGCTTTTTCTTTTCGAGTTCATTTTTGGGAACGCTGCCAAAGACTTGTTCGAAGCTATCATGTTTGTATTCGTGAAGCATCCGTTCAACGTGAGTGACCGCTGCGTCATCGATGGGGTTGAGGTGAATGACTAAGCCTATGACTCTGCGTGACTGGTTTGTACAGACTCCATATTCGTCTGGCTTTTTGATTCATCACAGATGGAGGTTGACGATATGAATATCCTGACTACCGTATTCCGGACAAACGACGGTGAAAAGATATCTTACCCAAATTCAGTTCTGGCCTCTAAACCCATCAGCAATTACAACAGGAGCCCGGACATCAGCGAATGTTTGGAGTTCGTGGTCGATTTCTCAACTTCAGTCGAGAGCCTTGAAGCTTTGACACATAAAATAAACAAGTGTGCCATCTGCTTTTCCTGAATCTCTCTTTTGAGGCTGTTAATAATTTGACTGCACAGAAGCGTGTTTTTGATATCAATGATAGTTTGTGGTTTGAATATGTGCATATGTTATAGATGAGAGTATTCAATAGATAGGTTATGGAATATGGAAATATAGTTTAGTAGTTTTATATGGAGGAGTACTATGGGGTTAGTTGGAACGGTGAGGGAGCCGAGGGACATGCACATCAGTACATGCACAAGTTCGATCAATTCTTTTGTCCTTTTGCAGCCATATTTCGACCGACTTTATTTTCTTCATTAATAAGATTGCACCCGCGGTTAAGGTTAAGGTTATATCTCACTGAGAACTATCGACTTTCTTTTCTTCATTGATAAGCTTATTGACTTACGCTTCATGTGAACTCAGACCCGTCATAAACATCCTCTCTCTTTTGGGTTTTGAAGCTGTTGCTTGGAGTTAAAGAAACCCTGGTGTGTGTGTGCACGTGCGCTTTCATTTTAGCAATGCCGAGTATTTTACGAGGTGCGAATTCTGATCGAATAGGCCTTCAGGTACATAGAAAGGAAGCCGAAACACCGGCATCCGGATCACAGGAAGCTGAAACTCTTTTGGGTTTTTGAATATGTTGCTTCTTGTTCTAGAAATTCTGGTGTATGCGTGTGAGTGCGCTTTCATTTTAGCAATGCCGAGTGTTTCACAAGGTGCGAGTTCTGATTGAATAAGCCTCCAGGTACTTAGAAAGCAAGCCGAAAGACTGGCGACCGGGTCACAGCGTTGTGTTTAAGGAGATTGCGCACGTTGACAATTCGAAGGTCTTGAAGATGGCTATCCATGCCAGCCACACATTAAATTTCCAGGAGGCCAAGGAAAGGACCAAGCGGAGATCCGAGCTCGTGCTGGAGCTGAAGAAAATTTTCGATGAACTCCATCTCAAGTAACGCGTGCTTCCACAGTAAGTTCGTCTCTGCTAGAATGGGTCGGCGGCCGCTACTGTGCACGGTTATGACGTCTCCAGGAGCGCGGCATTCCTAGTAATCTGCAAATATGCGAGAATGGGACTTCATATCGACCTTTTTTTCCCTGCTTTTCTTTCTTGTTTGGCTAAAAAAGTGTGCGAATATGTTCTTCGCTTGATCATAAATGACATATTGCATAAGAATTACAATGTACCTCTATCTATAGGCTGAATCTATAAGAACAGTATCAAATAAGTGGAGCAGTGACCAGATTTTACGATAGTTTTGCTCTGATCATTTAATTCTGCTTTACCTTTCTCCTTAGCTGGTCGATCTTTTAACTTCTAGTGACCAGCAAACCTGCACATGCTAATTTAAAACCCTGACGAGATAAGATAGTCTAAGACTTAATTCTCGTATGAACTCGAGACAAACTCAACAACAGGAATGTTTTATGAAAAGCGATGATTGTACGATGACCATGAGCTGAGTCTCCATATAAACCCCAATGCTATCCTCCCTTTGACTTTTCATTACGTAATTGACTGCACTGAGGCCGATCCAAATGGATCTACGGATGACAAACATTGAGGCTTCCTTAATCATGTGATGTTTATTGGTACTTTACTTTATTAATTATTGACAACATGGATCGAATATTCACTGAGTTTTAGGATTGAGCCATCGTGCCCCTTTCGGAGAATGTTCGGATTGCTCTTTCCAAATCTGTAGCATTTTCTTGTGGGGTCGATCTCTCTGACTTATAATTAGCAAATCAGGAGTCTTCTTCACATGAAGATTACACCATTTCTATATGCTAGTTAATGAATGGAATTCATCTTGATATGAAGTGATAATGACACAAATGGTCCTTGAAATTATTCTAAGGAGTGCATGGAAGAAAATCAAATCAAATTTTTCATATCAATGGCGGAGAATAATTTCTAGTGCATTTTCAAGTTTCAACCGAACACTAAAAAAATTATAATTTTTCTGGAAAATATTTTTCAAAAACACTATATTTTCTACGAAATGAATGGAGCCTAAATTCCACTTTCATTTTCCTAAATGAACAAATATTTCCAAATGAAAACTGCAGTCTTGAGCGAAGAGAGTTCATGAATTCCTGAACTTACAAATATTGCTCTTCTATTTCTTGTTAAATTCAGGAATAGTCCACTTCATGATTCCTAAATTATTCATCTCATTTCCCTTGTTTTGCAGCAATAGCTTCCCCGGAAAATGCATGAAATAAGTGATTTGGCTAAGGTGATGACCTAATGTTATAGAACAATGAAAACGCAAACCTGGGTCATAGCAGCGAAGTTTGTGCAAAATCCATAAGAAATCCTTCTAAGAAAACCGACACATTCTGATAAACAGAGCAACCAGAATCAGAAGCACATCACCACAAATGACGTATCGTAATTTTCGTCAATTTATGCGAAGAAGAGGCGTGTGGACCGTAACTTTCCCTCTTATGTTTGGTTCGCTCTGAAAAGAGAGTTCGTATTGGACTCCAATTCATCGGAATTGAATTCCCATTGTCTGGGATAGAATTTAATCTTTGTGGAGGATTGTCAAGGAAACGTGACTCCAACAAGCAAAAACCCAGATAACACGGAATGAGGTTCCGACAGAACCGTGACATATAATTCCCTATCTTTGAGGGGCTCGTTTGATTTGTAGGAATGTGAAGAAGGCGTGGAATTTCCGCATATAGGATGATCAAGGGAATGGGATTACAGCTAGCGAAACCCAATCAACTTTGTCGGAAGGTTTGCTTCATATCATCCATTGATTTGGTGATTGGGTTGCACTGTAGGACAGGACAGGAAGGTTTCCATCAACAAGTTCATAAAATTGCAGTTTTCGTAAACCAGTGGATGCGGAAAAGTACAAAAAAGTCTTAAACTTATTACATTAGTACCAATTCAGTCATAAACCTTTTAATATTTATATCAATTCAGTCCAAACCAATTTTATACCAATTTGGCCATTAATTTTGATTACGTGGGACGTCGGCACTTGGACTTTAATGTGGCAATTTTTAACGTGACAATTTTTATGATTTTTTGAATTTTTTTTAATTTTTTTCCTTTTCTTTTCTACCTTCTTCCTACTTGGATTGTTCCGACGGTGGTCGGCGAGCCTCCGGTGAGGCTCGTGGTTGGAGGCTCGCCGGCTATTGGGCGAGGGCCGCGAAGTCCTCGCCTGCTGCTGGCGAGGGCTTAGCGGCCCTTGTCTTCACCCTGGTGATGGGTGCCATGGCCTCGCCAGCAGTGGGAGAGGCCGCCTTTGCCCGTGGCAAGGCCATGGTGAGGCTGGCCTCGCCCAGATCTGGGTGAAGCCGCCTCGCCGGCGGCCCTAGGAGAGATCGGGCGAGGGCTGTGACCCTCGCTGGTGGCAGGCGAGCCTCACTGGAGGCTTGTTGGCCATCGCCGGAACAATTTAAGGAGGAAGAAGGGAGAAAAGAAAAAGAAAAAAAAAAAAAAAAAGAAAAAAAATAAAAAAAATTAATAAAAAATTTCAAAAAAAAAATAATAAAAAATTATAAAAATTGCCATGTTAGTGTTTGACCACCAGCCGACGTCCATGTCAGCACCGACCGGTCAAAATTGACCGGATGGACTGAATTAGTATCAATACAATAAATTTAGGACTTTTTTGGTACTTTTCTCGAGTGGATGTAGGAACAGAGGATTAGAATGGCAATGGTGGCGCAAGTTCAAGCCATGGTGATCAACAGAAAGTGCAAAGTCTCTGAATTTTTTCTGCGCTCCCAACAGAGAGAGATGCAAAGTATGTGGAAGTGAGATTAAGAAGTGGAGCTCGTGCTAGAGAAAAGTAAGATTAGTGAGAGGAACTCCAGCCTTTAGCAAAGCCATAAGGTATTTTCATTTCACAAGGCTTTTACATCTGATTACCACGAGACATTGTAACATTGCAAAACATATATAAAATCATATTTTAAGACTTTTTATGGCATTCTTGCACTTAGTAACGGCAACACACGTCATAACATTCTATGGTACAACTGTTGTAGATGCTCAATATAATATTTCATAAGAATAATTCTGAAAAGTGGTTTTGAGCATCCAAAATCCTCTGATCAAAAGCTTTAATATTTAGTATAAATTATGTTCGGCTCCTAATCCTGTAATTTCAAAGTCCAACCTGAGCTACTTCCGCTCAAAGTTGGAAGATGCTTAGCAAAATTTTCCTAAACTGTTCTAACTGTGTTTTTTTTTTCAACTGAAACCTTCTTAGATTTTCCTTTTCCCTGAAAAGTAGTTTTCTCAAAGCAAATTCATGCTCTCTTCTTTAAGAGCCCTTTAAAATAGAGCCTCCCGTGAACCTATACTGAACCAAAAACCCCCTCTCATCATTGTTAATCCACTCCCTGCAAAACCCCACTCATTTTACCATGTTTTGCTCTTCCTGATTCACTCTTTTGCTCTTGCTCCTTTGCCTTTCGACTTCTTCTGCTGATTTTGCGTTGAATTCAGCTAAGGCGTTCACTTTCGTGATAAAGTCCATCTTTTCCCTCAGAGAAGCTCTCAGCTGAGAAGTTTTTATATTTGTGCAGCACTCATGGAGGTCAATGCAAGTTCGTTAGAGAAGAAAGAAGCAAATGAAGTTGTCCTTATGATTTCAGGCGTTGAATGTCAAAGCAGAGGTTCTTCACCAAAACCAAACACTGAGCCAATAGAGCTTGAAAATCCTCCATCAAGTTCACAAATCTCCAATTTGACAAGCCCCTCTGCTCTGGAGCTCACTCAGTCGATCCCGCGAGTGAGCTTCCGAATATCCAGACCAGAAAGTCCATCTCAAGGTCTACCGAAGCTGAAATCGAGATCCATGGAACCGCCGCATCCTAGTGATACAAGTGCTAGTGCATCTAAGGACGCTGTGGAACTGGCGCTGAGCATGTCTCCAATCGGTTCGGTTCCATCACCAGCTGCAGAGGAGGAAGACGATGAGGATGTGTGCGAGACTGTGAATCCCAAGTCCCAGGTGATGTCGGGCAAAATGAAGGTTATTTTGGCTCAGTGGGTCGCGTTTGTGTGCATCACAGGGCTTCTGATTGCAAGTTTAACCATTCGTAATCTGCGAAATACAGTTATTTGGCATGTGCATTTGTGGGGATGGTGTTTGCTGATGTTGGCAATCTTTTGTGGTAGGTTGGCGACAGATTGGTTGATCACATTATTGGTTTTCTTGATTGACAAGAAGTATCTGCTCAAAAAGAGCTGGTTTTTACTTTCTCTTTGCATTGAAGGACAGTGCCGAGGTGTTCGCCTGGTTGTGTCTGGTCATTTTAGCCTGGGTTTTGCTGATAAACCATGGAGTGAAATGCTCGAGACACACGACCAAGATTCTGAACTGGGTCACGAGGGCGCTCTTGTCTTGTCTTATAGGAGCTGCCTTATGGCTGATCAAATCAGTCCTGATAACGTCGCTTGCTGTTTCTTTTCAACACAAAAGATTCTTTAATCGCATGCAAGATTACTTCTTTCAATACTACGTGATAAGGAAACTTTCCAGCCCCGCGGTTCCAGAGATAAGTCTCAAAGTGAATATAGAGAAGCTTATAAAGATGAAAATGGATAAAGTTTCTCCTTGGAAGATTAAAAATCTTGCCGATTCCCTCGATGAGGCAGAGCAACAAGATAAGGAGATCACCGATGAACAAAAAGCCAAGGATGCTGCCAAAGCTATATTCAAGAACGTAGCCAAGTCAGGGAGCCAGTGAGAGCGCTAACTTCCTTAAACTCTCTTCTACTCTAGCAAATGATGCTGTTGCTTCGAAGCTCCAGGATTGGTGCAGTTGGTTGGGACTTTGGGGGATTTCCAGCTGAGAAAATAGAGTTTACCCTTTTGAATTTCACCAACTGCATGCAAATTGCTCTAGATTTGGGAAATTTGCACAGGCCAAAGACTGGATTTAATAGTTCATGGGGCTGCCTTTAGATAGCCGGGTGTCCAACCCATGCCCTTGGGTTATTAAAAAAATCTTATTGCTCCAGAGTGTCACTGACTCCTGTTTTCTGCTGTTTACTAGGTTTATCGAGAAGGATGACCTTTTGCGCTTCATGCCGAAGGAACACGTTGAGAAATTCTTGGCTTTCTTTCCCGAGCGGAAAGAAACTGGGAAAATCAGGAAGTTGTTTTCAAGAGCTGGCTGGTAAGTGCGTATCAGATCTCTTTGCTGGCTCTTATCTCTCTTCCAAGCCAAATGTTCTATGGAGCTTGTTTCTAACAAACTGAAATTAAGGAGATTTTTGGAAGCTGAAAGAACTAGGAACCATGCATACGGACTGATAGATAAACATAGACATAAGGACATGATCTAAACTATATAGTTCACGTCTGCAGGTGAATGTCCATCGTGAACGAAAATCAGTCATTCGCGCCTTCAAAGATACGAAAACATGCATCAAGGAGCTGGACAACCTCGCTTCAGCAGTTTGGCTCGTCGTGATCATCATTCTGTGGTTGCTTCTGACAGGATTATTGACGACGCCAGTGCAAATCTTTATTTCGTCGCAGCTTTTGCTTTTCGAGTTCATTTTTGGGAACGCTGCCAAAGACTTGTTCGAAGCTATCGTGTTTGTATTCGTGAAGCATCCGTTCGATGTGGGTGACCGCTGTGTTGTCAATGGGGTTGAGGTGAATGACTAAGCCTATGACTCTGCGTGACTGGTTTGTACAGATTCCATATTCGTCTGACTTTTTGATTCATCACAGATGGAGGTTGCCGAGATGAATATCCTGACTACTGTCTTCCTGACAAACGACGGCGAAAAGATATCTTACCCAAATTCAGTTCTGGCCTCCAAACCCATCAGCAATTTCAACAGGAGCCCGCCCATGAGCGAATATGTGGAGTTCAAGGTCGATTTCTCTGCTTCAGACGAGAGCCTTGGAGCTTTGAAAGATAAAATAAAAACGTACGCCATCTCCTTCTCCCGAATCTCTCTTTTTATGCATTTAACGCTGCACCTCGCACAAATGATTGCTTGTGTACGTCACATTGAAACTGTCGCGACCTAATCCTTTCCGTCCGAAGGGGAAAGGACAATAGAATTTTGGGGTACTGCCTTGCAGGCCCATGGGTCTCAATTAGGCATCGGCTCTCCCCTTGCGCGACGTTAAACATTCAATGTTAGGTTAAATTGATTTTCAAATGAAGAGTCACTACTAGCCTATTAGAAATCAAATGAGGCATGTGAATATAGGGAGTCGGATACTTAATTACACTAATTAATCAACTAATGTTTTTTCAGTATCTAATTTTATTTTGTCACCAAAATGTTCAAGTGGCTTTCTTGTTAATCATGAGTCCTAAAGGTTCCATCCTAACCCAGCTAAAGGAAAAAAATAATCAATGTTTTAAAAATGCGCATCAAGTGATAATCGAAATAGTAGTGTGCAAACAACCTAGCATTTTTCTAAGAGCATTTAAACTCTATTAGTCTATTGTAGAGCCCTAAGAGTTTGTTTAATTTTTAGTATAATTTTTCAAAGATTTTCACACATTTTAAAAGAAAAGTGCTCAAAAACCTAATTTCTAAGTTTTTTCTTAATTTTAGAAAAAACAATTTTTTTTGGGATTTAAAAAAATTAAAATATATTTTAAATTTTTTTAGAAGGCAAGAATTCGGAAGAAACGCAAGTGTGGATACAGAATTTTGTGTATGGAGAAGTTTGTCAATTATGGTTATAAATTGATGAGCTTATTGACTTACGCATCATATGAACTCGAGCCCATCACCAACATCCTCTACTTTTGGCTGTTGAAGCTGTAGCTTGGAGTTCAAGAAATTCCGGCGTCTGTGTGCGCGCTTCCATTTTAGCACTGCCAAATATTTTACAAGGTGCAATTCCGATTGAAAAATCCTTCAGGTACTTGGATAGCAAGCCGAAACACTGGCATCCGGATCCCAGCGTTGTGGTTAAGGAGATCGTGGACGGTGACCACTTGAAGATGGTTCTCCACGTCACCCACACGATGAATTTCCAAATGCCAGGGAAAGGGCGGCCCGGAGATCCGACCTGGTGCTGGAGCTGAAGAAAATCCTCGAAGAGCTCCATCTCAAGTGCCGTGTGCTTCCTTAGTAAGTTAATCTCAGTCAGACCGGGTCGGCAGCCACTACTGTGCACGGTTTTGACGACTCCAGGAGTATTGCGTACCTAGTAATCTGCAAGTTTGTGAGAATGGGACCTCATTTTCTGCCTTTCATTTTCTGCAACTTTGTAATCTGCAAGCGTGTGACTATGTTCCTTGCTTGATCATAAATCACAGTGCATAAGAATAACAATGTACCTCTATATATAGACCAGGACAAACTTTCAAATGACAAAGACGTCTATATCCACTTATAACAGAGTTCATCAACTGCTTCATGGATGTATAATAACCATGTTAGATGAGATACATGAGCTATATCTTTAACAAAGTTGGGCCATATGATCTCCAAGAAATACAGGCCGGTTTGTTTGAAGAAAACCTTTTCCGGGATCTATGGTCAAACCCGATCATATCGTACATAAACGGGCGCCGTAAAGTCCAATAGAGTATGTAATATGACCTAGATGGATTTCGTTTTAGCTGTTTCAGTTACTTGATTGTATAGAAATGCATTCTTTTATCTGCATTGACCCGATTTATGATACAATCAAAGTGAAATAAAGCCCTAAAGAAAGAAGAGCAAAGGTCAAAACTATATTAGTACCAAGTACTTCCTTTGTATTTAATGTAAAAAGCTATGCCATTTGCTGGCCCGAATATTTGGATCTTCGGGTCTTAAACAAATTAATTAGATAATTAAGCACGTCTAAATTGTGATATTGATTAAGTAAATGATATGTTCAACTTCTATTTTTTTTTTTTTTTATTCCTCCCTTTGACTTTTCTTTACGTAATCGACTGCACTGAGGCCGATCCCAATGGATCTACGGGTGACATAAACATCGAGACCTCCTTAATCGTGCCCTGTTTACTGTACTTGATTAATCAAATGACTACATTGATGGAGTCTTCACCAATGTTTATAATTGCGCCATTGCGTCGAGTTCCGAGCATTTTCAGGTCTCTCTTCCGGATTCTGTACCGTTTTCTTGTGGGATTGATCTCATCCGGTGATCCGTATGAGTTTCAAGTGAGTTGGGCTTACATGCAGGCGCATCTGATACTAATTGATTTAAGCCAATTGTCTCTGGCTTAAGCCTCGCGCCATTTATCATAGTTTTTCATGGTTGAAGATGATAAAACAAGGCAACGCGATGGTTCTTTAGTTCGGTAAAATAAAGAAATGTTGATTTATTATGGGCTAAAGTACATGCAAGTGCCAAAACTTGACACAACTAGACACTTAAGGTGCGTATAGTAACGTTTTTGTTCTAGGGAATAATTTTTGTTTAGAAACATTTTTTTCTATTTTTGTTCTCGAAAATAGCTTTTAAACATTTTAAGTATTTGGTAATTATAAAATTTCTATTCTTGAAACATAAATGGATTTGATATGATCCCAAATATTTTTGTGACTTAGAATTTCTTTTAATTTATTAATAATTTTATTACTTTTCTTTTTCCTTTTCTTTAGTTGGCCACCGACCTTGGCCACAATTGGCTAGTGATCGGCTAGACGAGGGCCGGCAAGGCGACCTCACCCAAATTTGGTGAGGTTGAGCCTCACCTAGCCACTGATGAGGCTCGACCTTGCCCAGGCACTGCGAGGTCAGCCTCGCCTACCCAGGCGATGCCGACCTTGTGGTGGCGGGGTAAGGCTCGACCTCGCCTAGATTTGGTGAGCTCAAGTCTTGCCGGTGGTCGGGGAGCTCGGGGCGACCTTGTCTAGCTGATCGCCAACTATCACCGAGGCTAGTGACTAGCTAGGGAGAAGAAGAGAGGAAGAGAAAAAGAAGAAAGGGCTTATTTCTTTAATTGTTTTTGGGAACAAAGAAGTAACTTTTTTTTTTCTGTTTATCTGTTTTTGTTCCAAATTTATTCTCGAGAATAAATATGTTCCCAAGAACAAAAAAATTACCAAAGATGTGTTTCTATTTTATTTATGTTCCAGGGAATAACAAAATAGAAATACTTGTTCCTACTGGAAGCGTTACCAAACGCATCTTAAGTGTCAAAACTTTCCAAAGGTACACTAAAGTATCAAAATCGAAGAAGAATATGACACTTAAGTGCCAATGGCAAAAAAATTTGGTCAAATTACAGACGTGACATTTTTTTGGGGAGTTAAGTGCAAAATGACGTCATTTTGCCTTCGGATTTGAATTTTAATATAAAGTAATAATTAAATAAATCAAAAGAACTAAATTTATTTTTAAAAAATAGCAACATTCGGTGAGGACCTGCATAGCCCTCACCATCGTTGCCCCACCATCGCCAATGGTGGGAGGAGGGTTGGTCAGGGTTGCCGAGCCCTAGGGAAGGGTTGCTAACCTTAGCCAACTAGTGGCGAGGGCTTGGAAGCCCTCGCCTAGATATGGGGTGAGGGTCACAACCCTCCCCCAGATTTGACGAGGGTCGTCGGCCCTTGCCCGAGATCTAGGCAAGGGCTTGTAGGCCTCTTGTTAGTGGTTGGCTAGGCCAAAGGTTGGTAGCCCTTGGCCCAATTAGGCAAGGGCTAGTGACCCTCATCGAATCTAGGGGAAGGTTGCAACCCTCGCCCAAGATTTGGGCCCTCATTAGCAATTGACCAAGGTCATTGGCCTCTACCTAGGACCTGGCAATCTCGGTCGACCCTCCCCCCACCTTTGACAGCCCTTGCCAAATATGGTGGGGGTGATGGTGGCAAGGGCTCTGTAGGCCCTTGTCGAATGATGCACTTGTTTTTTTTTTTTTTTTTTGTTCTCTTAATTTATTTTAATTAATATATACATTCAAATTCAATTTTTGAGGCAAAATGACATCATTTTGCATTTTCATTGCTAAGTCAACTTTCCAATATGTCACCTAGACCACGTATTTTATTAAAATATGCCACATTAGATTTACGGCCACTTTTGTCGAACTTGTATTTAAATTTCTCAATTTTCAAAAAAAGTGGCACTTAATTGTACCTTTTGAAAGTTTTGGCATTTAAATGTTCACTTATATCAAGTTTTGACACTTGTGTTGTACTTTAATAATATATTATGGATAGACACAATTTTGTGAAATGAAGAAATGTTTTTGGCGTGTGATAGTAAAGAGACAAGGACAATCTAAAACCTTGATGTTAAAGTCCTAAAGTTTTTGAATTGTGTATTTAAGTCCTATAATTTGCAGCCGTTCTCTATGTTAGTCCTTTGGTTAGCTATGTCAAATTTGCAAGGACAAAATATCTATCTAGAGCCTTTTCAACCACCTAAAAAAAAAAAATCTCAAATTAGTACATATGTACCATATATATCTTAAATTAATTTTCTTTTATAGACACATATATGTACCATATGTGGTTGTTTTCGAAGACCAAGAAATGATCATTCCATCCCTAAAGTTTTTATTGGCGTGTTTGCTTTATGAAAAATAAGTGATTTAGAAAATATTTTTCAAAAAAAAGATCATATAAAAGAATTAGTCAACGGAAACTATTCTTATTATCGATAATAATTTATGCCTTATTATTTTCATGGTTAATGAAAAAAAATTTCATTCATTTATTTTTGTAAGTGATACAAGAGATTATTTTCTAGAAAATATTTTTTAACTTACTCATTTTTTCACAAAACCAACGTATCAAGTCAAAAAAGCCCATTTTATCAAATACAACCAAACTTCGGCTGAAACAGTAAATTTCAAGCCCAAAATTTCAATGTTTTGCTTCACATTTTCAATAATATTCCCCGCAAGGCATCGGCAACCAAGAGAAGACGAACTCATCGTATCATCATACCCTTCACTACCTCTGGTTGAAATCAACAAATAAGCAAGTACCGAAACTCATTAGTGAAAGACAACTAGACTGAAAGCCGCTCACAATAAGCCGCAAATGATCACACCTCTATACCAGTCGCAGAGACCCATGAACTAAAGGTAGCTTGAGAATTTTGCTTTTTTTTTTGGTCGCGAAGAGAGACGTCTTCATTCCTTGAAATTCCTGAGAAAATGAGAAGAGGAGGTGGAGTTGTTGCAATTTTGAGAGAGGCGAAATTCTGGATTGAAAATGAAAAGAGAGAGCTTTTGGTCGTGGAGATGCGGGGGAGAGAGCAGAGATAACGTGAAGAGGGACGGCTAATGGAGGAGTAACGCAGAGAGAAAAGAGAGAGCTCAAAAATTTTGTGACAGGTGGGACGCGATAGACAGGTGCTTTACACTTTGAATGAAGCGTTCTATTGCTGAGTCGGCAAAACTGTTTCGTCTAATATTTTCTCGAACCACCAGCGCGTTGTACGTCTGTCCAACATGGATTCCGCTGATTCTTGGCACATGTGGAATTTTAAGAGGTTGTTCAGAGTGATTTTCGTAAATTATTTTCTTCCAAATCTCGCATCACACGCGTTTGACTCCTTGTTTTTCGATTTTTCACTTTGATCGGGCTTTTAAATCATGTGATATTGACAAGAAACGAGCCATTTTAACTAACATTTCCCGCGGACCTTGTCAGTATATATCCTGCAAATCTCCTTCGTTTCCTCATGATTTTGATCTGCTCTTTCTTTCTAATCTCCTAGTTTCTGCGTTCTCATTTGGGTAACCTCTCCTTTTGTTTCTTTGTCTTCCCTTCTGGTCCTCCTTTTCCATCTATTTCAATGTTCTTTCCTGGATTCGGGCTTTTCATTCATTCATTCGGTTCAGCTAAAGCTTCCATCTTCACATTAAAGTCCCAATATTTAGAGAAGAAGGCTTAGGCGTGGCTTAGATTTTGAGTGGCTATTGAGAGAGAAACATTTATCATGGAAAATAGGAAAAGTTTGTTAGAGAAGGAAGGAACAAACGAAGTTGTTGTCATGATTCCAGGCAGCGAGCACCGAAGCACAGGTTCTTCATCAGGATCCAATCTTGATCCAACAGAGATTAAGAATCTCCAATCAAGAGAACAGAGTTCTGCTCAAGGAATCACTCGATCTGGCCCAACACCAAGTAAGCCTCGCATAAATCCCACTGTTCATATAGCTAAAAGCAAGTTCCTTTCGAAGCGGAAATCGAGATTTGAAGAAGCATCAGGTCCTAGTCATGCTGCTTCAGTTAAGGACAATACCCAACTGAAGATTAAAGAGATTTTGCCTGATGTTGGTTTGCCTCACAATGATACCAGTGCTAATGCCACTAGAGACAGTGCAAAAGCCATGCCAAACGTGGCTCAAACGCCTTGTTGGAAGGCTGCCAAAGTGGGAGATGATGAGCACCCGTACAAGGCTGCAAATTTGAAGGTCGAAGAGACGGCCAGCAAGAAATCCATCAAGAATATTATCTGGATCGAGTTGGCAGCATCTGTGTGCATTATGGGACTTCTGATTGCGACTTTAACTGTTCGCAAGTTGAAAAATACAGAAATTTGGCACATGGAGCTGTGGAAATGGTGTGTGCTGGTGTTGGTGATCTGTTGTGGTAGGTTGGTGAGTGACTGGTTGATTAACACATTGGTTTTATTGATTGAGAAGGACTATTTGCTCAAACATAAGGTCCTGTACTTCGTCTATGGATTGAAGGACAGTGTCCAAAGGTTTATTTGGTTAGTTTTCATTCTTTTAGTTTGGGTTTTGCTGCTGAACCATGGAGCAGAGCGATCGACGCAAGAGAGGGAGACTCTACATTATGTGACAAAGGCTATTGCTTCTTGTCTTGTAGGAGCTGCTCTATGGCTTGTCAAGACACTGTCAATAAAATTATTATCAGCTTCTTTTCAATGCGAGAGGTTCTTTGATCGCATCCAAGAAACTCTCTTTCACCACTACGTAGTCAAGACCCTTTCAGGCGCACCTTTGATGGAACAGGATGATAAGCTCCACGGGCAGCTCAGTTTCAAGAAGTACATCAGAACAGTGTCGAAGAAGATAGAAGAGGTGGTTGATGTAGAGAAGCTGAATAAGAAAGGGTTGGTTAACGTCATTAGTGACTCATCCCTAGGGGTTTCATCTCTTGTTGGAAGCCTTGATCAATACTGTGGTGAGGACATAGAGCAACAAAAGAAGGAAATCACTAATCAATCAGAAGCAATGGCGACTGCCGACGAAATATTCAAGAACGTCACCAAGAAGTCTGGACATGAGTAAGAAGAACTATGCTGTCACACGCTTCCCTTGCGTTCCAGCTAAAATTTGCTTAGAAATATCCCATCCATAGCTGCTTAATGTCTTTACTAGGTACATTGATGAGAAGGACCTCTTGCGCTTCATGAAGGAGAAAGATGTTGACAAATTCATTCCTTTGATTCCAGGAGCGGCAAAAACTGGAAAGATCGATAGGTCATCTTTAGAGGACTGGCTAGTAAGTATTACTAAATTGATAATATGTTTTCGAAGATCCATAACTTTCTATTCTCATCCAAGTTCTGATTATCCCAGAACAGTCAATGAGTGTACTAAATCTCAATCTTGCGGTGTTGTTGATACATTTAGAAAACTTGTGATAATTGGTGGGCCATCACCCAGTGACTGCTTAACCACAATTCTACGCTTCAGAATTGGATTAGGTCTCCTACCTTTCTGAAATAAAAGAACCAGAAAAATTTTGGCTCGGCCCGAAACCAAAAATTAGATGAGTACATTCCTAAGAACCTATTTACAGAGTTTATGTCTGCAGGTGAGCGTTTACCTTGAAAGGAAGTCCCTCACCTACAGCTTGAATGATACAAAAACGGCCATCGAGGAGCTGAACAGGCTTGCTTCAGCAGTTCTGCTGATTGCTATCATTATCGTGTCGTTACTTATGATGGGAGTTTTGACGACGCAATTACTTCTCTTCATTTCATCCCAGCTTTTGCTTGTGGCATTTATGTTTGGGAACACTGTCAAAACATTGTTCGAAGCCGTCATTTTTGTTTTTGTGATGCATCCCTTTGATGTTGGTGACCGTTGTGTCATCGATGGAGTGCAGGTGAGTTACTAATCCTAAGAATCCCCATGATTGGTCTGAGCCGATACCATACTTTGCCTAACACTTCAATTCCTAATAGATGGCGGTTGAAGAGATGAATCTCCTGACAACAGTCTTCCTGACAAATGACGGCGAAATGATATTCTACCCAAATTCAGTTCTGTCCAACAAACCCATCAGCAATTTCTACAGGAGCCCCAACATGGGTGATTCCGTGGAGTTCACCGTTGACTTCTCCACTTCGCACGACAGCTTTGCTGCTTTAAGGGATGAAGTGAAAGGGTATGTTGCCTGCTACTCCTGAACCTGTTTAATGAGGCATCAAAATTTGCATTTTCATGCCTGATAAGTCATGTAGACTGGGGCGAGACCAGACATAATCATGTAATCTAAATTGAAAAGCATTTCATAATATGTGCTTAATACAGAGAGGGACAGTCTGCTGAATAAGAGAGAGACTCTACAAGTTTAAGATGGCGGTGCAATTAACTTGTGTGAAATAAAACTCAATGCGAGGGTGTGTAATGGCTTATGAATCTATAGCTTGAAGTTCAAGAAACATCGTTTACTGGTGATTATGCTTTCTTTTGTTCATAACGCGAGAAAGAATGCAGACAATTTACATCAGGCATTTTTCATTAGCATTGCTGAGTTCTCCTCCCATACAATCGTATACAAGTTTCTGATGGAATGGCATTCCTTGGGTGAAAAAAAAATTAAAAAAATCAGGTACTTGGAAGATAGGTCTGACTATTGGAAGAAGGATCACAGCTTTGACGTTTCTGAGATCGAAGACATGAACAAGTTGAAGATAACTCTACACGTCCGTCACACGATAAATTTCCAAAACCCAGGAGACAGGAGCACCCGGAGATCAGAGCTCGTGTGGGAGCTGAAGAGGATCTTCGAGAAACTCGGTATCAGTTACCGTCTGCTTCCTCAAGAAGTTCGAGTCAGCTACACTGGTTCAGCGCCTGCTGATGCGAGATTCTGACTCCTCGATATGTGAAGTTCCTAGCCAACTGCAAGTATGTCTTAAAGTGATCATTTGCTTTTCCTGATCATAAGTTGAACGTCCTTTAGGCTAACAAAAGGTATGAAATCACAGTATGCTGGGAATTGGATCCTAACGCCTTTGCTCACCAACTTTCGAATTCTGCTTATAATTATGGAGGAGATAACTCTAGCATTGAGACATATGTTCGTCAATTTTACTCATTTGACCAAGATATGTCTACTACTAATGCTACAGGCCTGGTTGAATTTGAGGTAAGTACTGATGAAATTGCAGAAATATTAGATATTTGTCACGTCACTCTTGAACAATTTGAGCTTTTAGCTTGATCGGCTGCATTATCAGTTTAATGACCCAATGTATAATGTAAAATCCATCAAGGGTCATCTGGTTAATTTCCACTAGAAGAATTCGTTGATCATTTTGAAAGGTTCGTGCTCATAATGATGCCTCCTATTTTGTTTTCTCTATGGAGTGTAGATATGATTGCTTGGCGAACGGATTCAGAATTCATTCCAGTATTTTGAGGGCCCAAAGAATCTCAATGAATCACCTGAAATTATCCGATTTCGATTGTTCAATCCTGCACATCAATGAAATATTGTTCCTTTTTCACCCTTTCAATCCCTTGTTATCTTGCTTTCCACTCAGCACTTGATATATGATGTGTTGCAACTTGCATAAATAAGTAGATTGAGGCGATACGCTATAACAAATCGTTATCAGATTATTTGATTTTATTGGTCTAACCTTGTACATCAATGAAATGTTATTCATTTTCTCCTTTCAATCCCTTGTCACTGTACTGTACTTAACACATCTTGCTCTTTGCTCAACATTTGATATTAGATGTGTTGCAAATTTGCATAAAAAAGTAGATTGAGTCAATATATTATTTCAAACTATAAATTGTTACCGGTAAATTCTACGAAAATTCTAGTTAAAGTTTGAAATGAGAGCCCGTTAAACTCTCAACCACTAAAGTTGAAAACGCGTGCTGACCTGAAATTATCACAAAATGTCCAAAAAACGAAAGGTTGTCCGGCATGTTCTTTTTCCAAAAGGTTCTAATAATTGTCCAATCCTGCAACCATCACAACACAATATAAAAACATGATTTGCATGTGTACAACGCTTTCCACTCTGGCTGCGGCAAATCAAATCATCCCACAAGTTGAACTAGATTTGGCTTTCCCTTTCCCTGGACAGTCATGTCATTCAAAAATGGCTGAACATATTTCCTACTTTTTTAGTCTTTACCCTAATTACCTTCTCTAAAGAACAAAATTTCATTCGATGATATAATCATAGGATGTCGGAGCAGCACTCGAGCAATCCTGCTTCTTTTGTGCAATAAGCTCTCCGAGTGACATGACATTTACACAACACATGTCGGGAGTCGATAACATCTTATCGGAAGTATTTTCTTACTTCATAAGTATGATTCTCTTGCTTAGATCTGTAGTGCTGATGTCACAGCAAATAAAAAGATGAAAAAAGGTCAACAAGCAAGCAGACAAAAGGGCTGATGGAACTTGTGCCTAACATGTTGCCACAAAATAAACGATGATAACGTTAATAATGTCGAATGTATTGAACACGAAGCCTCGATCAACAGTACTTCCATGGCCGGAATGTCCCATTTTCCCACTTCATTCTCTGCCATGGTCGACGATTAATTGTTAGCAGCCGTTTGGATGAGGAGAACTGTCCCTACCGCCCCCGTGGAAGTCAATCCCGACTGCTCAAACCCTCCTTAAAACCCTGCTGAATAGTCGCATATTCATCGTCAATTCCACCCTGCCTCCTCCTCGTCCCGTCAGAGTTCCTTGCTAATTTGCTTGCTTGCTTCTTGTTTGTTGCCTTTTTTCCTCTGCTTTCCTTTGTGCTCTGTTAGAAAGAAGCGGGAAGAATACGAGACGGAGCTCAAGATAACGAACTGGGTACTCCCAAATTGCCCGGGACTGCATTAATTATTTGTTTCTTGTGTTGCTTAATCTGTCGCACTTCTCGAATCATGCCTAAGTATTCTTTAATATTAGCTAAAGCGTGACCCTTTAGGGAAAGCTTCCATTTTAAAGGATTCTGAGCTGAGCTTACTCTTTGGTCAGTTTCTTGATTTGGGAGAAAGGGCTTCTGCAATTGTTAAAAGAGCTGGAGTTCTCATGGAGACAAGTAGAGGCGTGTCGGAGAAGAACGAGACGAACGAAGTGGTAGTCATGATCTCGGGCAGCGAGTATCGGAGCAGAGGCTCCTCCCCAAGACCCAATATTGAGCTCACAGAGCTTGAAAACCTTCAATCTAGAGTGCAAGATTTCAACTTGACGAGCCCTCCCCCTCAAGGACTCCCCCAACCTAGCCCATCTGCTTCTAAGCCTCCAAAAATCCCCGCCAAGAAGTCCCTTTCGAGGTCTTACTTTTCGAAGCCGAAATCGAGATTAGCAGAACCATCATATCCTGGTGATGCTAATTTAGTTAAAGAGAGAACCCAAGTGAAGTATCCTCAGTCTCCCTACAGAAATTCACCTAGAATGGGTTCACCGTATAATGCCGCAAGTTCTGGTGCCAATAAAGACAAGGTGAAGTCTGTGCCAATCACGCCTCGGACGCCGTTGATCACATCCCCTGTTCCAGAGGAGGAAGATGATGAGGAGGTGTACAAGACTGCAAACTTGAAGGTCCAACAAATGGCTGGTAAGAAGTGTCCTAAGGTAATATTGGTGGAGTGGGTTGCATTTGTGTCCATTATGGGACTTCTGATTGCAAGTTTAACTGTTCACGAGCTGCGACATACTTGTATTAGGGGATTGAGATTGTGGAGATGGTGTGTGCTGGTGTTGGTGATTTTTTGTGGGAGGCTAGTGACTGAATGGCTGATCAATATAGTGGTTTTCTTGATTGAGAGGGAATTTTTGCTCAAACAGAAGGTTCTGTACTTTGTATATGGATTGAAAAAGGGTGTACAGGCATTTATGTGGTTAGGTTTGGTTCTTTTAGCTTGGGCCTTGTTAATAAATCATGGAGTCAAGCGACCAAGACACACAGAAAAGATTCTGAACTACGTCACGAGGGCTCTTGCTTCTTGTCTCATTGGAGCTGCCATATGGCTGATCAAAACACTGTTGATAAAGTTACTATCTTCTTCATTTCAATGCACGAGGTTCTTTGATCGCATCCAAGAGTCGCTCTTTCACCAGTATGTTGTCAGGACCCTTTCAGGCCCGCCACTGATGGAGATGGCCGAAAATATTGGCCGCTCGAGAAGTAGTGGCCGGCTCAGTTTCACGAAATACAATGAGGACGCAGCTAAGAAGCAAGAGGAGGTGATTGATGTTGAGAAGTTACATAAGATGAAGCAGGATAAAATTTCTGCTTGGACTATGAAAGGGTTGATTAACGTCATTGGCGGGTCGGGGCTGTCAACTCTTGCCGAGAGCCTTGATCAAAGTGATGACGAGGAGGAACAGCAACCAGATAGGGAGATCACTAACGAATGGGAGGCCAGGGCTGCTGCTTATCAGATATTCAGGAATGTAGCGAAGCCCAGGAGCAAGTGAGAAAAGCTAATGTCTGACTTTCTTGTGTCATAGGACTTTTGTTCGAATCTGCTTCTGATTCCTGCATTATGCTTTTACTAGGTTCATCGAAGAGGAGGATCTTTTGCGCTTCATGAACAAGGAAGATGTTGACCACGTGATCCCGTTGTTTCCAGAAGCAATGGAAACTAGGAAGATCAGGAGATCATCTTTGAAGAATTGGCTGGTAAGAACATGCTAAGGATTTAAAGTTACATTTCAATTCTAGTTCCTAGCCCTCGAGAATGTTTCCCATTTCAGAAAATCTCCATTTTACTATCATGACCATCTCCACATCCTCTCTCGGTTCAGTGGTTTTTTAATGGGTTTCAATTTGCTTGAAGCAATTTTTGTCATATATTACTTCATTAAAGAACTCATGAACGAGTTGTGCAACTCATTACCCCGGTGTGGTTTGTTGGATGATTTCCCATAATTCCATGCTTCTCAATTGGCATCTCTGACCAATTCTGTTATGAAGTTCGTAACAAAAGATGGGAGTCCTTTGGAGTTAAAAGAATTGCAAGGTCTTTTACGTATTTGAGTTGCTGAGGTCCTAAGAGAGTACTGAGACCATGCATCTGAGACCCAGAGTTTGATTTTTGTCCTAGGATGCACATGAAACTATACTCTAACCAAAAGTATTCATTTGGACTTGGATGAATGGTACGTACTTCCCTAGGTCCACAAGTTTACCAAAGAGGAATGAGTCATCGAGTGCTTCTTCCTCAGGAAGGTTCTCGGACATCAAAAGCAACAATTTAAGATTTTTGACACAGGCCATTGAGATGATTATTTAACTTGTGGAGCTGACAATGTAATTTGTCATTGCAGGTAAATGTGTATCTTGAGCGTAAATCTCTTGCCCTCTCCTTAAACGACACGAAAACAGCCATAGACGAGCTGAATAAGCTTGCTTCAGGAATTTTGCTCATTGTGATCATCATTATCTGGTTACTTTTGATGGGATTTATGACGACACAAGTACTCGTCTTCATATCATCTCAGCTTTTGCTCGTGGTGTTTATGTTTGGTAACACGGCCAAAACCGTTTTCGAAGCCATCATATTCGTCTTTATAATGCATCCCTTTGATGTGGGTGACCGTTGCGTAATTGATGGAGTGCAGGTGACTTATTAATCCTACAACTCTACAAGACTATATTGTGTCGGGCAACAGTCTGGCTGACATTTTGATTCCTTTGCAGATGGTGGTTGAAGAGATGAATATTTTGACTACAATCTTCTTGAAAAATGACGGTGAAAAGATATTCTACCCAAATTCAGTTTTGGCAACTAAACCTATCAGCAATTACTATAGGAGCCCAGAAATGAGCGATTCGGTGGAGTTCACTGTTGACTTTGCTACTTCAGTCGAGAAAATTGGAGATCTAAAATCTAGAATTAAAACGTATGTCATCTGCAGTCTCTGCATCTCAAATTCAGGCAGTACATTTTGCATGCATAATCAACCGTGTCGATTACGATGAGGTGCGGCATAAAACACCCGTTATGAATTGCAGATATTTATTCATTATTAGTCTGTGGATGGTGTCCTGGTTGTTTAGAATTCGGTGTCAGCATTGGCCTTTTGTGAAACCTATCTGACGAAATAGAGCAGCCCCTTTTTTAATATGAAGAAAGGCACAGCTACACAATAGAAACAATGATGTTATCGGATCGAGTTGCTTCATATCAAGATATTTTGTAATATGCACGAGACATCAAGTACACTTTCCATTTTTCGTAATGTTTTTGCATGTTTTTTGTTATAAAGTTTATGCTTTTGACTCTTCAAGATGTAGCTTATCAAAATGCACAAAAAATAGTCACGTTGCTATTTCTATTTATGGAGAATATAGATGGACATTAGTACTGTGGAATATGCTCTTCTATATGAATATTTGTGCATTCCTTCAATTGAATGGCATTCATGGGTGTAAATGCCAGGTACTTGGAAAGCAGGCCTAAACACTGGCGTCCGGCTCACAGTGTTGTGGTTAAGGAGATCGAGGATGTTAACAAGTTGAAGTTGGGCCTTTATGTTAATCACACGATCAATTTCCAAAACTACGGTGATAAGAGCAGCCGCAGGTCGGAGCTTGTGCTGGAACTCAAGAAACTCTTCGAAGAACTCGGTATTAAGTATCGTCTGCTCCCTCAAGAAGTTCAAGTCAGCTATACTGGATCGGCGGCTGCTAATGGACGGTTTTGACTCGTCCAGCAAGTTCCTAGTTAGCTGCAAGTATGTGCCTTCTTTTTTCTTCCCTTGATTAGTGTGTCGCGGTGTGTGTTCCTCACTCAAACCTGGACATCTAAACATTAACATCTATAATCTGAAAATTGCCGAGTGTGAAGTCACGGCATTTCTTGTGTTGGATCTGATTCAATCTTTCATAACCTATGCTTCTATTTTTGTTTTTAACTCCTCTAAGGCGGTGAAAACTTAGTTTTCATCGTATATTCAGTATATCATTAGGTTCGATTTGGTGAAAAGATCGTTGGTCCAGGAAAATGCTTAAGGCTTGATGATTAATGAAGCATCCAGTATTTCACGATATCCACTTCTTTTGGAATACCATCTTTACTCTCTGCTGTATAATTTGTTTTTGCGCTCATATCGTGTGAACCGCAGATGTATTTGGTTGGTGCTGAACTCCATTTTCATGTGCTTGTATCTCAAAGGAGCAGAATTTACTCCGTGTTCATTAAACAAACGAGCCAGCTCTCCTCCTTTTAGCCGACGGGAATGCACGGCTCATCCCTTATATTTCTAATGAAGAAACTGTATATGATATCAAAGAGCAATGGAGTTATTCGATTCTTATTCTTTTGCTGCATTCAATTCGTTTGATTTTGTTTAACCTTTACTTTTACTTCTGTCGTTTCTTTTGGCTTGGTATGATCATAGTTTATTGAAATGATCCTATTCTGTTTGTTTCCAATGCGTGTACTGTTTGCCACTTTGCATCAAATATGCATCGATTTTCTCTCTCCTTACTCCGTGGAAAGTCACTGGGATTCTCGACAAAATGCAAGGAGGAACGAGAGCTTTCACGAAGCAAGTGATGCTACACATATTAGCATGATCCGTTGAACCGATGATGCATGTTCTTCTAGACCAGTGACAATGGACACAATCTAATCTACAGTCTTTCGCACGTTCGAGAGGAGCCGCCTCACGAACCCCATGTTTGAACTCTTCCCTTTCCCGCTTTTGGAGACTGCTGCATGAGTGGCAATCGGATCTCGTGTCGTTTTGATGGTTGCATCATAAGAAAATCACTCCCTTATGATCGCCAAGCAACTCTCGAGTTTCAAACATTTGGTTATGAAAATTTGGCCTTAAAAGAATGAATCAACATATTGTTTTGAGTTCGGATTGCTCTCATTTCTAGCATGCTAAATTGACGTCTCTTGTTAATTTATTTCGTTGCGAATAACTTTACCGAGTCGCCCCATCTCGCAGTGTTGAGTTATGTCGAGATTCATTGGGCCAATGCAAGCCCATAAAATGTATACATCTATCCACGGTTCTGGGCAAATGTTATGGCCCTGGAAGCTTCAACCAACATTCCAGACTCCAGGACATCACTAGCTTGATGGTGATTGGGCGCTTGGGCTAAGTGAAGATAACCTTATCCATCATCCCTAAAAGGAGAGGCTGCCACGTCGGACAAGGCTCTCCATAGACCAAGCCAATTGGGATCTTCTCTCTTTTCCACCTCACATTGTCCCTTCCTCTCTCTCAAAACCATCCATTCAACAGCTTGTTCACCATTTAACAGTTAATACTTGCAGAGGCCAAAACGACTGAAACTAGAGAGAGAGAGAGAGGGAGAGGGTGAGGTGAGATTTTGGCAGAACAATGGCTTCAACCTCTGCAGTTTCGATGGCTATGCCGTTAGCCTTTGCCGGGCAAAAGAAGATGCCGAACTCCGACAGCTTCTTCAAGCCATTGCCTGTGAGATCGACAAAGCCAATCCCGGGGTCGAAGAGCAGCGGGAAATTCGAAGTCAGGGCTTCGCTGAAGGAGAAGGCCATCACGGGATTGACCGCGGCCGCGCTCACGGCCTCGATGGTGGTCCCGGAAGTGGCCGAGGCAGCCGGGTCCGGGCTCTCTCCCTCCCTCAAGAACTTCTTGCTCAGCATCGTGGCCGGTGGGGTTGTGCTCGGTGCCATCATCGGTGCCGTGATTGGCGTCTCCAACTTCGACCCCGTTAAGAGAAGCTAAGAGGAGAAAGAGAGAGAGGGGGGAGATTCTTTTACTCATGTGATTTCTCTGTCGTGTTGATGCTTTCTGTACTGATCTCTGTACTGTATTTGTAATCTGTCACTTCTTTTAGCTGTAACATTGCCCTCGGAAAGCTGATGAAATGTGAAATTTGTGAGTTCCATTTTGGCACATCAAAGAAACGGGTCGCTGTTTTTTTATTTGCTCTTTGCCTCAAAGGACATCTTAGAAACCCTCTTTCAGACCACCGAGAAAAAAATCTACGGCGGAAGAAATGAACTGATACATGGTTTTCAAAGAACAAAGATCTTTCAATTGTTCCTACGTTACAGGTTTGCTAAAACAATTACATTTGTCTAAAACTCAAGTCGCTTGATGATAAAGAATAATCTGGTGGGAAAGAATGCTACTGCTTATTAATTCTCTCTTAAAACAGAGAGCCACCTATTAATCACCCAGAACCTTTGTTCTTGATTATCACGAGACTTTTGAAATCAAATCTAGCATGTATTGGCTCTCCGAAGAGTAGTTAACCTTATCGGCCTTAACTACGGTGATCTTCACTCTCTGTTCGTCTCCATATGTTTCCTCCTTTATTTTGAGCCTGAATAGAAACTGATAGAAAAGTTTACTTCGGACGGTCTCAGCAAATCTTTCATCGTCCTGCTGTTTGAGCATGAACAACTCCTTGGCCGAGAAACCCAAGATCTCTTCACCAGATTCCTGGAAAGCAGTCACCCAAGTCAATCCGGTATGATCTTGTATTTGGACTTGGAGGAGATACCTGTAATCACACTCCTCGAACTCTTGGTTGCACCTATCGCACAGCCATCTTGTGTTTCCTGCCCTCGTCACTTTCTTATTACATTGTCTATCTCCAATCATCAATGGGCAAGCTGTGTAGCAGAAAGTATCAGTCTTGATGAAAGATACTGTCGCCTTCACTGTGATCCAATCTGGCTTATCTGATCTTCCAAGGCCTTCTTCTTTGATTTGAGACACAGTCTTACGTATCTCATTCTTGGATCCTCCAGACATGATTTCCCTGGAAATGGACAGAGAAGCCGCATCCTTCCCCCCAAAATCGAACCAGCTTCTCAGACTACAAGCCTCTGGAATATCCAGATTAATAAAAAGCTGCGTGGAAGAAATGGTACCAATAGATTTTCCACTGAAGTCACTGACTTTCCCAGCTTTGACAGCCAAAACTGGAAAGATTCCAGAATCAATCATCTCTTGCACTTTCTGACCCTCCCTGTTGCAGAACTCACCCCAGAGAGTCAATTCCACGGTCCTTCCAGATCCATCCTTCAGATTCAGATTTCTTCTCTGAGTTTCCATACCATTTTTTCTTAAGATTGGAACAGAGGGGTTGATAGATACAACAACTCCAATAACATCAATAATAGAATTATTCTCAGCATTCTCAATGTCACTAATAGGTCTGAAGGAGAACTGCTGTTGTGGAATCGAAGCATCTTCCTCGGGACAAACATCCACAGTCGAAGTGGCCTCCAAAAAAATCTCCCATTCGTTCTTCAGATGATTAAAGTTCTTTTGTGCAGGCTTCAAGCTACCTTTTGAGATCAAGTAGACTTTTCCTACCTCAATTATATCGTAGAAACGATCAACAACAGCATTGAAGCATGTCACCCGAATTTCTCCCCCATCAGAATCAAGGAGATCAAAGGAGAAAACCTTCCCATCACCACGTGCATTATTATATCGGCGAAGATCTCCTTTTGCAGTGACTCTTGCCTTTATGGCCCACCTGCCTTGATAAGGGTTGAGAGCAGCAATAGGTATGATGCGTGCAGGTGCCTCATTCTTCATAATTGGGCCACGATTTCTGTAGTTTGGCGGAGGCTGATATGGAGGTTGAACAGTTGGTCGAAAACTTTGCATATTCTGCACAGCATTTGCTCGGGGAGGAGGTTGAACAGCTGATTGGAAATTCTGTCCATTTTGTACAGGATTTCTGCCATTGATATTGTCATTACTGAACCTCTGAACATTCCCAGTGTTGATACTAGGCAGCACTTTCTGAGCTGCTGCATTGGTCTCAGGATACATTTTTGGGTTTCCAATGATTTCACAGTCTGGTATAATGGTCTCCATGTTTAGCACAACAATGATCCTGGAAATCAAAGTTAAGATCTCTTCACTTCACAAGAACATAGATGCCAACTAATTAAATGAAAACAATGAGGCATTTCAGTTTGATTTGTCATCGTAACAAGCAAATGAATCGTAGAAATACAACTAATTCTCAACAGTCAAGCTCTTGATCTATCACTCTTTGAACAGGTACCAATATATTGTCGTAGTGTAAGTTTTTACTTTCCTTTCTTCCAAGACCACAAACTTCATGCTGCTTCTATACAACACCAGAAAAACCATGATAAAATTTTCTACAACTCTTGAACCTGTTCTTGCTAGTTCTCAGACAAGTTTCGAAAAAGATATATTCCGTATACCCTGAACATTACAAACTAATCACTTACTTAACCAATTACATTGCTGCACAATCTAAACACCTAAATGCACAAACTCAAATCTAAGGACATCGCAGGTTCTTGTCCACTCCTAACATGTATCGTTTCAGAATACATTCAATTTGATCAATAGCCATTCCAAGATAGATTGCTAAAACAACTCATTCAAAGCAACTTTCGAGCATTTAAACACCATTTCTTTATTTTTCCAGTTCCGGTGAGGCAGCTCCGCATCATCAAAAGCATTACACTAGATATCTAAGAGCTATACTTATCAACATCATACTTAATACCACGCAAATCAACAGAGCACTCATATAAAGACTAGTTCCAACTGAGCAAGCCATATCTGCAATTCAAGTAGTAGCGACCTTCAGGTAATGTCGAATTCATCGCTCACCGACAGACCTCTCTCTTCATACGATCGAACACCAAGACTCTACATCGATCGGCTACTCCAAATTTACTCAAAACAAGTGACCATCCCATTCAAGTCCAAAATCACGGAGCGAAACGGCGGCGACGAGGCCGCCGCCACCGCGGCCGCGTTACTCACTTGCGGTTCTGGACGACGCTGCAGATGTAGTCGATCAGCTGGACGACGGAGCCCTTGCGGACGCGGCCGGACTTGACGAGGTCGTTGAGCTGCGTGGCGAGCATCGCGTGCTGGGAGGAGGCGCCGTCGGAGAGCAGGAGGCGGTGCCGCTCCTGGCCGCCGCTCCCGCCGACCGGCCTGACGTCGACGACCTGGACCAGCGGCTTCGAGTCGACGTCGCCGCCGTTGATGGCCGGGATGGCGTTCGGCGTCAGGCTCACCGGCATCGCTTACCCCCGGCCGGATCCGCTCGCGCCGTCGATCCGAGGGGTCCGGGAACGGCGATCGAGAACCCTAGGGAGATTGACTTCCGGTCAATGCGGCGATGGCGATGGCGATGACGAACTTGACGTGTTCGAGAGAATCGCAGAGAGAGAAAAAAGAGAGAGAGATGGCGGGGAAAAGCAGGTGGAGGGAACCGACTGGGAAGAAGAGGAGGTTGGATTTGGGTTTTTAATGGTTCGAACGGTTGTGTACGGCTGCGAATCGCATTTTGTTAATTTTCTACTTTTTTAATTAGGTTCAAAAGTCATTTTCTCCCGGAATAAAATAATTATATTTTTTGGGGGTAAGAATAAAATAATATTTCGAAACTTACATTATGCATCATATAAACATAATATCTGGACAGATAAATATAAGTTCATTAATTGTAACATCAATCCATCACTGTGACTATTACTTAATATTGAGGGCGAGACATCACATTAATATACTACACATTAAGATTGTGCAATCGAACCAGTTTTACTTCTCAATATTTGTTTGGTTTCTTATTCCAGGTAAACTGAGTCGGTTCTATTGAAAAATTGCATTTGACCACCCTAAAAACCGGTCCGATTTTCAGTTTTGAGTGAAAAACCACCCAATAATCGGACCGTAGTAGTTGGAATTGCTTTTGTAAAGTCAAAATCTTAATTTTTTCCTTGACATTTTTATCTCCATCTCTCTCTCTACTCAACCTCAGCCAAACACCTACAACTCTCTCTCTCTCTCTCTCTCTCTCTCTCTCTCTCTCTCTCTCGTGATACACCCTCCTCTCTTGCTCGTGGCTTGCTCCAGACCTCACAATCTTTGCTTGTTCCTGACTCGTCTTTGCTCGTTCGCCCCATTTATCTTTCACTTTAGTCATAATATTTTGCTATAAAAAAATGAACAAAAGAAAAACATATTTTCAAGTATACCTTCAAATCCAACTGGTAAAACATAATAGGTTTCAAAATCGATTTCAAGGCAAATAAATTATAAATTCTAAAAACTGAAAATAAATTCCAGAAGCTTAAAATCTCCCCATCCAAAAATCGGATTACAGGCACGACTTTTCCATAAAGCGCAGTTAGGAATTGATGTGGTACAGTGAAGGAAAACAGGGCAAAATCTGTCGTCTGCCTATCATTGGAGAATTGATCGACTCGTGGGGGACAGATAAAGCTAAAAGCACCTGACTCGGCCTCACCATTCATTCAATCAGTGGAGAATGCAAATTCCTTCTTTGATGCTACAAGATGTACCGACTCGTGCAAGAAATTTTACTCAAAGAGTCATCACCATTTTCGTCGAAGAAATAATCTCGAACGAGACCTAGGCGAACCGACCTAAATGCGTCGGGAGGCCAAGAACAGTGGAACCCGAATGTAGACAGATGAAGAATACATTGATGGGCGCAAGCATCTGCGTATCAAAACTTATGGGTGGATAAACAACACGAAAGCATCTGGCAAATCTCTCTGTCCAGCAACATCAGCAACCAAAGGCCCTAAAAATCAGTCGAGGGGCGAACATCAACCGTGAAGAAAATTTACTACACATCATAAGTTTAGATCACTGGTACAGCAACGTCGATGACGTCTGGGGTCTCTGTTACGGGCCTCGTGTACAGCTCTTCTTCCTTGGGGGGATGAATGGTCACGAGATCGGGCAGAGGCGTCATGGGACCTTGTTTTCCCTTGGGGTCCCAGTCAAGCATAATCTTGACCTTAATACCAAGAACCCCCTGAACCAACAGAGAAAAACCGCCATACACATTAGAAGCTGACGCAGATGCAAGCTGTGCACGCATGCCACGTGCATTTCCTTTAGTTGTCGCTGCAGCGATGACCATGAAATTGCACTTAAGGACATACCTGTCTCAAGAGAACGTGTCTAACAGCGGAATCAATGTACTCGTTGACTGGCTGACCAGAAGAAATCATGTAGCCATCCTTGAACTTCATTGACTTGGCACGCTGAGCCCTCAGCTTCCCACTGACAATTACCTATAAATCATTCAGAAATTTCAGCAAATGAAATCCACTATGGCCTGAGAAAACAAGTTGGGGGCATCACGGGATGGCATTCGGTAACTAACCTCACAACCCTTTGCTCCACTTTCCATAACAAACCGCAGAACACCATAACAAGCCCTGGTTCGTATATGAAGCAATCACAATGATTAGTAATGTCATCTAACTTCCCATCATATAAATTAACATTCAGGTTTTTAGGATAATAAATTGAAGCAAATGTAGCATAACCAAGCCACAAAAGATACGCTTGAACTGTGTCAAAGTGAAAATGGCTTAGAAATGCATTGCTCATTTAGTCATCTTCCGACACAAACTTGGTACTGGAAACACCTATTTGCTTTATAGATGACAGTATCAGTCTCAGAGCCGAACAATTTAAAGAGGAAAGCAGGAGGCAACCAATCCTAATTATGGAGAAAGGAGGATATCACTAAAGTTACCAGATAGAAATGATTAGTAATGTCATCTAACTTCCCATCATATAAATTAACATTCAGGTTTTAGGATAATAAATTGAAGCAAATGTAGCATAACCAAGCCACAAAAGATACACTTGAACTGTGTCAAAGTGAAAATGGCTTAGAAATGCATTGCTCATTTAGTCATCTTCCGACACAAACTTGGTACTGGAAACACCTATTTGCTTTATAGATGACAGTATCAGTCTCAGAGCCGAACAATTTAAAGAGGAAAGCAGGAGGCAACCAGTCCTAATTATGGAGAAAGGAGGATATCACTAAAGTTACCAGATAGAAATGAACTAAGTAGGAATAAAATATTCCATCGTGTACCCTCCCCAAAGTTACTGCATGATAAGGGAGAAATGGTCCACAAGGATGATGACATGAAGGAACAAAATTGAAGTACCATCTTCCAAAACAAGAATGGAAAAGGGAAAAAAGAGCACCCTGCCTCATAGGCCAATGAAGGATTGGATATGGAAACCTCACACGGAGAGCATAAACGATTCCACTTAAAAAATATCACTACTTGAGATTCAAAATGCATATGCAGTGAAGCCATATACAAAGCTTCCAACTTGTGATTCAACAAAGCATTAGAGGGCCAAGCAATAGAATTAGAGCAAGAATTAGAGCACTTAAATGAGAAAAATCTCAAACTACAGGAAAAAGAGACATGAGGTGAAACAAACCAAAGCAACCCCACAAAAGCAGCTCCAACATTATACAACCTTGTCTAGTCTACATGCATACCTCTAAAAAAAAATTGTCCAAGGACACTTGATCATAGATCACAAAGGACACACAAGGTCCACGAAGACAGTGAAACAGAGTGTATAACAGCAGTAGCCACTAGCAGATCGCGTCACCACCAGCAGATCAACACAACCATAGCATCAAAAACAACATGAATCGAGCTGTAAGAATGACAATTCAGAACACGCATCTACCTGCGCACGGCGAGCCCACCGAGGAGCTTGTACCGGAGCGACTCGGCCTGGGCAATAGCGCACAGCCCTCTGTTATTCACCTTTTCGGCATACAACTCCACGCCATTCTCTGGAAACTTGAACCGCTTCTGCACCAGCGAAGTCAGCTCCCTAATCCTCCTCCCCTTCTCTCCTACAAATCAATCACAGAACACACAATCAGCAACACAAGAATCAACTACAAACACAACCAATAGCAAAGACCCAACATTCGTTACAGAATCAGAACGCGAAAAAAAAAAAGCAACTGCGGAACAGACCGAGAACGTTCTGCGTGCGGGTGGCTCTGATGATGATCTCGGTCCGCATAGGCGTGACCCTGACCTCCACACCTGAGTACCCATCCTCGGCGAGCTCCCTGGTCAAGACCTCATTGAGCTCCGCGAAGAACACTCCGTCAGCTACGAACTGCACATCAACGCGACACCCATCAAAAACCCGAAACAACAGAGCATTGTTCCTCCACTAGAGTTCATTTTCGGTGGCAAGAAACACCAGGAACGAAAGCACGAGGCCAAAGCATCCGAGGGACAGACCTTCCTCTTTTTGCTGATCTGGGTCGCCATGCTGCGAGATTCCTGAACTGCCCACTTCACGAAGCGTTGGGTCACCCGAGATCTGTAGCGCTCGTGCCGGGCGGTGCCGAATTCTCCACAAACCCTAGCTTCGGAGAAGACGAGGATAAGAGGAACGAGGTTCTATATATGTAGGAACGAGGGCCTTGGCGGTAGACGGATCGGACGGCTATGGGTGAATTGGATTCTCCTTTGAACGGCCTGGATGGGTCAATTTTCTTTTTCTTTTTACCTTCTTTCTTTCTAGTATTTTTTTTTCTCTTTACCTTCTTTCTTTTTAGTAAAATAAGGACGTGTTTAATAACATTTGTTCAAAAACTCGTTTCTAGGGAATAGAAATAAAAAAAAAGTAATAAAAAAAAGTGTTTTTGTTAAAACAATTTTTGATTAAAAAAATGCGTTTGGTAAACTTATTTAGGGAATAAAAAATGAATAGAAACACATTTGGTAAATTTATGTTTTTTTTTTTCTTTTAATTTTTTTAATATTTTTATTTTATTTTTCATTTTTCCTTTCTTTTTTTATTTTTTCTTCTTTTACGGTAGGCGGCCTCGCCTAGCCACGGTGAGGCTCGCCGTGGTTGGGCGAGGCTCGGCCTCGCCTTGGCTGGGCGAGCTTGGCCTCGCCCAAATCTAGCGAGGCCGAGCATCGCCGGCCCTCGACGGCGTCATCGGCCCTTGATGACCGATGCCGCCGGCCATCGCCGAAGCCGCGACCGCCAAAGAAGAAAAGAATAAAAAAAGAGGAGAGAGAAGAAAAGAAGAAAAAAAGAAAAAAGAAAGTCTTTCTAGAGCAAGAAATAATTTTTTTTTTGTTTCTCATTTTTTTTTTTTTTTGTGTTTTGAGAACAAAAAATCTAATTTTGAATAAAAACGCAAACAAACGCGTTTCTGTTCTTTTTTTGTTCCCGGGAACAAAAAAACAAAATTTATGTTCTTGAACAGAAACTAGAAATAAAAAATCAGGTCCTAAGTAAATCTTGTATTTCCCGTGCTCGTGCATGCTCATCCTGTGCAGATGCACTCCTTTTACGGTCCATGGGTGACTGGCATCTCTTGATAAGCCATCCTTGCTCATTGAAATCATATTTCGAGTCCATATTTAACGATTATAACTGTTCTCTCAACACAACTAACATCGATTTGATTGATGCGGACTCAACTATCAATCAACAATCGACAATCAAAAACTCTTTCCAAATCAATTATATTGACTTATCACCATTAATTTCAACATTTAATTTAAATTGTATTCATAATTAATATTAGATTATATGTATTTGTCAACGTGGCATTTTCCTTCTCCCCTTGTTCATGCTCAACACATTTTATTACTCGGTCAATACTCACGGTTAGTCTCGACTTTGTCGACTCAATAACTCTACCATTCCATTGCGGCCCGATTTAAGAGATCCCTCCTTGTCTTTAGGGGTGCTACAGCAGTGGTCTTGAATAGTCAATGGCATCAGCTTCTTCCTTGACTTTCGTTCTTTGACCTCACATTTGATCTCCTTAGGGTGCAAACAAGTTGCTAAACAAGAATCCTCTTAAGTCGGATGAACCGTCGAGCGCAACCGAAACTGAGAATTTGCTTTGGAGGAGTCGCTTTCCATCTCAGGTTATATGTCTGCCCCTGATATTAGGAGAAATAACTCAACTTGATGTTACAGGACCAGTAATGATACATCGTCCGATCCAGTAGCTCTGACTTCTGTTGTTTCGTCCTGTAAAGATAGAACTTCAAGTGGACAACTCTAGCAGAGGATCTATGCAGCAAAGGGCCCCCATGGGTTGCCAAGAATCGAACCATGCGAAATGGCCTTTACCAATACCATCGCCTACGACTAGATTGTCAAAGTCGGGTCGAGTCGGGTTGAATCATAAATAGTCTGACTCAAATTGACTCATTTAATTTATTTATGATCCATATATTGTAATAGAAATTTCTTGAGCCATACCCAATGCATACTCGACCTATTCTAGTTAACCAAATTTAAGAAAGCTTGTTTTTTTACCTATTTAACCAAATTTAGAAAAGCTTGTTACTTATGTTTTTTTTAGAAAAATGATATTACCAAGACACTTTCATGCAATACAAATCTAGTGGACAATTTTTATAATATTTGAAAAAAAATTTTAGGCTCCATTCATTTGATTTTTGATATTATATATTTTTATATTTTTCTAAAATTTAAAAAAATTCAAAATTATTAACTATTTAATTTTCTTTTCTATGCACTCTTTTTGATATTTTTTTTTATATTTTAAAAATCAAATTATTAATGATCGCTTTTTGCCACAATGACAATCGACGACTAGCCATAGGCAAGTTGGCTCAAGTTCGCCTAAGGCTAGAAAGCTTATTTCTTGCCAGCACCAAATGGTGGCAAGGTCTCGACCTAGCTAGTTTTGTGAGGTCAAACCTCTTTAGTGTCAGACATCTACGAGCTTGAGCTTTGCCGACCTCTAACGAGCTCGTCCCTCACCTAGCTAGTCCCCATGGTTAGCCATCGGCTGAGGAAGATGGATGAAGGAAGAAGAAGGGAAAAAAAGGAAAAGAAAAATAAAAATAATTATAAACTTCGATTTCTTTTATATATTTTTATTAGGCTAAAGAGGAAGAGAGAGCATGTTAACCTGGTGGTTTGGAAATGAGTTTTAAACTCAACCTATTTAGATCCATTTATTTTAGCCTTCAAATTTAAAACTCATTTAGGATAGACTCTTTAAAATTAGAGTGACCCATATATGATCTATTTATATTTTAAATTGGTGACATATGGGCTTAAGAACTATTTTGACAGGTCTACTTAGGACATATTGAATCAGAGGCTCCATGACATCTCTTCCTCCAAACGTCAGAGGAAGAAGCAGGGAAATATCGATTGCCAAAAGCCTTTCATGCTTTTTATAACACTGGCGTTAATCCAAGCTATCCACAATGAGCCAGCTCCTGCAAGTGACATCCGTCTAAGCTTCATCATAACAGCCTTATTCCATCGATGGAGGCCCAATCCACCTTCATTTCTTGGCAGACAAAACACCAACAACCCACTTGACTTTAGCAAACTTAGTTATCATCTCGACACCAGACCGTAAGAATGCACTACAACAACCCTCGATAGCCTTTATCACTTTCTCTGGCAACGCTATAAACCCCCCACACTTATAGGTAAGAGTTCTATAGGGAACTGAACTAAGCAGCCGCAGACATCCAGCAGAAGATAGCCTATGAGAGCTCTGGCTTTTAATTCTGCTTACAATCTTGTCCATGAGGAGCTTACATTCCTTCTCTGAGAGCTTACCGGATGGAAGAGTTTGTGCTAGTTATCTGACAGGGAAAGAGCCGAGTTTTAACCCACTTCCTGCACTATTTCTTCCGAAAGATCAGCTGAGACCCTATAGAAGTATAGATCTCCCCGGCCTTTCCTGGATTTGTCTTCAATCCAGACATTTTGTAGAAAGTCCAGAAGAAGGACAAGTTCTCCTGCATAGCTTTAATACCGTCATTAGTCGAGATAAGAATGTCTCTAATGCTCGAGCACTGAGGATGGTATACCAATCTCCCTTGCTAGGCAGTGAAAACCTTTGGTCAGCAACACAAGCCTATAGCCTGCCTTTACTTAACGATGATTTTCATGAATTTTTTTTCTTGATTCACACATTCTATGACAAAGACAGCATTTTCTATTTCTTTTTGCATCAGATCTTCCATAAACACCACAGGCCCAGACGAGCCCAACCGGCAAAAGGCCATGGCCATCTCTAATTTGATTTTCTTTGGTTCCTGAACTACATTAACAATAGCTTAAATGCTCTTTAAGTACATCGTTTATAGTTACTTTTTTTTGGTCAAAGCAAGAGTTTTTGCCTGTATACACTCAATCTCTCTTCACTTCGAAAGAGAGGTAGAATCAATAGAGAAAACTCTATTTTCAATTCTTGCACTCTATAAGTGATTTCGGTGCCCAGTTTTCCTCGAGTGCGTGCGTCCATAACAGTTGGTAAGTGAGAAATGCTGGCTTAAGACATCAACAAGAAGCTGAGACATATTTACCAAAGGTTTTTTTTTTTTTTTTTTTGATGACCCGGGAACCGCTGTTGGCTGGCAGCCTAGACGTAAACCCGGGGCGAACTGAGCCACCACCACAGACCCAACCGCATTTGAGACATATTTACTGAATCGTGGGCGTTGGTTTTTTTTTTTTTTTTTTTGTAACATCAAAAATCCCAAACTATGCCATTGTGACATATATATCCTAATTTTTTCTTGTGATATAAAAAAGCCCCAAACTTGTACCTATGTAATACATTACACTCTGTTAAGGTTCCATTAGGTATTTTTTAGTCAAAATAATATCGTTTTTATTTCGCTTGAGTCACGTGAGCGCCATGTCAACATTGTTTACTTTCTAAGCGTCCATATAGGTAGATTTTTAATAGTTCTCATTCATAGAATTTTGATGGATGGTAAATGTATCACATATGCACAAGTTTGTGATTTTTTGTACCATAGAAAAAAAAATTATGGTGAATGTACCACAGTGGGCATACTTCAGGCTTTTTAGTGACTTTTGCCAAAAATATAAAAGAACCAAATTTGGGACAAAGTGAGTTAAAGGAATATTTCCTCAAGAAAAAAATCTAATCTTAGAAGTGAAAGTTTATAAACAAGTGATTGTGTTAAAATTGTTAAACTTTTTATGGATTCTACTCCACAATTAAACCACAAATTTGCTCGACAATGAATAAAATAATTAGGTTTCTCAGATTTTTTTTTTGATGAAACTAATTTCTACAGAAGTATAATCTAAAAGAAAAAAAAAAAAGAAAACATATGATATACATGAAATGCCCACAATAAAAACATGCGAAATTCTCAATAATGGCAAATAGAACCTAAGTGGTATATAGGAATATAAATGCTGAAAAAGGAAGGAAAGTAAGTAAATTTGAGGCCACCACCTTAAATTGTAATTGAATGATCAATGGCAAATTTATCTTTTTGGTGAAAATTAGGTGGAATTAATAATATAGAATGTGAAAATATAGGTGCCCCTATAAAAAGAGGGGGAAACGGAAAGTTTAAAGGATGTCTAACGGAATATTTCCGGTTTGGAATGCCGATAATGGACATTGGCCAGATTTGCCTTAAATCTAAAAAGTTCTTGCCCTTTGTTGACCCCTTTAAAAAGCTGAGTTGCTTTTGTCCTAAACAACAAAGTTCGGATCTTTTAGGTGGACTGACCCAATTGTCCTGCCATGATAAATATTCCAATGTTGCATAATCTCTGTCTTTAAAAAAAAAAAAATGAAAATGGGTAAGAATGTTATATGCATACAGTGCAAGAAGTTTCAAGTCAAGTTTTCCGCAAGTCACATATAATACATACCCGATGATAATATATGTAAACACCTAAAATATACAAATAGAGCATGCCAAGTTTAAACGTGGTTATTAAGGGTGAGCACGGTCCTAGTCTAACTTGAGAGTTGGATCGGCCAGTTTTGGGTGGTTCCTAATTGTCAATTTTAGAAATCAGCCATAAACAGTCTAGTTCCCGGTTCCACACAAAGAATTGAACTGATCATACAGGAATAAAATAAATGGATGTCAAAAGTAAGAAAGCTTAATGTGAGGAAAGACAATCACGGTTAGCCATACAAGCACCCAAAAGATTTTAGCCCATGCACGGTACTAACGAATATCTAGAATCAAATCTAAATGCATCACTAGGATATTAGGTCAACTCTGTTCTAGAATGTATGATGGCAATGCACTCACTGTGATGGTAAATATATATCTGGAAATATCAAGCTACTCCAGTAATATCTGGCCAATACTAGATTAAGACAAAGTTAGTATGTTTGATGAAGCAGTGCACTTCGAGATGGAAGTAGCAAGGGAGTCAAATTTCGATTTCTCACGTCGATGTCTTGACCTCATTCGGCCCTAAACATCACCATATCGAACTCGGATTTGTCTGGAATTGATGAATGGCCTATTAATTTTCAACATAGCTTGGTGACAGAAATTGAAGAAGAAAATTGGAGAGTGATTTGGGAGAAATTGTAATCTGTATTCCTTTTTTATTTTCATGTACAAGAGCATTGTTCTATATATGTTACAAGAGAAAGATAGAAAAGGAAATATACAAGATTACATTACGATCATATTCCCACTTTACCAAGCCAAACACATATTAACTGAATCAATTAATTGACAATATAATCGATATGGAATCGATATCTGCCATTATATTTCCAACACTCCCCCTCAAGCTGGTGGCCTGTATATGTCAAGGACACCTAGCTTGCTCAAAAGATATGTATGCTGTCTTTGACATAATGGCTTGGTAAAGATATATGCAGGCTGCTCTACAGTTCCAATTCCTCTTGCTGTGATGATCCCTTCTCGAATCTTGTCTCGAGTGAAATGACAATCAACTTCTATATGTTTTGTCCTCTCATGAAAAATAGGGTTTGCCGCTAATTTGAGTGCAGCATCATTGTCACAAAATAATTCACTGGTCCCTCGATTCGTACTCCAAGGTCAAAAAGTAATCCACGTATCCACACTATCTCACAAACAGTCTTTGCCATGGCTCAATATTCTGATTCGGCTGACGATAATGACATAGTTGACTGCTTCTTTGTTTTCCATGAGATGAGCGACTTCCCTAGTTTGATACAAAAACCAGTAACCGATCTCCTCGTCACTGGACAAGTAGCATAATATGTATCGCAAAAAGCTGTTATCTTCATATCACAATCACAAGATAAGAAAATACCAAAGTCCTGGACATCTCTTCAAGTACTTCACAACCTTTAATGCAGCATTCATATGAGATTGCTTCGGCTTGTGCATGAACTGACTGAGTATCTGTACTGCATAACAAATATCGGGTCTTGTCATGGTGAGATAGATTAGCTTTCCAACAAGACGTTGATATCTCAATGGATCTTCCAGCAATGGATCAACTGTGGATGAGAGCAAGCTCATATCATATTCATGCGTTGTTAGCTTCGCATTTTGTTCAATCGGTATGGCAGCCGGTTTGCATCCTGATAATCCCGCTTCTGAAACTATCTCCAAAACGAACTTTCGTTGACTAAGGCTGATTCCTTTATTAGAGTGAGCTATTTCAATACCTAGGAAATATTTGGGAGGTCCCAAATCCTTGATATGAAAAGTAGAATGCAAATATTTTCTGAATCTTGTGATAACCAACTCATTGTTCCCCGTGATAAGAATGTCGTCAACATATATCAACAAATAAATTGATGAAGTACCTTCAGTCCAAGTAAACAAGGCATAGTCGTGCTTGGAATGCTGGAATCCTGTGCCAATAAGTGCAGTAGTGAATTTGGCATACCACTGTCTGGAGGCTTGTTTAAGTCCATACAGGGATTTGCGTAGACGACACACCAGAGACTCCCCCTGTCTGCGTAAACCCGGTGGAAGTTCCATGTAAATTTCTTCATCTAAATCCCCATGTAAGAAAGCATTATGAACATCCATCTGATGTAGTTGTCAATTGCGAATAGCGGCAATAGATAAGAAGGAACGAACAGTAACTTCTTTAGCTATAGGGGAAAAGGTTTCATGATAATCAAAACCTTCTCGTTGCGTGAAACCCTTCGCAACTAACCGAGCCTTGTATCTTTCGATGGAACCATCTGCCTTGAACTTTATCTTGTAAACCCATTTGCAGCCAATGGGTCTTCGATGTGGAGGTAAAGGAACAATGTCCCACGTGTGGTTTTCAGTCAGTGCTTTAAGCTCTGCTTCCATTGCATCCTGCCATTTGGGGTCACGTGCCGCTTCGTGATAGGAAGACGGCTCCTGTTCCTCAGAAATCCGACTAATACAGCATATATGTTCTGGTGACAACTGACCAAAAGAAACGTATGAAGACACCGGATATTGTGTACCTGGAGAATTTAGCGTAGGGCATATGTAATCCTTTGTCCAGGTGGGTGGTCGTGTATGTCGACCAGAACGCCGAGGCTCCGCCACTCTTTCTTCTTCAGTAATGATATTTAGTGAGTCTTGTGAAGAACCCTGTAGTTCCTGTTGTGAAGAAGTGACCGGAGAACCAAATGAATGATTTTCTTCATCTGAAAGAACGGGTAATTCGGCTTCATGATGAGATGAATTGGTTGTCACAGTTGCATGTTGTGCAACGATTACATATGGAGGTTCCATACATAGATCTTCTTCTGATAAAAAGGGGCGATGATTGGGAGTTGGGATAGAGGATGATGGGGTTCTTTCCCAGAATGGGAATATGTCTTCATGAAAAACCACATCCCTGCTCACAAAGAAGTGCCCTGTAGAGATCTCCATGACTCTATAACCTTTTTGCAAAGAGGGATATCCCATAAAAATACATGGAATAGCACGAGGGTCCATTTTATCTCGAGGCCCTACTGTCGTCACATAACATAAGCATCCGAATACTCTGAGGTGATCAATTCTTGCTTCCTTTCCATAAAGCAATTGAAAAGGTGTTCTCCCATTGAGAATCCGTGTTGGCATGCGATTAATTAAATATGCTGCTGTAACAACACAATCTCCCAAAAAATCTTCAGGAATCGAAGCCTGGTATTTAAGAGCACGAGCAACCTCTAAGAGGTGCTGATGTTTACGTTCAACTATCCCATTCTGTTGAGGAGTATATGTGCAAGAGCTTTCATGAATTATTCCCTTAGATGATAGAAAGGATTCACACTCTTTAGTATAGAACTCGCGTCCATTTACGAATTCTTTGAATTGTTTTCTTGAATTGATTTTCAATAAGAGTGAAAAACTTTGATAGAGTTGGGAAAGTTTGGCTCTTTGACCGCATGAGGAAAACCCAAGTCGCACGACTATAATCATCAACAATGGTAAGAAAGAATCGTGACCCATCACGATGTGGTGTGTGATAGGGTCCCCAAATATCAATATGTAGTAAAGAGAAAGCAATGTTGGCTCGAGATGTGCTAGTAGGGAAGTGTGTCCGAGACTGTTTAGCTAAAGGACAAATGGGACATTTTGGATTAGGAAAACGTGCACTATGACCCAAGCGTTGATGGAAAATAAGACTTTTATTATTGATAATAGCATTACAAGAAGTGCTTTTATCAAAAACTTCAGAAGAACTAGTCCAAAAGTAAAGTCCTTGTGCAACACTACCCAAGCCCATCGATTTGCCAGTCGAAAGGTCCTGAAAGAAACAATTGTCGGAGTTGAATATGACACCACAAGAATTGTCTTTACAAGCTTTAGAAACAGATATCAGGTTGAACTCAAACTCTGGAATGTGGAGGACATTTCTAAGGACAATATTGGAGCTAAGGTGAACAGTTCCAACCTTAGTGACATGACTAACATTGCCATTCGGAAGTCGCACAGAATATAAATATGGACTTTTCTGAGAATGGGAAAATAATTTCTCATTGCATATTATATGATCACTTGCACCCGAATCTATAATCCATGCATCAGTTGGTATTGAGTTCATGTCACCAAGGATAGTACCTGAAAAGCCCGCACTCTTGTCACTTGTGGTTAAACGACCCAAAGCCCTCATGATATTCTGGTATTGGTCTTGGTTGATTGGCTGGTATGCCCCATCAGTCCTTAATGCCGACACCTGATAAGCAGAAAATTCCTTTTCCTTTTTTTCTTTATCACTTGGCTTGCCATGCAATTTCCAGCAAGTTTCTATAGTATGGTGTGGACGTTTGCAATATTCACAAAATTTTCCTCTATTTTTCGAAATTTGCCCACCTGGTCTTTGTGATGACGTGGCGTGACGTGGGCCGTAGGATCCCACGAACATTTGAGCCGACGTGGCCAAGTTAGAGCCCTCGGATTCTGGCGCACCGAAGGAAGAAAATCCACCATCGGATCTCCTTTGCTGCCCACCGTTGGATCCAAAAGAGTGGGCGGATGGGTATGAGCCGTTGGATGCCTTCTTTTGATCCTGACCGTCCATCCGTGGGTTCTTAGGGTTCCCACTACTTCTCCTCGTCGCTGCAGCCGCAAGACCACCGAAGCTCCCGAAGCTCCCGAAGCTGTTGCTTCCTCCATGGCCGCCGTGCGTTGGGTTGAGCGAATCAAGGCCTCCGGCGAACGCAGCAGCAAGAGCAACTCCATCAGCTGCTCGCGCGTGCTTGGTGGTTGCCAACTTCTGGCTTTCTTCTTGAACAGCCAGCTGATAAATTCGTCCGAGCGAGGGTATTGGCTCCATCGTCAAGATCTGCGACCTAAAAGTAGTGTAAGAATCGTTTAGGCTCAGCAAGAATCGTGTCACTTTCTCCCTTTCTTTCATATCCTTATACTGACGAAGTGTTGCTTCAGGTCCGTCCAATCGCTCCTCGGCCGCCTCAAGCTCGTTCCAAAGGGCTGAAAGCCGATTGAAGCAAGCGGTAACCGTGAGGTTCCCTTGCTTCAATTCGGAGAGGGCTTGCGTTATGGTGAACAATTTCACCCGATCGAGCCGTCCATACATTTCATGGATGGACTCCCAGAAGGTCTTCAAGTCGTTTGTCAAAGGAAGCCCTGCTGCAACGTCCGGTGCAAGGCAATTTCCAATCTAGGTACGTACCAACTGATTGCACCGGCGCCAGTGACGTTGAAGTCGTTCTTCTGTTGGGTAGGGCACGGATCCGTCGAGAAATCCCTCTTTGTCTTTGGTGATGAGAGCTCGACGAAAATCGCATGCCCAAGTGCTGTAGTTGTCGGGACCAGTGAGCTATAGTTGAATGAGCTTCAAATCAGGTCCATCCGCCGGTGATGTGAACAGTGGGTCGCCGGCCTCGGGTCGGCCGTAGTTGCCGGCGGGGAACAGATACGGTAGGTAACCGGGTCCATAAACCAGGTAGGGATTTGGCCCTTGACCCGGTATGGACCCGATCCCTTGGTTTGGATCCCTCCGATCCGCTCCCTGATTCGGGTCAACTCCGTTTCTGTGCATGTTTGGATCTTCCTTTGGCTGTGGTCCGACAACGTGTGAACTCTCTCCCGGTTATGACCCATATTGACTCCATGCCTGTCTGGACCTGTGCCCCATTGCCCTTGAACAGGAAACCATGGATACGGAGGCCAGTGAGTCGGTCCTGAAGCTTGAATCGAAAAGAAGGAAGAATGGTGGTGTTCGAGGATCTCCGGACTTTGGGACGGATGTATCCTCCTACTCATTCGGAGTTGGTTTGAACCGATGAAGCCGGAGTCCGGTCGTGAGACATCTCTTCCAAAGGTAAATCTTGAGCATCCCCTTTTTTGCCATGGATCAGAAAATTGAATTCCAACTCGGCTTTCTTTGGGTTTGTTTTGCAGATAAGAAAAACCGCAACAACAAAACTAAAAAAAAAAAAAGAGACGAGGGCAATTCTGAAAGACAGATTCTGAGGTTGCGAAAGCTAGGTCTAGGATCAACGCTCTGATACCATGACAGAAATTGAAGAAGAAAATTGGAGAGTGATTTGGGAGAAATTGTAATCTGTATTCTTTTTTTATTTTCATGTACAAGAGCATTGCTCTATATATGTTACAAGAGAAAGATAGAAAAGGAAATATACAAGATTACATTACGATCACATTCCCACTTTACCAAGCCAAACATATATTAACTCGAATCAATTAATTGACAATATAATCGATATGGAATGGCCTATTAATTTTCAACATCGCTTGGTGTCTCTCAATTTTCTCTTCATCGTTCTCTGGTTAATTTAGAAGGAAAGGAACAATGTTGTGTTTTGAACACAAGTCCCAGACCCAGTGAAGCTACTGGATGCTCCTTGGACTACACATGAAAGTATTACTCACTGGATAACTAGATCCAAAGAAAAAATCGAGCTCATACAAGCATTGGATCGAGTTTGAAACCACTTAAAAAGAGTGTCTTAAAGCTGAACATTGAGGGGGCTTTCTTGGAAGGGACAAACGATGGAGCCATAACATGCATGTGTCGGCCTTCTCGGGGATGGCTTCACGCAAATTTTCATGGCGTAGTCTGCTGCTCAAACAGAGGCTTTGGCTCTGCTGGAAACCGTAAAATTCTTCAAATGTCGTTCACGTACCACCTTGGAATTGATCTTAGATTAGTTTGATCTGATTAATGGCTTATCAAGCGTAGAAGAAGCGTCTTGACAGGTTAGTCTGCTTATCAGGGAAGCTCAAGCCTAGGTTTGCTTTTATTTGGGTCTTAAAGTGGGCCATTACAACCGAGTGTCAAATAAGGGGTGTATGACAAACCATAATTTCTGTTCTAGTAACAATTTTTTTATTCCAAACTTGTTTCTGGAATAGAAATCCGTTTGATAAAATTATTTCATTTTTTTTTATTTCTGAAATAGATTTTTGTTCCAGAAATAGATTTGGAATAGAAATAAGAAGTAAAAATTTTATACTTTTCTGTTTCTGGAATAGAAATAAGAAATAAAAATTATTCTCATTATTTGTCTTTACTATGAACCGGTCATCCATCCGTTGCTGTTGACCATTGTTTGCCCATAGCCTCCGCCGCCATTCGGCCGCCACCGCTGGTCGCCATCGTTGTCCGCCGATTTGCCGGTTGTGGCCGCCGCCGTTTGCTGTTTGCAGGTTGTTGTCTGCCGGTCGTTGATCATGCTTCCGCTACCGATCATTGGCTGCCACCATCGCCGTCCGCCGGTCGTCGTTGATTGCCTTGTCCGCCGATCACTACTGTTCGAAAGGAAGAAATTTTGTGTCGTTATCAAACAAGTATTTTTGTTTAGAAACTCATCTAGAAATAGAAATAGAAAAATCTATTTCTCTTTCATAAATCAATTTATGGTCAAAATGGTTATTATTCGTGCCCTAAGGTGACGAATTGAATCACAAAAGCGCAACGTAAGAAAAGCCTTAATTGTAATTGGATTTTATATCCCCACAAGCCCTTTGGGTTTTGATATGTTCTGAACCCGCAACTGTATTTACTCATCCTTTATCTTAATGAATGAAAACTATATTTCAAACCGGAAAAAAAATGCAAATTTGATGGAAAACCTTGGTGGACATTTCATATTTAGACCATGCGGATGCCAAGATGAAATAATGGGAAAATTAACCAAAAAAAAAAATTCTTAACCTATGTATAGCTATTAATTCAGTTTTAAATTTTTAAATTTGGCTAATTTAGTTCTAAACCTTTTAATGATTTGCCATTATAATCTATTTGGCCAATTTTAGTTAGAAATCACTGAAATTGATAATTTTAAAAAAATTAAATTTTTATAAACTTTTTGAATTTTTTACTATTTTTTTCTATCTTTTTTCCCCTTCTTTCTTGGCTAGTCGCTAGGCCTTAGTGACAATAGGAGAGGCTTGAACTCGTTAGATTGCAGCTTTGCCTAGCCTTGACTTGCCGGCAATTGCCTGTGGACAATCCCGCGGATCATCACCAAGGCTTGGCAATCAACCATAAGAAAAACAAAAAGTAAAGGAAATATATTTAAAATTTAAAAAAAAATCATAAAATTATCTACATCAATGCCGACTGTATGACGTGAACCCCATCGGTGTCTACATTAGTGATTTTCGACCAAAATTAATTGAAATGATTATGTTAGCAAATCGTGAAAAATGTTTATGATTAAATTGGTCAAATTACCAACAAAAAAAAAGAGAGAGCTAAATTGAAAGATTAAAGGTTGAATTAACATCCACACAATAATTTTATACATTTTTTGGTATTATCTCTAAGAAATAATAATTTGTTCTTAATGACAATTCTCTTGATCTCATGCCTCGAGATTTTCAATTCGAAAATCAAAGCACATGCGACCAGTAGACTAGCTCATGACATGGGTCCCCAATGAATATGAGTTTCATCCCCAGCGCTCACCTAACAAAAGGGGTCAAAAGAAAACTTGCTGCTTAGGTATGAATAGAGACAATCATGTCTCACATTTCTTTAGAACTTTAGTGGAGGTCCATTTCACTTGCATTCAATGACATTGATTGAGATCACCCGGGACCATAATCACCAATGGTAATTAAGTCATGATTGGGCTAGAATCTAGCTTTCTCCCTAATCGGGGTCCTCAGTAAAATCATGAAACATGCCCCTATAAGACAAAACATTATTCTATTTTGGCCTAAAAGCAAGAACCCTAAGGCTGTAGAGACTCCACCTTTCTGACCTGTGTTTACTGCAAATGCAAGCAAAGAAGCGACAATGAAAAAAGGAAAAAGATGGAAAAAGGTAGGGACTCCCATAGGTTTGAGATGGTGGCATGTTCAGTTTGTCCCTGTCTGGGTCTCGTGATGGCCAAACCTGGTCTTTATCCTTCCGCTTCCCAATGATGTTGAGAGAACGAATAACGATGCTTCACGAACCAAATAGAATAATTGGTGAATTATAGCTGCTGCTGCTGCAAAACATTGACCAGGTACGGTCGACTTGTTCCTTGCTACCTGAATGTGTACGTTGTTTTGGAGGGTTGTTGTTGGAGTTCGTCAATGATTTATGCACTTGTCTTGAAGAACTGCAGATTGATGGGTTTGTATTGACCAATGATTTGATCAAATAATAGACTTCTCTTAGCGTATTCCGGGATTCGTACTTTAGAATATATAAATTAATTTACAGAAGTTGGTTATAAAGTAATGAATCAAATTATACTTTTAACATCCATGAGTAACTATTTTAACTTTCACATAGTACAATATGAAGGAGTGACGTTGCGATTGGTTAGATTTCAATCGAAATCGACATCTTATGAGCCAAACAATTGGCAAGTTCTCAAGAGAACCCTGAAAGCATTGCCATGAATGAGTACCAAGTTGGACGAGAAGAGACTAGCGAGATGTAAACAATGAAGGAATTGAATGGTTCTCATTACTAGATGAGGCTAGATGAGATGTGAGATTCCTAGAAAAGCCATTGCAACAAACACACGTAAAAAATCTAGCGCAAAACAAGTAAACTGAAAGATACAAAAGAAAGAAATATATATGGTCTTTTAGTGGAGGGCATTAATCACTCATCGACTATCGCACAATTGATAAGATTGAGATTGAGATTGATATGTGGTAGATTTGACGTAAAATTGGATAGAGATATAGTTTTCAAGAGATGGCGAAAGCATAGCTATTGAACAATTTACTTTTCAAAAGTGAATCCACTTTTCAAGAGGAGATAGATTTACAATCAAAAGTTTAAATATTAAAAAATCCCAACCATCCTATGGAAAAACGAGGAAAGGCAGCTCAACAAGTTAAGGGTCCATTTGGTTTGACTTTAAGGAATTGTTTTTGAGAAAATACAAAGGCCTTTCAAGTAAAGAGGTTTTTCAAAATAGTGTTTGTTAAAGTGTATTTTAACACACATTGAAAAGCAACTTTAATATAAATATCATTTGGTAAAAATTATACTTTGTAAATAATTTTTGCTGATTCTTTTTTTTTTCTTTTATAAAAAATCTCAAACTATTTTATAGTGAAATTCAATCGTTGCCACAAGGGTGGAGGTGGATGAATAAGTGATGATCCAATGGTTCTTACTTAGGGAGTCTTTGGACTTAGTTTGGAGTTCTATTGAATCATCATGCTAGCCGCTTGTGAGTTACTTGCTGATGGCTAGCCTCTATCGTTCTCCATTGCCCATCACTGTCCTTTGCTAGCTGCCACTGTTCGCCACCATCCTCCAACGTTGCCTGCCGTCTTTTGCTACCTGTGGTTCTCTACCATCCATCGTTGCTCATTGGCTTTCGAGAACAGAAATAGAAAAATTAATTTATGGCCAAAAATTAACTTCAGAAATAGAATGGTCGTCATTTGCACCATTAAGGACATTGCAAATGCTGAAACAAATGCATCATGAGTGCAAGCTAGTATTTCCCTCTATATAAAAGAGGTAGAAGGAACAAGAGGAGGCATCAGCCTGCAAAATCAGAAGGTCGTCCCCGGACCACCTCAGCATCCTCCTTTGTAGTTCTCTTGTTAAAGATGTTCTACTTTCCATCTTCCAGTTTGTAGTCCTCTCAAGGGTTCGCAAAATCTCAGTCTTTTTTATCATTCTTTGTGCTGTAATTATTGTGATTTTGATCAAACACAGTTTTAATGATTCAAAATCACTGTGTTCCATCATGATTCTTGAATCTTATTCAATTGCTTCATCTTGAAAACGACAACAATAAGTAGAAGGACTAGAAATAGGAAAAAGCAACAAAGTTTTAAAGAACGGTTTAGTTACACAGAATCCACTCAAGTCACCCATACTTTTGTGACAATAAACTAAGTTAAAAATTCATGATTTCACAATACCAAAAAAAAAAAAAAAAAACAAAATTCATGATTTCAGCGTGATTAAGGCATATGTACTAGTCTTAACTCTTGTGTACATCACGAGCTCCGTGCCCATTACCCACTCAAAGCAAAATTTAGCCAAAGAAATAAAAAAAAAAAATCAGTAATCTTCATGGTAATATCTTATGATATTTCCCACTAAATAAGACACGCCGAGAATGGTCAAAAGCTGATCACCCCCACATCTGAGATTCTGTTCCTGTATGGGAATGTGAGGGGGAGAGGGGGAGAGAGAGAGCCCAAAGTGTGCTAGAACGAAAAGCTGCCTTTTTCCCCCTATTTTCTTTTCCCACAGCATCTTCTCAGATTTTTATGCATGCAAGTTCAATTCTCCGCACAGGCACAGGGAAAAAGGAATCATCAGCAGTGAATTTCTGGGCAAACAATCATGGGAACCAAAAAGAGAAAAGAAGGAAGTCACTGCAAAATCCTCAGATTTCAACAGGGTTAGGTAGGGCATGATGCTTTTGGCTTGAACTGAAAAGGAAGACAAAGAAAAGCGTTTTGATAGGGTGTTTTCATAGTCATGGACAAGAATTATATACATGGAATTCAGCTTTTTTGGCTAAAAGATCTTTACCAGGTGGTAATGAAGTGAAACCAGCAGAGAGCCAAATTGGCTCTGATTAAGACTCCTGCTTCGAATGGCTATTTGCTCTGTTGTTTTATTACAAACTAGCACTCTTGGAAGACAAAACTATAGGATTAGATATCATAACCACGGTCCATTTTGATCATACTTGCACAGCCACAAGCAGTTAGTTAACTTACAAACTGAGATGAACCTCAGAAAATCATTTGGAAAAGGCAATTCAAGGTTAAGAACTAGCTAGCTAGATAGGGGAAGAAAGCTGAAGAGAAGATTCAACATCAGCTTGTTTCATACATGGAGTCGAGAAAATCTATTTCTCCACAAACTCTATCTGGGAAATGATTACATAAATTCCATTTTTCCCTATGCAGGCCTAATTCTCTTGTACCCTGTCCTGCTACCAGAGGAATTGTCCTCAGAGGAAGCATCCATGATCTTCGAGAAGTTACCAGAGAGATCGCCGTAGAGGTCGACGACCCGTTTGATGTTGTTGTTGAGCTCTCGGATTAGGCCGACGTTGCGGCTCAGGTTGTCTGGGATCTTGGACTCATGATTCTGGTTTATCTCATTGATGAGAAGCCTGTTCTGGTCCAATATGTTCTGGACCTGCACAAAGCTCTTCTGGAATGTCTGCGAGACCCTCCCGTCAATCTGCGCCCCATTGCCAAGCCCTGAGAATGTGTCGCCCTCCATTCGAAACTGAAATGATTTCTGGGTCAGATTTTATGTGTGATCAGATCCAGACCTGCATCAAGAAGAAGAAGCAAAAGAACACAAAAAGGCTGAGACTCTGCGTTTCTCCCAGGTTATATCCCATTTTATAATAACCCCACTAGGCCGAAGAAAAGAATTAAGAAAAGAACTTTCTGGTCATTAAGATTATGCTAATGAACTGTAGCGTATAGGTTTCTTGATTAGAAAAAGATTCCAAAGCACATGCACAACATTAAGACATGTTCTTGTCATATATCAATAGATAAAGTTTTACCAAAATAAATCGAAAATACAAAAAAACAAAAAAAAAAAAAAAAAAACTACGAAATTCATCTTCTTAACTAGACATGAATGAGCAGCGCGGCTTCAGAATTTGTTTATTTGTCGCGAGAGACAAGGTGTGATAGTTGAAATCATGACCGCCGCGGGAACTTTTAGTTTTCTGGGGAGAGAATTTGTGCAGTAAATATAGTACATTATTACAGTTATTGTGTATATTAATTGCCATTGATGAGAAGAATATGAGGAGAAAGCAGATTCCTTTTCCATATAAAGGAAACCTTTTTATCGTACTCGGAGAAATACCCGCCTTAAAAATCAGCAGCGTAAAAAACAAGAATCTCAAAAAGGATGGAGCTCTGAGTCTCAGTCAATGATGCAGAAAAGATAAGATGCAGAAAAGATAAGGCATTTTCAGAGACAGCACTATCGATTTTTTATGTACTTATTTATTCATTATAGTAATGGGCAAGGAAAACCACGAACCAGGTTCAAACGAATGTAAAGAGGCCAAAAACGATGATAAGAAAGTACAACAAAATAAGAACAGAGAAAGCGCACTAAATTATGCGGCCGACTTTGCTTGCGATTCAAAAAGAAAGATAGAGAGAGGAACAGAAAAGACCCAGCTCATACTATCCACAGACGTTCAAATTTCAAAAGCTTGCAATCGGCGAATGCAGAAGCATGAGGTTCCAAAAAGCAAGACAAAAGACGAAGACTTTGCCCCCCCAAAAGGAAAGCTCATTACCCCAAAAGAACCTGCAAACATTGGCTCCCAGCGACGACCAAGAGCATTTCAAGGCCAGCCCATTTTTCCAAATAAATCAAAGAGCATGCTCAAGCAAGGAAAACAGAAAACAGGGGACGGACAAGAATTTCAACGAGGAGGGAAAATTCCACAATCTACTTGGGGAAAAGGAAACTCCCATCCGAAGCTGCAGATGAAAGATGCAGATGGACAGTGATGTGCCGACAAAAAGGAGGACGAGGAGGAGAGCAAAGCGCAAAGACCAGACAAAAGAGAAAAGACCCGATTCCCTCTTCTTCTTCTTCTTCTCTTTTTCCTCTGGAGGTCTCTGTTACGTTACAGGCAATCGTACTGCAACAGGGTATGTGATTAAAAAAGAGAAGCTCGTACCTTGAACGTCTTCCGGGAGATTGCATCGAGAGGGAGCGAAGAGAGAGAATCAGATTTAGGAGGAGAGAACCAGAAAAGATCGGCGACTGGATAGAATCTCGTAGACAGGAGGAGTTGCCGTTTCGCGACGAAATCTGCGAGAGTTGTGTGTGTTTGTAAGAGAGAGAGAGAGAGAGAGAGAGAGAGAGAAAGAGAGAGAATAAATGGATTTGACAGTCACACACACCGGACACGTCGGTCGCCTCCAGATTTCAGGTTCTGTTCTGATCCAGTTCACTCTTTATGTCCAATTCAAGTGTCGCTTATTTAAGAAAAAAATTGCAAAAGAGAGTGGGTCACTTGTTGGATCTTATCAGATGCTTTTCCATGAAGCTTTTTATTTTGGAAAAAATAACGTAAATAGCCCTTAAACTTTGATCCAACATGTAATGTAATCCATAAATTTTTTAATTTATTCAATATAATTCCTACATTTTAGCTCAATGTGCAATGTAATCCATAAACGTGATCTTTAAACTTTAGCTTAATGTACAATATGGTGCATTAATTTTTAATTTGTTTAATGTGATTTCGAACTTTATTACATATTCAAACTAGTCTTGGAACAAATTAAAAGTTTAAATACTATATTGAAATTCATGGACTTTGTTTAAATAAGTACTTTTACTAAAATGAGTAATTATTTCATTTTCAAAATATCTTAAAAAGTCTTTTTTTCTTTTTTGATTAAAATTAACTATAAGGTTTATATATTAAATTTTGACAGTATCCAAATGTAATTTTGATCTCAATTGATGATGATGTGAGGAGTTGTTTATGAATTTATTAAGTTTGGGATTTTGAATGCCATAAGATTAATTGATAATTTTTTTTTCATTTTTTTTTTATTCCTCACAAAAATATTTTTGAAAATCAAATTTGTAAATTATGCCTTTTTGAATGCTATTGACTCCTCACAAAAACATTTTCATCATTTGTAAATTAAAAGACATAAAAAATCTAAGTTATTAAAGAATAGCGTAAAATTACTTAGACTCTTTACTAATGAACCGTTTAATGTTGTTGACGTCATTTGTTTTAGGTTTTTCTCTAGATGGAAAAATTATAAATAATATATTAGATATATAATATATACAATCAAGATTAGTCCGAGTTTGATCGACCCTAAACTCTTAGTATCGAGGACCAACCCGCATAATGCTGGTCCAAGAATCTCACGACAAAAGATCAACCCAATCTCCTTAGGAATTGGACTAAGATTGGCAGAGTTGGGCTGGTCCGAGGTTGACCCTAGACCGATGCTCACCTTTAGTAGTAGACAAGACTTCCAAGAGTAATTCCTAAGTAATGTCAAATATACTTTGCATACTGATCCTTGACAATTTAATTGGTTCTTTGTTCTTTTATTTAAGATATGTACTTATGTCAAAAGAAATTATGGATAATGGCACAAATGATTCTTGAACTTTGACTCAATATATAGTGTTTATTGTAATCATTAAACTTTTAGTACATATTCAATATCATCCTTCCATTAATTTAAGTTTAGGAACAACATTGAATATTTTTATATAATCCAAGAACTAAATTGAACACATATCAATAGCTCAAGGACCACATTGAATAATTTAAAAGTACGAGAATGACACTTCATATTGGGCTAAAGTTTATGAATTATATTGCATATCTAATCAAAGTTCAAGAACTATTTATGAATTTTTTTCAAAAAAATTAATGAAAAATCATGAGGCAAGAGAGTTTTTTTTAGGAAATAAACTAGGCCTAAGAACACCCAAGTGCCACAATTTGGCACAGGGAGATATAAAAGTGCCGAAACTTTCAAAATATACATTTAAGTATTGAAATTGGAGAGGAAATGAACACGTAAGTGCTAATGAGGAGAATTTTCGGCCAAATATTTGACATGACATTTTTTGATGAGAATTTTAAATGATATGTCATTTTCTTAATTTTTTTATCTACATTGACAAGGCAAACCATGTCATGCTGTCCATGTAGATTACACAAGATGACGCTAAACAATGACATTTTAGCACTTAAGTAATCACTTTCATCATAACTTAACACTTAAATGATTTTTTTAAACCATGACTAGCATTTAAGAGAACATGGAGGACTGCATTATTTTAGACAAGGATTGTTAGTGAAGATTTCGATGAGTCATGTAGATTGATCTTATTAATAAAATAAGCCATGTTGGAATTTCGGCAAGTTTTCAGAGTTAGAATTTTAAATGTCTAATTTTAAAAAAAATGTGGCATTTAAAGTGTACTTTTTGAAAGTTTTGGCACTTATTTATATAGTGCTCATGGGAATCTGACTAATCATCAAATCCATTCCCTAGCATAAAAGCAGCTCATGATTTCGCTTTTCACTTGATTCCCGGTCGTGTGAAACCACGATTTGGAAATTTTGCCGTTCTTTCATCAGTCTCTATGTTCTGCTCCGACCTAAGAGACGCCCGGCAGACAGGACAGCCTCGTCTCGCTCGCATGGTTCTGCAAATTTCCTTCGGATCATGCAAAACCCGCTCATGAACACAGCGAGAAGGAAGCCATGTCGAGCCTGAGGAGCATCCGCGGGGGCAACGCCCGACGTTCGATTGCATGGCAACTCCAGCTTCATTTTTCCAAGTTACAGGGTAAGCAACGCGACGCAGCTCTCTCCGTTCCTTTGGTCGTAGAACCGCGCGAAAGCGTGGAAGGTTTCTTACCCGCATTTTTGCTCGTCTTCCCTCCTGATTCTTGCAGACCCGGAATTGCTCATCCGCCACGCTCTTGAATCCTCCAAGCGGGCGGGGGATTTCAAGACTGCCACCAAAGCCCACGCCAGAATCGTCACCTCCGGGTACTGGGCCAACCCGCCTGTTCTAGCTTCTCTGGTGTCGGCGTACGTGCGCTGTCATCAGCTCGATCTCGCCGAGCGTGTCGTCCGCCACGTCGCCAGCCGGTGTCGCGACTTGTTGACCCTCAATATCTTCCTCAGGGATTTGTTGGGTGCCGGGCAGTGTGGTGTTGCGAGGAAGCTGTTTGATAAAATGCCTGAACGGGACGTGGTGACTTGGAACTCGATGATGGAGGCCTGACGCGGAATGGGCGGTTCCACGACGCGCTTGCGTCTTTCCGAGATATGCTGGGTTCGGATGTCAAGCCCGATGGTTTCACGTTTGCGTCTGTTTTCACCAGTTGCGCGCGAGTCGGGTTTCTAAGTCATGCATCATGGGCGCACGGGTTGATGATCGAGAAAAAGATTGAAGGGCACTATATATTGCATGCAGCCCTAATTGACATGTATGCAAGATGTGGCAAGATCCAAACCGCTCGAGAAATTTTTGACAGTGTTCCTCGTGACGATGTATCGGTTTGGAACTCAATGATTAATGGGCTGGCCATTCATGGCCATGCCCATGATGCTATTACAGTTTTCTCGGAGATGGAACAGGAAAATGTCACACCCGATTCTATAACTTTTGTTGGTCTATTGACAGCTTGTAGCCGTTGTGGGTTGGTTGAGGAAGGGCGCAAGTATTTTGATTCAATGAGGAGACGTTACTCCATTCAGCCTGAAATACAGCATTACGGTGCCATGGTTGACCTGTTGGCTCGAGCAGGATCAGTGGATGAGGCCTATGCTATGATTAAGGAAATGCCCATGAAGCCAGATGCTGCAATATGGAGGACTCTCCTCAGTTCTTGCAAGGTCTTCAAAAGGTCACGGCTGGGTGAAGTTGCCATTGCAAATATTCCACGTCCCGAAAGTGGGGATTATGTCTTGCTCTCGAACACCTACTGCTCTTTAACTAGGTGGGATAGTGCGGCAAAAATGAGAAATTTGATGAAAAAGAAAAGAGTTGGTAAAAATTGTGGAAAGAGTTGGATTGAGTTTGCAGGTGAGATCCACCAATTCAGATCAGGTGATAGGTCACATGGGGAAACAGAAGCTTTATATGAAGTTTTGGATGAACTCATTAAGAGAACCAAAATGGCGGGGTTTGTGCCTTCAATGGAGTTGGTTCTGATGGATGTTGCTGATGAAGAGAAGGAGGAGAATTTGAACTTTCACAGTGAAAAACTTGCGGTGGCATATGGGGTCTTGAAATCTAGTCCTGGGAGCGAAATTGTGGTATTGAAGAACCTTAGGATCTGCTATGATTGTCATTGCTGGATAAAACTGCTTTCAAGGATATTAAGCAGAACGATAGTTGTAAGAGACCGACTCCGGTTTCACCGATTTGAAGGTGGCTTGTGCTCGTGCAATGACTATTGGTAGTCTACACAAGGTTGCTTCCTTTTAGCATTCGGCGCTACTAACAATATCAGATAATTTTATGCAAAGGTAGCTATCAGCCGGTTCTGCTAGATTATCATTTATCATTTAGATGGGAATGAACTAATTACAAGCTAGTATTACCAGTTCGATCGTTCTTGACATTTGAGAGAAGGGTTGGTTATAGATAGAGATTTCCATGAGAGTACGAGATTTGGAGCTAATGTACTTGTGTTCCGGAACCAGTCTTGATAATGGCGAGAGAACCATTTGGAGGTGATAATCAGTTTCAGACCATGTTCAACATGCTCCTTTTACTGTGTGTCTAATTTCAGGATGCTCTTTGATCAAGTAAGATATCGAAAAACTTGCCTCCGATAGAGACTCGCAGCTCTTGCTTTCCTTCTCACCAATTTACGGTTCCTCTACTCCTTTTGCTTCACTAGTCGAAATGGACAGGGACTTGACAGTCATTGTCGCATGCTCAAACGATTTTCTGCTCATGTTTAACCCGATTAGACGTACAACATTGAACGCAACAAAGCGTTAAGGAAATCACGATCATGGGGATGGATATAGAGCACATCTAATCATGTTCCGTTCTCCACACCATCCCATTTCCATCCTATATATTATTGATATAGTATACAAAGTGCACCGGTCAATTCCTCGAATGACTCCTGATGCAAACTAATGATTTGAACCACTAGAATGGCGTTCTCGGCAGCCCATCAGGCAAGCCTAGACGATGCTTTCTGACTCTATTAGGACATGGGTGAGTGGCTTCGTTTTCGTCTCCATCGACTTGAGGGGTTCCAAGGACACTTGAGCTGCGGATGAGTCAGTCGAACGAGAGCTCCTCAGACCCGACATCCGACCCTCCGGCCGGGGTCCGTTTGGTGGCCCCGGCAACGTTTTCTGGCTAGCTAGTTGATGGGCTCCTGTCATGGGCTCGAAATGTATAGTGAGTTCGGACAACGCCGTCCGTCCAGGTGTTCGACGTTTTGTCCCTCCTGCCGAGGCCGGCCGTCCAGGCCCATCCTCCCGTGCCTGCATCACGTCGTCGTCATGCCTCAGCCAATCCCCTCCACACCTCCATCGTCGCTCTCTCTCCTCTCTCCTCTCTCCTCCGGTCGCTGTCACACTCATCATGATTCCCTCTCTCCGATCTCGTGCCCACGTTCTCCCTTCCCTACCCCTCGCTTTCTCCTCTGCCCCCCGCTTCTTCCGGCCCTCCTCCCTCTCCGTCAAGCCCCTCTCCGCCGCCGCCGCCGGCCCCACCATGTCCGCCTCCGCCGCTCCGCCCGTCGAGCACATCGTCCTCTTCAAGGTCAAGGAAGGCACCGACCCGTCCCGCGTCGGCGCCATGCTCGCCGGCCTCAACGGCCTGGTCTCCTCGACCAGGTCCTCCACCTCGCCGCCGGCCCCGTCCTCCAGACCCGGTCCTCCCTCTTCTCCTTCACCCACATGCTCCACAGCCGCTACCGCACCAAGGACGACCTCGCCGCCTACTCCGCCCACCCGAGCCACATGGGGGTCGTGAAGGAGTCCGTCCTGCCCATCTGCGACGACCTCATGGCCGTCGACTGGGTCGCCGACCGCGCCCCCGAGGCCCTCGCGGTGCCCCCCGGGTCCGCCGTCAAGGTGAGCTTCCTCAAATTGAAGGAGGGACTGGGGGACGCCGCGAAGGGCGAGGTCTTGGGGGTGATTCAGGGGATCAAGGACGGGTTTGCGAAAGTCGAGCAGGTGACCTGCGGGGAGAACTTCTCGCCGGCGCGGGCCAAGGGGTTCTCGATCGCCTCGCTCGCGGTTTTTAAGAGCGTGGAGGAGATGGAGGCCGCGGCGGCCGACGAGGAGGCCGTGAATTCGCGCAAGGAGAAGGTGAGGGAGTACTTGGACGGCGTGATCGTGGTGGATTACGTGGTCCCGGAGCTGCAGCCGGCGAGCGCGAGCCTCTGATGGGACGATGGATGATTGATTGCCTCCCTTTCTGAGGTTAATGTAAAATGTCTGTGTCTCTCTGTTGCTCTGTCTGTTGAGATCCTGAAACTGCTTAGTCGAATAAAGTATGTGTTGAGCAAGTCTTGGTGCTTGAATTGCATTTTGATCTCTAATTATATGGCCGGCGAGGTGATATGGAGTAGATTTACCGTCTTATAATCAAAGGGTGTATGATTCTTGAATGAATGAAGGACAGAGTCTAGTGCTTCTTCCGATTACAAGATGTGAGGAAGAAATGAGTAAACTTTTCAGATCATTTGGACTGTTAATTGAACTCTTGTAGCTTGTGAGAACCGTGGCGAGGCTGCTGCTTCCGGTGATCTCGTTCTTGTTGTTGGTGGCATGGTAAGTCTTTGATATTGGGACTTGTCGGCACTTCTAGTTACTCAATAATGCGAACTCAGATGATTGTAGCCTGAGGATTTCCGTAGGATGCAGCATTTGATGCCATGTAAGTCCCGGTATGGAGTTAGATAAATTGACATCTAATGTGCCATGCCTTTCATCTTTTCTCTTGTTGTCTGGTTGTGGTATTTGTCAGCGTTCAATGTCACTGTACCACGATGGCAAATAATTTAAATTCCATCAATTATTGTACCTAGTGATCGCATACGTTGGCTCATGTGAAAGATTATTTGTGGCCCAGGCAAGCTTCTCAGTGCAGCAAATCGATAGGATTGTTGGCAAGTTGTAAATTTGTATATACTCATAAATCTCATTAAGCTGTCTAAAAAAGAGGCGTCTAGCATCCTTCTGGTGGTCAATTTACTCTAGAATCTTTGGTTTAGTTTCTCAGTGGGATGAACCAGAATTAGACTGGTTTAACGCAATGGTGTGGCTACTCTTTTGATGCGTTGCTTGCATTGACCATGGGGAACTCCTCCTTGTAAGTCTGGTCTACATAAGCTAATGGATGCTCTCAAACGGGTGCTAACTTTTAGTAACTGCAGTCCATTGTTGTGTTTCAGATTCGAAGGATCACATCATGATTTTCAGTTGAGTTGTAGAAGGGTAACAGTGAAATGTAATGGCGCCGAAAGATGCTATCTCTGGATACTTTCCTGATAGCATTGGCAACTTCAAACCCAGCAATTACAATATACTAAGCAGTATTGGAGTACCTGGAATCAAATTATATTCTGTGTGGTCTGACTTAATATTCGTTTAGTCTAGTAGTAGCATGGTGAACCATTTTCGTTCTTTGCATAGTGGAGATAACTTTGGACGCTGTAAATTCTTCTAGGATGTTGATGGCGCCTGTCTATATACGAGGCGAGCAACTTTTTGGGTGCTCGTCCTTTTTCACCTCTTGAAAAGAGTCTCTCTTGGTTTATGTATGGATTACACTTCCAGCGTTATTGCTATGGAGTGGCTACTACTGTTTTTCGTTGCATAGCTGTTCTAAAGTTGTAAGATTTCGTATATGCGAAAGAAAAACATTTGGATGCAGTTTCTCTTTGTAAGAGATATGTCATATCTGTCGTTAAGTTTGTGAGTAATAACTAGATGACAGCGTATCATCAATATTATGACAGTGAAGGCTGTTATCACAATAATCCCACAAGTTCTGGCTATTAATGCTGGCCGGCCATCGTGCAAGAACTAGAGATCTACGTCGGATAAGAGGCACTCCAAATAGGCTTGTGTTACATTTTCGGTGTATGTACAGTATTCATGTGGTTTTCCTTGTTATGTTGTCCTATGCTAATATGAGATGCTTTAGGGCATTGTCAGGCGAAGTAGAACGTATTTTCTGTTTGATTTTACTGTCTTTTTGGGAGCTTTCCATTGAGCGTTGAATTGCAAGACTTGATTGGACCTCAACGGAGTAGCTTCAAATGGTCTTGATAAGTTTTCTTTGTGATCTTTGTAGATGCTTATGTGCTCACCCGTTGCGTTTGTTCGTCTTCCGATGTTCATGGTTTGTTGCCTTTAAAATGCGCGATCGAGATATATTACTCCTTTTTCTCCTGTGGTAGTGTTCCAAAGTGGAAATGCCGACGTCTTTGTTCATATAAACGCTCTGTTTGTTTCATGAAATTTTTTTCCAAGAAAATATTTTTCAAAAAATTTGGTGTTTGGAGAGCGGAAAATTAAGTGGTCAGAGAACATATTTTCCAGTCAATGGAAAATGTCCCAAAACTTGGATTTTCCAATCTTTCTTGCTAGGGCTCATGTCGTCTTGTCCTCGCCCTCGCATTCTTGCATCCTTGCGTTGCCCGCTTGCCCTTGCTTCCTCCCTTCGTTTTCCCCACTTTCTCGCGCGTCCTCGTCTCCTCTCTCTAGAGCTCCTCCTTTTACCCCCATCTTTCTCATGCAACCTCTGGCTTCTTCGTCTCATCTCTCGTCTCCAAAGCTGCTCCTCATCCGCTATTGCCTCGCACTTCTCTTCTAGATAGCAGAGTAGAGAGCGTACCCTGTCGTTGTTTTCACTTTCATTTTCTAACCCACGGAGACGTGATTCCCTAGGTAATCACTGAAATTAGCTCTCAAATTCTGTAAATTGATTTCTTTCCTTAGTAGCCGATTCGAGGAAAAATGTGAAAACTGACTCTTCAAGTTTAGTTTGATAGCAATGTCTTTCTAGTTGGCGCTATTAGCAGTTTTGAGTCTTTGTCCAATCTTGACGAACATCGTGTGATTCTTTTATCTTCTATAAATGAGTTGTGGGCTCTTTGTTTCGTTTCTGGAGAAGCTTGTGCTGTCCCATGCTATTAATATATCTGCATTTTTGATTACTTAGCATTAAATTAGAGTGGAAGGATTACTATAGTCGGACTAATGAGCTGCCTATAAGGATTGTGTTTCCTGATAGGAAATTAAGCATCTGCCGGTCAACATTTGTGCAGGAACTTGTCGAGATGTTTGACAATTTTTGGCCTTCATTGCCTAGAGAAAACAATTTGGCTCAAAACCGGTGCCAAAACCCACTGGTGGGCAGTTGAGTTGGTTCGGCTTTGGGTACTTCACTGTAGAGGTCCCAGGGTCGAAACTCCGCAACTGCTAACACATCTTAAGTGGGGGCCATTGTGGTGTGGTCTTGTGCTAGCTTCCCCCATGTATTGATGCTTGGTCCGAGGTGCACCGTGTATTGTACGGGCCATGAGTTTGCGATTAGTGTAAGCGAAAGTCGGGCTTGGCAGATCCTAGATCACAAAAAAAAAGAAAAAGAAAAAGAAAAAACAATTTGGCTCAAAACACATTTGGTGATTATCTATGGTCTTCATAATATTTACTGCACTGGAGATTTGGTTTTAGGATAACATCGTTCAAGCTTAGGATGAAGTTTGAGTTAATAAGAGTATGTTGTCTATAACAAGTTTGAATGATGAGGATACCTAACTATTTTGTTCATGCACAAATACGATTGAGTGGATGCATGAGCATTTGCATTTCCAATGTATGGATTCACAAACATTGAAAAGCAGCTTGTGCTGTTCCATGCGTTTATGGCTCTCTAGTATTACCCATATAGTATTTCACTTGCATTTCATATTTCCATCGGTGTGTTTCAATATAGATGAATAATTACACAATCCAAGTGGCAGTAATGGGTGTGGTTGCTTAGGAAGCACTGACACTCTTTGAAAGTTTTTGTGTCGTATCAGTCCGATACGTGTCCGACACTCTTTGACACTTACTGATACTTGGTCAAGAAGTGTTGAAAAATTCGACACTTGGTTAACTCTGTGAGTCGAGAATTCCGACATGTGAGTTTAGAATTCCAACTCATGATTTTGATATGCACGGAATCAATTTGAAAAGTTTTCAATAAATGATGGGTCAATATGTAAATACGTAAAAAATAAAAAAATAATAAAAACATTAAAGGGGAAAAGAAGAAAAATCTAATAATCTCTTTTCTTTTGACTCTGACTTTCGTGACACACAATTTTTTCTCAAAGCTAATTTTTCTCTCTTTTATTTTGACACACTTTGACAAGCAAGTTGGAATGTAAGTTACTTATTTATTTTTTCCTCCAAGTTTTATGAATTATTTTGGAATGGAGTTAAATTTATCAAATTGATATACTGAATTATATATATATTGATTGGGTAAAGATATAATGAATGGTATTAATAAATAGTCAATTAATGTTTTTAGTGTAAATTCATTTTAAGCTCTTTTATTATTATTTATTTATTTGTGAATTTGAATTAAATTAATTTGATTGAAATAATCATAAAAATGATAATTTATTATATATATAAATATACATTTAATATACAACGTGTTCCAATGTGTCGGAATTTTATATTTTTTTAGAAAGAACGTATCGGCACGTTGTATCATGTCGTATTACGTGTTGGTGTCAGTGCTAATTTGGTGACTACAAGAGTTACGAAAATTTTGCATTGATTCTCTAGTATTCCCCTTCTAGTATTTCACTTGCATTTTGTGTTTCATGAATACTATGCTCTAATATAGATGGATAATGTAGATTGGTGCGGCTGGAGTAGTTATGATCGCTATTGCTTTGGCTTTCTAGTATTGCCCTTTTAGTATTTCACTTGCATTTTGTATATCATGATCAATGTGCTCCAATATAGATAAATAATAACAAAATCCAAGTGGCATTAATGGGTGCCACTGCAACAGTTATGACCATTATTGCATTGGTTACTAATGATAATAATCATTTTGAGAACCATATACCAAGAAAGCCTCATGTGAGTTGAGATTATGGGAGAGAATTGTATATACATTATGTATTATACAATGGTGATACTCATTGTATAGATCAAATACATTGAATGCTTTTTTAGAGTTTTGCAAGGCACTCAATGCAAGTAACTTGCGTTCTACATCAAATGTTTCTATTAGGGAGCAATTTCTGTTACTTTGCCATATCGTTGGACATAATGTGAGGTTTAAAAGGGGAAGATTCCATAGGTTAATAGAAATTGTGCATAGATATTTCAAAATCATCTGGCAAGCAATTTTAAAATTATAGAAACAAGTGGTGAGACAACTAAGCAATTCCACTCCTTCCTGAGCAATTCCACTCCTCCTGAGATAAGTAAGAGTTGAAGGTTTTATCTATACTTTAAGGTATGAAATTTGAAAAAAAAAATAGTCTTTACAAATTGCCTGAAAAAAGTTTCATTAATTGATTACTATATTGATTATTTAATGATTGTATCGGAGCAATAGATGGAACTCGTGTACATGCATCGGTTCCTCTTGAAATTTAAGGAAGATTTTGTTGTCAGAAGGATGGAACAACTAGAATTTATCATGGAAGAAATAGATAGACAAATGAAATCTCAAAGAGAAAATCCAAGAATCCAACTTACTCGAAGATAGGAAAATGAGGAAAATAGGAGGATATGGGCATTAAAAAGAGATATGATTGTGTGTGCAATGTGGATTATTTATTAGAATATTAGAAGAAGTCAATATTTTTCCCTTTGTTTCTTTTGAGTGCTTCATTTAGAACATATGGTTTCCATTCCTTTAATTTTAATCATAATACTTACTATGCATCACTCTTCATCATATTTTTACTTATTTTGCTGTTTAAAGTTGTTATGTAGCTATCATGATGGGTAAAAGTGAGTCAAATGATGAGAAGGTCAAGCAATTGAGGTGGTCTAAGCCTATCGAATGTATTCTACTTGGAATTCTTGCTGATGAAACTAGTAAATGAAACAAGCCTTGAAGCGCATTCAATCCCTCTTCAATTGCTCAAGTTGTCGATGCAATAACTGAGTGGTTTATTGTTGGTTGTAAGCCTGACCAAGTTGAGAGCCATTTGAAGACAGTCAAAAGCAATTGGAAAAATGATTCAAGTTATACGTGGCAAGAGTGGATTAAGTTGGGATGATGAGCCGAAGACAGTCATAGCTGGGAAAAAGGAATTTGATCAATATGTGACCGCAATTTTCTTCATCACTTTTCACAAGTAATGCCAGACTTCACGTTTATTTGTGTTCGGTGTGGTTACATGATGCAGAAACACGTAAATCAGGTTTGTCAAAAGCCGTGCTTTGATTCTTATCCCTCCCTTGAGTTAATAGTTTAACTCCATTTTGGAACCAGTGGCACACCATGTAAACTTTGATCAAGCTGCTTTCTCTGAGTGACAGGAGATGCAACTTGTTCTCTCTTTCTACAGCAGTACTTCCTAGCACATCCTCTGTTCTTATTCTATTAGTTCAGTGTTACTTCCTTGCTCATTGTGTTTGAACTGGCCTATTTTCCTTCCAATAGATGAAATTCTCGAACTCCTTTTCTTAAATACATACTCTCGAAGTTGCTAATGACTATTTCACTAAGCTCAATTCCTGTTTAGAAGATTAGATCAGAATACTTTGAATGATAACTGAATGAATATTGTGCATATATTACAGCGATGTAAATTTTTTCGTTTGACTTTTTATGGATTATCTGCATTAATAGGTCCATAAATAGGGTGGTTGATATGTATGATGAGATGTTGTTGGTTGGAAGAGATATGGCTATTGGAAGCTTTGCCATGTAGCTAGGAGATATAGATGTGATGGAAGTTGACTCCTCACCTGTTGATTTAGGTGATGATTTTGGTGAGTTGATGAAGGGATCAAAAAGATCTTTATCTACTATGCCTTGGGATAAGAGGTTTAACAAAAGACAAAAATGTTCCAATGACGATGATATGTTTACTACTCTTTCAACAAAACTTGGAGAGACGGCATCGATGATTAAGTCGTTGGGTCAAAGCAGAGTCAATTACTCTAAACTCTAAAACAAGGTGATGAAAGTAGATGCATATGATGATTTTACCTTGAATTGGTTTTTGACTATCTAGTTTAGTTAATAATGAAAAAAATGGAAAAAGTATTCATGGTGAAGAGTGCGAATACTTAAAGAAGTATGGATTGATAAATTTCTAAGTAAATGAGAACATAACCGTGATAATTTTATTGAGCTTTGTTGCCGGAAGACTCATATGTGTTCTTTCTTGTTATTTTATATTGTTAGTACTTTGAGAATTCTCTCTCTCTAGCGCATCATTTTCTTGTGTACTGAAACGTGAGACTGAATAAAGAACAGGTAGCATCTCTATTATCTGCAATTTACTTCTCTTATGATGAGAAAAAGTCCAATGCTCTTGATCCTCTAATATCATTTTCCTGTCATACCCGATGGTCCATGTCCCGTGGGTACAGTGATTAACTACTGCTTTCCGAAATAGATTCTTGAATTCTGCGATATGTTTGACCTCTACAGATGTATTCTCTGTCCCTTCCGATACAGCAGATTGCGAAACCAGGGTGTTCTCAGGAGGCGGCGGCATTGCATTCCATGGCCTCCCTTGTCGAATCCTTTCCTCTGTATCCTCCAAGACGGAGCTTGTTTCTTCACTTTAACTTGCAAATTAAAAAGAATATGCAGCTATAGAGTTTGTGTGTTTCTGGGTGTAATATAGCTCGACGCGCATTACCCACTAAAACGGATAAAAAGGTGAACGGTGCATTGGCAGTTGAGAGAATCGGTTGTAGGCTGAAAATCGGAGCAGGGAAGGAAGTTGGCATGCGTTTCATAAGCTGCATGGTGACTAGATTCTGCCAAGAGTGACAGTTCATGAAGCTTGAGAGATGGTTTGTAGATGTCTTTCTTCATTTTTGTAAGGCATGGATATGACTGTGCATGTGGATTCAAAGGCATGGATATGATTGATGTGATTTTCCTGAAAAATATTTTACTTACCAAAGGGTGGAAATATTTTCAGATTTTAGTCAAACTTAGGAAAATATTGTCATTTTCTTGAAACATGACTATTTGAAAAACATTTTTCAAAAATGTCACATTTTCTCGTGAAATAAACAAAGATCAAAATTGAGGTGAAATTGCTACGCTTTGCAGTTAACAGCACCATCATTCTCATACTCTCTCTCTTTCTCTCATCTGTGTGAAGATATGCAAGGTATGATATTTTTCTACGGGCAACGACAATTTCTCAATGTCTTGATAATGTCATATTGGTCAAGATTTATATTTTTCTTAATGTACTAATGAATCCTAAATTTTTTGAATCAATGCTGTCAAGATCAATATGGTTACCTTCCTTCCTTTCGCATGGGAATTCTGTTCATCGACCATAGATGCCCATTCTAGAGTCCCAAAGACCCCTGAGAGTTGCAACGTGAAGGCCAAGAGTTGGCTACTTTCTCCATTTGAATAATCGGAAACGTCGATTTTGTACCTTTAAGAAAATGGCGTAAAGATGTGAATTGGGTCTGATGTAGATGATGAGAGAAAGTACATCATTTTAAAGATTTCTTGACTTCGTACGTGCAACTTGGGTTTGACTTAGACGACTAGAAGAAAGAAAAAGGGGCGAAGGCCAAAAACAGAGCAACTTGGCACGGCTCTTAAGCGTTGTTGTCCTATGATTAGTTGAGCGCCACTTTAACGTTAACGATGTTTCATCTGGGCTTGCATAAGATACTGAATCAAGGGTCACGGGTAAAGTGAAGTGCCAGACCAGCTGCTTGGCAATTCCGGGCAGATTCCCCTGTCCTGTCCACTCATCACGGGGTCGCGTGTGCTCCGGCAATTAAATTTCAACCTTCGCCAAAACCGATGTATAGATTAAACCCAGATGACAGACACTGTCAGAAATTCTGGGACTTGGGATTGGTCGTGCTGTCGATTGGGTATCTGTCTCGTCCAAAAAAAAAAAAAAAAGATTGGGTATCTGTCTCGGACCAGTGAAGTGTCTGTACGTACCTAGTCCGACACTCAAGGTGAAGCCCCGATAATGATATTGCTAAAGTATAGATCAAGAAAGCGATCGCGTGATTAGTGAGCAGCGTCTGCTCTTTTAATGCGTCATCGTTGAGGCCTCCTCGTAAAGAAGTGATCATGGCGTTCGTCGCAAACTAATCAGAATATTTTATGTCTCGTGGATAATGTCCATACTTAATTTGCTAATGGGGTGGCAACCGGTCCCCCACCAGCCCTTAACAATAAAAAAAAAAAGAAAAAGAAAAGAAATGATAAAAATTTCAAAAATTTAAAAATAAATAAAATGTCTATAAAAACTGTTCATGTCGATGCTAGTCAAGTTAGGTAGGATAGCTTACGTTAACGTTAGTGATTTTCAATCAAAATTGATTGGTAGAATTATATTGACAAATGATCAAACGTTTTAAGATTAAATTAACACAACTAAAAATCTTGGGATTAAATTGACCGCTTTACAATAGAGTTTGAACTTTTATTGGACAATTATCCCTAGAATTGTCTGTATGAGTTTTAGTATTAGGTTCACTCACATTAGTGTCCATCCATGCTATTTTTATCCCAACCATCGGGCTATAGAGCGTTAAAGATACACAGAATATGAACTGATTTGTTCTCTAATATCTTAAGGTATGAACATGCATGGGTAAATGCTTTTTCAATATTTGAAAGCAAAAAAAAGGTAGAGACGCACAAACTTAGATTATGATTCGTGCTTAAGCTTTGTTAGGAAACTACGGAGAGGGGGGGGGGGGAGTGAGGTTGGGCGTAGAATCTAAAGATTATTTTGAAGTTTTTGGATAAGTGCGATTTAAATCCTAAAATTCGTGTAATTCGTTCAATCAAATACTTCCATTAGCTTCGTCCAATTTGAGTGACTAATAATGCTGACTAGGCTTACTCTTTTCCCCCCTACTTGGCCATTTAACGAAGTGCGAACAATAATCATGAATATTGCTCTCTAATATAGATGGATAATGTAGATGGGTGCGGTTGGAGCAGTTATGATAGCTATTGCTTTGGCTTTCTAGTATTGCCCTTTTAGTATTTCACTTGCATTTTGTATATCATGATTAGTGTGCTCCAATATAGATAAATAATAACATTCAAGTGGCATTAATGGGTGCCACTGCAACAGTTATGACCATTATTGCATTGATTACGAATGATTATAATCATTTTTAGAACCATATAACAAGAGAGCCCCATGTGAATTGAGATTACGGGAGAGAGTTGTATATGAATCATATATTATACAATGGCGATACTCATTGTATAGATCAAATACGTCGAATGATTTTTGAGAGTTTTGCAAGGAACTCAATGCAAGTAACCTGCGTTCTACATCAAATGTTTCTATTAGGGAGCAATTTCTGTTACTTTGCCATATTGTTGGACATAATGTGATTTTTAAAGGGGGAAGATTCCACAGGTTAATAGAAATCGTGCATAGATATTTCAAAATCGTCTTGTAAGCAATTTTAAAATTATACAAACAAATGGTGAAAGAACTGAGCAATTCCACTCCTCCTGAGATAAGTAAGAGTTGAAGGATTTATCTATATTTTAAGTATGAAATTTGAAAAAAAAAAAGAAAGTCTTTACAAATTGCCTGAAAAAGTTTCATTAATTGATTACTATATTGATTATTTAATGATTGTGTCGGAGCGATAGATGGAACTCATGTACGTGCATCAGTTCCTCTTGAAATTCAAGGAAGATTTTGTCATCGAAAGGATGGAACAACTAGAATTTATCATGGAAGATATAGATAGACAAATGAAATCTCAAAGAGAAAATCCAAGAATCCAACTTACTCGAAGAGTGGAAAAAGAGGAAAATAGGAGGATATGGGCATCAAAAAGAGATATGATTGTGCATGCAATGTGGATTATTTATTAGAATATTAGAAGAAGCCAATATTTTTCCTTTTGTTTCTTTTGAGTGCTTCATTTTAGAACATATGGCTTCCATTCCTTTAATGTTAATCATCTTTTAATATTTACTATGCATCACTCTTCATCAGATTGTTACTTATTTTGCTGTTTAAAGTTATTATGTAGCTATTATGATGGGTAAAAGTGAGTGAAATGATGAGAAGGTCAAGCACTTGAGGTGGTGTAAGTCTAACGAACGTATTCTACTTGGAATTCTTGTTGATGAAACTAGTAAATGAAACAAGTCTTGAAGCTCATTCAATCCCTCTTTAATTGCTCAAGTTGTCGATGCAAAAACTGAGAGGTTTATTGTTGGTTGTAAGCTTGACTAGGTTGAGAACCATTTGAAGATAGTCAAAAGCAATTGGAAAAATGATTCGAGTTATATGTGGCAAGAGTGGATTAAGTTGGAATGATGAGCCGAAGACAATCATAGCTGGGAAAAAGGAATTTGATTAATATGTGAATGCGATTTTTTTCATTAGTTTTCACAAGTATTTGCCAGAATTCATGTTTATTTGTGTTCGGTGTGGTTACATGATGCAGAAACACGTAAATTAGGTTTGTCAAAAGCTGTGCTTTGATTATTATCCTTCCCTTGAGTTAATAGTTTAACTCCATTTTAAAACCAGTGGCACACCATGTAAACTTTGATCAAGCTGCTTTCTCTCTTTCTACAACAGTTCTTCCTAACACATCCTCTGTTCATATTCTATTAGTTCAGTGTTACTTCCTTGCTCATTGTGTTCGAACTGACCTATTTTCCTTCCAATAGATGAAATTCTCAAACTCCTTTTCTTATCTACATACTCTTGAAGTTGCTAATGACTATTTCACTAAGCTCAATTCTTGTTTAGAAGATTAGATCAAAATGCTTTGAATGATAATTGAATGAATATTGTGCATATATTACAGCGATGTAAATTGTTTTGTTTGACTTTTTATGGATTATCTACATTAATAGGTCTATAAGTAGGGTGATTAATATGTATGATGAGATGTTGGTGGTTGGGAGAGATATGGCTATTGGAAGCTTTGCCATGTAGCTAGGAGATATAGATGTGACAGAAGTCGGCCTCTCACCTGTTGATTTAGGTGATGATTTTGGTGAGTTGAAGGGATCAAAAGATCTTCATCTACCGTGCCTTGGGATAAGAGGTCTCACAAAAGACAAAAATGTTCCAATAATGATGATATGTATGCTACTCTTTCAACAAAACTTGGAGAGACAGCATCGGCGGTTAAGTCGTTGGGTCAAAGCAGTGTCAATTACTCTAAACTCTAAAACAAGGTGATGAAAGTGGATGCATACGATGATTTTACCTTGAATCGGTTTTTGACTATCTAGTTAAATAATGAAAAAAATGGAAAAAAATATTCATGGTGAAGAGTGTGAATACTTAAAGAAGTGTGGATTGATAAATTTCTAAGTAAATGAGAACATAATCGTGATACTTTTATTGAGCTTTGTTGCTGGAATAGTCATGTGTTCTTTCTTGTTTTTTTGTATTGTTAGTACTTTGAGAATTCTCTCTTTCTAGCGCATCGTCTTCTTGTGTACTGAAGCGTGAGACTGAATAAAGAACAGGTAGCATCTCCGTTTCGGTAACCAGTATCCTATAATTTCCTTCTCTTATGATGAGAAAAAGTCAAATGCTCTTCATCCTCTAATATCATTTTCCTGTCATACCTGATGGTCCATGTCCCGTGGGTACAATGATTAACTACTGCTTTCCGAAATAGATTCTTGAATTCTGCGATATGTTTGACCTCTACAGATGTATTCTCCGTCCCTTCCGATACAGCAGATTGCGAGCGGCATTGCATTCCATGGCCTCCCTTGTCGAATCCTTTCCTCTGTATCCTCCAAGACGGAGCTTGTTTCTTCACTTTAACTTGCAAATTAAAAAGAATATGCAGCTATAAAATTTGTGTGTTTCTGGGTGTAATATAGCTCGACGCGCATTACCCACTAAAACGGATAAAAAGGTGAACGGTGCATTGGCAGTTGAGAGAATCGGTCGTAGGCTGAAAATGGGAGCAGGGAAGGAAGTTGGCATGCGTTTCATAAGCTGCATGGTGATCTGATTCTGCCAAGAGTGACAGTTCATGAAGCTTGAGAGATGGTTTGTAGATGTCTTTCTTCATTTTTGTAAGGCATGGATATAACCGTGCATGTGGATTCAAAGGCATGGATATGATTAATGTGATTTTCCTGGAAAATATTTTACTTACCAAAGGATGGAAAATATTTTCCGGATCTTTTTCAGATTTTAGTCAAACTTAAAAAAAATATTGTCATTTTCTTGAAACATGACTATTTGAAAAATATTTTTAAAAAATGTCACATTTTCCGTGAAATAAACGGACTGCTCTGACAGGAACCACTTCAAATGCACGAACTGACTCGCCGGTGTACATCTCCAGCGACTGTCTCCTGGTTGTGGACACCATCTTCGGCCGAACCGAAATCCCCTGGGCCTTGCGGCCTTACGTTCTTGACTGCAGACAACTGATGGCCCAAATGCAGAATGTCTTTCTGCGGTTTGAACTGCGCCAATCAAATCGAGCTGTGGATTGGATCGCCAAATCCCACAATACCGGTTCTCTTCCTAGTAATTGGGTATCTAACCCCCTGCATGCGCTTTATCTTATCCTATGCTTAGATTTTCCTACTAGTTGTAATCCACCATCTTAGTATCAATCAATGAAGTATTTTCGACAAAAAAAAAAAAAAAAAACGGAGCTCAAAATTGAGGTGAAATTGCTACACTTTGCAGTTAACAGCACTGTCAAACTCTCTCTCTCTCTCTCTCTCTCTCTCTCTCTCGTTTGTGTGAAGATATGCAAGGTATGGTATTTTTCTACAGGCAACGACAATTTCTCAATGTCTTGATAATGTCATGTTGGTCAAGATTTATATTTTTTGTTACTACCTCATTAAACGTACTAATGAATCCTAAATTTTTTGAATCAATGCTGTCAAGATCAATATGGTTACCTTCCTTCCTTTCGCATGGGAATTCTGTTCATCGACCAATAGATGCCCATTTTAGAGTCCCAAAGACCCCTCAGAGTTGCAACGTGAAGGCCAAGAGTCGGCTACTTTCTCCATTCGAATGATCGGAATTTCGATTTTGTATCTCTAAGAAAATGGCGCAAAGATATGAATTGGGTTGGACGTAGATGATGAGAGAAAGTACATCATTCTTAAGATTTCTTGACTTCGTACGTGCAACTTGGGTTTGACTTAGACGACTAGAGGAACGAAAAAGGGGCGAAGGACAAAAACAGAGCAACTTGGCACGGCTCTTTGCTATGATTGGTTGAGCGTCACTTTAACGTTAACGATGTTTCATCTGGGCTTGCATAAGATACTGAATCAAGGGTCACGGGTAAAGTGAAGTGCCAGACCAGCTGCTTGGCAATTCCGGGCAGATTCCCCTGTCCTGTCCACTCATCACGGAGTCGCGTGGTGCTCTGTCAATTAACTTTCAACCTTCGCCAAAACCGATGTATAGATTAAACCCACATGACAGACGCTGTCAGAAATTCTGGGACTTGGGATTGGTCGTGCTGTCGATTGGGTATCTGTCTCGGACCAGTGAAGTGTCTGTACGTATATAGTCCGACACTCAAGGTGAAGCCCCGATAATGATCTTGCTAAAGTATAGATCAAGAAAGCGATCGCGTGATCAGTGAGCAGCGTCTGCTATTTTAATGCGTCATCGTTGACGCCTCCTCGTAAAGAAGTGATCATGGCGTTCGTCGCAAACTAATCAACACTTTTTTTTTATGTCTCGTGGATAATGTCCATACTTAATTTGCTAATGGTGGTGGCAACTGGTCCCCCACCAACCCTTAACAAAAAAAAAAGAAGAAAAAGAAGAAGAAGAAAAGAAATGATAAAAATTTCAAAAATTTAAAAATAATTAAAAAGTCTACAAAAATTGTTCATGTTGATGCTAGTCATGTTACATATGATAACTGACATTAACGTCAATAATTTTCAATCAAAATTGATTGGAAGAATTATATTGATAAATGGTCAAACGTTTTAAGATTAAATCGACACAACTGAAAATCTTGGGATTGAATTGGCCGCCTTACGATAGAGTTTGAATCTTTATTAGACAATTATCCCTAGAATTATTTGTATGAGTTTTAGTTTTAGGTTCACCCACATTTGTGTCCATCCATGCTATTTTTATCCCAACCATCAGGCTATAGAGAGTTAAAGATACACATAATATGAACCGCTTTGTTCTCTAATATCTTAAGGTATGAACATGCATGGGTAAATACTTTTTCAATATTTGAAAGCAGAAAAAGGTAGAGACACAAACTTAGATTATGATTCGTGCTTAAGCTTTGTTAGGAAACTACGGAAAGGGAGGGAGTGAAGTTGGACGTAGAATCTAAAGATTATTTTGAAGTTTTTGGATAAGTGCAATTTAAATCCTAAAATTATCACAAAGATGTAATCAACTTTTAAATTGACAATAAATTCTAAAATTCGTGTAATTCGTTCAATCAAATACTTCCATTAGCTTCGTCCAATTTGAGTGACTAATAATGCTGACTAGGCTTACTCTTTTTTCTTCCCTACTTGGCCATTTAATGAAGTTTGGAACAATAATCATGACACACCTATCCTAAACTAATTTTCATCCCACAAAATACCTCAAATTAGTATTCTTATGACATATTTACCTCAAGCTAATTATCATCTCAAGAAAAAAATCCAAATTGGTACCTTGGACTCATATGTACACTTGGTTAGCACTTCGTTCAACGTTTCTTTGAAATGCACGTGTGTCAATGAATGTAGCAAACGATTGCAAAATGGACCTATGTGGAGAATGCATGTGTTGACACGTGTACATTTTAACGAAGGGTAGATTTGAATTTAAGATATTAGTTTGAGATTTTTTGCGAAAGGTAAATGAGTTTTGTAGTACCATTTTAAGATCTTTTGTAAGAGAATAATTCGTTTGAGTTAAATGTGTGCTTGAATTTTTAACAATATTAACTTCTACAATACGAAGTGTCGATTTTGTGCCTCAGAGAAATAGCACAAGGTCCTGATTATGTTCGATGTCGATGATGAGAAAGTACTCGGCTTTCATGAGAATCTCTTGACTTCATACAGATGACTTGGGTTTGACTTAGGGGAGAGGAGATTGAAAAGGTGGGGAAAAACAGCAACTTGGTATGGCTCTTAATGCGCTCCTTTGATTAATTAAGTGCCACTGTACCATTAATGATGTCCGTCGGACAGTATACGTAATTGTAAGCATGCTTTTGTTCCGGGCTAGCTGCGTGTGACAACAGCTGCTCGGCAAATCAAAAGCAGATTCTCCAGTCCAAGCATCGCGGAGTCGCATGTGTTTCGTCAGTTGATTTCCAGCAATGTCAGAGTTGTGACAGAGATTGTGAGAAATTCTGGGAGTTAGGGATTGGTCGTGCAATTAATTGGGCATCTGGCTGGGAACAATTAACTGTCTGGGCGTACGCAATCCGGCACCCAGTTTGACCCCAGCATTGCTATTACTAATGTGAAGATTAAGAAAGGAATCGCGTGATTAGTAAACAGACTACGTTCTTTTAATGCGTCATCATCTCCTTAATTAATAATTGATCATGATGTATAAGATATTGAACCTGCTCGAGCAAAAGAGAGAACTCTTTCGTCCACCAAATGATTATTCTAACATGCCTCTCAAGTTCGTTTTCATTGAACGAGGGAAAAACTGTCTCTGGCGATAGCATATACGAATATCTATGACTAAAGAAAACTACCACACGTGAAGACTGAAGTACTAGCTTGTTCAGTCCACTACAAATTTCGATAATTTGTCATATTTTTCTCTATTCCTGATTGAATTTCTCCAACTAGTGTCTTCGATTGAACTAAATATGACCATCATCGACATATAATTTAGCTGAATTTGCACGTGCTGATGTCCACCTTTGGTAATTACCAATTTAAAGTCTGCATGGATCAGAATATTATTCTTTCCTTGTAGGTTAAAAAGGAGATGAACATTATAGGCCACTAATTTGTTTCTCACAAACCGGACCGGATGACTTTCTCATCTGGTTTATAAGAAATTAAGAAAATTGGGTCTAGATAAAGAAATTTTTTTTTTTTTACATTTTTTAGTAAATACTACTATCATATTTTTTGCAGACGCAGTATCATAATTTAGCCTAAATTAACTTGACCATCAATAATAGCGAGATGAAAATTTTGTATTAAAATGGTCCATTGCATTGTGAAAAGTAGGATTGTGCTTACTTTCGTTTTCTCATTGTGATATTTATTTTATTTTAAATTTTTTGTCATAGTAGGATTGCATTTTATTTCAACATTATTTTATATGGTATTGGGTGTAATCAGTGAGTGTCTTACACGTACTAACTAAAGTAATGTCCGTTTGTTTTAGATCGAAATAGTATTTGACAGAAATAAGAAAATATGTTGAACTTTAAAAAGATCATGCAATGTAATAGATTTTTCATATTTACATTTTTGTATTCTATTTCTAGATGGTTCATATGTCTGATGTTAAAATAAACTCAAAACGCAAATGCTAAAAGCAAAGAAGTGGAAAAAGAATGGAAAATACAAATCGTATATGTCATTAGCTTATTTTCTATCTATAAAAGGTCGTGCTGCCCAGATGGCAAGGATGCTCCTAAGAAATAGCTGGAGAAGTGGAAGTTCATTTTGCTTGAAGTTTACTCCCATGCGAGTAAAAAAATGACTTCTCGTTCATAAAAAAAAGTTCAATTTTATCTTCTTTTACAAGCCTCTCATACTTTACCCACAAAAAAAAAAAAATCTTTTCTTCCAATGATGTAGAGCTCCGTGTTAGATGAAAAAAGTAATAGCATCATAAGTTAATGTTCCTTTGACCTATTTCAAGTTAGATAACCTACAAGGCAAAGTACCTTTGCCTTGCAACTGAAGCCTCTCTTGCAAAAATCATAAACATATAGCTACAAGGTAAAATTGACCTACTACTTAAATGATTGATTTTTCAAGCTCGAACTCGACAGCTACGATCATCTTTATGTGCTTGAGATCAAGGTAGATGATGTAGTCACTGCTAAACTCCAATACAATGCTTTCTTGGACTTCAACCCGAGTTATGGAAGTAGAGGAAGAATTTACTGCCAGCCGTCCTACGGGGATGAACTGGTGGATCTGCATCTCCCGCAATATGTTTTTTTTTTTTTTTTTAATTGTTATCCACTAAAAAAAATAGTAGGCATATGTAATAAAATATTATTATATACTCTCTTTGTCCATATAAAATTTTATAGAGACATGTTGTAGGATGAGTATATTAAGATATAACATGTCAATTGTACATTTCCCGAGGAGTGAATTTTTAAGGAAATGATTGCACTAAACTTTTGACTGCATCGGTCGATGTATTTCTGGGTTTATATTTTATCTGTCTATGTGAGTTTCAATATTCGGTTCACCTACCTTTGATTCCTTTCATGTTGTTTTTATCCCAACCATCAGGCTATAGAGAGTGCTAAGATACATGGAGGCCTCGTTTGTTTCACAAAAAATATTTTTTTTAAAAAAAAATGATGGATTGTATTACTTACAAAAATGAATTAGCGAAATACATTTTTGTAAAATATGTTTAGGCTTGCGCTATTTTCACCCCCTTTTTAACTCCTGACACTCTCTTTCACATTGAATTGACTATATTATTCTTATAGATCTCATGCTTGACTTAAGGTTATATCTCAACTTGTTTTTCTTCTTATTTTATATTTCAATTTTACTAAAAGACAAAACTAATCACATCCCTTCAAATAACTTTTTTTCACCCTAGTTGCTTCTTCCAAACCGATTACATTCAATGATTCCTTCATTTTTGTCTTCTTCTGAACTTGTCTCCATTATTGTTCTATGAGCAAGCACTAATCATATATCATATCAAAGAAATATTGGTTCCATCTGCAAATTGTTACTTTATTTCCGTAGATTATCCTCATGATAGTGAATTTTCGATTCAATATTGTGGTTAATGCATGCATTATGCACAATTTACTTATTTTTCATTATATTATTTTTTGTAGTGCAGTCATTATGGAAAACAATAATATTTGTTTTTGCTTAATGTATTTGTCGATGATGAAAGTATGACTGGCAAACAACAATTAATCTTCATTTGAAATTTTATTAGGTAATTTTCTAACATGATAGGATCCTTTGAGTAGTGTGTGGACATATTTTCTTGCTCAAGGTCATGTTGTCTCGATAAAAATTTCAAAGAGAGATCAACATGTTCTTCTTGGTTGCTACTAGAGAGGTAATTATCATGATTGACATAATATTTCCATTGAATGTCAGCGAAGGAAAGACCATACTTTGTTTGATTGACTATCCTTTTGAAATATATTGCTATAAATAGAAGAACAAATCAGGGTTACTCAAAATTTTTAATGCGTCACACAATAAATAATTAGAAATTTGACTATTAGTTTCATTGAATTAAATAAAAAAATTAAGTTGTTAAAATACACAATTACAATAAAATGCCACATATCAAAGTTATAATTATATGAAATGTGTACTAAATCCTAGTAAAAAAAAGAAATATTACAATAATTATCTATTTTTTGGTCAAATAATTAGTTAGCTATCTACCAAATAATAATAATAATATTTTTAAAAAGAGGTACACAAATTTGTTTCAAATGGAGAAAGAAAAGGAAAACAAACCAAAAAAGAAGAAAAGAAAGAAAGCAATCTTAAAAGAGTAGCCCCATTTTTAACCTTAATAAATGTCGTTTGAGAGGAGTATGGGTAGTTTTATTTCTCGTAACATTGAAACGAAAGAAAAAGAAGGATAAAAAAAGGCAATAAATAAGCTTAAATTAAGAGTGAGACCTGCGAGGGATAATATAGTCAATTCAACGTGATGGTGGGTATCAGGAGCCAATTAGGGGGTGGAAATACGTAAGACTATTTTTTAATTGTCCACAAAAATATTTATATATGAATAGTTATTGGTAATGAAAACATTTTCTTTGACTAACTATTATAAGCGATACAAGTGACCATTTAAATAATTTTTAGATCATTTATTTTCCACGAAATAAATAAATTCATAATATAAATTCTCTAACATTTTAAACTTTAAGAGTGAATGTGCATGGGTGATTATTCTTTTCATAATTTGAAAGTTAAAAAGAAAAAGAAAAAAAAGGATGCACAAACTTTGACCTATTTGATGAGGTTAGGATTTAATTGTACTTTTTGAAAGTTTTAAAAGTTTTAAGACTTATTTCTAATTTTGTGAGGAGGATATGAAAATTCATAATGTAGGGGAACTTACCCATAAAAGTTTAATATTTATTATATATATGCTAATTTAGTTCTACATTTTCCAATTTAATTAATGTAGTACTTAAATTTTTGACAATTTTTTAATATGGTCATTAGATTTAGGCTAGGAAATTCTGACATGGAGGTTTAGTTAGTGTTGGCCATCTTACATGATACACTAGCAAACCGATATGCATGACTCTACTCAAAACAAAACGAAAAAAAAAAAATTCTCAAAAAAATTTATAAAATTTCTGAAAAGTAGAAAAAAAAATCAAGTAAAGTGAAGTTGTATACATTAGCTTGCTGCCCATGCCACATAAGAAAGTTGGTGATAACTAGACCTCTTCGTCAGATTTTTCCGATCTAAATTGGTCAGATGTATTATATTTCAATATTATCAAAATGTTTGGGATTATATTGGTCAAAGTGGAATATTAAGAGTTGAATCGATACTCGTGTAATTTTTGCCGCAATTAATGGCTAATTTAATTCTCGTTATTTCCTCCCACTAGTCGTGTATCCTCATATAAAGCATTATCCTTTCTCTCTCTCTTTCTCCTTGTTCTTCCTCTTCCCATTTTGCCCCTGCCCCCACAAACCAGACTAAGGTGCTGTTGAAGATGGAGCAAGACTGCCCCTGACGCGCAACCTCCGCCGCACGCCGTCGTCACTAGAAACCCCTCACGCCGTGCTCACTGTTGGCCAGTCTTAACTTAAGCCCCAGCTGGATTCCTCCTCCATTTGGCTCAACCTCTTCGTTCGATCGTCACATGTCGGGTGAGGGCTGGCGACGCTATATCCATCGTCACGAGCCTCGACTTCTCACCAAGGGGTCGTGAAAGCCGAGTAGAGAGGCGGCCACTGTGGAAGTGCGTAGGCAATAAGATGATGTCTGATTGAGCTGCAATGGCATTCGAGACTTGGTAGCGGGTCAATAACATGGTTGGCGTGGATCGACTGGGAGTGGAAGAGAGTGAAAGGAGGGGTGGAAACATATCACTTGTGTAAATTCCTAAAAGATGAGGGTATATCGGTCCGTTCCTGCCCCCCTAAATTTTAGATAGTTCCAATCCATAAGTCCTAACAAACATGTCTATGCACTTTTCATGACAAGGTCATGACATTGTACTTTGTTTCCCCAGCTCTAATTGCGAAATTATTTAGAGAGTCTAAAAGTGAGGATAGTTTGCTACAATACCAAATGCATATATTCTCATAATAAACCATATATCTTAAGATCATATTCTGTTCATTCATGAATATATAAAAAAAAAAGAATTTCTACTCAGTGCCGGGTTTGCAAGTCACTCTCCTCAAGTATTACCATTCACTTTCTTTTTTCTATCAAATTATAGTATTACTAAACGTTAGGAGAAGAAAAGAAAATAATACTAGACTTTACACTTTCGATTGACTTGGTTTTGTATCCGAATAATATTCAAACTCAACTCGTCTCAGTTCAGACTTGCAGGGTCAGCTCATCCAGCCACTCATATGAGGTTTTTCTTTTAAAACCTTATCTGACACAAATCCAAAGACATTATTTTATGAGTGCCTTGGAGTATAAGCCACTCTGATATCCCTCGATTTCTTAACGTCACCAAAATCCAACACTCTCCAGGCCAAGTGCCAACTCAGGCTGTTTTTATTCCCACAAAAAAAAAAAAAAAAAAAAAAACACACGTTGGTTAAAAAAGAGAGATCAAAATACAATGTTTCTGTAATTAAATTATTTGGTCATCAGATCGGGTCATAAGTCAACCCCGTGTCCGGCCCCATCCTCAACATCAAACATCAAATCAAACATGAACTGCATGAAGTCATGCCTGTCTGGCTCAATTAATCAATGACCATCTCCAATAATCTCGCATCGTTGCACAAACAGTGAGGCAAAAATGAATGATTTGCTAATGGCGGAGCCCTCACGCTGGCTCCTGTGATTCGTTCTCATTAAGTCTGATTTGAGCAAAGTCGTTTCCATCATATTTCGAGTTGACTAAATAGGGCGATGTAGCATCTTCGTCATTTTGTGCACATGAACAGTAATTAAAGTCGATCAGCACTAGTAATGGTAAAGAAAGTTAAAAGAATGGAGGAGGGGTCACGTGATTGACCCAGATTTGCTGGGAAGATTATTCACTACATTAGGTGTCAACTAGTCCAATTTAGGGCATAAAATATACATCACATGTTCATATAATAATACTTTTTCCGGTTGAAATAATAATTAAGGACTTTGAACCAAACTTTCTCCCACACAATTTGGTCCAACAAGGACTGAGGCATGAATTATTACTACCTGGTGTGTCTCCCACACGGGGGATGCATGGTCTCTTAGTTTTCACTCTACCTTTTTTCTATTAAAGTTCTTTCCTTGCGGGAGAAATTTTTTTTTCCCATCTTAATTGGGTAAAAGGGTGTGGGGGAAGTGTGTTCAGCGCGCTATTCTCGACTGGTTGTTAGCATAAGGGGTCTCATGTGTTACTATAGAATATTCATTTGAATTTTTATTTACTATGTCCAATTGGAATCCATAAATGAACCTGTCATTGTAGTTCTACTGGAATAAAGCCTTTCCACATGAAGAAGCGAATTACTGAAGGTACAAACTGGGTAAAGATTTACTCGCAATGGCTCTAGCTTAGTAGGGGAAGTGAAAAATCAATATACACAAGTGCTGATGATATCATTACAGAGTAAAAGTCGAGTAAAAGGCACAAATCGCAGCATTGGATTAATGCCCAAGTCCAAAACCCTCGAACACTATCTCCCAAAACGATCACCCAGTCCTCTCTTTTATTATTCATCACTATGGTTAGCCTTTGCATTTTATAACATATTGAGGCTCAATTCCATCGCAATAGTATAACCATAAATCCATATCATATCCATATTAAGAACTCATAGTGTCATTTGCAAACATGAGGTGATAAGCAATTGATGATGAATGCACCTTGGAAAATAGTCACATGATCGGGTTGGCAATGTCTCGTCATCAAAGTTTTGTGAGAGATGGTTTTACGTAAGGGCTTCGTTTGCTTCATAAATGAAAAATGGAATTATTTTCCTAAAATTGATCATTTACATCATTTAAAATAATTGGCCAATACAATGTCTTTTCATTATTGACAATAACTTGTGTCAAAATATTTTTGTGAACGATGAAAATATTACCTTATATAAGCGATTATTTCTAGAAAAATATTTTTCAAATTATTCTTTTTTTGCAAAATAAACACATTTGTACCTAATGATAAATGTAGAGAAAGATGTTAAAGGTCATGGATCAGTTGAATCTAAACAGGGTTGTCCGTCCGTTTGAAAGATGGGATCCATTGAACTACCTATGGAACTTCCTGACAGCATTTTCTTCAGCGCTCATTGGATCTATAAAACATCAGCTTAATTAAAAACCCATTTGAGTGTGGACTAACACCATTAATTGTGGCCGATATCTTCCTTCAAACAGAAGTCAAAATCTGTCCCCATGGCCTTCTGCGAAGAAGGGCAGAACGCATGCTTGAATCTGAGCAATTAGCGCATGTAAATCAGCATCTTCAACGGCCCTGATTGGATCAAGGAAAAACCGATTTTGTTTATTAGATCAAACCCCCATTGTTTCAGCATAGAATAACAACGAAAGTCTTCCTGTTTCTTGGGATTTCAGACATTAGTTGATCATTCAAAAGCCCATTTTATTTTCTGCCAGCGGACCTTTTTATTGTTGCAAGTGCACCTTCTTTTTCAACTCGATTTGTCCTTTTGCTCCGCGTGACAAATTATTCTTAGTTCACAATTGGTCGACGTGTGGAAGATTTCTTCGAGAGTGGGCATAATGGTTGAGATAAAAGAGGCTTTTTTTTTTTTTTTTTTTTTTTAACGAATTTGCATCGTCATATACTACATATGTAGATTTATATTGCTATTGTTTCTTTCAGAAAGTGAAATTTTTTTAAAGATGATTAAATTAGATTTTTATAAAAAGCATTTTTTTATATTACATTATTGGACTGAAAGTAAATGGCTTGGTATTAGACGAACTTAAAATGCGAACACTGGAATTTGAAGCTTATGATTAGAAAAAATTGCAGAAAGTGAAAACGAAAAGTTAAATTTGCAAAGATTTCACAAAAAAAAAAAAAAAAAAAAAAAAAAAAAAAGTTAAATTTGCAAAGAACTGTATTTCTATCGTTGATGGGGGCAAAAGAGCTTACAATTGTGAGTTTTTTTTTTATAGCTCCCTAATAGCTACTCACTGACCAACAATTATCGATTTTGAATTTACTGATAACTCTCGAATTACAATTCTCGATGCACACTCCCGAGGTTTTAGACATGTTCTCATGCTTTGATAATCATTATCCAAAGGAGATACATGTTTAGAGATTATAGGGGCAACCAACTGTCAACCATGTGTTGAAATCATTATGTGCTCTTTGCCTTTAAATTCCAACACTTAGCAAACTTTGTCAATCAATATCCGAAGGAAGTAATGGACTGTTGATGAATTTTGTCGTCTAGGGAGAGCTTCTGTTAATAACTTCTATCAAATTTGTTATCGATGACATTTATGATGAGCTACCTATTCTTTTCAAGTTGACCGTCTCATTAACATATGACTTCTTTAACTAGACTTTTAGCTCACTACTCGTTGATCATAATGATGGGTCCTTTTTTAGGTGTCAATAGCTTGATTTCAAATAAATTGGCATACTTAGTCTAAACTTTTGCAGGCAATGAGGAGCGAGTAATAAGTGCAACGTGCACATCCTTGATTTTGCTAGTCTCAATTATTGGGGCAAGATGATGTTTTCTCCATGTGGAAAGTTTGTGTCAATCAATCATTGTCACAATGATTACGGATTTCTGCTTTTTGGTGAAACATTACAATAAATGGAACATCTCATGTCTGCAGTCCCCGGAAAGGACATATAGATTAGTCTCTCTTGCCACTAGTTTATCAATCCAATGGAAAATGGGACCTTATAAGGCACGAACAAACACCTTAGCTTGGCTATCTTATTTCATCTGGATTTCTCAAACATAATCTTTTTTTAGGGGAACTCTTCACTGTGTAGCGATATAAATTATTGAAATAAGTATATTAAAAGTTATAAAACTTATTAAAAAAGTGCGGTTAAGTTTTAAAATTTTCAAAAAATGAAAGTTAGTCTAAAAACTTATTATGAAAGTATAATCGAGTCCCAAAACTTTCAAAATGTGTTACCAAAGGAACTTGATTCGATCAATTTAATAAATTTTAGGATTTGATTGTACTTTTTAAAAGTTTTGGAACTTGGTTATACTTTCGCAACAAATTTTAAGACTTAATTGCACTGAAAGTGTTAGGATCACATTACACTTTGTTGACAAGTTTTAGAACTTTCAATATATTTATCTATAAATTGTTAAATTAATATTTTTTTAATTATTAAATTAAGATTTTTTTCTTCTAAAGAAACTAAAAAATACATCCATCCATTGATTCTGCCATTGTTTATGAGCTTTTTTCCAATCCCTACACAACCCTGTAAGCTCAACCCCAAGAGTTTTAGTTCGCATTTTTTGACACTAATTTAGACATTCGCTAATGATATACTTTATTAAAGAAATGTCAGACGATGGAATCTGTCTGATTATTCTTTATTACCACAAGACGCACGTTGGCCGATTGGGTCCTCGGGAGCTACAGGACCATGTGCCTACATTTGTGCAAATAATTAATAAATCCACCACACCGTTCATAAATACCTGGCGTGTTTCGAACAAGAAGTACAAGCCACACTCCAACTCCAACTCATAATCAAACTCAAAATCACTTTCTCAGAGCGAGGGGGAGAAAGAGAGAGAGAGGGAGAGATGGGAAGGAGGCCATGCTGTGCAAAAGAAGGGCTGAACAGAGGAATATGGACTGCTGGAGAAGACAAAATCCTCGTCGACTACATTGAAGCCCACGGCGAAGGGAAATGGCGGGACCTCCCTCAGCGAGCTGGTATGTACTACTACCATACCAAGCGATTCTGTCGCGTGCTTTATGTTCTTGTCCGCATGGAAGTGTTAAGATGTAACGCTGTTAAGTTGTCGTGCCCCTCAACTTTCGCGATGCCAAATGACGAACCGGAATATTGTCCTTGTTATTCACATATTTGGCATTCTTTTTGTAGGGTTGAAACGTTGTGGGAAGAGTTGCAGATTAAGGTGGTTGAATTACTTAAGGCCAGGTATCAAGAGAGGAAACATCTCAATGGATGAAGAAGAGCTCATTATTAGACTGCATAATCTCTTGGGCAACAGGTAACATTTGTCCCTAATAATCACTCTCTACTTTTGTAAAAGGCAAGTTATAAAAGACTATTATTTCTTTGGAGCTCTTGTCTCCAAAACACAGACCTAGTATTATTGAAGCACTATCTCTTCAAATCTATCAAATGCAGTCATTCCTTTTGGTGCTTTTTCTCACCAATACTCACTCTCAAATGCTTTGCAATTTACCCTTCGGGCTTAACTATACAAGAGACGAGCCACAACAAACTTTCCTCCTCGTTCTACGACATGCAAAATTTGTCAAACCCCAGGCATATTTCTATTTTATTTTCGTCTTTTATCAAGATTGAGTAGTCTTAACAATTTCTAAGATACAAAAACTCGCGTCATTGTCATCTGACAGTCAACATTTGCCAATTATTTGACTCTTTTTTTTAATCAATTAGCGTCATCTAACGATTAATGATTAATGTCTCTCTTCTCTTATGTACTTTTATTGTTGAATATTATTTTGTTAGCCACGAGAATATTATTTTCTCGGTTACTTCCCTTTTTTTGGGGGTTCTTGGAGTACAAAGTCCGCAATTTCTTTTTTCAACAACTCGGACTATATTCTGTGTCCTTTAATAATCTAGGGAGAAGTTAATGCGGGATCTTCACTGATACCCAAAAACAAAAATTATGAGTAGATCTTCCACTTCGCTCTGGTTAGGTTTGTGCTTTCTTTAGCAACAAGCAATCTCACTTCAAGTTCGAGGGCTTTACTGATAAATTAATTTGACTGATTGCTTGGAAAGCACCAGCATTGTCTGCTGTTCCACCGCCTAAAAGTTACTTACGCGATTCATCAACTTACTTTTGCAGGTGGTCGTTAATAGCCGGAAGACTCCCCGGACGAACAGACAATGAAATAAAGAATCACTGGAACACCAACCTTAGCAAGAAGGTGCAGGATCAGACACATCAAAATCCTGTCAAGCGGTCCAACGAATTGGAACCTCGGAGCGAGACGTCGAAGGAAGAGTCGCCATCGAGGCTGGAGCCGCACCCAGTCATTCGAACAAAAGCGATCAGATGCACTAGGGTTATCCTCCCACCCCCACTGATGGATCAAGTAGCTAGCAAGGCAACTTCGGTTCGCAATTCGAACAGCGAGACCTCATCTTATACATCATCTCGTCAAAGTGACTCATCTTCCCACTTTCTGGCCGATTTCAACATCGAAGACCTTTTGATGTCGGACGAAGCTCAAAATCTGGATTCGTGTTTCCCTCTCGAAGGGGAGAAGGTCAATGGCTATCCGTCCAATTTTACTCTTCCTGTGCATGATGATGCCGGATGTATCCGCTCGGAAGGACTTGACCGCTGGAGGGAAAACGATGAGCCTTTTCAACCGAACGGAAGTTTCGATTTCAATTCATTGGCATCATTCCTTAATTCAGATGATGGATACGGTTTAGATGAAAAAGACATTACGGCCAACATTTGAGTAGCATACAAGGCTTATAATGTACTTCATTGGAAGAGCAAATTGTTGAAAAAAAACTGATGTCGTGTATTTTCGGGGATCTATCGCGATTGTATTTTAAGGACGATTCCACTGTTTCGTTCTTAAAAAAAAAAAAAAGAAAAAAGAGAAGAAATCTTTTGTGTCGGTAGTTTCCTGCAAAAGTCGGTAATATTAAAAAACTCTTGGTAAGAAAAGTTGCCAATCACTCGATTTCTCGTTAACTTGTTTGTAACTTCTCTTTACATAAATGAAAGTTCAATCTCTTTTTGACAATTTATAAATTATCAATCATTCCTTTCTTTTAGTAACTTTTATTTGTCTTTTTAACCAATGTCATAATTTACCAACTAATGTATGAAGTAATCAATTTTAATCTGAGTGAATTGCTAGTTTTTCTCTTATTAAATTGCGAATTAGTTTTGAGTTATCAACTCAGCTAAATAAGTTACAATATATATTTAGTTTTTGTTTAATTTATCAATTTTTTAATTGTCTTTTCAAATTCTATTTGCCTTTCTTCCAAACATCTTAAATTTATCAATTCTCATATGAACTTACCAATCATTTATTTACTCGACTTACCAATTTTTCTCCCATTTAGGTTACCACTTAGTTTTGACCATCCAAGTCTCATTTGAATTGCTTTCCAATTTCTATTTTGTACTTTTAAATAATTTGCAAACCTTTCTTTTCAGTTGGTAACTTTTATTTACCTTACTTACAAACCTGTTAAATTTTGCCAACTCTTTCAAAAACTACCAACCTTATTAGAGAAATTATTAAATGTTATCCGATTAACTTACAACAAGTTTTGCATTATTTATTTTTATTTGATTTAGTAACTGAGGGTTAATTGGTTCATTATAAATTACCAATTTCTTTAATCTTTGACAAAAAAACTAGAGTGATGAACTTTTCTAATTAAGTTACCAACTCCTATTTGAGTTAGTTACAAATATCTATTTGATTTTTTAAAACACAAACTTTTCTTTTCTTTAACAAAACAAGTTTCCTTTATCTTTTAACAATTATTATTTACTAGTTTTACCAAAGGCTAAAGTTTTATAAGTTATATATATGAAATTATCAACCTCAATTTGTGTGATTACAAACTTTTATCCAATTAAATAACCAATTAATTTCAGGTTACAAACTTTCATTCCTTTGCTTATGTTGGAAAATTTTTGGGAAATGGGAAACATAAGATCAATTGTCTAGGGGGTGCAAAATTGTCCTTAAAGATAACTCTTCCCTGCCCCTTGGAGTACGGAACTCCGTTCCACACGCTCTAGTGGCTATTCTCTCTTGATGCAAAATATTTTTTTTTGTGCTTCACACAAAGTAATAAGAAACAAGAACAATAACGTTATATATGTTGACACCTAAATTTTGATTTTTCTCTTGGTCATTCATGCATAAGAAAATTATACTCAATCCCTAAACAAAAGTACCATTAGCATAGTTCATATTTGCATTTTAACTCACACATCACGTGCGATTCACATGGCTCTCACACGATGTTACCAAGGATTAATGCACACAAGAGCACTCTCCATTGGGCAATGCCTCCACGGACAAGTGAACATTGGATCATCTCCCATATCAATCTACCACAATCTACCACATACTCTTATCCTCGATCATCAATTCAAAAGGAAGAGAAAGAGATCACGATCAGTAATTGGAGCGTATCCACCTGCTGAAAAGAAGCGATTGAATTCTTCAATTTGGTTGTAGAAAAAGCAGCAATTGGCTTTATCTCAAAAAAAAAGTAAACAGATAAGGAGGCATCCAACTTGGTTGTGAATGTACACTCTGAATACAAGATTTCAGAGTGGTTTAAGAGTTTGAAGAAAAGAGAAATTAATATGGTGGAGCCAGTTGGGGTCAAGCAATTCGATGAGCGATCTAAAAGGAATCCGATCAGAGCTAATCGTGGATTATAAAAGGGCAACATCTAGTCTTGGTGATAAAAAATTGATGATAAAACAAGTGAGTTTTAAGAAGAAGATAAATAAGAAAATTCAAGAGGATTAATACTGGCAACATTACTACATGTCATCTGATTTCTATCTCCTGGTGGTTGATTTGTTTGAATTGAAAACTCACATCCTTTAATATCTTCGGTGCCTATAAATAGAGACAAAAACAAAAGGAGGGGGGGGGGGAAAGTGGTGAGATTTGTGCTGGTTTCACTGAAGGAGCACTACACGAAGAAGGATATCTCACGGCAAAAGACAGGGGGCTGTCGGACGGCACAGCACTCACACAGAAGTCCATTGGCCAAGAGGACTCACGACACGCATACACGTAAACAAAGGAGGAGAGGACATACATAAAAAAAAATTCTCTCTTCCCCGTGACAGCGCTTCAACCTCACGGTATTGCTGGCCAAAGATCTTGCTGCCGCCCTGCTCCACTCCTCATGTTGCGTCTCCTCGTTACATCGCACCCATCACTGCTCCAACGACACTGTTGCCCGGTGATCAATCCTCTCGCCTTCGAGCGTCTAGCAGCATTCCCGGTTTCTGTCCAACACCGGCGATCGTCCCTCTCTTACTAGCTCACCGCTCGATGCCAAGCACTCCTCACAACAATCTCCAGCAGCACAGGTGGACTTTTCTCGATTTTTGCCGGTTCGCTAGCGGTCCCCAACAATTCTTCCAGCAAAGTCAGCAACCCCACTACCTTCCAGGCTTGACGTCACTTCTGCTGTTGTTCCTGCTTACTTCCAAGTAGTCATCCCAACAAGCAGCACGACACCAGCTCATCCTGCTTTGCCGCGACCCGATTTTTTCTTTTTGGTCGAACTATGTCGCGGTTTCACCGTGAATATCTTTGCTGTCATAATTTCTATTGATCAATAGATATAATTACGTTCAATAGATATAAAAGATGGGTTATACTTAATTGAATGTAATGCATTGGAACTAGTATCTTTTGGGCTATGAACCAAACTAAGAAAAAAATAATATATAATTCACTTAATCGTTGGTGAAGTTTAAAACTTCCATAAATCAATAATTTCTTTTGTGAATTACAATTTTCACCAATCACATTACACTCCCACAAATTTTGTTGTTTATTGCGGTTTTGTATTAATAAGTGATGTGCGTGCCTAGTTTATTTATAAGTGCTCTAGAGATTTTGCGAAAGTTCCCATGAGAGCAACCCCACTCCACACTTAGATAGGTAATTAGGATAAAATTCAGGATAAGCTAAAATTCAACCTATCCTATGTTTGGTGCTAGCATAGAGTTGGATATAAGAGGAATATACATGGGATAAAATTATTATGATAAAGATGGATATGATATCTAATATCCATAATAGGAAAATTGTTTTTCACAGTCACATAAGTTGGGTTCCTATCACTTTTGATTTTCCAAAAGTTGTTTAAGTCCCATTCCCCTAGATGTATTGTTAGAGAATAGGCTAAATTCACTTTTGAATCTATATAATCAATAGATATAATTCCATCTTGAAGCAATTGTTTTACCACATCTTTTCTCCATCGAATGTGTTTTTTACACCATTGAAGATTTCATTCTTTGGCAATCACAATATGCAGACACAAAATATATTGATTTCATTTCCAAAGGAATATTTGCTAAAAATTTTCTTAACTTCTTAGCCTCATTGATAGGTGTGAATTTGAGAGGTATTTTTACTTTCCTAAGAAGTTGAATAGTACTCGATCACCAAGATAAATAATTTCTTCTTTTTCCCATATTGGAGGGGAGAAGTACAATGCCATAAGTTGGTGCCAAAAGTTTATGTTGGATCACTTAAGTGCCAAAAAGTTTGAAAAATGATTATTTTAGTGCCAACTTCGATTTGGTTGGCCGAAAATCTGCCGTTGCACTTTTTTATTAATTTTTGAAGCTGATGTGACTCGCCGGAGAGTACAGTTAACATTTAAACAACAAAACGACGCCATTTGGTGTGTCTCCCCCAATTCAAAACCCTAAATCTCTAGCCAATCGCCGTCCTTGATGGCCCTCGCGCTCGACGGCCGCGGCTCCAACCTCGACCACGACGACGGCCACTCGGCGGCCAAGTTGAAGGCAATGATCTGGCCGGTACTCGGGGAGGCCGCTGACGAGTGTGCCGCCCCCAATCTCTCCCTCTCCATCTTTGATCTCCCCGATGAGTGTTTGGCCTACGTCTTCCGATACCTAGGCTCCGGCGACTTGGGCCGGTGCTCCCTTGTGTGCAGCCACTGGCTTGCGATTGAAGGCCAGAGCCGCCGAGGCTCGCCCTCCATGCCCACTTAGAGCTACTGGACGTGGTCTCGACTCGAAGAATTTGAGGACATTGAAGCTGGTGAAATGTTATCGAGATTGGGACACGATGCTACTGCGACGGAGGCGAGTGACTTTGCGGCCGAGCGATGTCGGCTAAGCAATGGTAGCCGGCGTTGGGTGAGGATTGGACAAAAAAACCCTAATTTCAATCAAAAAAAAAAAAAAAACCCCAAATGAGTTGTGCAAGGTCGTTTTCTCGAGGCCATCCACTTAGGATGGCAAAATGATGTCGTTTTCTTAAGGAGGATGTCGTTTAAAGGCCTTGTCGATTTTTTTATTTATTTATAAAAAAAATCACGTAATCATTTTGGCCAGAATTTTTCACCGGTGGCACCAAAGTGATCGTTTTTCCTCTGATTTGGCCCTTAAGTGATCCGACGGAAACTTTTGATAGCAAAGTGAGCGCCGTACACAACTTATAGCACTGCTAGTGTACTTCTCCCCATACTGGAGTGTAGGAGGATAAGACATTTTCTTTGCACATATATGCCTTGTAGCATCTAAGTCTACAATCCATTCTTTCATATTAGCCACAATATTGGTTTGGGAAATGAACACATTAAGTGCGTTATTAGAGTCATCTGCTTCAACCAAGTTGACTTTTAATTTAGCTAGATTGTCATTTCCCCCACAATTTTTGTTTGAGTTAATTTCTAAGTTATAGCACCTTCGCCAAGGTTGAACATGTATCCATTTCGAAATTTTGTCTCCTCTGAATATGGGATGTAGTTTATCATTCCTCGAATAACATGAAATCCAGTCCAAGTCCGATAAATTATTAAACATATTTAAGTATTACTACTATTCCATTTTTTCTAACCTCTTACTTAGTGTATTTCTAAACCAAAATCGACATGCTCAAGCTATGAAAATACAAATATTCAGCCAAGGAGCAATATAAATTCCACCCGACTTCCTCCTACGTTAATATATTTGCTTATATTACTGAAAAAAAAAAAAATCCAAATGAGACCAAACCCTCATTTTAATAAAAGTGAATACGGACAGCAAGCATGAAGACCTATCAAATTAATTCAAACCATGGACAACTCAAATAATCATGAATCCAACCAATTCAAGGCATGAACATCAATTGTGATAAGGAAATTAGCAAGTTTTAAGCATGGATATGATTTATAGCCGTGACTCCAGTACATTTTGAACATATACATCAAAAAAGGTAGGAATCTAGTTTATTCAAATCATGTATAGCAACAGTAGGCAGTGCAAGGAGAGAACTGAGCATATACATCATTATCTAATCAGAAGGAAAGTAGTCCGAAGCTTTGAGGATCAACGATATGTAATCTATGACCCACGATTCTCATTATCAATCATGAAAACAAACTTGAACGAAATCATTTGAATATAATTAGCAAGTAACTTATCAATGCAAGTCACATTTCTAGCTGAGATGACTCGATGTCAAAAGCACATACACCTGGTGAGCGCTTGAACAGTTCAGCGACTCAATAGGAAACAGAACTGAAGAATAGAGAGCGAGAAACACAAATCAAAGTCACAATCCAAACTAAGATGACTCAATGTCAAAATTACAAACACCCCCATCATATCTTGGATCTGACTCCTAAGATGACAATATGTTTCATTTTCCTTTTGATCTCATGTGAAATGGAAAAATAATGTATTAAATGGAAATGCCAAATAATTTAATATCTTGTTTGGAAATGCCAAAATTACAAACACCCCCTCACCTTGAACGTTTTTTTTTTTTTTTCAAAAAGAAAAAAATTAGCGGATTTCTTTCCATTTCTTTTCCGATCTTCCCTTTCTTTCTCTTTCTAGGTGGCCACACAGGAATCACAATGCCTCTCTAGATAGGTAATTGGAAAATTTGTAAGCATTCTCCTTAAAGAGTATGGGATCACAAATTCATGGAATATGCTTGATTTCATCAGTCAAATTTGCAGAGAACACATACAACAACAGTTCACCAGGAACTTACTTACAAGACCTCGAATTTTAAATATTAAAATGAAAGGATCACGAGCTACATATGTGTGGTCATCAACTTCAAGTGCCACAACGATGACTGAAAAAGCTTTGACTTCATTCGTTAATGGCAGACTTTAACAATTACAACCATTGAAGAGAGGATTCATTTACCCTACTCCTCCCATCAATGACCTCGCCATTGACGCCTTCGTTGTAATTGCTCTCATTGCCTTCTTGCTGGTGATGCTCTATTTCTCGTTTGTGTATGATGTGAACGACAACCAGAGCTCTCCCATGGTTTTCTTGAGAAGACACACAGAAGCAGAATATAACAAGGTAGTGAGGAAAATCTAAATAAATTGATTATAAAATTCAATTAGAATTGAAACAATATGATTATTGGAAGTTTGACTTATCCTTAAGATTGTTGGAATATTATCAGAAAATGTGAAAATAAGATCAATTGTTTGAGGCATGTAAGCACTGTCATCAGGATAATTGTGGCCTTCAGAGTATGAAACTTGGTGCAATAATCTTTAGACTCTATCCTCTTATGATACAACAAATCTTCGTCTTTACTTTGCATAGAATAATAGAGTGAATACGAAAAAATAGCGTTATGTGTAAAGCCCGACAAATAAATGAAAAGAAAAGAAAGAGAATTTCATTTCTTTTAATTGTGATTTATAGATTATCTTTATAGGCAAATGAATGAGAGGGTTAATAAAGAAACAATTCAAATAAGGCACTACAAATTGATATAGTTTCTATTAGACCTGTTACGAAACAAAAGGCTTTGAATATTTCAAAATTGTCAAGATATCCAATATCTTACAAAATGTATTGTGTTTTCTTGAATTTATTAACTTTTCTATTTTGTTATCAATTTAATCGTGCTTGCCAAATTTTAAAATTTTCAAACTCTTTCTATAAATTATCGACTTCAATTAGAGTACTTACCAACTTTGCTTCAATCAGTTTACCAATAAGTTTTGCATTATTATTTTTTATTTGAATTTGTAACCAATGTTTAATTTCTAACTTCTCTTATCTTCGATACAAATAGATACTCTTATTTTTAACTTAATAGTTCCTCAAGTGCACTGATTGTCATATGAAATTACCTACTTTTATTACTTGCCAACTTTTCTTCAATTAAGAGACCAATTAGTTTTTGGTTACCATACTCCCATTTTGTTATTTAGCAACATTTATTTATTTTTTCTACATAAGTATCACTTTTATTTGTCTTACTTACCCTTTTCTACAATTATACTACCAACTAATTTTGCATTATTAACTCTTATTTGAGTTAATTATAAAATTTTATTCATTATTTCTTAAATTACAAGCTTCTCTTATATCTGACAAAAATTTACTTTTTATTCACCAACTTTCATGTAGCTTTCTGACCAACATAAATTTACCATGTGTCATATAATTTATTGACTTTTTATTTGGTGATTTACCAACTTTATTTCCTATTAAATAACCCATTGGAGAAGTTGGTTTTGGAAAAAGAAAAAACAAGTAAATGTTTAACTAACTCAAATGAGAGTTGGCAACCATCATTAGTTGATTATTTGACTGGGAATAAATTGAAAATCAATTAAACTAAAATTATAAAATTTCATTTGAGAGTAGGTAACTGTAAGGTGTAATCAAGAAAGGCAAAAAACAATATGTAAAAGATAAGAAAAGTTGATAATTAAAAGAAATAAACTTGGAAAATAACTATTAGGAGAGTGTGTAACCTAAAACTAGCCAGTAATTTAATTAGAGAAAAATTGGTGAGTCTTTCTAATTAAGATTGATAATTTCTAAAAAAAAGTTGGTAAAGTAATGATGTTGCTAGGAAATGCAAGTAAAAGTTTTAAACGATAAGAAAAGTTGAAAAATCAAATAGATGTCGCCTGAATTCAAATGAGAGTTAATAACCTTGCAGTATGTGGTAATTTCAATGGCATAATAATGTCTGACTTATGCTAAATTTGGTTGTAAATCTATAAAATAAGTTATCAAATGTAATATCCAAATAAAAATTGGCAAACTTAATAAAACAACCGACAAATAAAAAGGAAATTTTAATTTTAGTAAGTAACTCAAATAAGAGCTAATGACCTTAAACTAGTAATCTAACAAAAGTTGGTAAATTATCAATCTTAGGACAGACGCAGAGCATCTGCATTCCGATTTTTTTTTTTTTATCAATACATTCCGAATTAAAATTGAAGAAAAATATATCTTTTTGATGAAAAATTGGTGAGAGAGAATAAGAGCTAATCCTTGATCTTCTTACTATAGCTTCGATCAATATGGATAATATGCTTGTAGAGCCACCATGGCTAGCTACTTCAACTTGAGAATTTCAATATACTTCGTAATAAACAAAAGACCTAATACTATAGAAAATAAATCTCAATTTTAGCTCCAATTCCAATTTTATCCTAAACCTTTTTTTTCTTATAATAAAAATTTAGTTTTAGATCCACTCCCAATTCTACCACAAACTCTTTTTATCTTGTAACAAACCACTAAATTTTACTTGAGTCTCATATCTGCCCCTTTTAATATTTTGTCCAAAATTGCCTTTAGTAATGTGGCATTTCCACATCATTGCTTCAATTTTTCTTCAAATTTTAGATCCAAGAAGACAATTTTTAGACATGAATGTCCATGTTAGCCCAAACATCTTCTTGGATTTGAAATTTGGGTAAAAAATAGGACAATTAAGGCTGACCTTCTTCAAGTTGCACGGTATTAAGCTCTCATGCTTGGGACTCTTCCATATCTCACAGATGGAGAGCTTGTGCTCACAATGCTTGAATAACTCACAATTGGGAGGTTTCCATCTCTCAATTGTCAAGAGAAGAAGATTTGAGATTTAAGTAAAAGTTGGTGGTTCTTTATGAAATTAAAAAAAAAAAAGTTAGGAAAAATTAGGACTAGAACTAGAGTATGAGATTTTTAATGGGACAAAATAAATATATATTAGTATTAGGATTGAACCTAAAGTTGGAGTTTTTTTATGTGACAAAAAAGGTTTTGGGTAGAATTTGGATTGAACCTAAAGTGGGGATTTTTTTTTTAAAGGGTATTAGGCCTAAAAAAAAGCGCATGGTTTATAGAAGAGTGAGAGAACACTGGCTTAAAGAGAAAAGAAAAAGTATGGTTTGACAGGCGCACCAAGTGTCGTTCATCTAGCAATGCGAAAGGTGATGGGGCTAGGCAATGTTGCATGTGATTGAGATGTCGGCTGCCATTATCATAGCTAGTGTTAGAGGGAAAAAAAAATGCTAATATCACAAAAAAAAAAATCCAAATTGATATACTCGTGTTATATTTATGTCAAATTAGTTTCATATTATAGAAAAAGCATAAAATGGTATACCCATATCACATTTACTCTAAATTAATATTCGTATCATAGAAAATCGACTAGTATATCCATGCTAAATCTATGCCAAACACAAAAACCAGTTTGGGGTGGGTGTTTGAGATTTTTTGTGATACAAGTATTAGTCTGAGATAAATGTGACACGTATATATCAATTTGGGATTTCTTGCGACATGTAAATTTATTTGGAATAGATATAATATGGATGTATCGGTTTGAAATTTTTGATGGTATAATACAAAAAAAATGAATTTTAATGCGATTTATTGGCGGGGCCCTTGATCACATGTGGAGTTGGTATCCACACGATCGAGCCCTATAAACATATGGCCAACGAGAGCTAGTGGTGTAGTTTCAATATTTTCACCTTTCTCAGGAGAGAGATTCAATCATGCATGCACGACAATGCATAGAAAAAGATCAGATAAAAATTTTGGACCACACGTCTAATTCGGCAAGAAAGGACATCACAGAGGCGCTCTTTGTTCATGAACCCTATCATCGTCTCGAAAATGCATTTACATAGGCCATATACCGAGATTCGACTCGCAATAAGATTGCTGACCCTTGATTATCTAGATCTGATTAAGGCAAGAATCTCCCCGACTTTCTTTTAATTAAAAAATTTGCCTTTGTTCAAAGTGTTTTGCATATAAACAAAACCACTCATCTGATGTTTAATTTTCGATTTATCACATCACCATATAAATTCGTAAATGAGCGATTGTCTCTCTAGCATTTTCCTGATTGGGGATACTTCCTGGATGGAACACGGACGGTCTAGAAATGACATCGTGTCATTGGTTGGGATTGCCTGCACCAAACTTTCAAGAGCACTCGAGAAGGTTAGCTCGGAGAAAATTTTACTAGGAAGGGCAGATACAAGTGATGTGGAGAGCTCAACTTTGGCTAAATATCGCTTGTGTTATTTAAAAAAACGATGACGTATTTGGTTATTACTATTTCTGGTCAATGCATGCTTATCATATACATCAACTAGCGAAAAATCACCGAGAGAGGAGGAGAGACCGTGCTCCGGCAAGGCCCAGCGGCGGCAGGCTTTTGTCGTATGCGGCGACGGCTCCTCCGCGAGGGCTTGGGATGCCTCGTGTTATGTTGCTTTCACTGGTGCCATGTCGGCGTCGAGCGGTCGTTGAAGTGGCTGCAATGACCCGCGCGAGCAGACGCCAGGCTTTCCATGGAAAGTTAGTTGGGAAATAGATGAAAGGCGACAAGTAAAAGCCGCGGCGTTATAATTTTCAGGACCACCGCCCCTGACATTCGGAGCGGTCCATTGTTGCCATGATGAATGCACGAGAGTAACGTATTCGAACTTATATGCGTGCTAGCCTGCAGTGAAACAGAGTCGGCATTGAGTCAGGTCAGTTCATGTTGGCGACAGCAAGTTGAAACCTAAAGCATTGTTCTTGATCACGCGGTCGACTCAAGCCGAAGCCAAGAAATCGTAGATAGTGATTTCATGGACATGGATGCGTCTCGTCTAAAGCTTATATCAGTGAAGTACCGCCAAATTAAATCCTCCCGTCCTATAGGTCACGTTTTGTATTACGCCCTTATTGAAGATTGTACCTCTCGCCGAAAAATAAGAAGTACTAATTTGAAATTGTAAACCGATGTGCGTTGTTTGAAGTCTCATTCATGGAAACATTATTTGCGCAATTAAAATGGTCCCATGATAACCAAGGGACAATGACCCACTTGAAATAAATAGAAAAAAATTGGCACGTTGATTTTAAAGGATGGGGACCATGTCACTGGTGGACAATTTCTCAATTTCATAATAATAAATGTGATGACGCAACAAATCACCCCGGAAAGAAAAGGGGTCGCTTATAAGTACTGGCCTGCCCTGGATGTGAGGAAACCCAAGAGACGAAGACTCAGAAGTACGTCCGTCCCACTAAACAGCTCCAGTTTCTATCTGGAACTCGAGTACGGTGATCGAAAATCGCGCACACAAAGCAAAAGGGATATATCTCGGACATGGGAAGAAGCCCTTGCTGCGCGAAAGTGGGCTTGAACAGAGGAGCTTGGACAGCTCAAGAGGACAGAATTCTCGTTGATTACATCCAATCCCACGGCGAAGGAGGTTGGAGGAACCTCCCCAAGAAAGCAGGTAAGAACGCTGATAAAAAAATGTTCATGTGGGTCATCTGGGTATTTCCGAGAAAGTAACGGGAGACAGGTTTTCTTGTTTGTCTATGACAGGTTTGAAGAGATGCGGCAAGAGTTGCAGGCTCAGGTGGTTGAACTATCTGAGGCCCGACATCAAGCGAGGCAACATAACAACGGACGAGGAAGAGCTCATCATCAGGCTTCACAATCTCCTGGGCAATAGGTCTCGACTTTTATCACTCTTCATCAATTCCCTTCCAGTTTATTGTGCAAAAGAAAACGAAGATTTTTAAGAAGATAATACTTACTGTCAATGAGTTTACTGAACTCTGGTCAGGTGGTCTCTGATCGCGGGGAGGCTCCCAGGGCGAACAGACAATGAAATAAAGAATTACTGGAACACCATTGTGAGCAAGAAGGTGAAACACCAGCCAAAGCCATCGAAAGAGACCAAAATCACCAAGTCGAAGGTCATCGCCATGTCTCGACCAGCAACCCAAGTGGTGAGGACTAAGGCCTTGAAGTGCTCCAGGGTTTTGTTCCTCAATCCTCCACAAGCCCGCCCCCAAGTCATGCAACAGCAACAACATCACCAAGCGGACACCGACCCCGCGACCCAAACCAATGCCATGCCTGTGGTGAAGAGCAAAAATGCAGATGGCAAAGTACCGTGTCTTGCTGGAGGAGAAGATCATCTAGCAACGGACTTTGATTTCAGCGAGATTGACTTGTCGGAGTTCCTGAACTCCGACTTGTCGGACAAGTTTCGCTGCTTCGACGGTTGCAACTATGGCTCCTATAATAATAATACCTCATTAACTTCTAATTCTTCTTCGGAACAAGCCATGATGTTTTCAGAGGAGATGGTTCAGAGTTGGAACCTCGGTGGGTGTGCTCAAGATCAAGCAAATGTGGGGTCCAATGTTCAATCTCTCTCTCCACTTCTTGATTGCGACAAAGGGGAATGGCTGGCCAGTGGAGTTATTTGAATAAAGGAGAGGGACTTCTATATGGCATGTACCAATGTATACAATAGCAATAGCAAAAAAAATAAAAAATAAAAGATAAGACTATTTGGGGGAGGGTATCATATGAGCATCTCACTTTTTCTCCCATCTTCTTTAAGAAGATGGTTGTTGGACGCAGCTTTGTCAAATAAAAGTATTCTAGTTTAATTTTTCCAAAGAGAATCTAATCTATAACCTAACCTAGAAAATAGAGGTGAACACCATAGCTAGTCATCTTTGATTTCTTGTTAGTGATTTACATGATAGTTAAGCTATTATGCTTTTAAGATTTGAAGGAATGTTCAGCATATGTGTCTAAACAACCTGTTAGAAAATAATCGAGAAGAATGAAATCAGATTTTGAGACATAAATACACTGTCTTTAATGAATTGTTTGTCCCACATTGATGCTAATAGAACTAGTACACGGTTTTAGTGCATTTAGCGCATGGTCTTTAATTTAATGTTAGAAAACTTTCACACTTATACATTGATCCACACACTCACATCTTTTCTAACTGAGACAACACATCTCTTTGTTCGTTTTAGAATTAAACTATCAACACAAACTCTATATATTCACCATGAGAAATATTTACGAATTCACATGTATGTGTTGCTGTAAATCGAGCTGTGATTGTACCAAAGAGACGTTGATGAAAAGCTACCCGTGCCAAGGCAATCTTAGTTCGAACTAACAGAGAGCGATCCATGTCACTCCGCGGTTCGTGAATGAGGCTTTCCAAAGCAATGGGTCCATGTCCCATTGCTTTGGAAACTTGTTTTTTGTTTTGTTTGTTTTGTTTTTGTTTTGTTTTGTTTTTGTTTTTTTGGTGAATTGCTTTGGAAACTTGTTTCAAAAAAATAATCACAAGAAATGCGATTTGTCAATTTTATAATAATATGTAGTGTCTGGATCAATTTTCACACGGTTGTAAATAGGAAAAGGAAACAATTTATGACAGAGGCCTTTTTTAGGCAAAAGCTCTACGAACGAGTCAAGGCAAACTTATAGTGCCAAAATTATAGATTTGCTGGCATTGATGGTGACCAAAAAAAGTATGCATAGATATCGTACTCTTATTAAGTCCGCTGTCGGTGAACAAATTTTGCTAATTAGCACTGTTGATCTCAATTGGAGTATAGAAATTCCACTACTACAACAATTGTTTACCGATACACACAATGAGAATTGAAATTTCCATTGGTCCGGCTAAGCTTGTTGTATTACGGATACACATGATTGGGAATTAGTGCAACTTGTGAAATTCTTTTCTCCATCGATAATCAGCAGAGTAGACCTACCAAAAGAAATAACAATGGGTTGTTGACTAAATCATTTAACTGTTCTGGGGATATTTTTGCTTCAGAACAAAACAATGTCTTGGTACGCATTTCACCAAAAGTATGTGCTTAGATGAAGTGACACGTTTTTTGCATCTGGAGGAACCTTGGTTACCTAATCCTAAGCTTACTTGCCCAGTGGTCACGGCCAGAAAGGAACAGTTGAGTAAAATTTAGAACGTATGTTGACTTTTGATATTCATTTGGTTTTCTTATGTAATTCACATAGCCCATAACCAAAAGAGAAAAGTATGCTTCTGGATGGGATGATCGTACTGTTGCATTTAAAAACTTTTTTTTTTTTTTTTTGTGCTAGTGGATTTTTGAAGAAACTGGTAAATGTCAAGTAAAAAAGAAATTATTGATTATCTAATTTCCAAGCAATTTATTAGTAATTTACAAACATTTACACAAAATTACCAACTCATTTTCATAGTTGGAAGATTACCGATTTTAATTTGTCTTCTTACCAATTCTGAAAATTTACCAACTCTTATATGAATATTCCGATGTTATTTTATATGACTCATCAGTTCGTTTTTCCAACTTTTTTGGATTATCAATAGTCATTTACTCACCATTTATCAACCTTTTTGCATATTTTATTAACTCTTGTTTTCCATTCCTACAAGACTTAAATTTATTAACTCTTATACAAATTTAACGACCCTTGTTCATATTATTTACAGACTTTTCTTTCATTGGATTACCAACTTTATTAAATGAAACGATATAATTCTCAAAGTTAAATAACTGAAAGATGTTTTTGGTTCTCCCTCTTTTTTTTTTGTCAATTTTTTAAGGCGAAATTAAACCGAAGTTCTTGGGATCGACACCGATGAGTACCTTACCGACCACACAAGCTCCACGCACCTTCAATTTATATCCGTTTGCAACTTTAGTTTCCTGCCAATGTCACATTTTAATCACACGCTCCCCTTCTTTATGTCGAGAAGTAAAAGTCTAATCACTGACATCTTTCTGTTTTTCTTACTGCCAGCAATTATTGTCCCCGGGTTCAATTCATGAACTTATTCTGACGATACAATTATTGAATTCTCTCTAAAATGAACTGAAAAATTAGTGAGAGCGACATAACTCCTTTACTCTTTTTGACATAATGACAAGGAAAAGCACGCAGAACGCACGCGCCCACAGTACACCCACAAAGTGCCTAGAAAAAGGCTCACAACTTTCCATTAATTGAAAGGATAAGTTGAACTACATTGAAAACGAAGTACATAATTTGTACGTGCGAAACCATAAAACTAGGAAACTTGGCTAGCAATATCAAATAACATATCATAACTAGAATTTAAAACTTCAATACAGAAACAACAAATTCAAAGGTTCTACACTAAATAAATATCCTAAATTAACAAACTTAAAAAATAAAAGAATGTCAAACCCTAATATTCAAAATCTATCAAAGATCAAATCTTCATCTACCGCGTCACTTTTGCCTCTTCAGGTCAGTGCAGAATCAACAAAATATCCCACCTGCTCTCCCAGCGTTGCCCCCATACAAGGTCCTTACGCAATTGTTTCTTTCTTCTTCCCACAATACCTTGCGAGTAGCTTCCACTGCTGTCTCAGGTCAAACGCATGTTGCGTTGGAGGATACGAGACCACATATGCTTGGTTTCTTTCATATAAACAGTCGATTCCGGCCCTAGAATATGACTTTTCCCAAAACTACATTAGCGGTCCATATTTATCGTCTATAAACCCTAAACGTAATGTGAAAATGACATCTGCATTATTATTATTTTCCCCCCAACCCCTTGGAGACCACACGACAAAAGTGTACTGGATATTCATAATAACATGCGCCAAAAAAATAGATGCTTAGTAAATGCTGACACAATAACTTAGCAACGCTCAGCGGTGCTGCCTTGACTTAAGTGAGGATTGGCCTTATCAGATCTGGTCTGGATGAGGCTTACCCTCACCGGGCCTTGCTTGGGTGAGGACTCCCCTTGTCAAGGCTCGTTCTTACCGGCCAGAACTCGCCTAGGCAAGGCCATGGCTAGTGGCCAGCCATCGCCTATGGCTAGTGGCTGGCCACCGGCAAGAGGAAGAACAAAGCTTAAAAAATATCAGAAAAAATGATTAAAAAATTGAAAAAAAAATATTAAAATACTATTACAAATTATCTATGTTAGTATTGATTGTGCCACGTCAATTGACTGGTATCCACATCAACAAATTTAGATCAAAATTAGTTGAATGGACTCAATTGATAAGATGCGAAATGGTTTATGATTGAATTGACAAAAGTGCAAAAAATTTATAATCTTTTGGACGATTTTTCCACTTACAAGACCTTGAATAATGATGACCAAAACATCATAGAATTCATGCCTTGAGTACATACTACATGGCACAACTCTGGACTGAATTTTGAAAATGATTACTCAAGCAGGTGCCCATTAGCTTTAATTAGTTCATAACTTGTGTATAACACTGGTTAACTACATACTGTCCGTGTTTCAAGCTAATGGTATATTAGAGCTAGTATCGTAGACGTGTTTTGCGACCATCAAGAGGTTATACAAAATGAATGTCTTATCGTACAAGCGAATCCATGGAAGAATCCAATTAGGAGACGAAGTATTCCTCCTTTTTAGCCGGCACGATTCCAAGATTGTGTAACATCGAGCATGATACTAAAGATGCATAAGCAAGGACAGGTGATAGGCATCATAGGTCCAAAACTCATGTAAGTCTTTTCCATTTAGGATCAATTTGTTTGTGGAGAAAACTATTTCCGGAAAATTGTTTCTGGCTGTGTTGAGATGATGAGAAATTAATTGACGTGTTGAAATCATATTCCATGGACTAAAAATAATCAGCTTAGATTTGAAGGAAATTACTTTATTTAAATCATTAAATAAATGAAAATTTTTCATGAAAAACATTTTCCTTTATCATGAAATTTTCAATGAAATAAATGCACTCTAGCATATAAACATTTTTGATGACGAACACTTCATTATATATAATTGATAAATAAATTCAACGACCGTATATTTTGCACATTCACTTTTTATTACCATGAAAATCGTTTTCCAGTAGATGTAATTCAGCGTTAGGTATCCTACATTTACAATATCCTACGTTTACAATAATCTGGTCCTTATTTATAGCATTCGTCATGGACGAACCTAAGTCAATATTTGCCAGACTATCTTTGGTCCCGAGGACCATGACCCTAGGATGCTTTCGTTTTTGTCCCCAAGTCTTTTACATACAGTCCAAGATCGACTGGGACCCAAAAATATGTCAGTGACAATTGACAAAAGGGTGCGCGTTCCATGGGAAGAGGGGGATTGGTCTCTAGATTGGAGAGTAAAGGAGGAGAAAACTAAAGGAAACCTAACTCCAATGTCATTGGACGAAAGAGGCAGGTTGTTCCACTAGATAGCACGTGCCTCGGGAACCTCACCTCCCGGTCCTTCGCTTTGGCTATTCAACAGTTAACGTGCTGTCCCTTTGCAAAACAATAAAGATCTGCACATGCTCAATTGGGGGACACGTCCATCAACGCAAGATCAAGACACGAATGTGGAAGAACACCTACGAGCCTAAAAATATAGTAAGACTGGTTTTGACAGATGGGGGATACTCAATTGTCGGTGGTCTCTCTGTTTTTGTTCGAAAATTTCAAACCGTGCATGTACTCTCTCTCTCTCTCTCTCTCTCTCTCTCTCTCTCTCGTGCTAAATTGGGGGGACGCGCCCATCAATGCAAGATCAAGACACGAATGTGGAAGAACACCTACGAGCCTAAAAATATAGTAAGACTGAATTTTGACAGATGGGGGATACTCAATTGTCGATGGTCTCCCTGTTTTTGTTCGAAAATTTCAAACCATGCATGTACTCTCTCTCTCTCTCTCTCTTTAATGTCGAGCATCCTTGTACTTTTTAAAAAGCGTTATTGGTCATTCCTGAATTTTTTCGACTACGGAATTGTTGAGGTAGCGTCGACTAGTTAAAAGTTTACTGATATCGGCCGCAACATCAGAGCTCGATCGAATGGCCATGACATCATGAGGTGAGGTGAGATCTAGAGCTCGAACGGCCATGGCGACTCTGAGCTCAGAGCTCGAGTGCCATGGCCCACCAGTAGGAGATTTGGAGCTCGTCGCCATGGCGAAACCCTAGAAAAGAGTATATAAGCAACATCGTGCGGAAGACAATAAATGTGGCGTTCATGGAGAAACTCTCGAGGGTTTCGCCACCTATTCGATTAATTCTCAATTTCAAAATCAAACTCAGACAATTACTCGCATGTCTCCTTTTGCACAGCTTTCTTCAATAAGTTTGCACATCGACTCGGTGAGATCGGTTTTCTTTTTTATCTTTTTCCGACAAGCTTATTTTCTGAAGTGCTGAGATCTTGCATTCCCTTTGCGAGGGGCAACATTAGCCAAATCAGCACCGCCGTGTGCCAATCAAAATGCAACATGTGTTCTCCAATTAGCCAAGCTAGCCAACTCCACCCTCCGACGGCCAAATTTAACATAGAAACTAACGGTGGTTTTTTTTTTTTTTTTTTTTTTACAAAAAAAAGAAAGAAAGTAAAGAGACCATCGTGAAAAGATAGATAAAAAATAGATGAACGATTTTGATTTTTAGCCAAGAGTAAAGAAACCACTTGTGACATTATTCCTCAATTATTTACACCGTAATCTTGCGACGATGACATTTGAGTCTTTATAAATCAAGAATAAGAAAATGATTAATGAAGAAGATATTTTCATTTGCAAAGTCAACTGCGCAATTGAGATTTTCTTAGGTGCAAAAGATAAAATCTCTTATCCTCTTGCCATTGTTGCAAAGTACAATTTTTTTTGTGTAAACGATAAGGTAGATGACATCTTGGATGAGAACTTGGACACGCCACACGAGTCCATACCGTGAATTCGGTGAAAAGCATGCTAATTCACGTCAATATCAAAGAGGTAGATAAGAAATAACTTCCTACTTGCCAAACTCGATAAGTAGATGGTCAAGAAGAATTGATGGAGATTTCCTACTTTCTTTAAATGCAAAACTTCCAAGTATTTTTATCAGTGGGGAGGAATTAATCAGAATTACATTACATGAATATGATGTAATACGGCTATAATAATCTCTTTATTATGGGCACAATGACACTAGAAATGTTAAAAGTTACATACGGTACTCACATTAATGCCAAAAGTATTTGCCGGCTCGCTTAAATAAAAAATCAGAAAAACAAATTACTTAATTGCCTCTTGTGAGAATTTCCTATCAAAAGTATAACAAGGCATTTATAATTAAAATTAAAACGTGTTGGCATTCTTTTAAAGAAATCCAGTCCACATGGATGTCTCCCTCAAATCAACATGGTTAGGTAGGGCATAAAAGATGTTACTCAATCCAACCAAGCAAAAATGACGTGGCACGCAAGGAAGGTTAAAGGGCTTGATCGTCTTCAACGCTAGCTGATCGTCGCACCACTCTCCCTATCACCGTCGCTCTCACTCGCTGTCTTCGTCGTTCTCGCACGCAACCACTGTCAATCACCATGCCGCCTCAGCCATTCTCTTGAAGGCATCACCCAACCAAGCACGAGTAGAGACATGGGCAGCCACTTTCAATCCACACTGGTCATCGATATCTTAGGCTAGCCATAGACCGACGCCGCCTGTCATTCATCGTCTTGCTGGTTGTCGACAAAGCTGTGGTTAGTTTGTTCCGTTTTTGCTCTATTTTCCAACGAAGAAGGCCTGAAGAGTTTGGGTTCGCCCGAAGCTCGTTCACCAGCGTCAACTACCAATGATGGCATTCCTCGCCGTTTTCAAGCTGCCGGAGCCAATGCTGACCGTTGCCGTTCGTCATCTTGGAGCAACAAAGGAGCGGCTCTATTCTGCCTCGTTTCTCTTTAGTGTCAACTTAAGAGATTTACTTTAAAATCTATAATGAGAAAACTTTGGAGATATGAGGAGGCAAAATTGTAAGAGATTACGGCTAGCCAAGAGGAGATATCAATGGGATATTTTTACTCGATGATATGACAAGCAAGAAGCAAGATCAGCTAGAGATTGTTTTTTTCCTGGTCCTATATATATACACACACGTATATTTTACAAGCCACCGGAGCTTAAATTGGACATGAATCCAACTTTTGTAGCTTAACCAGTAAATACCAGAGGACACCGCTATGTGTTATGTGCTGTACATAGATTGTGAAACTCTACTCCTTCATTCACATATCCCCCCCACCCCACTCTCCTCCAGCCTCCCCTTCGAAGAAAGTGGAGAGTAGAACTCACTATCTCCCTGTTCCCAAGTGGGAAGAGTGGTTATTGGAACAACCCTCAATAGTTGATTAGCAAGAGATTGAGCAGGAGTTGGAAAGAGAGAAATTAAGGGAAAGAAACATGAATTTAATGCCCATGGAATAAGCTAGTAATGAAATCCTGGAGGTGATGAGTGAACTTGAGAAAGAAATCGATGGGATTTGCAGCAGTATGGAAAGAATATTCATTCACAAATAAAAGGAAGTTTGACTCTTTGCTGGCATGCCCTTATGAGGCACGTCTTTGACCTTGACAATCCTAAACGTTTCCATGTAGCTCTTCCCTCGAATTCAGTCTTGCGTCCTCGAGGGAGCCATTGCTAGTGCTTCGATGGGTCCGACCAATAGTCGTGTTGCTTTAGTCCAAAAAAGTGTTAAAAAAGTCATAAACCTTTTGTATTTGTGCCAATTTGATCATAAACATTTTTTTGATACCGATTTAGTCCTAAACATTTTTACTTGGTGCCAATTCAATATTTTCTAGCTAATTTGGGCTAGATTTTGCTGACTAGACACCGACTAACTAATGTGACATGATGATATTGATGTAGATAATTTTTAATAATATTTTAATATTTTTAAATTTTTTTCTTTTTCTTTTTTTCTTTTTCCTTCTCCTTCTTCTAGTCGATTGTCGGACCTTGGCGATTGGCTAGAGGCGACAACCGACGAGGTTGAGGTCAACCTTGTTGGCCACTGATGAGGGCTGTGAAGGCAGCCTCACGCCAGGCGGTGAGGCTCGCCCTCATCGACCATGGGCAAGGCTTGACCCTTGCTAGCTCGGCACAAGACCACCCTCACGACCCGAGCAACCTCGAGCTAACCTCGCATTGGGCTAATGAGGCTCGCTCTTATTGGATCTGGCGAGGGTTGAGCCTTGTTGGTCATGGGCAAGGCTCGACCTCACCAGCCATTGCATCGGTCGGTCGTTGACGTCTGGCAAATAGCTAGAGGAAAGAGGAGGAGAAGGAAAAAAGAAAAAAAAAAAAAAATCAAAAAATTAAAATATTATTAAAAATTATCTATGTAGTGCCGATTGTGTCACATTAGTCAACCGGCACCCATATAGCAAAATCCAACTAAAATTAGTCAAAAATGACTGAATTGGTACCAAATAAAAAAAATTAGGACTAAATTGGCACAAATATAAAATATTTAGGACTTTTTTTTAACACTTTTCCCATTTTAGTCTATCCATCTGCGTTAATATCAATAGAGAGTGGCTTTGTTTTGTCCCTTTTTTTGCGAAGTTTGAAGTGCTTCTAGCTTCTATGGAGGATTTGAAGACGAACGACCCATTGTTTCCTCCAAACTTTGTGACCATTCCCCATCTTTGAGAGCAATGCTTAGGCGATGACAAACGCAACAAAGATAGAAGTAGCTCGAGACATGGCGATGATTACCCCAGGAAAACCATTGCAACAACCAAAAAACTTGTGGTAGTCACCATTCCCACCCCAATGCAAAAGGGTCGGCAAATTTAGGGTTTATATTTGGGGCAAACATGTAAATGGCATTATTTGGGACTATCAATGTTGACTGGGCATGTCAGCAACCCACATGGGTTGAAAAATTGATAAAAAAATTGTCAAGTTGGATGTCGCTCAAGTGATTGAAAGTGACACTTAAGATATTCTAAAAAAAAATTTTGACAATAAAATGAGCGCTGTATAAAATTTTCGACACTTCTGGTGTCATGAACTTTTCTCTCAATGTGCATTGCATAGGGATCCACCTACAGATTGCAAATGTGATTCTAACATGACATATATCAGTTAAAAAAAGGGAGAATGGCACTAGAATTGTCAATAATTGTGTATGACATTCATTTTAATATCAAAAGTTTTCGCCGGATCACTTAAGTATTAAATCGAAAAAAACGATTTATTTAAGTGTCAATTGCGAGAAATTCTAGCCAAAATTAATACATGACTTTTTTAACTAGAATTTTAACATGAGTTGGCATTTTAAAAAAGAAAAAGGGTCCACATGGCATTTCCATGTACATTTCTCCTCCCCTTCCTCCCTGTCATTTTTTCATTTCATTTCTCCTTTTGCACCCTCGCTGCTTCTTTGTTTTCTTCTTGTCGCGACCAACCCCATATGTTGACAACCTTCACTAATAACTTACCTTTGTCGCTGCCAATCTCCAGACCACCGCCACCAAAACATCACGCCAGTCACCATTTTCGCCGCCTAATAGGGATCTAACGACAACGGCCTTGAACTGTGGGCATCGTCGGAAAATGGGCAAGGGCTCCAGCATGGGTGCTCATCCACGGCCAACGCTGGGATTCGAAGGACATGCCATAAAACCATAGGGAATCACATATTCAAATATAGCTTTAGCTGTCAAGGAAGAAATTGTGAATTAATCATAACTCCAAGCATCGATTTCATGAAAAAAAAAACTTTATCAGCTCTTTCAGGCAAATAGTCGAACATATGCTAGGTGTTTTAAAACGTAAGCTTCAGACTTGATTTCAATGTATTTCTCAGCCTAAACATAGTATGCAGAATTTTAAATCATCTCTATTTGTCACGAATCCGGTCACAATTTGCTCATGAAACCCTAGAATGGACATCCTAACTCCAAACCCAATCGCTCCTCCTTCTTCATGTGATGTTGCAGAGCTCAAATGAAGAAATGACGAGGAGAGAGAGAGAGAGAGAGAGAGAGAGAGAGAGAGAGGAGATGAATGACGTCATTCAACAAGAAATTTTGCCATTTTTGGGTTGTACAAGTAGATGAAACTAGTTTAAATGACGCTATTCTGGGCATTTTATGTTGATTCAAAACTCTGGCAAGCCACGTTGGTTTAAGATATTAATAAAAAAAATGGTCACATTAAATTTCTAGTCAAATAGATCAGAGTTGTCATTGAAAATATCATTTTCCAAAATATTTAGCACTTAAATGATTAAAAAAAAACTTTAGACGCTAAAGTGAGTGTTGTATACAATTTTTAACACTTCTAATGTCATTCTCTTGTTATGAAACTAAAAACTTGATAATACTTAATTGTTCAGCCAATTGTTGTGCTACAAGTCACGTGTTATTACGTTATAATGGAAGGTACATTGCGATTGTGTAATTTCTTGTATAATTATACTTTTCCATCCGTGAATACTCCAATCAGACCTCTATATTAATACTATATAGAATTTTAGCATTATATGTATACAATTTACTCGTGGGAAAGTAAAAAAAAGAAGTCATAAACCTATTGCATTGATATTAATTTAGTAAAAAGTTTTTTAATTTGATTAATTTAGTCCTAAGCTTTTTACATTTGTGCCAATTTAATTCTATCAGACAAATTTGACAAGAAATTGCTAATATGAGTGTTAAACATCCTACGTGGCACAACGAGCATCGCCATAAACAAATTTAATAAATTTAAATATTTTTTTGAAATTCCTGTTATTATTATTATTATTATTATTATTATTATTATTATTATTATTATTATTATTATCATTATCATTATCATTATTATTATTATTATTTTTATTTTTACATTGTGTTGTCGGCTTGGCCATTGCAGAGGGTTGCGGCCCTCACCTAGCCTGTAAGGGTCAAGCCTCACCTAGGCGAGGGCAGCCCTCGTTAGAGGCCACGACTTGTGACTCACTAGGCTACTACTAAGGGCTCGACCTTTGTGGTTGGGTGAGGGCCACAATGGCCAAATCTAGTGAGGGCTTGCTTGGGCGAGGATTACCAGCGACCCTTGCCAGCCATAATAAAAAAATAAAAAACAAAATTTAGAAAATTACAAAAATTTTAAAATTTGTCAACGTCAACACTGATCGTTCCTTAAGACAATCATCATCCAAATCAATAATAACCAAGTAAAATTGGCTAAATAGAGCGAATTGTTATGAATGCAAAAGGTCAAGGACAAAATTAATTTAATTGAAAGGTTTAAGATTGAATATATTCCGATACAACATATTTAAGTTTTTTTTTTTTTTTTTTTTTGGGTACTTTTCCCATTTACTCACATGTAACTTTAGTCACGAATTTCTCTCTCTCACCTTTGGCGCAATCGATGTGTCCCTGAACTTGTTTTCAAGGTGCCGCCCCCGCCACCATCATGTCTCTATTAAGTGTTCACATGCGGCCACCATTGATGTTTGACATGGTTCCCCGCTCTCTCTCTCTCTTTCTCTCACGCGTGCAAACACACACAAACGCACGCACGCCAAGGGCGCCGACCGGAGAACGACGGCAATGAGAACCGATGGAGCAACAACGACGGCATCAGCGGCCGTAGAGTAGCGACGGCAGCGGCGGCAACAAGTAGAGGGCCACAGTCGACCAAGGCGAGGAGAGGGAAAGGTGCAGGAACGAGGCTGTGTTTTTAATAACGAGGCTCTGTTTTCGAGCGTGACCCTCAGTTAGATGCCAAAATTTGTGAATTGAGCCTGTCGAGGGTGGACAAAGACATAGCCCTTTTGCTTTGCGTCTGTATCCATATTCAATGCAAGAGAATTGACAACCCAATACACTTCGTTAACAACAGCGACAATCCTCGTGATGGTTAGAATAATTCAAATGCATAATGATTGAAGTCGGCTGGCAATAATCGAGTAGGTGCCCAAGAGGAATCAGTCAAACCTTTAACCAGAGGGCCCCGCCTTGGATCCTTGGCATTGGTTAAAGGTTGTATCATCCAGACCGAGGTTGTTTCTAAGCAATTTCCACTTATGTGGTGGGGTCTCAGACTGCGTTCTGCATGCGCTATTGCCCCTCGTTTGGTACAATACAGCATCTTTTTCGAACCTCATATTCGGCTCTGCTCAATTGGTGTTTTACGTCCAAGGGATGCTGAGATCTGCACGAAATCCAGGACGATGTTAATTAGTACTTTTTTTTGTTTGGTCGGCATGTTAATTAGTACTTAGAATTGATAGCACCTTTCTGTTGTCTCTGTCCCTCTCCTCTTGACTATTGGCTTTTGGCTTTCTCTCTATTTTTTTCGGTTACAACATTGTATGTTGGCCTGATCATGATTAGGGGTGTGCAAAAGAACTGGGACTCACCCGGACCGCCCGAAACCGATGATTCTTGATGAGACTAGTCTGATTCTTGGTTCCATAGGTGAATCCTTCCACCCGCCCACCCAAATCGGATTGATTATATTAAAATAATATATTAATTTTTAGATATTGAAAAAATGGAATTACAAATTAACAAACCCAAATCAAATAATTAAAAAAATTAATTAAAGTAGGAAAAAGTCCAAAGCACACCAAATGAACAGGCGTTGAAGCTAAAAAATCCAAAGTGCACCTTGACAAAATGTCGAGCAATTGGTGGGCAAAAAGCAAGCACGTGAAGAAGCAGGGCTGCAGGAGGAGGAGAAGAAGAATAGGTCAGGCGGCGAAGAACCAATAATTTGGTCAAAAATCAAAATTGTTTCCCGTTAAGATCGGAGCTTTCGAGAAAATAATATTATTATTATTGTGAAACTAAATGGTGGATCCTGATTCCAATTTTTTAGAATCGGTCATTAACAGGCAGTTCTTAGTTCTAAGTTGGGAACCGCCCGCTCCAAATCATGCACACCCATAATCGTGATGTTTGACAATGAATGACGTTGTCTCTGCATCTATTGAGGTGGAATCTCACGTCCTGGCTTGTTCACGATTCGTCAAATGTGCGTTTGCGGGGCATGTCACTGATCAATGCAATGGAAGGGTCACAAAGGACTGGAATTGTTGCGCGGGCAGAGAGGCAAGGGATTATTATAACACGGCCCACGTTAACATGGTCCAATCACGTTATAAATTCTGCTCGTTTTCTATTGCCGATTTATGGGTGAGCAGCTTTGGAATCACGAAACCAACCTTTCGAATTTACAAAATTCTTTCTATAAGATGGTAACTTTTAATTGGCGATGGCAGCTTTTCGAAACGTAGTAGTAACTCTTATTACTTAGATATGATAAACGCGACCCCGTTGATAAAATCGTCATGAAATTAGGTTTTATATTAATAGAACTAGGGTTATAGTTAGCAATTAATACAAATGTCCAGTGGATATAGTGCCGAGAGAAGATGAAAGCGAATACTATATTTTTCGTCCCTAAACTTTGGTGGAGTTCTAATTTTGATCCCACAATATTATATACGTTTTCATTTCAACCCTCATGTACTGCTTGCTATCATTTTCGTCCGTCCCTTCGCCAGTTTTTCTTCGGGTCAGATTCATGCGAAGTTGGTAAACGGCAGTGCCAACTGCAAAATCCCAAACGTACAAGCTTTCCTCAAAAAGGAAAGTAAAGATCATTCAACATTAACAACGAGCAGAGCCCACGGAACCGATCGTAATTTAATCTTGGTCAACGTTATTGTCCTCCAGCGTCTCTTCTCAGTTCTCCCTACTTTATTCATCGACGAATCTACCTTCCCTCTCCATTTCTCTCTCTACCTATGAATCTCCAAGGGCAGTAGAGCCGGGCCGATCGAGCCTGCTAAACCACCACGACCGATTACAGCGCTAGCTCTTCGTAGCGATAGCGACAAGATTTGGGCCGTGAGTGGCTCTATAGCTATAGACCTAAGCACAAAAATTATGTCGCGTCAACATGCACGAATAAAGCGTGTTGCAATGTCACACCTTCCCCTTCAATACTTCCGTCTCTATCCAGCATTAGAAGACAAAATTTTTTGTGATCGTCTCTTCATTTCTTGCTTGCCAACCTTTTTGGGCCTTGTATTGCAACACCCACACGCCCAACAATTCCTAAAAGTCAACACAACCAGGATAGGGGGACTCGGGCTACAAGCTGAAATACACTCTTCGATCTGGAAAGGACAGAACTTGATTGTCTACATGATGACCAGAAGCAGCTGAAGCACACAAGTAACTTGACCTCTCCCTCTCTCCCTCTCTCCCTCTCTCTCTCTCTCAGCCAAACTATTGCGGGAATTGTCAATTCAACAACCCACCTAAACACCATAGCCTCACGTCTACAAAATTTTAATCATCCGCTCACGCGTTATTGTTTTGGAAAAATGTACCTGAATGAAGGAAAAATAGTCATAATTCACTCATGCTTTCTAACACCGAGTCCACATCTGGAGTCAGAATGGCGCGCTTATTGAGCTCCCCAACAACACAAAAGTGCTTCTCTGTTCTGTTCACGGCTACGACATCCTGAGCAAACACGCAATCCAAACCCGAGGACACCTGCACCGAACCCCAAAGATAAGATACAGATACATCCTTTTGCCCCCTCCGGACCACATTGGTCTTAATTGACAATTCAATAGCAGAAAAAAACAGCGATATAATCATTATTGCTACTTCTAGAAATCAGTGGCATGAACATTGAACCTCTGCGTGCATTGAAAAACAAAATGATACATGAAATGGGTTCTGAAAAGTACTCACATCATAGAGAGTATCACCAAGCTTGAGCTTGACAGCACCACTTCTGTACACCAGCATTTTACCCATCAACCCTGCTGGCAACTCATCTAAACTGCAGCTTTTCTCCAAGGAACCCAAAACATTGGAGGATGTTGAGCTTTCAGTTGTCTCGTTCCCTGCTGCAGTCGTCAAACGCTTTGCCATTGGGACTGTTGGAGGTAACTGAATAAAGAACATACTAGGTTCCAAACTTCCGTCACGCTGACTGTCCTACATGTGTTATGGCATTTTCCTTAGTTTCAATTATTTCACATCCCAGTTGATTTTTACTTACAAAAATACTAACCATTAGGTCAAGCTCCATGGCTGTGTTTAGTATATTTTCATTGTAAGTCACACCACTGGGGGCCTCCCCAAACTCCTCTTCATCAAGAAGTTCTGCAAGTAAAAACAAAGCGTTGCAGATATCTTGAAGTTATGATAAAATCAATACATTGTGCTAATAATTATCTATGAACTAAACACGGTGACCATATTGAAAGCCACAACTATGTCAGTGTAAATAAAAAAAGTATAGTTAGGAGCTGTAAATTTTCAACTGAAATAAACTGGATAGTGTACCTGGATTTCCTGAATATGGTCTCCTTAGAGGAAGAGTTACAGGATAGTAACTGTAATAGTCCTGCCAAAGAGTTAGGTAAGAAAAGAAACTTTTAATTATTGAACAACTAATCAAGTAGAAAGTGATATGTCATTGCATAATTTACCAACCCATGGTTCTCTGTATTCTTTCTCCCCTCTCAGGCCTGGACCACTGGAAGTACCTATAAAGACCACAAATCTAATAAGTTTGAAAGGATAATTGCAACTTAAGTAAGCAGAGCAGGACGCTAAGTTTTGAGTCAGAAGTTGAACCTTGATATGAGTCATTGTTTTGATCCTTTTGAACATGATATGATTTTAACGAAGTTGAAGTCCCTCCATAACCAAATGCAATTTGCGACGGAGCCACTGTAAAATCCACAAGTCAAAACCCAATGTAACCAAATCTGCGAACATCCATAACCAAATATTTTCATTTTCTAATGAAGACAAAACCATACACTAGTACTTCTGATGGGTAACTGTCAAATTTCTTCCTTCATTGGAGGACATATGGCAAAAATCTAAAATTGCATTAGAAGGCAAGAATTAGCAATCCAGAGCAAATGTCTAGGTCATGCTAACAAACCGAGTTCACTACCATTGACATCTATGAGGTACGAAACACAAGCAAGTATTTACAGGATTTTTGGACACCGTGTCATTAGCTAACATGCAAGTTCTTCCAATGTTCTTTTCCTCTGTTATCAATCTGAAAGGCCAAGGTCGTGACAACTAACAATAACATGCCATCCCTAATCACAAGTCTCGCACCGACAACCATAGCATAATTTCTCAGCTAACAGCTTCATCATCAGAAACCATAACAAAATTTCAATTTAACGAAATGTTAACAAATGCTGTACCTTTTCTCTCAATTTTGGGCTTCTCCTTCAAGATTCCTTCCTGTGATCGACGACAGCAAAAGCCAATTTTCAGAAAGAACCGTATGCAAACTAGTTAGACACCCACCCACAAGAGATTGACATTGACAAAAACAGAGTGATTCTATAAACGTAGACGCACATTGAAGTGCCGGAGCAAATCCTTGGCCTTCGCCTCATCGTCATCATCATCTCTAGCTTCTCTGCAGAGCAACAGAGAGGTTGTAATCAATCTAAGTGCTTCATTGATTCAGTAAAGCAATGTCATGAGCAAAATGCTGTGAACCCAGAAAGGCTTTTTTCCATACGTCTTGACAACAGCAGGTTTTGGCTTTCGAACTGGAGGAGCCTTAGGTGCAAACCTCACCTGCAACGCCACAGCACAAAGCATCCATTACCCAAGAAAAAAAAAAAAAAACAGCAAAGAAGATCATCCACAGACAGCCAATGCAATTCTTCATTTAGCAGAAATAATTAAATAAATAAATAATAAAAAAACCCAAGAAGCAGCATGAACCAACCTTCCTTGGGGCGGCAGCTTTATCGCTAACGGGTTTCGAATCCATCAGATTCAGCTGCTAATCTTTCGATTTAGAGTTCGAGAACAGAATTTGCTGAAAGATTCAATTGCCCGATATATATTAGAAAATTTCCCGAAATTAGTTATCAGCCCAGTGATCAAAGGGAACTCATCGCGCCAATCAAAGGAGGGTTTCTCAAATTTGTATTTTCTTCTCTGGTTTCTGCGCGAGATGGTAATGGCGGTTAGGGTTCCCACCGGCTGCGATGGGGAAGACGACGCGATCGCAGAGGACGAAGCTGGGCTTTTTCTACGTTGGGCTTGGGCCTTGGAGACCTGCTTATTGGGCCTTCTGCACGCTGGCAGTTTGAAGAAGTAAGCCCACTACATGAGGCACGATCAGTGATTTTTTTATTTTTATTTTTGGCAAGTATATTAATTTCACGAGCATTTTGATATTTCCATTTCAGACTACTTTGTATAAAAAAAAAAAAATCGTTCATACTAAGTTTAATTCATAATATAAGAAGGTATATGACGCAACGGGAATGGAAAGAATGCGAATCCCCAGTCGCAAATACAAGAAACACGCTTGCAACACAAACAAAAGTGCATGTGCATGAAGCACGACAATTTGCATGAAGCGTGGCAATTCAAGAGATAATCAATAAAAAAAGAAAAATTCACTTAAATATTTTTTCCCTAGATCATAGAGATGGAATTAGAATAATGTCACAATGTCGATCATTCAGTTCATCCCAGGATTTATATAAATACTCTTTATTCCCTCCAATGAATATATTATTATTACCTCTACGTTCATCTCATGCTCAAATTAGAAAATTTTCGATACGTATATACAGAGTAACCACTTATTTTAGTGCTCCTATCTTAAAAAGATTCTCAATGCAATGGTTAATCATACCTAATGAAAAAAGATTTTCATCTTTTCAATATGTTGATTGTACATAGAACAGTAAAAAATGATATTTTTGTGCAATGATCCCCCTTGAAAATTTGCTGCACGAGATGTCTATGGCATAGTCCAAATCGAAATCAAAGTTGCGTCCATACCTCTTGTTCTCGCACATCATCAGGCGATCATCTCGCAGATGAATTATAACTGTGCACGGTAGAAGTCAATTAGGGTTTTATCAATCGAGAAGCAAAGAGAAAATTTTCATTTTAATTATCATTATTATAAAGTAAGGGAACCAAATGATTATTATTATTAATTTTTTTCTCAGCAGGTGACGAAATGTTGAACGGTCAACGTAAGAACCACACCGGGGAAGAGACCTTGGCATGAATTTCGCCGATTTTCCATCCCCGTACACCGTCGGTTCGACATTCTTAAACAAGATTTTTTCTTGAAGAGAAAGAAGGTCAAAGAAGGCCAAATTGCGATTCGACTTTCCCAGCCTCCTGGCATGCACGTAATGTATTACGTCGATTCTGCTGCAATGGTTCGCATGGCAACAGCAACTGATGTTTATTTATTTCTTATTGGCCGCTAGAGAAGCTGGCACGTGAGCGGTATTGTTCGAGAGTTTGTAATGTGAGTGTGGAAATAAAAAAGAGTCCCACGTAGGAAAAAAAAGAAGAAAACTATTTTGTTTGAATATGAGAGCAACCATGTTTTTTTTTTTTTAAAGGCATGGGCACTCAAGAGGACATTTTCCATTGAATACACCTGATTATATTTAATCTTAATTGGACTTGAAAATTTGTGGTTAAGCAATTTTGAATTTTATTTTAATTAATATTAACATTTCAGACAAAAATGTATGCTGGAAGTTAAACAATGTCAATCGAGTGATTGTGTCTGTACACAAGACATATTGGTTCGTTATTCTTATACAAGCATACTCCTTTTCTTAGTAAAGTTATTCCATTTTTCTTGTGTTTATGTTCAGAGAGTTTGAGAGATTAAATTGCATCCTGGGAGCATTATAGCTTTGAAAGAGTGATTTCATAGGTTTCTTAGCATAACCATTTTGTTTTCTATGTCCTTTTTTTTTCCCGGGCTTTCTCTCTTCAATCTACAATGTTATAGTCCAGCTTCTTTTTTATATGGTTAATGGTAGGTGAGGAATCTAAAATAAGACCCAATGAGAATATTAAGAATCAAATCACTATGATGAATGGAAAGAGCCTTATGTTATAAAAGTTGTCAATCTCTCAGTTTTAGTATATCCAGAAATTTGTTTGTGATTTTGATTGATATTTCTAGAATTTCTCTCCCTTTGTGCCACATTAATTGTGCTTTTACCGAGATTTTTTCTCCCCCTTGCCCGTTCGGCTTGGCCCTTTGCTTCCAGCTCAAATAGATTTTGTGAAAAAATCTCAATCCAGTCGTTACTTGAATTAGGTATGTTAGATTACATATAGATGGTGCATAAGAAAAATACTAGACGGCAATGACATCTTGGTCTGTTCAGGACGAATTATGCCAGATGTGACCTCTCTTTTACCAACTTCGCCTGCCATCTTCAGTTCTCGATGTTATACTTTAGCATCTTCTTGGTTTGTTCATTCTTAGTTGGATATAGGCCACGCTCAATGGCTTTGAACCTCGTCATTCCATGTAAACGGGCAAGTTCAATCTCTCTCACGAGTACCATCAGTTGCTTTGTCACTCTCCCTATTCAATTATCCATCAATAATATATTTTCATATTTTGCAATCCTCAAAAAGACACAACACGATATATTAAAGTGTGCTATATGAGCACACAAGTTTGACATGCTTATGACTAATCGGTCCAAACAAAAAGCTATTGAATAAGAGTTACAGTAATCTACGACTTCTTTAGTCTTGACTAATGAAACCATGTTAGTTTCAGCATCGCTATCAAGCATTTATATCTTTGTGGGAAAAAGAAAAAAAAGAAAAGAACAGTCAATAGATGAAGGCATGGGTTTATTCCGACTCTCTCCAGACCTCTCCTCGCTACATTTGTGGTTCTCATGGCTCTAGGAGCCCGACTCAAGCGGAGGCAAAGTTGCATGTCGAGACTATTCCTATTGTCCCCCTTGAAATTTCCTACATGAGATGTCGATGGCGTAGTCGAAATTGAAATCTAAATGCCGTCCAAATTTTTTGTTCTTCTCGTGCATAATCAAAAAAGCACATGGCAGGGAAATTCTAATAACACGAAGTCGAACTCAAAATAGTTCTGGTCACCCAAGAAAGCCAAGAGAAAAATGTCATTATCACTATTATAAATAATATAACGCAACATATTATTATTTATTAATATTAGATTCTCCGGACAGGGAACATAGACTGATTGCTCTATATGAATAGGAACGAACCCCCCATCGACTTCGCAGCAGCGCAGCAGGCGATCACATGTTGAACGGTGAACGTAAGAACCCCGTTGGGCAATAAAGAAAATAAAGAAACGTTAGAACCACATGTTCTATACGTCAACGTCTTTAAAACAATTTTGCAAGGAGAAAAGTGAGGTTAAAGAAAGCAAACTGCAATTCGACCTTCTCAACATGCGACGACTTAGTCATAACAAAATTAAACCCTGCCATGTTCGAACTGAATTACGGCGAATCTTCCCAGTTCTTGCTGCAATGTTCAAATGGCAACACCAAACTATAAAAACCAATGAGCAATATCGATGAACCTCACATCGCACCGTCTTCAAATCTTCACCATCATATTCTTAGTATCAATCCTTGTTGTTCGTTCTTGACAGAATACAAGCTACGCACGAAATGGCCGCGAACCTCTTCACTCCCTTCCAGATGGGCAAGTTCGATCTCTCTCACAGGGTAGTGCTAGCGCCTCTGACGAGATGCAGAGCGATCGATGGGATTCCATTGCCGGTGCATGCAGAGTACTATGCGCAAAGAACGACCAAGGGTGGTTTTCTCATCACCGAAGGCACCCTCATCTCTGACACGGCCGCTGGGTACGTCCTTTTGTCCTGAGATCAAGCTGTCTTCTATATATCACGCAGAAAGGGATTGAAATTGTCTACATACCGATGTACACCTGAGTACCGCAAGCTATTTATACCCTATTCATTGCTTGACAGCAAGTAATATGAACTTCGCTTTGGATCATAGGAGGATCTTTAACTTTGAGAAATAAAATGTTGTTAAACCAGGTTTCCAGGTACTCCTCGAATTTACACTGAAGAGCAAGTCGAAGCATGGAAGAAGGTGGTGGAAGCTGTTCATTCCAAGGGCGGCATCATCTTCTGTCAACTTTGGCACGTTGGTCGTGCCTCCAACCGTGGTACTAAATTCATTTTCTCAAACCGACGCCACCAAAAATTTGTGTAGCTCCCCCATATATCACATAATCACGACCTGCACTATTTGAATCTGACAATCTGTTTTTGCTGTTATACTTTTTACCTACTTTGGCAATGTTAACTTATTAAATTTCACCTTCTATACTTGTTTCTAACAACAATTGGTATTATTTAATGGTGATTGTATTAGTTTATCAACCTGATCGAGGTGCTCCGATTTCGTCGACAAATCAATCTGTCTCCGATAAATGGAAAATCATCATGCCCGATGGGACTCTTGATGTTCCTCACAAACCAAGAGCTCTCCAAACACACGAAGTATGGGAGGTTATCGAGCAATATCGCCGAGCAGCTGCAAATGCCATTCGAGCAGGTTAGTCCATGAACTATAATCATATCGTGATAGATGCTAAAATTACTTGTATTTACTTTGTTTGTTGCACATAAGTATTAATAATCAAATCAATTTCCGCTTTAGGTTTTGATGGTGTTGAGGTGCATGGAGCACATGGCTATCTCATTGATCAATTCTTAAAGGACTCAATCAATGATAGAGTAGACGAATTTGGAGGATCAATTGAGAATAGATGCAGATTCTTGATGGAGATCGTCAAAGTGGTGGCAAAAGAAGTTGGCACTGATCGAACGGGTGTTAGAATCTCACCAGCGATTGACCACATGGATGCCACGGACTCCGATCCACTCAATCTAGGCCTATCGGTCATTGAGAGATTGAACAAGTTCCAAAATGAGATAGGTTCCAAACTCGCGTATCTCCATGTGACTCAACGTCAATTTAGAGCCAATGGCACGAAAAATTATGGTGAACAAGAGGAGGATGAAGCAGCTCGATTGATAAGAACTTGGAGGAGAGCTTATCAAGGTACTTTCATGTTAAGCGGCGGTTTCACCCGAGAGCTCGGGATGAAGGCTTTGGCTAGAGGAGACACGGACTTGATATCATATGGTCGGCTCTTCATCTCTAACCCTGATTTGGTCTACCGATTCAAGGTGGATGCACCATTGAATGGTTACAACAGAGAGACATTTTATACTCAAGATCCCGTTGTTGGTTACATAGATTACCCATTTCTTGACCAGGAAAATGGGGAAGTGACCCACTAGTAAATGAGAATGCTATTGGTGTGTTTGTACTTATGGGAACTTTGGGTTACATTGTACAAGTTAAAGCACTAAGGAGGATCGAAGAAATAAGACAACTAGTTCATTGCATATACCTTATGTCCGTGATAAGAGGGAACATGGTTTGTACATTTTAGAGTCAATTACATAGAGTCTGATGAATAATTATATCTCCTTGTTCAACAAACTATAATTCTCTTTTGTATTGTACTTGTTCGTATATTTTGATTATTAAAAAAAATACTTGGAGTAATATAATCAATTATGGTGGAAACCGATGTTCATGTGCTTTTTTTTTTTGGGGCGGTAAGAGGTGACACCCATCTGGGTTGTTGGAGAGTTTGTAGCGGGACATGGAAAAAAGAGTCCAGGGGAAAAACGGAAGGGAACAATTTATTTGAAATATAAGAGCGCCATGTAAGTGTTAAAAAATGAGCAATGCGATGAACCCGGAAAGGCTTTTTTCCATACGTCTACAGGTTTTGGCTTTCAAACTGGCGGAGCCTTAGGTGCAAATCTCACCTGCAACGCCACAGCACAAAGCATCCATTGCCCAAGAAAGAAAAAACAACAGCAAAGAAGACCATCCACAGACAGCCAATGCAATTCTTCATTTAGCAGAAATAACAAATATTAAATAAATAAATAATAAAATAAAAAAACCCAAGAGGCAGCATGAACCAACCTTCCCTGGGGCGGCAGCATCATCGCTAACGGGTTTCGAATCCATCGGATTCGGCTGCTAATCTTTCAGTTTAGAGTTCAAGTGAAGAATTTGCTGAAAGATTCAATTGCCCGATATATCAGAAAAGTTCCCGAAATTAGTTATCAGCCCAGTCATCAACGAGAACTCATCGAGCCAATCAAAGGAGGGTGTCTCAAATTTGTCTTCTCTTCTCTGGTTTTTCTCGAGATGGTAATGGCGGTTAGGGTTTTCACCAGCTGTGATGAGGAAGACGACCCGATCGCAGAGGCCGAAGCAGGGCTTTCCTACGTGGGCTTGGGCCTTGGAGATCGCTTATTGGGCCTTCTTCACGCAGGCAGTTCGAAGAAGTAAGCCCATTACATGAGGCACAATCAGTGAATTTTTCTTTTTTTGGCAAGTATATTAATTTCACGAGCATTTTGATATTTCCATTTCAGACTACTTTGTATATAAAAAAAAAAAAATCGTTCATACTAAGTTTAATTCATAATATAAGAAGGTATATGACGCAATGGGAATGGAAATAATGCGAATCCCTAGTTGCAAATAAAAGAAACACGCTTGCAACACGAACGAAAGTGCATGTGCATGAAGCATGGCAATTTGCATGAAGCGCAGCAATTCAAGAGATAAACAATAAAAAAGAAAAATTCAATTAAATATTTTTTCCTAGATCATAGAGATGGAATTAGAATAATGTCACAATGTCGATTATTCAGTTCATCCCAGGATTTATATAAATACTCTTTATTCCCTCCAATGAATGTATTATTATTACCTCTACGTTCATCACATGCTCAAATTAGAAAATTTTCGATACGTATATACAGAGTAACCACTTATTTTAGTGTTCCTATCTTAAAAAGATTCTTAGTGCAATGGTTAATCATACATAATGAAAAAAGATTTTCATCATGTACACAGAACAATAAAAAATGATATTTTTGTGCAATGATCCCCCTTGAAAATTTGCTACACGAGATGTCATGGTCCAAATCAAAATCAAAGTTGCGTCCATACCTCTTGTTCTCGCACATCATCAAGCGATCATCTCGCAGATGAATAATGATTGTGCACGGTAGAAGTCAATTAGAGTTTTCTCGATCGAGAAGCAAAGAGAAAAATTTCATTTTAATTATCATTATTATAAAGTAAGGGAACCATATTATTATTATTATTTTTTTTTTTCGGCAGGTGATGAAATGTCGAACGGTCAATGTAAGAACCACACCGGGTAAATATCGCCGATTTTCCATCCCCGTACACCGTCGATACGACATTCTTAAACACGTTTTTTTCTTGAAGAGAAAGAAGGTCAAAGAAGGCCAAATTGCGATTCGACTCTCCCAGCCTCCTGGCATGCACGTAATGGATTACGTCGATTCTGCTGCAAGGGTTCGCATGGCAACAGCAACTGATGTTTATTTATTTCTTATTGGCCGCTAGAGAAGCTGGCACGTGAGCGGTGTTGTTCGAGAGTTTGTAATGTGAGTGTGGAAATAAAAAAGAGTCCCTCGTAGGAAAGAAAGAAGGAAACTATTTTGTTTGAATATGAGAGCAACCATGTCTTTGTCTTTTAAAGGCATGGGCACTCAAGCGGACATTTTCCATTGGATACGCCTGATTTTATTTAATCTTTAATTGGACTTGAAAAGTTGTGGTTAAGCAATTTTGAATTTTATTTTAATTAATATTAACATTTCAGACAAAAATGTATGTCGGAAGTTAAACAATGTCAATCGAGTGATTTATTTGTACACAAGACATATTGGTTTGTTATTCTTATACAAGCATACTCCTTTTCTTAGTAAAGTTATTCCATTTTTCTTGTGTCTATGTTCAGAGAGTTTGAGAGGTTAAATTGTATCCTGAGAGCATTATAGCTTTAAAAGAGTGATTTCATAGGTTTATTAACAGAACTATTTTGTTTTCTATATGTCTTTTTTTTGGACTTTCTCTCTTCAATCTCCAATGTTATAGTCCAGCTTCTTTTTTCTTATGGTTAATGGTAGGTGAGGAATCTGAAATAAGACCCAATGAGAATATTAAAAGTCAACTCACAATGATGAATGAAAGAGTCTTATGTTATAAAAGTTGTCAATCTCTTAGTTTTAGTATATCCAGAAATTTGTTTGTGATTTTGATTGATATTTCTAGAATTTCTCTCCCTTTGTGCCACATTAATTGTGTTTTTACCGAAATTTCCTCTCCCCCTTGCTCATTCGTTTTGGCCCTTTGCTTCAAGCTCAAATAGATTTTGTGAAAAGATCTCAATCCAGTCATTACTTGAATTGAGTATATTAGATTACATATAGATGGCGCATAAGAAAATTACTAGATGACAATGACATCTTGGTCTATTCAGAAGGAATTATGCCAGACGTGACCTCTCTTTTACTAACTTCGCCTGCCATCTTTAGTTCTCGATGGAATACTTTAGCATCTTCTTGGTTTGTTCATTCTTAGTTGGATATAAGCTACGCTCAATGGCTTTGAACCTCATCATTCCATGTCAACGGACAAGTTCAATCTCTCTCAGGAGTACCATCAGTTGTTTTCTCTCTCTCCCTATTCAATTATTCATCAATAATATATTTTCGTATGTTTGCAATCCTCAACAAGACACAGCATGATATATTAAAGCGAGCTATATGAGCATACAAGTTTGACATGCTTATGACTGATCTGTCCAAACAAAAAGCTATTGAATAAAAGTTATGGTAATCTATGACTTACTTTAGTCTTGACTAATGAAACCATGTTTGTTTCAGCATGGCTATCAAGCATTTATATCTTTGTGGGAAAAAGAAAAAAAAGAAAAGAATAGTCAATAGATGAAGGCAAGGGTTTATTCCGACTCTCTCTAGACCTCTCCTTGCTATTTTTGCAGTTCTCATGGCCTGACTCAAGCGAAGACAAAGTTGCATGTTGAGACTATTCTTATTCTCCCCCTTGAGATTTCCTGCATGAGATGTCAATGGCGTACTCCGACTCTCTCTAGACCTCTCCTTGCTACTTTTGCGGTTCTCATGGCTCCAGGAGGCCTGATTCAAGCGAAGACAAAGTTGCATGTTGAGACTATTCTTATTCTCCCCCTTGAGATTTCCTACATGAGATGTCAATGGCCTAGTTGAAATTGAAATCTAAATGCCGTCCAATTTTTTGTTTTTTGTTTTTTTTTTTTTGGTAAAGAAAGAGAAATGAAATCTTGCTGACCAGGATCGAACTGGGGACCTATAGTGTGTAAGACTAACGTGATAACCACTACACCACAGTAACCTCGTTCCGTCCAAATTTTTTGTTCTTCTCGTGCATAATCAAAAAAGCACATGGCAGGGAAATTCTAATAACATGAAGTCGAAGTCAAAAGAGTTCTGGTCACCCAAGAAAGCCAAGATAAAAATGTCATTATCATTATTATAAATGATATAACGCAACATATTATTATTTATTAATATTAGATTCTCTGGACAGGGAACATAGACTCGGGGTGTGCATGGTCCGGGCGGGCGGTTCCCGACCTAGAACCAGGAACCGCCCGCTAAGGACCGGTTCCGAAAAATTGGAACCGGGATCCACCCGGGAACCGGACCGCCGGTCCGGTCCGGTTCCCGGGTGGATCCATGGAACCGATTTTGATGCCAAAAATTCTGGTTTCGTGAGGAGAAACCCACCGTAGTGAAGTGAATTATTCCGGTCCTGCTTGAAACAGGAAGTATGGATTTGCTTTGGTCAGACTTGATTAAAAGCATTCTCAACTTTAAGCAGAACCTATGTGAAATCAAACCTTCATCATCATCCAATTAACACATCATCATCTGCTTCTCTCATTTTTCTTCAAATGGAGGTTATTTAAGTGCACTGCAGATAACGAGAAGAAAGAGAGAATGAACCTTGAAATGATGGCGAGAATGAAAGTGAAAGCTGGGATGAGGTTCATCATGGCCGTGCCTAGCACAGGGGAGCTGTAATCGATCCCGGCATACCCGCATATCTGCGATGCGGATCTGCATCAACCAAATCACTAAAAAAAATTCACCACGTTTTCCCGTACCAAACTCTCAGCAGTAGATCAAGACGTTTCGCTTTGAAAGAATTCCAAGAAAAGCAAAATCCACCAAGTCCACAAATTAATGCGAAACGAGTACACTTCACTCACTCACCCGACCAGAGCAAGCAAGAAGATTTTGCGAAGCACGGAGAAAGTGAGAGGAGGGCGCGACCCTGACCTACCAAATAGAGCAAACAAACAAGTCAAGAACTTAAAACCCTTCTCCTCCCTTTCGCCTGCTATCAATGGAGCTAGCGAGTGACAGGCATGAGCAGAGCACGAACTTGCGAGAGATGATGAAGGGGCAAGGAAGGAGGACAAGAGAGGAGAGGGCATTATAGTAGAAGGCCAAGGTGTACTTGTTGAGCCCATTGGACATTGGCCATTTTCGCCACCACCATGCTGCTCGCTTGAACCAGAACCACCATTATCATCCCCACGAACGGCAGCGAACCCCCGACCCTCCCCTCCATCTCCATCTCTCTCTAGCTCTCTAGCTCTCTTCTTAGTTCGTGGGTAAAATAATTGGAGGACCCCGAGAAGCTTTCCTCCGTTTTACGGGACCGCCATCGATTGGATGATTTTGTTTGACTTTAAAACCGACGGAAGACAAAGATCTCTCCCTAGAGAGAAGAGACGCGAATTAGGGTTTGCGAATTAGGGCTCCGTGAGTTGCGACTTTTGTTTTGTTTAGTATTTTTTTTTTTAATTATAAATAGGTATTGGTCCAGTCCGGGTGGGCGGGCGGGCGGATCCGCCCACGGAACCGAGAACCGGACTGGTTCCCACCGGTTCTCAATTTATTGGACCCGGGAACCGGACCGGTTCCCTCAAGAAACGCCAGTTTCGGGCGGTTCCGGTCTGGTTCCGGGCGGTCCGGTGGATCCGGGTATTTTGCACACCCCTACATAGACTGATTGCTCTATATGAACAGGAACGAACCCCCCACCGACTTCGTAGCAGCGCCGCAGGCGATGAAATGTTGAACGGTCAACTTAAGAACCCCGTTGGGCAATAAAGAAAACAAAGAAACGTTTTTTTTTTTTTTAACAGGAACAAAGAAACGTTAGAAACACATGTTCTATACGTCAACGTCTTTAAAACAATTTTGCAAGGAGAAAAGTGAGGTTAAAGAAAGCAAATTGCAATTCGACCTTCCCAACATGCGACGACTTAGTCATAACAAAATTAAACCTTGCCATGTTCAAACTGAATTACGGCGAATCTTCCCAGTTCTTGCTGCTATGTTCAAATGGCAATACCAAACTATAAAAACCGATGAGCAATATCGATCAACCTCACATCGCACCGTCTTCAAATCTTCACCATCATATTCTTAGTGTCAATCCTTGTTGTTTGCTCTTGACAGAATACAAGCTACGCACGAAATGGCCACGAACCTCTTCACTCCCTTCCAGATGGGCAAGTTCGATCTCTCTCACAGGGTAGTGCTAGCGCCTTTGACGAGATGCAGAGCGATCAATGGGATTCCATTGCCGGTGCATGCAGAGTACTATGCGCAAAGAACGACCAAGGGTAGTTTTCTCATCACCGAAGGCACCCTCATCTCTGACACGGCCGCTGGGTACGTCCTTTTGTCCTGAGATCAAGCTGTCTTCTATATATCACGCAGAAAGGAACTGAAATTGTCTACATACCGATGTACACCTGAGTACCGCAAGCTATTTATACCCTATTCATTGCTTGACAGCAAGTAATATGAACTTCGCTTTGGATCATAGGAGGATCTTTAAATTTAAGAAATAAAATGTTGTTAAACCAGGTTTCCAGGTACTCCTGGGATTTACACTGAAGAGCAAGTCGAAGCATGGAAGAAGGTGGTGGATGCTGTTCATTCCAAGGGCGGCATCATCTTCTGTCAACTTTGGCACGTTGGTCGTGCCTCCAACCGTGGTACTAAATTCATTTTCTCAAACCGACGCCACAAAATATCTCTGTAGCTCCCCCATATATCACATAATCACGACCTGCGCTATTTGAATTTGACAATCTGTTTTTGCTGTTATACTTTTTTCCTACTTTGGCAATGTTAACTTATTAAATTTCACCTTCTATACTTGTTTCTAACAACAATTGGTATTTTATAATGGTGATTGTATTAGTTTATCAACCTGATGGAGGCGCTCCGATTTCGTCGACAAATCAATCCATCTCCGATAAATGGAAAATCATCATGCCCGATGGGACTCTCGATGTTCCTCACAAACCAAGAGCTCTCAAAACACACGAAGTATGGCAAGTTATTGAGCAATATCGCCAAGCAGCTGCAAATGCCATTCGAGCAGGTTAATCCATGAACTATAGTCATATCGTGATGGATGCTTAAATTAGTTTTATTTACTTCGCTTGTTGCACATAAGTATTAATAATCAAATCGATTTCAACTTCAGGTTTTGATGGTGTTGAGGTGCATGGAGCACATGGCTATCTCATTGATCAATTCTTAAAGCATTCAATCAATGATAGAGTAGATGAATTTGGAGGATCAACTGAGAATGGATGCAGATTTTTGATGGAGATCGTCAAAGTGGTGGCAAAAGAAGTTGGCATTGATCGAACGGGAGTTAAAATCTCACCAGTAGTTGACCATAATGATGCCATGGATCCTGATCCACTCAATCTAGGCCTAGCAGTCATCGAGCGATTGAACAAGTTCCAAAATGAGATAGGTTCCAAACTCGCATATCTCCATGTGCCTCAACCTCGATTCACAGCCAATGGCATGGAAAATTATGGCAAACAAGAGGAGGATGAAGAAGCTCGATTGACGAGAACTTGGAGGAGAGCTTATCAAGGTACTTTCATGTTAACCGGCAATTTCACCCGAGAGCTCGGGATGAAGGCTTTGGCTGGAGGAGACACGGACTTGATATCGTATGGTCGGCTCTTCATCTCTAACCCTGATTTGGTCTACCGATTCAAGGTGGATGCACCATTGAATGGTTACAACAGAGAGACATTTTATACTCAAGATCCAGTTGTTGGTTACATAGATTATCCATTTCTTGACCAGGAAAATGGGGAAGTGACACACTAGTAAATGAGAATGCTATTGGTGTGTTTGTACTCATGGGAACTTTGGGTTACATTGTACGAGTTAAAGCACTAAGGAGGATCGAAGAAATAAGATAACTAGTCCATTGGATATACCTTAGTCCGTGACAATAGGGAACATGGTTTGTACATCATAGAGTCAATTACGTAGAGTCTGATGAATAATTATATCTCCTTGTTCAACAAACTATAATTCTCTCTTGTATTGCACTTGTTCGTATAATTTGATTATTAATAAAAATACGTAAAATAATATAATCGATTATGGTGGAAACCAATGTTCATGTGCTTTTTTTTTTTCACCGGTAAGAGGTGACACCCATATGGGTTGTTGGAGAGTTAGTAGCGGGAACATGGAAAAAAGAGTCCGGGGGAAAACGGAAGGGAACTATTTATTTGAAATATAAGACAAATATGGTCACTGCTTCTAGAATCCTTTTTGTCAATGTTCCTATTGTACAAATTCTCCCGATGAAGTAGACCCATATGCAAAACCCTGACGGAAGCACATAAAGTCAAAAGATACTATGTACCAAAGGTACTTAAACGGAGACTCATCCGTTGATACTCTTGGTAAGTGTGATAAATTTCAATTTATGGTTTCTTATGCTCCAACTCCACCACCAGAGTTCATTGCTCCACCCTCGGTTTCACCGGATCCACCACCGTCACCACCATCACCTCCTCCTCTGAAGAAATCATCCATTTTCCCGTTTTATAAGCCAATCCTAAAGTGGACAAAAAAAATTCCTATTCACTCAAAATTCCACAAGCAACATCGCCTAGCTCTTCCATTGCTATGTTTCGAGAGGCAGATTTTCCTCCTCTTGTACGTGAAAACTCGCAACTTTCATTCCCTACTCTAGAAGAATTCATTGATCCACAAGGTAGATATCGACATGTTCCCAAAATACTTGCCCCCACTGATGAGGATGAACATGGAATATAGAAAAGAACTCCTGTTGCTGAAGCCGTCTTGAATTGACAATCGAAGACTCTTTTAGCACACAACAATGCATTTAAAGCAATTGACTCCAAAATTGTGAATGTGCAACAAGATCTTTGAAGACATGATGAAACTAGCAAGAAGATGCTTTCGGACTTCCAAAAGAGGCTTAATGCCTTAGAATCCGGACAACATTTGGGATATCATCATCTTGAAAGTCCCAAGGCGGAAATAGAAAAGCTCAAAAGACAGATCCAACTCTTTGAAGAAGGAATGTCCAATCCTTTCAACCCATTTCCAACTACGGTGCGGACAGAGCATTCGTTTCCACCACCTCAAAATACATCTATCTTTGCTGCCCTTACAGACATTCCTATCAGACAAGATAAGACTAGATGTGGTAGATATGTGAAATCACCTCAAAGAACTTGATCGAATAAGGAAAGAAAAGGGAAAAGAGAAGATGCCTGAAGAATCCCTGCTTGTTATAAAGGAAAAGCCAAGCCAAATGATGCTATCAAATCCGTTAGAATCTTTTTTGAAAGATCTAAGCAATCGAGAAGAACAGCCAGATCATGTCACTTCAAAAGACCAAATTCTAGCAGAATCGGTTTTTCCGAACAATTCTGACACAAAGTTAGATTCACTATCTCCTTCAACCTCTTCATCCTTCTCAATCCCTGACCTTGACTCCTTCCCTATTATGCCGGTAACGTCATCAATATTCATGGCCGACCCTCCAGATCAGGATATGGAATCCAACCCTTCTGAACTAGATGTGGTTCAAGCAAACAATCATTCTCTGAATATGACCACTTCCTCCAAATAGTTTTTCAAAATAAAGAATAGAAAAAGGGGTAAAATTGATTTTTAATTCCCAGGCATTGTTGACGATATTCCCTATTCCAAATGGTTGCATGTATTAAGACAAGAAAGATTTGAGGAATTCCTTAATTTTATGATTTTTGAGAATCATATGGATATTTAAATTAAATATTTTCGAAAGTGGTACAAGCTGGAATTTAAATAAATGTAAAAAAAGAAAAAAGAAAAAGGGGCATGATAAATGGATTATTTTAATTGGTACAAATTCCATAAATTTTATTTTATGAATAATTGTATCTTGTTGCATGTATGATGAGGTCTTGATGCATGCATGCCAATGAATTGAGATGCATGTATGAATTCAATGCTGAATATGATTTTGTTTGCCATTACATCATGTGCCATGCTGAGTTGAGACCTAAATTGGTAAGCATGAATAAGGATAAATGAGGAAATTGTCTGTGGCGGATGATAATGTCCTCGGGAGTTTCAAGATGCCCGGAAAGTTGGGGGTGCCGGAAGCCCTGGAGGTTTGTGCCCAGGGGGATGCCTCGTGATGCCAGTTGGGGTGCGAGATGCCCGACCAGGGAGTGTAAATGCTGGAAGCCTCGGAGGTCTTTGCCCGAGGGGATGCCTCGTGATGCCAGTTGGGATGCGAGATGCCCGGAATGTGGGGGGCCGGATGCCCGGTGGCCTTAAATGGCTGAATGCCGAAGGTTTTTCTTGAGATGCCCGGATGGGGTGCGAGTGTAAAGTATGGGATGAAATTAATGATCCCAAGAAAGATTGATGTGGTGATCGAATTGGAAATTAAAAGTGGAAATTGAATCATGCATGATATGATATGATGATGATCACCTATGGCATGATGATATGCATGATGATATGCATGTATGATATGATGTGATGAAGATCACCTATGGTATGATGACATGTGTATGATGTGATGATGACCACCTATGGTATGATGATACATGTGTGTATGACATAATAATGATCATCTATGGCATGATGACATGTATGTGATATGATTATGATGAGGATGTATGATGGTATATGCATGGCTTCAAGGTAAGTATGCTTGGATGCATGAGTGTCATGTATGATGATTGATTGTATTGTATGCATACTTGGTTAAATGTCCAAGCTCTTACCAATCATTATAAATATGATGTCCTTTTTGGTTTTGTCACAAGGTTTACGAGAAGTCTCAAACATTGGTGGCAATCGGTGACAGAACAAGACCAGGTTCAATTTTTACTTTCACCACATTTCAGCCATGCCATTTCCCTTTTATATCATTTTTTTTTATTTATATTGGAAAACCTTATGACCTTCATGAGCTCAAAAGGAGAGAATTCTTTGAAAGAAAATGTTGCTCTTTTCAAAAAAAGCATCTCGATAAACATTATTGAGAAATGCTCAAACTTTTCTATGGTATTAGAGTTGATCCAAACCTAAAGCAAATATTCTTGACTTCCATCCCTAAAGAGTTATCCTAGTAGGTTGAGAATTCTTTTCTTAGTAGACAAAGAAGAATTATGAATATTCTTTTGGGAGAAATACAACAAGAGATCCATCTATGCTTAGAAGATTTATGTTTAAAGCGCCAAATGGTCAAAACCTATCTCACGGACAACAGAGAACTAGATAAAGCCTGCTCTCGCCAGGAGCTAAAGATCAAATGCTCCAAAAGAGACTGTGATGGCTCTTGTGGAAAGTCTTCCAGAAAGAAGAAGTACTTTAAGAAATTCTGGATAAAGAAATCTAGACATGGCTCTAAGCACTTCTGGAGAAAGAAGAAATGACGATTCCTATGCAAATGTAAGGATCGCTCAGGCCACAATAAATCAACTTGATGCTTCATGTGCAATTAAAAGACATGAATCATTTGATATATCACATAGAGAATAAGACATGTATTTCACTTGAAAATGATGATATCGAATCTCTATTCTTTGCGGATGAAGAACCATCTGAACAAACTTTTTGTGTCATTCCTTGTTACCAAACTCCCAATGAAACTGATTCAGATTCAAATTCCGAAGACCTTTTTCACATATCCCTCACTTCATTAGAACAAAACCCTGACATATTTTTAAGCCAAATCTATTGTCCCCATTTTCCTGTGAAAATTTTCACTTCAAAGTTTGCCAAGCCTATCACTGTCATTACTCTCATAGACACTGGTGAAAGTTGTTCAATATTATACACTAAAGTACTTCATGAAGAATATTAGACTTCCTGTGTTCAGTATTTTAATTTTGCCTCAAGAGATACTTTTTCTATGAATGTAAGAACTACTCTAGTAACTATTCATTTTTTCCCCAGTGTTCCATAACTACAAAAATCTTCGGATCTAGTCTTCCCAATAAATATTTGATCATTGGTTGGGACATTATGACTCAGATTTCTTAGCTTCGTATCATTCTTGGAAACAGTCTTAAGTATAAGGATCAATTCTCTGAATTTGTCAATATCCAAAAACTGTTTTCCATCCAAATGAATTTGTTAGATCCAATAATGCAGAAGCTGTTAGAATCTTATTCAGAATCTCATTATGAATTCTCCCAAAAATGTTCTCATCCTTTATGAAAAAATCTGGAATTCTTTGTTCGCATTCCCTTAAAAAAGAATGAAGACATCAATCCAACTAAGACAAGTCATATGAGAATGAATCCAGAACATTTGGTTGTTGCTCAGAAGGAATGCTCAAAATTGTTACAACAATGCCTTATTGAAATCTCCAATTCTCAATGGGATTGTGAAGCCTTTTATATCAATAAGCGTGCCGACCAAAATAAAGGAAAAATGCGACTGATAATAAACTACCAGCCTCTTAATCTCTTCCTTCAAGGTGACAAATTCCCTTTACCTTCAAGAAATTCCCTCTTTACCGGATTATTCAAAGCCCACATCTACTCCAAATTCGATCTCAAAGCCGGATTTTGGCAATTGGGCATCCATCCTGAAGACAGACCCAAAACAGGGTTTTGCATCCCGAACCAACATTTTTAATGGAAAGTTCTTCCTTTTGACTTAAAGGTGGCACCATCCTTGTTTCAGAAAGCCATGTGTCAAATTTTCCAACCCATCTTGTCAAGCGCAGCAATATATATTGATGATATTATGCTCTATAGCCCTGATGAAGAATCCCATTGCCATTGGGCAGTTTGTAGAAATGGTGAAAAAACATGGGATTATGTTTTCTCAAATAAAGATGAATATTGCCCAAACATAAATCGAATTTCTTGGTATGCACCTTAACAAATGGACATACTATCTAGGGCCACACATTGCTAAGGAATTATTAAAATTTCATGAAGAGAACTTTATGACAAAACATGTTCAGCAATTTCTTAGGATAATTAATTATCTCAGAGACTTTATTCCAAATATTTTCAAACTACTAATTCCACTGCAATCAATGCTGAAGAAGAATCCCCCACCTTAGGGAAAACTTTAGACTAAAGCAGTTGCTGAACTTAAGGAGATTATGCAGACTCTTCCCCCATTGCAAATCCTTTCAACAGGAAAGAGAATTCTCCAGATTGATGCCAGTGATGGATATTGGGCAGCTATCCTATTCGAAGAAATTAATGGTAAGAGACATCTGTGTGCCTACAAAAGTGAAAAAATTTCCCAAGCTAAAATGCTTTATCATTTCACTTTCAAATAAATCTTGGCGGTAAAAAATGGCATAAAAAAGTTCGAATTCCATCTCATCAGCATCACTTCCTTGTAGAATTAGACATGACATTTTTTCCTTAGATGACCAAGTTTAAACAGAGGCAGATCCCAAATTCTCGACTGCTTCGATGGGCCGAATAGTTTTCAAAATATTCTTTTGAAACCAAACACATTGCTGGGAAGAAGAACGTGCTTGCTGACTTCTTATCAAGACCAAGAGTATCAGCAGAAATCAACATGTACATCATGAGGCATGCTTTCCATACTCTTCATCACAATGAAAAGTATAAGACTAAGAGAATATGAGATTGGCTAAGCTGGTGATACCCCCAAGAGATTGTTGAACAAGTCCAGAATGACAGCCTCACTAAAAACATGGAAAACCTCATGTGGCAATGCCACACAGATCTATTCAGATTCCATAGAGATTCAATTCTTTATCCTTTTGGATTAAACTCAGACTATCCGTTTATACATCCTTTAATTTGGAAGGAAGAAGACTTCCCTGATCAGTTGTGATGGTTATTATGGTACTTAACCAATAAGTACTTAAGAGCTATTGAGATTCCAACCAGAAGATTTATTGCCAACCTCACTAGGATATTCGAACTCGGTTGAAACATTGAAAGGGAAAATGATAGAAACCTCTTAGACTTTCTTAATTGGTTTTATCCTCTCAGTCACTAGAAGCAGCTCTTACATCAAGAATTGAGAACCATCCAACGAAACCCTAAAGTCCACACTATTCTATTCTTCAGATGTCCATGGGCTTTTGTAAAGAACAATGGTAACATCACTGATGCTCCATAGATTATAGGTACTACATCCTATAAACCTCAACCATACCTCACAGAAGCTCGGATTTACAAATCTTTTCTAGGACTTGTTGGTTGCTGTGAACACCAGTACCGAGAACTCTAAAGAATTTTGTGCCAAGAAAATAAAATCATTCATGAAGATATATGGAACTATAATGTACCAATTGCAAGGGATCATTATAGCAAAAGCCAAAGAAGCACTCGAGGAATTCAAACAAGATGTATCATCACAAGAGCAAGAAATGACAGACACAGATGATCCTGCACAGTCCTTTCAAGACCCCTACGCATAATGGGGAGGTCCTCTTTCCCAAGACCCCTATGATCAGGGACCTTTGTCCTTATCTCTAGGCATGGACACATCCTACTATGCTCAGTCATCCAATTGGCCTCAGCCAAGCATTTCTACCAACACTACATGCTCCTCCTAGAATCAAGAGGAAACATCCTCTTCAAACCAAATTCTCTAACCAAATTCACTTGTAGGACTTGAGCAAAAGTACGAAGAACATCTTCTGGCAATACATAGTTCTGATGACTCAGACTATGACTACAATGCTCGTGATGGACGACACCGGTGACTCTCTGAGTGTCTTTAGGCTCTGAACTAAATGTCAGAGTGGCTTTTTGCTAAAAGGCTATCCCCGAAGGGCTTGAACGAAGAGGTTCGCCCACTGTGCGAAAGCATACCTGTGGGAAACTGACTCCGTTTTTCCCTGATTCTAAGTCTAGATCCATTCATGGGTGCATGCTACCCTTACCTCTCGAGAGGTCTTTCGAAGCTGAGACCCCCAGATTGGCATCGAGCCAGGTTAAGGTGGATCTGGGTGCATGCTAAAGGGATCTTAGCTCTCCCACATCGCTTGGGAGAAGCCCTCTATCTGGGGGTCTCAGCCTCAAAAGACGTCTTGAGAGGTGAGGGGAGCCGCAACGGTTATAAAGTAGGCTAGAGAGCTTCTCCCAAGCGATATGGGATAGCTAAGATCCCTTTAGAATGCACCCGGATCCACCTTAACCTGACTTTGATGCTAATCTAGGGGTCTCAACCTCAAAAAACATCTTAACCTACAACGCTACAGCACAAAGCATCCATTACCCAAGAAACAAAAAACAACGGCCAAGAAGACCATCCACAGACAGCCAATGCAATTCTTCATTTAGCAGAAATAACAAATATTAAATAAATAAATAATCAAAAAAAAAAAAAAATCCAAGAAGCAGCATGAACCAACTTTCCTTGGGGCAGCAGCATTATCGCTAACGGGTTTCGAATACATCAAATTCGGCGGCTAATCTTTCAGTTTAGAGTTCAAGTGAAGAATTTGCTAAAAGATTCAATAGCCCGATATATTAGAAAAGTTCCCGAAATTAGTTATCAGCCTAGTGATGGCGCCGATCAAAGGAGGGTGTCGCAAATTTGTCTTTTCTTCTCTGATTTCTTTCGAGATGGTAATGGCGGTTAGGGTTTCCACCAGGTGCGATGAGGAAGACGAGGCCACCACAGAGGACCAAGCTGGGCTGTCCTACGTTGGGCTTGGGCCTTGGAGACTTGCTTATTGGGCCTTCTGCACGCTGGCAGTTTGAAGAAGTAAGCCCACTACACGAGGCACGATTAGTGATTTTTTTTTTTTTTTTTTTTGGCAAGTATATTAATTTCACAAGCATTTTGATTTTTCCATTTAAGATTGCTTTGTATAAAAAATCGTTCATACTAAGTTTAATTCATAATATAAGAAGGTATATGATGCAACGGGAATGGAAATAATGCGAATCCCGGATTGCAAATACGAGAAACATGCTCGCAACACAAATGAAAGTGCATGTGCACGAAGCACGAAAATTTGCATGAAGCATGGCAATTCAAGAGATAAGTAATAAAAAAGAAAAATTCACTTAAATATTTTTTCCTGAGATCATAGAGATGGAATTAGAATAATGTCACAATGTTGATTATTCAGTTCATTCCAAAATTTATATAAATACTCTTTATTCCCTCCGATGAATGTATTACCTCTACGTTCATCACATGCTCAAATTATAAAATTTTCAATACGTATATACAGAGTAACCACTTGTTTTAGTGTTCCTATCTTAAAAAGATTCTTAGTGCAATGGTTAATCATACCTAATGAAAAGAGATTTTCGTCTTTTCAATATGTTGATTGTACATAGAACAATAAAAAATGATATTTTTGTGCAATGATCCCCCTTGAAAATTTGCTACACGAGATGTCTATGGCATGGTCCAAATTGAAATCAAAGTTGCGTCCATACCTCTTGTTCTCGCACATCATCAAGCGATCATCTCGCAAATGAATAATAATTGTGCACAGTAGAAGTCAATTAGAGTTTTCTCGATCGAGAAGCAAAGAGAAAAATTTCATTTTAATTATCATTATTATAAAGTAAGGGAACCATATTATTATTATTATTATTATTATTATTATTATTATTATTCTCGGCAGGTGATGAAATGTCGAACGGTCAATGTAAGAACCACACCGGGGAAGAGACCTTGGCATAAATATCGCCGATTTTCCATCCCCGTACACCGTCGGTACGACATTCTTAAACACGATTTTTCCTTGAAGAGAAAGAAGGTCAAAGAAGGCCAAATTGCGATTCGACTCTCCCAGCCTCCTGGCATGCACGTAATGGATTACGTCGATTCTGCTGCAAGGGTTCGCATGGCAACAGCAACTGATGTTTATTTATTTCTTATTGGCCGCTAGAGAAGCTGGCACGTGAGCGGTGACGTTCGAGAGTTTGTAATGTGAAGGAAACTATTTTGTTTGAATATGAGCAACCGCGCTTTTGTTTTTTAAAGGCATGGGCACTCAAGAGGACATTTTCCATTGAATACGCCTGATTACATTTAATCTTAATTGGACTCGAAAAGTTATGGTTAAGCAATCTTGAATTTTATTTCAATGAATATTAACACTTCCGACTAAAATGTACGTCGGAAGTTAAACAATGTCAATCGAGTGATTGTGCCTGTACACAAGATATATTGGTTCGTTATTCTTGTACAAGAATACTCCTTTTCTTAGTAAAGTTATTCTATTTTTCATGTTTATGTTCAGAGAGTTTGAGAGGTTAAATTGTATCTTGAGAGCATTATAGCTTTAAAAGAGTGATTTCATAGGTTTCTTAGCAGAACCATTTTGTTTTCTGTCTTTTTTTTTTCCAGGCTTTCTCTCTTCAATCTCCAATGTTATAGTCCAGCTTCTTTTTTATATGGTTAATGGTAGGCGAGGAATCTAAAATAAGACCCAATGAGAATATTAAAAGTCAAATCACAATGAATGAAAATAGCCTTATGTTGCTTTACCCAAAAAAAAAAAAAAAAAAAAAAAAAAAAGCCTTATGTTATAAAAGTTGTCAATCTCTTAGTTTTAATATATCCATAAATTTGTTTGTAATTTTGATCGATATTCTAGAATTTCTCTCCCTTTGTGCCACATTAATTGTGCTTTTACGGAGATTTCCTCTCCCCCTTGCCCGTTCGGCTTGGCCCTTTGCTTCTAGCTCAAATAGATTTTGTGAAAAAAATCTAAATCTAGTCGTTACTTGAATTAAGTATGTTAGATTACATATAGATGGCGCATAAGAAAAATACTAAATGGCAATGACATCTTGGTCTGTTCAAAAGGAATTATGCCAGATGTGACCTTCTCTTTTACTAACTTCGCCTGCCATCTTCAATTCTTGATGTTATGCTTTATCATCTTCTTGGTTTGTTCATTCTTAGTTGGATATAAGCTACGCTCAATGGCTTTGAACCTCATCATTCCATGTCAACAGGCAAGTTCAATCTCTCTCAGGAGTACCATCAGTCGCTTTCGCTCTCTCCCTATTCAATTGTCCATCAATAATATATTTTCATATGTTTGCAATCCCCAACAAGACACGACACAAAATATTAAAGTGCACTATATGAGCATACAATGTCGACATGCTTATGACTAATCGGTCCAAACATAAAGCTATTGAATAAGAGTTACAGTAATCTACGACTTCTTCGGTCTTGACTAATGAAACCATGTTTGTTTTAGCATCGCTATCATGCATTTATATCTTTGTGGGAAAAAGAAAAAAAGAAAAGAACATTGAACCCATATGTGTTAGTGTCCTCCCTTATGGGTGAAGTGAAGTGCTCAAACCTAAATATTATTCAAGTTTGAGTGCTCCATCATCTCGATGGAGCACGACACAATATGTTGAAAGGGTGCGAGAATTGGGCATGGACTGGGGGCAAGCCCCTAACATCGTTCACTATCCTTGCCACATTATCCATAAAATAAGGTTGGCAATAGATGAAGGCACGGGTTTATTCCAATTCTCTCCGGACCTCTCCTTGCTACTTTTGTGATTCTCATGACTCCAGGAAACCCGACTCAAGCGAAGACAAAGTTGCATGTCGAGACTATTCTTTTTCTCCCCCTTGACATTTCCTACATGAGATGTGGATGGCGTGGTCGAATTGAAATCTAAATGCCGCCCACAATTTTTGTTCTTCTCGTGCATAGTCAAAAAAACACATGGCACGGAAATTCTAATCACACGAAGTCGAAGTCAAAGAGTCCTGGTCACTCAAGAAAGCCAAGAGAAAACGTCATTATCATTATTATAAATGATCTAACGTAACATATTATTATTTATTAATACTAGATTCTCTGGACAGGGAACATAGACTGATTGCTCTATATGAACAGGAACGAACCGCCCACCGACTTCGTAGCAGCGCAGCAGGCGATGAAATGTTGAACGGTCAACGTAAGAACCCCGTTGGGCAATAAAGAAAATAAAGAAACGTTAGAACCACATGTTCTATACGTCAACGTCTTTAAAACAATTTTGCAAGGAGAAAAGTGAGGTTAAAGAAAGCAAATTGCAATTCGACCTTCCCAACATGCGACGACTTAGTCATATCAAAATCAAACCTAGCCATGTTCAAACTGAATTACGGTGAATCTTCCCGGTTCTTGCTGCTATGTTCAAATGGCAACACCAAACTATAAAAACCGATGAGCAATATCGATCAACCTCACATCGCACCGTCTTCAAATCTTCACCATCATATTCTTAGTATCAATCCTTGTTGTTCGTTCTTGACAGAATACAAGCTACGCACGAGATGGCCGCGAACCTCTTCACTCCATGCCAGATGGGCAAGTTCGATCTCTCTCACAGGGTAGTGCTAGCGCCTATGACGAGATGCAGAGCGATCAATGGGATTCCATTGCCGGTGCATGCAGAGTACTATGCGCAAAGAACGACCGAGGGTGGTTTTCTCCTCACCGAAGGCACCCTCATCTCTGACACGGCCGCTGGGTACGTCCTTTTGTCCTGAGATCAAGCTGTCTTCTATATATCACGCAGAAAGGAACTGAAATTTTCTACATACCGATGTACACCCGAGCACCGCAAGCTATTTATATCGTATTCATTGCTTGACAGCAAGTAATATGAACTTCCCTCTGGATCATAGGAGAATCTTTAACTTTGAGAAATAAAATGTTGTTAAACCAGGTTTCCGGGTACTCCTGGGATTTACACTGAAGAGCAAGTCGAAGCATGGAAGAAGGTGGTGGATGCTGTTCATTCCAAGGGCGGCATCATCTTCTGTCAACTTTGGCACGTTGGTCGTGCCTCCAACCGTGGTACTAAATTCATTTTCTCAAACCGACGCCACCAAATATTTCTGTAGCTCCCCCAAATATCACATAATCACGACCAGCACTATTTGAATTTGACAATCTGTTTTTGCTATTATACTTTTTTCCTACTTTGGCAATGTTAACTTATTAATTTTCACCTTCTATACTTGCTTCTAACAACAATTGGTATTATATAATGGTGATTGTATTAGTTTATCAACCCGATGGAGGCGCTCCGATTTCATCGACAAATCAATCCGTCTCCGATAAATGGAAAATCATCATGCCCAACGGGACTCTCGATGTTCCTCACAAACCAAGAGCTCTCCAAACACATGAAGTATGGCAGGTTATCGAGCAATATCGCCAAGCTGCTGCAAATGCCATTCGAGCAGGTTAGTCCATGAACTATAATCATATCGTGATAGATGCTAAAATTACTTGTATTTACTTTGTTTGTTGCACATAAGTATTAATAATCAAATCAATTTCCGCTTTAGGTTTTGATGGTGTTGAGGTGCATGGAGCACATGGCTATCTCATTGATCAATTCTTAAAGGACTCAATCAATGATAGAGTAGATGAATTTGGAGGATCAATTGAGAATAGATGCAGATTCTTGATGGAGATCGTCAAAGTGGTGGTAGAAGAAGTTGGCACTGATCGAACAGGAGTTAGAATCTCACCAGCAATTGACCACAATGATGCCATGGACCCCGATCCACTCAGTCTAGGCCTAGCAGTCATTGAGCGATTGAACAAGTTCCAAAATGAGATAGGTTCCAAACTTGTGTATCTCCATGTGACTCAACCTCGATTCACAGCCAATGGCACGAAAAATTATGGTGAACAAGAGGAGGATGAAGAAGCTCGATTGATAAGAACTTGGAGGAGAGCTTATCAAGGTACTTTCATGTTAAGCGGCGGTTTCACCCGAGAGCTTGGGATGAAGGCTTTGGCTGGAGGAGACACAGACTTGATATCGTATGGTCGACTTTTCATCTCTAACCCTGATTTGGTCTACCGATTCAAGGTGGATGCACCATTGAATGGTTACAACAGAGAGACATTTTATACTCAAGATCCCATTGTTGGTTACATAGATTACCCATTTCTTGACCAGGAAAATGGGGAAGTGACACACTAGTGAATGAGAATGCTATTGGTGTGTTTGTACTCATGGGAACTTTGAGTTACATTGTACAAGTTAAAGCACTAAGGAGGATCGAAGAAATAAGATAACTAGTTAATGGGATATACCTTTTGTTCGTGATAATAGGGAACATGGTTTGTATATTATAGAGTCAATTACGTGGAGTCTGACGAATAATTATATCTCATTGTTCAACAAACTATAATTCTCTCTTGTGTTGCACTTGTTCGTATATTTTGATTATTAATAAAAGTACGTAGAATAATATAACTAATTACGGTGGAAACTGATGTTCATGTGCTCTTTTTTTTTTGCTGGTAAGAGGTGACACCCATATGGGTTGTTGGAGAGTTTATGACAAAAGCAGGTTTTGGGGAACGTGGAAAAAAGATAGCACAAAGCATCCATTGCCCCAGGAAAAAACAACAGCAAAGAAAAATGGAAGGGAACTATTTATTTGAAATATGAGATGCTTGGGGCGGTAGCATTATGTAAGTGTTGAAAAATGAGCATTTGCTGAAAGATGAACCCAGATAAAGGCTATTTTCCAGTGATCAACGAGAACTCATTGACAATAGTAGGTTTTGGGTCACAAATATGAGAAACATGCTCGCAACGCAAATAAAAGTGCATGTGCACAAAGCACAACAATTTGCACGAAGTATGGCAACTCAAAAGATAAGCAATAAAACCAGTTCATTCCTGAATTTATTTGAAAACGTGTTTTTATTCCCTTTGATAAATGTATTATTACAACATCTACATTCATCCCATGCTGAAAATTAGAAAATTTTCGATACGTATATGCAAAGTAATCACTTATTTTTGTGTTCTTCTCTTCAAAAGATTCTTAGTGCAATGGTTAGCCATACCTGATGAAAAAAGATTTGCATCTTTTCAAAATATTGGTTGTACATAGAACAATAAAAAACAATATATATATATTGCAATGACCCCCTGTTGAAAATTTGCTACATGAGATGTCAATGGCATAGGGCCCGTTTGGTTGGGCATTCCCAAGGGGCTTTGGGCCCCCAAAGCCCAAAGCCCCTTGTCAAAGTTTTTGGTGTTTGGCAAAGTTTTTGAAAGCTCTTTTGCTTAAATATGAGCATTGCGAATGCTGAATGCTGAAAGCTGGGGAGGGGCAGCATTGAGCATTCGGCATTTGGGAAATGCCATGCCTACTATTCATCTCTCTCTTTCCCCATTGTCTTCTTCTTCTTCTTCTTCTTCCCGGCCACCGGGCTTCTCCATAGCCACCGCCGTCGCCACCACCTGAGGGTCGCGCGTCCCTTGTGACCACCATCTGGGGGTGGCGCGACACGCTACCCAGGCGGCGCGGAACTCAAGCGACGCCGCCTGGGTCGCGCGAACCTTAGGTGCCACCGCATGGTTCGCTTGGAACCAGGCGACACCACCAAAGGTCCGCGCGACCTCAGGCCGCCAGATCTGGCCGTCCGGCACCGCCGGCCGCCGGATTGAATTTTCAGATTTTTTTAAAAAAGAAATTAAAAGCAAAAGCCCATTTGTAATAAGTTTTGCCAAACGGTATTTTTACACAAGCCACTTTCCAATGCGTAATTTGTCAAATGTCCGAGCATTCCCTAAAACCCTTTTACCCTAAAGATATTTGCATTTGGCGAAAGGCATTTCCCTAAAGCCGAACCAAACGGGCCCATAGTCATAATCGACCTCAAGGTTGCATCCAAATCTCTTGTTCTCGCACATCATCAAGCGATCATCTCATACATAAATTATAATTAAGCACGGTGGAAGTCAATTGGAGTTTTCTCAATCGAGAAGCAAAGAGAAATATTTCATTTTTATAATCATTATCATAATGTAAGGGAACCTATGATTATTATTATTTTTTTGCTCAGCAGGTGATGAAATGTTGAAAGGTCAATGTAAGAACCACGCTGGGGTAGAAACCTTGGCATGAACTTCGCCGATTTTCCGTCCCCGTGCACCGTCGGTCCGACATTCTTAAGCACGCTTTCTTCTCGAAGAGAAAGAAGGTCAAAGAAGGCCAAAATGCAATTCGACTTTCCCAACCTCCTGGCACCCACGTAATGAATTACGTCGATTCTACTGCCAGGGTTCCCATGGCAACAGCAAACTATAAATACCAAAGGAGCGATGCAGATCCACCTCAATTCAGTTCGCACCATCTTCTGATTTTGGCCATTGTTATCTTTAGCGTTGGCCATCCCAGTTCATCCTTAACATGGCTACGCACGAAATGGGCACGAACCTCTTCACTCCATGCAAGATGGGCAAGTTTGATCTGACTCACAGGTATCGTATAAAGTCCGCACAGATCTGTACAGAATAACTCTGCACGTCTCGATTTCAACTTGGTGGTGGTGGTGACAGGGTGGTGATGGCACCCATGACGAGATGTAGAGCGGTCGATGATACTCCGTTGCCGGCTCATGCGGAGTACTACGCACAAAGGGCAAGCGAGGGCGGTCTTCTCATCGCAGAAGGCACCGCCATCTCCAACACGGGCACCGCGTACGTCCTCTTCTCCCAAGATCATTGCTTGACAGCAAGTAACAGAAAATTTGTTTTGGATCATGGGAGGATCATTGAATTATGTTGTTAAACCAGGTTTCCGGATAGTCCTGGGATTTACACTGAAGAGCAAGTCGAAGCGTGGAAGAAGGTGGTGGATGCTGTTCATTCCAAAGGCGGCATCATTTTCTGTCAAGAGTTTCACGCTGGTCGCGCCTCCAATCGTGGTACTATTTATTTATTTATTTATTTTTCCTGTTGGACTGTTTTCCTAAGAATAACTTGAACAATCTAGATTTGATTTTGACGATATCGACGTATTACGGTGATTGTATCAGTTTATCAACCTGGGGGAGCCGCACCGATTTCGTCTACAAATCAATCTATTTCCGATAAATGGAAAATCCACATGCCCGATAGGAGTCTTGATGTTTATCACAAGCCAAGAGCCCTCCAAACACATGAAGTATGGCAGGTTATCGAGCAACATCGACTAGCAGCTAAAAATGCCATTCGAGCAGGTTAGGCCTTGAATTATAGTCATGCCATGATGGATGAAAAAGATGAAAAAATTAGTTTTATTTACTTAGTTCGTCACGCATATGTGTACGTGATCATATGAATTTTGATTTCAGGTTTCGATGGGGTTGAGGTCCATGCAGCACATGGCTTCCTCATTGATCAATTCTTAAAGGACTCGATCAATGATAGAACGGATGAATTTGGGGGATCGATTGAGAACAGATGTAGATTCTTGATGGAGATTATCAAAGTGGTTGTTGGAGAAATTGGCGCTGATCGAACGGGAGTTAGAATTTCACCAGTAGTCGACTATAATGATGCCACGGACTCCGATCCGCTCAGTTTGGGCCTAGCAATCATTGAGAGACTAAACAAGTTTCAAGACGAGTTAGGCTCCAAACTGGCCTATCTCCATGTGACTCGGCCTCGATTCATGGCTGCTCCCACAGAAGAAGAAGGCGAGGACGAAGAAGCTCGATTGATGAGAGCCTGGAGGAAAGCTTATCAAGGTACTTTCATGTCGACTGGTGGTTTCACTCGAGAGCTCGGGATGAAGGCTCTGGTTGATGGAGACGCAGACTTGATATCGTATGGTCGGCTCTTCATCTCTAACCCCGATTTGGTTCGCCGGTTCAAGGTTGATGCACCATTGAACAGTTACAAAAGAGAAACATTTTCGGTTACATAGATTACCCATTTCTTGACCAGGAAAATAAGGAAGTGACACATTAGCAAATGAAAATGCTATGGGTTTGCTCGTACTCCTAGGAAGTTTGCGTGGACTTTTCTCTTATTGGATTATGTTGTATAAATTAAGCACTATGGAGGATGGAAGAAATAAGACAACCTGTTCATTGTATGTACTTTATGTCCGTAAAAATCGGGCACATGATTTGTAAATTGTCGACTCGATTACGAGTCTGATGAATGATCAAATGTCCATCTTCTTAAATACATTATAATCCTTTCTCTGATATTGTATGCGTTGTTGTATTATAATGAGATTATTAAAAGTAGTTGTAGAATATTATAATCATCTACAATAGAGACTCATGTTCATATTACTTTTTTTATTGGCCGCTAGAGAAGCTTGCATCCGCGCAGTGTCATCAGAAAGTTTGTAAAGCTCGATTGAAAGTCTTAAAAACTTATTACGAAAATATAATTAAATCCTAAAACATTCAAAGAGTGCAATTAAGTCCTAAATTTTGTCATGAAAATGCAATTAAGTCCTAATAGTAACGTGCGGCGACCTTGGTATTCTCAAACTGAATTACGTCAAAGCTTCCCAGTTTTTGCTGCAATGCTCAAATGGCAACAACGAACCAGAAATAACAACAAGCAGTACAGATCAACCTCATATCACACCGTCTGCAAATCTTTCCCCATTGTACTTTTAGCATCAACCTTTTTTTTTTTTTTAATAACCGAGGATCCGTAGGGCCCCTATTAGCATCGACCTTTGTTGTTCGCTCTTAACAAGAATACAAAGCTACGCACAAAATGGCCGCGAACCTCTTCACTTCATGCCAGATGGGCAAGTTTGAACTCTCTCACAGGGTAGTGCTAGCGCCCATGACGAGATGCCGAGCAATCAATGACATCCCATTGCTGGCGCATGCGAACCTCTTGTCCCAAGATCAGGCTGTCTTCTGTATATAGCGCAAAAAGGAATTAAATTTGTGCGCATGCCGTTGTTCATCCGAGCACAGAAAACTATATAAATCCTATTTATTGCTTGACAGCAAGTACTATGAACTTTGTTTAGGATCATAGGAGGATCATTAACTTTGAGAAATGTAAGTTGTTAAACCAGGTTACCAGGTACTCCTGGGATTTGTACTGAAGAGCAAGTCGGAGCATGAAAGGTGGTGGGTGCTGTTCATTCCAAAGGCAGCATCATGTTCTGTCAATTTTGGCACGTTGGTCATGCCACCAATCATGGTACTAATATATTTTTTCCCTCAAATTGAACAAATTAGATTTGACAATTTCTTTGCAGTTAACTGTTTTCCTAGTAAGGCAATGTTAGCTTATTGAGTTTCACCTTCAATCCTTGTTTTTGACAATATTGAATTGTTATGGTGATTGTATTAGTTGATCAACTTGGTGGAGGCACGCCGATTTTATCGACATATCAATCTATTTCCGACAAATAGAGAATCATCATGCCTGACAAGACTTTCGATGTTCCTCACAGACCAAGAGCCCTCCAAACACATGACGTATGGTAGGTTATCGAGCAATATTGTCGAGCAGCTGGAAAATGCCATTCAAGCATGTTAGTCCACGGACCATAATCATACCATGATGAATTTTCAAATGAGATTTTTGTACTTTGTTTGTTGCGCATAAGCATTAATAATCAAATCAATTTCCACTTCAGGTTTTGATGGTGTTGAGTTTAGGAGCCCATGGCTACCTCATTGATGAATTTTTAAAGGACGTGATCAATGATAGAACGGACAAATTTGGAGGATCAATCAAGAATAGATGCAAATTCTTAATGGAGATTGTCAAAGTGGTAGCAGGAGAAGTTGGCACTAATTGAATGGGAGTTAGAATCTCACCGGCAATTGATCACATGGATGCCACAGGCTCTGATCTGCTTAATCTAGGCTCGGTGGTCATCAAGAGACTAAACAAGTTTTAGAATAAGATAGGATACAAACTTGCCTATCTCCATGTGACTCAACCTCGATTCATGGCCCATGGCACAAAAAATTATGACAAAGAAAAGGAGGATGAAGAAGCTCAATTGATAAGAACTTGGAGAAGGGCTTATCGAGGTACTTTCATGTCAAGTGGTGGTTTTACACGAGGGCTCGGGATGAAGGCTCTGGCTGATGGAGACATAGACTTGATATTGTGTGGTTGGCTCTTCATCTCTAACCCTGATTTGGTCTACAGATTCAAAGTATATGTACTGTTGAATGGTTACAATAGAGAGACATTCTGTGCTAAAGATACAGTTGTTGGTCACCTAAACTACCCATTTCTTAATTAGGAAAATGGGGAAGTGACACACTAGGAAATGAAAATGCCACTGGTTTGTTCGTACTCCTAGGAACTTTGTGTGAAGTTTTTTTTTATTGGATTATATTCCACAAGTTAAGCACCATGTAGGACTGAAGAAATAAGACAACTTGTTCATGGCATATAATTTATGTCCGTGAAAATAGGGCCCATGATTTGTACATTGTCGACTCAATAAATTAGAATCCTTGGTGTTGTATGCGTTGGTGTATTTTGATTTAAATTATTGCAAGTAGTCGTGGAATAATATCATCATTTACATTAGAAACTGATGTCTATTTATTTCTTATTGGCCGCTAGAGAAGCAGTCCTCTGAGCGGTGTTGTTCGAGAGTTTGTAATGTGAGTGTGGAAGTAAAAAAAGGAGTCCCACGTAGGATAAAAAGAAGGAAACTATTTTGTTTGAATATGAGAGCAACCATGTTTTTGTTTTTTAAAGGCATGGGAACTCGAGCGGACATTTTGCATTTAATACGACTAATTATATTTAATCTTAATTGGGCACTTGAAAAATTGTGATTTAGCAATTTTGAATTTTATTTTAATCAAATTTTTGAACAAAAATGTATGTTAGAAGATTGGCCATATATTAATCGAGTGATTGTATCTGTTTGCAAAACATATTGGTTATTCTTATACAAGCATACTCCTTTTTTATTAAAGTTATTCCATTTTTCTTGTGTTTATGTTTAGAGAGTTTTAGAGGTTAAATTATATCTTGGGGGCATTACAGCTTCAAAAGAGTGATTTCATACGTTTCTTAGCAGAACCATTTGTTTTCTATAATTCTCCGGGGCTTTCTATCTTCAATCGAACTATATTCGAGGATACACTATTGGCGTTAAATGCGAGCAATGACTCTAACCTTATTGACTTTGATCCTATTAATTGTAGTTGGCTGAGTGAAATTGTTACAATGTATTGTTACAAATTTGATGAGAACTACTCCCATTACTTAGAGTTGTGATGGATGGGCGTAACTTATCATGTGATCACGATATGCTCTTACTTTAATTTTTCCATTCTTCGATTTCTTAAATTCAATGGAGTAAAAACCCCCCAACTTCTTGGTCGAGATGCCATTCCCTTCGAGAACTCAGGATTGATCTAGGAACTCACCTTGATGACCAAATATTGAGTTTGCAGTCCTTTCTTGATTGTCTGCCTTTTCTTTAACATGCAAGCACTGCATTTGCTTCATAGTTTTCAATTAAGTGAAGTCGAGTGACAATCAGCATGGCATGCCTCATATTTTCATTTCTGCAGTTTTAGCCCAATCCATTGGCCTGAGTTAGTGTTAGGGACCCAATCTCTTAGTCTTTCTTTTTCTAGTAAGCATCATCCAAAAACGTGAACTTTAATCTAGTCATTATTATATTGATCTATTAACACCTATTTGCATTAGCATGATATCCTCAAAAATCAGATTCGTAGCAAGGTGACCCCGACAGACTAACTCTACGGAAATATATGCAATTATTGTCTCATAAAATGTCATTATAATGGACGTTGATAAGAGAACGGCACCGTTATTAGAAGGGAATGACGGTGCCTCGCGGGCCATTAATTCCCATTCAATAGGAATGGGCAACCGGTGGAACAAATTTGGGAAAAAAATCTTGAAAGAAAATTCTAAAATATCAATCATTATTTTTTGATATAGAAAATAAAAATTCCTGCTTGGACCATTAAATACTTTGTATAACTTATTAAATATTAAACTCAATTCTATTGCAAAGTACTTGCAAAATCAATTTCACCAATTCTACATACAATAAAAATCAAAATAACAAACCACACATATATTTTAACCTAATATGATGAGACTTTAAAGAATTATTGAATAAGTGAAAAATTTGAAAGTTGGCTAGTATGGAGAAAAAGTGTGGCAATACTTAAAGGACAAAGCATCGAGGTAAAAAAATTTAATCAAACAAATTCAATATACTTAAAATTTTAAATTAAACTCATCTTTGGTTACTCACAATAGTATCATAATTTTCACTTTTAAGTTACCTAGGATTGCCATGGCTTGAGCAGAATTTATTAAAGTTTTAAATTATGTAAATTAGGTATTCAACTCTTTATTTTAACAATCGTGTTCATTGATGAATATTTTCATTCACTACTACGAGTGTGAAAAATATTTATTTGTAGAGGTGTTGTTAATAGAAAATTCAATGTATTTTTTTTTGTCTTATAGTAAAGATGTTTAGACATTTTGTAAGTTGTTGACACATTCGCTACATAAAAAATTGGGAAAATTTCAAATAAAGACCCAAAGTGCCATCATTTTCTCAAAAGAGGACCTAGAATGGAGTCTGTCTCAAATAAGAACCCCGAATGATCATTTGGTCTCAAAGAAGGATCTCATTTGTCGACCGGTGAATAAATGCATCTCCGATGCATATTTCAGTAGCCTGATCATGAGTATTTTTGTCCTTTTTTAAAAAAAAAAAATTTCGGTTGTCTTGTTCTTTATTATTATTATTATTTTAGGTCAATGGTGGCACTGTTCATCATCTTCTCCATTTTCTATTTGTCTTCTTTTCAAGAACATCGGACTTGGGAAGGATCGGTGAGCGCCGGCCGTTTGTGAGGGCTAGCAAGGGTTGGATGCCCATCGTCGGCAATAGGTGTGGGCCACCAAGCCCTCGTCGGCCATGGGTGAGGGCTTGCAGGCCGACCCTCACCAAATTTGGCAAGGGTGGCCTCGGCTACGGCCAGCGAGGGCTATCGAGTCCTCGCTGGTTGCGAGCGAGGGCTTACAAGCCCTCACCGGCCCTTATTAGTGGTGAGGTGAGGTGGGTGAGCCCTCACCCAAGCTTGGTGAGGGGTGACCTCGCTGATGGCCGTGAGGGGCGACCTCCGCCACCTCCTCCTGTTGCTCCACCAACAACCCCGTCTTCTGCTAGGACTACGACTAGGACGCTTGCATCACTTTCTTCATCCCTTCCTCCCACCATTGCTCCCAGATTGACGAATTTTTCGACTACCCCTTTTTGCCCTCGATGACCTTCTTGTAGGGCCTCGATTTGGATGGCCCCCCTCCCCCATGGCCAGCGAGGGCTCGATGGCCCTCGCTAGTTGTCAACAATGGGCGTTGAGCCCTCGCTTGCTGCCGGTGATAGGCGTCGAGCCCTCGCTCGCTGCTAGTGATAGGCGTCAAGCCCTCGCTGACCCTTACCAGCAGCTGGTGCTTGCTAGCCTTTCCCAAAGTCTGGTATTCTTGATCTAGGCAAAAAGAAGTTAATAGGAGACAACAAAGATGATGAACAAGGAAACCAAAAATGAAAAAAAGAAATGGACAAAAATACCGTAATTAGGCCACCAGTATATACATCGGAAATGCATTTATTCACTAGCTGGCAAGTGAGGTCGTTCTTTGAGACTAAATGACTACTTTAGGTCTTTATTTGATACAAACTTCACTTTAGGTCATCTTTTGAGAAAATGATGGCACTTTGAGTTCTTATTTGAGACAAACTTTACTTTAGATCCTCTTTTGAGAAAATGATGACACTTTGGGTCCTTATTTAAAATTTTCCCTAAAAAAATTGTACACTTCAAGGGAAAGAATACAGATAGAGGAACTTCGCAGAAAATATTACTACTAAAAGAGAAGATTCATAGCACCAAAAAGAAAAGTAAAAAGAAGGTGTAAACAACCTGAGAATGGAAACTAGAAAAAAGAGTTTCCAATTGTAACCATGAGAGTTATGGCCCTTTTTAGGCCACAAATTTCTTCAAGGAAACCTAGAAACTCTTTTGTCCGGTTTCCACACTCAAGTTGTTTACACCTTCATTTTACTATTATTTTTGGTGCTATGAATCTTCCTTTTGGTAGTAACTTTTTTGAAAAGTTCTTCTATTCATTTTCTTTCCCGTGAGGTCTACAAACTTGTTATGTAGTGAATGTAAACAATTTATAGGATGTCTAAACATCTTTACTATATATATATATATTGGATTTTTTATTGACAACACATCTACAATTAAATATTTTTCACATTTACAGTAGTGAATTAAAATATTCATGAGTGAACACGATTGTCAAAACAAAGAGTCGAATACCTAATAATGTAAAACTTCAATAAATTCTACTCAAGCCATGGCAACCCTAGTTAACTCAAAAATCAAAATTATGATCATCTCGTGAGTAACTAAAGATGAATTTTATTTAAAAATTTAAGTATATTGAATTTTTTTAATAAATTTTTTTACCTCGATGCTTTTTCCTTTTTGTATTGCCACACTTTTTCTCCATACTAGTCAACTTTCAAAATTTTCACTTATTTGATAATTCTTTGAAGTCTCGTCATATTATTTAAAATACATGTGTGGGTTAGTAATTTGATTTTTAGTGTATGCAGAATTGGTGAAATTGATTTCACAAGTACTTTGCAATAGAATTGAGTTTTATATTTAAATAGTTGCACAAAGTATTTAGTGGGCTAAGCGGGAATTTTCATTTTCTTTATGAAAAAAATAATGATTGATATTTTATAATTTTCTGTCAAGATTTGTTACCCAAATTTGTTCCCCCGGTTGCCCATTCCCATTGAATGGGAATCAATGGCCCACAAGGCACCATTATTCCCTCTTAATAACGGCGCCTAAAGAATCCACAAGTTCACATCCATTTCTTCTTAAAAAAAAAAAAAAAAAAAAACTAAAAGGCGGAAAAGATCAAACTGAGATTTACTCCCATAAATGACTAAAAATAAATAAAAAAAACGAAACCTAATTACTTTCTCTCCCAATGATGCCTATAAAATGCACCATCTTACGCACAAGATTTATTCGGATATACATTACATCTGCAATAGAGCCGATCGAACCTGATGGAGAGGAGTTCATCATCCAAGATAGCTCTCGCGCTCATGCTCGTCGCCGTTTTGCTGTGGGCAAGTCTGCCATCTTCAATGGCCGTGCCTGGTGAGTGCCGCACTAATGCGGATTGTCGCACCATTTGCGCCTCAGGATGTGGACTTTGTGCCGAAACCCAATGCTCATGTTTCGATGGGACGCCGCCGGCTTGCAATAGCCGTTATCGCCCTGGAAGCATAAACACTCCTTGATGATGTCACATGAGAATTTTTGCTTACTTGGATTCATACTATGTCCTTATCATGAAATAAAATATGATTGTGCGATAATATTTAAGTGAAATATCGCTCCTCTCTTTGTGATTTTGCTGTACTTTTGGTCTGCGGAGAAATAATTGTGAAAGTCAAGCAAATTTTTGCGCCATATAACTAACAAAACTCATGAAATATATGTGAAAGCAACCTAAAAATATCTTTGCTGACATAGAGTCCTAAATTATACATTAATTCATGGTATGCTTCAAGTTTATTCTTGTAGTCCAGCTTCTATTTTATACGGTTAATGGTGATTGTGTCTGTACACAAGACATATTGGTTTGTTATTCTTTAACAAGCATACTCATTTTCTTAGTAAAGTTATTCTATTTTTCTTGTGTTTATGTTCAAAGAGTTTTTTTTTTTGCTGCATGTTCAAAGAGTTTGAGAGGTTAAATTGTATCTTGGGAGCATTATAGCTTTAAAAGAGTGATTTCATAGGTCTGTTCAAATAGCTTTGAAATACTAGATGGCCATGACATATTGGTCTGTTCAGAAGGAATTATGCTAGATGTGACCTCTCTTTTACCAACTTCGTCTGCCATCTTCAGTTCTCAATGTTATACTTCAGCATCTTCTTGTTTGTTCATTCTTAGTTGGACATAAGCTACGCTCAATGGCTTTGAACCTCATCATTCGATGTAAACGAGCAAGTTCAATCTCTCTCAGGAGTACCACCAGTTGCTTTCTTTCTCTCCCTATTCAATTATCCATCAATAATATATTTTCATATGTTTGTAATCCTTGACAAGACACAACACAAAATATTAAAGTGCGCTATATGAGCATACAATTTTGACATGCTTATGACTAATCGGTCCAAACATAAAGCTATTGAATAAGAGTTATGGTAACCTACAACTTCGTCAATCTTGACTGATGAAACCATGTTTGTTTCAGCATTGCTATGAAGCATTTTATATTTTTGTTGGAAAAAGAAAAAAAAAAAAGAAAAGAATAATGAACCCATATGTGTTAGTTTCCTCCCTTCTAGGTGAAGTGAAGTGCTCAAACCTAAATATTATTTAATTTTGAGCGCTCCATCATCTCGATGGATGACACAATATGTTAAAAGGGTGTGAGAATTGGGCATGGACTAGGGGCAAGCCCCTAACATCATTCACTATCCTCGCCACATTATCCATAAAATAAGGTTGCAATAGATGAAGGCATGGGTTTTGTTGCGACCTAAATTTCCAGTGCACCACCTATGATTACGCTAATAGATTGCTAAGCCTAAACTTAGCTTGAGCTCTCCTAAACCCATATCAATTCGCAACTTAGGTTCAAGTTTTTAGCATGCAAATGAATTTTATCTAGAAGTTACCACTAATCAATTTATGGTAAGTTGATTTGACATCTAAGTAAAATAATAGGAGAATTATTTTACTTCTACGAACCAGAGATTTTGGGTACGGGAATTATTTTAAAAAATGTTTTTGCACACGATTTGGATTTATTTTAACCTAAATTATTATCATGCAATGTGATGATCACTTGGATGCTCAATCATTATTAAAAATTAAATAAAATAAATTTTACTAAATGAATTCCACACACTAAAGCAAGTAATTATTATTTTTTTGGTTTTCTTTTATCTTGAAATTAGAACTTTACCATAAAACATGCATTTTAACTCCATGATCTAATTTTGCTAACAAGTTATTTCTAATTAAATGAACCTAACACGAAAACCATTTGACATGCACCTAATATTTTTGTGTTTTTGTTATTGAAATTCGGAACTAATAAAAACCCTAATTACACTATCTAAAATGAATAATTTTGTAATTTATTTTAGGGATTAATTTGACTTAAACCCTATCCTATCTTAGAAAACTACTCTTTTTTAATATAAAAAAATGATTAATTAAATGTGCAAAGATTATCCAAGCCTATCTATAAAAAAAAAAAAAATCAATCCTAATCTATTCCAAAAATTATCTAAAGGTGCAATTTTAAAAATGCAATCCTAATTTACTAAACCAATAACTCCGATGCGAGATTTGATTTTTGATAATTAAATTAACATCAACATACCATGCTCCAATAATAACGAAACTTACAATAATAATAATTAAATTAAATTAAAAATAAAAACTAAGGGGACTCAAGAAAACAGCGGCATCAAAGACGAGAATAGGCGCAGGCGAGGGAGATAGCCGGCGGAGCTAGGCGCGGGATTCGGGCAGCAGGGGTGCGGCAGATCGAGCAGCGCTCCGGCGCAATAGCGAACGAGCAGGAGGTCGTGGGTGAGGCACAACAGCGCAGGGATCGGATGTGGTCTGGGCTGCTGGTTGCATGGTGGCGCGAACGCAGCGTCGGCTGAGGGATGGGCCCCGGCATGGTGGCGAGTAGTGCCGGACAGAGGTGCAGTGGCGAGGTCGTCGGATCTTGGGATTACAGCGGAGGTGGTGCGGTGCGGAGGCAGCGTGGGCTGCTGGCGCGGGCGTCAAGGATGACGAGCGGCGACAGCAGGGATGCTCAGGCGGAGGGCAGCAGTGCTCGTGGGTTGCAAACGTCGACGCTGGGGCGGTGGAGCGAGCGCGGGCCGGCGCGGAGACTTGCGAGTTGCTGGTGCAATGGGTCGCTCGAAGATGCTGATGGCAAACGCAGTGACGAAACTTGTGGGTGAGGCGAAGCTCCAGTGTCCGGGTAGCAGTGGTCGTGGTGTTTGGAGAGGACGAGTGGGGACTCAGATGGTGGAGTCTCGGCCTCTGGCAGAATGGCGATGCTCAGGCGAAGGGCAGCAGGCGTCGGGAGCTGGATCGTAGAGGCAGCTGTTGCTCACGTTGTGCGGAGGCGCAGCGAGGGGGCTGAGGCGCGGCGGTAGTGCTGGCGCGGCGGCCAGTGGCTCGAGCAGCAGGGAGGCGTCGGCAACAACGAATCAGCGACGAAGAAGAACAGTGCTTCTTCTTTGTTTTTTTTTTCTTTTCTTCTGCAAGTTGTCAAAAGGGAAGAAAAAACAAATACTCTTCTTGGACAACAAAAGAAAGGTTTCCTCTCTTCTTCTTCTTTTTCTTTCTTCTCACTTTCACGAATTCTCTCACGCTTGCACTTTTCACGAATTTTTTTGCGAATTCTTCTTCCTCCCCCCTTCTGTCTTTCGAATTGCCGTTCTCTTTATAGCGAAAACCTCTTCTTACCTTTAGAAAGTTCGAAGCTATGCTTTCTTGATTGTGGGGATTAATGGATTTCAGCCTCGATTTGCCACTACAAATTAGCACTTCTTTTCATTCACATTACCAGAAACGCATCCAAGTTCATTCTTGATTTTTGTGAACAACTCGCCTGATGAGTATCGCTCCTCAATACTTTTCATTCGATTTATCAATTTAGCCGTTATTCTCACTGATTTTGGGTCTGGTTTCCATTTTGACTTTCTATTCACCAAGATTGAATATTTGTGAAAGCAGGAATAGCTAGTCAAAATCCCTAGCTTTCATGCATAATCAATCAGATTGATTTTCTTTTTTTTTTATTTGCTCAGATGCAATTTTTATTTTATTTCACTTTTTTTAGGGGTCAAAATTAATGCCTAATTTTTATGCAATAAATCAATGATTAGGTCGTCAAAATTTAGGTGTCAATAGGTTTATTCTAACTCTCTCCGGACCTCTCCTTGCTACATTTGTGGTTCTCATGGCCCCAGGAGGCCCGACTCAAGTGAAGACAAAGTTGCATGTCGAGACTATTCTGATTCTCCCCCTTGAGATTTCCTACATGAGATGTTGATGGGATAGTCGAAATTGAAAATCTAAATGCTGTCCAAATTTTTTCTTCTTCTCATGCATAATCAAGAAAGCACATAGCAGGGAAATTCTAATCACACGAAGACAAAGTTGCATGTCGAGACTATTCTTATTCTCCCCCTTGAGATTTCCTGCATGAGATGCCGATGGCATAGTCGAAATTGAAATCTAAATGCTGTCCAAATTTTTTGTTCTTCTCGCGCATAATCAAGAAAGCACATGGCAGGGAAATTCTAATAACACGAAGTCGAACTCAAAATAGTTCTGGTCACCCAAGAAAGCCGAGAGAAAAATGTCATTATCACTATTATAAATAATATAACGCAACATATTATTATTTATTAATATTAGATTCTCCGGAGAGGGAACATAGACTGATTGCTCTATATGAATAGGAACGAACCCCCCATCGACTTCGTAGCAGCACAGCAGGCGATGAAATGTGGAACGGTGAACGTAAGAACCCCGTTGGGCAATAAAGAAAATAAAGAAACGTTAGAGCCACATGTTCTATACTCAACGTCTTTAAAACAATTTTGCAAGGAGAAAAGTGAGGTTAAAGAAAGCAAATTGCAATTCGAACTTCCCAACATGCGACGACTTAGTCATATCAAAATCAAACCTCGCCATGTTCAAACTGAATTACGGTGAATCTTCCCGGTTCTTGCTGTTATGTTCAAATGGCAACACCAAACTATAAAAACCCATGAGCAATAACGACCAACCTCACATCGCACCATCTTCAAATCTTCACCATCATATTCTTAGTATCAATCCTTGTTGTTCGTTCTTGACAGAATACAAGCTACGCACGAAATGGCCGCGAACCTCTTCACTCCATGCCGGATGGGCAAGTTCGATCTCTCTCACAGGGTAGTGCTAGCGCCTTTGACGAGATGCAGAGCGATCGATGGGATTCCATTGCGGTGCATGCAGAGTACTATGCGCAAAGAACGACCAAGGGTGGTTTTCTCATCACCGAAGGCACCCTTATCTCTGACACGGCCGCTGGGTACGTCCTTTTGTCCTGAGATCAAGCTGTCTTCTATATATCACGCAGAAAGGAACTAAAATTGTCTACATACCGATGTACGCCAGAGCACCGCAAGCTATTTATACCCTATTCATTGCTTGACAGCAAGTAATATGAACTTCGCTTTGAATCATAGGAGGATCTTTAACTTTGAGAAATAAAATGTTGTTAAATCAGGTTTCCAGGTACTCCTGGGATTTACACTGAAGAGCAAGTCGAAGCATGGAAGAAGGTGGTGGATGCTGTTCATTCCAAGGGCGGCATCATCTTCTGTCAACTTTGGCACGTTGGTCGTGCCTCCAACCGTGGTAAATTCATTTTCTCAAACCGAAGCCACCAAATATTTCTGTAGCTCCCCCATATATCGCATAATCACGACCTGCACTATTTGAATTTGAAAATCTGTTTTTGCTGTTATACTTTTTTCCCACTTTGGCAATGTTAACTTATTAAATTTCACCTTCTATACTTGTTTCTAACAACAATTGGTATTATTTAGTGGTGATCGTATTAGTTTATCAACCCGATGGAGGCGCTCCGATTTCGTCGACAAATCAATCCATCTCCGATAAATGGAAAATCATCTTGCCCGACGGGACTCTCGATGTTCCTCACAAACCAAGAGCTCTCCAAACACACAAAGTATGGCAGGTTATCGAGCAATATCGCCAAGCAGCTGCAAATGCCATTCGAGCAGGTTAGTCCATGAACTATAATCATATCGTGATAGATGCTAAAATTACTTGTATTTACTTCGTTTGTTGCACATACATATTAATAATCAAATCGATTTCCACTTTAGGTTTTGATGGTGTTGAGGTGCATGGAGCACATGGCTATCTCATTGATCAATTCTTAAAGGACTCAATCAATGATAGAGTAGATGAATTTGGAGGATCAATTGAGAATAGATGCAGATTCTTGATGGAGAAGTTGGCACTGATCGAGCGAGAGTTAGAATCTCGCCAGTGATTGACCACCTGGATGCCATTGACTCTGATCCACTCAATCTAGGCCTATCGGTCATTGAGAGATTGAACAAGTTCCAAAATGAGATAGGCTCCAAACTCGCGTATCTCCATGTGACTCAACCTCGATTCACAATCAATGGCACGAAGAATTACGTCAAACAAGAGAAGGATGAAGAAGCTCAATTGATGAGAACTTGGAGGAGAGCTTATGAAGGTACTTTCATGTTGAGTGGCGGCTTCACACGAGAGCTCGGGATGAAGGCTTTGGCTGGAGGAGATGCGGACTTGATATCGTACGGTCGGTTCTTCATCTCTAATCCTGATTTGGTCTACCGATTCAAGGTGGATGCACCATTGAATGGTTACAACAGAGAGACATTTTATACTCAAGATCCAGTTGTTGGTTACATAGATTACCCATTTCTTGACTAGGAAAATGGGGAAGTGACACACTAGTAAATGAAAATTCTACCGGTGTGTTTGTACTCCTGGAAACTTTGGGTTACATTGTACAAGTTAAAGCACCAAGGAGGATCGACAAATAAGACAACTAGTTCATTGCATATGCCTTATGTCCGTGACAAGAGGGAACATGGTTTGTACATTATAGAGTCAATAACATAGAGTCTGATGAATAATTATATCTCCTTGTTCAACAAACTATAATTCTCTCTTGTATTGTACTTGTTCCTATATTTTGATTATTAATAAAAATACATTGAGTAATATAATCAATTATGGTGGAAACCGATGTTTTTTTTTTTTTTTTTTTTTTTGGTAAGTGTGGAAACCGATGTTCATGTGCATTGTTTTTTTTTTTTTTTTTTGGGCGGTAGGAGGTGACACTCATCTAGGTTGTTGGTGAGTTTGTAGGGGGAACATGGAAAAAAGAGTCCATGGGAAAAACGGAAGGGAACAATTTATTTGAAATATAAGAGCGCCATGTAAGTGTTAAAAAATGAGCAATGCGATGAATCGGAAAGTCTTTTTTCCATACGTCTTGATAAAAGCAGGTTTTGGCTTTCGAACTGGAGGAGCCTTAGGTGCAAATCTCACCTGCAACGCCACAGCACAAAGCATCCATTGCCCAAGAAAGAAGAAACAACAGCAAAAAGACCATCCACAGACAGTCAATGCAATTCTTCATTTAGCAGAAATAACAAATATTGAATAAATAAATAATAAAATAAAATAAAATAAAATAAAAACACAAGAGGCAGCATGAACCAACCTTCCTTGGGGCGGCAGCATTATCGCTAATGGGTTTCGAATCCATCGGATTCGGCTGCTAATCTTTCAGTTTAGAGTTCGAGTGAAGAATCTGCTGAAAGATTCAATTGCCCGATATGTTAGAAAAGTTCTCGAAATTAGTTATCAGCCCAGTGATCAACGAGAACTCATCAAGCCAATCAAAGGAGGATGTCTCAAATTTGTCTTCTCTTCTCTGGTTTCTTCTCGAGATGGTAATGGCGGTTGGGATTTCCACCGGCTGCGATGAGGAAGTCGACACGATCGCAGAGGCCAAAGCAGGGCTGTTCTACGTGGGCTTGGGCCTTGGAGATCGTTGGGACTTCTACACGCTGGCAGTTTGAAGAAGTAAGCTCACTACATGAGACACAAGTGAATTTTTCTTTTTATTGGAAGTATATTAATTTCACAAACATTTTGATATTTCCAGTTAAGACCACTTTGTATTAAAAAAAGAAGAAGTCACACTAAGTTCAATTCATAATATAAGAAGGCATATGATGCAACGGGAATGGAAATAACACAAATCCCTATTCACAAGTATGGCAAACATGCTTGCAACGCAAACAAAAGTGCATGTGCACAAAGCACAACAATTTGCACGAAGTATGGCAATTCAAAAGATAAGCAATAAAAAGAATAATTCACTTAAATATTTTTTCGAATTATAGAGATAGAATTAGAATAATGTCACAATGTCGATAGTTCAATTCATTCCTGAATTTATTTAAATACATGTTTTTATTCCCTTTGATAAAGGTATTATTACAACGTCTACGTTCATCCCATGCTCAAAATTAGAAAATTTTCGATACGTATATACAGAGTAATCACTTATTTTTGTGTTCTTCTCTTCAAAAGATTTTCAGTGCAATGATTAGCCATAACTAATGAAAAAGGATTTGCATCATTTCAATATATTGATTGTACACAGAACAAGAAAAAACATTTTTTTTTGCAATGAACCCCCCCCCCCCCCGCCCCGCCCCGCGGAAATTTTGCTACATGAGATGTCAATGGCATAGTCATAATCGACCTCAAGGTTGCGTCCAAATCTCTTGTTCGTGTATAAACCCTAGAATTTCAAATTTCAAATTCTCTCTCAATTTTCAACGAAATTACGCAAATTATATATGATTGGAAAGATCTCAACATATAGAACAAATGTCCTATGGTTTCAGGATCAATCGAGCAAAAACTCCACACGATAAAATAATGCCCATATTCGGCTTAAAGAGGAAAATTTCAAATATTTCCATTAAAAAAAATATTGGGTTCTACAATCATATATGATAGGCTCTGATATGATATGGAGAAAATTATTCACATAAACAACTAATCAATCAAGAAGAAAGGGATTCATATATGATTGTAAAACACCGAAATCAATAAATACAACAGAATTAAAGCGTATCCGTATGAGCCATTGCTTTACTTGAAGAAAAATATATCACTCTGATAATTAGAGATCTATCGGAATGCCAGATCTTCATTTCTATGAGTTATTTCAGTATAGCAGTTTTCGATTGGATTAAAGCAACTGACAGGTATAACCTACCTTTTTATAGGCTAGAGAGGAGACCTAGGGTGAGTGTGTCAACTGGGCTCTTCCCATTACGGATTTCAGTTAAACACAATTGTCTACACTTTGCTGCTCAACTAGGCCCATTATTAATAGATGCCAATACCCAATTCAATCATATCATTGTAGGTTCAACAAATATTGAAATATCCATTAACCCGATTATTTAAAATAGAAAATAAATTAATTAAAGTAAGCTTATATTATAGGAAATTTCCAACAATCAAGCGATCATCTCATACATAATTTATAATTAAGCACGGTGGAAGTCAATTGGAGTTTTCTGAATCGGGAAGCAAAGAGAAAAATTTCATTTTTATTATCATTATTATAATGTAAGGGAACCTATGATTATTATTATTTTTTTGCTCAGCAGGTTATGAAATGTTGAAAGGTCAATGTAAGAACCACACTGGGGTAGAAACCTCGGCATGAACTTCGCCGATTTTCCGTCCCCGTGCACCGTCGGTCCGACATTCTTAAGCACGCTTTCTTCTCGAAGAGGAAGAAGGTCAAAGAAGGCCAAAATGCAATTCGACTTTGCCAACCTCCTGGCATCCACGTAATGAATTACGTCGATTCTGCTGCCAGGGTTCCCACGGCAACAGCAAACTATATATACCAAACGAGCGATGCAGATCCGCCTCAATTCACTTCGCACCATCTTCTGATTTTGGCCATTGTTATCTTTAGCGTTGGCCATCCCTGTTCATCCTTAACACGGCTTCGCACGAAATGGGCACGAACCTCTTCACTCCATGCAAGATGGGCAAGTTTGATCTTACTCACAGGTATCGTATATAGTCCGCACAGATCTGTACAGAATAACTCTGCACGTCTCGATTTCAACTTGGTGGTGGTGGTGACAGGGTGGTGATGGCACCCATGACGAGATGTAGAGCGGTCGATGATACTCCGTTGCCGGCTCATGCGGAGTACTACGCACAAAGGGCAAGCGAGGGCGGTCTTCTCATCGCAGAAGGCACCGCCATCTCCGACACGGGCACCGCGTACGTCCTCTTCTCCCAAGATCATTGCTCGACAGCAAGTAACAGAAAATTTGTTTTGGATTATCGGAGGATCATTGAATTATGTTGTTAAACCAGGTTTCCGGATAGTCCTGGGATTTACACTGAAGAGCAAGTCGAAGCGTGGAAGAAGGTTGTGGATGCTGTTCATTCCAAAGGCGGCATCATTTTCTGTCAAGAGTTTCACGCTGGTCGCGCCTCCAATCATGGTACTATTTAATTATTTATTTTTCCTGTTGGACCGTTTTCCTAAGAATAACTTGAATAATCTAGATTTGATTCTGACGATATGACGTATTATGGTGATTGTATCAGTTTATCAACCTGGGGGAGCCGCACCGATTTCGTCTACAAATCAATCTATTTCCGATAAATGGAAAATCCTCATGCCCGATAGGAGTCTTGATGTTTATCACAAACCAAGAGCCCTCCAAACACATGAAGTATGGCAAGTTATTGAGCAACATCGACTAGCAGCTAAAAATGCCAATCGAGCAGGTTAGGCCTTGAATTATAGTCATACCATGATGGATGAAAAAGATGAAAAAATTAGTTTTATTTACTTAGTTCGTCACGCATATGTGTACGTGATCATATGAATTTTGATTTCAGGTTTCGATGGGGTTGAGGTCCATGCAGCACATGGCTTCCTCATTGATCAATTCTTAAAGGACTCTATCAATGATAGAACGGACGAATTTGGCGGATTGATTGAGAACAGATGTAGATTCTTGATGGAGATTATCAAAGTGGTTGTTGGAGAAATTGGCGCCGATCGAACGGGAGTTAGAATTTCGCCGGTAGTCGACTATAATGATGCCACGGACTCCGATCCGCTCGGTTTAGGCCTAGCAGTCATTGAGAGACTAAACAAGTTTCAAGATGAGTTAGGCTCCAAACTAGCCTATCTCCATGTTACTCGGCCTCGATTCATGGCTGTTCCCACAGAAGAAGAAGGCGAGGACGAAGAAGCTCGATTGATGAGAGCCTGGAGGAGAGCTTATCAAGGTACTTTCATGTCGACTGGCGGTTTCACTCGAGAACTCGGGATGAAGGCTATGGCTGATGGAGACGCAGACTTGATATCGTATGGTCGGCTCTTCATCTCTAACCCCGATTTGGTCCGCCGGTTCAAGGTTGATGCACCATTGAACAGTTACAATAGAGAAACATTTTATATTCAAGATCCGGTTGTCGGTTACATAGATTACCCATTTCTTGGCCAGGAAAATAAGGAAGCGACACATTAGCAAATGAAAATGCTATGGGTTTGCTCGTACTCCTAGGAAGTTTGTGTGGACTTTTCTCTTATTGGATTATGTTGTATAAATTAAGCACAATGGAGAATGGAAGAAATAAGACAACTTGTTCATTGTTTATAATTTATGTCCGTTAAAATCGGGCACATGATTTGTAAATTGTTGACTCGATTACGAGTCTGGTGAATGATCAAATGTCCATCTTTTTAAATACATTATAATCCTTTGTCTGATATTGTATGCGTTGTTGTATTATAATGAGCTTATTAAAAGTAGTTGTAGAATATTATAATCATCTACAATAGAGACTCATGTTCATATTACTTTTTTTATTGGCCGCTAGAGAAGCTTGCATCCGTGCAGTGTCATCGGAAAGCTTGTAAAGCTCGATTGAAAGTCTTAAAAACTTATTACGAAAGTATATTTAAATCCTAAAATTTATCACAAAAATGCAATTGAGTCCTAATAGCAACGTGCGGCGACCATGGTATTCTCAAACTGAATTACATTAAAGCTTCCAAGTTTTTGCTGCAATGCTCGAATGGCAACAACGAACCAGAAATAACAACGAGCAGTACAGATCAACCTCATATCACAACGTCTGCAAATCTTTCTCCATTGTACTTTCAGCATCGACCTTTTTTTTGATAACCGAGGATCCCGCAGGCCCCCTATTAGCATCGACCTTTGTTGTTCGCTCTTAACAAGAATACAAAGCTACGCACAAAATGGCCGCGAACCTCTTCACTTCATGCCAGATGGGAAGTTCGAACTCTCTCACAGGGTAGTGCTAGCGCCCATGACGAGATGCCGATCAATCAATGAGATCCCATTGCTGGCGCATGCAGAGTACTATGCGCAAAGATCGACCAAGGGTGGTTTTCTCATCATTGAAGGCACCCTCATCTCCAACACGGCTGCCGGGTGTATCCTCTTGTCCCAAGATCAGGCTGTCTTCTGTATATAGCACAAAAAGGAATTAAATTTGTGCGCATGCCGTTGTTCATCCGAGGACAGAAAACTATATAAATCCTACTTATTGCTTGACAGCAAGTAATATGAACTTTGTTTAGGATCATAGGAGGATCATTAACTTTGAGAAATGTAAAGTTGTTAAACCAGGTTTCCAGGTACTCCTGGGATTTGTACTGAAGAGCAAGTCGGAGCATGAAAGAAGGTGTTAAATGCTGTTCATTCCAAAGGCAGCATCGTGTTCTGTCAATTTTGGCACGTTGGTCATGCCACCAATCATGGTAGTAATATATTTTTTCCCTCAAATTGAACAATTAGATTTGACAATTTCTTTGCAGTTAACTGTTTTCCCAGTAAAGCAATGTTAGCTTATTGAGTTTCACCTTCAATCCTTGTTTTTGACAATATTGAATTGTTATGGTGATTGTATTAGTTTATCAACTCGGTGGAGGCACGCCGATTTTATCGACAAATCAATCTATTTCCAACAAATGGAGAATCATCATGCCTGATAGGACTTTCGACGTTTCTCATAGACCAAGAGCCCTCCAAACACATGACGTATGCTAGGTTATCGAGCAATATCGTCGAGCAGCTGGAAAATGCCATTCAAGCATGTTAGTCCATGGACCATAATCATACCATGATGAATTTTCAAATGAGATTTTTGTACTTTGTTGCGCATAAGCATTAACAATCAAATCAATTTCCACTTCAGGTTTTGAAGGCGTTGAGTTTAGGAGCCCACGGCTACCTCATTGATGAATTTTTAAAGGACTTGATCAATGATAGAACGGACAAATCTGGAGGATCAATCAAGAATAGACGCAAATTCTTAATGGAGATTGTCAAAGTGGTGGCAGGAGAAGTTGGCACTAATTGAATGGGAGTTAGAATCTCACCGGCAATTGATCACATGGATGCCACAGGCTCTGATCTGCTTAATCTAGGCTCGGTGGTCATCAAGAGACTAAACAAGTTTCAGAATAAGATAGGATGCAAATTCGCCTATCTCCATGTGACTCAACCTCGATTCATGGCCCATGGCACAAAAAATTATGACATAGAAAAGGAGGATGAAGAAGCTGATGAGAACTTGGAGAAGGGCTTACCGAGATACTTTCATGTCAAGTGGTGGTTTTACACAAGGGCTTGGGATGAAGGCTCTGGCTGATGGAGACATAGACTTGATATTGTGTGGTTGGCTCTTCATCTCTAACCCCAATTTGGTCTACAGATTCAAAGTATATGTACTATTGAATGGTTACAATAGAGAGACATTCTATACCAAAGATACAGTTGTTGGTCACCTAGACTACCCATTTCTTAATTAGGAAAATGGGGAAGTGACACACCAGTAAATGAAAATGCCACTGGTTTGTTTGTACTCCTAGGAACTTTGTGTGAAGTTTTCTTTATTGGATTATATTCCACAAGTTAAGCACCATGTAGGACTGAAGAAATAAGACAACTTGTTCATTGCATATAATTTATGTCCGTGAAAATAGGGCCCATGATTTGTACATTGTCGACTCAATAAATTAGAATCCTTGGTGTTGTATGCATTGGTGTATTTTGATTTAAATTATTGCAAGTAGTCGTGGAATAATATCATCATTTACATTAGAAACTGATGTCTATTTATTTCTTATTGGCCGCTAGAGAAGTTGTCCTCTGAGCGGTGTTGTTCAAGAGGTTTTTTTTTTTTTTTTTTTTTGTAGAGAAAATGTACGTAGATTTCATTGATAATTGTTTAAATGAGCTACATACGAACATAAAACATCCAAGAGATTCGATGGGGGATATTAGACCCAATTGTCCGGTAAAATGTTGTTTCTCTGGGCTTTCACCACCCAGTCAGCAGCTCCATTTGCTTCCCTTCTACAATGGGTAATTTTGATGGGCTGAATTTTGGCTAATAGGTCGTGGGCTTCACATATCAGAGGCCTGATTTCCCAGCTTATCTGACCAGCAAAAGCATCCTCCCAACTCTGATCTGTGCGCACCCTTTGCTGATCTGTAAAATTGCTTATCACTTCCACTAACTCCAACTAGTCTATTTGGATTTCCCAATTCATACCTTCATGTTCTGCCCTTGAGTTCTTTGACAACCATTTTAGGGTTTCGACCACAGCAGCAGCTTCCACTTGAATGGCCAAATGTACTCTCACCAACCGAGCAAGACCAGCAATCAGTGTCCCCGCATGGTTCCTGCACACTTCGGCGACATTGGCTTCTCCGGAGTCACTGATAAATGAGCCGTCTACATTCCATTTGAAGCAGCCACGGGTTGGAGGGTTCCATTAAGTAGGTGAGTTTGATTTTTGGGTTTTTCCTTTAGTTCTTCGAGAGATGCACTTATTGATTTGTTGGTGTTTGCCGAGGGCTGATTCAAGGAGATTCATCAGGCATGGTCATTGATTTCGAAAGACTAGTTCGTTCCTTCCTCGCCAAATCTACCAAATCAGCTGGGTAAGTAGCTCGAAAGGAATTGTTGCGTGTTGAAAGTCGAGTATCCACTTTTCTATACAGCTGATTTGGTATTGATTTATGTAGATCTGGATTTAGGGATGTTCCCATACCAATTTTGTCCATGGGCAGAGGAGAAATAGATGTTCGCTTGTTTCCGAGAAGCTTTGGCAAAACAGGCACTAGTCATCCGAAATAATCTGTCTTCGCTGAAGGTTAGCTCTTGTAGGTAAAGCATTATGACAGAGATTCCATACGAAATGCTTGTATTTCGATTGTGTGTTAGCCTGCCATATACAACACCATAGTGTTTTAGGGATTTGGAAGGAGGAGGAGGCCTCATTCTGTTTTTTATTTTGCTAGATGGATTGTTTGCAATGATACGCACTTCTAAATGTATATGTGCCTGTTTTGGTCAATGTCCTTATAATTTTATCCTCCTAACTTGTCCTACTTAGAGGAAGTGCTAGGATTTCTTCCACTGTATTCTGATCAAACAATTCCCTGATTCTGGTTTCCTTCCAAGCCATTTGGACTTCGTCCACCAATTCCGACACCATTTTAGGATCACCCCTATTAACTGGCCCTCCAATGACACCTTTAGGTAGCCACCATTCCTCACAAATCTAAACCTTCTCACCATTGCCAATAAGCCATCGAGAAGATGGTATAATCATATTCCTCCCACTTATCAAACTCCGCCATCCCCAAGAGGGGTTGTTGCCACTTGCTGCTTGTAGGAAGTTCCCATTTGGATAGTATAACCCTTTAAAGACCTTGCCCCATAGAGTTTCAGGCTGCTGGAGTAATCGCCAGGCTTGCTTACCAAGCATAGCTTCATTGAATGTAATCAAATCCCTGAATTCCAACCCTCCTATTTCTTTCCTGTCCTTTAGTATTTCCCACTTTTTCCAGTGGACTCCTTTATGTTGATCATTTGTTTTCCACCAAAAATCTGCTACTTTTCTTTCAATGGCCCGACATATAGATAGAGGGGCTTTAAAGACCGACATAACATACTGCGGGATAGCTTGTACCACTGTTTTGATAAGTATTTCTTTTCCTGCTTTAGACATAATTTTCTATTTCCAGCCCTCTAGTTTTGCATTTACTCTTGATAATATCTAGGCAAACATCTCCTTCTTTGATCGACCCCAGTCTGAGGGTATTTTGAGATACTTTCTTGTTTTTTCAAGTTTTGGGACTCTCATCTCAGTTGCCAATCTTTGTTTTAGGGCTAATGGACAGTCCCTACTAAAAAATATCCCTGATTTATTCAAATTAATAGCTTGACCAGATGCAAAACAATACTGATTCAGAACAGCAGCTACATTCTGACATTCTATAAGCTTCCCATCCATAAATAAGATAAGATCATCCGTGAACATTACATGGGAGAGGGTATAGCAGTCCCTATTAAGTTTAATTCCTCTTATGCTACGATCATCAACAGCTCTATGTAGCAACTAGGATAGAACATTTGCCACAATAATGAAGAGATATGGGGACAGTGGATCACCTTGCCGTAGTCCTCTAGATGGTTTGAAATATGGTAGAGGCTGTTTGTTCACCTTGACACTATAGGAGACTATAGAAACACACTGCATCACCCAAGAAATCCACTTGTCGTGGAAGCCCATTCTTTGCATGCAAGCCTCTAAAAAATCCCACTCAACTCGATCGTAGGTTTTTTTCATATCTAGTTTAAGGATTGCCTAGAATTTTCTTCTTCGGCGATGTGTTCTTAGTTGATGAAGCACTTCTTGCACTAATAACACGTTGTCTTGTATTAACCTTTCTTGGACAAAGGCACTTTGTTCCATAGTAATCAGTTGGGGGAGGTATTTTTTCAACCTGTTAGCTAGCACTTTTGATATGATTTTGTAAGCGAAATTGCACAAACTAAATAGGTCTGAATTGATCCAACTGTTCTAGATTTTTGACCTTTGGGATGAAGGTAATTGTAGTTTTATTCAGCTCTGGATTGATGCGGCCAGACTCACAAAACTAGGTAATTTCTTTTTGGATATCTGAGCTGATTTCATTCCAATGGTGCTGGAAAAAAATTCAATTCAGTCCGTCTGGTCATGGTGCTTTTAAAGCACCCAATTGAAAAGTGGCGAGCTTGATTTTCTCAAGTGTGAATGCTCTAGTTAGTGTTTGGTTCACGTTTTCTGTCACTAAACATGGTAGCTAATTTTCTCAGGTGTAAATGCTCTGGTTAGTGTTTGGTTCCCCCTCCATGTGTCCTCGGCCCATGAGTTCCAGCAACACCAACCGCTGAAGAGGAATCTCCACGCGTCTTCTCTCCTTCATCGCACGAGTAGAGCCAAGCAACTATTGGGTTGTTGACCCAGTATCGCCCAGCAAAGCGTGGACTGCCAGGCATCTTTCTCTTCGCGCGTCCGAGCTTCCTCCAACTTGTGCCTTCAGCGAACAAATTCCTACTTCGCCAAAGTTGTCCCGACCAAAGTCCACAAAGTAGGCCCGTGAAATCCAGCGTTCTCAGCCCATTTTCTTTGCATCAATTTCATGGCCCAATTTTAGCAAGTGTAGTAGCTAGCCGTGAGTTTTCAACTGCAGCAGGCCCATCCAGCTCAACCCATTAATTGAGTCTTCAAGCCCAAGCCCAATAGTGGGCCTAATTCCAACAAATCAATTATAGCACAACCCACAACTTGAAGCACATTTTCAGTAGGCCCAACTTTATTTGGGTCCAGCCCAAAAGTAAGAACAAATCTCATTTGGGCTAAGATTTGTTGGGCCAAGGTCAAGGCCTAGTCCAAGCCCGCCGATATTGTCAAAAGCCCGATTTCGACTGCTATTGCGTCGCCGTCTTGGTATTCCAATACCCGCGTTTAATCAAGTGAGTTTTACTCACTAATACTTTCTTAGTTTGCTAATTATGCTTAGGTGTTGGTTATATTTAATTAAATGCAATTAGGTGGTTAGATTAATTTAGATAAATTAAATTAGAGACTTAATGATGCATGCTAGGTGGTTAGAAATAGACATTAGCAAGTAGACATGTTCTATTATTTATTGAACGGCCTCGGTAATTTTCCAGGTTCGTCTCGGCCTCCAATCAGGCATTATAGGCCTAAATTGGATTTTTATTATTTATTTATTTAATTAACTATTTTTCCGAAAATTGAACCGGGATGTTTGGTGACCGGAATTTCGTGCTGATTGTCGTGGTGCAGCCCATTTATTTAATTGAGCTTCAATTTATATGGAATTGATTTAAATTGTGAAATTTGAGGATTTGTTCTAAATTGTTTGTAATTGAATAGTTGATTGGTAGATGGCCGAGTATGGGTATATAGCGCCAATTACGTTGATGGGCTATATAGTAGAGAGAATGGTGAGAGCTAACTGAGAATGTTATTGGCTGAGACCAATCAGGTACGATATTATTGGACATACGTGATTCGGTGATTGGAAGTATCACTGGTGAAAACTGTGCCTTAAAGAACACATGTAAATGACTTATAGACAAACGTGGTTTGGTGATTAAGGAAATATCACTGGTGAAAATGACGCCTTAAATAACTCACGATGTTGTCTATTGCCGATGTCGCCTTGGCGAAAACAGCGCCCTAGAAAGGACATGTGATTCGGTGATCGAGGTTATCACTGGTGAAAACGGCGCCTTAAAGAACACACGGTGTCAGTGATCGGTATGTCATTGGCGAAAACGACGCCTGAGAAACACATGTGATTTGGTGAAGGAGTATACCATTAAGAATTATGGTATGAGTGGGAATGACCTAGACATGGTTTGAATGACATGTAATCGACTAAGTCGATTGATCAATGCTTGATCGGATGTCGTGAATTGTTTGAATATCTATGTTTAACCTTAATTTGCAAGTGGAATCTGAGGCCAAGGTAAGTTCTCTGACTCGTGTTGTGCTTAGGTAACCGTTTGGCATATTAGTTTACTAATTGGGTCTTAGGGGGGTAGAACTCGCTGAGACATGGTTTCATTGGTTATTGAATAACCATTTCAAGACCCTGAGGAGAAGCTAAGGAGAAGGAACTTGAAGAGGAGAAAGATTTTTGAAGAAGAAGTTGATCTAGAGAGGGATCTTGAATACAATTCGGATGTGGATTAAGATCCCATCCCTTTTATGAACCCTGTCTTAGTCTAGATAGGTGTGAGACTTTTATGCTGTAAATAGTATGGTAAATATACTATAAGTTGTGCTGTTAATAAAAGTGTGGCTGTGAATTTCAATATGAAAAATATGGCCTGCTTTCTATTCCATTATTTTATTGTATGGGGATTTATAACTACTTTCGCATGCCAAAAGAAATAAAAATGGTCGGCGATACTTAGTCCTAGGATATCGCACTTTAAAATCGACCAATGAGAAGGATGGGCGCATCCTCGAGGATCGGGGCGTGACAATTGAGGGAGCTACCTCACAAGGTAGAGAAACGCTCTCACCACAGAGAGATAAAATTATCATTTGTTCTCCATAAGCCGGTGTTGTTCGAGAGTTTGTAATGTGAGTGTGGAAGTAAAAAAAGGAGTCCCACATAGGATAAAAAGAAAGAAACTATTTTGTTTGAATATGAGAGCAACCATGTTTTTGTTTTTTAAAGGCATGGGAACTCGAGCGGACATTTTGCATTTAATACGACTAATTATATTTAATCTTAATTGGGCACTTGAAAAATTGTGATTTAGCAATTTTGAATTTTATTTTAATTAAATTTTCGGACAAAAATGTATGTTAGAAGATTGGCCATATATTAATCGAGTGATTGTATTTGTTCACAAAACATATTGGTTATTCTTATACAAGCATACTCCTTTTTTATTAAAGCTATTCCATTTTTCTTGTGTTTATGTTCAGAGAGTTTGAGAGGTTAAATTATATCTTGGGGGCATTACAGCTTCAAAATAGTGATTTCATACGTTTCTTAGTAGAACCATTTGTTTTCTATAATTTTCCGGGGCTTTCTATCTTCAATCGAACTATAGTTGATTATACACTATTGGCGTTAAATGCGAGCAATGACTCTAACCTTATTGACTTTGATCCTATTAATTGCAGTTGGCTGAGTGAAATTGTTACAATGTATCGTTACAAATTTGATGAGAAACTACTCCCATTACTTAGAGTTGTGATGGATGGGCGTAAATTATCATGTGATCACGATATGCTCTTACTTTAATTTTTCCATTCTTCGATTTCTTAAATTCAATGGAGTAAACCCCCCCCCCCCCCCCAACTTCTTGCTCAAGATGCCATTCCCTTCGAGAACTCAGGATTGATCTAGGAGCTCACCTTGATGACCCAATATTGAGTTTGCAGTCCTTTCTTGATTGTCTGCCTTTTCTTTAACATGCAAGCACTGCATTTGCTTCATAGTTTTCGATTAAGTGAAGTCGAGTGACAATCAGCATGGCATGCCTCACATTTTCATTTCTGCAGTTTTAGCCCAATCAATTGGCCTGAGTTAGTGTTAGGGACCCAATCTCTTAGTCTTTCTTTTTCTAGTAAGCATCATCCAAAAACGTGAACTTTAATCTAGTCATTATTATATTGCTCTATTAACACCTATCTGCATTAGCATGATATCCTCAAAAATCAGATTCGTAGCAAGGTGACCCCGACAGACTAACTCTACGGAAATATATGCAATAATTGTCTCATAAAATGTCATTATAATGGACGTTGATAAGAGAACGGCACCGTTATTAGGAGGGAATGACGGTGCCTCGCGGACCATTAATTCCCATTCAATGGGAATGGGCAACCGGTGGAACAAATTTGGGAAAAAAATCTTGATAGAAAATTCTAAAATATCAATCATTATTTTTTGATAAAGAAAATAAAAATTCTTGATAAAAATTCCTGCTCGGACCATTAAATACTTTGTATAACTTATTAAATATTAAACTCAATTCTATTGCAAAGTACTTGCGAAATCAATTTCACCAATTCTACATACAATAAAAATCAAAATAACAAACCACACATATATTTTAACCTAATATGATGAGACTTTAAAGAATTATTGAATAAGTGAAAATTTTGAAAGTTGGCTAGTATGGAGAAAAAGTGTGGCAATACATAAAGGACAAAGCATCGAGGTAAAAATATTTAATCAAACAAATTCAATATACTTAAAATTTTAAATTAAACTCATCTTTGGTTATTCACAAGAGTATCATAATTTTGACTTTTAAGTTACCTAGGATTGCCATGTCTTGAGCAGAATTTATTAAAGTTTTAAATTATGTAAATTAGGTATTCACCTCTTTATTTTAACAATCGTGTTCATTGATGAATATTTTCATTCACTACTGCGAGTGTGAAAAATATTTAATTGTAGAGGTGTTGTTAATAGAAAATTCAACGTTTTTTTTTTTTTTTTTTTTTTTTTGTCTTATAGTAAAGATGTTTAGACATTCTGTAAATTGTTGACACATTCGCTACATAAAATATTTGCACACTTCAAGGGAAAGAATACAAATAGAGGAACTTTTTAGAAAAGATTACTACCAAAAGTGAAGATTCATAGCACCAAGAAGAAAAGTAAAAAGAAGGTGTAAACAACCTGAGAATGGAAACTAGAAAAAAGAGTTTCCAACGGTAACCATGAGAGTTATGGCCCTTTTTAGGCCACAAATTTCTTCAAGGAAACCTGGAAACTCTTTTGTCCGGTTTCCACTCTCAGGTTGTTTACACCTTCATTTTACTATTATTTTTGGTGCTATGAATCTTCTCTTTTGGTAGTAATTTTTTTGAAAAGTTCTTCTATTCATTTTCTTTCCCGTGAGGTCTACAAACTTGTTATGTAGTGAATGTCTAAACATATTTATTATAATATATATATATATATATATATATATTGGATTTTTTATTGACAACACCTCTACAATTAAATATTTTTCACACTTACAGTAGTGAATTAAAATATTCATGAGTGAACACGATTGTCAAAACAAAGAGTTGAATACCTAATAATTTAAAACTTCAATAAATTCTGCTCAAGCCATGGCAACCCTAGTTAACTCAAAAATCAAAATTATGATCATCTCATGAGTAACTAAAGATGAATTTTATTTAAAAATTAAGTATATTGAATTTTTTTATTAATTTTTTTTAACTCGATGCTTTTTCCTTTTTGTATTGCCACACTTTTTCTCCATACTAGCCAACTTTCAAATTGTTCACTTATTTGATAATTCTTTAAAGTCTCGTCATATTATTTAAAATACATGTGTGGGTTAGTAATTTGATTTTTAGTGTATGCAGAATTGGTGAAATTGATTTCACAAGTACTTTGCAATAGAATTGAGTTTTATATTTAAATAGTTGCACAAAGTATTTAGTGGGCTAAGCGGGAATTTTCATTTTCTTTATGAAAAAAATAATGATTGATATTTTATAATTTTCTATCAAGATTTGTTACCCAAATTTGTTCCACCGGTTGCCCATTCCCATTGAATGGGAATTAATGGCCCACAAGGCACCATTATTCCCTCTTAATAACGACGCCTAAAGAATCCACAAGTTCACATCCATTTCCTCTTAAAAAAAAACTAAAAGGCGGAAAAGATCAAACTGAGATTTACTCCCATAAATGACTAAAAATAAAAAAACCAAACCTAATTACTTTCTCTCCCAATGGTGCCTATAAAATGCACCATCTTACGCACAAGATTCATTCGGATTATACATTACATCTGCAACAGAGCCGATCGAACCTGATGGAGAGGAGTTCATCATCCAAGATAGCTCTCGCGCTCATGCTCGTCGCCGTTTTGCTGTGGGCAAGCCTGCCATCTTCAATGGCCGTGCCTGGTGAGTGCCGCACCAATGCGGATTGTCGCACCATTTGCGCCTCAGGTTGTGGACTCTGTGCCGATACCCAATGCTCCTGTTTCGATGGGACGCCGCCGTCTTGCAATAGCCGTCTTGGAAGCATAAACACTCCTTGATGATGTCATAGGAGAAGTTTTACTTACTTGGGTTCACACTGATGTCCTTATTATGAAATAAAATATGATTGTGCGATAATATTTAAATGAAATTATCGCTCCTTACTTTGTGATTTTGCAGTACTTTTGGTCCGCGGAGAAATTACTGTGCAAGTCAAGCAAATTTTTGCGCCATATAACTAACAAAACTCATGAAATTTATGTGAAAGTAACTTAAAAATAACTTTGCTGACATAGAGTCCTAAATTATACATTAATTCATGGGATGCTTCAAGTTTATTCTTATAGTCCAGCTTCTATTTTATACGGTTAATGGTGGGTGAGAAATCTAAAATAGTACAGCTAACGGTTTTTGAATCCATCATATTCGGCTGCTGACCTTTCAATTTAGAGTTCGAGTACAGAATTTGCTGAAAGATTCAATTGCCCGATAAATTAGAAAAGTTCCGGTAATTAGTTATCAGCCCAGTGATCAACAATAACTTATCGCGCCAATCAATGGAGGGCGTCGCAAATTTATCTTTTCGTCTCTGGATTCTTCTCAATATGGTAATGGCGGTTAGGGTTTCGCCGGCTGCGACGAGGAAGAATACGCGATCGCAGAGGACGAAGCTGGGCTTTTCAACGTTGGGCTTGGGCCTTGGAGATCCGCTTATTGGGCCTTCTGGACGCAGCGGTTTGAAGAAGTGCGCCCACTGCATGAGGCCCAAACGTAAATTTTTATTTTTATTTTTGGCAAGCAAATTAATTTCACAAGCATTTTGATATTTCCATCTAAGACTACTCTGTATTAAAAAAAAAAAATTTGTTCATTTAAGAAGGTATATAATGCAGCGGGAATGGAAATAACGTGAATGCTTGGTCGCAAATATAAGAAGCATGCGCGCAACACGAACAAACGTGCATGTGCATGAAGCACGAGAATTTGCACGAAACGCAACAATTCAAAAAAGAAATTTCACTTATACATTTTTTTGAAATCATAGAGATGGAATTAGAATAATGTCACGATGTGGGTTGCTTTATTCGTTCTTGAATTTATATAAATACATGTCTTTATTCCCTCTTATAAACATATTATTACTACCTTTGCGTTCATCACATGCTCAAAATTAGAAATATTTTGATATGTATATACTAAATAATCACTTATTTTTGTGTTCTGTTGCGACCTCCTTTTTCGGATGCCATTACACACGGGCAAGAGCGGAGGCTAATGACTCACAAAGTATTAAGCTTAGCGTGGGCTCTCAAATCTACTAATTCACGACTTATAATTTGAATTTTTAATTTGTAAGTCAATTTCAAATAGGAGTTGTCACTAATTGATTTTAGGTGAATCGATTAGAAACCCAAGTGAAACATTAGGATAAATATTTTACTCATGTGCAATTAGAGAAAGTAGGATTATACTAGTTAATCACTAATGTCATTCCAATGCCTAATTTTATTTAAATTCCACGGCTTTTTTAGATTTTTAAGAATTTTCCATGCATTTCTAGAGAATAAAAACCATCTTTTCGAATTTTTCTGATTTTTAGAAAATGTATCTTTTTGGATTTAAAAAAAATTAAAAACAATCAAATAAAAGCTGACCCGGGTCTGTGAAGCCTGATTCAGATCCAACCTGACTGACCCGGGTTGGGTCTCCAGAGGTTTTTTTTTTGTTGGTCGAAAGGGTCTCCAGAGGTTAAGAGGTGAGGCCCCTTCTCTATGTTTTCCTTTCACTTTCTTTTATTCCCATTTTGATTATTTTTTTCCCCTTTCTATCGCTCTCCTTCTCTCTCTTGTCCTATCTTTTCTATGCACGTTGCCAGACCAGCAGCGGAAAGGAGACCTATTTCTCTATTTTGAGTATTTCATTAGCCGCCTAGGCAGAAAGGGAGCCCATTTTATCTTCTTTCACCTATTTTTTCTTATTCTTTTTTTTTTTTAAAACCAACCCATGCTCTCTTTCTATTGTCTTCTCTTCAAGCATACCCTGGACGCCCGAATCGAAGAACCCAAAAATTCCAGCCGCGCACACAAAATACCACAGTCGGCTAAACACGCTCGACCCGTCCGAGTCGCCCAGACCCGCAAGTCAGGCTCGACCCGGCCCGACCCAGCTCGCCCTCGGGCAAAGCGGCGCCGGTCGTTTATCGTCCGGCTGGTGGCATCTCCGAGCGCCGCCTCAGCCTGGGCCTTCGTCTCGGGCGGCCGCAACACCGCCGGCCGATAGTCCCCTCTCCCGCAAACGAGCAAGAAACAACAAAAAGGAAAACAACGGCGAACGACCCAAACGACCGACGCCTGAATCGCTAAACACGACGACATCATCTCAACAACGCGAATCAAGCCAAGGACGCTCGGTTTTTGGCCAGAAGCGAGGGCACGGAAACTAGATCTCGTTGAGTCATTGTGTCGAACAAGTGGTGTGCGTTACGGGATCAAGGGTTTTCAGCTCAACTGAGACCCAAACCGGAGACCGGGACTCTCGACGGACGAACACGCACGGCAGCAAACCGAAGGACAGATGGGGGGGACCGGAGTTCGCGTTAGCCTGACGGCCGCGAGCTCCGCCCCGACGCCCCCAAAACAGGGCAAAAACAAGGCCGGGGGCTCACGGTTTGGCTCGGCGACGCCGGCCGGAGCTCGTCGGACGGGGGTCGTCACGGCCACAGCGTCGGCTGAGGCTTACTCACTCTATCTCAGCTCTCTCTCTCTCTCTCTCTCTCTCTGATCTATCTTCCTAGGTCTTTCTCTCTGTTCTCTAGCTTGCTCACTCTCGGAACGCCCCAGATGTCTCTCGGGGGGGTCCTCTGAGCTCGTGCCTTCGTCTGTGTCTCTTCTCGACCTCCTCCCCAGATCTCGACTTCTCTCTCCTCTACCTTCGCCCTCAAGCTCTCCCGACAACCATCAAATGTAGCCTTCGAGTTTTTCCCAAATAAGAAAGCAAAGAGGAAATTGTCATTATCACTTTTACAAATGATATAACGCAACATATTATTATTTATTGTCATTAAAGTTTCCGGCGATGGACCATGGACCGATTTCTCTATGTGAACTGGAGCCAACCGCCCACCGGCTTTCTGGCAGGCGATGAAATGTTGAACGGTCAACGCAAGAACCACGTTGGGCAAAAGAGAAAGGTACTTTAGAACCCAACGCCCTATTCTTTAGACTCACCGTCCACCTCCGTCCAACATTTTCAACGATTTTCTTGAAGAAAAGGAAGGCGGCTAAAGAAGGCCAAATGCAACGTACGACGACCTTGGTATTTTGAAAACTGAATTACGCCGAAGCTTCCCAATTTTTGCTGCAATGGTGAAACGGCAAGAACGAACTATAAATATTAACGAGTAGTATAGATCAACCTCAGACCACACCGTCTTCAAATCTTCCCCCATTGTACTTTTGGCATCGACCTTTCTTGTTCGTTCTTGACAAGAATACAAAGCTACGCACGAAATGGCCGCGAACCTCTTCACTCCATTCCAAATGGGCAAGTTCAATCTCTCTCACCGGGTAGTGCTAGCGCCCATGACGAGATGCAGAGCGATCAATGAGATTCCATTGCCGGCACATGTGGAGTACTACACGCAAAGATCAACCAAGGGTGGGTTTCTCATCACCGAAGGCACCCTCATCTCCGACACGGCTGCTGGGTATGTCCTCTTGTCCTAAGATCAAGCTGTCTTCGGTATATTGTGCACAAACGAATTAAAATTGTGTACGTACGGTTGTTCATCTGAGCACAGCAAACTATCTAAACCCTATCCATTGCTTGACAGCAAGTAATATTAACTTTGTTTTGGATCAAAGGAGGATCATTAACTTTGAGAAATATAATGTTGTTGAACCAGGTTTCCAGGTACTCCTGGGATTTACACTGACGAGCAAGTCGAAGCTTGGAAGACTGTGGTGGATGCTGTTCATTCCAAAGGCGGCATCATTTTCTGTCAACTTTGGCACGTTGGTCGTGCCACCAATCATGGTACTAATTTTCTTTCTCAAATTGACGCCCTACAAAATATTCTTTATGGCTCCTAAATAACATAATCAGAACTTGAACAAACTAGAATTGACAATTGTTTTGCTGTTACACCATTTTCCTAATTAGGCAATATTAGCTTATGAAGTTGCACCTTCTGTACTTGTTTCTGACAATATTGAAATATCATGATGATTGTATTAGTTTATCAACCTGGTGGAGGCGCCCCGATTTCATCGACAAATCAATCTATCTCAGATAAATGGAGAATCATCATGCCCGATAGAACTCTTGATGTTCCTCACAAGCCAAGAGCCCTCCAAACACATGAAGTATGGGAGGTTATCGAGCAATATCGCCGAGCAGCTGAAAATGCCATTCGGGCAGGTTAGTCTATGGACTATAATCATAGCATGATGGATGCTCTAATGAGGTTTATGTAGTTTGTTTGTTGCGCATAAGTCTTAATAATCAAATCAATTTCAACTTCAGGTTTTGATGGTGTTGAGGTCCATGGAGCACATGGCTATCTCATTGATCAATTCTTAAAAGACTCGATCAATGATAGAATAGATGAATTCGGAGGATCAATCGAGAATAGATGTAGATTCTTGATGGAGATTGTCAAAGTGGTGGCAAGAGAAGTTGGCATTGATCGAATGGGAGTTAGAATCTCGCCAGCAATCGACCACATGGATGCCATGGACTCCGATCCACTCAATCTAGGCCTAGCAGTCATTGATAGACTGAACAAGTTTCAGAACCAGATAGGCTCCAAACTCGCCTATCTCCATGTGACTCAACCTCGATTCACGGCCCATGGCACAAAAAATTACGGTGAAGAAAAGGAGGATGAAGAAGCTCGATTGATGAGAACTTGGAGAAGAGCTTATCAAGGTACTTTGATGTCAAGTGGTGGTTTCACACGAGAGCTTGGGATGAAGGCTCTGGCTGATGGAGACGCGGACTTGATATCATATGGTCGGCTCTTCATCTCTAACCCCGATTTGGTCCACCGATTTAAAGTCGATGCACAATTGAATGGTTACAACAGAGAGACATTTTATACTCAAGATCCAGTTGTTGGTTACATAGATTACCCATTTCTTGACCAAGAAAATGGGGAAATGACACAGTAGTTCATCAAAATGCTATTGGTGTGTTCATACTCCTGGGAACTTACGATTACAGTGTACGAGTTAAGCACTAAGGAGGATTGAAGAAACAAGACAACTTGGTCATTGCATATAACTTATGTCCATGATAATAGGGAATATGATTTGTACATTATCGAGTCAATCATGTAGAGTCTGATGAATAATTATATCTCCTTGTCATCAAGCTATAATTCTCTCTTGTATTGTACTTGTTCGTATATTTTGATAAATTAATAAAAATATGTAGAATAATATGATCAATTATGGTGGAAATCGATGTTCATGTGCTTTTTTTTTTTTTTTTTTTTTTTTGCCGGTAAGAAGCTAACACCCATTTGGGTTGTTAGAGAGTTTGTAGCGGGAATGTGGAAAAAAGATTCCAGAGAAAAAACAGAAGGGAACTATTTATTTGAAATATAAGAGCGCCATGCAAGTGAACATTTAACATTGGATAGGCTTGATTATGTTTAATCTTGGTTGGACACTTGAAAAGTTGCAATTAAAAAACTTTGAAATTTCCTTTTTAAATATGTCAGTTGGAAGATTAACTATTCTGTCCAATCCAATGGTTGAGTTCGTTGACGAGACACATTGTTTCATTATTCAGTTTTAAATATATTTCTTCCTTCAGAAATGCTATTCCAATTCTCGTGTGTTCAAGTCGAGAGAGCTTAAGAGGCTAACCGGTATCCTAGGGGCATTATCGCCTTAGAGAAATGAACATTTCTCTTAGCCGATCAATTATGTTCTCGTTACTACTCTTCTTTGGGAGGTTCCTCTCTCCAGTCTCCAGTGTTATAGTTAAGCTTCTTTCTTTTTTTTTTTTTTTTTTTTGAAAAAGGTAATTTATTTATATCATAAGACAGAACCACCAAAACCCACAGGTGGGGCATCAACACATAACAGAGCCCAAAGGCCTGGAGGAGGAGAGGCCTACTAGTTTGGAGGGATGGTCTTCATTCGCTGATGTCGCGCGGCCTAGTCTGCCACTGCATTAGCTGATCATGGTCAGCAAACCAGGCCCACTAGCGGCATTTGCTGCAGAAGAGCTTTACAGAAGGTTAATGTTAGGTGAGAAATCTAAAATGATACCCAATGAGAACATTAGTTGTCGACATAATAAAAGCAAAAAAATATAATGTGCAAGGATGACAAATCGTAACACGTTTTCATCTGTTATTTCCAATATTATAGTTGATAGCATGTGTTTAAGTGATGAACACCATAAATTGGACTACTTACTCCCGACTTGGTCTGTCAATTCAAGATTGATGCGCCATTAAATACTTATGATCAAGAGACATCTATAATTCAAGATCAAAGGGGTTACATAGATAACCTATTTCTTGACTAGGAAAATGGTCAACGCTTGTGAATGTGAATGCTAATGAGATGATCATATTTAGAAGACACGGACTTTTAATTTTACTCTATTGAGCTATCTCCTGTGCAATTTGCGACTCATCAAGAAATTAATTGACAAATTTGCTCGGAAGGTGCGAGCTCAATCAGCACCATTCATCGAAGCCCTAGCTCTCAAGGAGTCCCTTTCTTCTATTCTTCCATGGGCGAACCCTAGCTTTAAGAATTGAATTTGATGACTCAAGTGTGGTAAGTAGTAAAGTCGGGAAAAGTATCAGAAAAGCCATAATCCTATTGTATTGATATCAATTTAATTTTAAACTTTTCATTAGTATCAAATTTAGTTATAAATATTTTGATTTAGTGCCAATTTAGTCATTATGGTTAATTTTAACCGAACATTATTGACATGGACGTTAGTGGTGTCATACAGCCGATCGGCCACCAGTACAAAGAGAGAGAGGAAAAAAAAGAAAGAAAAAAGAGTTCATAAAATTCATTAAATTTTCTTTTATGTTTGCCTTAACCATATCACGTAAGATGACTAGTATTCATGTTAGTAATATTCGATCTAAATTAGTTAAATAGATTTAATTGGCAAAATGTGAAAAGGTTTAGGACCAAATTGGTCAAATTAAAATATTTAGAATTTAATTAGTATCGATACAATAAATTGAAGACTTTTTTGGTACTTTTCCCTATTTGTTTCTTTTAGCTTTAGACATTTCATAGGAAAATTCTTTCTTTCACACCACAAACAAGTGTACTTAGCAACCAATTTCTAGCATGGGTTCTCTTGTTTGATTTTTACTTCTTGTATCAAGATTATTACCCAATCAGTCATAAACCCTATTGTACTACTTTCCAATTTTACTTGTGTAATCATAAATTTTCATGTAAAATTATTAGTTAATTGCCGTTGAAAATCGTTAATGTAGTATTCAATCATTGTCAATCATTTTACGTGGCATATTTGTTGGAAATTAATCCAGTGAAAACAAACTGTTTATTGTAATTAGAAAATAAAATTAAAGGTGAGATACGGATATCTGAATCTCTTTAAGGCGATTAGTTTCTGCCAATAGTGCTCCACAGATTCACGAACTATGCCTCCCAAGATACAACACCTCAAACCTGTTTGGATTACCACTATGCAAATAGGATTTAGTCGAACCGTTCAATTGAACCAGCACACCCAGAAAAACCAAAAGAGTAGAAAGGTATATCAAAGCTTTTTTGGAATCAAGTTGAAAAAACCAAAACTCAATCAAAACCATTGAAGCTCTATGCTCCCATCTATTTATAAAGATTTTTTGGTTCATGTATGGAAGAAATACATGAAATAAATATACGCATGTATCCACGAAATTCATGAATAAAGAGATACGTGAATACAAGAGATTCATAAATTCAAAAACACGTGAATTCAAGAGATTCTTGAACTCAATAAATACATGAACTAAAAGATACATGAATTTAAGAAATTCATTAATTCAATAGATACGTGAACATAAAAGTTTAGGAAATTCATGAATCTAAAAAAGATACGTGAATAGAAAAGACGTATATTAATTTATTGGCTTCCGTTGATCCATTAACCATACTTATAACCATAATTATAACAATATTAATGTAGATAACTTGTCGATCGCCATGTTGAAGATTTTTTGCCATAAGTGATTGAAAGTGTTATATTGAAATTTCACTTAAAGATATATGATTATATTGACCAAATTCAAGAATTTAAAATGAAATTAATATTCATACAATAAATTTACATAAAATTAATAATTTTCCCTCTCTTGTCCTTTTACAGGTACGGCAATGTCATGATCTATTCAGATAGAACATATGACGATGCCTATCTAGCCACTATATATGTCCCCGATTCGGAATCTTTCACGGAATTTTATTTTAATCATTAATTTAAGTGGTTAATGTTAGGTGAGAATTAGATGACGGGAAAATTTGATTTTAGTTGGTTAACGCAGATGATTAAGCACTTTCTTGAGAAAAGTTAAGTATAAAAAATCCCGAGAGCGACATGACTGATTAACAATGACGATAGAAAAGACTGCGGCCGAGTCTTTGTCGGATGAGTACGAGGAAGACATTAAAGAAAGTTTTCCACGAACGCCAATCACATCTTTATTTGCCTCATTGAATGTATTCAAAAAGCCCCCTAAAGTGTGGCTATCTTTCTTAAAATTTCCCCAAAATGATTTTTTATTTCAAAATAACCTCTCAACTGGGTGGTTCAGTCTCAGTTGACCTTCCGTGTCATCGATGCCACAAATCTTCAATAGACGACGACCACGTGCTTGTCATGTGCCATATTTTGCATCATAGACGGGAGGATTTTTATCCCAAAAATGTCTGATTTGATTGTATTGCACTTCCCATGCCTTCAAAGTTGAAAAAAATCCCGAGTTTTCCGATTAAACTAAATCACATTCCTCAAATTTTCCAATTAAACTAAATTCAATTTCAACACTTCCTTTGTTTGGAGAGAAAGTGATCACAACTTATTGAAGCAACATGTCGACAAGACAGTTGCATGTTGTCGAATGTGAAACCACTAACCATGATTGCACAAGAAAAAATATTTCTTTTAATTTGGTTTTGGCTCACGAGGGAGGATCTCTCTCTGATTGATATAGGTGAATTGCATTTTGTAAATGCAAGTAGTGTCCTTGTGACCCCTTTATTGTTGGAATATTTTCCTCTTTTAATTTGTTTTTTCGATGTTGTGTTTTGCTGTGTATGTCGTGAAAACATATTTACGTTATTGTCGCTTCCTTTTGGCATTGGACGAGGGATGTGAAGAAAAGAAGCATGGAATTTCTGATAGTAGGGTAATGAAAAAGATTAGATTATCATTACTGATCTGGATGACTTATATAAATGGGACTTATGAAGGTATCAATGATGATGGTTCAATGGAGGGGGACACGGAGGTTGGAGACGTTAACAAGTATGTAGACTTTCGTTCGATTTTTGCCGCTCACCTACTTTCACAAGTAGGGCAATGTCATAGTCTAAACAAATAAAACATAATGCAAAATGCCTCTCTCGCCGGTTCAAGATGGCCCCGGTTTGGAATTTCCCTGAGTTTTATTTCAAGCAATAATTTCAGTGGTCAATTTTACGTGAGAATTAAATAAGACAGCAAACATCAATTTTTAGATAGTTACTCAACGCAGGTAGATGAGACGAGATTTAGATTAAGAGCGCAAGGTAGCAGTCGAGGACAGCCCGAACAAATATTTTATATTTTTGAAAATTTTAAATATGTTTATGCTTCTTCTATTATGGAAAGTTAAATATAAAAAAATCGTCTTGACAAAAAATTCGCAGACATCGAAATAAGTGGGGCAATTTTTTCAAAGTACCCCCAAAGTGGGTTTATCTCGAAATACCCCTCAAAATTTGTGATTTTGTTTCAATTGGGCCCCATCGTGTTATTGGCAGTACACATCTTTCACGGGACGATGATCATGTGTGTATCACGTGCCATATTTTTTGTCATGGACAGGGGCATATTTGTCAAAATGTCTAGCTTAACCACATGCACATAAGGTGCCTTCCATTTTGACAAAAACTCCCCAAATCTTCTAATTAAATTAAACTCAATTTCAATCAATTATTTGTCAATAGAGAGAATGATTGCAACTTGTTGAAGCAACATACCGACTATATGGTTGCATGTCATCACATGTGGAATCAATGGTAGCGATGGCACAAGAAATAGTGCTTTTTTTTAATAGTGTTGCTTTAGCTTATTTGGGAGGATTTGTCTCTACATTGTCTCTTCTTTTGTGCGAATCAAGCATATGAGTTGCATTTTATAATTGCAAGTGGTATCTATGTGTGCATTCTTAAACTACAAGTGGTATGGTTGTGGTCCCTCTATTATTGGGCTTTTTTCCTGTTTTTTGTTTTGTTGTTTTCCAATGTCATATTTTGTTGTATATTGCATTGAAACATATTGTTTCCTCTTCCATTTGAAACGAAGTGAGAGATGTGAAGAAGTGAACTATGGAGTGCTTGATAATACGATTGTTGAAGAAGATGAATTTGCCATTATAGATCTAGATAACTTATACATAAGAAATATAAAAAATGCGTGTCAATGGTTATGGTTGAATGGAAAGCAATAGAAAGGTCAGAGAAAATAGCATGTAAATGATTTAGTTGATAATGTCTTCTTGAAAAATGAGAAGCCAAAATTAGCATAAACACCCTGAGTTCAATGCTGAAGTCAACATGAGAATCATGTCTTCAATTTCGAAATGAAATTAGTAATGCTAAGGAGTTAGAGAGGTCCTCAGGTAGAATGCTATAAGAAATTGGGAGCCAAGTGAGGTTGATTAAGAATGAGCCAAATAAGTTGAGGGTAGAATATAAGATGCAAACTAAAGTTATCTACTTACCAAAAAGAGACAACCACATGAGTTGGAAACCATTGTTAATCATAACAACGGTCGCACCGCAACCTATAACTACACCTAGACATGCCAATATACCTACATCATGGCACAATTCCAACAATAAAAGCCAATCTAAAGGTCCAAAACACAACCAGAACAAGCTATACTATTATAAATGATATAACGCAACATGTTATTATCTATTAATATTAGAATTTTCGGCCAGGAAGCATAGACTGATTGCTCTATGTGACCAACCGCCGGCCAAATTCGTAGCGGTTGATGAAATGTTGACCGGTCAACGAAGGAACACCGTTGGGCAAAAAGAAAGAAAATAAGGAAACGCTTGGGGGAGCGATTCGACCTTCCCAATGTGCGATGACTTTGCGCCAAAAGTCATATGAAAATCAAACCTTGGTATTCTCGAAACTGAATTACGCCAATTCTTTCCCAGTTATTGCTGCAATGCTCAAATGGCACCAGCAAACTATATAGACCGACGAGCTATATAGCACAGCCTCAAGTCACACCATCTTCAAACTTTATTGTTCATTCTCGACAGAGTTCAAAGCTACGCACGAAATGGCTGTGAGCCACTTCACTCCGTCCCAAATGGGCAAGTTCGATCTCTCTCACAGGGTCGTTCTGGCGCCCATAATGAGATGCAGAGCGATCAATGAGATTCCGCTGCCGGCACATGTGGAGTACTACGCGCAAAAAATGACCAGGGGTGGTTTTCTCATTACCCAAGGCACCCTCATCTCTGACAATGCCGCCGAGTACGTCCTCTTTTCCCAAGATCAAGTTGTTATGAAATCACACGTCGATTCCAGTAAAATAACACTCGCAAACAATTCACCAAGCAGAATATAATAATAAAATAACATAATCAAATTAACATGCCAGAAAATTTGTTATCAAAGTTCACCCAAACCTGGGCTACGTCTTCGCGCAGAGACTCTCGCGAATCCACCAGACTTCAAAAAAAGTTGGAATACAACGATAATCTTCTCTCAAGATTAGGGTACAAAAAGATTGAGAAACCCCATCAAGAAAAAAACTCTCTTTTTCTTGCCTTTCTATTTCCTTTTTTAAGTGTCTTGACGGCTGGGGTCTTGCCATCTCTAATATAAATGTATCACTTTTAACCTAAAAGCAAATTTGATAGAAAAAACAAAAAAGCCCCTAAAAACAAATATTTGGCTTCATCTATAATAATCTCCCACTTGAAGAAAAATATATTCAAGCACCAAGCAACTTTGTGTCCATCTTCTTCAAAAAATAGTAGTTGAAAAACTTGTGCCTCTGCGTCAATAAAGCCACTATTTTTTGTAGTTGAGATGCCCAACTCACTACTGTACCTGCAACTGTAAAGACATATCTAGTGATACTCTTACCACTATCTCGATCACCCGAATGATATGTATTTACATAACCTTACAACTCCAGAGATGTATCACCATAACAAAGTGAGTAATTGGAAGTACCTGCTAGATATCTCAATATCTCAATATCCATTTTACCGCATTCCAATACTCTCTACCTGGGTTCTGCATATATCGACTCACAACTCCCACTGCATGTACAATGTCTAGTCTCGTGCTCACCATGACATACATCAAACTCTCTATTGCTGATACATATGGAACTACTGCCATATCATCTTTCAAAGCCTGAGCGCTTGAACACATATCCTTGGAAAGTTTAAAGTGATTCGCTAGAGGAGTTGCAACCGGTTTTGCCTTATCCATGTTAAATCTCTTTAACACCTTGTTCACATAATCTTCCTGCAACAACCATAATTTCTTATTTTTCCTATCTCTAATGATTTTCATGCCTAAAATATTCTTGGCATCTCCCAAGTCTTTCATAGCAAACTGTGATGATAAGATCTTCTTCACTTTTACGATTCTCTTCATATTGGAACTAGCCACTAGCATGTCATTCACATATAAAGAGAGATACACAATGTCACCATTATCATACTTGTGAAAATAAATACAATGATCAAATTCACAGTATGCAAATCTTTTTTCATTCATAAAACCATCAAATTTTAGGTACCATTGCCGCAGAGCTTGTTTCAAGCCATATAAGCTTTTTTTCAAGCGACATACCATGTGCTTCTTACCTTTGATTTCAAAACCTTTAGGTTGTGCCATGTATAGTTCTTCATCTAAGTCACCGTGTAAAAATGCCGTTTTTACGTTTAACTGCTCAAGATGAAGATCCTCCACTGCAACTATACTCAACAGAACTCTAATTGATGTTATTTTCACTATAGGTGAAAATATCTCGGAGTAGTTGATCCATTCTTTTTTATAAAAGCCCTTGACTACAAGTTTTGCCTTGTATCTAATACTACCATATGCTTCATTCTTAATCCTATACACTCATTTGTTTAATAAAATCTTTTTACCTGTGGGCAACTTGATCAACTCTCAAGTTTTGTTCTGAAGTAACAAGCTCATCTCATCTTTCATAGTACACTCCCACTACAAGTGAGACATATCTGCCTTTGCCTCATTGTAAGTCTCCGGTTCTCCTGAATCTGTATATAAGACATGGCTCAGAACAGTATTAGCTGATGGATCAAAAATTACCTTTGACTTTCTCACACTTTTAGACCTTCTCAAGACAAGTACTTTAGGATCGTTAGTTTGCTTCGAATCACTGCGTTCCTCTTGAACTACCTCTTCACTGATAATAGGCTCATCTTAAACCTCTCTTTCAAGTGTAGTTTGATCTACTTGAAATATCTTCACGGGCATTGTGTCTAATTCTTTTCATGCTCTGTCTGACGATCTTTGTATATCTTTTCTTCATGCAATACCACATTACGACTGCGGATGACTTTGTTATTCTCATAATCCCAAAGCCCATAGCCATACTTGTCACCACCATATCCTATAAAGATGCACTTCTAGGACTTAGCATCAAGCTTTTTTCTATCTTCCTTGTCAATCAAATCATATGCAATACAACCAAACACCTTTAGATATGGATAATTAATCTTTTTACCTTACCACTGTTCTTGTGGTATTTCTCCATCCAGCACACTAGATGGACTTCTGTTGATAAGATAAATAGCTGCATCAACTATGGCAGCCCATAAGTGTAGCGGGAGACCCGCGTGTAATCTCATGTATCTCGCATGTTCTAAATTAGTCCTGTTTATTCTTTCAGCTACATCGTTCTCTTGAGGAGTTTTAGGAATAGTCTTTAACCCATGTATACCCTCTCGACTCAAAAATTCTGCAAATTCTTTACTCGTGTATTCACCACCATTATCAGATTTCAGAGCTTTAATATAATAACCTATCTCTTTTTCTACCATGGTCTTCCACATTTTGAACATCTCGAATACTTCTGATTTTTCTCTAAAAGTATAGACCTAAGTCTTCCTTGTTGCATCATCAATGAAGGTGACAAAATATCTCTTACCGCCATAAGAGAGTTCCTGAGCAGGTCCACATACATCAGTATGAACCAACTCTAACTTCTGGCCTTTATTTTGTCGCACATTCAATTGAAAACTAACAGCCTTTTGTTTTCCATAAATGCAACTCTCACAAAAATCTAACTCAACTTTTTGCAAACCTAGGAGTAATTTTTTCGAGTGTAACTGTTTTACACCTTTTTCACCAAGATATCCCAAATGATAATGCCAAAGAGTAGATAAATTATATGTAGCCATTGTAGTTGCAACTATATTACTGATATTGTCTCCTTGGAGAAGGTAAAGTGTACCCGTACGCTTTCCCTTTGCTATTACTCTTACCCTTGAGATTATCTTCCACTCTCTGCAACCAAAGGTTATTACCAAACCTTCTTGGTCAATTTTACTAGTTGAAATTAGATTTTTCTTTAATTCCGAAATATGCCTAGTTTCATGTGAAACTAGACGTCCTCAACCTGAGATGTTCACAGTCACGGTTCCTTTCCCAACAATGGGACACATGTGGCCGTTTCCCATAACCACTTGTCCGAAATCTCCACTGGCATAATCATCAAATACGTCTCTTTGCGAGGTGCAATGAAAAGAAGTACCAGAATCAATGAACCATTTATTTGTCACCAAGTCAAACCCTGCAAACAAAGTTATCTAGCAAAGATTCATCGCTAATCACATTGGCTCCCTAATTCTCATCTTGCTACTTCTTTTTGTAGACTTCACACTGAAACCTCCGGTATCTGATTTTGTGACAAAACCAACACTCATTTTTTGCAACTTGTCTCTTACCCCTTGGTTGTGATCTGCCACGCCCGTTGAAATTTCATCTACTTTTACTTCTTCCATGGTTCTCCACTGCGAGTACCATTGAAGATGTAGATGCAGAAAAATTATCTCTACCTGAGACTTTTTTTTGCATCTCTTCATCCATGATACTACTCACAGCATCATCAAGAGTTAAATCATCCTTCATGGTGCTCGAAATTCCCTACACTATGGTATTGTAGCTTTCTGAAAGAGAACATAAAAATAATAAAGCTTGAAGTTTCATATCTAAATTTATGCCTGCGGATTCCAATTGACTTGTGACCTGCGTGAAACAATTAATATGCTCTACCACTAAACTTATATCAAATAACTTCATATTAACTAGTTTCTTCAACAAAAATACCTGATTTGATGTGAATGGCTTCTCATAAATATTCGTTAGAATATCCATAGCTTCTTTTTCAGTTTTTGCTTTCGCGATGTGGTACCTTGTCTTTTTTGGCAGCCCTAGATGAATTGCACTAATGCCTTTCAATTAAGAATTTTCCATCCGGCTTTTGCTATCGAATCCACTTTCGCCATCTCGGGTTTCCAATCCTCAAGTGGTGCATAGAGATCTTTTTGATAAAGATAATTATCTATTTGTAATTTCCACCATCCAAAATCCTCCCTATTGAACTTATCGATTCTAATTTTATCTTCTGCCATCCTGTTTGCTTTCAATTAAACGTCACCGAAAAACCCTCGATGTTCTTGATTAGCCAACCTAGGCTCTGATACCAGTTGTTATGAAATTGCATGTCGATTCCAGTAAAATAACACTCACAAACAATTCACCAAGCAGAATATAATAATAAAATAACAGAATTAGATGAACACGCCAGAAAATTTGTTATCGAAGTTCACCCAAATCTGGGCTATGTCTCCGCGAAGAGGCACTCTGCAAATCCACTAGACTTTGAAAAAAGTTGGAATACAACAATGATCTTCTCTCAAGATCAGGCACAAAGAGATTGAGAAACCCCATAAAAAAAAAACTCACTTTTTTTCTTCTCTCTTTTTCTTGACTCTTTATTTTCTTTTTTTAGCGTCTTGACGGCTAGAGTCTTGCCGTCGCTAATATAAATGTATCACTTTTAACCTAAAAGCAAATCTGATTGAAAAGACAAGAAAGTCCCTAGAAACAAATATTTGGCTTCATCTATAATACAAATATCTTATGTATATCGCCCCGAAGGAATTGAAAGTGCATACCTACCGTTGTACAACAAACTATGAACTTCGCTTTGGATCATAGGAGGATCTTTTAACTTTGAGAATAACCAGGCTTCCAAGTACTCCTGGGATTTCTACGGAAGAGCAAGTCGAAGCATGCAAGAACGTGGTGGATGCTGTTCATTCCAAGGGCGGCATCATCTTTTGTCAACTTTGGAACGTTGGTCGCGCTTCCGTGGTACTAAATTCATTTTCTCAAACCAACCCACAAAACATCTCTGTAGCTCCACCATAAATCACATAATCATGACCTGCACTGCTTGGATTTGACAATTCGTTTTTGCTATTGTACTGTTTTTTTTTTTTAAAATTGGCAATGTTAACTTATTAAGTTTCACCTTCTGTACTTAGTTTCTAACAACAATTGGTATAATGGTGATTGTATTAGTTTATCAACAATTGGTATAACAGGGCTTCTTTATCAACTATCAGAATAAATCAAAACAAGGCCTCCTGTTCGTACCAGCCTCCACGTACCTTATGGACACAGATTTGGAGTCTCTCAGTTCCACCGAAGATCAGAACCTTTCTCTGGAGCATCTGTCAAAATGCTATTCCAACGAGGGAGAATCTATACAAAAGAAAAATCATCCCCGACCCTCTATGTCAGCTGTCTTACATGAAAGTTGAAACTACATAACACCTTTTCCTATTTTGTAGATGGACTAAACAGATCTGGGAGGATCAACTTTTGCAGGGCATGAACATCATGCGAAATATAAAGAGATTCGATCAATGGCTGATGGAGGTTTTCAATGCAAGACGGTATTTACCTGCACGGGAGTTCATTGGAGTGGTTCTTTGGCAGATCTGGAAGGCTTGGAATTCTTGGATCTTCAGAGCAAAAAACCCCCAACCCGCAGATATCCTCGATCTCGCACAAAACCAGAGCGTTACTTTCAGTCGAGGGACGAAGAACCAGAAAGACAAAAACCCAAATCGCTACTTACCGGCGCGATAGAACCCACCGAATAGTCGGGAGCTGAAAGTGAACGTTGACGCGTCATGGGTTCCAGGTGAATTCCTCTGTTCTGTAGCTGGAATCGTAAGGGATGGAGCTGGGTGTGTAGTCGATGGCTTCGCCGCCGAAGCTAGGGTTTCTTCGGCACCACACGCGGAAGCTGAAGCACTTCTACACGGGATTCGCTATCTTAAAGAGTTAAAGTCACGACACGTGCAGGAGGCCAAAAGTCAAGTAGTTCTCTGGATTTGTGAAAGTGATAGCTCCGCAGTGGTGGACTTCGTGATGGGCCGGGCCGAGCCACCTTGGAATCTACGAGAAGTAATTCAATTTTGCCGAGAAGAGTTATCCCTGTGCAACAACATTACCATAAGATTTTGCCCTCGTGATGCAAACAGAGCCTCAGATTGGCTGGTATGTGCACATCAAGCAAGGAAACTTCCTTTAAATTGGGTGAATACCCCCCTCTACCTCTATGGGAAATTTTGTATTCAGAATGTAATCCATCATTGTGTTCTATGACTAATTAATCTAAGGCATATACTACTTTCGACCAAAAAAAAAAAAAAAAAAACTGATGTACGCGCTCCAATTTCATCGACAAATCAATCTATTTCTAATAAATTAAAAAATTTCATGCTAGATGGGACTCTTCATGTTTTTCACAAACCAAGAGCCCTCCAAACACATGGAGTATGACAGATTATTGAGCAATATCGCTGAGCAATTGAAAATGCCATTCAGGCAAGTTAGTCCATGAACGATAATCATAACATGGTGGATACTAAAATTAGTTTTATTTACTTCGCTTGTTGTGCATAAGTATTAATAATAAAATCAATTTTGAATTTAGGTCTCGATGGTGTTGAGATCCATAGAGCAGATGACTACCTTATTGATCAATTCTTAAAGGACTTGATCAATGATAGAATAGATGAACTTGGAGGATCAATTAAGAATAGGTATAGATTCTTGATGGAGATTGTCAAAGTGGTGGCTAGAGAAATTGGCACTGATGGAATGGGAGTTAGAATCTCATTGGCAATCGACCACGTAGATGCCATGGATTCTGAACAACTCAATCTAGGCCTCGTGGTCATCGAGAGATTGAACAAGATTTAGAACGAGAGAGGCTCCAAACTCACCTATCTCCATGTGACTCAACCTCGATACACAGCCAATGGCACGAAAAATTACAGTGAAGAAGAGGAGGACAAAGAAGCTTGAGTGATGAGAACTTGGAGGAGAGCTTATCAAGGAATTTTCATGTCGAGTGGTGGTTTCATGCGAGAGCTCGGGATGAAGGGTTTGACCGATGGAGACATGGGCTTGATATCGTATGGTTGGCTCTTCATCTATAACCTTGATTTGGTCCACTGATTTAAGGTTAATGCACCATTAAATGGTTACAATAGAGAGACATTTTATACCCGAGATCCAATTGTTAGATACATAGTTACCCATTTCTTGACTAGGAAAATCGGGAAATGACATAGTAGTTAATGAAAATGCTATTGGTATGTTCATACTCCTGGGAACTTTGGATTATAGTGTACAACTTAAGCACTAAGGAGGAACGAAGAAACAAGACAACTTGCTCATTGCATATACCTTAATGGCCGTGATAATAGGGTACATGATTTGTACATTATTGAATCAATTACATAGAGTCTGATGAGTAATTATATTTCCTTCTTGTTCAACAAATTATAATCCTCTCTTGTATTGTACGCGTTCGTATCTATTGATATACTATTAAAAATTCATACAATAATATATTCATTTATGGTATAAATCACTGTCATTTTTTTTTTTTTTTTTGCCGGTAAGAAGCTGGCACCCCTCTGGGTTGTTAGAGAGTTTGCAATGTCAATGTGGCAAAAAAAGGTTCATATAAAAAGAGTTCAAGCGAACGTTCAGCATTGGATAGTCCTAATTATGTTATATCTTGGTTAAACACTAGAAAAGTTGCGATTAAACAATTTCGAAATTTCTTTTTTAATAAAAGTCAACTTTTTAAATTAACTATTCATTCCAATCCAATGATTGAGTCCATTCACAGGACACATTGTTTCATTGTCCTAAATTAAATATATTCCTTCCTTCAGAAATGTTATTCTATTTCTTCTCTTTTTATATTGAGAGTGTTTAAAATAGACGCCTCTGAGCCGATCAATTATGTTTTAGGTACCTGTCTCAAAAGCAAATAAATGTAAGGGCACGGGCTTTCAGCGAAAATGAAAATCATCATTAGTTCGTAATTTCGTCCTGGGGGAATACAATTCTATTAAGCAATCTGGGGAATCGCCCCTTGCCGTATGAGACGATCCTCAGATCCATCATGGTAGCTACAATGCCAATTCGAACTTCTCGTGCCTCTTACATTACATGACTCGGGACGGAAAACTTTTGTATAAGAAAACGAACCTCGAAAGATGATGGAGTAAAATTGGGTCAACGACATGATAACGAGAAGATCCAAGAAGGAACCCATAATTATCGTGTTCTATACAAGTAGAACACATGCCAATGCCTCCCAAGCCGGCTGAAGATGGCCCCGGTTTGGAATCTTTCGCTGAGTTTTATTTTAAGCAATAATTTAAGTGGTTAATGTCAGGTGAGAATTGAATATGAAGGCAAACATTTAATTTTAGTTGGCTAACGCACATGGCGGAGACGAGATTTAGATTAAGAGGGCCGAACAAGGATCCTATATGTTTAAAAAAGTTAGATTGATTAAGCAGCTTTTTAAGAAAAGTCAAATGTAAAGAAGTCGACATGACGAAAAATGCGGGGACATCGAAGTGCCACGGGCGGCATGACTGATTAACAATGACAAAGAAAGGCTAATGAGTCTGGAGTCCTTGTTGGATGAGTATGAGACGGACATCAAATAAAGTCTTTCTTGAGCACCAATCCCATTTGTTATTTACTTTAACCAATGCATGCACTCATTTGTGAAAAAATTTCCCAAAAATCCCTCCTGAAGTGGGACATTTTTCTTAGAATACCCCGAAAATGAGGTTTATCTCAAAGTACCCCACGAAGTTGGTGGCTCCATCTCAATTGACCCCATATTCCGCCGGCGCCACAATTTTTTGCTTGATGATGACCACATGCGTGACATGTGCCGTCTCTTGCGCCGTAGACAGGGGCATTATTGTCCGGTTTGAGTGCATGCGCTTCACATGCGTTTAACTCTGCCGAAATATCCCCAAATTTCCCGATTAAACTAAACCCTAATCCTCAAATTTCCCAAACAAACTTAACTCAATTCCAATACTTCCTTTGTCTAAAACGAAGGCAGTTGAAACTTGTTGAAGAAACATGTCACAAGGTGGTCGCAAGTCATGGAATGTGCGGTCGATGGTAGTGATTGTATGAGAAAAAGTATCTTTTTGGGTGTTGCTTAGCTTGTTCGAGAGGATACGTCTCCATATTTTCTCCTTATGTGCAAATTGATACGCGCGAATTGTATTGTAATTACAACATTTCGTCGTTCCAAGTGGTGCTGGTCCCATCGTCCTTGCTCATGGTGCGAAATGTGACAAATGACATGCATGTGATTGTCGTACGGTGAAGATTTGTATTCCCAATGAGATAAGGTGTCAATTGAAACAAAATCACAAATTTAGGGTACTTCAAGATAAATCCCACCCAGTTTGAATGTATCTTTAAAAAATAGGTTAATATCCTGAAAAATCTCAAATTAGTACATCTGTGATAAATTTACCTCAAACTATTTTTTTGACCACCAAAAATCCCAAACTGGTATACTTTTGACAAATTTACCCCAAACTTGTATACTTGTGATAAATTTACCTTTTGTTATTTTTCGTTAAATTTTACAATTAAATTATTAAATTAGATTACACATAACAGTTGATTAGTATACCATTTTGGAATTTTAAGCTCCGTTTATCACAGTTTACAGTTTTTATAATTTTTTGTGGTATTAATCAAATTTAGTGGAGGGTATATTTGTCACAAATTTACCAGTTTGAGGTTTTTTGTGGTCGAATAAATTACTTTGGGGTAAATTTATCATAAATGTACAAGTTTAGGGTTTTTTATGGTCGATCGAGGTAAATTTGTCACAAGTGTATCAGTTTTAGGTTTTTCATGTAAAAAAAAAATAGTTTGGAGTAAATTTGTCACATGTGTATTAGTTTGGGGTTTTTCATGGTATTAACCCTAAAAAAGTACTCACTCCAGGGATTCTTCTGAAATTTCCCCGTCATTTGTTTATTAAGAAACTTATTTGATTGTGTCGGTATCAATCCTAGGACCTTCCGAAGGACGAGGCTCTTCATTGCCTATATAAATAGAGCAATCGACCCCGCCGTTGACTTTCATAAGCCTGATTCTCTCTGATTTTTCGTTCTCTTCGTCTGGCTTTCCGAACCAGAAACAGCGATGACGGACCTCTTCAGTCCATACAAGATGGGCAAATTCAACCTCTCACACAGGTGGGTATTGGTACTCTACCTCTGATACTAGTTGCTCTTGCTCTCCATTTTCAATTCTTAAAGGGTCGTGTGAGATGAAACCGAGTCGAGTTTGGCATGGCGGCGCAGGGTGGTGCTCGCGCCTCTGACCAGATGCCGAGCCTTGAACGGAGTGCCACAGCCGGCGCTGGCTGAGTACTACGGACAGCGGTCGACGGAGGGAGGTCTTCTCATCAGTGAAGCCACACCCATCGCTCAAGAGGGAATTGGGTAATTTTCATGTCTATACTCTTTTTTCTCAATTAAATTTCAGATTGTAGTCGGTTATTTCACTGCGTATACATAAATTGATGACATGACATGTGACGGTCGCTCATGATTTTCTCCTTCTCTGTATGGCTTGACATTCGACTGGATCTTAAAGATTTACAGGTTGATTGGGTGGGTTTGGTCCAAATCCACTTTCAGTTTACGATCAAATTAACTATCCAATAATAAATTGCTTGAGCAAACTATATTTTCTTGAAGTGAAAAATATAGATTTACTGTATATTACTCCTTAGACTCAGTTTATGATTTTGGTTTAGTCTAAAAAATACATTGGATTTAGGTTTCCACATGTTCCTGGAATTTACACCGAAGAACAAATCGAAGCTTGGAAGAAAGTGGTGGATGCTGTTCATGCCAAGGGTGGCCTAATTTTCTGTCAATTGTGGCACGTTGGTCGGGCATCCCACAAAAGTAATTTCTTTGATTCCTTAATATATATTTTATCTCTTGATTGATACTTTCCTTTCGTCGGTATCTTATAATTAGAGTCACTATTGTTTTATTCTAATATATTTCTAGTTTATTAGTATATCAGCCTGGTGGGGGTGCACCAATTTCGTCAACCAACCGGTCCATATCGGAGAACTGGAAAATACTCATGCCTGATGGAACCCAAAACGATTTCTCCAAACCTCGAGCCTTGGAAACATGTGAAATTCCGAAGGTTGTCGAGCAATTTCGTCAGGCAGCAATCAACTCCATCCGAGCAGGTTAGGCTACGAGATTTCTTGTCTTGATTCACTCATTTTAAATTTGTGACACATGACATGCAAAGTTTTCAACTTATGTAATCTTTCTCGTTTAACTGGATCGAGCAAGGATTCATACAGAAATTACATTGGGAAGAGTCAAATGGTGACAAGAAAGTTGAATTAGATAAATCGAAGTGAAAATTTCGTCAAAAAAAGTGACTTGTTGCACTTAAGGACGGGAAAAAAAAGGGAATTCTTCTCGTGGTTAAAAGTTGAATATATCACTCAATAAACAAGTGGATGATTGACATTCTATTGCAAGAATTGTCCAGCCTAAAAATTTATATGTTTGGATGGAGAGGATCTTATCATTATAACCATGTAGTCAATTGATGTGAGATTATACTTAGGCTCTATTTGTTTGATGAAAAATGAATGATTTGAAAATCATTTGCCTATATTGTTTGAAATAATTAATTAATAAAAGATATTTACATTTTTAATAATTATCTATATCCAATTATTTTGATTGACAATGAAAAAATTTTCGTTTGTTATTTTTGTAAATGATACAAGATATTATTTTAGGAAATTATTTTTCACATCATTTATTTTTCGTGAACAAATATGGCCTATTAATGTTAAATACTTTAAAGTCGAAGTGTACTCCACACATTATAGATACTCATAGCTCCCAACCAACCTGTTTGCAACCATGTGCCTATGAGTAGACATGTCAAAATGGATCATAAATCCATTTCTTAGCCTATATTTGATAGTTAAATTGTTATATGAGTTAGTTATATTTAGTAAATGGGTCATAAATGAGTTTAGAATTGCAAAACTCAAAATAATATGTATGTTAATGAGTTCACAACTTACTTATACCTAACCCACTTCTATGACTCTTTCTTCACTCTCTTTGCCCTCACTCATTCTTCTGCTAGTTCACTCCTTGCTTGCACTTTAGTTTGGGTTTGAGTAGTCCTAGATTGAGTTAACTATGGAAGAGTTTTAGTAAAATGGATCAAGTTAGGTGTGGGTCAAACTGAGTGTGGGTTGTATCGAGTATAGGCCACTAGATTTATATTGCATGAAAATGTGTTAATTAATTGGGTCAATTTGAGTTGGACTATTTTTTATCTAACTTGACCTACCTGTTTGATGAGTTTATTTATCAGGCATTGCCTAATCCACTAAAGAATTATATATGTGGTCTTGACCTATATGGATATATGGGAATCATAATGTTCTAACAGTTTATAAGTTAGTAACATGGCATTCATTTGACATCAATGTTCGACAAACGTTAGGTTTCGATGGGATCGAGCTCCATGCGGCACATGGCTATCTCATTGATCAATTTCTGAAGGATGGAATCAACAATAGAACAGATGAATATGGTGGTTCAATTGAAAATAGGTGCAGATTCTTGATGGAAATTGTCCGAGTGGTAGTTGCAGCTATCGGCAGTGATCGCGTTGCAGTTAGAATTTCACCTGTGATCAATTATGTCGATGCCATGGATTCTGATCCACTCAACCTAGGACTCGCAGTGATCAGACAACTTAACACATTCCAAGCTGATATGGGAACAGAACTTGCTTATCTCCATGTAACTCGACCTCGATTTATGCCATCTCCTGAACAAATAGGTACTGAACATGAAGAAGCCAAGTTAATGCTGACTCTGAGAAGAGCTTATCAAGGTACATTTATGTCAGCCGGTGGGTTCACTCGAGAGCTAGGGATGACAGCTATAGCTGACAGAGATGCGGATTTGATAGCATATGGTCGAATTTTCATTGCTAATCCCGACTTAGTATATAGGTTCAAGATCAACGCACCATTAAATGAGTACGTCCGGGAGACGTTTTATACTCATGACCCTGTTGTTGGATACACAGACTATCCTTTCCTTGACCAAGAAAGTAATGACGAGGACTCTGACATGACAAAAGTTTGTTCTTGAGAGAACTAGATTTGTATTGACTGTCTAAATGGGGGGTAAAAGTATTTCGTGCAAGTCTGGTCAATTCCTTCCTGCAATGTTATCTATCTGTTTCCGTAGATGTGTTGTCGCCTTCACTTTTCATGTAGTGATGTTTGCATCCTGCAATTCATGTGTTTAGGCCCGCGTACAGATACGTAAAGTGTTAGAAGATTGTTTACATAAAAAAATACAAATGACCAACTTTTGGTTATTATTGATAAGTGATGGACTTAATCGAAGAGAGCAATTGTGATTATTTATGGATAAAATCATCGGTAACTTGAAGAAAATCAATAACTCGCCAGTGAAGTCATAGACAATACACAATGTGAAATTTATCACAAGAACTTTGAAGTTGATCGACGATGTTATTAAATTTTGCAACAGGCAATTGACATGAGGATAATTATTGGGTGGTTATTTCTACTGCTGCTATTTTAGGATGGTTGTGACTTCTTATAAATAAGTGTCTAAAAATACGAGTTAGTGGATAATATAACTTCTTGTATTAGGATGTTGTTTCTTTTATGGTAATGGTATGTAACTCCATTTGTAACAATCGATTGTAGGTTTTAAATAGCCATATTGTACTCTTTGTAAGACCCTACACCAATGAACAAATCTCATTATCATTTAATTTCCTTTCAATTCTAGTACCGTAATTGTAGTTCTCAAATATCTCATTGTAGATTAAGTTTCAATGAATATCTCAATTGTAGTTGGAGTCGTAACTCTTACATTAGCATCGTTGATTAAGTTCCAACATTGTATATTTATTCAGATGTACTTTCTCATCGATTAAATTTCAGTAGAGTCTTGTGTTCTTTGACGATGGTTAAATCCCGTTAAAGCATGTTCATTGGTTCCCTTGTGTTTCCATAATACTTCCTATCTAAAGTCACCATAAGACCCATCTCCTTTTATAAAAAACTGAAGAATGACTTTTAGTATAAAGTATTTTTTGTCGAGTCTATTGGAGTGTGGTTCATACTCCGCATTGATAGGAAAGCACAGGGAGTTTGTGTATACTTTGATATAGACATACATACATACATGCATACATTCATACATACATACATACATACATATTAATGAAGAAGACATCGGCCTAATTATAAGCTTTCTTAAACAACTATTCTAAGATAATATCTCCATCAAGATATGCAAAATATACAACAATGTATGTGCAATCTTGAGAGATACAAATAATCAACATAATTAACGGAAATTATTTTTAAAAAATCCCTAATTATCTCTAACAACGTCAATGAAATCACTGCCATCTCTCAAGAGGGAATCGGGTACTTTTAATAATCCTTTATTTTCAATTAAATCACATATTGTAAACGGTTATTTTACTACGTATATATACACTTATGACATGACATATGACGCTTTTGTAGTCTTCTGTGAGAAAAATTGATACTAAATCAATTTATTGTGTGAGTTTGGAATAGAGCCAAATGAAGATGAACAGGTTGATTGGTTCAGTTTGGTTCTAACGCACTTTCAGCTTAAGATCTAATGAACTATCCAATAATTACTTACATGAATAAATTATATTTTCTTGAAGTGAAATATATATATATACAATTAGTTATATATGTATGTATGTATGTATGTATGTATGTATGTATACATACATACATACATACGTATATATATACATATATATATAACTAATTGTATATTACTCCTTAGACTTTGTTTATCATTTTGCTGTAGTCTAAAAGCACATGGGATGTGATATCCCGATTTTCCAATTCTAATTTTAATAAATTTAGACGGGCATTTTGTTGGCACGCATATAGTTCCTTTCCTTGAGTCGGCCGCTCATGTGAAAACTAATCTATCAGGTGAAGGCTGTTAAGAAATTCTAATGCATCGACTCGAGAATTTGATCAGGAAACGACATTTCGACCGTGATAATCTGCAAGAATTTGATCAGGAAACAACCTTTCGACCGTGATAATCTGCAAGGGTCATTACGGCACAAATAAAAATCGATTAGAGATCGGAGATAGGTTGGCTCAACAAAGGCATGTGATCAGGTGTGGGTGATTTCACTAGATCGCACAATTCTACCGATCGACATTGGACCGACTTTTCTAACGATTGGGTACCCTGTGCCCGTATTTGAAATCTTGAGATTATCCCAACAACCGAAAGTTGCCAATGTGTCAAAGATGTACATTGTGGCTTGAATTGATCAACCGTAAGTCAAATGCACAAAAATTTCTAAAAGCTGCTCGGTAGATTAGGATGTGCTAGTATTGTGCCAAAGTGAAGTTAACCGTGAAATTAAGATCGAATTATGAAATTGGAAGTCATGGTGTGTCACAAATCTTATTAGGATCATTGGATTAACTTATGGACTTTAATTTGGACTCAATTGGAAAAGAATTGATGAGAATTGAAGTAATTGGATGTACAAGAATTTGGACCCTGGTGGAAAATGAAATTGAACCTATTGGACTAAAGTTGTGGAAGGTTGGAGTTAGTGGATGGTGACATCACAAGTGATGTCATGGGGGAGGCAAGATTGGCTAGGGTGGTGACAAGTGGAAGGTGAGGATGAGCCATTGGAAAGGTGGGATGTCACTTCCCCCTTGTTCCCATCATCTTCTTCCTTTTGAATTTGGAGAGAGAGAGAGAGAGGTCTTGTGTGTGAAAGACCAGCCGGCTGACCGAACCCTCCTTTCGCCCGCTCGATTGCCGTCGCTTGCCGTTCGTCGCCGGAGCTCGCCGTCACCGCTCGCCCGCGCGCGACCGCGCACCGTCTCGCGTCGAGCTGCTCTGTCTCTGCTCGTGAGTTCCAACCGTCGTTCGCCATCCCGCAGCTGCTGCTCAACGTCGCCGCACCTCGTCGAAGCCTCCATCGCCGCCGTTCCTCTGCCTGAGCCACCACAGGTTGTTGCTCGAGCTGCCGTCGGTCTTCCTCCGCCTTTCCTCCGCTTGATTAGCCGTCGTGCCGTCTCCCTCCAAGCTCGGTCAGTGTCTGGAAATCCAGCAAGACCCAGCCCCTTCCAAGCTCGATTTGGCCCCTTATTGGTTCTCATTTGGTGTTGATCTGTGTAGGTTTGTCGTCGGCGTCGTCGTGCACTTCGCCGGAGACTCGTCGGAAAGCGATTCCGGTGAGTTTAGCTCACTAAACATCAATTAGTGGGTTAATCATGCCTTAAGTGTGTTTAGCTTAGGTTGATTGAGATTAGGTTGTTGGATTAGTTTATTTAGATGTGGATTAGATTAAATTGTTTAATTAAAGTAAAGTACGTTTAGTTTAAGGGTTAAGTAGGTTTATTTTAAAATAAGCCTTGATGTGACTTAAAGAAATTTATTTATGATTTAAATAAATGTTTCGAAATTGTTTGATTATTTAATAATATATCATATTCCGAAAATCATTAAAATATTATTTATAAAAAAAACTCGAAAAATTATTTTTGATCCTAATTGCTCAGAATTTCGTGCCGATTGCCTCTGTATATTTAAAATTTAAAATTGATGAATGATTAATACAAATTGAGTGTTGATTGTGGAAAATATGGATTTTACTTAGAAAATCTCAAATGTCGGGTTTGACATCGAAATTGGATTTTTAAGGATTAATATTGTAATTGGGGTATGTGAGTGAGGTGTAAAGTGCTTGGGGTTGATTATAAGTTGCTGCATGATAATTAAGAGGAATTGTCTTGAGCTATTAAGTTGAAATTGCCTCTATATGGGATGCCCCATACAACGGATGCGAGTCGTAGTTGATTTTGGACCCATGCTCCTTCGGGAACGCTGTCGATGTACTAATGAAGCCGCACTCCAAGGTGGGGAGGCGATGCCTGGCTATATGTCAGTAGATAGCTGAACTGCGAATAGGCTATGCCCTTATGTGGTACTAAATAATGATGATTTGAAACGCTTGATGTGAATGTGAAATTAAGTGAAATTAATTGTGTTCCGATGGTTTACATGCTTATTATCACTTGTGCTTGAGTGCTATGAATTGTACTAACCTGTAGGAAGGCAAGAAGGCGAGGTAATTCTTCTGTGCTGTGTGGCTAGACCACTCTAGGGCGTATTTTCTTTTTAATAGGAGTTTAAGAGGGGTGAACTTGCTGAGATAAAGTCTCATCCTGGTTTGGGGAAAATATTGCAGGGCCGTAGATGGCGGTACCCTCGGAGATGAGTGGCTTGCCGACGGAGATTGACCAAATGACGAAGAGTGCTCCTGACCTTGGAAGTCCTTGGGTCTATCAGTTGGTTAGGTCCCTTATCTAGGTCCAGGTGACTATGGATGTCAGAGTACCATATATGTTTAGAGCTTGGTTTTGTTCTAGGGTCGATGGCGTTAGGGTAGGCCCCCTTGATAGCATGGACATTCCATTGGCGATGATGAACGCCATTTTGGGTGAAGGCGTGGCAGATCTTCCCGACGGTCGAGTGATCAACGCTTCGCCCCGGCCTCTTGGGTGACAGATCCTGAGGATGTGGGATCGTCGAACGGGGCCGACTAGTAGTCCTAGGACTGTCTCTTTCCTTTTTGGTGGACCGATCCATGTTGTGTAGGCTAACCCTTTTTTATGCACATAATCTCTGACCCATTTTTTGTGCATAGTCTCTGGATCTTGTTGGTGTATGTAAACCCTGGATTGATAATGATGTATGAAAGTATGTTTGTTTGATTTTGAATTGATGTTCTTTCTGTCCTATCCCGTATGTTTTTGTAAGGGGTTTCTTAGCACGTTTCGCTTGCGCATTAATAAATGAATAGGTGATGCAACACTACCTGGGAAATTCGCATTTGCATGACCATGGCGGGATGTTGGCATGCTCGAGGTTCAGGGCGTGACATTGGATGCTTGAGCTATTTTAATGCCAAATGAATTTTGGTTTCTACATGTTCCTAGAATTTACACTGAAGAACAAATTGATGCATGGAAGAATGTGGTCGATGCTGTTTATGCCAAGGGTGGTCTAAATTTTTTGTCAATTATGGCATGCGGGTCAGGCATCCCATAAAAATAATTACTTTAACTTTTCACTATATACTAAATTTCAATCTCGATTGATCCATTTTACTATGTTGTTATCTCGTGAAATAGAGTTATGCTATTGCTTAATCATAATTTATTTCTAGCTTATTAGTATAGCAGCCTAGTGTGGGTGCGCCAATTTTGTCAACCAAGCGGTCCATATTGGAGAATTCGAAAGTATTCATGCTCGATGGAACCTAGGAAAATTTCTCCAAGCATCGAGCCTTAGAAACATCTGAATTTCCGAAGGTTGTTGAGCAGTTTCGTCAGGCAGCAATCAGCTCCATATGAGCAGGTTTTTTTTTTTTTTTTTAGGCTACGAGATTTTGTGTCTTAATTCAATATCCTAAGTTGTTTTCCATTTGTAGTCTCTTGGGTTTGCTGGAAAAAATGCTCTCATTTATCGAGCTCTTGCCTACCGTAATGGTAGTTTTTTCTGTCCTCCAACCCTAATTGCCTCTTTCTTCCCTTCTCTCCTGGTTCAAATTGGTTTCGCTTGTCTCAATTCCCAGTTCCGATCAATGGGGTTTCTTCCCAGTTCCTCTTCCTCCTAGTTTTTTTCTTTGCTTTCGTCTCTAAGTGTGACCCCGATTGTTTGCTTTCTTTGCGTCTGGGTTCCATCGGCGTTCTGCATGTCCTACCTCCTGTTCCTTTCTTCGTTCCTGCCTCTGCTTGTTGGTTTTTCACCTTACCGACATGTCTGCATGTCGAGTTTTGGCATCATCTGAAGCTCCCTTTCCATCCCCTGTCTACGGACTATAGGTGTGCTGTGTTTCTCGGTTCTAATGGCTTCTCCAACTCCTGACAGTATGCCTGGGAGCCCCGATACCTCTTGTACTGACCTGTACGAGGATGCTCGCCTGGCCGCTCTGAGCAATCGTCTGGGTCGTCTTTGGTCTAAACAGCATATCGACGTTTGGGAGGACGCACCTTCGCCGAAGCTTTGGCTGAGTGTCGGCTCATACTTGTGGGTAAGCTCCTGTCAAATTCATCAGTTAATTTAGCAGCTTTTCAGAATACCATGAGACGTGCTTGGAGGACAGATCATGTTGATATTACGCAACATGATGGGGGTCTTTTTGTCATCAAATTCAAAAACGAAACTGACAAAAATCGGGTTCTTACCATGGGTCCTTGGCTGTTTGGAGGTATTCTAGTCATTCTACGTCCTTAGCTGTATAACACGCCATTGCACTGTTATGACTTCTCGTCATGTGCTTTTTGGGTCCAAATTTTGGTCTCCCTTTGGAGCGCTACACAAAGGAAATGATTGGTAAAGCTGTTCGAAGGGTTGGCAAAGTTCTAGAAATAAAAATTGACAGCGGAGCGGGTACCTCTCTTTGTGCTGGCAGGGCCCGAATTGAACTCAATCTTCAAGAACCTCTTCAGCCAATCCAATTCCTTAGAGTTGATGGCAAAAACATCTAGTTAGACTTTCGTTATGAGCGCCTGTGTCACTTTTGTTATTCTTGTGGTAAGCTTGGCCATTATGCCTCAACTTGCAAAGATTATGAGTATGATGAGCAAAAGTTCGATAACAGAGACAACTTATATTTCGGTCAATAGCTTAGGGCTAAGGTGAGGGAATTTAGCCCTTTCTGGCTCGCCTTTTATGCCTCACCTAGTCCGTCTCCAAAAGCTGAGGAGTTTGTTCTCGAGACACAGGTCAATCCCTTAACTAACTTGCCTTCAGCCCCTTCACCCAGCAGCAAAGGAAAAGAGATTGTGCCGATCCCTGACAGCCCTCCTTTTATTCTGCCAGAACCCTTCGCTGTGCAAGTTCAGGATGAGAGGCAGCTGGTTCCTACAGTGGGACTTCTCCCTTTCCCTGTTCCTACTCCTTACAAAGCACTGGGAGCAGGATCTTTTAGCTCTTCCAAGCCAAAGCAATCTAAGAGTCATAAGCTGAGTACCAAGGCAGGGCCAATTAAAAAATTAAAGCGTCCAAACCTGCTGCGAGAGGGGCTTGACGAATCACTCCTATTGGATACTCCAATCTTTGATGCTGTTGAATCTGACACTTGGGCTATGGTGGCTGGCCCTAAAAAGCCACCATCGGACAAATGAGGCTAATAAGTTGGAACTGTCAGGGGTTGGGTAATCCCCTGACAGTTCAAGCCCTTAGGGTGTTGGTGGCCCGAGAAAAGCCTGACATCCTTTTTTTGATGGAAACTAAGAATAAAAATTTGGTGCTAACCAGATTGCAGAAAAGTCTTAAGTTTCCAAATAGTTTTTTGGAAGAACCTACTGGCCTTGCTGGTGGCCTCGCTATTTTCTGGCAGGATTCTGTTTACCTGACTTTGGAGCATCAGTCTTCTGACTTCTTTGATCTTCTCTGCCATATCAGGGAGTGTGGTATTTCGATGCGGCTCACGTGTCTCCGGGCGCCTGCTATTGTCTCTCTTTGACTCCTATTCTAGGATAAACTGAAACTCATTAATACCCATAATACTTTACCTTGGCTATGTATTGGAGATTTTAATGAGATAATGTATCCTTGGGAAAAAGAAGGTAAACGACTAGTAAATTTTCAACGGATGCATACCTTTCGAGATCTGGTGAGTGACTCTTCCCTCATGAACCTCGACAGTAAGGGATGCTCCTATACCTGGTGTAACAATAGAACGGGGGATGATTTAGTTAAAGAGCGTCTGGACAGAGCTCTCTGCAATATCTCTTGGCGTCTCACCTTTCCAGCTGCTGAGGTGTTTGCTCTTCCGGCCATCGGTTCGGATCACAGTCCCCTGGTTTTACATTCCTCTCCAGTCCATCCTCGACACCTAAGGCTTTTTACGTTTGAATTATTTTGGCTGCAAGACCCAGAATGTCATTTAGTTATTTTAGATGCGTTAACTCAATCTAGGTCTCAGCATATTACCTTAGCTCAGAAATTACGCCTTATTTCAGCGGCTCTTTCTCGATGGAGCAAAGCCAAATTCTTGAATGCCAATCAAAGAATATCCGAGCTTCAACAGCAGCTCCAAGTCCTGACCAACAAAAGAAATAGTCAATTTGATAAGCCTCAAATGGATGCTTTAAAACTTCAGATTCACACTTTATGGACTCAAGAAGAACAGTATTGGGCAATGCGCTCTAGAGTACAGTGGCTGAAATGGGGGGACAAAAACTCAAGATTCTTCCATGCTATCACCATCCAGAGACGTCAACGAAATAGAATCAGCTTGTTATTGAATCAAGACAATAAGTGGATCAGAAATGAAACAACTTTACAAGAAATCACTCAACTTTTCTTCCAGAACCTTTACACCTCTGTGGGCATCGCAATTATGGTCCCTTTTTAAGTCAATGCCCGGCCATTGTTACGGAGGAAATGAATAGTAAACTTATTGCTGAAGTTACCCCTGAAGAAATTCAGCAAGCAGTTTTTCAGCTTGGGGCATACAAAGCACCTGGCCCAGATGGTTTAAATGGTCAATTTTATCAATCTCAATGGGATATCTTAAAGACAGATGTTATTACCTCAGTGAAAGCTTTCTTTGATTCTGGTGTGTTGGATCCTGTCATAAATAGAACTTTCCTTACTCTAATCCCGAAGATCTCGCAACCTGAAAGGCTAGACCAATTCAGACCGATTAGTCTTTGTAATTTTCAGTACAAAATCATTTCCAAGATTTTAGCCAACAGATTAAAGGTACTCCTACCTACACTCATATCTATCGAGCAAAGTGCTTTTGTTAGTGGCCGGCAAATTCAGGATAACATCCTAGTAGTGCAGGAAGTTCTACATCAACTCAGAATCCGAAAAAGAAAAAGCAAATTTCAGGGGGTACTCAAACTTGATATGCAAAAGGCATACGATCGTGTCGAGTGGGATTTTCTCCGGGATTATCTAAAACAGATTGGTTTTCATGCAGATTGGATTAACAGGGTTATGCAGTGTGTCACGACTGCTTCTCTTTGTATTAAGTTTAATGGTCAGCCTCTTCAGTCTTTTCCTATGTCTAGGGGTCTTCGACAGGGTGATCCCCTTTCCCCCTATTTATTTATTCTAGTGGCAAATGCTCTTTCAACTCTCATACATCAAGCGGTCGCTATGGGAAACATTAAAGGTATTCAACTTACCCGGAGTTGTCCTAATCTTTCACACTTATTTTTCGCCGATGATGCCATCTTCTTTATTGAAGGAAAGCTGCTTGAATGCCAAAACCTGTCAAACATTTTAAATCAATACTGTCAAGCATCGGGACAGGCAATCAATCGAAATAAGTCTGGTATATATTTTAGTCGTGGCTGTCCAGCACCTCTTCAGGAATATCTGGCCAGCGAACTTCGTGTTCCGGTGATGCACAAGACAGGGAAATATCTTGGCATACCTTCAGACTGGGGTAGATCCAAAACAGAGATGTTTTCTTGGTTATTAGCTAAGGTGAATTCAAAAATGGATGGCTGGAAAGAAAAACTATTTTCGAAAGGTGGCAAGGAAGTGTTGATTAAAGCTGTAGTTCAAGCAGAGCCTCAATACGCTATGTCTATCTTTAAAATTCCCATTTCTCTTTGCAAAGCTATTGAGCAGAAAATTTCTAAATTCTGGTGGCAAACTCAAAGTGAAAAATCAGGAATGCATTGGAAAAATGGGGAATCACTGAAGAGACGCAAAGATGCAGGGGGTCTTGGCTTTCGAGATCTAGTGGCTTACAATAAGGCATTATTAGCAAAACAAGCTCGGCGTTTGTTTCAAAACCCTGATTCACTGTGGAGTCGTATCTTTCAAGGGCTTTATTTCCCTTCAAAAGACTTTTGGCATGCAGAAAGAGGCGCCAGGCCCTCTTGGGGTTGGCAAAGTATTTTACATGGCCGTGATTCTATGACTAATCATCTACAATGGTCAGTGGGTAATGGCAAGAACATCCGTATTAGAGAGGACAAATGGCTATCTATGGGTATCATTGGGGGACCTGCACTGCGCAATGAACCTATTATGGTTGCTGATTTCATTAACCCTGAACAGCAATCTTGGAATATCTCATTGCTCAAAAATAGTTTCAATGATCAAATTATTACTGAGATCCTCCAAATACAGGTACGCCCTCAGTTTACAATTGATTCTTTAATCTGGACAGGAAGACAAAATGGCATTTATACTGTCAAAAGTGGTTATAATTGTCTACGATCAGGCGAATCCAACTTAGATCATAATCGGGCATCTTCTTCTTTTATACTACCCAGGCGTTTTTGGAATACTATCTGGCAAGTGCCGACAAGTCCTAAATTACGAATCTTCCTATGGTCTCTGTGCCATAATGCTATTGCCACAAGTGAAAATCTGTATAACCGGCATATTTTATTGGATCCATCTTGTAGCCTATGCCAACATTGCGGTAGCCAGTCTATCCCTGAATCAACAGAACATATTTTCTTTCACTGTCCGTGGACCAAAGCAGTGTGGTCTCATTCACAGATTCACATAAACATACGACAGTTTCAAACTAATAGATTTGATGCCTGCCTTCAACAACTTAAGTATAGGAAGGATTTATTACCTAATTTGGCCATTATAGCAGCTGTATTGTGGCATATTTGGAAGGCCAGGAATGATTACATCTTTCGTCAACGACTCCCCAATCTTGATCTAGTGGTCTTCAATGCCATCGCCTACGATCGCTCTTACAAAACCTGTAATTCCAAGCCCTTACATCAACACAAGCAGCCTGATTAGTCCACTCCTAATCGGTGCTTACATCAAACTCAGCCTTTGCTAGATCTCATAGCCACTGCCGAATCTGCTTACCAGGCCTTTTCTTCAACTCGACGGTCCCCTTCTCATCTGCCCTCTGCATCTTTTGGTTGGCGTCCTCCTGATCTAGGTGTATTGAAAGTTAATATCGACGGCTCCTTTCACCCGGGTTCTTCTCAAGGCACTAGGGCGGGTGTTTGTCGAGACTTTGCAGGAAGGTTGATCGACGGTTTCTCCCTTACCATCAACGCCGCCTCTGCCCTACAAACGAAAATCCAAGCTTTCACATCTGTGCTCCAGTTTCTGCTACAAACGGGACAATCTACAACTCAACTTATCCTCGAATCAGATTGCCTTCAGCTGGTTGACTCGGTTCAAGATCAGAATCGCTTCCCTTGGGACTCTCGTGCTCTGTTCGTGAAAGCGGCAGCTTTGCTTCGTCTTTTCCAAACCCTAGAGTTGTGCCACTGTCGAAGAGAAGAGAATACGGTCGCTGATTGGGCCGCTCGAGCCCATGGGCTTCATATCCTCCCTCCCAATTGGCTAGAAACTCCCCCTCCCTTTCTTTTTTTCTCTTTTATGTATTGATGCTTTAAATTGTTGTAATCCTCTTGCCAGTTAATACTATTTCTCCGTTCCCATCCAAAAAAAAAAAAGTTGTTTTCCATTTTAATTTTGATAAGACTTGACATTGAAAATTTTTCCACTTATGTAATTTTGCCGTTCACGTGCACTGAATGACGATTCAAATAAAAATTGTATTGAAAAGAGTCAAACGGTTACAAGATAGTGACCTGACAATGGAAGTGAAAATTTACGTTACGAAATGACTTGGTGCATTTAAAAGCGAAAAGAGAATTCTGTCTCATACTCAAGATTGATTATATCGCTCAATAAACCTGCTGATTCTATTGAGACTATCTATATATAAGGCCCATTACACTCACGTAATGAAGTGATGTAAGATTACAATTAACAGCTATATTAATGTTAGGTACCCTAAAGACGATATGCACTGGATGCATTGTCATGATCATTTTTATAGATCCACTTAACTCTCAAATAACCTTATGTGACCCTATACCTACTAGGCATTGCCTAGTCCATCCATGGAAATTTTTTGCCTGGCCCTGACCTACGCAGATCGAGTGAATGGCAATGATGGTTCAAACAAAGAGTTGGGCCTACAGTGTTCTGGCATTATAGTTGGACAAACGTTGGGTTTCGATGGGATCGAGCTCCATGCAGCACATGGCTATCTCATCGATCGATTCCTGAAGGATGCAGTCAACGATAGAACGGATGAATACGGTGGTCTAGTTGAAAATTGGTGCAGATTCTCGATGGAGATCATTTGAGCTGTAGTTGCAACTATTGGCGGTGATCAATTTCAGTTAGGATTTTCACCTGTGTCCAATTATGTCGATGCCATGGATTCTGATCCACTCAATCTAAGACTCATGGTGATCAAACAACTCAACACATTCGAGACTCATGGTGTTTGCCACCTAAACGATAGTAAAATCAGTCTAATGTCGGTCAATAAGAATTTTTCAATTTAGTGGTGTCACCCACAATTAGCCACACATCTTAATCGAACCAACCTATATCTAATCTCAAATCGATTTATATTTGTGCCATAATGATCTCGACAGATGAGCACGATTGAGAAAGCCGATTTTCTAGTTAAATTCTCAAGTTTATTTGCCTTAAAATCCTTAATGGTTTTTCCAGATAGTTTTATTATCTCGAGAGTGATTAGTTTTGAGAACAGCCCTATAGGCATGTCAATGAAATGCCCGATTTATTCAATAGAAAACGGGGTTGAAAATATGGGATGTTACAACGTCTATGCTATCATCCGTGGGTCATCAAAAGAAAAAAAGAAAAAAAAAAGAAAGTTGATAAACAATAAAAAATTGATAAATTATAAAAAAAATATTGGCAAATAAATCAAACAAGAGTTGTAAACCAACGGTAGTTCGTAAAGGATTGATGATTTGCTTGAATGAAGATTGGTAAATTTATATAAGGACTAGCAAATTTAATGTAGCAGTAAAATATGCGAATAAAAGTTGGCCAAAGATTAAAAAAAAAAAAAGGTAATTTGTAAATTGTAAAAAAATTGGAAATTTTATATATATGTCAGCTAATTCTCAACATGTTGTCGGGCAATTTGATGAACTTTTTTTTTTTTTTTTTTTTTTTTGGAAATAGATAGAATAGTAAAATCACCAAAATGAATGTTTAATAGAGTGAAATTCAAACACAAAGTGTATTAAAATATTACCTCATATTACTTGACAACAGATTCTATATATTCTTTATATTCATATGGTCTCCCTCTACCTATCAGCTTAAGTTATTGGTTTGGATTTTCTAACATGATATCAAGGTTAGTGCTATCCTTTTTGCAAATGTGCATCCCCATTAGCCATTTATAATCAAGTATGGTTGGGTTGGATTTTTTATATAAATAAAATAGCTTATTTACCTATTACATCTAAAGAGAACTCCTTTTACCCGTTAAATATCTTTTAGTTTTAGAATTCTGATCAACATTACGTCGCATATTCCACATTAAAATTCTCCGTGTGATTGCCGGCAAATATCTTCAACTGACCTTTGAAAGAGTGGAGGGACAGGAATTGGAATGGGCTTTAGAAAGAAAATGTTAACAATGCCGTTATCAGTTCACACTTCAGTCCTCAGTATACAATAAAAGTACGTGGCCAATAGACAAGCTGTAGGACATATGAAGTTTCTCTTTCAGTGATCTTTAGAAATATCTTGACTGCCATATAAAATGGCCTTTAGTCTGTTCACTGCTGGACTGGTAGAGGGAGTGGACCATTTTTAATGCATTTTGGCTGCATCTTCTAACTTTTTTTATAGTGATGGTCGATTCAATCCCCTCGGGTTGAGCTTAGCGCACAAAGGAAGCATAATTTTGCAAGGACAAGCTGGGAAGGAGAGGGTATTTTTCTTACACTAGGGGTTACTCATTCGGCACACTCACGACAACTTGAATTAGGCTGCAAATTGAGATAGCTAAGTCCAATCTTTACTCAAACATACACTTGGATAAGCTGAGCACGATCACCAATTGAGTCTAATGTAGCTCGATCGCATGCGTTCGGCCACTAGGGCTGATCAAAAGAAAGTCATCGTTGTAAATTGTAGGATTAATTGATGATTGTTGTATTTTCCATTAATTATATGTTTATAGTACGTATAATAGGGAAATTTTCTGCAATATAGTGTTACATTAGATAGACAAGTAGTCCCAATGTTTTATACACCTCATGTACATTACATTAATGTGAAATTATTGCCACATCACTCCATGGAATTATGGTTTTATCACACAGCTGTGATTAAATAGGTCAATTTATCTGTGAGAAAGATACCAAATGACAAACATCGAAGCATCAAATCCCCTAAAAAAGTTAAATGAGACAATCTTGACAAATGTCATGCGTGAAATTAGGGAAAACCTTTTCTTTTACGTTGCTCCCTGAAATCCGAGAAACCCTAAAAGATAGGGAATTCGCGATGTCCACTCAAATTCATGGCCAAAGATCGGACAACGGAAACCAAGACTTTGCAGTCTGCAGGAGCTACACTTTTAGCTGTCTTGTATGTCCTCTTATGCCATCATTTCTCTCCTCCCATGTGCTCGGGGACCACCATGTTGATTCTCTTAAGATTATTATTTTCGGATGCTCCCTCTATAACTTCATATAATTCAAATTGCTCTTCTTCTTTTTTGCATTTAAATAAACTTTCTTAAAAGAAAGTTAGAAGTACTCCAGTAATGTAGAGCGAAATTCACCCCTTTGTGATGAGCAATGTGGTTTATTTGTCCCAGAAATTATATAGTTCCTATAGTTACCAAAAGTTGTAAGAGTCATGTTTTCTTCAATCTCTAATAGCTGGGAACTTCATCTAAATTGTATTTGATTACTGAATTACATGTCTAAATATAACCTGCTTGTAAGTTAAACAAGCACAAAATCCATAACGAGAGAGAGGTGTTTTATTTGTGTTAGTCCAAGTTTTAATTAAGTGACAAGTACAGTATTCTTGTGCTAAATGGTTTATTGGTGGTGTAGTTCTCGATTTTATTTGAGAAAAATTCTAACCAAAGAGGTGCAAAAAATAAATATTCTAAGCTAAGATACACTTATAAACAATCTAATATAGATTGGTCATCATGTGCCACTTTTAAGATAATACGGTACTTCTAGCAAAAATTGCAAATTTTGAACTTCTTAATGAGTTCATTGGAAATGTATTTGGAGTTCATATTCTTTAAAGAGACGAATATTCTTTTACAAAGCCCGAAAAAATCTTAAGATATTTTCTCATGGTCCTCTATTTCCAAACTAAAAGAACCTCCTTGTTCTTATCTGTGAAGAGATTACCCTCCGATAGGTGTCACGAATCGCAATCTGTCTGCTTCCAAGGTACCCCTGTCTTGCATTGCCATGCACGTGAAACCCTGCATGGGGTCTCTTATCCTCTCGGCCAATCACCAATGCCTCAGAACATCCCACAATATGCCGCTCTATATATACCCCCGAGAATCCCTCAAACACACATTCGAAAGGAAATTCTTCTCCCAAGAAATTAAAGAGTTGGCATAAAGATGTCAATACTCCAAACCTTAATTCTGTTCTCCTTCCTCCTCTCCGCCTCCCACGCGGCGGTCCAGGACTTCTGCGTTGCAGACCTCTCGGCCCCCGAGGGCCCTGCGGGCTACTCCTGCAAGAAGGTCTCAGCAGTCACCGTGAATGACTTTGTCTTCTCAGGCCTCGGCGTGGCTGGGAACACCTCGAACCTCATCAAGGCTGCGGTGACCACGGCATTTGCAAACCAGTTCCCTGGCCTGAATGGGCTCGGCATCTCCTTGGCCCGCCTGGACATAGCCCCCGGTGGGGTCATTCCATTGCACACGCACCCAGGTGGCTCGGAGGTCCTCCTTGTCCTCCAAGGGACGATTTGTGCCGGGTTCATCTCATCATCAGCGAACACCGTCTACTTGAAGACCCTCAAGAAAGGGGATAGCATGATTTTCCCTCAGGGGCTATTGCACTTCCAATTGAATTCTGGTAAAGGTCCAGCACTTGCCATAGTCAGCTTCAGCAGTCCGAGCCCTGGGCTTCAAATCGTGGACTTTGCTCTGTTCGCTAATAATTTTCCTTCTGAGTTGGTGGAGGCCACCACTTTCCTTGATGATGCTCAGGTCAAGAAGCTCAAGGGTGTTCTTGGTGGCACTGGCTAAGTGGCTAATTTCATTTTCGTCGAGAATCCATCCATTAAGAATCACCAACTTTTCAAGCCTCTTCAAAAAAATGAAAGGAAATAATAATTTGGCTTATATGCTCATCGTCAATGGCTTTCCATGGATTTTTCTTGTGAGGTTGTATTTGGTTTGCTAGTGTGTTGAAGTGAGTCGCTGTAGTGGAGATTTGATTTTTAGTGCTTCTGACTTGTTGTTCTGTTCGGACTATGGAGCAAAACGCCTCCCTTTCTTTATCGAATTTTGAGTAGATGAATAAAAGTATGTTGCTTTGTCAATTCCTTGAGAGCTAATGTTCATATGGAAAAATATGCTTGATAAATCAAGTGATGCAATAATATCATCCACCTATTATAGATGAGATTACAGTAGAATTTGGATCCTATCTATAGAGGGATAAACTAACATTCGGTGTTGCATTCATATAATGATGGCTCACGTCATGCCGATCAAAGCATTATTTAGTAATGGCGTGTCATGCCAACACTTTCAATATGTTCATTTAGTATTGTCCAAGGCCAAGTGGACCAATTGATTGATGTGGACTTTTCTACACATGACTTAATTATGGATGCAGATTCTGTTTTAGAGCCAAGCTTTGGACTTGTTTCATTTTTTTTTTCTAAATACACTAGAATCTTATCGCGATCATTTGCACAATAAGCCAGTAATGTATGTGTCTGGATCATGTGAACCTAGCTCACGCAACTGTTAGATTAGTGGGTTCTACATGGGCCCACTTCATCCAATGGTACATGTGAGATGAGCTAACATGCACTGAGGGCATCTAAGATTTTTTTTTTTCTTCTACAGTACTCGTTCTGCCTTAAAAGTGTCGAGGTGTGGCATTTGATTAGTTGTTTATCCATTACTTCATAAAATTTCGAAACAATTATCTTTTAAATCCATTTTTGGAATCCTACAACTCTAATGCCGCCAGAAAGCTTGACTCACTATTGTTAGGTGTAAGTATTTTGATTTAGATCCTTGGGCATTTATTTGATCATGTGTTTTCCTCGAAAAGGTGGCTATGTGATTTGAGACCAACAAGGTTGTTGGCCAAATGATATCTTGTTGGAAAGCTTACAATGAACTTAGGTGCTCACGAAGTTCCGAGGTGAGATGACGTAATTCAAGGAAATGATGCTAGCATTTCAATCTCTATCTATCTGTCAATGGATATAAAAGTGGATCAAACTCGCACGATGATGACTCACGTGGTGCACACTCGCGCGAGCTCGATGCACTGATTTTCTTTTGACGTTAGTTAGCAAACCTATAATCTAAACTAATGTCTAATTTTAGCAAATATCTAAATTTTAATTTTTATAATGAATTATTACTGATTAAAAAGAAATATTGAAATAAGTTTTTCAGGGCAATTATCAAGTCAGTCCTAAACTTATTATGCCAATTCAAACCTAAGCTTTCTGATTTTATCAATTGAATTGCTTGACACTAGAATTTCGCCCATAAAAATTAATTAACAAAATTAGGGATTATGACTTAGATATGTTATGCGCAACCCATTTAAGCTTCAAAATCAATTATCCCCTGAGCTTCATCCGACAGAATAGACATCGAGCACTCTACCCCAGAGATATGGAGGTCATCCATCGCACGCACAGAGGCTAGACGAAGCGGACGGAGGAGTCCTATCTCGGTCTTGAGTTTGGCCGGACCGGGCTCTATCAAGAGCCCGTTTCGAATTAATTCTTCTTAGGCCCAAATTTAACTTGAAAGAAAAGCCAGGTCCACGACCTTGCAAGCCCATGCAAACCCAGACCCAGCCGGCCCGGACAAATGAAACCCTACCCGAATACAACCCGCGCCCGACCCAGTTCGTAGCCTCCTTTGCTCCCCTACCACTAGAGGTGTCAAACGGGTGGGTCGGGTTGGGTCATTAATGGTTCAACCCAAATTGACCCATTAACCTATTTATGACTCATTTATGCCTAATATAAATTTTTCGACCTATACCCAACCCGATCCATACTCGACCAATTTAACTAAACTTAAGAAAGCTTATTTCTTATATATATAAAATGGTATTCCTAAAATAGTTTTATGCAACACAAATTTAATGGACAATTTTTATAATTTTTAAAATAATTATTTTAAATAATATAATATAATTATTTTTTATTTTTTAAAATTATATTTTTAATTATTTATATATTTTTAAATATAATTTTATTTTTTATTTTTTTTTTCTTTTTCTTTTTTTTTTTTGCCACAACTTCTTCTTTGGATGGCCGGGAGCCTCGAGCTCGCCGGCTCGCCGACGTCGGTGAGCTCAAGCCTCGTCAAATGTTGGTGAGACCTCCGCCTTGCCGGATTCGGTGAGCTTGAGGCTCGTCGGCGCGGAAGAGCTTGAGCTCGCCCCTCACCGGATCTAGCAAGGCTCGAGCCTCCCGGATCTGTCGAGGCTCGAGCCTCGCGGACGTTGGCGAGGCCTCCACCTCGCCAAATTTCACGAGCTCGAGCCTCGCCGGTGTTGGGTGAGCTCGAGCTCGCCCCTTGTCGGATCTAGCGAGGCTAGAGCCTTGCCCAACACCGGTGAGTTTGAGTCTCGCCGGATCATTGGCCATCACCGGCCCGTGCCAACAACCAGAGGAAGAAGAAAGAAAAATAAAAAAGAAAGAAAAAAGAAAAAAGAAAAAAATAATTATAATATTGGTTTTTATAAAAAAAAAATATTTTTTTTTGTAAAGTTAAAGAGAGAAGAGAGAGATTGTTAGGTTTTGGGTGAAAATGGGTTCTAAATCTAACTCATTTAAGACCTACTTAAGATCCACATATCTTAAGTCTTTAGTTGTTAAACCTATTTAACTAACTTCATAAAAAAACAAGTGACCCATATATGACCCATTTATGATTTAAATGGGTCATATATGGGTCTATGACCCATTTTGCCACCTCTACCCACCACGAACCCTGACGGAGACGGCCGCGGCAAGCGATGGCGGCTAGCCTAGTATTCTTGGTCGCGGTGGCGCAACGAGCAGGATCGGTGGTAGATCGGCGAAGCAACTGGCGGTGGTGTCGTGCCAGCAACGACCATCGGCTGCAACATGGCCTGGGTCTCCGTGGCTTGGCCGAGATGGGGCTCTCTCTCTCTGAGATCTCCTCTCTGACCTCCGCCTCTCGGTGCTCTCCCTCTACCTTCACCCCCTCCGCTCACTCTCTCGGGCTTTTCAGATGTCTCTCTAAAGAAACCCCTCCGCTCTCCCTCCTCTACCCTTCTTTTCTCTCTCTTTGACTCCCCCATCAATATTACAGTTTCGTCTAGGGGTTCTCGCATTTCCTCTGACAGGCTTCTTAACGAATCAACTACCATTTTCTATGTCCATTATCATGCGTGTGTTTTTCTCTTACCTTTGATCAGGAGCATTCGTTAGTATAAGTAGATCAATTCCTACCAGCTACCTATGTTATGATCGTAACAATGCTACTTATTCTCTCTTTCCAAACATTTAGAATAGCCCATGTTGTGCTCAGAACTTGGACAATTTGTACAAGTATCAAGTTCAGCTGTTCCAGAAAGCAGGATACTCATCTCTTTGCCTGGTAAGGACATAAGCAGGATACTGACACTCTGTTCTTCAACTTTATCTTATTGATAGAGTTCCTTGTGCTTCCTAGTGCCTCAGCTTGTATATTTTATCTTGTAATGGGATTGCTCCCTGCTTATGTGTTTTTCGCTGAATAAAATCTTACTTATCAAAGTAAAAAAGAAAAGATGATGTTTGATTACGAGTCGTGATGATAAGCGACTTACTTATCTAAATCTGATGTTGTCCAGCTCGATTCTTCCATTGATTATGTCTTGCTTTCCCCAAACCCAATCTTTTTTCATCTTCTAGTCTCCATGTGTGTTTACACGTGCCGTAGTTCCTTTTGATAATAACATTCTATTATTTAATCTCTATTGCTTTGTAGTGATCTTTCATAATTGTTTGCGGATATTACTAGGGCATCCCTGAGGCTATTTCAGACTAAGAGTAAAGAGGCGGAAGCACGGTAGAATCTTGTTAAGTGTAAGTTTTGTTCAATTTAGATACTTGGGTTTTGACTTGAGGAGCTTTTGTAATTTCGTCGTCAGACTTTTTTATTTTCCTGCAAATTCGGTCAATTAATTACATATAGAGAGTTTGGTTTATTTTAAACTGTTGGAGAAAACTTCCTTATTTGTTTTGAAGCTAACAAGTGCAAAAGTCTGACATACTCCAGACTCTATTATCAAAGTCTCAAGACTCAAGATTTAAAGTCTGCCCTCACTGATAGTCTCTAGACCGATGAAGGAAAGATTTATTCGGTGGAGAAGATTTGTCCAAATGCAAGTATATCTTTAAGGATTCGATTTAGTTGAAGAAGATTTCACGACTAGAGAGAGCATCTCATGATCTATTATTCCTATTGATTCGGATAATTAGATCTTTTGATTGGTGAAGTATACTTGGAATGTTCTACTTATGGAAACCTAGATCCTGATTGTATGGGTGAGCAGGATCGGTGGGTTATCATCACATTCCTTAAATAACTTGAGATCTCCTTAATTGATTCTATCCAACGGGTAGATTGGAAGAACTCCTTTGGAAGGTGCCAATGGTTATGAAGGCATGAAGGAGTATATAAGGAAGACGCTCAAGTTATTCTAGCGTGTGTGTGAAAGAAGAATTCCAAAGTCTGAAGTTTTTAGTTCTTCGTTGTTTCATTTCATTGAGCTTACATTGTAATTAAAAGAGAGATTAAATACTTGTAAGACCTTGAGGAAGTGTAGAAGAATCTCCACACTGTGGAATCAAGGACATGAGACTGTAAAATCTCTTTTGGTTCTTAGTGGAATCTAGTCAGTGGGCTGTCAATGCGGGATAGTGGATGTAGGCTTAGTCTAAGCTGAACCACTATAAATCTTGTGTTTCAATTCTCTTTCCCTAATCTCTTTACTTTAATTCGTAGCATTATATTACTGTTTATAGTTGTCAGTCTATTATCCTTAGTTGAATCAGCTTGTTAAAGATTTGCAAAAATTTCTTTGATCACCTATTTACCCCCCTCTAGGTGCTCTTACTAGCCCTATCAATTGGTATCAAAGCTCGTGTGCTCAGTTAATTGAAGTGTTTTTACTTATGAGTTAAAGATCTATGGCTAGTATATTAGCTCCAAGTTTGATTGAAGGTTAGAGCAACACCAAACCACCCTATTTCGATGGAAATGATTACAGCATATGGAAAAACAAGATGAAGACATTCCTAAGATCAAAAGATCCTCTAGAATGGGATGTGGTAGAAAAATGAATTATTTCTAAAGCTACATCTGTGTTAGAAAGGGGAAAAGAAGTTGCAGACGCTGACGAGATAACTCAAGAAGAAAAGACCAAGAGACAAGCTCTTGATGCTAAAGCAATTTACTCATTATATTGTACTTTATCTCCTGCTGAGTATAACAAAATATCTTCTTGTGAAATAGCCAAAGAAGTCTGAGATAGGCTACACATTACCTATGAAGGAACTAATTGACTAAAAGAAACAAGGATCAACATTCTACTCGGACAGTATGAAGCCTTCAAGATGAAACCAGTAGAATCTATTATTGATATATTTAGTCATTTTACATAAATTGTAAATAGTCTAGAGTATCAGGGACAGCCAATCTCAAAACCAATGAAGCTCAACAAATTGCTGTGTGGACTCTCCAAAGACTGGAATCATGTGAAGACTTCAATAAGGAAAATACAAAGAATCATGCCACTTTCGGTAGATGAACTGGTTGGGACACTTCAGTCTTATGAAGTAGAGCAAATCAACGAGGAAGAGAATCCCAAAGGTAAGAAGTCAATTGCCTTAAAGTCTAACAATGATTTTGATGTTACAGATTCTGAAGAGGACATAAATGATGAAAAACTAGATGTGACATCCAGATTTTTGGGTTCTAATTTCGATTGGATAAATAGGGCTGTTTTCGTTCAGTTGAAGCCGAGGATTGTGAAATTGGGAAACGTGAGAGATCTTTGGATGAGGAAAGTAATCAATTTGATGAGAGAGACATCAATTGATTTTATGAAAGTCTTTTGAGAGAAATTCAAGAGGGAAATTGGATGCAGAAATGAAAAAGGGGAAATCAAGAACTCTAGTTGGAATTTCCTTTGGGATTAATTGAGCTTATTCAAAAGAAATTGGATCAAGAATTTTCTATTTGAGAAAATTCTTTCTTTTGAAGTTATTCTCATTTTCCTTTCCCTATTTGGCCAAACACCTTTTCCCCTATTTTTCCCACAAGTTTCTCTTTCCTTCTTTCTTTCTTTCTTTTTCTTTTTCTCTCTCTCTCCCTCTCTTTCCCCTCGTGCATTTTTCTCCCCACCGAACACTTGCCCCCTTGCCAAATTCAATTTGGCTTCTTCTCTCTCCCCATTTGACCAATCAAACTTTCATCTCCTCTCTCTCATCTCTCTCTTTCGCACCTTCTCTCCCTCGGCTCTCTTTGTCTTGTGCGATCGAACCGAACGAAAGCGAACAAAAGCGGAGGAGCTCACCGGGCCGTCGCCGCCCGCGCCGCCGCTCGGACGCCCAACGATTGCCGCCGTTCCGCCGTCCCGCGCCCTCACGTCCGCCGTGCGCCTCAGCCCATTTCCTCGCACCGGGCGTTTCCCCGCGATCGGCCGCGCCCCCCGTTCGTTTGGTTCGGCCGCCTCTAGCCGCCGCTCGCCGCCGTCCCGACTCTCCGGCATCCCTCTCGCCCTTCGCCGGCCTCCCCTCGCCGTTTTGGCCGCCGGATCTGCTCCAACCAGCCAAGGGCAGAAACCCACGAAATGGGTTTCCAACTGGTTCGAGCCCGTTTTGGGCCGTTTCCAGAGCCCCGAACCCGAGCCGTGCTTTGGGAACAATCGTTCCTCGCGCCGCCGCCGTCGGATTGATCCGATTTGCACGCGATTTGATGAGTAATCTCACTAATCCCGGATTAGTTTGCTAATTATGCTTTAGGTTGGTTTAGTTTTAATTAATTATGTTTAGGTTGTTAGATTAGAATTAATTAGCAATTATTAGTCAATTGTGATGCGATTTAGATAAATTGATTGCGCAATTAACAAGTAGACGTGGTCTATTATTTATTGGGAGTGTCTCGGGAATTTTTCGACCCCTAATCGGGCTTCAATTTGGCGATTCAGGCCTAAGTGAGATTTTTGGGCATTTAAATATTAATTTTCGGAATTAAATTAAATAATTATTTATTTTCCGAAAATTCAAGGGAGATGGTTCGGAACCGGAATATTATGCGGATGACTGTGGTGAAGTCCGTTTATTTAATCGGGCTTTATTTTGAGCTAAATTGAATTTATAATATTAATTATTTAATTTTTGAAATTAATTAATTATTTATTTATTTCCTGAAAATTCAACTGGATGGCCCGTGACTGGAAAATTATGCTGATGACCATGGTGAAGTCCGTTTATTTAATTGGACCTTATTTTGAGCTAAACGGAATTTTTAATATTTAATAATTAATTTTCGAAATTAATTAATTATTTTTTATTTTTCAGAAATTAAGATTGAGATGGCTGACAACCGAAATCTCGTGCTGATTGTCGTGCCGCAGTCCGTTTATTTATTTGAGCTTTGAATTGTGCCAAATTGATTTAATTGTGGATATTTAGGATATGTTCCTAAATTGATTATTTGGGTGAATTGAGTACGAATTAAGGTTGTGGATAATTACTTTTGAAATGGGATGAATCATCATGAAAGGCACGTGGCTCGGTGAATAGTATGTCGCCTTGGAGAATGCATGTGGCTCAGTGATTGGTTTTATCAATTAGGACTGAATAGCAATCTATTTATCAGCTTTGGGTGAGCATATGGTATACTATATCGGCATTTGGGCGATATGTCAGTTTTGGGTGAGCAGTATACCGGTATACTATATCGACCTACAAGCAATATGTCAGCTTTGGGTGAGCATATGGTATACTATATCGGCCTTCGGGCGATATGTCAGCTTTGGATGAGCAATATACCGGTATACTATATCGACCTACGGGAGATATGTCAGCTTTGGGTGAGCAGTATACCTTATTATCAGCTTTGGGCGAGCAATATATTATCAGCTTTGGGTGAGCATATGGTATATTATATCGGCCTTCAGGCGATATGTCAGCTTTGGGTGAGCAGTATACCGGTATACTATATCGGCCTTCGGGCGATAAGCCAGCTTTGGGTGAGCAGTATACCTTATTATCAGCTTTGGGTGAGCTATGCTATCTATGTATCTACTTTGGGTGAGCAGTCCTGATTTGATAGGACTTCATAGATAGTATTGAATATGCCAACCGAGCATGGGTCGTGATGGCTTGTAATTGACTTGGTCAATTGATCATTGCTTTGATATGATGTCGTGAATTGATTGACTGAATGGAAATGACCGTGAGTGGTCTTATTGGCTGGTAATCGACTAGGTCGATTTGATCGATGCTTTGATCTATGATGTGATTGCTTAGGTGTCTATTTGACCTGTGCTAACATGCAGGTGGAATCCGAGGCAAAGGTACGTCTTCTGCCCTATGCGTTTATAGGCAGCCTATGGTATAATGGTTTACTAATTGGGCTTAATAGGGTAGAACTCGCTGAGACGTAGTCTCATCCCAGTTTGGGGAAAAACATTTCAGGACGCCGATGAGGAGCTGAGGAGGAGTCTAAGAAGGAGAACTCGGAGGTGAAACTTAAAGAGAAGGATTTTTGGAATAAAAAGATAATCCCGAGAGGGGCCTTGAGTATGGCCCAGATGGACTGAGAGTATCTTCTTTTGAGATCTCCTTTTTAATATGAATAGTTATGAAGTGGTTTGTGTTTTGTATAAAAGTTTGGTTATAAGTTTCAATATAAAAAATATGGTCCTGCTTTTCTATCCCATTGTTTTATTGTCTGGGGATTTATAACTGCTTCCGCATGTGCATAATAATTGAAAGGGTCGGCGATACATTGTCCTGGGATATCGCATTTTAAAATAGACCAAGTAGAAGGATGTGTGCGTGCCCGGGGATTGGGGCGTGACACTAGAACTTATGATAAAGAGGTTCAGGAAATTGAACAAAAAAGGAAGAAGGTTCAATTAGAAGAAACAAAGCACTCAAAAGTTTCATAACAAATCAATTGAGGATGATGAATCCAATAAAGATGTGATTTGCTTTGAATGTAAAAAAAAAAAAAAAAAGGGAAACATTAGACCCAACTGTCATTTGCTAAAGAAAAATAAAGGAAGAGCTGAGAAATACAAAAAGACACTCAAAGTAGAAACTTGGAGTGATATTGAATGCAAAGAGAGTGATGATGATTATGTTAATATTTGTTTAATGGCAAAATCAGAATCAAACTCGGATTCTGAGACAAATACAAACTCAGACAGTGAAATCGAGGTAAGTAATTTAAAATTTTTTACTAAAGTCTCGAAATATATTAATGAACTTTGTCTTAGTCTCGAAACTTCTCTTAAAAGAATTTCTGAACTAAAAATGGAGAATTCTGCATTGAAGCAACATGAAAACTCTTGGAAAGAAAATTTTGAAAATTTAGATAAGAGTTTTGTTGTTTTAAAAGAAAATGCAGACTCTCTTTTAAAAGAAAATACTTGTTTAAAAATTGACATTTCAAATATTTCAAAAAGATTTTCTATAGGATCTGAAAAATTGGAAAAGATTCTTTAAGTACAAAGACCTTACTTTAACAAATTAGGCTTGGGAATGACTTTTGAAACCATTTCTCTTATTGATTTTCCAAAAGTAAAGGAGAAAATCAAACAAAGACCTACAAAAGCCTTTTATAGAAATCATTTTAAAAAATCTTTGTAAAACCTGTTGGCCGAAGTGCTCTTAAATGTTCTAAGTGTAACAGCGCCGAAGTGCTCTTAAATGTTCTAAGTGTAACAGCTCTGAACACTTTGAGAAAGAATGTCCTATGGTTTTGAGACTTGTTAAGAAGGATTGGGCAAAGATTGTATATTGCACTAACTCCACTAGACCCAAGAAAATATGGGTACCAAAGAAAGCTTGAGTTTCCATTTTTAACTGTAGGTTACTATTAGGAAAAAGGTCAAATGGTATTTGGATAGTGGCTACTCAAGACACATGACTGGAGATTCAAATTATTTTATAAAGTTTGTTCAAATAGATGGTGAAAAGTATCTTTTGGTGGAAATAGCAAAGGAAGAATTGTTGGGTGTGGAACTGTAAAGATTGGAAGTCTCACAATCAACAATGTCTCTTTGGTGGAAGGACTAAATTACAATATGCTCAGCATAAATCAACTGTGCGATGCAGGTTTCAAAATCAATTTTCAGGAAGGAATATGTTCGGGAACCAGTAAAGACTTTTCTCAATCTTTCACGGGGCAAAGACATAGGAACATCTATCTTTTGGATATCAAATCAGAAAGATCTCAATGTCAATATCAATTCAAGATAAAGCTAATCTCTAGCATCGAAAGCTTGTCCATATCAACATGAAGCAAATTGCCAAGATCTCTTTAAAGAAGCTTGTTTGTAGACTACCCAACTTGAAATACCAAAAATCTGACTTATGCACACAATGTGTATTGGGAAAACAGGTTAGAAGTTCTTTCAAACCAATAAATCAAGTTTCCACTAATCGTGTGCTGCAGCTACTGCATATGAATCTTTTTGAACCAACTAGAACTCAAACATTGGTGGAAAGAGATATTGTCTAGTAATAGTGGATGATTATTCATGATTTACTTGAGTCTACTTCCTAGCAAGTAAGTCTGAAACATTCTCTTATTTTCAAAGTTTGCCAAGAAAGTACAGAATGAAAAATTGTATGTTATTTCAAACGTACGGACAGATCATGGAGGTGAATTTGAAAATCAAGACTTTGCTAAATTTTGTGATGAATCTAGCTTTCAGCATATGTTCTCCTCTCCATACACTCCCGAACAAAATGGAGTTGTGGAAAAGAAGAATAGATTGTTGCAAGAAATGGCTAGAACTCTTTTAGTAGAAATCAATATTTCTTCTCGTTTTTGGGCTGAAGCAATTTCTACAGCATTTTATATTATTAACAGAGTTTTTTAAGGCATATTCTGGAGAAAACTCTCTATGAGTTATTCAATAGAAAAAAACCAATTGTTTCTTATTTTCATGTGTTTGGTTTGCAAATGTTTTCTCTTGAAAAATTCAAATGATCAAATTAGTAAATTTGAAGAAAAATCAGACGAATGAATCTTCCTTAGATATTCAACTTCCAGCAAAGCCTATAAAGTATTCAACAAGAAGACTCAATCTGTGGAAGAAGAGTCAATGAATGTCAAATTTCAGGATTCGTTGCAAAATCAATCGATTCAAACTCAACCTGAAGAATATGAACCTACTTCAGACTTTACAAAGTCTACCTCCCCTGAAGCTACTCAGACTTCATAAGAACAACAACGAATGAATGTTAAAGAATCAACCGAAGAAAAAGATCAACAATCTGTCAAACTAACTAGTAACTGGAAGCACAAGTCTAGTCATCCCAAAGAACTCATCATTGGTGATATTGATGAAGGAATTCGCACCATATCCAAAAGGCAAGAAGAGTCTAGCACTGTGGCACTTATTTTTGAAATCGAATCCAAAAGTATCGAAGAAGCTTTAACTGACGAAAGTTGGATTGAAGCAATGCAAGAAGAGCTCAGGCAGTTCAGTGTTAATGATGTTTGGGAATTAACTCCTAAACCAAAAGGTAAATCTGTTGTTTGAGCTAAATGGGTTTTCAGGAACAAGATGAACGAAAAAAGAAAAGTGGTAAGAAACAAAGCAAGACTCGTAGCCAAAGGATATACGCAAGAAGAAGGAATAGACTATGATAAGACTTACGCTCCAATAGCAAGGTTAGAAGCAATTAGATTATTACTTGCTTTTACTTGTTATAAGAATTTTAGGTTATTCTAAATGGACGTCAAAAGTGCATTTCTAAATGGATTTATCCAAGAAAAAGTCTATATAAAACAACCTCCCGGTTTTGAAGACCTAAGGAAACCACACTTTGTATTCAGACTGAAAAAGGCTCTCTATGGTTTAAAGCAAGCACCTCGAGCATGGTACGGCAGGTTAAGTAAGTTTTTAATTCAAAATGGTTTTGTTAAAGGAAAAGTGGACACTACCGTGTTCATTAAAAGAGAATGTAAAGACTTAGTACTTGTTCAAATATATGTTGATGCTATTATATTTGAATCACCTAACGAAAACCTGTGCAAGAAGTTCTCCAAGTCTATGTAGGATGAATTCGAGATGAGCATGATGGGTGAACTATCCTTCTTTCTCGGACTACAAGTGAAGCAATTGAAGGAAGGAATTTTCATTCACCAAGAAAAAATGCTAAAGAACTTGTTAAAAAGTTCGATTTGGAGAATTGCAAAAAGACTGATATACCAATGTCAAGTTCTTCGAAGCTGGACAAAGATGAAGGAGGAAAGAAAGTTGACAAGAAGTTATACATAAGTATCATTGGTTCACTTCTTTATCTTACTGCTTTTAGACCTAACATTTTGTTTAGTGTTTGCAGTTGTACTAGATTTCAATCTGACCCCAAAGAACCTCATCAAAGTGCTGCAAAACGCATAATCAAATACGTTGCATCAACCTCAAAGTTAGGTCTGTGGTATCCCAAGAAATGAGACTTTACTCTCCTTGGATATTCAAATACAGATATGGCAGGCTGCAAAGTTGATAAAAAGAATACTTCCGGTACTTGTCAATTGCTAGAAAATAGAACAATATCGTAATTCTCAAGGAAGCAAAGCACTGTAGCTCTTTCAACAACAAAAGCAGAGTATGTGGCTCTTGGAAGTTGTTGTTCTCAAATCTTATGGATAAAATAACAACTGAGACTTTGGAATTGAAAACTCATATACCGAGATCAAATGTGACAATACCAACGCAATTAATCTCACGAAGAATCCAATTCTTCATTCAAGAGCAAAGCATATAGAGATTCTGCATCACTTTATTAGAGATCATGTTCAAAACGGAGAAGTCTTGATTCAATTCATTGATTCAAAGAATCAACTGGCGGACATATTTACAAAGCTTCTGGAGAGAAGCCTATTTGAGTCTATTCGCACCAGATTGAACATAATATTCTTTATTCAGTAAAATCTAGGAGTGCTCAAGACTCAAGAGGTAAAGTCTAAAGTTGTTCAGACTCAGAATAATTGAGAAAGTTACAATTGTAAGTTATTTCTATTCTACTATTTTAAATTGAAAAGGTACGATCACTTTTAATCGCTAATTGTTGGTTATTTTTAGAAGTTATCTTTTCGAGTGTTTGATTTTATGGAAGTTATTCTTTTAAAAACAATGCAGTTATTTAAAAAGAGCAATTATTCTTTTTCGAAAAGGTTTTTTTTTTTTCCTTTTATGACGCTTCGTTTACCTCACTTCAATTGTTTTTTTATATAAATACAGCAGAAACTCATCTTCTTTGTTTTTCATTGAAACCTTAGAATACAAAATTCCTACTTGCTTTCACTTTCACTCTCGATTCGCCCAAAAAGTTTTCACCTTTTTCGAGCAAGCTGAAATCTCTCCCTTGAATCGATAATCTCTTCAAGAAAGTCTTCAAGGATTGCGAGCAAGGGACCATGGCACATGCCCGAGGGCTTTACGCACTTTGACTTGACCAAAGAAGAAGTTTCTACTCCACATCAGCAACAAAGACAACAACAACCTTCTCAGCAGCGCCCATCTTCTACACCATCTCAACCAGAAGTGATAGAAGAGGCTGATCCTGTAAGAACATTAACTCCTCAAATTGCTTTCAAGCTTTATTCCAATTTGAAAAGAGGGGGAACTCCTATGTTCTTGATTGGTGATTATCTGCAAGAAAGAGGGTATAAGAATGAGACTCTTTTTCTGCATGAAATGGAAGATATGGGTATTGCCGAAAAAGAATCGGTTGAAAGAGCGTTCACTAACTTTCCTAGCGACCCATGCTTTGGGACTGCTAATCAACCCCAAGGACTGGATGATGATGAGAGGATGTTTTCCCACTTTTAGCTTCAGCCTAGAACGGAGTGGTTGCAAATGTTACTAATGGTTCTAATCTATTTAGATCAAAGAACCACAAGAGGGTTTACTCGAAACTGCTGAAGAGAGGGGTCATGCACCCTAGGATTGTTGATTTTGATTTCCTTGACTCGGTGAAAGTCAATCTGAGAGAGTAGTTGGCTCTACCGCAATTAGAGCATTTTTGTTTTGAATCCATTGCTGTCTATCCTGAACTCACAGCATACTTTTATTCGAATTTATCTTTTGTGGATGCAAATAGCTTTACTTTTACAGTGAGAGATAAGGAATTCATGGTGACTATGGATACGTTGGCTGATATAATTGGGGTGGAAAGAATGAGTTTCCAACCAATTAGTGTGTCCATTGCTCATGCCACTCTGTCATTGGTGAAAGACAAGGATGTTGAAGGCAAGATCTCTTATTCAAGGATGAATGCCTCAAACATCTTGCTGCACAAGATTGTGATCAGTTGCATATGTCCCAAGTCGACTTCCAAGACTGATGTCTCTCGGTCTAAAGCAAAATTAACGTATGCCATCAACTCCGGCTTCAAATTCTCTCTGCCCCACACCATTTTGTTCCACATGTATCGATCAGTGGTGAAGGATAAGGGACAACTCCCTTATTCTACTTTTATCTCGTGTCTTTTTAGACATTTTATTATTCACATCCCCACACCATTAAAATTGTCAACAATTTCTCTAATGGTGATTGGATTTAAAATGGTCACAAAGATCCGCTTGAAAGAGCTAAACAAGGTGTTGGAGCCTCTTGTTAGAGAAAGCTTTAGTGCATGATCGATAGAGAAATTCCAGTACGAAGCACCTTGATTATTACTCGATACATTTTGAGCGAAATTGTATACACAAAAAGTGTCTATACTTAGTGATACCTTGAGCGAGTGTGGTAGATCACCTACACCGAGAAATCAAGGAAGAACAACGCTGTAACATTTCTTTGTTCATAGTGGAATCCAGCCAATAGGCTGTCAGTGCAGAAGAGTGGACGTAGGCTTGAAATAAGCCGAACCACTATAAACCGCGTGTTCAATTCTCTCTTCTCTCAGTCTTACTTTGATTATGGTTTGTCTCAAATCTATCAACTGTCTAGTATTGTGCAATTATCGAGAAAAATCTTTTATATACCTATTCACCCCCCTTTAAGTACTTATACTAGCTATATCACCTCTAAAGGAAAAATCTCTTATGCAAACAAGACAAGACTTTGCTATAGCTAAGAGAAAAGGCAAGGAGCCCATGGATGCTCTAGTGAAGAAGAAGAGAGTTCTCATCTTGCAGGATGAAGAGGATGAGGACGCACTGACTCTTTCAGCCTTACGAAATTTGAAGAGCTTTGTCAGCTGTGAAGAGACTTGAGAAGAGCCTCAAGAAGGAGAAAATGAGGAAGAAGAGACAGAGGAAGGAACTGATGAACAGAGGAGGACAGAGGAAAGAAGAGAAGAGGGAGAAGAAGAGGAAAGAAGGGAAGAAGAAGAAGAAGCAGAAAGAAGAGAAGGGGAAGAAGAGGCAGAACAAAGAGAAGAGAGAGGACAAGAAGGAGAAGAAGATCAAGGTCACGATGATTCCTTTGAGCCAACCTTGGCTATCTCCTTGTCTAGTGAATCTGAAAAGGCTGACACTAGGAATACTGGAGCTCTTGACATAAACAAACATCACTCTACCACTGAAGTTGTAGTTGAAGAAGTTGTTTCTACTCCACTTACACATAAATCAATAAGGGGAGCTACTGAACAAAAAGGTACTTCTTCACCTTTATTTACTAGTGATGTGAGTCACTCCGCTACAGAACCAGAAGATGTTTTTGCTTCTCATTACCCAGAAGAAAGTCATGGTGGACATTCTAAAGATCCATCCGCTCTCAAGGTCTCTGGAATTGACTCTGCTGGGCCTAGTGCTGCTACAGAACAAACAGCTAACTTTTCAAGGCTATTAGAGATTCTATTGGATGTGAGAAAGCAGCAATATGCTATGGGATATGAGATGCAAGATCTCAAAAATGCTTTCATGGGTACTTCAGTGTCTTTGCACAATCAATTGAATGCCCTGAAGAATCAAGTTCAGTCTACAATACATGGAGCAGAATTTCAGTCACTAAAGCAGAGTTTTGAAAGGCTTAAGAAGATTGTGGATTCCGTGGGAGAATTCGAGCTTGTTCGCCTTCCAAAACACCCATGATTTTGCATTTATTTCAGCAACTCTTTTTATTCATTCTCTGCATTTTGCTGTTGACAAAAAGGGGGAGAAGTGCAAATTTATCTGTTTTGTTAGTTGTTTGACTTATTCTTTTGAGTTTTGGACTGTCTAAATTGATGCTTTGACTTGCAGTAACTTAAGCTATGTCGATGATGATTATGGCAAGGGTAGTTGTTTGGTTTGGCAAGACTAACACGTTTTCTGTGGTTGCAGAATCACTACTTTATCCATATTCTAATATGTTTATCTTGAGATATTCTGTTTTGCTTAAGTGTTATTTTGCAGGTCAAAAGTGTTCAAATCTGTAGGAAAATTTTGTCACCATCAAAAAATGGGAGATTGTTGGAGAAAACTTCCTTATTTGTTTTGAAGTTGATAAAACGTTTCCATCAGTCTAGTCTGAAGACTTGTAAACTCAAGTGCAAAAGTTTGACATGCTCCAGACTCTATTATCAAAGTCTCAAGACTCAAGATTTAAAGTCTGCCCTCGCTGATAGTCTTTAGACCGACGAAGGAAAAATTTATTCGTTGGAGAAGATTTGTCCAGATGCGAGTATATCTTTAAAGATTCGGTTCGGTTAAAGAAGATTTCACGATTGGAGGGAGCATCTCATGATCTATTGTTCTTATTGATTCGGATAATTAGATCTTTAGATTGACGAAATATACTTGGAAGGTTCCACTTATGGAAACCTAGGTCCTGATTGTATGGGCGAGTGGGATTGGTGGGCTATCATCACATTCCTTAAATAACTCGAGATCTCCCTAATTAATTTTGTTCAACAGGTAGATTGGAAGAACTCCTTTGGAAGGTGCCAACGATTATGAAGGCATGAAGGAGTATATAAGAAAGACGCTCAAGTTATTCTAGCATGTGCGTGAAAGAAGAATTCCAAAGTCTGAAGTTTTTAGTTCTTCGCTGTTTCATTTCGTTGAGCTTACATTGTACTCAAAAGAGAGATTAAATACTTGTGAGACCTTGAGGAAGTGTAGGAGAATCTCCACACTATGGAATCAAGGACGTGAGACTGTAAAATCTTTTTTAGTTTTTAGTGGAATCCAGCCAGTGGGCTGTCAGTGTGGGAGAGTGGACGTAGGCTTGGTCTAAACCGAACCACTATAAACCTTATGTTTCAATTCTCTTTCCCTAATTTCTTTACTTTAATTCATAGCATTATATTACCTTTTATAGTTGTCAATCTATTATCCTTAGTCAAATCAGCTTGTTAAAGATTTGCAAAAATTTCTTTGATCACCTATTCACCCCCATCTAGGTGCTCTTACTAGCCCTATCATATACACCCCACTAGATTCAAATTCCAGGCTTCAACCCTGCTGCTAATGTTGATTATTTCTTGTAACTCCACGCACGTATGAAATGGAGCTTTTTTTTTTTTTTTAATATAACACCAAGATGTGGCTATGTTCATTCGAGACGAACAGCCCTTTTGGGCAAATGATTTCTTACAGGAAAGCTTACAATAAACCTAGGTGCTCACGAAGTTTCGGCGGGAGATGAGCTACTTCAAAGAAATTATACTTGCATGAAACTTTCGATGTGAATTTAGTATCCATTAATTTGTCTATATATATTTATATATAAGTGGGCAAAACTCGTGTAAGGTTGACTCATACAATACGCTCATGTGCAAGCTTTATCCATTTCTTTACTTTTGATATTCAATTTCGCAACTTTTAATTCTAGCAGATTTCTAATTTGAGAAAATATCTAATTCAACATCTTTAATTTATTTTGCATATTTTGAGAATAAATTTCTATCAATTTGCAAGAAATAAATGCTCAAGGAAATTAAATATGTATATGTAGATGCTATTGAACTGTTTATGTATATATGGAACATTGTTGTAAAATATTGCATTGCAAATATATAATAGAGAGAATAAAAAAATTGGGAAGAGAAAGCAGATAAACATTAAAGATAGTAGAGAAAGCTAGAGGAGATAATTTTATTTCCAATGTATCATAGTATATCTATGACAAAAACTAAGCTCCTATTTATAAGAAAATAAGGATGTACTTATCATTAATATCAATATATCGAATAATACATGTATTAGATAGGGAGATGAACATTCATTGTATAGGTAGATGTACTTATATTGTATGATACAAATGTATCATAATAAATACATTAGATAAGGTAATTATAATAAATATTCATTCATGTATTTCATAACACTTCCCCTTGAATATTCATTGTATTCATTACGAATGTGCATCGAATGATATTGCCTCATTAAAAACCTTAATCCGGAAAAACCCAAGGAAACAAAAACCGAACAAAAGGGAAAAAGAATACAGAGCACAAATTTTATGATATCTCCCTTTTATGGATGCATTAATTGTCTCGTTAAAAACTTTAAGCCGGAAAAACCCAGTGGGAAAAAACCAAACAGAAAGGAAAAAGAGTGCAATGCATAGTTCATAATATCTCCCCCTCAATTGAGCCATATAGCCACTACTGGGGCTAGTCAATCTTGCATCTTGTGAAATCGCCGCATACCAATGTCATATACTAATTTCTCAAAAGTTGACATTGGCAATGATTTGGTAAAAAGATCTGCAAGATTATTTATGGATCGAATCTATTTAACATCAATTTGTCGACTTTCTTGGAGTTCACAAGTATAGAAAAATTCCGGCGAGATATGCTTGGTCCTATCACCTTTGATATATCTTCTCCTAACTTGTGCAACATGAGCAGCATTATTTTTATAAATTATAATGGGAAAATTTGTAACCGATATTAAACAACAATAATTATGGATATGCATTTTACAAAAAAAAAATAATTATGAATATGCGTTATAACGGATCTTAACCAAACACACTCTCTTCCAGTTTCATATAAAATAATAATCTCAGAGTGGTTAAAGGATGTAGCTACTAGCGATTGCTTCGTAAAACGCCAAGAAATAGCAGTGCCGTAAAATAAATACCTGGTTTGAGAGTGAGCCTTATTTGAATCAGATCTATATCCAACATCAACATATCCAACTAAACCAGAGTTAGTGGAATCCTTGAAATAATATAATCTCAAATCTATGGTTCATCGGATATAACAGAAAATATGTTTTCTCCATTCCAATGTCTCTGAGTTGGCTCAAAACTAAAACGTGCCAATAAATTTACTGCAAAATCGATATCTGGTCTTGTACATTGTGCCAAGTACATCAAAGCCCCAATTGCATTGAGATATGGTACTTCAAGACCAAATATCTCTTCATCAGATTCTTTAGGATGAAATGGGTCATTTTAAGGATCTAGAGACCTTACAACCATAAGGGTACTCAATGGGTGAGCTTTGTCCATGTTGAAGCATTTAAGCAATCTTTCAACATATGCTGATTGATGGACGATTATTTCATTTGCTTTATGCTCAAGCTCTAGACCAAAATAAAATTTGATTTTACCCAAATCTTTAACTTCAAACTCCATTTTTCAAATACTCAGCAGTTTTAACTAACTCTTTTGGAGTTCCAATTAAATTTATATCGTCAACATAAACTGCTATAAAAGCAAATCCGATTTCTGATTTCTTAATAAACATGCATGGGCAAATATGATCACTCTTGTACCTTTCCTTAATTAGGTACTCACTTAGGCATTGATACCACATGCGACTAGATTACTTTAACCCGTACAAGGATCTTTGCAATTTTATTGAGAATAAATTGTGGGGAGTGCATGCTTCAGGCATTTTGAATCCCTCGGGAATTTTTATATAAATATCAAAGTCTAATAAGCCATATAAATATGCCGTCACAACGTCCATAAGACATATTTCCAATCTTTCAGAGAATATGTGTGGCATCCCGGAAATTCAAAGCCGAGCCTTAAGGTGTGTTAAATGTCTTTAATTAGGTGATAGAATTTTATGGCCTATGCTTTAGCTAATTTGTCTTTTAATTTGATGAATTATGCTTGTGATTGTGGAAATTTAAATTTAATTTATAAATGCTTGGCCATATGATTTAAATCCCAAGACTTTGGCCAAGATGAAATTTGAATTTAGAAATATTAATTAAAAGGAGTTCAAAAAAAAAAAAAAAGAAGAGAAAAAGGGCTAATTTTTGGAATGGGCCTTGAGCCCATTAGCCTCAAGCTTGGTGGGCCAAGCTAGTCGGCCCATTGGGCCCAAGAGGGGATTTTCGACCAGCCCAAGGGGAATGGCCGGTTGGGCCTAAGCCCAAGCCCATTAAGCCCAAATTCAAATTCAAAATTAGAAATTACAAGTGGCATAAAGTAAAGAGCATGCATTGGCCATTGGATAGGTGAATAATCATTGCAAATGATGGCCTAAGGGGGTATAAAAGGATGAGGAGAGAGAGTGGCCGGACCTTGGCTCCATTTTCGTCCAAGGTGAGAGAGAGAGAGAGAAATTGCGAGTGAGAGGGAGAGAAGCCGAGAGGGAAGGAGGCGGAGCCGGAGGAGGGTGCTGTCCGTTCGCCGTCCTACGCCGCCGTACGCCGCCGTGTGTTGCTATTCGTCCATCATAGAGGCAAGTGGGAGTTCATAACTTCTCTTGCACGTCTGTTTTGGTAGTTGCATGTCTGGTTTTGAGTGTTATGTGTGAGAAAAACCGAGCCAAGGAGGGTTTGTTTGCATGCCATGTAGCTGTTTCCGTTCGGTTTGTGGTAGACAGTTTCTTATTCGGGCTTGCATGTGTATTTGGAGTGTGATTTTGGCTTCGGTGTCTTCATGAAAGTTGAAGCTAACATCTTGTAGTATGACATACTCGAATTTCATGGAAAACGAAGGTGATATGAGGGGTCAAATGCTTTGTTATACGGAGGTTCTAGATCTGCGAATTTCCTACTGACCTCTTGATGATTTCTTGGTTGCATGTTGATTTCTGTTGAAGATCTCACTTTGTTGTCTTCTTGAAAGTTGTAGGAAACACCCTAAGCTACAACATATTCGAAAATGAGGCAAAAAGAACAAGTATAACTTGGTGAATCGGCTAAATCTTTGAGACGGATGGTTCTGTTGAAGTGAACCGAGACACCCGAGACTTCACGGGTTAAAATGGTGACCAAAATCTGGGTATTTTACCTAGATCCCTTCATGAAAATTTTAAAGGACACATTGATGTATAACATACTCGAATTTCAGAAGAAACGAAAGAGATTTGATGGGTCAAACCTAAGTTTTTCGGTGATGAACGTTCTGGACGAAACGGTAGAGGTTCCAGAAGCTTCGTGGAGTTATATAAATTAATCTATAAAGAATTTGGCTAAGAGTTCTTCATGAAAAATGCACGAAAATGTGTTGGCTATCATCCTGTAAAATTTGGGAATTTTCGGAGGTCATATGAGTATTTTAATTAAATTAATTCGAAAACTGTGCAATCTGGCCATAATCCGAATGTTGTGTGTGTTTTGTGAAAATTTGGGAAATTATGTAAAATGCGAATTAGCCATGGATTTTATGTGAAATCTGATTCTAATTGTGTGTTTAAGGATTGATTGAGGATTATGATTTTTGGAAAATCATAAATATTAAATATAATATTTATTTATGAAAATAAATAAATATAATAAAATAATAATAAAATAATAAAATAATAAAAAAATAAAAGGTGGATTATTTTATTGGCCATGAGTCCTATTGAATTATGATGCATTGCTATATGACATCGATGCATGTATGATTATGAATTATGATGTATTGTTATATGGGCGATGTATGAATGATCATGAATTATGATGCATTGCTATATGACATTGATGCATGTATGATCATGAATTAGGATGTATTGTTATATGGCATTGATGTATGAATGATCATGAATTGTGATGCATGTATGTAAATCATATGCCATGAAATAACAAGACGAAAAGGATGATAAAAAGTGGAAAATGGTATGTGAGAATGAGGTTGTGGTGGAGGATGTTGTCGGTGGCTGGTGGCGTAATTCCGAGAGATTCCACAGGAGTTTCGGGATGCCCGGAATGTGGGGGCCGGAAGCCTGTCGGAGGTTTACGCCCGAAGGGGAGTGACTCGCGATGCCAGGATTAGGGTGCGAGATCCCCGGTTAGAAGGGTAAAGACCGGAAGTCCCTGTCGGAGGTTTACGCCGAAGGAGGTTCCTCGTGATGCTAGTTGAGGTGCGAGATGCCGGAATGTGGGGGGCCGGAAGCCCGGTGGCCATGAGATGGTGGAATCGGGAACCTCGTCGGAGGTTTCTGCCCGAAGGGTGATGATCAAATTGATCATGGAATCTGTCGGAGGTTTACGCCGAAGGATTGATAATGATACCACATCGGAGGTTTTACGCAGAAGGGATGGTGATGATTTGAGAAAAGATAATGTGGGGATCAATTGATAAATAAAAATGGAAATTGATCTATGATGTGATATGCATGGTGATGCATGGTTAATGATGATGTGATATGCATGGTGATGCATGGTCAATGATGATATGATGTGATATGCATGGTGATGCATGGCTAATGATGATGTGATATGCATGGTGATGCATGGCTAATGATGATGTGATATGCATGGTGATGCATGGTTAATGATGATATGATGTGATATGCATGGTGATGCATGGCTAATGATGATGTGATATGCATGGTGATGCATGGCTAATGATGATATGATGTGATATGCATGGTGATGCATGGCCAATGATGATATGATGTGATATGCATGGTGATGCATGGTTAATGATGATGTGATATGCATGGTGATGCATGGCCAATGATGATATGATGTGATATGCATGGTGATGCATGGCTAATGATGATGTGATATGCATGGTGATGCATGGCTAATGATGATATGATGTGATATGCATGGTGATGCATGGTTAATGATGATATGTATGCTATGATGATGCATGAATACGCTTGTCATCAAAAAGGTAAGTGATGCCTGAATTGTATGATGGTATGCATGGTGCTTATTTGAGTTGTTATTGGATTTCCCTATCTGTTTGAAAGTGGTTGTACTCACCCCTTTTGGGGATAACATTTCAGATTAGCACTATGCCGCTACTTGCTGTTTCGCGTGGGGTATTTTACGGTATTCCGTCTGACGTCGAGGTGGAGATGACTGAGATAGACTGTCCCTCGGTACCCGGATTGACTTTTATCCGAGTACGATGCTTAGTCATGTATGATATCGGCTGTTTTAGGGGCCCTGTCATACAAGAGTTTTTATCCGTGCACATACGACGGGATGGAGTGATGCGGGGGATCTTGCCGCCGCCACCACGACGCTTATAGGGATGGGTGTGAGATCGCACGCGAGGAGTAGGAGCTAGACCGCTTTTGGTATAGATAGTTGACGCTCGTGATGGGAGGGTTTTTGTGCTCATATGATGTTAGAGGTCGGAGTTCCTTTTTGAGATTTTAGGAAGGACATGGTAGAGTCCTTACCCTTTTCTGTTTCTTTTGTACCGACCCAAGGAAAAACCCCATCTCGCTATATGTATGTATGTAAGCAAAGCGTCAACACATTTATAAAATCGTGGTGTTTAGTCGGTGTGTATTTGTATCATGGGATTGGTAGGGAGATAGATGGTGATATTTATTTGCTTCCGCTATGAGTCGCGCATGGGACCGTTTTAAAAAAAAAAAAAAAAAAAAATGCCTGTAATCTGGCAAGGCTTTATTTAGCCAATAGATAGAGATGGATAAAGATGTAACATCGGCACTGTTAACGACCTGCGAAGGGTTCGGGGTGTTACAGTCGCCCCTTTTTGGTATCAGAGCCAATGGTTAAAAGTGGAGTGATAAGGAGCCTCATTTGGAAATTGAGGAACATGATGACAATACACACCATAGGGTCTAAAACGAGATAATTGAATAACGGGTGATGAGAATTCACTCGTAGATCCCCAGTAGTCTGTCTTGAATTTCCAGTAACATGTATATGTTACTTATACGATAGTAGTAATTGCTTTGAGTAGAGGCAGTAAGTCTCAGATTATTCCTGAGGCAATGCTTGGAAATTGCAGGAGAGTCATGGTGCGAGCTGGAAGTGCTCATCCATCGAGGGCTGAAGCCTCTGCTGCAAGGGCTGAACCCGAATGGAAGATATCCCTGAGGCATTAGCCAATATTGGAAATCGATGGAGAGGGGCGCAAAGAACAGCCGGAGCGAACGCCGTACTCGGGGACTAGTGGAGCAGTTTTTAAAGCTGAAGCCACTTAAGTTTAATGGAATGGGAAGTCCTGAGGAGGCAGAGCAATGGATTGATGGAATGGAAAGAATTTTCCGGCTGTTAGACTGCACCAATGCTGAGAAAATAGTCTTAGCAGAGTACCAATTGGAGGGAAATGCGAAGTTTTGGTGGAGAGCTTCGAAGGATATAATCTTTCCACCAGGTACTGATGTGAGTTGGGAGGAGTTTGTTAGAGCTTTTAATAGGAAGCATTTCTCTGACTGTGCTAAGGATAGGAAGATTACCGAGTTTGTTCAGCTAGAACAAAAGGGATTGATTTGTAGATCGGTATGAGGCTAGATTTTCTGAATTGTCTAGATATGCTCCTAGATTGATTGAGGATCGGGAAGAGAAGGCTAAGAGATTCTTGAAAGGGCCGAGGACCGACATTAGAAAGCGAGTTGGTGCCTTTGAACATAAGAGATTATAATGAGATTTATGAAAGGGCGCAGTTAGTGGAGCAGGGCTGTTGAGGGAGAGGTCCGAGTTTAAGAAACCATTTAATTTTAGTGATGTGAAAAAGGGGAAGAGACCTTATTCGGTCAAGGTCGGACTGGAATGTGAAGAAGAAGGGGAATTTTGGAAATTTTGGAGGAGCAAGGAGTGGTCTGAACATAGGGAAAGCACCCTATCAGCCTGGACAACAGAAATGTTTTGGTTGTGGACAAGTGGGACATCTTAGGAGGAATTGCCCGCGAGAGAGGTCGCAAGTGAGTGTTGGCTCAGTGCGACAGGGATATCGAGTCTTTGTTAGGTCAAATCCGCAAGGAAATCCTCAGAGACCACCTGCACAAGGAAGGGTGTATGCGATTACCCAGGAGGAAGCGGAAGCTTCCAAAAATGTTATCTCAGGTACGATTCTTATTAATGGCGAAAAGGCATATGCATTGTTTGACACGGGTGCAACGCATTCGTTTGTGTCTGAAAGATATAAATGTTTGAATAAGATAGAAGTTATGCCGCTTGAGACGCCTCTTTGTGTTTCCACGCCATTAAAGGATATGGTATTGTCTACATTGGTGTGTGAAAATTGTAAGATCTCGATGGGAGGAAAGGACATGGAAATAGACTTGGTTGTAATGGCTATGTATGATTTTGATGTTATTATAGGAATGGATTGGCTTCGTAAGTATCGAGCTAGAATGGATTGTTATAGAAGAGTGGTGCAATTTGTTTTACCTGATCAGTCTAGTTGTGAATTTCTAGGAGGTCAAACCCATTTTCCTGTAGCTCTTATTTCGGCAGTAGAAGCATGTAAGTTGCTTGACGGAGGATGTCAAGGGTATCTAGCCATAGTTAGAGATTATGCCAGGGAGGAGCCTAATCTCGAGGAAGTTCGTGTAGTTAACGAATTTCAAGATGTATTTCCTGAGGAATTGCCTGGATTACCGCCAGAGCGGGAGATTGAATTTGAAATTGAATTAATGCCTGGAATAGGACCAATATCAAAAGCCCCGTATAGAATGGCCTTAGTTGAATTGAAGGAGTTGAAAGTGCAACTGCAAGAATTGCTTGATAAAGGATTTATTAGACCAAGTGCTTCACCTTGGGGTGCACCGGTCTTGTTTGTGAAAAAGAAAGATGGGTCAATGCGCTTGTGTATTGACTATAGGCGATTGAATCAAGTGACTATTAAGAATAAGTATCCTTTGCCTAGAATTGATGATTTATTTGATCAACTTCAAGGAAGTTCGGTCTTTTCTAAGATTGATTTGAGGTCGGGATACCATCAGTTAAGAATTAAGAAGGAGGACATTCCTAAGACCGCATTCAGAACTCGTTATGGACATTATGAGTTCCTTGTTATGCCATTTGGATTGACTAACGCCCCTGCTGCATTTATGGATTTGATGAATAGGATATTTCAGCCTTACTTGGACCAATTTGTGATTGTCTTTATTGATGATATTTTGGTGTATTCAAAAGGGCCTAAAGAGCATGAGCAAAGCAATTGAGAGTAGTTTTGCGAGACTACGAGAAAGCATAAGTTGTGTGCTAAGTTTAGTAAGTGTGAATTCTGGTTGGATCGGATAGTATTTTTAGGACATGTGGTGTCAGGAAAAGGAATTGCAGTAGACCCGGCAAAAGTTGAAATGGTAGTGAATTGGCCGAGACCGACGACACCTACTGAGATACGAAGTTTCTTAGGATTGGCTGGTTATTATAGGAGATTCATTGAAGGATTTTCAAGATTAGCAGGACCTTTAACTAAGTTGACCCGAAAGAATGTGAAGTTTGAGTGGAATGGAGAATGTGAAAGGAGTTTTCAAGAGCTCAAAAGGAAATTGACTTCAGCTCCAATTCTGACTATACCCTCTTGGACCGATGGATTCACGGTATATAGTGATGCATCTCACAAAGGACTAGGATGTGTGTTGATGCAGCATGGCAAGGTTGTAGTCTATGCATCCAGACAATTGAAACCTCATGAGCTAAATTACCCGACGCATGATTTAGAGCTAGCAGCTATAGTGTTTGCCTTGAAGATATGGAGACACTATTTGTATGGGGAAAAGTTTGAGATCTACACGGATCATAAGAGTTTGAAGTATCTGTTCTCACAAAAGGAGTTGAACATGAGACAAAGGAGGTGGATGGAGTTGTTAAAGGATTATGACTGTGAGATAAGATATCATCCAGGAAAAGCGAATAGAGTAGCAGATGCTCTTAGTCGAAAGTCGGCTGCAGAAATAGCTAGTTTAAGGATGGCAGAATGGGAATTGTTAGAATCTGTAGCAAATTCTGAATTTAAATTGGAAGTGGATTGTCTTACTGGTATGCTTAGTGCATTAAGGATTGAGCCAGAGATTATCCAGAGAATTAGAATTCTGCAAGAATCTGACCCAGAGATTTTGAAAGTGAAAGATGCTGTATCTTTAGGGAAAAGATCAGAATTTCAGATCTCTGATGATGGAATAGTGAGATGTCAAGGACGACTTTGTGTTCCCGACAATGAGGAATTAAGGAAGGAAATTCTGTCGGAGGCACATAAGAGTAATTATAGTATCCACCCAGGAAGTACAAAGATGTACAGAAATTTGCATCAGCAATTTTGGTGGAATGGTATGAAGGCAGATACGGCTAAGTACGTTTCTCAATGTTTGACGTGTCAGCAAGTAAAAGCGGAGCATCGAAAACCCGCAGGACTTTTGAGACCATTAGACATTCCTGAATGGAAATGGGAACATATAACGATGGACTTTGTGCAAGGATTGCCAAGGACATCAAGTAGTCACGATTCAATTTGGGTTATAGTGGATCGATTGACTAAGTCGGCACATTTCTTAGCGATTCGCATGGATTACCCAATGGATAAGTATGCGGACATGTATGTAAGTCAAGTGGTACGCTTACATGGTGTTCCAGTGACCATTACTTCAGATCGAGATTCGAGGTTTACTTGAATTTTTGGAAAAGTCTTCAAGTTGCGTTAGGATCTAAGCTTCAATTTAGTACAGCTTTTCATCCTCAGACAGATGGTCAATCAGAAAGAGTAATCCAGATATTAGAGGATATGTTAAGAGCTTGTGTGATTGATTTTAAAGGAAATTGGGATGAAAGATTGCATTTGGTAGAATTTGCCTATAACAATAGCTTTCAGAAGAGTATATGTATGGCACCTTATGAAGCATTATATGGAAGGAGATGTAGGACTCCTGCTGTTGGAATGAAGTAGGTGAAAGGAAATTAACAGACTCGAATTAGTACAAGTTACCACCGAGAAATTTGTTGATATTATCGGGGAAAGACTTAGAACAGCTCGAGTAGACGAAAGATTTTCGATAGACGTAGGAGGCCTTTGGAATTTGGTATAGGAGACCATGTATTCCTTAAGGTATCTCCAATGAAAGGAATATCTCGATTTGGGAAGAAGGGTAAGTTAAGCCCCAGATTTGTAGGACCTTTTGAAATTCTGGAGAGGATAGGTGACGTGGCTTATCGTTTAGCGTTACCTCCTAAGTTAGGAAATCTGCACGATGTGTTTCATGTATCGATGTTGAGGAAGTACCAGCCGGATCCTGGTCACATACTCGATCATGAAGCCATCAAAATGGATGAGAAAGTTAGGTATATTGAAGAGCCTGTGCAGATACTAGATCGAAAGGAGCAAATTCTTAGGACCAAAAAGATCCCATTGGTTAAGGTGTTATGGCGACATCATGATGTGGAGGAAGCCACATGGGAAAGTGAGGATCAGATGAGGGAAAAGTATCCCTATTTATTTCAAGAAGGCGCGAGTAGTGCTTGAATTTCGAGGACGAAATTCTCTAAGGAGGGGAGAATTGTGGCATCCCGGAAATTCAAAGCCGAGCCTTAAGGTGTGTTAAATGTCTTTAATTAGGTGATAGAATTTTATGGCCTATGCTTTAGCTAATTTGTCTTTTAATTTGATGAATTATGCTTGTGATTGTGGAAATTTAAATTTAATTTATAAATGCTTGGCCATATGATTTAAATCCCAAGACTTTGGCCAAGATGAAATTTGAATTTAGAAATATTAATTAAAAGGAGTTCAAAAAAAAAAAAAAAAGAGAAAAAGGGCTAATTTTTGGAATGGGCCTTGAGCCCATTAGCCTCAAGCTTGGTGGGCCAAGCTAGTCGGCCCATTGGGCCCAAGAGGGGATTTTCGACCAGCCCAAGGGGGAATGGCCGGTTGGGCCTAAGCCCAAGCCCATTAAGCCCAAATTCAAATTCAAAATTAGAAATTACAAGTGGCATAAAGTAAAGAGCATGCATTGGCCATTGGATAGGTGAATAATCATTGCAAATGATGGCCTAAGGGGGGTATAAAAGGATGAGGAGAGAGAGTGGCCGGACCTTGGCTCCATTTTCGTCCAAGGTGAGAGAGAGAGAGAGAGAAATTGCGAGTGAGAGGGAGAGAAGCCGAGAGGGAAGGAGGCGGAGCCGGAGGAGGGTGCTGTCCGTTCGCCGTCCTACGCCGCCGTACGCCGCCGTGTGTTGCTATTCGTCCATCATAGAGGCAAGTGGGAGTTCATAACTTCTCTTGCACGTCTGTTTTGGTAGTTGCATGTCTGGTTTTGAGTGTTATGTGTGAGAAAAACCGAGCCAAGGAGGGTTTGTTTGCATGCCATGTAGCTGTTTCCGTTCGGTTTGTGGTAGACAGTTTCTTATTCGGGCTTGCATGTGTATTTGGAGTGTGATTTTGGCTTCGGTGTCTTCATGAAAGTTGAAGCTAACATCTTGTAGTATGACATACTCGAATTTCATGGAAAACGAAGGTGATATGAGGGGTCAAATGCTTTGTTATACGGAGGTTCTAGATCTGCGAATTTCCTACTGACCTCTTGATGATTTCTTGGTTGCATGTTGATTTCTGTTGAAGATCTCACTTTGTTGTCTTCTTGAAAGTTGTAGGAAACACCCTAAGCTACAACATATTCGAAAATGAGGCAAAAAGAACAAGTATAACTTGGTGAATCGGCTAAATCTTTGAGACGGATGGTTCTGTTGAAGTGAACCGAGACACCCGAGACTTCACGGGTTAAAATGGTGACCAAAATCTGGGTATTTTACCTAGATCCCTTCATGAAAATTTTAAAGGACACATTGATGTATAACATACTCGAATTTCAGAAGAAACGAAAGAGATTTGATGGGTCAAACCTAAGTTTTTCGGTGATGAACGTTCTGGACGAAACGGTAGAGGTTCCAGAAGCTTCGTGGAGTTATATAAATTAATCTATAAAGAATTTGGCTAAGAGTTCTTCATGAAAAATGCACGAAAATGTGTTGGCTATCATCCTGTAAAATTTGGGAATTTTCGGAGGTCATATGAGTATTTTAATTAAATTAATTCGAAAACTGTGCAATCTGGCCATAATCCGAATGTTGTGTGTGTTTTGTGAAAATTTGGGAAATTATGTAAAATGCGAATTAGCCATGGATTTTATGTGAAATCTGATTCTAATTGTGTGTTTAAGGATTGATTGAGGATTATGATTTTTGGAAAATCATAAATATTAAATATAATATTTATTTATGAAAATAAATAAATATAATAAAATAATAATAAAATAATAAAATAATAAAAAAATAAAAGGTGGATTATTTTATTGGCCATGAGTCCTATTGAATTATGATGCATTGCTATATGACATCGATGCATGTATGATTATGAATTATGATGTATTGTTATATGGCACTGATGTATGAATGATCATGAATTATGATGCATTGCTATATGACATTGATGCATGTATGATCATGAATTAGGATGTATTGTTATATGGCATTGATGTATGAATGATCATGAATTGTGATGCATGTATGTAAATCATATGCCATGAAATAACAAGACGAAAAGGATGATAAAAAGTGGAAAATGGTATGTGAGAATGAGGTTGTGGTGGAGGATGTTGTCGGTGGCTGGTGGCGTAATTCCAGAGATTCCCGGGAGTTTCGGGATGCCGGAATGTGGGGGGCCGGAAGCCCTGTCGGAGGTTTCGCCCGAAGGGGAGTGACTCGCGATGCCGGGATTAGGGTGCGAGATCCGGTTAGAAGGGTAAAGACCGGAAGTCCCCGTCGGAGGTTTCCGCCCGAAGGAGGTTCCTCGTGATGCTAGTTGAGGTGCGAGATGCCGGAATGTGGGGGGCCGGAAGCCCGGTGGCCATGAGATGGCTGGAATGCGGGAACCCCGTCGGAGGTTTTCGCTCGAAGGGTGATGATCAAATTGATCATGGAATCCGTCGGAGGTTTTACGCCCGAAGGATTGATAATGATACCCTGTCGGAGGTTTCTGCCCGAAGGGATGGTGATGATTTGAGAAAAGATAATGTGGGGATCAATTGATAAATAAAAATGGAAATTGATCTATGATGTGATATGCATGGTGATGCATGGTTAATGATGATGTGATATGCATGGTGATGCATGGTCAATGATGATATGATGTGATATGCATGGTGATGCATGGCTAATGATGATGTGATATGCATGGTGATGCATGGCTAATGATGATGTGATATGCATGGTGATGCATGGTTAATGATGATATGATGTGATATGCATGGTGATGCATGGCTAATGATGATGTGATATGCATGGTGATGCATGGCTAATGATGATATGATGTGATATGCATGGTGATGCATGGCCAATGATGATATGATGTGATATGCATGGTGATGCATGGTTAATGATGATGTGATATGCATGGTGATGCATGGCCAATGATGATATGATGTGATATGCATGGTGATGCATGGCTAATGATGATGTGATATGCATGGTGATGCATGGCTAATGATGATATGATGTGATATGCATGGTGATGCATGGTTAATGATGATATGTATGCTATGATGATGCATGAATACGCTTGTCATCAAAAAGGTAAGTGATGCTGAATTGTATGATGGTATGCATGGTGATTTGAGTTGTTATTGGATTTCCTATCTCGTGGTGGTGGTACTCACCCCTTTTGGGGATAACATTTCAGATTAGCACTATGCCGCTACTATTTGTTTCGCGTGGGGTATTTTACGGTATTCCGTCGTCGACGTCGAGGTGGAGATGACCGAGATATTTGTCCTCGGTACCGGATTGACTTTTATCCGAGTACGATGCTTAGTCATGTATGATATCGGCTGGGGGGCCCCTGTCATACAAGAGTTTTTATCCGTGCACATACGACGGGATGGAGTGATGCGGGGGATGCCGCGCCGCCACCACCGACGCACCTTAGGGATGGGTGTGAGATCGCACGCGAGGAGTAGGAGCTAGACCGCTTTTTGGTATAGATAGTTGACGCTCGTGATGGGAGGGTTTTTGTGCTCATATGATGTTAGAGGTCGGAGTTCCTTTTTGAGATTTTAGGAAGGACATGGTAGAGTCCTTACCCTTTTCTGTTTCTTTTGTACCGACCCAAGGAAAAACCCCATCTCGCTATATGTATGTATGTAAGCAAAGCGTCAACACTGTTTATAAAATCGTGGTGTTTAGTCGGTGTGTATTTGTATCATGGGATTGGTAGGGAGATAGATGGTGATATTTATTTGCTTCCGCTATGAGTCGCGCATGGGACCGTTTTAAAAAAAAAAAAAAAAATGCCTGTAATCTGGCAAGGCTTTATTTAGCCAATAGATAGAGATGGATAAAGATGTAACATCGGCACTTTGTTAACGACTGCGAAGGGTTCGGGGTGTTACAATATGTCTTATTATAATCAATCCCAGGTCTCTCAAATAATCTTTGGGCAACGAGTTAGACTTTATACTTGACAACCTTGTTTTTCTCATTTCGTTTCCAGACAAATACCCATTTATATTCAACGGGCTTTACATTATCGGGGATATGAGTTACGGGTCCAAAAACCTCTCATTTAGCTAGGGAAGCTAATTCAGTCTTAATGACTTCCTCCCACTTAGGCCAATCTTGCCTTTAACGACATTCGATAATAGATTGCGACTCACAATCATCATCCATAATTTTATGAGCAACTGAGAATTCAAAAGCATCATCAATGATGATTTCATTTCGATCTCAAATTTCATTACAATATGTAATGGAATTCTCAGTATTCTCGGGATTGGTGTTCCTTTCATGGGTTTGCGCCTCTTTAGGGGCAATAAGCTCTTTCGAAGCAAGCACAAAGCCAGGCTCATCTGGAGCAGATTCCTAATTCTTTCCCATTCATTTTCGAGGAGCAGTATCTTTTGATTCTATCGATCTACCATGCTTCAAGTACAGGGGATTTTGATCCATTTTAATCTGTCCTTTGGGAACAACTATCTTAGTTGGAGCATTTGCAGCTGGAATATGAGACTTCGTTACCTTAGTAGCATCATTACATGCGTTAGGAAGTCTATTGGCCATAGCATGTAAATGGATTTTGTGATGCACCTCGTTTTCACATTCAGGAGTCTTTCGGTCTAATTGAGATAAATTTTTCTCATTCCAGGAGAAAACCTTAACTGGTTTTTGTTTTACGGTCACGGAAGTTGTAGCTATCCCAATTGATGGAAACATAGTCTCATCGAAATGACAATTTGCAATCTGGCAGTAAAAAGATCGTCAGTAGTTGGTTCCAAGAACCTAATGATAGACGGTGATATTAAATCCAACATAAATGCCCAAACGGCGTTGGGAACTCATTTTTGTTCTTTTTCGCGGTGCTATAGGCACCTGTATTGCACAATCAAAGGTGTGTAAATGTGAAATATCTGGTTTATAACCAATAATCATTTGAATGGGAGATTGTAAAAGACTAGCAGTGGGCATAATTTTATTAAAGCTACCGCATGCAAAACTGCATGATCCCATGCCGTATCGTTGAGATTTGTTCTCAATAATAGAGTGTGGGCAATTATTTAGACATTGTTTAATCAAGGATTATGTCAATCCATTTTGAGTATGAACATATGCAACTGGGTGCTCAACCTCGATTCCGAGTGAAGCACAATAAGTATCAAAATTCTTTGATGTAAATTCACCAACGTTATCCATTATTATGCTCTTAATTGGATAATCAGGGAATTGTGCTCGGAGTTTTATAATCTGCACAAGTAAACGTGTAAAGGTGACATTGTGCATAGATAATAGGCAAACAAGATATCATCTACAGGATGCGTCCATTAGTACCATAAAAATATCGAAATGGTCCATTTGGTGATTGTATTGGTCCACAAATATCACCCCAAATTATTTGCAAGAATGAAGGGGATTTAAGATTAACCTTTGTTATGGAAGGTTTGATAATGAGCTTTTCTTGTGAACAAGCTTCACAATTATAATCTTTGGACACCAATACATTTGTATCCTTTAAAGGATGTCCTTTTGTGTTTTGAATTATTCTACGCATCATTGAAGCGGCAAGGTAACCGAGGCGATCATACCACTGTCCAAACCGATCAAGGTTTACCAATCTTCAGGATGTAGTAGCGTAGGTTTCAACAGCCTTAATCATGACACAATACAAACTTATAGAAGAAGCTTCTAGCTTCTCATGGATGGTCTTCAGGCTAATCTTATAAGAGGAAATGCCAATATATTCCTTATCTTGCTTATAAATAGTTTCAATATGGTACCAATTACGGCGTACATATTTGAATCTGAGCATATTTCTTTTTGATTTAATGCTTAGAAACGCATCCTCAATATGCAAGATGGTGCCATTTGACAAAACAATTGTGGCATTCCCAAAACCATCAATAATCGAAACAAGACCTGATATTGTATGGATTTGTGTCTTACGCAATGTCATACTTGAGAAAAAATATCTACTATGAAATATAATATGTGTTGTTTCACTATCAAGCAAACAAACATTTTCATTTTTCTCGGTATTTTCCATTTTCATTTATATTGACAACTTCAGGTGTCAAGTATCATAAAATTTGCATATTAGTTATAGAGTCAAATAAAATTTCAAAATAAATATTAAATAAGGTTCATAAACATTTCATAACAATATTAAATAACAATAAAAAGTAATACACTTAAAGCAAAACAGCTAAAAAAGAAATTGTTAAAATCATAGAATTTGAAATTCAAATCATCATCCACCAATCTGATGTTTCATCAAAGTAATCGGAGGTCCTCAAAGAAATCAGAGACATCCAGGGATGCATTTGCTACTTCAGAAGCAAGAGGAGTCCTACCAACGGAGATATTGTTGGCCTCAATAGTGGTTATGACAGTAGGATTGATTTCAATGGCATGAGATTCACTAAACTTGCCCATATTTTTTAAAGATGCCCGATATAGGTCAACAAAGTATTTTGGCGTATGACAAGTATGTGACCAATATCCAGTCATGCCACAGCGATGACAAATACTTTTATTAATCACCTTCTTAGGCTTATTTTCTTTGTCATGATTCGGGCCAAAGTTCGATTTCCTAGGGCAATTAAATTTCCCGCCATCCCTTCTAAAATTATGTTCTTTCCTGCGCTTATAGCCCTTAAAATGACCAATATTTTTTTCAAAGTTAGCATATGCTTCAAGCAATGATTTAGAGCTACCAAGTCTAAGATCATGATTTTTTAGCAATAATTCATTAGTTTACTCAGCAGTAAGAAGCACATAAATTAATTCAGAGTATGTGGCAAACTGACGTTGTCGGTATTGCTGTTGCAATACAATATTCGAAGCATGAAAGGTGGAGAAAGTTTTCTCTAACAATTCCGCATCAGCGAGTTTGATACCGCATAACTCAAGCCGAGAAACAATATCAAATAAAACGGAGTTACAGTCAGATACTGATTTAAAATATTGCAGTTTGAGATTTTGCCAGTCATATTGTGCTTGAAGGAGGATAACAGTCTTGGTATGATCATACCTATCCTTCAACCTCATCCACAAGATCTGAGGGTCTCGAACGGATAAATTTTAAGTCTGCAGGCTCTCATGCAAATAATGACGAATAAAAATCAGCGCATTTGCTTTATCTTTTGCATTTGAGGTTCCATCCTTTGTAATTGTGTTAGCGAGACCTTGCCATTGAAGGTGCATTTTCATGTCAAGGCATCATGATAGATAATTCTTTCCACTCACTTCCAAGAGTGATCTCGATTGATCCATTTTATTATGTTGTTATCTTGTGAAATAGAGTTATGTTATTGCTTAATCATAATTTATTTCTAGTTCATTAGTATAGCAGCCTGGTGAGGGTGCGCCAATTTCGTCAACCAACCGGTCCGTATTGGAGAATTGGAAAGTATTCATGCTTGATAGAACCCAGGAAAATTTCTCCAAGCCTCGAGCCTTTGGAAGCATCTGAAATTCCGAAGGTTGTCGAGCAGTTTCGTCAGGCAGCAATCAGCTCCATACGAGCAGGTTAGGCTACAAGATTTCGTGTCTTAATTCACTATCCTAAGCTGTTTTCCATTTTAATTTTGATAAGACTTGACATTGAAAAATTTTCCACTTATGTAATTTTGCCGTTCACGTGCACTGAATGAGGATTCAAATAAAAATTGTATTGAACAGAGTCAAACGGTTACAAGATAGTGACCTGACAATGTAAGTGAAAATTTACGTTACGAAAGTGACTTGGGGCATTTAAAAGCGAAAAGACAATTCTGTCTCATGCTCAAGATTGATTATATCGCTCAATAAACCTGCTGATTCTATTGAGACTATTTATGTATAAGGCTTATTACAATCACATAATGAAGTGATGTAAGATTACAATTAACAGCTATATTAATGTTAGGTACCCTAAAGACGACATGCACTGGACGCATTGTCATGATCATTTTTATCGATCCACTTAACTCTCAAACGACCTTATGTGACCCTATACCTATTAGACATTGCCTAGTCCATCTATGGAAATTTTTTGCGTGGCCCTGACCTACGCAGATCGAGTGAATGGCAATGATGGTCCAAACATTTTAAGAGTCGGTCCTACAGTGTTCTTCTAACATTATAGTTGGACAAACGTTGGGTTTCGATGGGATCGACCTCTATGCAGCACATGGCTATCTCACTTATCAATTCCTTAAGGATGCAGTCAATGATAGAACGGATGAATACGGTGGTTTAGTTGAAAATTGGTGCAGATTCTCGATGGAGATCATTTGAACGGTAGTTGCAACTATTGGCGGTGATCGAGTTCAGTTAGGATTTTCGCCTGTGTCCAATTATGTCGATGCCATGGATTCTGATCCACTCAATCTAGGACTCGTGATGATCAAACAACTCAACCCATTCGAGGCTGATATGGGATTAAAACTCACTTATCTCCATGTAACTCAACCGTGAGTCATGCCATCTGTTGAAGAAACTAGTACAGAAGATGAAGAAGCCAAGTTGTAAGAAATGTTCATCAAGGTACATTTATGTTAGCCAGCCAGTTCACTCAAGAACTAGGGATGAAGGCCGTGACCGATGGTGAAGCAGATTTGATATCATGCAGTCAAACTTTCATTTCTAATCATGATTTAGTATATAGGTTCAAAATTACTGCACCAGTAAATGAGTGCATTCGAGAGACGTTTTACACTCATGACCTTGTTGTTGGATAGACGGGCTATTATTTTCTTAACCAAGAAAGTAATGATAAGGAGTCTCACATGACAAAAGTATGTTCTTGAGGGTCCTAGATCTGCATTAATTGTTTAAATGAGGCTTAAAAGTACTTGGTGTATCTTTTTTTTTTTTTTTTTTTGGTCAGAAAAACTGAGATATTATACGAATATATGCATACAACCAGCTAGTTGTGCATCTGTAAGGATAATATTCTGGAAAGCAAAAGGAGTGAATACAAGCCAGTTAGAAGCAAGTCCGTTGGCCCGATGGGCTTTGGCGGCCCAGTCAGCAGCTAGGTTGGCATCGCGAGAGACATGATGAATCGAGACATTAGGGCATTGACGGGGCAGCTCATGAAGAACGGCAAGAAGATGTCGCTCCGCCATGGCTGCGGCTGGTTATGCCGAAGGATCTCCACCAAGAAAAGGCAGTCCGATTCAACCAGAACTCGATGGTGCTGATGCCTCTCCTTGATAAGATGTTGAAAGGCCCGAATCATTGCGAAGATCTCTACTTGAAATGCCGATTTGGCCGGGACAATACTGGTAAACATATCGGTGAGCTCGATTTTGAAATTTCTGAAAATACATGCGATAGCGCCCTGTTTACTACCTGGAATGAAAGCCCCATCTACGTTGCATTTGATTGTGCCTTGATCAAGGGGTTTCCAGCGATGATCAGTACTAACATATGTGTGTGAAACCCTAGGTTTTGGGGGTTGAAGACTCTTGAAGATCTGTCGGGCGAGAGCATTGTCCACTACTTGGATCGGGTTTGGAGTTTGCTGTCGGAAAGTGGCATTGTTGCGTTGACGCCAGATCTCCCATAATAGATTGGCAATCGCTTCGAAGCTTGGGGAAGAACGATGATGGGTGGCACGGGCCGCCAACCAGGCATCCAATCGCTTGATTGAGGTAAGTGAGATGTTAATTCTGATCTTGTCATTTGCCCAAATCGCCCTTGTCCATTCACAGTAAAAAAATAAGTGTTCAATGGTCTCAGGGGTATGCTGATCACATAGGGTGCAGTAGGGGTTTGGAGTGATGTGTCTAGAATAGAGATTAGCTTTGGTGGCGAGGGCATTTTTACAGGCTAGCCATAAGAATACTCGAATTTTTGGAGCTACTTCCATATGCCATATTTTTTTCCAGAGTTGATGAGGAGGCTGATAGGATGATGAGGCACTGGTGGGAGGGTGTTGTTGCTTGGATAGTAAGTAGTAATAGCAACTTTTAACAGTAAACGACCCTGATGATGTGGCTGTCCAAATCAACTGATCAGAATAGAGGGAGGGATTTATAGGGGTGTTTAAGATTTCTGAGCATACCTGCTCAGTGAAGAAATGAAAGATAATCTCCTGTTTCCATGTTTCCGTAGGTAAATCAATAAGTTCAGCAACTTTAATGGGTTCTCCTGCAGCAGCATTTCCTATTATTTTCCCAATTGAAAGCCAAAAATCTTCTCTGATGTCAATTTGCGAACCATCCTTCACCATCCACCTAGTGTTAGGAAGAATAGCATCCCTGCCCTTTAAAATACTACGCCACCCCCATGATGGTCTATAGCACGAAATGGCATCTTTGAAAGGAAGACCTTTTAAAATATAGACCTTTAAACAAGCGACTCCAAATTTCGAGGCTTTGTAGTAAACGCCACGCTTGTTTACCTAGCATCGCTAGATTAAAAGAAATAAGATCCGAATCTCATACCCCCATCTGTTTTCGATTGTTTTATCTGTGACCATTTTATCCAATGTATGCCAGAATCACTCTGATGTTTGCTCCACCAGAATGCTGAAATCTTATTTTCCATTTGTCTGCAAAGAGACAAGGGAAGCATAAAGAGGGACATCGCATACTGAGGTAAGGCTTGAGTAACTCGCCTTTAATAAAATCTCATTGCCTCCTTTGGATAAGAAATTCTCCTTCCAACCAGCTAATTTCGCGTTCATTTTTGCCAGGATCCAAGAGAACATCTCCGTTTAGAACGCCCCCAATTTGATGGAATGCCCAAGTACTTACCATATCTTCTCACCACAGTACTCTCGTTCCCGTTGCAAATTATCCCGTAGCCGCATTGGACAATTCGACTGAAAAAGATTGATTTGATTTATTTTGTTGAGAAGTGACCCATTGCATAGCAGTACTGGTTTAATAGATTTGAGAGGTTTTGACATTCAGAAATAGAAGCTTTGAGGAAAAAGACAGCATCTTCAGCAAAAAATAAATGGGAGAGCTATGGACATGCACGATTAAATTGGATCCCCTCAAAGTGACCTAGACTGATGGCTTGGTTGATAACTGTTGATAAAGCATTGGCCATTAAAATGAATATGTAAGGGGATAGGGGGTCACCTTGACGAAGTCCTCTAGTAGGTTTGAAGGATGGTAGCAATTCTCCATTGAAACGAATAGTAAAAGAAACAGTTGTGATGCATGCCATTACTAGCATTACCCATCTATCCGTAAAACCCAATTGTTTTAAATAAGCTGCAATAAAGTCCCATTCAACACGATCATAAGCTTTCGCATGTCTGTCTTGAGAATGAGATTGAACTTTTTTGATTTGGATCGGATCTTAAAGCGGTGTAGTATTTCCGAACGACCATGATGTTATCTTAAATCATGCGCCACTAACAAAAGCTGCTTATTCTGGAGTGATTAGTGTAGGGAGCCAACACTTCAATCTATTCGCCATAACTTTAGAGATAATCTTGTATGCGAAGTTACAGAGACTAATAGGTCAATATTGGTCAATGCTTTCAGGACGATGAACTTTAGGAACCAGAGTCAAAATTGTTCTGTTTAAATTCGGAGGCATTTGACCATATTCAAAGAAATCTTGCACCGTTTTGATAATTGGTTGTTTGATGGTGTTCCAGTGGTGCCTGTAGAACAGACCAGGGAGGCCATCTGGACCAGGGGCCTTGGATGCTCCCAACTGAAAGGTAGCATCATATACCTCTTCTTCGGTGACTGGGCTCATAAGATGTGTATTAATCTGAGTAGTAACGATCTGTGGACATTGTAATAGGAATGGATGAAAATCTCTGTGGCCAACTGATTGATAAAGTTCAGTAAAATAAGCCATGGTCATTTCTTGAAGCCGTTCTGGCTCTCTCTACCAGTTCTGGTTTTCATCTTTTAATATAGAAATTATGTTTCTCTGTCGCCTTTGTACAGTGCAAGCATGAAAAAATTTAGAGTTCTTATCTCCCCATGATAACCAGTTAAGCCTAGAACGCATCGCCCAGAATTGCTCTTCCTAATTCCACATTTGCTGTATTTCAGTTCGAATTGTAGTTGCTAATTCTTTATCTCCCTGCTGATAGCATTTTCGATTTGTAATGGTCTGTAGCTGTTGCTGAAGACACTGAATTTGCTGCCTGGCATTAATGAAACGAGCTCGACTCTAGCTTGATAACTTATGAGAGACTACTTGCAGTTTAGATGGTAAGGAAGAATGATTCCTTTCCCATACTGATTGAACTACTTTCGTACATTCACTATGTTGATTCCAGTAAGCTTCATAATGGAAGTTCTTTTTTGGCTTGACAGATTGAAAAAGAGTATTTAGCACCAGTGGGCAATGATCCGATCCGATCAAAGGGAGAGCAAACACTATGGAGGATGGGTATGTAAAGCTCCAATCCAGTGAGCAGAAAACATGATCGAGCTTCTCTTTTACTAACTTATCTCCTGCTCTGTTATTTGACCAGGTATACTCACAACCTTTACTATCCAGTTCAATTAAAGCACAATCATTAAGAATCTTCCGAAATGCTGCCATCCTGGAATAATTTGCTGGTCTTTTACCCATCTTCTCCCAGGGATAAAGGAAGTCATTGAAATCCCCGATACACATCCACGGTAGGTTAGTAGATGCGTGAATCAATCTAAGCGTTTGCCAAAATTCCTGCCTTGCAGAGAAAGAAGCAGGAGCATACACACAGGTAACTTGCATAGAGGTAAAAAGCCTAGTATCCAAAACTGACATATGAACAAAATTCTGACTAGAAGATAGAATAGTAATGTCGAGGAGGTCATTCCAGAACAGAGCAAGGCCTCCAGAAAAACCGGTGGGAGTCCTCAAAAAGGAGTGGTCAAAATGGCAACGACGCTGTAAGTTCTGTAAAACTAAATCTGCATTCTTTGTTTCCATTAAAAACACTAGGTCGGGCTTTTCAGAGGCTATCATAGCCTTTAGAGATTGAATGTCAAGGGAGTGCCCAACCCCTGGCAATTCTAACTTAATATTTTCATTTGGACCGTGGGGGCTGTTGAGGGCCAGCCGCCAAAGCCCAGGAGGAATGATCAGTTGCTTCAAAGACGGGTGTGTCGAGTAATTGGGTTTCATCTAATTCGGAAGTCGATTTGTTCGAATCTCATAAGGGGAGTAGCGTTTAGGTTTCTTGCTTTGGAGCCCACTACTATCTCGTGATCCGGGAGTCTTGTGTTTTTACTTTGCGGAGAATCGAGGGAAGAACGCTGAATACCTTTTAACTTTGCATGCGGGAACCAAATCGGTGGTTATGGGGGCTGTATTAGCGGGAACGGGAGAGATAACCTTGGACGGGAGGGGAGTCTCGGGAGCGGGGAGTTATTGGAGGTAATTTGGCGAGGGGGTGTGTAGGAGGTGGAGTTTCGGTATAGTCTCTTCCATGGGTTCGAATTAGATGAGGGATTATAAAAAGCATCCCAATAGGGACTATGTTGTTTAATCCGCCGTAGCCAAGGTCCATATACCATTGTATCACGTCCCTCAAATTGTGATTCATCATAAGGGTAGTCCTTGCATGATGCTGCATAATGGCCTAATTTCCCACAAGAGTAACAATAGTGGGATAGTCTTTCATACCGAAAATCAAGCCATAGGGGTTTTCAAAGCAATGCTAATGAGTTTCCCGATTTTAATGGTTGTTGCGAGATCAATTTCGAGGTGAATTCTCCCGGATGTATCTGTTTTACTTCAAGCACTTGACCCATCTCATTTGAACCGCCCTACTAAGAAGTTGTGGAGTATTCCATTCCAGAGGTAATCCTATAACATGCACCCAGAAAGGGCATTTGGAAAAATCGTAGCAATGTAGAGGGGTATTGGGCTTCCAAGGTTGTAAGTTAACTAGATGACCAGAGAATAACCAGGGGGTTCCATCTAATGCACGTCTTTTTTCTGTCTCAGTTTGAAATTTAATAATGTAGATGCCATCATCGCTGGACGATATGTCCGAGATAATCAACACGCCAAGCTTTCTTCATTGCAATCTGAAAAGCGAGGTAAATTGATAGTAGGGTTTGTATAGATATTACCCACCAAAATGAGGCGACACTCTTTGATATTGTCCGTTCCTTGTAGATCTTCCCGAGACTTCCAGTTCTTGGTCGAACAGAGCCGTCCGAGTCGGTGGGTGGGTGAGAAGCAATCCGAGAGGAGTCGTCTGTATCTTCCGAAGCCATGGAGAAATAGATGGACTAGAAACAGTTGTCTAGAGATATACCCAGACGATAACACAGTATTTCAGAGGTTGCATGTCCATGATCGGTGACATGCAAAGGTAAGGATTGTCGAAGGGAAGCAAGCGTAACACCGGTAGTCCCAGAAGCGACGACAAGTTGAAGGATAGAGGAAAACGAGGACAGTTGAAGAAGAAAGGAGATGGTCTACGAGAGAACTGGAACCGAAGATCCAGAAGAAAACTCGAACAAGTCGCGACACTTTTATAAAAAAAAAAGTATATCGTTTAAAAATCTAGACAGAGAATGTCCATTTCATACAAAAAATGTACGTCCGTATTCATTAATTTCTTTGAAACTGTTTTTTCCTAATCTTTGATCAAAGAAAACTTTCTCCAATCAGACATCCAAATTGGTGTTCTACATATATACAAATTATGGAAGATTGTCCAATCAATCATAAATTGTCCAATTAGTCCTAAACCTATTGTAAGTATACCAATTCTTTTCTTTTTTTGGCAAAAATAAGTATACCAATTCATTCATACTCTTCAATTTTGCTAATTTAGTCCTAAATATTTGCAAGAAACTCTAATTTAGTCATTTCGATCAATTTTTGCCAAAAATCTCTGACATGTTAATGTGCTACATAGGACAACCGACGATAATTGAACTGCCATGTTAGCCATTTCTAGCGAAATTAATCCGAAGGATTACATTAAAATCTCTCGCAAAGGTTTAGGATTAAATTGAGTTCGAAATCTTGTTTGGAATTATGCTTCAAAATTCGAACGCGAATAAATGAATAATGAGTAAGCAGGTTCTATTCAAGCGTCCAACAAGACTATATCATGCCATTTTGTAAATCGACTTCTGATAAACCAATCTCTACGCATGTATCTAATAAAATTCTTTAGAATAGCGAATTAATCTATCCTAATTGTGTGCAAATTCCCTTCTCGAGATTCGATTTGGCTTGCTTGGTGACACTGTAGAGAAGCCATCGCGATATTAATTTTTTGGTACATCTGACTTATAGACATAATAGCTAAAACTGTAAACATAAATGAAGTAATAGCGATCGTTGGGATTAACCATGCAGTCATGCCATACTGGTACCGTTAGCTGAGTGGCGACTCTTTTGTTGCGGTGGTGCAGGGTTGTGCTTGCGCCGATGACAAGACGCAGAGCCTTAAATGGCACTCCGCAACCGGCTATGGTGGAGTGGTATGGGCAGAGGATGACTCTGCCTTCTCATCACTGAAGGCACTGTGGTTTCCGAGACCGGGGCCGGGTAATTTCATAAATGTGTTGATAATTCAATCGAGTTTCATTTATGGGAGAGAGTTGCATAATGTACCATCTCCAAAACTACAGGAAACATCTGTTTAGCTTTAGATTTCATGTTATCATTCAAGATGAATCTTTGGTCAGAATATAAGCCCATTGTCCTTGGACCCAGTCTCACTTTGCAGACTTAACAGCATGTTTTTCTTTATCATTTCCTTTTTTTTTTTTAGCTCTTTTGAAAATGTTTCTTTCCTTAAACTTATTATAAAGCTCATGATAAATGAACATGGGTTTTCCCATGGGCATGTTTGTTATACCGAGGAACAAGTGGAAGCATTGAAGAAAGTGGTGGATTCAGTTCAAATCGAGGGTGGCTCTATCTTCTGTAGAAAGTTAGGAAGATATTTTATGAGCTAAAAATAAAAAAGTTAGGGGAAAAACACAATAAATTATATACTTTATGTTGTGAAATTGTGTCCTGAAATTTTCAAAAGAATCAAAAGTGAGGATGATATTTTTCCCAATATGTTGGGCCCGAAAACGTTGCCGCGGCCCCTACCTTCGTAAAAGGTACTCAAAACGGACAACAAAGGACCGCTAAGAAGAATAAGATGAATCTATTGCTCTAGTAGTTAGAAATTAGATAATAATTTTTTTCTTTATAATTCTTATTAGGTCCACCGCTAGTGTAAAAAGATAGTTATATATTCAAAGTTTGACGAGCGACATGTGTATTTGAATTTTAAAACCATATTCTTCCAAGTGTCCAGCACGTAAATGTGAGACCTAAATTGCACACTGGTAACAAAATTCCTATTTTCTAATTAGAAAAAAAAAATGTGAGATTTCATTTTCCCCTCTATTTAACTTTAATTTGTTTGAGTCTAACCGCACCTATAAACGTTTTATATGTGGTTTATGTTTTCATAATAACAAAAATGATTGAAGGGCAATAAATTGACATATAGGAAGAAACTAAACATGTTAAATCAATCTCTCATTTTCTTTTTTCCTTCTAACATTTGAAAAAGCACGTCAGTTATAGCTTGACAATTGTTCAAAGTATAATCGTGTTCATGCTTACCGAATAGCAGCTGCCACAATATTTGAATTCTATTCTGATGAAAATGGAATCCAAGGAGGAATGTTCCATATTCTTACCAAACCTTTTGCACCAGCTCGTCGTGCGTTTGTATGGTCTGGAGAGGTTTACTTATCTTAGATGCTATATCTGTTTTTGGCTTTATTTATTCGTTGCTTTGTCCGGTTCAATGAAGTCGCTGGTTCAATTGAATTCTACGGCCTTGATATTTTGTTGATGATTATCCTCTAAAGCAATGGAAAATGGTAACAATCCGAACAATATCGAATTAACGTAACGGAATAGAATAATCTCCCTATTGTGTAAATCTAATAAGATCTGATATAGTATAGAAAAATAAATATCAAGCACGCAAACACAAGATGATTTTTTACGTGAAAAACCTCCTTAGAGTGAGAAGATTAAAAATCACAGGACTGAAGTCCACCCAAAAATCTTCACTATCAACAAAATTGGGTGAACAAAGTTCTTCTCTAATAAATATTAGAGGTACATAGCAACAAAGACCTCAAGAACATCATTCTTGGCAAAATGCATAAATTTCACAAGAGATAAAGGATAAATCTGACCAAAAATGTAAGTTTTGATTAATCCATGAAATACTTGGTATAGGGAGCTCCAAACGAAAATCAAAATATCCAGATTCAAGAAGAGTGCGCCACAAAAACGTTTACAAAATTTCAGCTCAATCGGATTACAAATTGACCTCCAATACTAGCTTGATATAAATCCGACTTATTCTCAAATCTTAGATTTTCTGCTTGCTCTTTTTCTTTTGTCATTGGTTTCTGCTAATTTCTTTGCGGCCACTACTTAAAAGATAATAAGAAATCTTATTTCTTCATATAACTTATCATATGGGCTCAAGCTCTTTTGGGCTTGCAATTCCTTGGCCTTCCTTCATATGAGAGTGAACTCAGCTAGTACAAAGGTATCACTAATTGACATTTTATTTTTTAATTTTGGTTTAGTCTATCAACCTGATCAAGGTACATCAATCTCATCCACCAACTAGTTCAAATTGGAAAAGTGGAAAAATCTCATGCCTGGCGGGACCGACGACATATCGTCAAAAGCTCGAGCTACGGACACATTCGAAGCATCGCAGGTTGTCGAGCAATTTCGAAAGGTTGCTATGGACTTCGTTCGAGCTGGTGGGTCCAAATATTTTCTCGATTTATTGCCTTCAATAAGGAAAAATTGACTATTGCAGTTCATGTCATTAAAGTGGAAATCAAACTTTGGTGCGGTCACGTATGAACATTTTGCAGCGTATAATATTCTATTTTACTGGGGTGTGTGTGGAGGCTAGAGAAAATGAAGTGCAAAAAATTGACAGGTAAATTTAAGAATAAACCAAAGTTGGTAAAGCAAAGATAGTAACTCAATCGGAGAAAATTTGGTAAATCACTTAAATAAAAGTCAACACTTTCATATGGTAATTGATAAATTTAAATAGTAATTGTTAAAAATAAGATAAGTTTTTCTTTTGTCATAGACAAGAGAAGTTGGTAATTAAGAAAAAAGCTAAACAAACATTGATGACTAACTCAAGAAAGAGTCGGTATTGCAAAAGTTAATAATTTAGTCAGAGAAATGTTAGTATCTATCGAAATATAAATCGGTGATTTCTAAAAAAAGTTGGTAAATTTAATGGGCTGTTAACTCAATAGAAAATTTTTTAGATTAGAATAACTGAGCACTTAAATAACTTTGTAAAAAACTAGTTGGTAACCGAAGAAAAGCTTAGTAAATTTAATGGGTTATTACATTATGTTTCATGATCCCTTAGGTAGCTAGGCGTCTATTCTATCGTCCGTGGGTCAAAAAAAAAAAAAAAAAAAAAAGTTGATAAACAAAAAAAATTGATAAACTATAAAAAAAAATATTGGCAAATAAATCAAACAAGAGTTGTAAACCAAAAGTAGTTCGTAAAGGATTGATGATTTGCTTGAATGAAGATGGGTAAATTTATATAAGGACCGGAAAATTTAATGTAGCAGTAAAATATGCAAAAGAAAGTTGGCAAAAGATTTAAAAAAAAATGGTAATTTGTAAATTGTAAAAAAATTGGAAATTTTATATATGTGTCAGCTAATTCTCAACATGTTGTCGGGCAATTTGATGAACTTTTTTTTTTTTTTAACAGATGGAATAGTAAAATCACCAAAATGAATGTTTAACATAGTGAAATTCAAACACAAAGTGTATTAAAATATTACCTCATATTACTTGACAACGGATCCCATATACTCTTTATATTCATATGATCTCCCTCTACTTATTAGTTTAAGTTATTGGTTTGGATTTTCTAACATGATATCAAGGTTAGTGCTATCCTTTTTGCAGATGTGCATCCCATTAGCCACTTATAATCAAGTATCTGTTGGGTTGGATTTTTTGTTAAATAAAATAGCTTATTTACCTATTACATCTAAAGAGAGCTCCTTTTACCCGTTATATATCTTTTAGTTTTAGAATTCTGATCAACATTACGTCGCATATTCCACATTAAAATTCTCCGCGTGATTGCCGGAAAATATCTTCAACTGACCTTTGAAAGAGTGGAGGGACAGGAATTGGAATGGGCTTTAGAAAGAAAAGGTTAACAATGCCGTTATCAGTTCACCCTTCGGTCCTCAGTATACAACAAACGTACGTGGCCAATAGACAAGCAGTAGGACATATGAAGTTTCTCTTTCAGTGACCTTTGGAAATATCTTGACTGCCATAAAAAAAATGGCCTTTAGTCTGTTCACCGCTGGACTGGTAGAGGGAGTGGACCATTTTTGATGCATTTTGGCTGCATCTTCTAACTTTTTGTTCAAGTGATGGTCGATTCGATTCCCTCGGGTTGAGCTTAGCGCACAAAGGAAGCATAATTTTGCAAGGACGAGCTAGGAAAGAGGGTATTGTGCTTACATTAGGGATTACTCATTCGGCGTACTCACGACAACTTGAATTAGGCTGCAAATTGAGATAGCTAAGTCCAATCTTTACTCAAACATACACTTGGATAAGATGAGCACAATCATTGATTGAGTCTAATGTAGCTTGATCGCATGCGTTCGGCCACTGGGGTTGACTGAAAGAAAGTCATCGTTGTAAATCATAGGATTGATTGATGATTATTGTATTTTCCATTAATTATATCTTTATAGTATGTATAACGGGGAAATTTTCTGCAATATAGTGTTACATTAGATAGACAAGTAGTCCCAATTAAAGTTTTATACACCTCATGTACATTACATTAAGGTGAGAATTATCGCCACGTCTCTCCATGGAATTATGGTTTTATCACACAATTGTGATTGAATTGGTCAATTTATCTGTGAGTAAGATACCAAATGACAAATATCGAAGCATCAAATCCCCTAAAAAAGACAAATGAGACAATCACGTCAAATGTCATGCGTGAAATTAGGTAAGACCTTTTCTTTTACGTTGCTCCCTGAAATCCGGGAAACCCTAAAAGATAGGGAATTCGCGATGTCCACTCAAATTCATGGCCAAAGCTCGGACAACGGAAACCAAGACTTTGCAGTCTGCAGGAGCTACACTTTTAGCTGTCTTGTATGTCCTCTTATGCCGTCATTTCTCTCCTCCCATGTGCTCGGGGACCACCTTGTTGATTCTCTTAGAAGTACTCCAATGATGTAGAGCGAAATTCGCCCCTTTGTGATGAGCAATGTGGTTTATTTGTCCCAGAAATTATATAGTTCCTATAGTTACATCAAACGCACAATTGGTTATCCAAAAGTTGTAAGAGTCATGTTTTCTTCAATCTCTAATAGCTGGGAACTTCATCTAACCCGTCTTTGATTACTGGATTACATGTCTAAATATAACCTGCTTGTAAGTTAAACAAGCACAAAATCCATAACGAGAGAGAGGTGTTTTATTTGTGTTAATCCAAGTTTTAATTGAGTGACAAGTACAGTATTCTTGTACTTAATGGTTTATTGGTGGTGTAGTTCTCTATTTTAGTTGAGTAAAATTCTAACCAAAGAGGTGCAAAAAATAAAAATTCTAAGCTAAGATACACTTATAAACAATCTAGTATAGATTGATCATTATGTGCCACTTTTTAAGATAATACGGTACTTCTAGCGAAAATTGCAAGTTTTGAACTTCTTATTGAGTTCTTCCAATTGGAAATGTATTTGGAGTTCATATTCTTTAAAGAGACGAATATTCTTTTACGAAGCCCAAAAATATCTAAAGATATTTTCTCATGGTCCTCTATTTCCAGACTAAAAGAACCTCCTTGTTCTTTTCTGTGAAGAGATTACCCTCCGACAGGTGTCACGAATCGCAATCTGTCTGCTTCCAGTGTACCCCTGTCTTGCATTGCCATGCACGTGAAACCCTGCATGGGGTCTCTTATCCTCTCGGCCAATCACCAATGCCTCAGAACATCCCACAATGTGCCGCTCTATATATACCTCCCCGAGAATCCCTCAAACACACATTCGAAAGGAAATCCTTCTCCCAAGAAATTAAAGCGTTGGCATAAAGATGTCAATACTCCAAACCTTCATTCTGTTCTCTATCCTCCTTTCCGCCTCCCACGCGGCGGTCCAGGACTTCTGCGTTGCAGACCTCTCGGCCCCCGAGGGCCCCGCGGGCTACTCCTGCAAGAAGGTCTCAGCAGTCACCGTGAATGACTTTGTCTTCTCAGGCCTCGGCGTGGCTGGGAACACCTCTACCCTCATCAAGGCTGCGGTGACCACGGCATTTGCAAACCAGTTCCCTGGCCTGAATGGGCTCGGCATCTCCTTGGCCCGCCTGGACCTAGCCCCTGGTGGGGTCATTCCATTGCACACGCACCCGGGTGGCTCGGAGGTCCTTTTTGTCATCCAAGGGTCGATTTCTGCCGGGTTCATCTCATCATCAGCCAACACCGTCTACTTGAAGACCCTCAACAAAGGGGATAGCATGATTTTCCCTCGGGGGCTATTGCACTTCCAATTGAATGCTGGTAAAGGTCCAGCACTTGCCATAGTCAGCTTCAGCAGTCCAAGCCCTGGGCTTCAAATCTTGGACTTTGCTCTGTTCGCTAATAATTTTCCTTCTGAGTTGGTGGAGGCCACCACTTTCCTTGATGATGCTCAGGTCAAGAAGCTCAAGGGCGTTCTTGGTGGCACTGGCTAAGTGGCTAATTTCATTTTCGTCGAGAATCCATCCATTAAGAATCACCGCCTTTTCAAGCCTCTTCAAAAAAATGAAAAGAAATAATAATTCGGCTTATATGCTCGTCGTCAATGGCTTTCCATGGATTTTTCTTGTTAGGTTGTATGTGGTTTGCTAGTGTATTGAAGTGAGTCATTGGAGTGGAGATTTGATTTTTAGTGCTTTCTGACTTGTTGTTCTGTTTGGACTATGGAGCAAAAAACCTCCCTTTCTTATCGAATTTTGAGTAGATGAATAAAGTATGTTGCTTACCTTTACCAAAAAGAAGTATGTTGCTTTGTCAATTCCTTGAGAGCTAATGTTCATCTAGAAAAATGTGTTTGATAAATTAAATGATGCAGTAATATCATCCACCCATTATAGATGAGATTACAGTAAAATTTGGATCCTATCTACAGAGGGATAAACTAACATTCGGTGTTGCATTCATATAATGACGGCTCACGTCATGCCGATCAAAGCATTATTTAGTAATGGCGCGTCATGCCAACACTTTCAATACGTTCATTTAGTATTGTCCAAGGCCAAGTGGACCAATTCATTGATGCGGACTTTTCTACAAATGACTTAATTATGGACGCAGATTCTGTTTTAGAGCCTAGCTTTGGACTTGTTTTATTTTTTCTAAATACACTAGAATCTTGTCGCAATCATTTGTACAATAAGCCAATAATGTATCCATCCGAATCATGTGAAACTAGCTCACGCTACTGTTAGATAAGTGGGTTCTACATGGGCCCACTTCATCCAATGGTACATGTGAGATGAGCTTACATGCATTGAGGGCATCTAAGAATTTTTCTTCTTCTACCGTACTCGTTCTGCCTTAAAAGTGTTGAGGTGTGGCATTTGATTAGTTGTTTAACCATTACTTCATAAAAATTCGAAATAATTATCTTTTAAATCCATATTTGGATTCCTACAACTCTAATGCCGCCGGAAAGCTCGACTCACTATTGTTAGGTGTAAGTATTGTTTGATTTAGATCCTTGGGTATTTATTTGATCATGTGTTTTCCCCAAAAAGGTGGCTATGTGATTTGAGACCAACAAGGGTGTCAGCCAAATGATATCTTGTTGGAAAGCTTACAATGAACTTAGGTGCTCATGAAGTTCCGGGGTGAGATGATGTAATTCAAGGAAATGACGTTAGCATTTCAATATCTATCTATCTATCAATGGATATAAACGTGGGCCAAACTTGCACGATGATGACTCACGTGACGCACACTCACATGAGCTCGATACACTAATTTGCTTTTGACTCAGTTAGCAAGCCTATAATCTGAACTGATGTCTAATTCTAGCGTATATCTAAATTTTAATTTTTATAATGAATTATTACTGATTTAGAAGAAATATTAAAATAAGTTATTTGGGGGCAATTATCAAGTCAGTTCTAAACTTATTATGCCAATTCAAACCTAAACTTTCCGATTTTATCAATTGAGTTACTTAACATGAATTTCGCCGATAAAAATTAATTCACAAAATTAGGGATTATGACTTAGATATGTTATGCCCAACCCATTTAAGCTTCAAAATCAATAATCCCCTGAGCTTCATCCAACAGAATAGACATCGAGCACTCTCCCCAGAGATACGGAGGTCATCCATCATACGCACAGAGGCTGGACGAAGCGGACGGAGGAGTCCTATCTCGGGCTTGAGTTTGGCCGGACCGGGCTCTGTCAAGAGCCCAGTTCGAATTAATTCTTATCAGGCCCAAATTTCACTTGAAAGAAAAGCCAGGCCCACGACCTTGCAAGCCCATGCACACCCAGACCCAGCCCGCGCTCAACCCGGTTCGTAGCCTCCTCTGCTCTCCCGCCGCGAACCTCGACAGATACAGCCGCGGCGAGCGACGACGGCTGGCCCAGACTTCTTGGTCGCGGTGGTGCAGCGAGCAGGATCGGGGGCAGATCGGCGAAGCAGCGAGCAGCAGTGTCGTGCCAGCAACGACCGTCGGGTACAGCGACGGCGCGACTTGATTTGGGCGCAGCAGGCAACGCCGCGGCAGCGACAGGCGGCGTCGGGCGGCAGCGACACGGCGGAGGTCTCGTGCGGCGAGGGTCTCCGCGGCTTGGCCGAGAGAGGGCTCTCTCTCTCTCTCTCTCTCAGATCTCCTCTCGGACCTCCGCCATCTCGGTGCTCTCCCTCTACCTTCACCCCCTCCGCTCAGTCTCTCGGGCTTCTCGGACGTCTCTCCGAAGAAACCCCTCCGCTCTCTCTCCTCCACCCTTCTTTTCTCTCTCTTTGGCTCCCCCTTCTACTGAGCTCGCGCTGTCCTATTTATAGGCCGAGGAGGCCGGTCGACGGAGGCTTCGGCCGCCGGTGCTTGGCGCGCCGACCGGCCTCCCCCGCCAAACCGGCGTCCCATCAGTCGTTACTTCCGCCTGCTCTGCTCCTTCATTTCCGCAGCACGCTGTCCTTGTTGCGTGAGAAAGGGAGAAGAGAAGGAGAGAAGGGAGAGCCGCCCACGGGAGTTGCAGGGAGGGAGAAGGAAGGAGGGAGGTCGGGCCGGGCCGGGCCATGAGGGGGGAGCTGGGCCCGGTCCTGGGCGAAGACAGGCGAAAAGAAAAGGGGGCTGGGCTCAAGCCCAGCCCCAAAGCCTTTTCGCCCCTTTTCCTCCATTTTTTTTTTTTTTAAAATATAGTTTTATATCTATAGGGTAAAATAAAGGGGAATAAAATAAAAATAAATCTTTATAGATGCAAATAATATTAATGTCTAGGTGATGCGAAAATCATTTTTATTGGGGCCAAATTTGTCCCCAATTTTCTATTCAATAAGTATCTATATATTTATACAATATTTAGGTATCAATAGTTGCATTTCTTTGAAGTTGAGCTTGCAAATGTTGCATTTAAAGAAGAATTGATCCCTAAATTTTGTCTATGTGTATGTCATAGATAATATTTTGTTTGAGACTAGATGTCTTATGCAAACATGGCAATATAATATATACATATTAAGACAAATAATAATGTACCTATAGTTACTTATCTGGAATAAATGATATGGGGTGTGACCCTAAGTTTTTGACAGGTATCAGAGTATCATCTTACTTAATGACATGGGAGAGCTACTTTTTTAGGAATCGGACATGTGTTCGATTGCTTATTGAAGCAATGAATTGTCGCCAAGGAGCCGGAGCTATCTCTGATTGCCTTGATAGTGAGGATTGCTTTTCCAGGATCAAATTGTTGTCTAATTTTTTATGTAATAAATATCTAAATATTTAATCAAATTTTAGATGTCAACAGTGACCACTGGGGCAAAGATTTATGGTAGGTTTTATTCCATCTATTTCACAATTGATACAAACAAAGTATCATAACTAGTATGATTCCAATTACTTTATAGTTCACAAGAATAAAGTCTACATTTGGTATAGTTCTTACCACTGAAATTCTTATCTATAGATTTTTTTCTATATATAACCTTTCATCTTTCATCATGATGAAAGATATATTACATGGTAGCGTGTATTTTGGTAATAAACGTTGAAGTTAATTTTTTATAATAGATTATTTTTTGAAATACCTGCAGGCTGAATGTTTAAGCTGAAAGAAAAAAAAATTCTGAATCTAAATTATAAAAAAAAAAGCTAGAAAAACTAATTTTTAAAAAAGTTATATTCCAAGATTGAGCATACTTTGGTACTGAATGTTAAAAAAATTTGTTTACATACGTGCATATACAATTTTGAAGTATCCATAAGCTGAAATTTTAAAATGATTGGATCATTTTATAAATAGAGCTTTCATAGCAAGGTAGGAAAACGTAATGTATAGTAATTGTTTAAATACTTTGAGGAAATAGATTCGGTTATCGCAATGGCCTCGCTACAACCAACCAACTGTAATAAAGACATACACCCTCAAATCAAATTCGTCAATCATTGATCTTGTTCAATATAATTGACTCCATCCCAAATGCCCTCGGGACGAAAGACGCTGGATCCATAAGTGGATTGAACCATTTGGAATAGCAAGGGAAGTTGTAGTATTGCGAATAAAGCCACAGGGATAGAGGCCATGTGCTCGGGGAAACCAAGACTTTGCAGTCTGCAGGAGCTACACTTTTTAGCTGTCTCGTATGTCCTCTTATGCCGTCATTTCTCTCCTCCCATGTGCTCGAGGACCACCTTCTTGATTCTCTTAAGATTATTATTTTCGGACGCTCCCTCTATAACTTCATATAATTCAAATTCCTCTTCTTCTTTTTTCCATTTAAATAAACTTTGTTAAAAGAAACTTAGAAGTACTCCAATAATGTAGAGCGAAATTTGCCCCTCTGTGATGAGCAGTTTGGTTTATATGTCCCAGAAATTATATAGTTCCTATAGTTACATCAAATGCACAATTGGTTGTCCAAAAGTTGTAAGAGTCACGTTTTCTTCAATCTCTAATAGCTAGGAATTTCATCTAACCCGTCTTTGATTACTAGATTACATGTCTAAATATAACCTGCTTGTAAGTTAAACAAGTACAAAATCCATAACGGGAGAAGGGTATTTTATTTGTGTTAATCCAAGTTTTAATTGAGCGACAAGTACAGTTCTTGTACTTAATGGTTTATCGGTGGTGTAGTTTTCTGTTTTAGTTGAGTAAAATTCTAACCAAAGAGGTGCAAAAAAGAAAAATTCTAAGCTAAGATACACTTATAAACAATTTAGTATAGATTGATCATTATGTGCCACTTATACAGTACTTCTAGCGAAAATTGCAAGTTTTGAACTTCTTATTGAGTTTCCCCAATTGGAAATGTATTTGGAGTTCACATTCTTTAAAGAGACAGAATATTCTTTTATGAAGCCCAAAAATATCTATAGATGTTGTTGACACCTAATTTAAAAAAATAGAAATAGAAAATAATTTTTGATTAGAGGGAAATTTAAAAAAAAATTGAAAAATTGAATTCAAAAACTCAACAGCCAAATGTTTTGGAGCCACTTTGTTGTTGAGAAGTTGAGTGAGGATGTGCAAATATATCGGAAAATCTTCATCTGCAAAAAAACAAACTCAAGTCTTTTTCTATAAATAAAGAGTACGAAGCCTTGGAAAGGGGGGCTTCTCTTCGTGAAAAAAGGGGAAAAGTGAAAAGAGAGAAAACAGAGAAGAAGGCTTCGGTTTGTGGGAGAGGTAAAGAAAAAGAAGAAAAGTCAAAAGAAAAAAAGGTGCAGAAAGGAAGCAAAGTGAAAGTGACGGGTGAGAGAGACTTGAGGAGAGAGAAAGTAAAAAAGGTCACTGTGCTTCTTCTCCGCGAGATCCGACGTCCCTGCCGCTCACCACCGCTGCTCCATCGGTCCTGCCTCCGAACGCCATCGCCGTTGAAGCCCGCCGCCGCCGTCTCACTGACGCCTGCAACACCATCGCTCGTCGTCTCTGAACCGCCGCTTCCCCCGATGCCGGCAGATCCGAAGTCGGTCGCAACCCATTTGCCTCGCCGTCGTTGCCACCGCAGCAGGTCGCTGCCCTCCGACCGTACCTCGGCCCTCGCCGATCGAGATCCCCCGCGACCCGTTTGCTCGCGACTCCGTCTCCACCGCTACCGCACCTCTGCCGCAGCAACCGCCGAGACGCCTGCAGCCCGGAACCCCAGCAGCGCCACGCGACGACCCGACGCCGCCTCCTCCTCACCGGCGCACCACCGAGCCCCCCTGCGCCAGTTACTGCAGCCCCTGTGATCAGCACTGATTGCGATTCCAACGCCCGAGCGACGCCCCTACTGCCGAGTTTTCCTCTGCCACGCTCTGCTTCACCTGCAATGCCCATAGCAGCCGCTCACCGAGTTGCCCGCCCTCTGCTGCTCCTGCATCAGTGACGGTTGCTGCTTTGCTGTTGCTGGTTTGGGTTTGTTACCTCTTACCAGAGCTCCGACGACCGCGACACCTGCCCTCCGCTGTGCCTGCACCTCCGCCGCTCGCCACCGCTGTTTTCCGAAGATCACTTGCTGGTTCCTGTTGCCTTTGAGTTACCGTCCAACGTTATGTCAACTCGGTGGTTTTGTTGACTGGTTTTTATTACTTCTGTTACTGGAGGAATAAGTGTTGCTGTGAGTTTGACGTGGCTGTTCCGATACTGGTTCTCTCCCATCGTTCATACTCGGCTAAATTACACCCCCACATCGAGACGTGATTTTTCCTTGAGGGTGTTCTCTAATTTCTCTTTGTGCAGGTGTTGTTATTAGTGACAAGAAGCCGTACCCTTGACTAGGTAATTTCTATAGACTCAATTTAGATCAAATATTCATTTTCATAATCTATGAATTCGACTTGATTTGTTCTGATTTATTTTTATCATTACCCTCGTAAGGAAATTTGTCATATTAAGCCATAATAATAAAAAATATTGAACCGCGAGACGGCGGATTAGATTTTTGATTATTTCCACTTTTCATGGCAAATTCATGATTTGCTTTGCATCATTGAAATGTCATTGATTTACATAGATAAATTTTCAATATTACATATATTTTGATGCATCATTGTTATTTGCACATCACATATCATATCATATGTCATATCTAGAATTTAAGTACTTAGGTCCCTATGCGTTTCATATTTAAAGCTTTGCGTTGCGATTTTTTAGATTCAAATAGGATTAGGTTAATTTTCCGTTAATAAACAAAAAAAATAAGAACACAAAAAATGTTATTTAAGTTATATAGATTTCATAATGTGTACACCAGATGCTGTGCCTTAGTTAGTGGGTCATAGGTTAATATTTTAATATTCTAGTCATGCATTTTTTTAATAAAAAGGGCCGAAGATTAATATTGCATCATTAATTTCTTCTTAATAAGAATCATTAAGTCATTTGAAAAAGAAAACACAAGAGGTCATTTACTTGGTTAGTTAATAAATTAGTTTATAATTGATCATATTTCATGTCGTCATTGTTAGAGCAGGTTGCATATGTGTAATAAAAAAATCATTAAAAAATCATAAAAAGAACATGCATATAAAATTATCACGTCATACATTTCATATCATACAGCATATGCATATTTAGGGTTATGTAAATTAGATTGCACACATATTGTAATGATTTGAATTATGCCACATGAATTGCATCTCATATGTCATTAAAGTAAAATTCATGCATATTAAGTTTAAATTAAGATTGCATATAATTAATATTTTTTAAAAGAAAAAGAAAAAGTAGGTGTCCTGTCATTTAGAAATCATGTTTAAGACATGCATTTTATTAGCATTTTTATTTGAATGTTATTTTATTGATTGTGCACTGCATGACCACCATTTACATGTTAGTTGCTTAGATTAAAATTAATCAACATTGCCTGTAAAATATTTTTAAAGATTAAAATAAAAAGGTACCGAAAAGGCGTTAGACTAATTTAGCGTAATCATGTCCCCGAACTCATAAATATCTGGTTTGTAGAAGTAAAGTAAATCTCCCGTTACTTTACTTGGGTTTCTAATAGACCCACCAAAAATAGATTAGTGGCGACTCCTGATTGAAAATCATTTGCATGTTTAGAATTCAAACATAAGTCGTGAATTGGTATGGGCTTAGGAGAGCTCGAGCTAAGCTTAAAGACTTAGTAATCCATTAACCTAGTTTTAGGTGGTTCACACCCGAAAAATCTAGTCGCGACAGATATTTTCTCATGGTCCTCTATTTCCAAACTAGGAGAACCTCCTTGTTCTTTTCTGTGAAGACATTACCCTCCGACAAGTATCACGGATCGCAATCTTTCTGCTTCCAATGTACCCCTTTCTTGCATTGCCATGTACGTGAAACCCTGCATGGGGTCTCTTATCCTCTCGGCTAATCACCAATGCCTCAGAACATCCCACGATGTGCCGCTCTATATATACCTCCCCGAGAATCCCTCAAACACACATTCGAAAGGAAATCTTTCCCCAAGAAATTAAAGAGTCGGCATCAAGATGTCAATACTCCAAACCTTAATTCTGCTCTCCTTCCTCCTCTCCGCCTCCCACGCGGCGGTCCAGGACTTCTGCGTTGCAGACCTCTCGGCCCCCGAGGGCCCCGCGGGCTACTCCTGCAAGAAGGTCTCAGCAGTCACCGTGAATGACTTTGTCTTCTCGGGCCTCGGCGTGGCTGGGAACACCTCGAACCTCATCAAGGCTGCGGCGACCCCGGCATTTGTAACCCAGTTCCCTGGCCTAAATGGGCTCGGCATCTCCTTGGTCCGCCTGGACATGGCCCCTGGTGGGGTCATTCCATTGCACACGCACCCGGGTGGCTCGGAGGTCATCCTTGTCCTGCAAGGGTCGATTTGTGCCGGGTTCATCTCATCATCAGCGAACACCGTCTACTTGAAGACCCTCAACAAAGGGGATAGCATGATTTTGCCTCAGGGGCTATTGCACTTCCAATTGAATGCTGCTAAAGTTCCAGCACTTGCCTTTGTCAGCTTCAGCAGTCCGAGCCCTGGGCTTCAAATCTTGGACTTTGCTCTGTTCGCTAATAATTTTCCTTCTGAGTTGGTGGAGGCCACCACTTTCCTTGATGATGCTCAGGTCAAGAAGCTCAAGGGCATTCTTGGTGGCACTGGCTAAGTGGCTAATTTCATTTTCGTCGAGAATCCATCCATTAAGAATCACCACCTTTTCAAGCCTCTTCAGAAAAATGAAAAGAAATAATAATTCGGCTTATATGCTCGTCGTCAATGGCTTTCCATGGATTTTTCTTGTTAGGTTGTATTTGGTTTGCTAGTGTGTTGAAGTGAGTTGTTGGAGTGGAGATTTGATTTTTAGTGCTTTATGACTTGTTGTTCTGTTCGGACTATGGAGCAAAACGCCTCCCTTTCTTATCGAATTTTGAGTAGATGAATAAAAGTATGTTGCTTCGTCAATTCCTTGAGAGCTAATGTTCATCTAGAAAAATGTGCTTGATAAATCAAGTGATGTAATAATATCATCCACCCATTATAGATGAGATTACAGTAGAATTTGGATCCTATCTACAAAGGGATAAACTAACATTTGGTAATGCATTCATATAATGATGGCTCATGTCGTGCCGGGTGTTTGACCCAACCAAAGCATTATTTAGTAATGGCGCGTCATGTCAACACATTCAATATGTTCATTTAGTATTGTACAAGGCCAATTGGACCAATTCATTGATGCGGACTTTTCTGCACATGACTTAATTATGGACGCAGATTCTGTTTTAGAGCCTAGCTTTGGATTTGTTTCATTTTTTCTAAATACACTAGAATATCGTCACGATCATTTGTAGAATAAGCCAATAATGTATGCGTACAGATCACGTGAACCTAGCTCACACTACTGTTAGATTAGTGCATTCTACATGGGCCCACATCATCCAAAGGTACATGTGAGATGAGCTCACATGCACCGAGGCCCGAGGGTATCTAAGAATTTTTTTTCTCCTACGGTACTCGTTCTGCCTTAAAAGTGTTGAGGTGTGGCATTTGATTAGTTGTTTAACCATTACTTGATAAAATTTCGAAACAATTATCTTTTAAATCCATTTTTGGATTCCTACAACTCTAATGCCGCCGGAAAGCTCGGCTCACTATTGTTAGGTTAAGTATTGTTTGATTTAGATCCTTGGGTATTTATTTGATCATGTGTTTTCCCGAAAAGGTGGCTATGTGATTTGAGACCAACAAGGGTGTCGGCCAAATGATATCTTGTTGGAAAGCTTACAATGAACTTAGGTGCTCACGAAGTTCCGGGGTGAGATGACGTAATTCAAGGAAATGATGCTAGCATTTCAATCTCTATCTATCTGTCAATGGATATAAAAGTGGGTCAAACTCGCACGATGATGACTCACGTGGCACACTCTCGTGCGAGCTCGATGCACTGATTTGCTTTTGACGTCAGTTAGCAAACCTATAATTTGAACTGATGTCTAATTCTAGCAAATATCTAAATTTTAATTTTTATAATGAATTATTACTGATTTAGAAGAAATATTGAAATAAGTTATTTAGGGGCAATTATCAAGTCAGTCCTAAACTTATTATGCCAATTCAAATCTAAACTTTCCGATTCTATCAATTGAGTTACTCAATTAAATCTTGTGGCGACGCACTTTGGCTTTTTTAGCTTGTAACGCCTGGAATATAGTCAACATGTAGACGTCGACGGTTAGATTCATATTAAAATTTTCATTACCTTTTAAAAGTTGGAAAATATTTAACTTTTGGCGGACAATCACGGGGTTCTTTTTTAACACTTTTTGAAGAACAAGAACAGACAGGCCCTTGAAAAGTTTGGGTCAATCTAGGTTATCGGGCTTCAAATGTCACATTCGCCAGAGGCTTGCGAAGGAGTGATTCTAAAAAAAAATTAATTGTAAAGAAATAAAATGTAAAATCAGATAAATTCATTATTACATTGGCAATCTACTAACTGTACTTGTAAAATTTTGACGAAGTTGGTAATTTACTAATTTATCAAGAAGATAGTAAATTCAGGCTTATATGATTTAAAAGAAGTCAGTGACTTATTATTAATTTATTACGATGTTGGTAAAATGCTGGCATTTTACTAACTGTGTCCGTAAAATTTCGAAGAAGTTGGTAAGTTGTTAATTAAATAGATTGATGATAAACTTATTGTGGTGTTGCTAAATCGCTAACCGTCCTCGTACAATTCTAGAGGAGTTGGTCATTTACCAATTCTTTTGGACGTTGCTAAAATCCTGAATTAAATTTTCTTACTAGCAGTATTTTAAATTACCAACATCTTCGGAAACCTATCCGCTGTTCAGGTTCCGTTGTTTATACAACTTGTTGGACTTCTGAGTTGGGCCGTTCCATCATTTTCAGAAAATCCCAAGGGGTGTTAAGAGGAGTTATTTTATTTTCGTAGTTGAAGTTCTGTCAAGTGCATCTTATACAAAATATCTTCAGTAACATCCGGAGAGCTAATGAACATGGTAAACTGCACATGCTTCTCTCTTTCCCAATCTATCGACAGCATCCGCACATCCGTTTGCTTCTCAGTATATATGTTCAATTTGTTACACCGACGTTCCTTCCTATTTCTTGCACATTGACAAGGAGAGGTTCTCTGCAAAGATCGTGAGACTGTTTGTTCTTAAGAGAGAATTATGGAATTTTCTATATATTTCAATGTATCTTGAAGAAAAATACAGGAGCCTATATATAGGTTTTGTTAGATGACTATCTATAACATATTAATCAAAATATGCATAATCAAAGCGAGATATGAGCGCAATTTGAGAGATGTGGAGAATGAACAAAATTATCGAAATATCTCTGACACAAACAATATGTCTAGTTCCATCTTTTAACTCCCAAATCTCAGCAATGAAAGCGTTTGTTTTCCCTGTGTTTCGAGAGAAACCAGCTAGCCAGTTTCCCTGGTGATCTCTCAAAAGACTACTCGTTCCTCCTTCTCTGTTCTCCACAAACATTAATTGCTCCGTCCGAGTTAAGCTTAATCCACCCTCATTAAGGTTTCCTCCGTTCGCCCCCTTGCCTTGATGAGAAGAGGAGTTATTTTCCTCTTCCTAAAAGCATGGGCAAATGAAGTACAAAGAAGCAGACGCATGCCAACAAATAATATAAAGACACGAAGGAAGTTGTTTTCGTTGTGCCATGTGAACTCGCGAGAAAAGAACAAACACAAAGCGCTCGTGTAAATGTGTGCGAGGTTGACTGAGAGGAATATAAAGGAAGTTATCTCCCAAGTTTGTTTAGATGAAGGGCATATTGGCTGTCGGAATACGGATATTATTCCGAGTGCGTGATTTACACATTTGATTAGCACGAATGACACAGGCATTACATGAGCAATTGTTGTTGGCCAAACACTTACAGACCAGGCATCTACTGTTCGAGATAGATCTGATGATGATCTGCTATTGTGGTCGGACAAACGCATGTGGTCAGGTAGCCCAACTGAACTTGATAAACAACAACAAACTGCTAAGAAGTTCACTCGTCCAACATATGCAAAATCAATTTCCTTATCTTTACATGAATTTTTTCCTCACTAGCCTGGGACGATTCCCGTTTCTTTCAGAATTCAACAAAGAAATGCCAGCCTTCTCAAGAAAGACTCCTCAATGAAGACAAAACACGAACTCCTTGTATTAGTAATCAATCGGTTTAGTCCTTACTCTATCCATTGGAAATTTATAACTAATATGCTCTTTAGACATTTCATTCAATGAGCCATGCCTTCATGATCAATAAACTCATCCAGCATACCATCGACAAAGTCTTATGCGTTAAACGTATTATCATGGCTTGGTTTTAGTCATTAGTTTCTTTAAGTTTGAGTTCAAATTTCGTGTCCGATGTCAATTAATTCAGTTAAAAGTCAGATTTATATCATCTAAAAGTCATTCTATATATTTTTTTTCATGTTGAGCCACCTAGTAACTGCGATAATATTTATGGTGGGACATGATTGAACTTTACTCCTGAGGATGTAGGTGAGGACATTGGGAGAAGGACACTAGAAGTGTTAAAAGTTGTATACGACGCTCATTTGAGTGCGAAAAGTTTTTTTTGGATTACTTAAGTGCTAACTTGGATCTGAGTCATTGGAAATCCGACGTGACCATATTTTATTAATTTCTCAGTCCTATGTGGCATGCCGGCATGCCCAATCAACTTAGAACCTCTAAACGACATCGTCTAAAAGTTGTAAATAGTAATTGCTTGAGTGTCAAATTTTGTTTAAAGTGATTACTTTAGTGTCAATCATTATTAAAAAGTGATTACTTCAATGCTAAGCACATTACGTGGAAATGCCATGTGGACTAAATTTTTTAAATAATATGCCAAGTCATATAAAATTTTTAATTATAAAAGCCACGTATTATTTTTTGCCAGAATTTGTTGCCATTAGCATTTAAGTGATCGTTTTTTTTTTCTCCAATTTAGCACTTAAGTGATTTGACAGAAAATTTCTACACTAAAGTGAATGTCGTACACAACTTTTGGCACTTCTAATATTCTTCTGTCTATCATACGAACTTTTGACAAGAGACGGCATTCTTGATTTTAATGACATATGGTAGTTGATCATTGCTAGGCCAAGTGTTGTTATGTTGTTTGTGCTATCCTTTGTTCCAAAATTTAAGTTTGAATTTCTATAAGAGTAGCAAGGCATTAATATTAACACCTAAATTTTGGCTAAATATTTATGATAAAATTGCGTAAGAAAATTAGGGACCAATTTGGCCCTAACAAAAAGGATTTTCACATCATCTAGGCATTAAAGTTATTTGCATCCACTAAGTTTTATTTTTATTTTATTTTCCCTTTATTTTACCTATTTTCAGATAAATAGAATATTAAAAAGGAAAAAAAAAAAAGAGCTTTGAAAGAAGAGGGGGGGGGGGGGGTGGTGCTGCTCGGGGCCGGGGGCTCGGCTTTCGCCCCAGCCCCCTTTGGTTTTCTCTTCCCCGCGCACGGGCCCGGGCCCATTCACCCTCAATCTTCCCCAGGCCCGGCCCCTCCGCCTCCTTCCCCTTCCTTCTTCTTCCTCGCGCTGCACACCACCCGCGCAGAGGCCGACGACGCGCGGAGGACGCCCTACAGCAGAGAGAGGAGAGTAGGCCGGCGACGGATGGGACGGCAGAGCAAGCGTCCTCAATGCCGCCGAACTGAGGAGCAGAGCAGAGGAGACCTGCTCTGCGAGTGGACGGCGAGGGGACGCCGGTTCGGCCGCACTAGGGCTGGTCGGCGCGCCAAGGACCGGCGGCCGAAGCCTCCGTCGACCGGCCTCCTCGGCCTATAAATAGGACGTCCGCGAGCCCAGTTGAGGGCAGAGCGGTGGATGAGAGAGAAATCGGGGCTGAGAGTAGGAGAGATCTGGGGAGCTTTTCAGAGAGAGAAACCGGGAGCCGAGAGAGAGAGAGACCGCGAAATAGAGAGCCTTGGCCGGCATCTCAGCCGCACGCGGACCCAAGTCCGACGACCTCTCTGGGCCGACACCCTCCCCGAACGAGTAAGCCCTGCTATTTGCCTACCCTGTCTTTTGGGCGTGCTGGGCCGGAGCTCGCGGCCACCCGGTTAACGCGAGCTCCGGCCCCTGGCCGTCCCTCGTTACGCCATCGTGCGTATTCTGGTTCGTCGACGAGAGCGTCGTCGCAGGTTCTCTCGTTTCGGTAGTGCACTTGAGCCGTTCGACAAAATGCCGCAATGAGATCTGGGTTTTATTTCCCTGTTTTGGCCGGAGCTGAGTCGTCCGTGCGTGTCATGCTCCCCGGTGGCCCTCCTGCGATGCCGAATTCCCCGAGTGTTGGCCATCCATTTGTTCCGTTGCCTCCGTCGTTGTTACTGTGTGTCCGGCCGAGGACACCGGCGACGAGAACGCCGGTTGAGGAGCGGCGACTTGGGCAAAAGACCAAGCCCGCGGCTTGGGCCAGCCAAGGCGACGCCCGAGTGGGCGTGTAGCCCGGCCAAGGAGGGCGGCGCCGCTGTCTCGGTCGGCCAAACTGCGGAGAGCAGAGGGTGCCGCAAGGAGTGAGGAGAACGCCAGGGGGTCTCGGGTCGGATCCGGTCGGTCTTTAGGGTTTGGTCTCTGGGCTGAGATGAATTAGGCATGTTGGGCTTATTTTGTTTTCTTGGGCTAGATTTAGTTTATTGACTTTTTAGGGGGAACCCATTTCTTCTCAACTGGACTAGGCCCGCAAATCAGCTCCTGTCCGGCTGGGGGTCTCGCAACCCGGGGAGGCAGGCCCTGGCTGGCTTCGACCCTGGTAGGAGGCGAAGGTCCGACCCGGGTTCATTTATTTTATAATGTAATATTACATTATTATTTTAATATTAAGAATTTTTTTTAAATTAAAATTTCCAAAAATTGTTTGTTTTTTCCAAAAACCAGAAAAAGCTTCAAAAAAGTTCTTTGAGTGATTTTTCCTAAAAAATATGTGAAAATCTTTAAAAGAAAACAAAAGGGAAATTGTGTTTAAATCCTTGTAAACAAGTGTTGAATTGTTATTTGTGCATTTTCTTTACTTCAGTTACGCCATTATGATATTTGGATTGTTATTTCCTTAACCTGGTTAGGAATTGAATCTTAGAACTCGTGATTGGAATAAAATGCTACACAAATATTTTACTTGATGTTTAAATAAGATAAGTACTGAAAGAGTATTAGTTGATTAACTAATATAATTAAGTTCCCAATCCTAATTTCTTTAGTTGTGCATGAGTAAAATATTTTTCTCAATATATTACTTGGGTTCCTAATTGACCTATCCCAAATCGATTAGTAGCGATTCCTAAATGAAATTTGACTTGCAGGTTAAAAAACTTAGAACATAAGTTGTGAATTGGTGGGTTTAAAAAAGCTCAGGTTAAACTTAGGCTCAATGCCAGCCATTAGCCTCTGCACGCCCATGGGAGGGCTCTCGGGGAGGTTGCGACTATTTATTATTATTATTATTATTATTATTATTATTATTATTATTCATATATCCTTTTCGATCATTTCAATAGTAATTACTATTTTTTTGACAAGCTTATCGGTCGATGAAATCGTAGGACTATATGATTCTTCGAAAAAAGGCATGATAGCTACTTTTTTCTGTATAACAGGATTATTAGTCACTCATTGGATTTATTCGAGACATTTCCCTTTAAGTGATTTATATGAATCATTAATTTTTCTTTCATGGAGTTTCTCCGTTATTCATATGGTTCTGTATTTTAGAAAACATAAAAATTATTTAAGCACAATAACCGCGCCAAGTACTATTTTTACCCAAGGCTTCGCTACTTCGGGTCTTTTAACTGAAATGCATCAATCTGAAATAGTAGTACTTGCTCTCCAATCCTAATGGTTAATGATGCATGTAAGTATGATGATATTGGGCTACGAAGCTCTTTTATGTGGATCATTATTATCAGTAGCTCTCTTAGTCATTACATTGCGAAAAGCCATAAGGGTTTTTAGTAAAAAAAACAAATTTTTAAATGAGTCATTTTCCTTTGTCGAGATCCAATACATGAATGAAAGAAGTAATGTTTTACTAACCACTTCTTTTTGTTCTTCTCAAAATTATTACAGAGCTCAACTGATTCAACAACTAGACCAGTGGAGTTATCGTATTATTAGTCTAGGGTTTATCTTTTTAACCATAGGTATTCTTTCGGGAGCAGTATGGGCTAATGAGGCACGGGGGTCATATTGGAATTGGGACCCAAAGGAAACTTGGGCATTTATTACTTGGACCCTATTTGCGATTTATTTACATACCCATATCATCGTGACTTGGTTTTGATTTCTCTATTTTTTTAAGAATACCGCTTTTCCAACCCGTATTGAATAGAACATGTTGAGCCAAATCTTCTTCATGTAAAACCTACTTGATTTAGATCGGGAAAATCGTACGGTTTTATGAAACCGGGTGCTATGGCTCAAATCTATATTCAATCATATTTCCGATAAGAGCAGTTGAGAATTGAATCCAATTTTTTTCCATTATTTTCGTATTCGTAATAGTGCGAAACGAAGGCCCGGCTCCAAGTTGTTCAAGAATAATGAAATAGTGGCGTTGAGTTTCTTGACCCTTTGTCTTAGGATTAGTCAATTCTATTTCTTGATGGGAGCAGGGAAGGGATATAACTCAGCGGTAGAGTGTCACCTTGACGTGGTGGAAGTCATCAGTTTGAGCCTGATTATCCTCAAAACTAATGCGAGTTTTTCTATTTTGACTTACCCCCCAAAAATTCTTTCACAAAACAATCCATCCTTTTTTGGTTTTTTTGGTTTTGTAATGAAAAATATAGGGTTTTGTCACCTCTCCAACTATCTCTCCATTAGGGAGGATTTTTTTGGCCCAAGCACTTATTTGTTGAGGAGAAACTGATCCAATTCAGAGTTGTTGATGTTTATATCGATCGATCATAGAAGAAAAATTATGATTCATTCCGATTAAGCTTCATTCCTATTAATCTGGAAGTTCTTCTCAGATACAAGGAAATGATTTAGTTCCATAGACAAAGATCGCAGTTCTCGAACGAGCAATCAAAAAGATTCTGGAGCATCTTTAGGTTTAGGTATTGTTCCCCAATGATTGTAGTACCAAGTACTTCTTGACGAGCTCTAATATGATCCGATTTATAATTAAGCATCCCTTGTAAAATATGAGCAACACCAAACCCCTCGAGTGATTTTTTTGAATTGTATTGAATATTGTATTCAATCGACACAAATAAAAAGGGGGTGTATAAATAGAACCTCTGTTTCTATCGAAGTTCCTTTGATTGTTCGTAGGCACCAACTAATTATGAAATTGCATTGATAGCCTCGACTCGTGTCCTAGCTCGTCTAAGAGCTAGATTTGAATCAATTGTTTGTCTCTTACCTTAAGCTTTTCTTAAGTTAGCTTCCGCTAGTTCAAGAGTTTCCTGAGCTTCTTGTGGATCAATATCACTACCCTTGTCCGCGTCATTTACTAAAATAGTGATCTCATTATTGCCTATTCTAGCAAAACCACCCATCAAAGCCATTGTTAACCAAATTTATCTCTCTCAACTTGGATGCCATGAGGCGGGCCTTGGAAAGTTTTCGTATAGGAAGGAGGGATTCGCGAGATCCTCCAAATGTAGAGAGTGCAGGGCTTTGAACCAAAATACATTACCCACAATGGAAGTAAACATATTAGTAACAGAACCTTCTTCAAAAAGGTCTAAAGGGTAAGCTACATAACATATATATTGATTTTCTTCTCCAGCAACAAGTTCGATGTGGTAGCATCTTCCTTTATAAAGATCAAGGCTGGTAAGCCCATCGGTCCACATAGTTGTCCATGTACCAAAGTAGAAGATTTAGTAGCTACCACAGCCCTTGCTTCCTCGGGAGGAACTCCAGGTTGAGGAGTTACTCGGAATGCTGCTAAGATATCATTATCTTTGGTTTCATAGTCAGGAGTATAATAAGTAAGTTTATAATCTCTAACACCAGCTTTGAATCCAACATTTGCCTTAGTCTCTGTTTGTGGTGACATAAGTCCCTCCCTACAACTCATGAATTAAGAATTCTCACAACAACAGGGTCTACTCAACAGAAATTCGGAGTTAATGAAAGCTTTCACAGAAATCTTTCACAAAATCATCAACGAATATTATCAACTAATCATAATGGTTCTTTATTATACCATGGTATTTGATTCACCAAATACATCATTATTGTATACTCTTTCATATGTATGGTGCAACCCAATTCTTGTTTTTGAAATTGAGAATCCCTTACTTTTTTTTTTTTTTTTTTATGAATCAAAATAGCATAAAATAACATATTGAAATAATAAGAAATTTACTCTTGACAGTGATATATGTTGTATATGTAAATCCTAGATATGAAAATATGAGGAATTTATATCCATGAAAAAGGAAAGGGTATAGGTATATATAAAAAAAGAATAGAGTGGGCATATAAGGCTTTGCTGAAAAAAAAAAAAATAAGGCCCAATGAGATTAATAGAATGAATTGTAAATGTTCGGGTTTGAATTCTATAGATAATATGGAATTTCCGTTGTACGAGTTTTTTGTACGAGGGTTTGAATCCCTCTCTTTCCGTTTCCGTTGATGACTTGTAATTTTTTTTTTTCAAAACCTTTCCTTTGTTTTTGTTTTTTTTTTTATGTCATATAATAAATAAGGATGTACAATAGATAAAATCCTAAGTAAGAACATCGAAAAATTAAGAAAGTCAAAAGAAAGGCCTTTTTATTCTTCACGTCCAGGATTAGATCATTAGATAGGAATCCAAAGATGAAGAGAGAAACAAAAAATATCACTACCGTGTAAACAAAGAGTTTGAGAGTAAGCATTACACAATCTCCAAGACCTTTTTTTTTTAAAAAAGAAAAAAGAAAAAAGAGAAAAGATTCTCCATTTTTATACCCATATCCTATTTTGACTCCAATAAACAAAATGGTTTCTCGAAATAAAAAATCAAGGAGAATTTTCGGAAATTCATTTGGAATAAGAGTTGAGTCTTTCATTAAAAAAAAAAAAAAAAATCTCACTTGAAACAAATTAAGTGAATTAAAAGCAATTTGGAATGAATTGGCAATCATGAATGGTAAATAAAATTTGAATTATCATGTAGGCCTTTGATACTGACGTCAGCGAAATACTTCTTCACTTGAATCATGGCTTCGAATACCAGCGAAGGGATTAACATCTTCTTCATCTGAGAGAGTCATCTTCCGAATCATGATGCATAACATCATGTTGTTGAATCTTGAAGCATAGCAAGTGCTCCTGTAGTTGTTGCACTTGTCTCATTAAATCATTTATCTCCACATCTCGTAAGTTTCTTTCTTGTGCTGTAGGAGACCCAATGTTTGGTCCACGTTGACGATGACTGGCCATTTCTTTCTTCTTTCGAATCATGATGCATAGCATCATGTTGTTGAAGCTCAAAGCATTGCAAGCGCTCCTGCAGTTGCTACACTTGTCTCCTTAAATCATCTATCTCCACGTCTTATAGGTTTCTTTCTCGCGCTATAAGAAACCCAACATTTTGTCCACGTTGATGACGACCAACTATCTCTCTCTCTCTCTCTCTCTCTCTCTCTCTCTCTCTGTCTGTGAATCTGTGAATGAACTCTCTCTATCTCTCTGAATGAAAATATGACATGATATGCAAGATGGGTAATAGAAGGAATCACTCAAAACGAGTGCACCCTTGAACTTTGATACTAATTTGATGCAGTTGCGGGATGGGTGAGACTTGTTTTGAGTGATAATTCATTTAGCCTTTGGCTTGAGAACTAAGAAGGATTTCATGTTGTGCTCTTATCACTTAGGTGGATTCCTATGAGTGGCGAGCGACCCATTCAATTTAGTTCTCACTTGTTACCTCCTACTTCTCTACACTTTCTTTGGCATCAACCATATGTCATTAACATGTGAAGAGTGATCACACGGATGCACATTCAAGAAAATAACACCCAATAATCAATGCAGTAAATAAATTGTAGAAGACTTTAAGAAGCTAGATGCGCTACAAGTAAAGTGTATCCCTATCCATCACCACGAGGTTTTGCAAACTATTACTTTAGAAAAATATGCAGAGTGTTATGGATGATATGACTAATTAATATGCAATCTATACTAAATTATTTCTGCGATGTATATGAGACTGACTACTATATTTTTTTCTTTTTTCTTAGTAAAAAGACAAATGCCCCTAAAGTCTATAAATTCAATGTGCATGCATTTTCTACTCTAGGACTAACCACGAACTAATCCTATGACACAATTTTTTTTTAAATTTTTTTTTATCAAACTGAAAATTTAAATCCTAAGACTATAATGTGATCTAATGAACTAGAGGCTTCGTGGATGGACTGAATTGGAGCGTCGGAAAAACCAACAGAGAAAGATCAAGGCCTTGGGTGGTCCTTAAATCAATGGCTCACGGAAGAAGATCTGGCTCAACAAAAGCTGATACACTGGCACAGGTGCGGATTAAACACGATGATCAGTCCGATCGTAAAGCACACCAGGGAGATTGATGTTACTGGGATTGCAGAACGCCCGCTTGATGGAGATTCCTTGTTAGGCTGCTGCTGGTCGTGGCGGAAACAGATTAAACACCAATGCAAGGCATGGAAGATCGAGGAAGAAATTCTGATGGAGGTGACGATGATGTCAATTTCGAACCCCTAAATCTTGAACCGATCGTAAAGGGAAACGGATTCGAGCGTACCTTGTTAGCACAGATTTGCCGAAGATCGAGGAAGAAATTTTTCGATGGAGAAAAGAAAGAGGTTAGAAGGAGAGGGAGACGTACGTACGTTATTATGCCAAAAGTTGTCTCTCTCTCTCTCTCCTCCCTTTATATGTCATTCCAAAAAAAATAATTAATCGTGCCCCTTCATCCATGGGCCCTATTCTTGTGGGCCGGGCTTTTAGGCCCAACATGGGCGGATGGGCCTTAAGCCCATCTCATAAAACCATCATCTCCCACTCGCACATGGTGGTCCAAAACCAACATGGGCGGACAGGCCCTACTCATCCCCATCAGAGAAAAATCCATCATAGACTCTCATTTAACATGGTGGGCCGAACAGAATCCTCTTTTCCTCTCTTCAACATTCATACCGGTGAATAATCCGTGCGACCAACATACTTTGAGAGCTCGTTGCTATACATCTGTTAGGAATATATAGCAGCTCATAATGGGCATCACACTCCGAGTAGATTTAGTATGCAGTACCCTAGATCGATCGATCACATTTATATCTCTCTTGATCTCTTTTAAACAATATATATATATATATATATATATATATATATATATATATATTGTATTCACAATTATGATTATCACAAAGACAGTCATAATTGGTTAACCGGTGAATACAAAACTACAATGTGATTCTCCAAAATCGATCTTCCTCTTTCCTTCAAACTCTCAATTTCAGTCCAGCTTGCTTTTCTAGAAATGCCCCATTAGATCGAATCACTCATGACCATTGGCAACATCCTAAGATAGCAAACACTAAATAGAAATCTTGAGAATAAGTAAGAGTCATGAGGGGACTAAGAAATTGAGGAACTCTCTTCCTCAAGAGTCTCACACGACATAAAAGTTGAGATCAAACTTTTGCCACTCTTATTGGTCGTCTCATGCATACGTAGTATGAAATACGTATTACGGTATTAACTCCTTTCCCATGGAGCGTATGTCTATACCTTTCAATACCGTACAGATGATAGTTAGACATACCCAATGTCTAACTTGAGTTCACGTATCTACTCATTCACAAAATTCATCGAACTCACATCTGCATCATAGATAGATAAAGTAAAATATGTGGGGTATTTTACTTTCGGACATAGTAAGTATTATGTCCTCATCTTAACACTTAGTTAAGGCGACATACGTGTTTTAAGCTTGAGCTCTCGATTATCACCTAGATAATAAGCTTATAAACAGTCTCATCTCTATTTATCACACAGTAAATAGAGGCGATTACCCGTGTGAGTGGGCTAATCTTATATCTGTCCGACATACTTCTCAACTTAAAGCAATGCACTAAGCATTAAGATGCATAAAGATCAAACAAAGATTCATAGGCATTAATGATGAAAAACACAAATTCATCAAATTGTGAACATTTAAGGAAATTACAATATTCAATACATCAGTCTCTACGCAATCCTAAAGATTTCATATGGCCACAAAACACATCTCTAGGTATTGGCTTTGTCATAGGATTTGCTACCATTCCATGCGTAGTATGTACTCTAAGTTCACATCTTTTCGTGCAACCATATCCTTGACAAGATTATACTTGGTATCTATATGTTCGATCTTGCCATGATATTTTGAATCTTTGGTGTACACTTTTGCTGCTTGGCTATCACAGTTAACCAACAATGAATTTGCAGCACTTCCAATAACACCTAAATGATCCAAAAATCTCTTAAGCCAAACATCTTCTTATACTGCTGCTGATAATGCCACGAACTCAACTTACATCGTGGACAAGGCTATACACTTTTGTTTCTTACTGCTCCAACATATGGTGCCATTATTCGGTAAGAAAACAAACCTAGAGGTAGATTTCTTTCATTTAAATCTCCTCCCCAATCAGTATCACAATAGCCTTTGAGTTGCAGATCCTTTCCTTAATAACTCAGCGTATAATCAGCAGTCCCCTTTAGATACCTCAGTATTCTCTTAACGGCTTTCCAATGTGCTTGACCTGGATTGGATTGGTATCTACTCACCATTCCGACTGCAAAGCATATGTCGGGTGTTGTACACATCATAGCATACATCAAGCTCCCAACAGCACTAGCATAAGGAACATGTTTCATTTGTTCCTTCTCTTGTGGAGTCCTTGGACACAGACTATGGCTCAATCCTTCACCTTTTTGCAATAGGAGTGTCTATGGGTTTACAGTCTTGCATACGAAATCGTTCAAGAACCTTATTTATATAGGTTTCTTGCGAAAGAGACAACGATCTCTTCAAAACGATCTCTTGAAGTCTTAACTCCAAGAATGTATGCAGCCTCACCCATATCCTTCATCTCAAAGTTAGAAGACAACTATCTCTTGACAGTATTAACCAACTCCATATTGCTTCCGGCAATTAGTATATCATCAACATATAATGATATGATCACAAATTGATCATTGGATCTATTGATATATACACAATGATCCTCGTCAATCATTGTAAAATCATATGCCACTATGGCATTATGAAAATGTATATACCTTTGTCTCGATGACTGCTTAAGGCCATATATCGACCCCCAAAGTCGACATACATTTTCTTCTTGGCCTTTCATTATGAAACCAGCAGGTTGTTCCATATATGTTCCTTCCTCTAATTCTCCATTGAGGAAAGCAGTCTTTACATCCATTTGATGTAACTCAAGATCCATACTAGTCACTATTGCCAGAATAATGCGAATCAAGGTAAATCTCACTACAGGAGAAAATGTATTTTCATCATCAATTCCTTCATGTTGATTATACCCCTTCGCCACAAGGCGAGCCTTATGCCTTTCTATTGAGCCATCAGCCTTTCGCTTTATTTTGAGAACCCACTTGTTCCCAATAGCTTTGTGTCCTTTTGGAAGATCAACCAGTTCCCAGACTTGGTTTGATTTCATTGACTCAATTTCCTCTTTCATTGCATGAATCCATTTTTTCTTATTAGGGCAATTTAGAGCCTCATTAATATTTCTTGGCTCATCCTCATCTTGTGGAGCAACCATAAAAGTTTCCCTTTCAATGTCAAAACGTCGACGGGGAATACTTGGCGACTTGTTCACCGTATGGGAGATTGTACACTTAGCACATCATTCCCCATCATGCTCCCACTTGGATTAGGTAATGATGATGTCGTCACATCAGGTGGTTGCAATTGAGAATGAGTTGAATTCAATTCATTACATCTCATATTACTCCCACTTGGACAAACTCCACTGACATCATTATCTTGATCCAAGGTTTCAAATAGGGAGTTATTTTCCCTTATTTCGCCCCTCTTAGAAAATTCATCCACTAAGGATGTGACATCCCGTGATTCAAATTCAGTTATACTCCCACTTTCCTGCTCACCTATGAACACATACCTTTTTGAGTGTTCGCAGTATCTCATGAAAATACTCTTATTTTCTTTGGGACCCAATTTCCCAAAACTTGTGAGAGGACTCATGAATATAGGCAGCACAACCCCATGGCTTAAGAAAACTTAAGTCCGGTTTTCTAACTGTCCATAACTCATATGAAGTGGAAATAACTGATTTGGAAGGCATCCGGTTAAGTATATTGGTAGCAGTTAACAACGCATCACTCCAAAAAGTGATAGGTAAGTTAGCATGCGCCATCTTGGACCTAACCATTCCAGTAGGGTTCTGTTTATTCTCTCCGCAACACCATTTTGTTGAGGAGTATATGGAATAGACAACTATCTTTCTATTCCTTTTTCATCACATAATTTTCTGAACTTATCAGATAAATATTCTCAACCTCGATCGGATCTAAATACCTATATTTTCTTGTCTAATTGATTTTTTTGCTAGATTCATAAACCTTCTGAAACAACTTATGCTTCAGATTAATGAGAAATCAAATAGACATATCCGACTCGAGTATAATCATCTATAAAAAAAAATGATGAAATAAACAGCCCATTGCCTTCCTCTCACATTCATTGAACCACAGACATCGAAATGGATTAAATGTAGAGGAAATTCAGCTCTTTTACCTTTTCCAAATGGTTTCCTTGTCATTTTCCCTACTAGGCAATGCTCACATATGGACAAATCGACTTTTTCAATATTGCCCAACAAGCCCTCTTTGGCTAGTCTATTCATATGTTGTTGGCCCATATGACCAAGTCTAGCATGCCACCATATTCACATCATTATCATATAAGGTAGAAGACGTGAAACAAGGGAATAACATATTGACATCATCACAGTCAACATTTAGTACAATAAAACCATTCAGTAAGTGACCACAACCATAGTAGTTTGTATCTAAACACAAATCTACACCTTTATTATGGAAGTTCATACCAAAACCAAGCTTAACCAACGCTAAGACAGATACTAAATTTCGACGAATCTCCAGAGCATATAGAACATCAAAGGTGCGTCCACCACTCATGTTCAATTGGCCGGTGCCAATTTCTTTACATCAGCTCTAGAGTTGTTTCCCATATGGATCCACTCAGTTCCAGTTGGTACTCGTCGGAATTCCACGAAAGATTCTCTATCCTTCCCTCTATGGTCTGTCGCTTCTGAATCTACAGTCCACAAATGATTGGATTTAGCCAATAATATTGAAATTGACATATAAGCAAAGTTCTCAAATGTACAAGAGGTGTTGACCTTTTTGGCTCACGATTCTTGCAAGCATAGTGACCCTTCTTGTCACAATTGTAACATCTCACCCTTGACATTTTCTTCACTTGAGGACGTTTTCCTCTCTTGTGTTGGTTAACTCTTGATTTCTTGCAATAAGGACTTGATCCTTTGCATTCCCACATATTGAACGAATCAATATGCTTGCGCTTAGAGCATAAAGCCCTTTTTGAGCTAGAACCAGCATAGCAAATGTCTATTTTCGGCTCAAATACCGTTAGGCGGTCCTCTACTAGCTCAAGGTGGCGCATGGCATCCTTAAGATCTTCCATAACATGGTCAAGAGCTTCTAGTGCTTCTTGCAATTATCTCTTTTTAGGCTCAGCACATATTGAATCTTCATATTCAATATTTCACAATTGAATAATTGAATAGCATAGGTAGAAATATCAGTATTTCATATTTAAAAGGGAAAGTTCATACCATTTTTTATTTATATATTTTTTTAGAATTATTTTTCTTTTTTTTATTCAATATTTCACAATTATTGCCGTTTATATCAGCAATTACATTCTTAGTTGCTGAACCATCGTTCTGAACACATCAGACATACATGCACGAATAATTAATGCCTATCATTTATGCATCCCTATTTGCATAGACCCATCATATTAATAAATAATTTCAAGTAAGGTTTCAGAATCAAAATGTCACTATGTTTCCAATCATCCTCCAAAAATCCTAACTTAAAATTATTATTAATATAATTATCTTATGCAAAATAAATTTATGAAGTTACAAAAACTTCTATTACTACCCACAGCTAATTACCCACAGCAACCAGCAATAGCAGAAAGCAAATAAAAATCTTAACATCCAATAAAATAACAATGCTTTCACATGATACAACTAATATATCGGTTGCTACATCAACAACAATCAGGTAGTAAACATTACATAATTAATCAAAGAAATAAATAGGGAATGTCCATTCTAATCTATCAGCCATAATATCTGAGAAATTTGAAGGCACATTTGCCAACCATGGAAAAACTTTTGGAGAGCTTTCATGTCGCCTCCAAGGCGCATTCACTCGGCGCCATGTGGCGCTCAATCTAAGGGTTGAAGTTTTGGCCAACTCAATCCTATAGTGCTCTCTTACAAAAGCTTCCACCAGCCTCCTATAACCCGGGACCACGTTGACCTCCCATAGCCGATCCAACACTACTTGCCATTCAGGTGGAAGAGTGTTCATCAAAGCCGGCACCTTCTCAAAATCCGACATAAGATAACCATTCAAGATGATTTCCTATATCATCTGATTGACCCTGACCACATGTGATACTAAATCACCATCATGCCACTGATAATTAGCTAATTCTGACATCAGCCTTTTAAGTCTTGCATTTCCCTCGTCCGTTCTCGGGATTGCAGGTATCCTTGCATAACGCATCATAGTTCCTGCAACAAATGCAGAACTAAAAAATGGATCACTTATAATCCATAATAAATATAAGGGAAAATACATAATTTTCCAAAATTCATGCAACAAATGCAGAATTAAAAATGGATTACTTATAATCCACATAGGCATGACTGAAAAAGAAAACAAATTCCTTTTTTTTTTTTTTTTTTTTTCCGGGTCAACGGTCAACGGTCAAAGTCAACGGTCAACGGTCAACGGTCGGTCAACGGTCAACGGGTCGGGTCAATGGGGTCGGTCAACGGTCAACGGTCGGACGGTCGGACGGGTCAATGGCGTGGACGGTCGAACGGTCGGTCGGACGGTCGGGTCGGGCGGTCGGGCCGGGCGGTCGGACCGCTCGCGCGGACCGACCGCACGTGCCTCGCGCGTGCGGGGGATGACGTCACGCAGACGTCATCCGGCACGTGCCGGGCGCGTGCCTACGTCCGCGAGTCGGGTCGGGTCGCCGGTCGGGTCGGGTCGTCGGCCGGTGACCGCCCGGCGAAACGTCGTCGGCGATGACGTCATCGGTGACGTCATCCGAGCGGTTACCGACCGTGGATGACGTCACGATGATGTCATCCGTGACGTCAGCACGCGTCGGTCCGCGGACCGGCGCGTGCTGGTTCGCCGGCCACCGGCACGCACATGCCGGTTCGCCACCGGCGCGTGTGGCGCACGCGCTGGCGAAGCCAACGCTTCCGGGCGCGTCGCGCCCACGCGCAGCGGCTTCTGGCCGCGCGTGTGGGCGCGTGCGGCGTCGTACGGCGGCGTGCGACATGTCGCCGAACTCGTCTCGACGTCGCCTTTCTCCCAGTGCCTTCAGAATTTGATTTCGACTTATGAAAACTCAGAAAAATGGCCGAACAACGCTCGGGTGTCGGGATTTCTCGCCCTGATCCGTACGGCCGAAAGTTTTTCGCGAAAAAATCAATCAAAAAACATCAAATTGATCGGGAAAACATGAACTAGGGCTCTGATACCAATGTTGGGAATGACGGATCCCCGAAAACCGGATTCGACACCGAATCGAACCCCTAAATCAATGCGGAAGACGAAGCCCGAGAAAACACGTATCACCGATCGTAAAGCACACCACGGATTCGAGCGTACCTTGTTAGCCACAGATTAAACACCAATGCCGAAGATCGAGGAAGAAATTCTGATTCGATGATGTCAATTTGCCTTGAAAAGGGAAACGGCGTCGCCTTGAGCGTTTTGGAAGAAAAGAGAGCGTTAGAAGGATAGGGAGACGTACGTACGTTATTATGCCAAAAGTTACGTTCTCCCTCTCTCCTCCCTTATATATGTCCTTCCAAAAAAATAATTAATCATGCCCCTTCATCCATGGGCCCTACTCTTGTGGGCCAGGCTTTTAGGCCCAACATCTCGGGCCTTAAGCCCATCTCATATAAAACCATCACCAGGAAAAGCCAGCCGATGCTCCACTTAGCTTAATGATTGTCATCATCGTCCATTAAGCAAGATGAATGCGGGACGTCATAAGGACTTGCAAAGAGTAGATAAATCGCCGGGCTTCGCAGGAGGTGATGGAGGAGCACAAGGATCACTGATCGTGCATGGCGAAGGCCAATGTGGTGTCACGGTGAAAAAGGAAACGAGGCTGACGGGTCTTTCTAGCGGTGGACGTGACCTTCAACAAGAAGAAAGAATTTTTGGTCTCTCTCAATGGCTCGTGAAGTCTCTTCTTATAGCAAAAATTTCCACTTATCATTGGAAAGTTAGACCCCGTTCTCCGTTTATTGTAGTGACTGATGAATCTAAGTCCTGATTTGTCATTTTCTTGGTTGTATTGCCTTGCGCATGAACAATAGCTGATAAAGCTTCCCGAGATGATTGTAGACGGACTGCAAGTTTGTCGCTTTGAACTTTTGATTTTCTTTCTCCATAAATCTGGTATTTCATAAATTTTGACTTTTTAAATTTTTAAATATTTTAATTTTCACCACATACAAATGTATACATATAATTTCAAATACAATCTTTTCAGGTTTTTAGAATCTGAATAATATCTGGAATTATAATGTGAAAGCCCAAAAAAAGAAAAAAATTGTGGCTTCAAAAGAGTAAACAGACACGGTTATAGAAAAAAGAAGGGGTGTTGAGTAAACGACCGTCCCTTCCCTTGCATCCGCGTTTCGTTGAAACTTTGAGCGTGCTCAACTCCAGAGCCCGTATATTCATAAATTTAAATGTTTAAAAATTTATTTCATGATATCACGCGTATTTTGGTAATAGTGCGTTTCAAATAATTGTTTATGTACATATAGGTTTAAAATATCCATCAAAGTAAAGCTAATTTTTTCAATTAAAAAAAAAAAGGTTGAACTTTCAAGTTAATGGAACAAAGTCATGCCTCTAAGCTATGAAAAAAAATTAATCTTTAAAAAGTTTTATTCCGTGATTCATTGCGCATAGTTTGATAGTCAATGTTTAAACTAATTGTTCCCATGACATATAGATTCTATTTTGAAATAACAGGAGGCTGAATATTTGATGGAAAAATTCCTGCACCTACATTATTATAAGAAAACTAATACTTTTAAAAGGTCATATTCCAAGATTGAGCATATTTTGGTACTGAATGTTAAAAAAAAAATGGTTTATGTATTTGTAAATTCAAATTTGAGAATCTATAGGCTGTAATTTTAGATTGATCAAATCATTCTATGAATAGATCTTCCGTAAGAAGGTAGGGAAACATACTGTGACATCCCCGTTTCGATAATATGAATCGGGTTTTTTGTCGATGCGCCTATGGTCTTACTTCTAAGCTGATCACTCACGAGTTAACTAACATATTAGGTGAAGTTGTTAAGGGATATAAACGTGGCAGACTTGAGAATTCGATCGGAAATCGACTGCTCGACTATAATAATCGGCAAGAGTCAATACGACACTGTTATAATCGAATTGTGATCAAATACAGGTCGATTCGCTGGAATCATGTAATTGAATTGCGTGTGATTCCGTTTAATTGCAAGATTCTCGTCGAACAGTACTAACCCGATTTTCTATCAATTTTATACTCAGTGCTCTAATTAAAACCTTGAGATTTTTACGACAACCGAAAGTCGTCTACGAGTCGGAGATGCACAAATGTGGATAAAAAATTATCAACCATGGGTCGAACGTGATTAAATCCCTAAAAGTTACCCGGTAGGTTAGGTCGCGTTAAAATCGCATCCAATCGATTTTAACCATGAAATTGAATTCAATTTCGAAAATCGAACATTTGAGCGTGTCACAATTTATTTTTAGGACATCGTCTCATCTTTTGCGAAATTTCTGTTGAGCTCGAAATTTTTACGGAAAATTAATTTTGGCAATTTGGAAAATGAGAAGAAATTCGTATGAGCCACTGAATTGTTGTATTTGGCCACTAAAAAGACCTTATTTGTGAAGAAATGAGAGGAAATTAGCCATTGGATGTTGCTTGGACTTTTGAGGGGTGAAGACCTTTGTGCCAAAGCACTCAAGTGCCAAGATATTTCCTCTTTGACTCCCTTCCCCTCCTTCTTCCCTCTCTCCTCCCCTTATGCGAGCACTCCATCCTCTACAGAACAGCCGCCCACCTTCTCTCCTTCCTCTCTTCTTCTATTTCATTTCTTCGTTGCTGCATCTTCATCTCATCTTCACCGCCGCTGCCCCCTCTTCCATCATCCACCACCATTTCATCACCCACCATCCCTCTCCATTCCACGCCACATCCCATTTTCTCCATCACTCCCACCAATGCACCATCCCACAGCCCCTACCTGCAGCACCTCACCACCTTGCTGCCCTTATTGTTTCACCCATCAACCCCGCACGCCACCAGCTTAGCCTGCCAACTCCTCAGCTCTAGCAGCAACCTCAGTTCAGCGACACCACTCAGTAGCTCCTCTACGTCCAACGTTTAGCCAGCATAACCACTAGCTCAGCCCAAGCCAAGCTGAGACCAGCTCCACAGAACCAACCACAAGCCATGAGCTTGTGGGCTGTTTTCCTTTCGCCATTAGGCCTCCGTTGGAGATGCAGTAGGCTCGGGTCTTCACCGCCTTCATATCGCTGTCGCCATGAGGCCGTCGTTGTTGAATTCTAGTGAGTTAACTCCATAATCCTTAATTAGGTTGTTAATTGTGCTTAGGGGGTTATATTAGTGTTAACTAGCTTGATTAGATTAGTGTTAAATTAGATTAGCCTTAAGTTGGATTAGTGTTAATTTAGTTTGGTTATATTAGCCTTAAGATGGATTAGCGTTAATTTAATTGGTTAGATTAGCACTAATGAGGGTGGTTTAGTCTAATTTAGTGGATTTCCCTTGGATCTGGTTACTGGACCTTCGCCGTTTGCTATTTTTGTGGGGAAAAATGTGCTGCGATTTTTAGGGTTACTTCCTTATTGAGAAATGCTATAAACATCTTCAACTATAATATATATTTTACTCAAGATTTTAGGGATTTAAAAGGATGAGATTTCAACTTCGTTATTTGCAAAACATAATCTTGGATTGTTTTAGAAACAGTGACCTTTTGGTGTTCAAAGGATTTTTATCAACTTTTAAGGTTCGATTTTCAAAAGAGTTTCTTCACAAGAATTTTTCAGCACATCTTTTAGTTTAACATAGTGAAATTTTAGATCAAACGACCAAGTTTTGGATCTCAAACCAAACTGATTTTGGAAAACAGAATTTCTGGACACGGACATAGTTTTTGTAACGGTTTGAGCGATTTACTCCTCTTAATCTAGAAAGATTTGGGTTAAGATGTCTGTACAAAAAAAAAAAAAAGTTCTTTTAAGGGTCTTTTAGAATATATTCAAATTTGAGAATCTTTTGAGCTCGTTTGATTTTATTTCTGGAATTAAACTTGGAGGCACACGAGTGGCTCGGTTTCTGCCAATTAGGGCTGATTGTAGTTTTGTGGTTGTTCTTGGTGTTTTGCTTGCTGGATAATGAATATGTTGTGATTTGGTTGATGTTTGGCATGCTGAGAACTCATGTGTGATATCATGAGGTTGATTACTCTATATTGGTTGTTTATTACTATTGAAAAAGGTGATCTTATGGGCTATTAAATAGAAAGTAAATAAGGTGTCGAGTCCGGACACCAAAACTTGTTTGCTCTATAAAACAATGAGATTTTAAACTAGGTGCGTGCAAAGTTTGACGGATTAATTTTAAGTACGTGAGCACTTACGAATTTCTTTCCAAAGAAAAAAAAAAGGATTACCCAATTTAGTTCTAAAAAATGGGTGGTTGGGAAAGAAAATAGAAAATAAATAAGGTGTCGGGTTTGGACGCCGAATTTTACGTACTCAATAAAACGAGGAGGTTTTATAGTAGAAGCGTGTAAAGTTTGACGGTTTGATTTTGAGTACGTGACTGCGTACGAATTTATTTCTGAAGGTTTTGAACAAAAAAAAAAGGGTTGCAAAGTTTATAATTTGAAAAGAGATTTTGGTGTTCTTGGCTAATGAGGAAGATAACAATGGACTTGAGTAATGGTGTGCTCGTGTGATCACCTAAATACCCTGATGCGTTTACATGGGGTAGTGAACCCATCCTGAGTAATGGTGTGCTCGAGTTTGCAGCACAATCCTTAAATGTTCTTCATGCTCATTTTGTTCCTTTGAATACACCAAAATATCATCTATAAAGACTATCACAAATTGGTCCAGAAAAGGCTTAAATACTCTGTTCATAAGGTCCATAAAAGCTGCTGGGGCATTCATTAGTCCAAATGGCATAACCAAAAATTCATAGTGTCCATATCTAGTTTGAAAAGCTGTTTTAGGAATATCCTCCTTCCTTATCCGCAATTGATGATATCCTGATCTTAAGTCAATCTTTGAGAAAACTGACACTCCTTGTAATTGATCAAATAGGTCATCAATCCTTGGTAATGGGTACTTATTTTTAATTGTCACTTGATTCAATTGCCTATAATCAATACAAAGGCGTAATGATCCATCTTTCTTTTTAACAAATAACACCGGTGCACCCCACGGAGAAACACTTGGTCTAATAAATCCTTGGTCAAGTAATTCTTGTAATTGTACCTTCAATTCCTTGAATTCTATCAATGCCATCCTATAAGGAGCTTTCGATATGAGTTTTGTACTGGGTGCCAATTCAATAGTAAACCAATCTCTCACTCTGGGGGTAATCCTATCAATTCCTCGGGAAATATATCAGAAAATTCTTGTACTACAGGGATATCCTCAAGTTGTACTTCCTTCTTGGTTTGTTCACTTGCCAAATACCCTTGACAACCATTTCTACGAAGTCTGTGGGCTTCTAATGTAGTAATAAGAGGTATAGAGGGGGTTGTCTTTCCATCATAAAATTCAAAACTTGGCCTATCTGGTGGGTCAAATCGAATCATCTTCCTATAACAATCCACACCAACTCGGTGTCTATGCAACCAATCCATTCCCAAAATTACATCAAAGTCATACATGACTAATACCATCAGATCAACTAACAAGTTTTGTCCACCTATAAGGATTCCACTATCTCTACACACTGAAGTAGATAAAATGACATCCTTTAATGGAGTAGAGACACTAAGAGGTGCTTCTAACAATTTAGGTTCCATCTTATTCGGTCACACAAATTGAGCAGATACAAAGGAATGAGTTGCTCCCATGTCAAACAAAGCATAAGCATTCTGATTGGATAGGGAAATGATACCTGTAATAACTGTTTGAGACCCTTTAGCCTCGTCTTGAGTAATCGCATAAATTCTTCCTTGAGTTGGTGGTCGCTGGTTATTTCTTGGTGGTAATGGTCTACCTGCATTCTGTTGTGGTTGTGGTCGCTGCATTCTTTTCTGAGGACAATCTCTAATATAATGCCCTAATTGTCCGCAATTAAAACAAGCATTTGCTCCATAACATGGTCCAAATCCATGTGATCTACCACATCGGTGACACTCATTGTTACCATACTGTGGTCGTTCCATTGGTTGATTATTCCACACTTTTCTAGGATTCTCAATCTTATTCTTCTTGTTTTGCACAAATGGTCACTTTCCAACTTGATGAGATCTTTTATTATAACGAAAATTCAATGAGTCTCCTCGAGATTATGCTCTTGCCTGATATGCCGATGTCTGGTTTCTTGACATCAAATCTCTTTCCACTAGCTGTGCCCTTTCATACAACTCACCATAATCCTTCAAATTCAAAGGCACCAATCGTCCTCTTATATCAGGCCTTAACCCATTTAAGAATCTCTTAGCCTTATCATTTGGAGTGCTCAGCAAATCTCGCCTCATACTGATCTACAGTCAAGTTATTTTAGGTCAACTGCATAAATTCCATTACCTTTTTATCCCTTGCACAGTTTGAAAAATACTTACTATAGAAAACTCCTACAAATCCAGTCCAAGTCATATCCACAGCTTCAGTGAATATTGTTCCTTTCGTCGCTTTCCACCAATAATCAGCATTTCCTTGAAGTTGATACTCTACTAAAGATACTTTCTCTGCATTAGTACAATTCAGCAATGCAAATATCTTTTCCATCTCATCTATCCACAATTCTGCTTCTATGGGATCTCCTAATCCAGCATATCTAGAGGGTTTTAATTTCAGAAATTGTTCTACTAAGCTTTGCATTCTACAGTCACCTCCTACCTATTGTTGGGCTTGCCTTTCCAATAGGGCTCCTACATTAGTAAGTGCTTCCAAGATTCCTTCCACACGGGGATCCATAGCCACTCCTCGTCCATTTCTACTTATCCTGACAATTCCTAGTTTCTGCACATCGGTCACTACTCATTAGCCTACCGAGTCTCCTTACAAAACAAATAAGTAACAATTGCAACAATTGTTACTGATACCCTATGAGTAACATAAGTTACTTGTTCCTTACAAAGATAATATCATTACCCTAACGCATAGTCACTACCGCACCTTATCACTCTAGATAAATCCTATGCTCTGATACCAAAAAAGAGTGGCTATGATGTCCTAGGGCGTCGTACTAAGCGCAAGCGGAATTATAATTATTATTATCTTCTTGCCTAACTTGTAACCTCCTTTAGATAATCTATAGTGTTTACCATTGAAGGTTAGCATGTATAACATGGATTATTTAAAATCTCAAGTTTATGTTATGAGGTCATCCTGCCATCACTCTACCTTCATATTTTAAGTATTGGCCAAATCATTCATGCACATAAACAAGAACACGAGAAGCTTAATTTCTTCTTATCATCATCATCAAGGCTTACAAAATTTATCAACCTGGACTCTTTCCATGTTCATTGCGTATATATACAACATGTACATAACAAAAGTCAGGCGTAACAAAAGTCAGGGATAAAGGGTGAGGGTATCTACTCCACAAGTTCCCATACCAGCCCACATTTAATAGAAGAAAACCAAAGATAGTCAGCTTCTACATGATCCAAGGCGTCTAGGCGCCGTCCATACCCGCTCCAGGTCCTCCTACACCAAAGGGTAAATGGCCAAATATCTCCCCTTCATGGTTGATAAACCATGCAACGAACTTCATCGGTATCAAGTCAGCTCTACCGTCATCCATCCATAAAGTAGCCTCATATTTGGAGAAAACCATGTCAATGTCGGGATCATACACGTCATGAAGAGAAACATCAAGACACGCTACCACCCCGTATCGAGCTACTAGCGGTACATCCATGCTATCAATATGAAAATGTAAGGTATGAGCAAACAACCTTGCCCAGTAAAGAATGATAAAACTCTAACTTAAACAATCCACAGTCATTAATATTTCAAGGGAAACATGGCCAAACAATTAAAGATACTAAGATAGGATTGTCACGAATATAATCTAATGAAATTGTAATGCATCATATGTGTAATCACTTTATATGAGACTTACTAAATATATCCATAAACATCAAATATACCTACAACATTCTCAAGCTCAATATCAAGATGAAACAATGCAACAATGATGAACTCACTCGCCAAGTAGAATTATATTTAGTGAGCATATGATCCACCATCGATCAATCACTAACCGAAACTCTACCAGCCTGATCGAGTCAATTCCGGAAGTTACCTCATCCGAACTTCCACAATATTTCTATCATGGGCATCTCACTCCGAGGCATCCTGGTATCACACAATCGAGGTCCTTCCAAGACCACTTAGCAAGGGGCATCTCACTCCAAGGCATCTTAGTATCTCTCTATCGAGGCATCCAAGGCCACTCAACAAGGGCATCCCAAACTTCCGGGGGCATCACCGGTATCTCTGTACCGATGGGTTCATTCACTCACTTATGCACACATTTCACACCACCACACCTTTGATTAATGCATTTATCGTATGCAAAAGAAAAGACTCTAAAGTATCTATCTAACTCTCATGAACCTAGCACACGTGCATGTCCAAATTATAAGATAAAACCCATTACGTCATGTCCCATTCCATGCCGAATAGATATTTACCTCATAATCAAGCACTATGCACCGCACTCATTGCACACACATGATACTATATGTACTTATATATCTCAATTAAGATGTGAGACTTACTCCTACACAACTAACATCTATTAGATGGTTATTAGACTCTATATACAAGTCTAATATAAAAGACACAACATCTAATATATGTTCTCGGGTCTAGACAGTTTACTAGCTAAATGTACAGTTTCAGTTTCGGATACAAAAGGCCTATCAATTCTTGTTGAAATACTACCAAATTTTAGTATGTTATATTTAAGACATAGACTGACAATTCCCATGAAGAAACTTAAGTCTAATTGTCACTGTATTAAGAGTAACGGTTGCCATAATCTTTACTAGCACCTTGTATCGACGTCCAGATTCTTTATCTACAAAGAAAATTATAGCCAACTCTTATTCATTTAATCCCAAAATTTGACACATCATTCCTTAAGATGTGTTATACAATTTTCATTAAGGATTCAAAGTCCAATTCTAATTAGGTAAATACAGAAAATTCGCATAATTAGTAAAGGTCAAACCGTTTCTCACAAAAACAGTATAGTAGTTTTACTAAATTCACTTCTATCTCTATGTTTTTATATTCACATGGTTATAGCTACGTGTATAACTTGATCTTATAGATGTTCTATCATGTAGAATGGTTTCTTTCTTATTTCCATTAACATACATAAAGAAAATAAATACAAATAGAAAACTCCACAACCGTTTTCACCTAGAATAGAATAGGTACACGATTTCCTTTGCTTCTAACCTGACTAAACCACTTTTCACAAATTTCTTCTACTATACTTCAATGCCTAATCACAGCAACTTAAGGCACCTTCGGCATGTCTTTCTCTAACAAATAATCAATCCACAACTCGGCTCGAAGTGTTGTTGCATCCGTGAGTTCACTCACCACGATTTATACCAAATCCATTCGCTCGGCAACCATTTCATCACTTCACTCAACAAAACAGCATACTAACACTTGGATTTCGAAACATACAAGACTCAAAGGTAACATGCAAATACTTCTACCTTCAATCTAACACTTGCTAAGCTTAGATTAACCACAAAACAGCAACTACAAACCAAATCCTTCACTATTTGGTTAGACCCGCAAGCTTTCTTGACAAAACAATGGATAACTTTCAATTTAGAGTTATATCTTTCCTTACTTTGTTCAGTTATTAGACAACACAAATATGCTTCAAGATCAACACCAAAATCTCACATGCAAGAAGAGGAAGGTTGCTAGTTTGCTTCTGGTTTCACCGCTCGACCGAGAGAAAAACAGAAAAGAAGAAGATGAAGATGGGTTTCGATCTTGAAGAGAGAGAGAGGGTTACGAAACTTAAGAGGGAAATAGGTCTACAAAGCTAATCCCTAGGCTAGACTAATGATGAAATTTGCTAATGATTATGTCTCTTGAGTTTGCATGTCTCGGTTTGTGCGAATGAAACCGTGGGTGTTGAGTGCAAGGAGAAACGAGAGAGAGATGTCGTGGCCTCTAAGTTTGTTGTCTCAAATTCAATTTTTTTCTACTTGATTTCAATTCTTTTATAATTATACAATCATGACATATATAACATATCGACTAGTCAATGTTAGTCTATAAAGAATTCATCACAAAAATGCTAAAGTTAGAAATTGATATTAGCATTACAAGCATTAATCAAATTATCATAACTATAATTTATAAACTTAGTTGAAAATATAATCACTCGGGCCTAAATATTCGTCTCCGGCCCAACAGGCTTAATCTATAATAATCCGGCCCACTAAACTAAATTTACAAATCTAACAATTCCGAACCTTGGCCCACTTCAAGCCAAGTCTAAGCCCATAATCACTCGTTAGATCTCTTAAGTCCAAATCGTGTGGCCCACTTACTTCTCAAGCCCACACATTTTCTGGCCCAATCTAATTAATCTAAGTTCCTAATGATCTAATTACACTAATGAAGGTCGGTGAAATTTGGGATGTCACAATGGCTGATGGGTCGTAATAACTAGAACACGCTTGAATGGTTGTGATAGTTGCGCTTGATTATGGGACAAAATTGTGTGGCACGGTATATGACGTGTCATAACGGTTTAACTTTATAATCGGGACTCATGTGATTGAAATGATGTGTTCCAGTTATTAAACCGTGCTTGCTGCACTAATAATGGTATATATGTTGAGCTAACGTGTAGGTATGCGCCGATGCGAGGTAAGTTTTGTATGCTGTGTGCTTAGGATTGCCTTTGAGGCGAATTTGCATCTTAATCGAGGTTTAGGGTTTTGACTCGCTGAGATTTTATCGCACCATGTCATGGGCTAATATTTTTTAGGGTTATAGCATGTAGATCTGTTAAGTGTGAATGTGGTGGGCGCAAGATGTGACACCTTTTGGCTAGCCCTGCCATTAGTGAAGTTTAGGGTGACCCTGATCCTTGAAGGTTTTTGAGAGGGTTGGTTGGAAGTTGCCAATGTAAGAACTTGTAAATCACTAAATGTCCTAGGGACAACGGTGGTTAAATGAATAAGTTGTTTTTGGCAACTTTTGTTTTGATTGACTATCCTTATTGTTTGTTTATTGACTGGGTGTTGTGTTTAATTCATTTCCACATGTGCTTAATTGAAAGAAAGATAAAAAGAATGGGTTGGCGACGCATCCTGAGACGTCGCATTTTCAATCGACCATCGAGGGATGTGCACGTGCTCGGGGTTCGGGGCGTGACACATACTGCATAGTAATTGTTCAAATACTTTAAGGAAATACATTCAGTTTAGCATTGGCCCTGCTACAACCAACTACAACAAAGACCTACACTCTCAAATCAGATTGGTCAATCATGCGATCTTGTCCAGCGATAATGCCTCACTTCCAAATGCTCTTGGGACGAAAGATGCCTCCATAAGTGGATTTACCCATTTTCCATAGCAGGGGAAGTTGGAGTACTAAGAATAAAAGAAGGGGGCCTAATGATAACGACGCAAAGGTAATGTAAACCCACTCTGCTCTCTTTTGCTGCACGATAGTGTAAGCTGCAACGAAAGCCACCAGCATGCAAGCCAAAGAGAGGAAGAGACAAGAAAGGCCCATCATGATCTTAGTAGGCAACGAGCGAAGAAAATCGTTTGCCTTGTACCGCGAAGTTAAGATGGCTAAGAATATCAAGATGGCCAACACGGAAAACAACAAACCTAAACCATCCGAAATTTCGAAAACGATGAGAGCCTTCCTTGTGAACAACGGTGGATCTCCAGCAATGCTGCTAATACTTTTAGGCACATTGAAAGAAGCACCAAATAATATTGTAGCAATTAGAGTTGAGACGATCATACATGATTGAGCTGTGTTCCTCACCCACTCCCCTCCTTTCACAAGCAACTCTCGGTGCTCCTCCGTGAATATACGCCAATATGATTTCCCCTCGTGTTTGAAGGTTCTCATGTCAGGGAAAAGCCACTTTTCCACAGCCTATGCATAAAAGTCACAAACATGAGTGACAATAAACATCGGTATAATTGAAAATTGGGAAAAATTCAAATAGGAGAATAAAGTGGAGCCGTTTTATTAAAATATGACTCATAGCATACTTTGCTTTAAATAAACATCTAAAATGGCTAACCTATTACCAAATAAGGGGCAAGCTCACTAGCCAACCAAATCTCCGTTCGCCAGTTTGCATGTGCAACTCATATGCTTATTCCGGCTGCAATGTAAGGGGCAATTTCGTCCAAAATGTTCTGATTTAACCTAAAATGAAAAGGCCCTAAATTGACCTCGGTTCTTCGAGGGTTATTCTAAAGTGAATTTCATAGAGTGGTGAGTTCCATTCCCTATATCCTAAGGTGGATTCCTTAGATGGTGAGCACTTACCTTTGGTGGTAACCTATATCCTAAAGTGAATTCTTTAGGTTGTGAGTATCTGACCTATTAGGCTGCGCATGGTAATATTTCTGTTTCTCTTAATTTATGTTCTTTTGTTCCCTAGAACAAAAAAAAAAAAAATCCATTTGGTAACGCCAAGTTATTTTTCTATTCTGGGGAATAGAAAGTTAGCCTAGAAATAGATTTGGAACAGAAACGAGAAACAAAAAAAATTGCTTTTGTTCTCGGGAACAATTTCTAGAAATAAGTAATTTTTTTTTAATTTTCTTTTATTCTTCTCTCTTGCTACGACCACCTTCAACCGCCCGAAGCCACCGCCGACCGCCGACTGCTGTCGCTTGCCACCGCCATCGCTCATCGCCGGCCTCTGCCACCATCACTCACCACCGCCGGCCTTCGCCGCCGCTCGCCGGCGGTCATGCGGTGGCGGCGGTGGCCGGCGGTCGTGCGACACCAGCAGGTAGGCAGTGACGGGCGGCGGTGACGGCGGGCGGTGGCGGTTGGCAGTCGATGATCCGTGAGCAAAAATAAAATACGAATAAATACAAAAAAGAAATTGTTGCGTTACCAAACGCATTTCTATTCTTTTTCTATTCCAAAAGTAGAAATTTTGTGTAGTTACCAAACGGGTTCTTTTACTCATAAATTGTTTCCCGGAATAGAAATAGAAAAGAACTAATTCTGAAAAGAAACTCTTCCCCAGTCAAGAAGCGTTGTCATGCACGCCCTTAAATGCCCTATGTCTTGAAGTAGGTTCCTTAAATGGTTAGCATTTCCTTGGTCGCACTTTTGTGACCTCTTATAGGCAACATTACTCCTGCATTAAAAGGTTGAGGTGTTACTCCAGTTTTTATATTCCTAAATTGCCCTTCTCAAATCTTGACTATGAAGATTCGCGTTCAAAGGGCCTTACTTTTGAGTTTCAGACTTATATAATCTTCATTTAGGGTCCGTTCGTTTCACGAAAAATGGGCTATTTTGGAAAAATATTTTCCTAGAAGTCATTTTCTAGGAAAATGACAATATTTTCTAGTGTTCGGCTAAAATCTGAAAATGTTTTAGAAAATATTTCCAGTGTTCGGTAAGGAAAATATATTCTAAGACTTCACCACTTAGGCATACATCACTTACCGACCTATAAATCCATCAAATATGAACTTGCCTTGAAATCCATGCAAACTTACTTCATATTTTTATTCCCTCATTGTTGCCAAATGATCATCTACTTTAAAAAAATGTTCGTATGGATTTTAAAAAGAAGCAAAGCATGTATAACCCTCATGAGAATCTTCCAGTTGAGTGGCATGTTCTCCCCCTACGTTTTTTGTGTTCTAATAAACAAAAGAAAAGACAAGTAAAGCATGTAGAGCCATTTGCCTGAGTAATGTACAACTGCAAGATAGAATGAATAAAGAAAAAGGATAAGCAAGAGTGTAGAGCACAAGCTTGAGATCGACGAGCTCGAGGTTCACTTGGCAACGCCCGACGACTAGCCAAGAAAGAAGAAGGTGGGAAACAAATAAAAGAAAATGATAAAAAAAGAAAAAGAAAAAAAGAAAAGAAAACGATAAATAAAGAAAAAGAAAAATGAAATTAAAAATAAGTCGAATTAAAAAGAAAAAGAAAATTAAAAAATAATTTGAACAAAAAAGGAAAAGAAGAAAAAGAAAGGGGAGGAGGAAGTGAGAATTTGTAGAGATAAGAGATAAGAGAGATCAAGTGAGGAAAATGTTTTCCACTTTTCAAAAGTGGGAAAACATTTTGCCTTAATTTAGAAGACTTTTTTCCTTTCATAGAAAACATTTTCCCCAAAGAATTTAAAAGTGGAAAACATTTTCTCTTAATTTAGAAGACTTTTTTCCTTTCATAGAAAATATTTTCCTCAAGGAATTCATTTTCAGTGAAACGAACACCGGAAAATCCAGAAAAAACATGTTCCCAGAAATTATTTTTCGCAAAACGAACGGATTCTTAGATTACTTGGATCACGCAACCTTTCAGCCCACCCTCTTATCTCTCTCTCTCTCTCTCAGTTTATTATCTAATATAAGGTCCAAAATTCTCTATGTCGCCTTCCTCACTTCTTCATCCAATTTTCACTTTCTTCACTAATCATTTCCCTAGAAGTCTTTATTCGATATTGTTAATAGACCGTCTCGTTCTTTCTATTATACTCACTAAACATTTGGAGAGATGTGTTGTAGCCTGCCACGGGAGAAGGGAAAAGAAAAAAAATTGTCCCAACCTTTTTTTCACGACAAAGAGAATAGAGGGTTGAAATGAGACAAAGGTAAATATATAGTAAAAGCTTCACGATGTCATTCATTTCTAGACAATGGATTGCGTGAGTACAATCTAAGTTAATAGCTAAATCAACTAATGAGAAGTGTTCGTGAATTGATAGCTATTCAAATAGAAACAGCGGCCATAAATGAACTTTGCTAACTTTTGATTAAAAAAGAGAAGATTCATGTCATCCTACTTTAATTAGATCATTATTTATCCACATAATTTAATTATATCTGAATTACACTATCATTTTTACAATATATGATACAATGGAACTAGCAAAGTCATCGTTAAAATATAAGCAAAACTGAAATTTTTTTTTTGTTTTGGGACTCCAAATTTAGATGTGTGGGTTATACAAGAAATGATTTGCATAATAATCCCCTAATTGCGTCGTGGCAGAAACCTATAGGAGTTGGACAGTTTTAAGAAAGAATCGCTTGGTTTAGATTGAGTTGTGGAACATAGTTGTATTAGTAGAATTCATCTGCAATTTAACTCTGACGAGTCTCAATCAGTTTTTCGTATGTGAAATTTAAAAGTTACATGTAACAACAACGTGTTGATTAAATATCAGGAGAGTTTATTCTTTTCCTTGTGGTCTTAAATTCAAAGCTTGTTGGAAATATAGCTGGGATAAAATCCTATGCATTAGACTGATGTGGGGCTGTACACTCTTTAGATAGTCTAGAGAGGAGGATAAGTCAAGGTACACAAAAGTTGGTCTAGCCATCGCTTTACCGCTATGGAAGAAAGTTCTATGTATATTCTCAAGGCTATCCAAATAAAGGTGTAGCCATCATATTTTAAGAAATTTGTCGAGAATATATAATCATTATCATTAAGCTAAGTTAGTAGATATTTGAAAAGAAAGGTACTTACTCTAAACCACTGGAGTTCTCTTTGTATTTCAAAAGCTGCTCCAGAGAAATAATTTAAAGCCTCCAAATTAGAGTCGTACTTTGCAGCTGCGAGCATCATCTTTTCTGCTTCTTCCGGTGTTGGTGCTGGCACTAATGACAACTCATGTTTTGAGCTTCCCTTCAAAAAGAGTGAGAGAATCCTTTCTTGGCGATTCTTCACAGCTAGTGTCATCAAACTGTCACCATTAGGCGAAATCCTAATAAGCTCCGGGAAAAACTGAATACATATCTTCACGAGTTCGCTGTTTCCCTTGACTGTAGCGTGAAACAACAAGTTCCTCTCTAGGAAAAACTCAGTGATCTCAGTAGTTTTCATATCAGAGATCGCCTCGCAAACTTTTTTGCCAACTCGACTGCCGCCACATATCTCAGCTTTACCTCGTGAATCCTCTTGATTGGAGGAACTACAAAATGTTAAAAAAAAAAAAACAAGAAAATGAAAAACAAAGAGGCAAAAATTGGATTTCACCAAAAACCACATCAACAAAACAAACCTCAGTGTTGTTATTTACGCTCAGCGCAAGAGCAAATGTTTTTTCCTCCATTCTATCAGTCTCAGATAAAATCAAAACTTCCACTGAGGTCACATAATGGTATGTCCCCTTCGAGTTTACTCGTTACACCCAAATGATATAGTAAGTACAGTTAGTTAGACTCTATTCTAAAATTACTTTTTAATGAACAATACGCAACGACACTTTACTTCTGTTTCCGTTTTATTCTTTGACAAAAATAGAAGAATTAGGGACAAGGCTACAGGGTCTTTCAGGTGCATACAAAAGTTGGGTGAAGATGACAAAATGAGTATAACTGCGGGCAAAACGTGTTCAAAAGTTTTGGGAACTACAGGAATTGCTTTAGCGGTCACCTGGAATTCGACCTCAGGTGCTCCACCTCCTTGGGTAATTTTAAGAGAGCACTCCACCATATTGATTTAATGTATTCAGGATTCCATTTGCGGAGTTTTAAACAAACCTTGATTACAGGATCATAGGAAGATGAACGAACTCTCTTGCCACATAACCAACGGCTTGTTCGTATAGGATATATTACTTGAAGAGGAATTCTGGGATGCACAGTTCTATTGACGCTTATGTGATTTGCTCCCACTGAAATTTTCTTCAATTCCTAGTCTCCCAACCAAATAATTTTGATTTTTCCTACCCGCTTTCTTCCCCCTATTCCTATTCTGAACGGCTTTTTAAACTTCCTAAATATAAATGAAAATTTACTATATTCAATGCATCATCAATTGCAATCTTATTTTATGGATGATGCGGCGAAAATAGTCAAGGATGCCAGCGGGTTGCCCCCGGTCCCATGCCCAATTCCTGCACCCTCTCAACATATATGTCATGTTGTATTGTAATGAAGTAGCGTGAAAGAAAATAATATTTAGGCTTAAGCAATTCACCCATAAGGGAGGCAACACGAAGCCAACATGATTTCACCAATCAAGATTGAAGGGAAGTCTTAGGTCAACATAACTCTTTTATAAAATCTTCTGCTAAGATCAATTCTTGCCTTAAGAAGATGGATTTAGGTTAACATCTAATCTTACCTCAATTTGCAATTTCAAGGATTCTTTGTTTACCTTTTTCCAAATTGGGCGACTCTTTTAATTAGAACTTGGTGAATACCTGAAATCTTTCAAAATATACAATATTGACACAAAAAATCATATGTGATTTTGTTTGACTTTGAATAAGTTTATAGAGGATTTTTTATAGGTCCAATGCTAGTACAAGTTTATTGTTGGTAGTTGACATGCAGAAAAACTTAGTTACAAAACTAATTTCAAACACGTCACTTATCCAATGAAAAATGTGTAAATCTTCCTTACAAACTGTGACCTGATAATTTTTTTATTTTTATTTTTATTCCTAACTTCCTAGTTGAAAAGAAGTAAAAAACAAACAAGCTGTAGCCTTTTCATTGGAGAGTCAGAGCCAAAGACAGAGGCGGTATATTTATAAAACAGAATCTTACCTACAAATTCCACGGCATTCCAAAATGATCTTGCAAGACATTGAAGTTCTACAATCAAGTGGCAGAGAGAACCACATCAGTGTGTATGAAATCAATGTGTGTATCTAGAATGAAGATACTTTATTACATAGATTATAGCTGGTGGTATGCTGACAATGTCAATATTTGATAGTCTAAAATATCAAAACAAACAACATTCACATTCACATTCACATAGATTAATAGTTGGGATTGCAAGTAACTTGCTACAGAGATATGGATGAAAATAAATAACTCGAAGTTTTGTCCTCTCAAATTGCAAGTCACATGCTCTAATAATTTATTCCTCCTATTTTCTATTAACTTGATATTTTCCTAAAAATTTCTCTCGAAATACTATTTTTTCTTTCAAGCCGAAGCTTGCTGGGTAGTCAAGTGGTCTGTGAAGGTTCAATCACACTTCTGTTCTGCAAGCAGAGTAGTCAAGCCCAGGGAGGGAAAAAAAAAATAAAAGAAGCTAGAAGAGCATTGTATAACTTATTTATTGGACAATGTAACGAACGAAAAACTAGTATGGGAGGAGCTGCAAAACGACGCAGAGACACGCTGGTTAAATCGTGTGGTTTTCAAGGGATAGCCCATAACTTAGTTTGATTTCAGGCCATTATTCAAGTAAAACTAGGTCAGGGAACCAGGATATACACAAAAAACAACTATTTTCGGTTTTATTTGCTAGTAGGGAGGGAATTAATCGAAGATATTGACTCAAATTAAAAATCATGGAAGATCCTAAACTAGATAATGCCCAACTGAGAAATGTGCATCCACCTGGATTTCTTGGCCTTTGCATATTCCTTAAATTTTCATCTGCTGGTCCATAGTTCAAGTCCACCCCAAAACCTTCAGTTCATATACAAAAGAGCAGGTGATGAGCCAGATATTATCTTCTTGAAGGATATCAATAATGAAGGCATGCGAGTGAGGAAAGTAAGAAGAGCATTGTATAACTTACTGAATGGACAATGTGGCGAACGAAATAGTGTGGGAGGAGCTGCCAAACGAAGAAGAGACGCTGGTTAAATCATATGTGGTTTCCAAGAAATAGCTTATCTTAACGTAGTTCGATTTCAGGTCATTGTTCAAGTAGAACTAGGTGAAGGAACCCGAAAATATACAAAGAAACAATCATTTTTGGTTTTATTTGCTAGTAGGGAAGGAATCAATCTGAGATATCGACTTAAGTTCAAAGTCATGGAAGGTCCTAAACTAGATAATGCCCAAATGAAAAATGCACACCCACCTGGATTTCTTGGTCTTTGCATATTTCTTAAATTCTCATCCTCCTGTCCATAGTCCAAGTCCACCGAAATACCTTCAGTTCAGATACAAAAGAGCAGGTGATGAGCCACGTATAATCTTCTTGAAGGATATCAATAATGAAGGAATGGGAATAAGGAAATTACGGACATTTGTATATCAATTTTCCCCAAGCACTGAGCTTGGTTACGCTGAGAAAGTGAGACTGCATTCTCGCCAACACACCCAGTATAGATAAATTTCTTCTTTTCATGGTAAGTAAGCGACGGTGTCGATGAACTAGGAAAAGGGTGACATCTATCCAAATTCACCAGCAAAGTTGATCAGGAAAAATAAACTTAGTCTAGAATGAAGGGAAAAACAGATGGAATTAAGGTAGAGAGTGATATATTATCACCATGATGACCAGCGTAGGTGAGATTTATAATGGGATTAATCGCAGAGGGACTGCTGAAGGGATGACTTGGCCCTTCGTCTGTTGTTGTTCTCGCCAAGAACCAGGCAATCTCCTTATGCGTAGAAGCTTTCAGAGTAGATATTATCAAAGGAACACGTCCTTTATAATCTGGACGCTGCGTCAATCTACGATCCCTTCTAACTAATGCCTTGACCATCTGTATCCTTCCACAATGGACAGCATTGTGGAGGGCCGTGCAGCCATCAGAATCAACCATTAAAAGAGCATCTGGACTCAAGCGTTCAAGCAGTTTCTCAACAAATTGGTCTTGCGCACTCAAAGTGGCTATGTGAAGCACTGTTTCGAATCTGCTTGTTATTCTAGCCATCAATGAAGCAGGTTCTCGGTCAAAAAATTTGCTAGCATATTCCCAGTCACCCTTGAATACTGCTGCCAACAATGGTCGGTAATGGGGTCCATCCACCATCTCTTCCATATTTCCTGCATTGGATACAAATTTTTCAGGCTCATTTTGTTAATACTTTTTCCTTGCAGACATAGAGAAGTGTCCCAGATTAGAACATTTCATCAAGATCCGCCCAAATATTAATTTCACAATGAAATAACACTTCAATTTGGTCATCGCTTCCACGAAAATCTTCAATATATGTAGGAGAAAGAGTGAGCACAAAGTCCTTCTCATACTGAATTTTTTTTCTCTTTTTCCTAGTCGAGGTCAGGGTTATGTTTGTTCAATGATAAAGCAAAGAAAAAGAACCATGAGAAAATGCAAGATACAGCATTCTTTAACACCACATCGCCAATACCATATTTTATCTAGGCTCGAACATGACCATGTACCTGGTGCATGAAGATATGGATGCGCTGCCATTGGGTTGCTGTTCTGGTTGCCGTCTTTCAACAACAAAGTAAACAGAGCATGCAAAAGAGATTTTCTACTTTCCTAGAAAGTTAATGCTGTGATGTCAATCGCCGTAAATTGCAGGGCCTCTTATAACTAAGCTCGGGTTGACCATTTCCAGAATAATTTGGTCGTTTTTGCATTAGTTTATTTACTGATATATAGAAATAATGGTGTGTATGTTGCTTACTCATGATGTATATGGAATAGCCCGGACCATGAGCTTGGTGAGTACAAGTAGTGTCATTTGACATCAATACTCGTGCTTTTCCCGAGAAGTAAATGTCACACAACTCTCTTTTTTTGGCTTTCTCGGAGACTTTGCTGGTGAATGGGCTAGTCAAACCAAACAGTCGGGTCCAATTTGGATTGGTCATAAAGAGAAAATATTAAGTGATTCCAAATCACTAAGTCAGCATGGTCTCCGATCACTCAAATACTTCGATCTGACATTGGGGGACTCAAAGATGTCTGAAGTCAAAGGATGCTGCCAAAGTTCCTCCCCCAAAATGACGTGACATTCTTGCGTCTTCTCCAAAGTTCCTATGACGTCATTGCTTACATCCTTAAAAGAAAGTCTGGGTCGGATCTTGACATGGATTATGACACTTGCTAGGTGTCTCAGCACGAAAAGATGGAAGAGATAGGAGACAAGGCATCTGCACGGAAGAGGCACGAGAGTGACCGAAAACCTTTCGACTAGCCCAACAATGGCACCCCAGTACTGTTTATGAACTTCAAGGTTTGTTTCTCGGTGAGAGAGAGAGTCGGTTCATTTTCAGTCCACCAAATTCGGACATCAAAATTGAGATATTGGATATGTGGCCTTGGCATTATCCCGAGAAGATTTTTTTGTTTTGTCAAAAATTAAACTGGATATGTATTGAAAAAAATTAGTTTACACACTTTCCTTTGTTTATACTCCACTTCAATTTTTACCTGGTATCAAAGGAAGGCTCAAATGTCTCATGGTCATGCTAATGATGAATTTTTTGGTCCATTCAAAGTGAGAACGCAACTATCACTGGACATTTTAAAGCTTGTATCGATGTGAAGGTAGCACTTCAAAGAAGTTGATAAATTAATAGATTACTAAAATGTTGACATATTTACTATAATGATGATCATCTACTTATGATGCTTGCAAAAATTTTCAGAAGATTTGATAATACAGCAATTTATTTGGAAGTTGGTAAATTCTTAGTAGTGTTGGTAAGTTATTATTGTTGTGAAAAATAGTTGGAGAATATGAAAAGGAGATCTGCTATTTGAGACATGGGAGCATTGTCCTTCAGAATAATTCCGCACCTCGAAATATAAAACTTGGTGCAACTGACTCTAGCGACTATTCTCTTAGGATATAACAGACATTCCTCTTTAATCTGCACTAAATTTGTATGTTAAACCCAACAGAGAAATGAAACATAAGAAGAAGAATAAAGATGTTCTTGCTTTTGTATGTCCTTTTTGAATTACATGAAAGAGAAAGCCGTTTCTCCATCATCAATTCTTGCATTAAATTGAAAACCATTGCAAATCAAGACAAGTAACTTTTGTAACTTGAATGTCATAATTTTTTTTCTTAGTGCCACATCAAAGTAAAATCGATAATTTGAGTATCACTTCTAGTAAATCATCCCACATGGATTTTTTGTGGGACGAGCCTCATCACAAGCTGATAAGGCTCGAGCTCACCAAATTCTGGTGAGCGGAGCTGAGCCAACTTGAGGCAAGGCTCTACCTTGCCATATTCAGTGGTCAAGCTCATTGTACCGAGCTAAAGGTGACCTCGCCACAACTCACGAGGCCTCAAGCTTGTTGTGACTTGCCAACCACTAGCAAAGCCTTGAGCTCGCCAATTAGGCAAGGCTCAAGTTTGCTGGCCTCACAAGCTCTACCTTGCCAAATCTACCAAGGTGGAGCCTTGCTCGAGAATAGTGAGCTTGAGCCTTGTCGACGATCAGTTGAAGAAGAAGGAGAAAGTAAAAGAAAGGAAATAAAAAAAAAAAAAATTGAAAGGATTGCAATAAGGAAAATCAAATTAGATTTTCTATACCAAACAGTGAAAAATATTTTATAGTTCATTTTCAAGTTTTAATCAAACATCGAAAAATATAATTTTTTTTTAAATGATTGCAAGGAGGAAAATCAAATCAGATTTTCCGTATCAAATAGTAGAAAATATTTTCTAGTTCATTTTTAGGTTTTAGCCAAACACACAAAATTATTATCATTTTCTTGAAAAACAACTTCCTAGGGAATATTTTCTAGCAATATCACATTTTTCTCAAAAGCCTTAAGAGTTATAATATAAATATTATTTTAGAGTATGTGAGATATATCAGGAATATCAAGGTGTGTCTGTGTATATATATAGTTCTTTCTCTTTCATTGTATTTTGAGAGGTAAATCTTTGCACTTATTGTTGTCCCATGAATGGAGGTCATCAACTGAATCACGCAAATTTCTTTCTTTTCGTTCCAATAGTTAGTAATGATCTCACAAAATTTTACAAATGTTAGGAAGTTGGAATTGCTATTTTTCTTGAGTCAACATTCTTTTGCTGAAGAAAGATACTATGAATGAAAATAAAATAGCACGTGGTTGGTAAGTTATTTTTCTCATGCCTCAAGTCATGTGGTTGTTATGTTGACTTCAATATTACTCATCTACAGAGTCGCCGTGGCTGGTGGATCCTTTTCACAATGAGCATAGTGATTTATGAACCCTGGACATAAACAATAACAAAAATTATTACATTCCGTATTGATTTCTCTCTGGCCAGAGACTCCACTTGTTATGAATTTGATTCTTTCTGCAGATGATGACTAATGGCTACCAGCCAAATATTGGCGTCCTGCATATATTACATTTGAACAACTTGACCTGTATAGTTCTTGACCAGCCCACCGATGTGGAAAAGACCTTCCCATCATCTGCCAATATTCTACGATGGAAATTATTACATTCCGTACTGATTTCTCACTGGCTAGAGACTCCACTTGTTACGAATTTGATTCTTTCTGCAGATGATGACTAAAGGCTACCAGCCAAATATTGATTCGGTGTCCTGCATATATTACATTTGAACAAGTTGACCTGTATAGTTCATCACCAGCCCACCGATGTGGAACAGTCCTTCCCATCATCTGCTAATATTCTACGATGTTTCTGGGCGGCTCTCATATGGGAATTCCACAGGAAATTGCGAAAATTGCTAATTTAATGAACTCATATCATTCTCAACCTAGTTTAGATTTGTTTCATACCAATATTTTACCTTCTATGGTTGGCATTTTATCAGAAAATTAGTCAAGTAATAAATTTTCCAACGTCTGCTAGATGCAGATTTGTTTTTTCCCATTAACTGATTTTCATATTTTTACATCAATTTGTCAAGATGTGAATATTTATGTTTTCCTCACCTATTCTAACTTTGGCCGCATTGATCAAGTGCATCCACCCGCCAAATTTGAAAATAATTTCATTTCTTTTTATTCTATTTTATTTTATTAAAAAAAAGGATGTCTTAAAGCGGATAATTATATGCGCTTTGTCAGTTACTTACACATGATGTAAATGGAAAATTCCAGCCCATGAGCTTGGTAGATATAAGCAGTGTTGTTCAACATGAATGCTTTAGCTTTCCCGGAGAAGTAAATAACCCTATCCTAGTGGCTATTTATGTTTTGGCCCCCTTAATTGAATAAACTGATAGTTTCCTAAATGGAACAAACATATAGTTTCAGAAAGGCTATTTGCGTTAACTCTAGTTTCAGAAAGATTTACAACAAATGGAGCATTTTGCAAGCACTTAGTTCCGAGTCATCCATATTCAGTATGAAAAGGCGCTCCAAGAAAGCTTGAACAACCAGTGAGGCGACGGTTTTCCTTGAAAGCAAGGAGTAGCCCAGGATGACTCCCCAAATTAAATTCTAGTCGAATGACTAATTTGATGGAGGTAGTGCTCTTATTTGTTTTATTTCACCTTCATCACCGTTATGAGTCTGAGTCATATCCATTTACATCTATTTTTACTCGTCTTCGTTTCTTACTACTAATTTTAATCCATTCATAAAATTGAATATTATTGTAATTTTTGCACAGCAACTCAATAATCACTATAACAATGGCTATTATTATTTTTTGCTTAGAGCAATATAATCTTAGAAGTCAGAAGTATGCTTGCATATATATAGACCTCAGAGAAGAGTGAGTCTAGATAGCTCTCATCACCATTTTGCTCATCATTAGGATTCCACTCGTTTATAATCTTTCAGCACAGCCCATGCGTTTGCATTATCATAAGCAAATTGTGAACAAAAAACTATGAAACCTAAGTGACTTGATAAGTCTAGTTCCAATTTAATTAAGGCTTGAAGTGTACATATATGTCTATGTTTATATGGATGTGGATGTATATAATACTGTATCATGTCTATATGAAAGACCAAGTGTTCATTGTCGGTTTATAAACGAATGATAAAAGAGTCACTTTTTTCTTGAGCCACCATAAAAGACTAGAATGGCTAAAAAAACAAGAAGAAGAAAAAGAGAAGTCTCAAATTAATTGGTTGTTATGATTTTAAGTAGCCATCATTTACTTTTAGCAAAAGAAAAGTAGCTGGGTAGCATGCATATGTTTTATTATATTTTAATGAAAATTATTTGATGTTTCCAGCTGTCTCGGACGGGCTGCATTGATCAAGTCCATTCATAGGTTAGATTTGAAAATTTTTCTTCTCTCTTTTTGTTGACTATTATTTGGTCATCTAATGAAAGTATGCATTATTACTAACTTTGTCCCATATCCACGTGGTTTGAAAAGTGACTTGGGTTGAAGAGTGGGGCTTTGGTACATTAATTTGAAGTGTGAAAAAATCCATGAAGGTTTTTTTTAGTTGGTGCATCAAGGTTGAAACGATTTTTTTTTTTGTAAAGGTAAGTATAATATAGATTTTGCCAATCGAATATACAAAGAGAGGAAGCCTGGCACCAACAAAACAAACACTCAAAAGACAAAGGAGTCAAGAGAGTGTAGGGGTGCCGTGGTACCAATAAAACAAAAGAGGCAAACAGCCACTAGGAGGCGAAAACAACGACAAGTAGGGGAAGAACACAATCAATCAAAGATTGATGATAGCAATTCCCAACTTTGTTGCAGTCTTCTATTTCGGGGAGTGTCTGGGACGTGATTGAAGGACATGGTTGAAACAATTAACTCGTGCAAGAATCTAGAAATGTGAAATTTCAAAGGATCGGTAGATAAGAGATGACCAAGAGTCAATGGCCATATCCACACTCTCTAGAAATCTCTTTTGTCTCTTTCCTCTCTTTCGTGACGTGCACAACTTGAGAAGAGCCCTCATTCCACGAGACACGCGAAAAATGTTCCATCTTTTATTTATGTTTTTTGCAAATATGAGCTAATTTCTGTGATTGACTTTCCATCAAAATCTATATCGTCCCCATTTTCCTTACTTTCTCAAAGACTAAATAAATTCCCTATTCAGTTAATTATTTTTTTAAGAAAAATATTATGATATTGAGCTTTTGAAAATACTCACATTATGCTAAATGCATATGAAAAATTTAATAGCTAAGGATGACAATGTTCGCAATATATGAGATAAGTTTAAAGATGTTCATGTATCTCTTTTACTCGAAGGTTACATCAGCGCAAGCCACACTTTTGGACGGCTTTTTTAGTTGTCAGTGAAAAGACAAGAAAAAAGAGGTAAAAAGAATGATTTTTGCCATGGTGCTCAGAAAGTACTTGTCTAAGGTGGTGAATACTGTTACAAAAAAAAAAAGGTGGTGAATAAAAATATTACGGATATGTACATATTGGAAAATACCAATATCTTCATAGACCTAACTCATAAATATTTCAGATTTAAGGCCCACTATCCAAATTGTTGGACTTAGGAGTTCGGCCCTTTCATGATCGTCTGGACCATATTCAGTTAAACCCAAGGGGGTTAAGTTTTATTTTCTTTTGGTGAAACGAAGACCATCGTTCAGAAATTAAACCAGTCAAGTTACATCACTCGCAGTCGAAATACTATAAAGTGCATCCTTACACGAAGTATCTTCGATAACATCTGGAATACTAGTGAAAATAGTAAGCTGCATATGCTGCTCCTTTCCCAAACTAGCCAGAGCATGCGGTGCATCCGTTTGCTTCTCTGTATATATAATGCTCAATACACGGCATGCCTGCATTCTTTCCTTGCAAGTTCCTGCACTCACAAGGAGAGGTTCTATGAGAAGATTGTGAGACTGTTTGTTCTCAAGAGCATGAATAACCGCTAAAGCATCTAATTCGTTATGCAAATGAATGGCACTATTCGAAACACTAGGTCTAATTTTGCCTCCTAACGTCCAAATCTCAGCAATAAAAGCATTCGTTCTTCCTGTGTTTCGAGGAAAACTGGCTATCCAGCTCCCCTGATGGTCTCTCGAAAGAACTCTTGTTCCTGCTTCTCTGTTCTCCACAGACATTAATTGCTCTGTCGGAGTTAAGCTTAATTTCCCATTATTCAGGTTTCCTCCATTCCATTCCCTGCCTTGATGAAAAGAAGAGTTATTTTCCTCTTCCTAAAGGCATGGGCAAATGTAGAATGAAGAAGCAGACGCATGCAGACAAGTCATATAAAGACGAAAAGGAAGTTGCCTTCGTGTTATGTGAGTACGCTAGAATAGAACAAAAACAGAGTGCTCGTGTGAATGTGTCTGGGGTTGATGGAGAGGAATGCAAAGGAAGTTATCTTCGAAGAACACTGCAAGCATTCGTTTGAGCGCGATTAAACTCCTGGCTAGCACAGACAACACAAGCATCGCATGGAGAAACTGTTGTTGGGCAAACACTTAGGCCCTCTTTGTTTGTGTTCTTATTTTCTAGTCATGAACACAATTTCTGTTTTTTTGTTCCGGGAAACAAAAAAAGAACAGCAACGCGTTTGTTTGCGTTTTTGTTCCAAATCTATTTTTTTTGTTTTCGGGAACAAATTTGGAATAGAAACAAGAAATATAAACACTTCCAAGCCTCTGGCGAGGCTCGGCCTCACCTTGGCGGGCGAGACTGCGGCCCTCGTCGGCCGATAGCTGGCCATGGCCGAGGCCGGCGATCGGCCAAAAGGAAGAAAAAAGAAAAAAAAGAAAAAAAGAAAAAATATTAAAAAATTAAAAGAAACAAAAAAATCATACAAGTTTACCAAGCGTGTTTTCGTTCTTTTTCTATTCCAAGAACAAATTTACCAAATGCGTTCTTCCCGTTAAAAAATTGTTCCTCGAAATAGAGATAGATTTTTATTTCGTTCCTGAACAATTTTTGAACAACGTTACCAAACACACTCTTAGGCGTGCATGGAAACGTTTCCGGAACACTTCTGTACGGATTTTGTTCCCGGGAACAAAAAAAGAACAGAATTGCGTTTGGTTGCATTTCTGTTCTTTTTTTATTTTTTTGTTCCCGGAACAAAATAAGAACAAAAAAAAGAAACAACAAATTGTTGTTTCTTGTTCTAGAAACAGAAATGAAGAAACGTTTTTCTCTTCTCTCTCTTCTTCTTCTCTTCTTCTTTTCTTCTTCTTTTTCTTCTTTTTTCTTTCGCCGGTCGCCGGCCTCGGCCATGGCCAGCGACCGGCCGTTGAGGGCCGGCGACGCTGTTGAGGGTCGGCGACCTCACCGGAGCCTCGTTGGCCCCCGACGAGGCCCGGCCTTGCCCGCGCCGGCGAGGCCGAGCCTCGCCTTGGCTGGGCGAGCTCGGCCTCGTCTAGATCCGGCGAGGCTCGGCCTAGCTGGATTTGGGCGAGCTCGAGCTCACCCAGCCATGGTGAGGCTCGACCTCGCCGGATCTGGGGAGCCCGAGCTTGCTTAGCCAAGGCGAGGCTCGGCCTCCCTCGAGGGGAGATCTTCGGCTAGGGTTCCGGCGAGGGGCTCCGGAGGACAGTGCGACGGCGGTGCGGCACTAGAGGCTTCGGGATCGAGATGGCGTTGAGCAGCGGGCTTCGGGGCGGCGTTGAGCTGTGGGCTTCGGGGCGCAGGTGGTTGGCTTCGACGGCGGGCGGTGAGGCTTGGCCTCGCGCGCGTCGGCGACGCCGAGCCTCGCCTTGCTCGGGCGAGGCCGAGCCTCGCCTTGCTCCGGGCGAGGCCGAGCCTCGCCGGGGGCCGGCGACGCTCAGCCTCGTCGGATCTGGGCGAGCCCGAGCTCGCCCAGCCAAGGTGAGGCCGAGCCACGCCCAACCACGGCGAGACTCGGCCTCGCCGGGGCGGCGAGACTCGGCCTTGCCGGAGGCCGCGACCGGCCGAAAGAAGAAAAGAAATAAAAAAAGAAAGGAAAATGGAAAATAAAATAAAAATATTAAAAAATTAAAAGAAACAAAAAAAGAATAAAATTTACCAAATGTGTTTCTACTCATTTTTTATTCTCGGAATAAACGTTACCAAACGCGTTCTTTTGTTTGAAAACCGTTCCTCGGAACAAAAACACTTTTTTTTTTGTTTTTGTTCCCTGGAACAAAAAAAGAACAGAAACGTTACCATTCGCACCCTTATTGACCAGGTTCCTACTGTCCGGAACATATCTGATTATGATCTGCAATTGTTCTTGTGCAAACATGGTCAGTTAGCCCAATTGAACTTGATAAACAACTGTTGGGATTGTGCAACAGAATGCTAATACCTTCATCCGAGGAGAAGCCAACTAGCATATATTAATTGTTCCACACCACACCAATTATCGAGGGGAAAGTACCAAAAAACTCTTAAATCTATTATATTTGTGCCAATTTAGTTGTCAATCTTTTAATTATACCAATTGAGTCATAAACCTTTTAACGATTTGTCAATCGTAGTCACATGGAAATGTGCTCACATGGATGCTATGCAAACCGGTGTTAAGATAAAAAATTTTTTTTTGAATTTTCTAATATTTTCATGGACAATATCATCCATTTTTGTTCATTCAAAGATGTAAGAAATAAGTGATTATTTTTGCTTTGTGGAAAATGAATGATTTGTAAATCATTTTATATAAAATAATTGCTTGTATTGCTTACGAAAATGAATAGTTCATGAAAATATTTAGATATAAATTATTGTCAATATTGAAATTATTTTTTATTAACTAATTATTTCAGTTGATACAAACGATTATTTTTTGGAAAATATTATCCAAACTATTTATTTTTTGCGGGGAAAAAAAACCTAAAATAATTTGAACAATCATCTCATCATTTTGGCCATTATAACTTTGAATCCTTCAGTCACGAGCACGACACTAGAGGCTCCAATAATGTAGTAACGCTCTCAACTAGAATAGGAAAAAATGAAAGAGAAGATCTGGACAGCAAGTACTTAGCATCAACGAATAGCATATCAATGACACAATTACATGATTACACATACCAGAACATACGAACAGCAAGCACGAACAGAATAGACATATTCCGTAACTCACCACATTGGTACGAACACAACACAGTAACCACATCAGCAACTCAACATATTCGAAATGGGAATACAGCTGATGAACCAATCAGTCACAGCGCACCCAAATGAATGCACATACGATGACTAGAGCAGCAACTGAATGCTCTTGCAGCATGCAATCAGTATTCGAGATGGTAGCATTCGCTCAATAAACTTGCGATTTCAACACGTACAGAGAGCTAACCAGCAACATTTTTTCATAATATGTTTGCGATTCAGCACAATAAACACAGAACGGCATATAGTGAAGTATAAGAAGTAAACATGCACGGATCAATTCGTTTTCCTTCAAGGGGCCCTCGATCAAGTTCTGGAGTAGTCAGTATCAGATTCATCTAGCGTACACACTGGAGACGCATCTAATCCTAGAATTTCAATAACAAATCTAAAATGAATAGCTACTAAATTCTGAAATGAAAGGAAACGAAACAAAAGTAAAGTTTATATGACGAAAATAATGAATCGATTAAGCAAAGGAAAGCCCTAAGTCAGAATCTGAATCGAAACACGCATTGGTCTAGTTCAGGAATTTTATCAAACGGCCAAAGGATCTAGATGCAAAAATAAGAGAGGGGTCATATCTAAATTTATCGCTAAGGCTCGAACGCGACCGGATTTCATGCTGGTGTAATCGAGCACTCGGCCCCTACCTTCAGCAGAAACAGAGCATGCGAATTAGGGGAGAACAGAGCACTTACTGTGGCTGCGAAGCTGGTGGTGCTGGGGAAGTGGCCTGCGAAGGCAATCAGTGACAGAGAGAGAGGTGAGGATTCATAGAGGAAATCAAGAGAGAATCACAAATAAACATGAGAATTCCTTCCCTATACTCTCTGTTCTTCTCTACTATGGTGGTCGGCGATCGGAGACGAGCAGCGGCTACTGGTGGACTGGAGGTGGCCGAGTATGAAGAGGGAATCGCAACCTAGAAGCTCCTGGAAATTGATGATACGAGACAGAATTTGCTGAGCTCCGTGTACGTGCGTTCTCTCTGCTTTATTCTACCCCGCCGATTGCGTATATGTTAGAAATACGTATATGTGGACGCGAGGCTGCCGTGAGATGCGCCGAAATTTTATTTTAGTATTTTTTATTATTTTCACATATTTCTTATTTTTACAAAAATGCATGCTCGATTTGCTAACAAAATTCAGGTTTCAACGAGAGAGATAAGTTTTATTTGTGTTTTTTATCAAATGGATAAGACTTTCATTTGTGGTTTTATCAAAATGGATGAAATTTTTTGCGCAAAATTAATGAGAAAAACCCACCACATACATATTGACAGGGGGAGAAATTCCTTTAATTAGAGATAGAGAAGCATCATGAGTGACAAGTGATGTATCCTATGTACTTATTGGTTTATTGGTGATGTAGTGCTTAATTATAGTTAAGTAAACTTCTAAAATAAAACTTATAAACATTCTTTGCCACCTTTAAAATAAGCTGTGAAAATGCCCAGCAGCTATATAGTCCCCATCATATACAGATTGGTTGCAACCATTAATTTCAATATGGCCCCCTGGCAGGGTCATCCCTGATGCACACGCACCCAGGCACCTCGGAGGTCCTCCTCGTCCTCCAAGGGTCGATCTGTGCCGGGTTCATCTCGTCATCAGCGAACACTGTCTACTTGAAGAACCTCAACAAAGGGGACAGCATGATTTTCCTCAGGGGCTATTGCACTTCCAATTGAATGCTGGTAAAAGTCCAATGCTGGTAAAGTCCCTAGGCTTCAAATCTTGGACTTTGCTCTGTTCACTAATAATTTTCCTTGTGAGTTCGTGCAGGCCACCACTTCCTTGATGATGCCCAGGTAAAGAAGCTGAAGGGGGTTCTTGGAGGCACTGGCTAAGTGGGTAATTTCACTTTCGTCGAGAATCATCCATTAATAACTACCACCTTTTCAAGCCTCTTCAAAAAAAAAAAAGTGAAATGAAATAATAATTTGGCTTATATGCTTGTTGTCAATGGCTTTTCATGGATTTTTCTTGTATGGTTGGATTTGGTTTGCTTGTGTGTTGAAGTGAGCTGTTGGAGTGGAGATTTGATTATTAGTGCTTTCTAACTTGTTGTTCTGTTTGGACTATGGGGCAAAACGTCTCCCTCTCTTCGTCGAATTTTGAGTAGATGAATAAAAGTATGTTGCTTCGTCAATTCTTTGAGAGCTAATGTTCATAGGGAAAAAATGTGCTCGATAAGTCAAGTGATGTAGTAATATCATCCACCCATTATAGATGAGATTACAGCAGAATTTGGATCCTATCTACAGAGGGATAAACTAATGATTGGTACTACATTCATATAATGACGGCTCACATCGTGCCATGTGTTTGACCCAATCAAAGCATTATTAGTAATGGCACGCATCGTGCCAACACATTCAATATGTTCATTTAGTATTGTACAAGGCCAATTGGACCAATTCATTGATGTGAACTTTTCTACACATGACTTAATTATGGAGGATTGTCATTTGTTTTGTTTTAGAGCCTGGCTTTGGACTTGTTTTTTTTTCTAAATACACTAGAATCTTGTCGCGATCACTTGTACAATGAGCTAGTAATGGATGCGTCCGGATCATGTAAATCTAACTCACGCTACCATTAGATCAATGGGTTCCACATGGAGCCCACTTCATCCAATGATACATGTGAGATGGGCTCACATGCACCGGGTGCATCTAAGATTTTTTCTTCTACAAGACTCAATGTGCCTTAAAATTGTTGAGGTGTAGCGTTTAATTAGTTGTTTGACCATAAGTTCATAAAATTTCGAAACAAGACCTTTTAAATCCATTTTGGATTCTTGCAACTCTAATGCTGCCGGAAAGCTCGACTCACTATTGTTAGGTTTAAGTATTGTTTAATTTAGATCCTTGGGTATTTATTTGATCATGTGTTTTCTCCAAAAAGGTGGCTATTTGATTTGAGACCAACAAGGGTGTTAGGCGAATGATATCTTATTGGAAAGCTTATAATAAACTTAGGTGCTCATGAAGTTTCGGGGTGAGATGAGGTAATTCAAGGAAATGATACTAGCATTTCAATCTCAATCTATCTGTCCATGGATATAAAAGTGGGTAAAACTCGCATGATGATGACTCACGTGGCACACTCTTGTGCAAGCTCCATGCACTGATTTGCTTTTTTGAAGTTAGCAAACCTATAAAATGAGCTGATGTCTAATTCTAGCAAATATCTAAATTTTGCATATCTAATTTTGATGAGAACTTTTATAATAAATTATTACTGATTTAGAAGAAATAAATGCTGAAATAAGATATTTAGGGAGAGTTGTAAAGTCAGTTCTAAACTTATAGTAAGGAGGCCAATTCAAACATAAACTTTCTGATTTTACCAATTGAGTTACTTGACATTAGAATTTCGCTGATAAAAATTAATTCACAAATTAGGGATTACGACATGGAAATGTTATGCCCAACCCATTTAAGCTTTAAAATCAAATAATCCCCTGAGCTTCATCCAGATTTTTTCTCTCTCACCTTAAGGAATACGACATCCTTTGAGCACTCTCCCCAGAGATACGGAGGTCATCCATCATACGCACAGAGGCTGGCGAAGCGGACGGAGGGTCTTATCTGGGGCTTGAGTTTGGCTGGACCGGGCTCCATCAAGAGGCCGGTTCCAATTAATTCGTGTCAAGCCAAATTTCACTTGAAAGAAAAGCCAGGCCCACGACCTTGCAAGCCCATGCACACCCAGACCCAGCCAGCCCGGACAAACGAAACCCTACCCAAATACGACCCACGCCCAACCCGGTTCGTAGCCTCCTCTGCTCTCCCACCGCGAACCCCGACGATACGGCCGCGGCGAGCGACGACAGTTGGCCCAGACTTCCTGGTCGTAGTGGTGCAGTGAGCAGGATCGGGGGCAGATCGGCGAAGCAGCGAGCAGTGGTGTCGTGGCAGCAACGGCCGTCAGGTACAGCGACGGCGCAACTTGATTTGGGCGTATCAGGCGACGCCCCGGCGGTGAAAGGCGGCATCGGGCGGCGGCGACACGGCGGAGGTCTCGTGCGGCAAGGGTCTCCGTGGCTTGGCCGAGAGAGGGCTCTCTCTCTCTCTCTCTCTCTCTCTCTCTCTCTCTCTCTCTCTCTCTCTCTCTCTCTCTCTCGATCTCCTCACCGACCTCTGCCCTCTTGGTGCTCTCCCTCTACCTTCACCCCCTCCGCTCACTCTCTCGGGCTTCTCGGACGTCTCTCTGGAGAAACCCCTCCACTCTCTCTCCTCCACCCTTCTTTTCTCTCTCTTTGGTTTCCCTTTCTACCGAGCTCGCACCGTCCTATTTATAGGTCAAGGAGGCCGCTCGACGGAGGCTTCGGCCGCCGTTCCTTGGCGCTCCGACCGGCCTCCCCAGGCCAAACCGACGTTCCATCAGTCGTTACTTCCGCTTGCTCTGCTCCTTCATTTCCGCAGCACGCTGTCCTTGTTGCGTGAGGAAGGAAGAAGAGAAGGAGAGAAGGGAAAGTCGCCCACAGGATTTGCAGGGAGGGAAAAGGTAAGAGGAAGGAAGGAGGGGCCGGGCCGGGCCATGAGGGGGAAGCTGGGACCGGTCCTAGGTGAAGACAGGAGAAAAGAAAAAGGGCGGCTGGGCTCAGGCCCAGCCCCAATGTGGCATCCCAAAATTCAGAGCCAAGCCATAAGGTGTGTTAAAGTCTTTAATTAGGTGATAAAAATTTCCATGGCTTATGCTTTAGCCATTAGTCTTTTAATTAGATGATTGTGCATATGATTGTGAAAATTTAAATATTGATAGATTAATAATCTATGCTTGGCCATAAGATTTATAAATTAAATTTCAATAGACAAGATGTCCCAAGACTTTGGCCAAGATTGAAAATTGAAATTTAGAAATATTTATAGAAGGGGTTAATTTTCGAATAGGCCTTAGACCCATTAGCCTAAGCTTGATGGGCCAAGCTAGTCGGCCCAAGAGGGGAATTCGACCGGCCCATTAGAGGCCCAAAAGAATGATGGCCGGCCCATGCATGGATCAAGACAAGTGGCACAAAGAAGGGCATGCATTGGCCTAGACTAGGATGCCATGCATTGGCCATGGTTGAGGCAATGTAATCATTAGCAATGATGGACATTTGGGGAAATAAAAAGAGAGAGAGAGAGGAGAGTGGCCGGTTTACTCCATTCGGCCGAGAGAGAGGGTGAGAGAGAGAGAGGAATCGTGAGAGAGAGGGAGAGGCTGAGAGAGGAAGGAGGCGGAGCCAAGGAGGAGCCGCTGTTCGTCCGCCGAGTTCGCCACCCTACGTCGTCGTCGTTCATCCTAGAGGCAAGTGGAGTCCTCTAACTTCTCTTGCATGCTTGTATTGTTGATTGCATGTTAGATTTTAGGTGTTTTAAGTGCGAAAAACCGAGGTAAGGTTGGCTCGTTCTTAAGTCGTGTGACTGTTTCTGCTCGGGTTGTGTGAGTCAGTAACTTGTTTGAGCTTGCATATCGGTTTTTGTTGAGAATCTTACTTTGATGTCTTCATGAAAGTTGTAGCTAACATCTTTTACTATAACATACTGAAATTTCGTGGAAAATGATGGAGATTTGGGGGATTAAAGTCGCATCTTACGGACACCTCAGATCTGGAGAGTTTTTACTAACCTTGTTTGGGATTCATGGTTGCATGTTGGCTTTTCTTGAGAATCTTACTTCTATGTCTTCATTAAAGTTGTAGGGAACATCCTAAAATAAAACATACTCAAATTTGAAGTGAAAAGAACAAGTATAGCTTGGTAAATCGACTAGATCTTGAAGACGATGATTCTGGTGAAGTATTCCGAGACACCCGAGACTTAAAGGACTAAAATGAGGACTATACTCTGGTTATTTGACCTAGATATCTTCATGAAACTTGTAAAGGACACCTTGATACATAACATATCCAAATTTCAGAGAAAAAAAAAGAGAATAGATGGGTGAAATCTTAATATTTCGGAGATGGAGGCACTGGACGACGCGGTAAGGGATCCAGAAGCTTCGTGAGGTTGAATAAAATAATATATAAGCAATCTAGCTTGGAGTTCTTCATGAAAGTTGTGCGAAAATGTCTTGGCTATAATCCAGTAAAATTTTATAATTTTTGGAGGCCATATGGATATTTTAATTGAATTTATTCAGAAACCGTGCATTCTGGTTTCATCCGAGAAGCATAGGATGTTTTGGGAAAATTATGAGCTTTTGTAAAAATTCAATTTGGCCATGAATTTTGCAAGTAATTATCATCCTATGGGTTGGTTTAATAATTTCTTGAATTTCGATAATTTTGGGAATTTATAGTTATAAAAAAATAATAAATAAATATAAATAAATAAAATAAATGAATAAAAAGGAATTATTTTATTGGCCATAGATTCCATTCAATTAATTCATGTTGCATGTGAAATAAAGCTTTGATATGTCTATGATATTGAATTGAGATGCACATGTGATAAAGCCTTGATATGTCTATGGTATTGAATTGAGGTGCACATGTGATAAAGCCTTGATATGTCTATGATATTGAGTTGAGATGCATATGTGATAAAGTCTTGGCATATGTATGGCAATTGTATCAATGCATGTGTGAATGTCATGCCTGCTATGCTTTGTTTGATATCATGCCATGTGCCATGTTAAAATGTGAATAAAATACTGGTAAACATGGATGATGGTAAATGAGGAGATGATTGTGATGGCGGATGATGCTCGGAATGTATAGAGATACATTGCCGAAATTCCCTCGGGAGATTCGGGATGCCCGGAATGTGGGGGCCGGAAGCCTGTCGGAGGTCTCGCCCGAAGGAATGCCTCGCGATGCCGGGATTGGGGTGCGAGATGCCTGGCTAGAAGGGTAAAGACCGGAAGCCCCGTCGGAGGTTTCTCGCGGAAGGGAATGCCTCGTGATGCTAGTTGAGATGCGAGATGCCCGGAATGTGGGGGGCCGGATGCCCGGTGGCCTGGGAGGCTGAATGCCGGGGAACCTCGGAGGTCTTTGCCCGAGGGGATGATGAAATTGATGATTTGAGAAATGGGTGATGTGGTGATCAATTGAAAAGTAAAAAGTGGAAATTAAACCATGATATGATATGCATGATGATATGCATGATGATGATAATGATATGCGATGTGAAATAATGATGATCACCCATGATGATATGATATGCATGATGATATGCATGATGATGATGATGATATGATATGCATGATGATATGCAAGATGATGATGATGATATGATATGCATGATGATATGCAAGATGATGATGATGATATGATATGCATGATGATATGCATGGTGAAGATTGTTGACACCTAAAATTTTGGCTACCCATTTAGTTTGCTGCATTAAGAAATCAGGGATTAATTTTTAAGCCCTAATATATATATATATATATATATATATATATTAATTGCATAGCATATAGATTTTGGTGCATATGTTTTTAATTTGCATTTTTTTACATTTATTTCTTGGACCGGTGACGGATGGGTCGAATTAGTGGTTTTGGGTTTTAAATTAGCAGGCTGGGGTAGGCCCACGAATGGAGAAAATTAACTCAAGCCCATTGTTGTTTAATTAATTATCTTGTGAAAAATTAAGATTTGATGCGATATTATGATGATTTTTTGTAAATTAAAAAATCGCATTGTAATCTTATCTTTATCAATAGATGATGAAATCGGGGGTGAATATTCATGAGATAGGGATTTTTGTGATCAAGAGGTTATAAGCAATATTCATGAGATGAAAATATTAACAAAAAGATCACGTTTTGTTTCGTCTATAAAAGGATGCGTACGGAGTTCAATCGTAGGAGGCTTTTTCGAGGGTCTTTTTCTCTTGGTCGAAGTAAAAGAAGAGTGAAAGAGTGAAAAGGGCTTTCTTCCTCGTCCATCTTCAGTCAAAAGGGAGCTTTTTCTCTTTTCTTTTCCTGAAAAACTGCAAAAAAAAAAAAAAAGGGAAAAGTTTGCAAGGAGAGTGACGTGAGAGAGAGAGAGAGAGAAGGGAAAAGGTAAAAGTAAAAAGGCAGAGGTGAGGGGACGTTTACTGTTCATCGTCTCCCTCACACTCGCCGACTCCGCTTTGCCCTCCACCGGCAGCCGCGAAGCCACCGAGCCGCACGGGTCGCCTCATCCGCACGGCGCTCGGACCTCCGCCTCGGCACCTCGCCTCCGCGGCGCCTCGCCTCCTGCTCGCTCGGTGGCCGAAGCCCGCCACGCCTGCGCCCTGCTACGACAGCTCGCTCCGCATCACCGCGCCAATCCCTGCCGTTGCGACCCTCCTCTGCAGATCTATCTCCGCCTTCAGATCCCAAGCCACCGGTGACCCAGAGTTGCAGCCGAGTCGAGATCCAACACCCGAAGTCCCTCCGCTTGAAAATCCGAGGTCCCCGATGACGAAGCCCCGGACCTAGCTCGACGCTTCCCTTTCGCCGGTCCGAGCCTCATCGAAGACCCGGATCCGACGCCACCATCACTTCGTGCCGCGACGCTCACCCCCGATCCGGTTCTCTCACTGGACGCCACGCCCAACAGCTCGATCCAGACGCCAGAGCTCCTCATCGCAGCCACCAGAGGTCTCCCGTCGTCCCTACAGCGCCCCGCCGGCTGAAGCTCGTGATCCGAGCGCCTCGACGCAGCCCCCGCGACGCAGGCCCGTGCCGACCCACAACAATCTCCTCGCCGGAGCTCCTCACCGTGCACCTGCTGTGCCCTCGCCAAAGCTCTGACGTAGGCCATCCTCCGCCTGGCGCCGTCCACCATTGTTGCCTTTTTTCTAATTTCCTTTTTAGGTGATTTACTTTTTATCCTTTTATTTTTATTTATTTATCTAGTTATTTTAAGTGTTGTCATTTTTGCTTAAGTTAGAACATGGGATGTCAATTTTAATTATTTGTATAGTTTAGGCATTATCCTTAAGGTTTTGCCCAAAACTATATAATTATTAATTTGGTCCGTAAGATGTCGGATCATTTTTTTAATTATATTAATTTTTGGGCATTTTGTCGATAGCACATTAATTGTTGAATCAATATATCTATTAATTTGATCCGTAAGAATTCGGATCAGATTTTTAGTTATTTTGATCTTCTTGTCGTGACATTCAAGATTATAGTAATCGTTAATTTGACCTGTGAGATGACACGTTATTTTTCGATTATTTTAATCTTTTATTTGATTGAATATCTTGATTGTTTAGATTTAATGTTTAGTTGATAATTGCTTATTTTTGAAAACCACTAAAAAATCTAAAAAATATTTGAATTAGGATTCAGTTTGTTTTGGAATATTTCTTGTTATCTTGCATATCTAGAATAGGGATTTTATTCCGAATTTAAAAAAAATAAAAAAATCCAAAAAAAGAAAGTGATTCATTTAGGTTGTTAGTTTTTTATTTGAATTGCATGTTTAATTATGTGAAGTTTTAATTTCGAATTTCTTAAAGATAAACACAAGAAAATCATTGTGCATTTTAGATTAGAAGTGCATGTTTCATTTTAAATTTAGATCATCTTTTTAGATAAATTGCATCTTAGATTTAGATAATGTCTTAGTTTAAATTAGGATTTAATCAGACTTAATCCCTAGTTCAAATTAGATAGAATCTTAATCTAGCTAGATCACTTTTGCATTTTTAAATTTCGGATTTCATAAAATTTGTCTTAGGATAAATTAGTTGCAATTTCCAGGAATATATTGCATTTTTAGAATAGAAAAAAATCATGTGCACATTATATAGAATTAAGTCCATGAAATGCATGTCATTTTAGTGATTATTGTTAGGTTCATTTCTAATTAGAAATTGCCCGTCATTAGATTATGTCATTTAATAAATGTCGCATGACATATAACTCGCATACTAAATTGTATGCTGCATGTCATTTTAGTTTAAATAATTTTGTATGTCATTGCATCGCATTGCATGTCATTAGAATTAGGTCATTTAGATTGCATTTAATTATTGTATTTCTTCATGTCATATAGTTTAGGTCATGCTGCCATGTCATATTAAATTATTAGCATGCATCGCATGATTTTCATTAAATAAAGTGAAAAAAAAAATTGAAATTGCGTGTTAATTAGAAATCATATCTAGGGTATGCGCACATGTATGATCACCTCACATGTTAGGAAGTTAAATTAAAATCAATTCAATTGCCAAACATTTTTGAAAATGAAATTAAAAGGTACCGAAAGGGCACTAGGGTAGTCTAGTGTAACCAAGTCCCTGAACTCATAAATCTCTGGTTCGTAGGAGTAAAGTAAATCTCCCCTTACTTTACTTGGGTTTCTAATCGACCCACCAAAAATAGATTAGTGGCGATTCCTGATTGAAAATTATTTGCATGTTAAAAATTCAAACCTAAGTCGCGAATTGGTATGGGCTTGGGAGAGCCCGAGCTAAGCTTAAAGACTTAGTAATCCATTAACCTAGTTTTAGGTGGTGAACTCGAAAAAATTAGGTCGCAACAGCTTGGCGACTCCGCTGGGGACTTGTGTTAAAACACTTAGTGGACTTAGGCCAATTTTTTTAAAAATGTTTTTGTTTGGCAGCGAGGATCCCAGGTATGTCCCTAACATTCCTAAGGTGTTAAATGTTCTTGCAGATGGGAGGTATAAGGGGAGTAATCTTTGCTAACCCCTGTCTTGCAGGTTGGAGTAGGGATGAATGTTTGAATTAAAACTATAGAAGTGTTGTTTGCATTTAAACTGTTGTGCATGCTTTATTGCTTTAGCACTACACTATTGCACACACAACCTGCGGTCGGACCTGGGCTGCGATAGGATTTCTAGGATGGTGTTGAGAAGGATACTTCCTCCAAAGTGAGACTGCTATGTAGAGGTTGACCTTCTCTTACCCGAAATTTCTTTCATGGTGTCGAATGTGTTTGTCCATATCCGTGAGACTACGTGATTATTGGGTATTCCATTCGACTGAGCCGGAGTTAGGGGGACCTGACACGTTAATGCGAGACTGCAACGGTCAGATCATCCTCTTAGCTCCATCTTGTTAAGCCGTCGAGGTAGAAATCGAGCCTCACATCTCATATGCATGTCTATGTGATTGCCATTGATTTTTCTTGGTAAAGTAAGCGTTGACACCTAAATTTTGGCGACCCATTTAGTCATTTATCGCCTTAAAAAATTAGGGATTAATATTATCCCTGAAAAATATTAATTACATAGCATATAGATTTAGGTGCATTTTATTTTAATTGGCATTTTATTTATTGGACCGGTGGCGGATGGGTCGAATTGGTGGTTTTGAATTTTAAATTAACAGGTCGGACTAAGCCCATGAAGAATACAAATTGGTCCAAGCCCGTTTTCTGAAATTGAGATTTGAAATGAGGATTTTTTGGAATTTGAGAAAATTGGATTGTGATCTTATCTTTAAGAATCAGTAAAAAATATTTAGGAGATAAGGAGAATAAGAAGATTTTGGGTGATCGGGAGGTTATAGATTATCTTCGTGTATATTGAAAAAACGAGATAAAATATTCTACGAAGATTACCTATTTTCACCTATAAAAAGCAATCGGGTATGTGGAGATGTGGGGGCTTCTCTTGATCTTTCGTCGAAATAAAAAAATAGAAAACTGAAAGAGAGAAAAAGTGTGGGGGTGACTTCTCTTCGTCCAGGAAAAAGAAAAGTCAAAGAAGTGAAAAGTAAAAAAGAAAAGAAAGGGAGATAGTACGAAGGCAGTGCCGCTGCAGAGAGGAGAAGCGTAAAGGCAGAAGAAAAGGGGGGTAATGTGACCCCTACTGTTCATTGTCTTCCCAACTTGCTGCCCACGTTGCTGCTCCATCCGCGACGCCCGTTGTAGCTCCATCCGCACTGCTCAGAGCTCCTCCGCCTCACCGTGTGACTACTCCTTCACCACCGTTCCTCACCGTTCGCGAAGTCCGACGCCCTCCTCCGCTTTCCGCCGGTAATTGATCCGCCCAACGCCGCCCGCTGCTCCCCGTAGCCGAAGTCTCACCGCGCACGCCGACGCCGCCTGGAAGCCGAGGCCAGGCCGTGACCATTTTGCTTGCAGCCCACTCCAGTTGCAGTGCCCGTCTCCCCCACGACGACCCAGGCGCTGATCGCTCCCGACCCGCGACGCCAAGATCAGGTCCAAACTCCCAGACACTCGAGTGACGACCAACCGCGTTCGCATCTCCATCCGAGGGCCTGTTCCTCTGCCCAGCTCCAGCTGCGACGCCTCTACCCAACGGTCTGTTCGCCGCCGATTCCTCTCGCAAGCCCGGAGCTCTGATTGCGACGCCTTCCAACTCGCAGCCCAGAATCAACCGCACGAGCAAGCCGTGAGTGAGAAAAGCAGGAAAAGAAAAACAAAAAAAAAAAAGAAAAGAGAGGGAAATTAGGTAGTTTTATTTTCTTTTTCTATTAAATTTATTTTATTTATTTATTTTAAGTTTAGTTGTTATTGTGAAAATTTGAAGTGATCTTTATGGATTTTGTAGGCATTATCCGCGGTGGTCTTCCCCATGATTATTGTGATTACTATTTTGATCCGTAAGATATCGGATCATTTTTTTTATTACATTAATTTTTGGGGCTTGTCGATAGTATTTTAAGTGTTGGATCAATATAACTATTAATTTGATCCGTAAGAATTCGGATCAGATTTTTAGTTATTTTGATCTTTTTGTCGTGATAATCGAGTTAGGATAATCGTTAATTTGACTTGTGAGACAATAGGTTATTTTTTTCGATTATTTTAATCCTTTATTTGATTGAATATCTTGATTGTTTAGATTTAGTTGATAATTGTTTTCTTTAACCACTAAAAAAAACTCTAAAAATATATGAATTATGATTCAGTTTGTTTTGAAATATTTTTTGTTATCATGCATATCTAGGATAGGGATTTCAATTTGAAAAATATAAAAAATTGCATAAGTCATTTAGGATTTTAGTTACATGTTTAATTATGTGGCAATTTATATTAATTTCGAAATTAATATAAAAAAACAAAAAAAATCATCATGCATATATCATGTTGAATTAGGGCATTCTTTGCACGTCATCGCATATTAGATAAATTGCATGTTAGATTAAGATAATATCTTAGTTTAAATTAGGATTTAATGTGACTTGATCTTTAGTTTAAATTAGATAGAACTTTAATCTAGCTAGATCATTTTTGCAATTTTAAATAGAAATATCAAATGCATGCCATTTAGTTTTTATTAAGTTCATTTAATTAGAACTTCTTTGTCATTAGACTAAGTCATTTAATAAATGTCGCATGACATATAACCCGCATACTAAATTGTACGTTGCTTGTCATTTTAGTATGTCATCACATTGCATTGCATGTCATTAGAATTAGGTCATTTAGATTGCATTTAATTATTGCATTTCTTCATGTCATATAGTTTAGGTCGTGCTGCCATGTCATATTAGATTATTAGTATGCATCGCATGATTTTCATTAAATAAAGTGAAAACAAAAACAAAAATTGAAATTGCGTGTTAATTAGAAATCATATCTAGGGTTGTTGATGTGAATTCTGATTTAACAATGCAGATGCTTTCATTGTTTCTAGGTATGTTTTGCAATATTTAATTACTTTCTTGAGTGTTAAATTGGTGGTATGTGCACATGTATGATCACCCCACATGTTAGGAAGTCAAATTAAAATCAATTCAATTGCCAAACATTTTTGAAAATGAAATAAAAAGGTACCGAAAGGGCACTAGGGTAGTCTAGTGTAACCAAGTCCCCGAACTCATAAATCTCTGGTTCGTAGGAGTAAAGTAAATCTCTTGTTACTTTACTTGGGTTTCAACCTATCAAAAATAGATTAGTGGCGACTCCTGATTGAAAATTATTTGCATGTTAAAAATTCAAATCTAAGTCGCGAATTAGTATGGGCTGGGGAGAGCCCGAGCTAAGCTTAAAGACTTAGTAATCCATTAACCTAGTTTTAGGTGGTGAACCCGAAAAATCTGGTCGCGACAGTAAAGTTTCTATCCCTATACCATGCAATTTATTTTGTCATGCTTTTGGTCTGTCCATGACAATCTAGGATAGTCATTTGATCTAATTCCTTTCAAAAATGAAATGAACTGCCATACAATGAATCATTTGGAAAATAAAAAATTGGAAATTTGTTTTCAATTTATGTCTTGGCTTTTCCTAGTTCATGTTTAGGAAATTTCGTCCCTACTGGGGCGTCCCATGTCTTTATTTTTCTAGTCCAATTTTAAGAAATCCTTTTCATTGTGGACTTTTCTTAACTAAAAAATAGATTGTTGTCATGGATCGGTTTTCTCAGTATACCTCGTTCTTACATATCTCCATTTTCCTTAGGTGATCAAGAACTAGAATGGCTGACCAAACCGAAATGCGTGATCGTATCTCCGCTATGGAAGACCAACTCCGACAGTTGCTCGCCTCTATGCAATTCATGACAGCTCAAATCCAATCACTCCGAACGGATTTGACTCATGCACCTGCTCTCCCTGAGACAGTAGTCCTGAAGTAGTCAGGCAAGACCCAAATGAGCAATAGCAACATGGCTGACCTGGAAGATGACCCACTGTTGGTCGCTGCTGAAAAAACTAAACTTGACAATGTCCCTAAGATGGGGCAAGATGAAGTGGAAGTGATGGACACTCTGGGGCAGCCTAGTGGCAAGTTTGATTACCTGGTGAAGTATTTGGCTCCTCCTAGCTTTTACTTTGACTCCCGCAACATAGTTCCAAGTGGATGGGATGACATGGATGATCTGACGTCTCCAAAGATAGAGAACTCTGATGACGCCTTGGAAGGAATCACGGGTCTGTTTGATGACCTCTTCATAGGAGCCAATGACGAAGGACCTTCGGAAGACATGGACGTTAGCTTGCAAGAGTAACTTGTTCGATTGCACCTCCCCTGCGTGGGAATTCTTATTGCTTTTTAGGAATTGGTTTTCGCTTTTTAGGAATCGTTTTCAATTTTTTCTCTTTTTAGGGGTTTAGGAATCACAATTTCCATTCCAATAATGTAATTCATTTGATTCTATTCAATGAAATTACAATTTTATTTCCAATTTTGAGGACATGATGGAGTATACCAAACTAGTCCAATGACGATATCCAACCATGAAAAAAGAAAAATATCATCCACGGAGAAATCCTGAGGGCTGGACTTTCTCATGCTTCCTCCAAAATTTTTTTTTGAAAACAAAAGCATTTCACTGCTTTAAAAAAAAAAACATTTTCCCAAAGCTTGTAGCAGATTAAACCTATTTGTTTGTCTGACTCATTTGCTTCTTGTCTCAGAACATGATTCTATAACTTGTTATGACAAGGGACATCTGAGAATGGCGTATCAAGTTTCAATGATCATAAACTTGACTTGTGATCAACAGGTTTAGAGCGCACTTGTAATGAAAAAGATTTGGGGCAAGTAAAAGAGGACCATCATTCCCTGGTGGAAGAGTTGACAAATTGATGGCATGATAGGTTTTGGTAGTGCCCAGACTGGGACAAAGTCTTAACCTGAGCCAAAATGGATGTGCAATTTGAATTTACTTTTATGTTGCATAGTATCATACTGATGCACGTTCTCTTGTGCAGGGGCAAAAGTGGATTTTCAGTCTTGAATGATAGGCACAATCCAAAGACATCAACTGCTGAGGCAATTCCCATTGTAGAGGAATCCTTGAATGAATGCTTAAAATCATTTTGCAGTATAGAAAACTCTTTGAAGTTGACATGCTTAAAGCTATTGAGTTTTTTTTAAACAAAAAAAAAAAAAGAGTTTTGCATGATGACTCTTACATGTTTTATCCACCAATTCCACTAAAGAACATCAAGATAGACTAATTTAATGAATGATGTGGAATTGATTGAGTATACTAAATGAGACGAGTCGGGATGATGAAAGGCAAACCTTATCTTATACACAGTCCCATATTCATACACTTGTGAGATGAGTGTAGGAAGGTTCATATCCATAAGGTAAAGAGTTTTCTCGCAAAAGGTACGGCAACCGAAGTGATGAGAGGCAATTCATACCTCTATCCCAAACACTACAGGTGATCCATTGCTTAACCCTTTTGATCCCATACACTTATCAATATTCTTTTCAAATTACCCCTATCAAGAATCACCCCACATCGGGGCAACTAAGAGATCAAATGGCATCATGAGGTGAGGAAAATGGATTGAAATTTTCTTGCTCTCACTTACATCAATCTTCAAGACATGCTATTACATTGAATTCATGTGTTAATTTAAGTGTCTTAAGATGATGAAGAGCATTTCTTTCTCTATCCCATACACTTATATCCTTTGCATAGCCCACTTGAGCCTGCAATTTCATTTCTTTAAACCCAGTTGGTGATCATCCCCCACACTGGGGAAGGACAAAAGGCAAATGAAGACTCTTGAAAAGTTCAAGTGTCATTCAAAGTGTAGTTTGCTTGACGCATGCATTATGTGCAAGAATTGAATTCAAAATAGAACTAAGGGGCATAAAAAAACAGTGTGCCTGGTAAAAGTAAGGCTGATGCCCATGAAAAGAAGTGAAGAAAAAATGCATGAGAACAAGGGGCATGAAAAAGCAATGTGCCTGGTAAAGCAAGGCCAATGCCCATGAAAAGAAGTGAAAAAAATGAATGAAAACTAGGGGGCATAAAAAGCGGTGTGCCTGGTAAAAGCAAGGTCAATGCCCATAGATGAAAAAAAAAAAAAAGAGTCAAGATAGGTGACTGTCAATTGCAAGAATCGAATTCCAATGGAGTAAATACTCAAAAAACTCAAATGGTGAGTTTTTACCATTAATGGGGCATTTTATGAAGACAATCCCCGATGATGAAAAAGAAAACTGGTGGCAATGCCAAGATGATCATCACCTCTCACATTTTACATACATTTTGAACCTAATGATCCTTTCATTTCTCAACCCATGAACCCAACCTACGTTACGTCCCTTACAAAGTCTCTTCAGATTAGGGCACTTGAATTAACGTAGGAGTTCATATGTTTATAAGCATCGCTAGAAGAAGTGCGAGCAAGATTATTTCTTTTTCATTTTGCAGGGTTCTTGACTTGTAAACCCGGAGATGATTACAAGACAATTCATTCAATAGCTTTGACTCAAAGAGTCCTTTTGTTAAGCCGTTGACCAAGCCCTCATTATGGTCCCGTTAAAGACCTCTTAGATTGGTAAGATCGTACCGCTTGCGAGAATACTCGGACCCATGTCGATATGATAAAATTGAGTGATTCTCATAAAATAGCCATCCTAAATGAAAGTGAGTGAAAGTCCTTTCTAACCGAAAGTCTCTCATTTAGTATTTTTAAGAAATCCATGTCATGAGTAAAGATTGTCTTGAATGATAATTCTCTCCAGTGGAAATTTGGGTGATGCAAAGGTCATTATGCATAAACCCCGATTGAGTTGATGAAAACCTCACCGAATTTTGAAATGTCCATTCTAGAGTAGCTTAGATTGTCTATCTCTTTGATGAATGCATATCAGTTTTTGCTCTTATTCATGTCTGACAAGTAATTCAATTTCCTTTCAGAATGTTTCATGATATTAAAAGATGAGAAACCTCCACCAGGAGGTGAAAGACCTCCATAGGATATCCAAATTCCAAAAAGACATATTCCCAAGAATCAGAGATATCATCAGGTAAGTATATCTCTACCATACTCTAAAATACTTGTCATTATGCAGGTATTCTCTCTCAAGTACATCGACACTTGACTTGGTCAAGTTGTCCAATTATATCGACCTGGCGTGCTTTCGTAACCCAGAGTCATTTTCATCGACTCTGATGTGCTTTTGTAGCCCAGAGTCCCTTTAATAGACCCGGCGTGCTTTTGTAGCCCGGTGTCCTTCATATTGACCTAGCGTGCTTTCGTAGCCCAGGGTCATTTTTATCGACTCGGCGTGCTTCCGTAGCCCGATGTCTCTTTTTTGACCTGGTGTGCTTTCGTAGCCCGAGTTCCCCTCTTTATTGACTCGGCATGCTTTCGTAGCCCGATGTCCTTTATATTGACCTGCCGTGCTTTCGTAGCCCAGAGTCCCTTTTTATCGACTCGGCGTGCTTTTGTAGCCCGATGTCCCTTTATATTGACCTGGCGTGCTGTCATAGCCCAGAGTCCCTTTTGAAAACACCGACACTCGATTGAGTTGTCCCCCAAAGATTTTCCTCCAAATTCAATCTGATTAAGGCGACCGAAGAACGGTTCGGGTCCTGGTCAATTGACCTCTGTTGCAAGGCTGGGCGACCGAAGAATGGTTCGGGTCCTAGCCAAGCAAAACCTCGTTTAGGCGACCGTAGAATGGTATGGGTCCTAGACAACATTTATTGCTCTAACAGGCGACCGTAGAATGGTACGGGTCCTAGAAAAACAATTTCCTCATTCAGGCGACCGTAGAATGGTACGTGTCCTGAAAAATCAATTTTCCATCAAGGCCACCGTAGAATGGTACATGTCCTCGACAATACCTATTCCCTATTTTAGGCGACCGTAGAATAGTACGGGTCCTAGACAAAACCTATTTCCTTATTCAGGCGACCGTAGAATGGTACGAGTCCTGGAAGGTAAATCCCTGTTTAGGCAACCGTAGAATGGTACGGGTCCTAGACAAAACCTAAATCCTCATTTAGGCGACCGTAGAATGGTACGGGTCCTAGACACAACCAAACACTGTCATACTAGGCAACCGTAGAATGGTACGGGTCCTAGGAAAGCAGTCTCTTTGCAAAACCATGTTACTATTCTGAGCGACCGTAGAATGGTACGAGTCCTGGACATGTAATACCAACTATATTGAATCACTCTACCCTCCTTGAAGGTAAGTCATTCCAGGTAAGTCTTTTATCATCTGCATTAGCATTTCCATACATCATATAAGTTGCATCAAAAAATAGAATTCATTTTCCAACAAAAAGCATCCATTGCATATGCATAGTCAAAATTTAGGTCTCAATTTGTATTTGAAGGCAACCTCTTCGAGCTCACCTTCAAATAGGGGCAGCTGTTGACCCCTAAAATTTTGGCTAACCATTTAGTCATTTGCCGCATTAAGAAATTAGGGATTAATTTTAACCCCTAATATATATATATATATATATATATATATTAATTGTATAGCATATAGATTTTGGTGCATATGTTTTTAATTTGCATTTTTTTACATTTATTTTGGACCGGTGGCGGATGGGTCGAATTAGTGGTTTTGAGTTTTTAAATTAGCAGCTGGGCTAGGCCCACGGAAGGAGAAAATTAACCCAAGCCCGTTGTTGTTTAATTAATTATCTTGTGAAAAATTAAGATTTGATGCGATATTATGATGATTTTTGAAAATTAAGAAAATCGCATTGTAAACTTATTTTTATCAATAGATGATGAAATCGGGGGTGAATATTCATGAGATAGGGATTTTTTGTGATCAAGGGGTTATAAGCAATATTCATGAGATGAAAATATTAACAAAAAGATCACGTTTTGTTTCGTCTATAAAAGGATGCGTACGGAGTTCAACAGCAGGAGGCTTTTTCGAGGCTTTTTCTCTTGGTCGAAGTAAAAGAAGAGTGAAAGAGTGAAAAGGGCTTTCTTCCTCGTCCATCTTCAGTCAAAGGGGAGCTTTTTCTCTTTTCTTTTCCTGAAAAACTGCAGAAAAAAGGAAAAGTTTGCAAGGAGAGTGACGTGAGAGAGAGAGAGAGAGAGAGAGGAAAAGGTAAAAGTAAAAAGGCAGAGGTGAGGGGACGCCATCGGTCATCGTCTCCCTCACACTCGCCGGCTCCGCTTTACCCTCCACTCGTAGCCGCAAAGCCACCGAGCCGCACGTGTCGCCTCATCCGCATGCCGCTCGGACCTCCGCCTCGGCACCTCGCCTCCGCAGCCGCCTCGCCTCCTACTCGCTCGGTGGCTGAAGCCCGCCGTGCTCGCGCGCCTTGCTACGACAGCTCGCTCCACATCACCGCGCCAATCCCTGCCGTTGCGACCCTCCTCTGCAGATTTGTCTCCGCCGTCAGATCCCAAGCCACCGGTGACCCAGAGTTGCAGCCGAGTCGAGATCCAGCACCCGGAGTCCCTCCGCTTGCAAATCCGAGGTCCTCGACGACAGAAGCCCCGGACCCAGCTCGACGCTTCCCTTTCGCTGGTGCCGAGCCTCATCGAAGACCCAGATCTGACGCCGCCATCACTCCGCGCCGCAACGCTCGCCCCCGATCCGGTTCTCTCACTGGACGCCGCGCCCAACAGCCCGATCCAGACGCCGGAGCTCCTCATTGCAGCCACCAGAGGCCTCCCGCCATCCCTGCAGCGCCCCGCCGGCTGAAGCCCGTGATCCGAGCGCCCCTACGTAGCCCCCGCGATGCAGGCCCGTGCCGACCCACGACAATCTCCTCGCCAGAGCTCCTCACCATGCACCTGCTGTGCCCTCGCCGGAGCTCTGACGCCGGCCATCCTCCACCTGGCGTCGTCCACCATTGTTGCCTTTTCTTTTTTTTTTAAATTTCCCTTTTAGGTGATTTACTTTTTATCCTTTTATTTTTATTTATTTATCTAGTTATTTTAAGTGTTGTCATTTTTGCTTAAGTTAGAACATGGGATGTCAATTTTAATTATTTGTATAGTTTAGGCATTATCCTTAAGGTTTTGCCCAAAACTATATAATTATTAATTTGGTCTGTAAGACGTCGGATCATTTTTTTAAATTATATTAATTTTTGGGCATTTTGTCGATAGCACATTAATTGTTGAATCAATATAACTATTAATTTGATCCGTAAGAATTCGGATCAGATTTTTAGTTATTTTGATCTTAGTGTCGTGACATTCAGGATTATAGTAATCGTTAATTTGATCTGTGAGATGACAGGTTATTTTTTCGATTATTGTAATCCTTGATTTGATTGAATATCTTGATTGTTTAAATTTAATGTTTAGTTGATAATTGCTTGTTTTTGAAAACCACTAAAAAATCTAAAAAATATTTGAATTAGGATTCAGTTTATTTTGGAATATTTCTTGTTATCTTGCATATCTAGAATAGGGATTTTATTCCGAATTTTAAAAAAAAATAAAAAAATCCAAAAAAAGAAAGTGCATTCATTTTGGTTGTTAGTTTTTTTTATTTGAATTGCATGTTTAATTATGTGAAGTTTTAATTTCGAATTTCTTAAAGAAAAACACAAGAAAATCATTGTGCATTTTAGATTAGAATTGCATGTTTCATTTTAAATTTAGATCATCTTTTTAGATAAATTGCATCTTAGATTTATATAATGTCTAGGTTTAAATTAGGATTTAATATGACTTAATCCCTAGTTCAAATTAGATAGAATCTTAATCTAGCTAGATCACTTTTGCATTTTTAAATTTCGAATTTCATAAAATTTGTCTTAGGATAAATTAGTTGCAATTTCCAGGAATATATGGCATTTTTAGAATAGAAAAAAAATAATGTGCACATTATATAGAATTAAGTCCATGAAATGCACGTCGTTTTAGTGATTATTGTTAGGTTCATTTCTAATTAGAAATTGCCCGTCATTAGATTATGTCATTTAATAAATGTCGCATGACATATAACTCGCGTACTAAATTGTATGCTGCATGTCATCTTAGTTTAAATAATTTTGTATGTCATTGCATCGCATTGCATGTCATTAGAATTAGGTCATTTAGATTGCATTTAATTATTGCATTTCTTCATGTCATATAGTTGAGGTCATGCTGCCATGTCATATTAAATTATTAGCATGCATCGCATGATTTTCATTAAATAAAGTGAAAACAAAAATTGAAATTGCGTGTTAATTAGAAATCATATCTAGGGTTGCTGATGTGAATTCTGATTTAACAATGTAGATGCTTTCGTTCCTTCTAGGTATGTTTTGCAATATTTAATTGCTTTCTTGAGTGTTAAATTGGTGGTATGCCCACATGTATGATCACCTCACTTGTTAGGAAGTTAAATTAAAATCAATTCAATTGCCAAACATTTTTGAAAATGAAATAAAAAGGTACCGAAAGGGCACTAGGGTAGTCTAGTGTAACAAAGTCCCCGAACTCATAAATCTCTGGTTCGTAGGAGTAAAGTAAATCTCCCGTTACTTTACTTGGGTTTCTAATCGACCCACCAAAAATAGATTAGTGGCGACTGCTGATTGAAAATTATTTGCATGTTAAAAATTCAAATCTAAGTCGCGAATTAGTATGGGCTTGGGAGAGCCCGAGCTAAGCTTAAAACTTAGTAATCCATTAACCTAGTTTTAGGTGGTGAACCCTAAAAAATTAGGTCGTGACAATGATGATGATAATGATATATGATATGACATGTGTAATATGATGATGTCATGATGATGGTGATATCTATGATATGATGATAATACACATGTATGTGTTATAAATTGATATGATGATGCATGATAGTATGCGTATGGCTTCAAGGTAAGTTATGCCTGCAACGCATGTATGATCTGCCTGATGCATTGAGTTGTTATTGTATTTCCCTATCTGCTGAGTGGTTGTACTCACTCCTTTTGGGGATAACATTTCAGATTAGCAGTATGCCGATTCCTGCCGTCACGCGGGGTACATTTTACGGGATACCATCCGATGTAGAGGTCGAGTGTGCTGAGATAGACTGTCCCTCTATTCCCGTACTGACTTTTATTCGAGTACGTTGTCTAGTGATGTACGATATGGGCCTGGCTGGGGGCCCTATTATTCAGGAGTTTATATCCGTACATGTTCGTCGGGATGGAGCGATGCGAGGGATGTTGCCACCGCCACCGCCTGATGCACCGGGTTGGGTATGAGACCGTGCGCGATGGGTAGGAGCTGGATCCTTTTTGGGAGTTATTTAGCCGACACTTATGATGAGGGGAATTGTACACGTGAGATGTTGAGGGTTGAGGGTTCTTTTTGAAGTTTTAGGCTGGACGTGACTGAGTCCTAGCTTTTCCTTTTGATGTACCGACCCGAGAGTAGCCCCATCTTGAAAGAATATGTAAATAAAGTGTCGTCGCTTGTTTATAAAAATCATGATGTTTAGTGGTGTGTATTTGTATCATGGTTAGTAGGGGGAGAGACGTGATATCTAATTTGCTTCCGCTAATGAGTCGCGCTGGAACCGTTTTGTTTAAAAAAAAAAGTGTCTATAAATTACGATGCATCTTCTTAGAAAGACAGAAAGGTAATAAGGAGTAACATTGGCGCTGGTGACGACCTGCGAAGGGTTCGGGGTGTCACACCCAAAGCCTTTTCGCCGCCGCTTTTCCTCTTTATATATAGTATTATATCTATAAGGTAAAATAAAGGGAAATATAATAAAATTAAATATTGGTAGATCCAAATAATATTAATGTCTAGGTGATGCGAAAATTATTTTTGTTAGGGCCAAATTAATCCCTAATTTTAGGGGTGTAAATGGTTTAGTTCGATTCGGTTTTTTTGGAAAAACCGAACTGAACCGAACCAATAAAGAAATTGATTGAATCAAACTGAAATCTAATCCGAATGAAACCGAACAGAATCAAAATCCCGATTCGGTTTGGTTCGATTTTGTTTGATTTTTCGGTTTTTACTTTGGTGTTTATTTTTTTTTTCTACATACACCGCTTCCTATAAATTTTTTATTTTTTAAAAGTCGATTTTTATTTAGCTTTTATTCTTTTTTTCCTTTTCTTTCTTTTTCTTCTTCTTCATTGGCCGGTTGCTAGCCACGGTAGTGTTTGACGACCTACCAGAGATGAGCTTGAGCCTCGCCACAGGTCGGCGAAGCTCGAACTCACTAGATTTTGGCGAGGTCAAGCCTTGCTTGATCTAGCTAAGTCGAGCTCGCTCGACGCTGTGCGAGCTAGGCGAGGCTCGAGCATTGCCGAATGTCGCCAGAGCCTCGTCGAAGGTTGCTAGAGCTTGGTAGATGTCTAGCAACCTCCAACAAGGCTCAAGCCCCACTCAAGTTGTGGCACCCCTCGACGGCCCCCGATCCGATTAGGGTCGCCACAGTTCGCTTACCTTTCACTTTCCCTATTAACATTTCACTCGATACCATTTCAATTCAGCAGGTCCATACAACCTAGGGGTTTACATCTTTTAGATCGGTCCCTTGCGCAATTTAAATACGGAAGCACATCTAACAAACTCCCTTCTCTATATTCAGAAAACGATGCACACCTACTAAACATCTTATATAAGTTAAAGCTGAACACGTTTATTTACATAAAGCAGATGGACATCTTTAGTTGGTACATCGAAATACCAATGTTTCTATACTCGGCTATACTTCAAAAGATGACCGACATCTTCTCCAACAATCGAATACTTAAAGTCCATCGATCAATGTCGGCGTCCAAAAGTTCCCTCCTTTGCTATCCTTTTCCTCGCAGTCATATCCAACCGCTCAAACCATCTACTAATATGAAATGTTGGTCCCCAAAAGGGGTGAGTACAACCACTCAGCAGATAAAGGAATCCAATAACCACTCAATGCATCATACAAGTTATACATGTATTGCAGGCATTACTTACCTTGAAGCCATGCATATACTATCATGCATCATCACCACAGTCATAACACATACATGTGTATCATCATGTCATACTCATATCATGTCATCATGACATTATTATATCACACACATGTCATCATCATCATATACATGACACCATCATACCATACACATGTCATCATCATCATGGCATCATCATATCACACATATATGCATATCATAATGCCATATCATATATCATCATCATCATGCATATCGGCATGCCATATCATATATCATCATCATTATCATCATCATGCATATAATGCATGTCATGCCATGGGTGATCATCATTATATCACGTCACATATCATCATCATGCATATCATCATGCACATCATGCCATGGTTTAATTTCCACTTTTAGCTTTCAATTTGATCACCACATCACACATTCCTCAAATTATCAATTTCCTCATCCCCTTAGGCAAAGACCTCCGAGGCTTTTGGCATTCAGCCTCCCAGGCCACCGGGCATCCGGCCCCCCCACATTCCGAGCATCTCGCATCCCAACTGGCATCGCGAGGCATCCCCCTGGGCACAAACCTCCAGGGCTTCCGGAATTATGTACCGACATACCACCAGGCCTCCCCTAGAATTACGTACCGTATACCACCGGGCATCCCGACACTCCCGGGGCCATCCGACAATGCATCTCTATACATTCCGAGCATCATCCTCCACCACAACAATCTCCTCACTTATCATTATCCATGTTTACCAATTTCGGTCTTAATTTAGCATGGCATATGACGTGACATTAGACAAGTCATACTTGGCATGGAATTTACACATGCATCTCAATTCAATGTCATGCATACATCAAGACCTCATCATACATACAACATGGTATAATTATTTATGAAATAAAATTAAATGGAATTTATGGCCAATAAAATAATCCATTTTTCATGCCCTTTTTTCATTTATTTAAATTCCAGCTTTTGTTATTTTCAAAAATATTAAATTTAATATCTATAACTTCCCAAAAATTATAAAAATTAAGGTAAGTGATAAACAAGACAATAGAATAATAATTTCATGCATAATTCATGGCCAAATAGAATTTCACACAATTTCACACTTCTCACAAAATGGCATGTCATTTTCGGGTAAAATCAGAATGCATAGTTTCTGAAGAAATTCGATTAAAATATCCATACGACCTCCAAAAATTACAAAATTTTACTGAGTTACAGCCAAGGTATTTTCATACATCTTTTATGAAGACTTCCAAGCCAGATTATTTTTAAATTATTTTCTATAGTCTCACGAAGCTTCTGGATCTATTACCGAATCGTCCAGTGCATGCTTCTCCGAAATACTGAGTTTTCACCTACCTTTTCTTCTTTGTTTCCTCTGAAATTTAGATATGTTATACATCAATATGTTCTATACAAGTTTCATGAAGGGATCTAAGTCAAATAACCAAAGTATAGTCGTCATTTAGGTCCATAGTGTCTCGGGTGTCCTGTAATACATCTCCAGAATTACCGTCTTCAAGATCTAGTCGATTTACCAGGTTATACTTGTTCATTTCACTTCAAATTTGAGTATGTTGTCTTTTAAGATGTCCCCTACAACTTTCATGAAAGAGAGATTCATAGCACAAATCAACATGCAACCACAAATCCAACAAGATGTCAGTGAAATCGTTCCAGATCTGAGGTCTCCGTAGAATGAGAGTTTAACCCCTCAAATATCCATAATTTTCCACGAAATTTCAGTATGTTGTAGTTCAAGATGTTAGCTACAACTCTCATGAAGAAATCGAAGCCAAAATCGGACTCCAAACATGCATGCAAGCTCACACAACATTCTGACTCGAGCAGATTCATGCGAAAACATTCCAGATCTGACATCTCCGTAAGATGAGAGTTTGACCCCTCAAATCTCCATAATTTTCCACCAAATTTCAGTATGTTGTAGTTTAAGATGTCCCCTACAACTTTCATGATAGATCAAAACCAAAATCGAACTCTAAACATGCTTGCAAGCTCACACAACATTCTGACTCAAACTGTTCAAGCGAAAACAGCAACACCGCTCAAGAACAAGCCATCCAAGCTTCGGTTTTCCTCTCCTAATCACCCAAAACTCGACATACATATAACACACACACATGCAAGAGCAACAAAGGACCCCAACTTGCCTCTAGACCACACGAACGGCGGCACACCGGCGACGGACGAACGGTGTGCGGGCGGCGATGGGCGAGCTCCTCCTCTCTCGGCTTCCTCTTCTCTCTCGCAACTCACTCTCTCTCACTTGGCTTGGCCAAATGCCACCCTCTCTCTCTCTCTCTCTCTCTTTCTTTTTTTGGTAGCTTATATATTGCATGCTTTCTTCTCTTGCATGGGGGACAAGTGTAATTGTGGAGGAAGACAAGTGTCCACCATGCTTCACCTCCTTCATGCCACTTGTCCGGTTACATGCAAGGCTGATGGACGTTCTTCTTGGGCCAACCTTGGGCCAGCAAATGGGCTGGTCGACAACCCCTCCTTGGCTCCAATGGGCCGACCATTTGGCCCTCCAAAATCCATACTCTTGGGCCTAAGGCCCAACCTAATTAAACCCACAATTTCCCTTTCAATTATTCATCTTTAATTTTTTCTTTTAAGAATTTAATTACTAAATTCCACATGGCCAAAATCTTGAAATCATAATTCCATAAATCCCAATTTATAAAACACATGGCCAATGATAGGATTTTCTTTCCTATCAAATACTTGTCCATTAAAAGCTTGGTTATAAATCTTATTGCAAATTATGGATTAAATGGCCATAAGATAACTTGATGGTACTTCCATCACATATTCATAGACTTTAATGTAATTAGAGATCATTATGAATTTTGGGATGGCACACAAGTGGCCGAATCTAGCGGGGGTCGGGGCGAGCTCGGCCTTGCCAACATATGATGAGGCTTGAGCTCGCCTCGGCCGGTCGCCGGCCGCCACTATGGCCGTGGATCGGCCAATGAAGAAGAAGAAAAAGAAAAAAATTTAAAAAAATGATTTTTACAAAAAACAAAAAGAAAACACAAAAAAAATGAAAATTTTTAGATTTTATCGGTTGTTTCGGTTAACCAAACCAATAAAAATGAACTAGTTAATTTTTTTGTTTTTTTTTTGTTTTTAATAAGAATCGAACCAAAATATCTAATATTTAATCAAAATTTAGGCATCATGAGCTGTTTCTCTTTGAAGGTAAGCTTGCAAAGGTTGCATTCAAAGATGATTTGATACCTAAATTTTGCCCATGCATATGTAATAGATAATTTCTTAGTTGGGACCAAGTATCCTATGCATAATACATACTAATAAGAAGATACTTATAATTACTTATTGCGAAGGAGTGACACATAGAGCAAACTTGAGTTTTTTTGCAAATACCAGGGTATCATTTTATCTGATGATGCAGGGGAGCTACTTTTTCAGGACTCGGACATCTCTCCGGTTGCTTGTTGGAGCAACGAATTATCGCCAAGGAGTCGGGGGTATCTCCAGTTAGGGGTGTGCAACCGGACCAGCCCACCTGGAAAACAGGTTCGGGAACCGGTTCCGATTGAAACCAGTTCGGGAACTAGTTCCCAAAGTTCAAACCCTGTTTGAACCCCAGTCCGAACCGGTTCCGAGGAATACCCACGTGGAACTGGATCGACCGGACCGGATCGGGAACCAGTTTGAGAATTGGTTTGAGAACTGGTTTTTATGGCAAAACCCTAATTTGATTCTAACTTTCTATCTTTACTCTCAAGCTCTCACCTCCGCCGATCCATCCGAGCGCTACGCCGCTGACGCTACTTCCGCTCGCCCACCGTCGCCTTCCTCCCAGACACCCACAGCTGGGAATGCCCCTGACAACACCGGCTTTGTCAACATCACCGACCTCCAGGGCGGCAAGGTGGGCTTCGGCGCCGTCGCCCTCGGGTCCAAGCTCGACTCGTCGTACACCAAGTCAGTGAAGCAGATCCCCTACAACATCTCCGTCCTCCGATCAGCGCCCCCATCTTGGTCCCGGCCATCCTCGCTGCCTCGGCGTCGTTGGCCTCGGACACGAATGTGATGGCGCTACTCGAGAAGGCTGGGTGCAAGACATTCGCGGGCCTCCTTGTCTCGAGCGGCATCATCAAGACGTACCAGTTGGCTTTGGACAAGGGCTTGACAGTGTTCGCGCTCGACGTGAGCTCGTGTCGCTCCTGCTGTACCACGCGGTGGCAGACTACACCCCGATCAGGTCCCTGAAGATGAGCAATGCCCCGATTAGCACCCTCGCCATGAATGGCGTCGGGAAGTACGATTTCATCGTGAAGACCGTTGGTGACTCCGTCGCGCTCGACATTGAGGTCGACTCCTCGCGGGTGGCCAGCATGGTGCTCGACTCCACCCCCGTTGCGATCTTCACCATTGACAGCGTCCTCCTCCCCGCCGGGTTGTTCGACAAGTCCCCGTCCCCCGCGTTGGCGCCGGAGCCGGTAAGCACGATTTTTACTCTTCGTCATGAGCTGCCGGCTAATTAGTTCTACTTACCCCATGATATGATCTATATTGTTGAATTTGATCCCTTTTCTAGTTGATTTTTCTGCTGAATTTAGTGGTTGGCTAATCTTCCAAGGTTTCATATGTTATTCCCTGCTTTGGACTGGTAGAAGTCTAGCATCTTAATTCGCAGAATCGCCTAAATGAAGTAGGTCCGTGAGGATCTTGATTTTCGTGAGTGACTATTTAAACTGAATGGTTGCTCGGGTCTGTGAGCATTGTGAATTCCTCTTTTATTTTATGAAAGTCTAGTTTTGAATCTCTCCGGCTGTTTGCTCTTTTGATTCGTTTTCGTTTGTTACTTGTTCACAATCCAATATCAAGGAAGGTGAAAAAATTGATTATTTGCCATTATTGCCATGTCTTGTTTTGTCTTGAACCCATTTTGCTTCAGCTTGTTTATGTCGAATAGGTTATTCCACAGGGAGTATTATGTGAAGCTTGTAATTCTTGTTCGTGACAGAGATAATAGGAAACTTGAAGTTGAGTAAAAATGGAGTGATTTCTTATGTTAGACCATGAATTACATAGTGCCAGAAGATCAACATTCTACATTTCCAATGCACACCTAATGAGAGATTTGATTTATTATGTTAGACCATGAATTACTTTCTATCTCCAAAGTTATGTTGAGAGATTTGATTTACTATGAAAACTAATTTATTTTTGTAGAATCCTAATGTTATATAATTTTTTTTTTTTTCAGTTTTCAGTCAATGGATCAAGATAAAGACATATCAATAGAAGTAGAGGGACATAATGAAATGAGTCCACTCAAGGAATTACCATTCCATGGAGCTGATGAAGTGGAAACTGCAACCATAAGTGTGACAAACAAGGTCAGGGAACCTGACTCTCATATTGCTTCGGGTAAAAAGCGAGCTAATCAATCAGATTGTTGGGATCATTTTTCGAGAATTATAGATGAGAAAACACAGAAAACAGTTAAGGTAAAGTGCATTCATTGCGGGATGGATTATGTGCATAATGTTGATCATGGAACCTCTACTATGTGGAAGCACTTGAGAAAGTGCAAAAAATATCTTCGTACAAATAAAAAGCAAATGTTGTTTGCATCACGTGACAAAGATGTGATTGGCGAGGTTGGAGAAAATACTACTACTAATAGTGTCTTAACGACATGGAAGTTTGATCAAGAACGTTGTAGGCATATGCTTGCTCGAATGATTATTATTGATGAGCAGCCATTTTCCATGGTTGAGCGTGTTGGTTTTCGGGATTTTGTTACTAAATTGCATCCTCTTTTTCATTATCTTTCACGATTTATAATGGCAAGAGATTGTATGAAGTTATATCTAAGTGAAAGGACTTTTTGAAAGCTTACTTTGGTAAGCTTAAATCTAGGATTGCACTCAGAACGGATATGTGGAGTTCCATTCAAAACTTGAACTGTTTGTGTCTTACTGCACATTATATTGATGAAAATTAGCAGTTGCAAAAAAGAATAATCAATTTTTTGATGATGCATAGTCACAAGGTAAGGAGATTGGTAAAATGGTGGAGAAATGAATTTATGATTGGGGAATAGAAAGGAAGGTGTCCACAATAACAATAGATAATGCAAATTCAAATAATATGGCCGTTAGTTATTTGAAAGAAAAATTTTCAAAAGAAGGATTTTTGATTTTGAATGGCGATGCTTTACATATAAGATGCACTACTCATATATTTAACTTGATAGTAAGAGACGGATTGAATGAGGTGCGTGATTCTATTGCACGCATCCGAAACATAGTTACGTATGTGAGGAGTTCTCCGGCGAGAGCTAAGACATTCAAAGCTTGCATTGAGAGTGAGAGGATTGCATACAATGGTTCGGTCTGTCTTGATATTGCCACTAGATGGAATTCCACTTATATGATGTTAGACACCGCCATAAAGTTCAAGAAAGCTTTTAAAGAATGTATAATGAACATTTATTTTTCTTAAGGGAAATTGACAATGATTCTCCTAAAGATGAAGATTGGAAAAAAGGCAAATTTTTCTTTCTAAATTTCTAAGATGGTTTTATGATACAACTAAAAGGATGTTGGGCAGTTCATATGTTACTTCAAATGGCTATTTTGAGGAGATAGCTAAGTTGTACAAGTATTTGAATAATGTAACGAATTTTTTTAGACCCAAAGCTTCAAGCTATAGGTTTAAAAATGAAAGAGAAGTTTGACAAGTATTATTGGAGTTTGGATAAAGTTAATATGATGACATTGATTGCGGTTGCATTGGATCCTACAAAGAAGTTGAGTTATGTAAAGTTCTATTTTGAACAAATCTATGATGATGAAGCAAAAATTGATGAGATGTATGATCAAGTGAAGGTCGTCATAGAGAATTTGTATAAATCTTATGAGTGATCTTTTGTTGGCTCTTCTAGTAAAGAAAAATTTGGTGATTCAAGTGTGAGTAATAGTAGTAGTGCTTCCAATGTTGATATTGATGACAATGATTATAAAATCAATGTTTGGCACAAAAGCTTTCTTTATGCGAAGAAAAGAGTGTTGGATGAAAACAAATCTGAGCTTGATCGGTATTTTGAAGCTGAAAGTGAAGATATCCTTAATATTGATCTTTTGATGTGGTGGAAGAGTATTGGGTCAAAGTATAAAATCTTATCTTTAATGGCTCAAGATATTTTGTCTATTCTCGTGACTACCGTTGCTTTAGAGTCGGCTTTTTGTACATCAGGACATGTACTTGATGGCTTTCGAAGTTCTTTGACTCCTAGAGTAGTAGAAGGTTTAATTTGTACTCATGATTGGTTGAGAGTTGTTCACGTGCCAATTAATGTTGAAGAGTGCATCGAGAATGTGGAAAAGTTTGAGGCGGATAAGTTATATATATTTCTTTCTATCTTGTAATTCATTCGCATAACTATCTATTAAGTGAATGCCTTATTTAATCTTTCTTTTATATAGTTTTGGATTGTCTTACCAAGGACATTATCATTGGAAAATAAACTTCATTTTGTGGAAACTCCGATTTTGTGGTAAGTAAATAGATTTTATTAAATCATAACTTTTGCATGTCTCTAGAGTATGGATTCTTATTGATTATATATATATATATATATATATATGAATTTTAGGTTTTTGTTAGATATTTTGTATCACGTGGAACGCAAGGCCAAAGAAGGAGAAGAAGATCGAGCGCATCAAGGACAAGGTTGATATGTGATCAGGCAAAAATTGTCCTACAACTAGTTAATTGGCTAAATTGCTAACTTGTATATTACTGGAATATGAGAAGTCTTCTCAAGCTTGATACCATAATTCCTGCAATAATGTTCAAATGGACCTCTATATTCACCACCATTGTCAGCCCAAACATATTTCAGCTTCTTTCCGGTTTCTCTTTCCACATTAACATGAAATTACTTGAAAGTCGCAAGTACCTGATCTTTAGATTTCAAAGCAATAGTCCACACTTTTCTAGAACAGTCATCAATAAATGTCACAAAGTATAATGCACCTCCAAGCGTTTTAGCATCCATGCAACAAACATCAGTATGAACTAAATCAAGTACATTTGATTTCGGGTGTGGAGAGGAATTATGAAATGAGAATCTATATTGCTTACTTGTAAGACAATGAGTGCATTCCTTTAGATTTTTCTCCTTCAAAGGTAAAAAGGTTCTTTCTAGCAAGAGTTTCAAGTCCTTTCTTGCTAAGATGACCCAACCTCATATGCCATAAATCAACTGGGGAATCCTTTACTGCATTTACCTCTTCTTTAATCAAGTCAACTTGCATGGTGTAGAGAGAGCCTGTCTTCTTACCTTTTGCCACTATCATGGAACCTTTAGTCAACTTCCATTTGCCATCAAAGAAGGAATTACAATAACCATCATCATCTAAGGCACCCGTAGCAATCAAGTGAAGTCGAATATCCGGAACATGTGACATCCAAATATTTTCAACATGTTTTCTACTGAATTAATCAGGCATTTCATTGACGCGTTTATAGGACTGTTCTCAGAGCCAATCACTCTCGAGATAATTAGACTAGCTGGGTAAGCCATTAAGAAATTTTCAGGCAATAGACTTGAGAATTTGATCAGGAATCAACTTCTAGACCGTGCTCATCTTTAGAGGCCATTACGGCACAGTTAAAAATCGATTTGAGATCAGAGATAGGTCTGTTCAACTGAGATGTGTGGCCAATCGTGGGTGACTCCATTAAATTGGAAAATTCTCGTTGATCGATACTAATATGATTTTACTGTCATTTTGGTACCCTATGTTCGTAATTGGATCCCCAAGATTTTCATGACAATCAAGAGTTGCCATTGAGTCGAGTGGGTTCATAGTGGTTCGAAGAAAATCGATCACAGGTCATTTGCCTTAAAAAGTTCTAAAAACTACCTGATAGTCTAGTTCACGCTAAAAATGCGCAAAATGGAAATTAACTACCGATTCAAGTCCGATTTCAGAAATTGAAGGTTCTGTCATATCACAATAAATTCTAGGATTTACGACTCAGTCTCAGAAAATTTTTCTGACAACCGAAACTTTTTGGGAAAAAATCAATTTAGGGCCGTTTTCATTCAATTGAAGCCGCGGATTAATTCTGGTTGTGGAACTAAGAAGCATGAGGGATTCTTCGATGAGAAAAATAATCAATTTGATATCTAAGTCATCAATTGATTTTTGTGAGAGTTAATTGAGAGAAAATCAAGAGGGAAGTTGGATGCATAAACGCATTTGGGGACCAAGTGCTCTAATTTGAAATTTCTTTTGGGAACCTATGAGCTTATTAAAAAGAAAATGGGATGAGAATTTTCTATTCTAGAAAATTCTTTTGTTTTGTTTTCTTCCCATTTTATTTTCCTTTTTGGGCCAAACACCCTTTTCCTTTTATTTCTTTTTCTTTTCTCACCTACCCCACTTGACCGACTCTTTCTCTCTCTCTCTCTCTCTCTCTCTTTTTCCCTCATGCGGAATTCTCTCCACCGACTGCCCCTCTGCCGGTTGCAACTTTGCTTCCCCACCTTTTTGACTTTTCAAACTCTCTCTCTCTCTTATCTCTTCTTCTTCTTCTTCTTCTTCTTCTCTCTCTCTCTCTCTCTCTCGGTACTCTCTCTCTCTCTCCCTCACCATTCGAACCAATGAAGATAAAAGCAAAAGCAGAGACAGCAGCATCGAGAGAAGAAAATTAGAGCTACCGTTGCCGAATGGCTGCGCGAGCCATCGCGCTCGCGCCCGACACCGCACGTCGCTCGTGCGCTCCGCCGCTCACCGTTCCCCTCCGCCTCTCCCTCACCCTCCTTAGTTGCCGGTGACGCCTTCTTTCGCCCCTTTGTCGCCGCTCGACGTCCTAGCAGATCTAGGAGGACGTCGGAGCGAAGGCGCGGCCCGTTGTCGCCGAAGGAGCCGCCGCCCGCCGTTCCGCCATCTACCACCACCACCGAGCTGCCATCTCTCCCTTCATGTTGGTTCGCTTGCCGTCCGCTCCCGCTACTCCTATTCAACTTTGTTTGGCCACCTCAAGCCGCTGCTCGACCCCCTTCGGCCACTGTTCGGCCTCACCGGAACTTCCCTCACCCTCCGCCGGCCTTACCTCGCCACCTCAGCCACTAGACCGGCCTCGGACAGCCAAGAACAAAGCAACGCAATGAGTGGGTTTCCAGCAGGTTCGTGGGTTATTTTGGGTCGTTTTCAGGCCTCGAACCTAGGACTTGCTTTGGGAAGAATCGATCCTCGTGTCGTCCCCATCGGATTGATATGTTTTGCGCAAAATTCCAGTGAGTTTATCTCACTAATCCCTTATTAGTCAATTAATGACATTTAAGGGTTGTTTCGTTTAGATTAAGCTTGGTTTAGTGGATAATTAGAACAGTTTAGTAAATTAGTTAATTACCGATGCATGTTAGGTGGTTAGTTTTGCGTAATTAGCTAGTAGATAGACTCTAATATTTATTTAACGACTTTTGGAATTTTTCCGAGTTTGTTTTGGTAGTTAATTAGATTTTTCAGGCCTAAGTGTGAATTTTTAGTATTTAATAATTAATTTTCGAAATTAATTAATTAGTTATTTATTTTTTGGAAATTAGAACGGGATAGTCGGTGACTGGAATTTTATGTTGATTGCAGTGGTGTGATCTGTTTATTTAATTGAGCTCTAATTTGTGTTGATTGTGCATGATTTGTATTTTTGGAATTTATTCTTAAATTCATTTAATTTCAGTAATTGAGTGGAAAATAACCGGGCATCGGTTTACAACGCCAAAAATATTTTGGTGGACTATGTGAAACGGTGGGATTTGTGGAAAAAAATTATTATATTTTGGCTAAGGCCGACAGTGGACCTATGCACGAGTATTTTTATCAGGGAGGATAAAAATTGTGATTTGATTAAATGATCAATTTTTAGCATACTATGAAAGTATGGCTAGCAACTTTTGGTGAGCATAATAAGTACATCAGATCAATGGATCTGGCAGCTTTTGGTGAGCATATATAATTTTTAGCATACTATGAAAGTATAGCTGGCAGCTTTTGGTGAGCATATTAATATATCGGATCAGTGGATCTGGCAGCTTCTAGTGAGCTATACTATCTATATATCGGTTAGAGTGAACAGTCCTGGACTATGGTCGAACTCATAGATAGTATTGATTGAAATGACTGGGGAATGATCATCGTTGACATGTAATCAGCTGAGTTGATTGATCAATAATTTGATCTGATTGAATGATTTGATGTGGTGAATTGATTTGATGAATTACAAATTATATTGACCTGCAGGATGGAACTGAGGCCAAGGTAAGCCCCTTGACTCATGATTGTGTTTAGGCAGCCCTTTGGGCATATTTTCTTACTAATCGGGTCTTAAGGGGATTGAATTTGCTGAGACGTTGTCTCACCCAGTTGTGGAATAACAATTTCAGGTCCCTAGATGGCGGTCGTGGAGGATCAGGAACCCTGGAGTTTGGAAGGTGGACGCTGAAGGATTGGTAATTGGGTTTGACTAGTGGATGTTAAGACAGTCCCCTTTTCGTTAAGTCGACATTTTGTAAACAACCCGATTTTGTAATTAACCCGTTTGTATATAAAAGACTTGTCTTGGTTTGAAAATTTTAGTCCTGCTCATCTATCCCAATTGATTGTTGTGCGGGGATTTTATATCCGCTTTCGCATGCGTATTAGAATAAAAGGGTCGGCGACGCGTCCTAGGACATTGCTATTAATTGACCAAAGTGGGATGGGCACGCGCTCGAAGGATCGGGCGTGACAGAACATGTCTCACATTTTTCAAAAACAAATTACATCCAACATCGGTTTCCAAATAAACATCTCCTATGCCAATAACCTTGGAAACATCATTATTTCCCATTCTAATATAAACAAAGTTGCCGCTGCAATAAGAAGCAAAGTAATCATGCCGTGAGGTGACATGAAAAGAAGCTACGGAATCAACAACCCACGTAGAGTCCTATCATGTAAGATTTACATATACATCATCACATACAAACACAATATCGCCATCAAATGCAATCGCCGTTGTAGCTTGTTTCTCTTCTTTCTTTCGATCTCCATTTCTATCATGGGATCTATCTCTCTTTGGCAACCGACATTTTTTTGCATAATGTCTCATTTTGTCGCAATTATAACACTTGACACTCCTCCTCGGTCTTGATTTCGACCTTCCTCTTGACTTGCCTCGGGTATCATTTATTTGAAACCTTCTTGATTGACTTCTTAGCTTGTTTTCTATAACAAGAGCATCCGATGTATAAGCATAATTTAAGCCTTTTCTTCTTGTTTCTTCATTGAACAAACTTTCTTTAACCATGCTCATGGAAAACACACCAAAATGAGTTGAGTTGTTTAATGCCACAACCAAGGTGTCCTAACTATTAGGAAGAGTACCAAGTAATAAGCATGCTTGCAATTCATCACCAAAATCAATCTCAAGATTTGTCGATTGATTTAGAACATCTTGAAATTCACTCAAGTGTTCCGCCATATTACTCCCCTCCTTGTATCACTAGAAGAGCTTTATTTTGCGGAGTTTTTCTTTCATAGAGATCTTGTAATTTCTTCCACAAAGTATCCGCCTTCGTTTCTTGAGCAATATGATAAAACACACTATCATCAATCCATTGTTGGATAAACGCAATCATTTTTCGATTCATTCTTTCCCATTCTTTATCTTCCTTATGTCCTTTGGCTTCATCACCCTCAATAGGACCAAATAAGTCTTTGCAATATAATACGTCTTCCATTTGAGGCTTCCAAATAGAATAATTCGAGGCATTTAACTTAAACATGGTGCTACTAATTCTTCCATTTAACACTAGAATTTCAACCTTAGCTCTCATACCACTTTGTTGGGGAGAATACAGGAACACAATTCACCACAGCCAAACACAATCCAAGATCAATTTATCCCCCAATACTAAATCAACTTAGGGGGTGCATGACAACCATTCTGTTCAGAAATAGTTTTTGGAGCAGAAATAGCTTTTTCTATTTCTATTTCTAGAAACAGTATCTAAGCAAAAATAATCGTTTGATAACGTCACAAAATTTCTACTCTAAAAATAGAAATTCGTTTGATAACGACACAAATTTTTTTCATTTTGGATAGCGGTGGATCGGTGATTGGTAAGGATGGATGGTCACGGTCGCGTGGATGTGTGGGTGGCGGGTGATTGGCAACCTAGCGCGCGGGCGGTGGGCGACAGCAACTAGCGGCGCAAAGCAATCGGGCGGCGACCGGTGGTGGCGGCGGGCGATTGGCAACCGTAGCGGCGGTAGTAGGCGACGGCAACCGACGGCGCGGCGGGGCGGGGCGACGGTGGCGATCAGGGTCTAGCGGCGGCGGCGGCGCCGGCGTCTAGCGGCGGGCGGCGCGGGGCGCGTCTAGCGGCGGCAAGCGGCCGGCAATCGACGGCAGGTGATCGGCGACCGGCGTGGCGGGTGGCGGTGGCGGCGGGCAACGGGGCGGCGGCGACCGGCGGCGGCAAGCAACAAGTAACAGATGGACGGTGGTCAGCGGCGACAAATGAAGGACCAATTGACGAACGATGAGAATAATTTTTATTTATGATTTCTATTTCAGAAATAGAGAAGTAAAAAAATTTTAGCTTTTGATTTTTCTTCCAAACCTATTTCTGGAATAGAAATCTATTCCATAAATAAAAAAACTGAATAGGTTTATCAAACAGATTTCTCTTCCAGAAATAGATCTGGAACAGAAAAACTATTTTTGAAACAGAAATTTTGGTTATCATGCACCCCCTTAAAATCTCTTCACCCCCAACAACAACCAATAATGTATAGCCTCACAATATGCAAATATAATGTCGAAATGATAAGTAGACAAAGTAAATAACGACACCAAGGATTTAACGTGGAAAACCCAATGCGAGACCGCTCAAAAAATCCACTAATCACCAAGAATAGCATGATACACAAAGTATTCTTCTTTAGTCACACACTAGAGGCTCAACATTAACATTACAATCATTTTTTTCTCACCACATAGGTAGATAAACAAGTTTGGAGCAAGAAAATATTAACCGCAATTGGAGAATTCGAAGATGGTTCTTGACGAATAAAAATCATCAACTTGTAGCCCTCGGTCTCACGAACAATATATTGAAATTTGAGCTGATTCCGATAATATTTGGCCTTTGAATCGGAGCCGCAAATTTGTAGCTCTCTTCCTTTCTTTTCTTCTCCCTCACTTGCAATTTTTGTTCTCTCTCCTCTCTTCACTTTTCGGGCACACTCCCATGCACGACCACTCCACTTCTTTTTTGTTCTTTTTATTTATTTTTTATTTAATGTGGCTCGCCCCACGTGAAGGTGAACCCGGCCAACAATCCCCTGTACCCTAATTTTTCTCGCTCGGAACTTGAACAGATACCTCCTGTTGGTTATACATCAATCCATTTTCCTTGTTTCTCACCTAGGTCTGGCGCCATTGGATTGCTCTCCTGGTTAGTGTGACACCCCGAACCCTTCGCAGGTCGTCACCAGCGCCGGTGTTACATCTTTTACCATCTCTATCTCTTGGCTAAATAAAGCCTTGCCAGATTACAGGCATTTTTTTTTTTAAAGCGGTCCCATGCGCGACTCATAGCGGAAGCAAAATTCACATCGTCATCTATCTCCCTTCTAGCCCATGATACAAATACACACCAACTAACAGCACGATTTTATAAATAACGTTGACGCTTTGCTTACATACATACATATAGCGAGATGGGGTTTCCTTCGGGTCGGTACAAAAACCAGAAAGGTTAAGACTCTACCATGTCCCACCTAAAATCTCAAAAAGGAACTCCGACCCCTAGCATCACATGAACACAAAACCCTCCCATCACCAGCATCAACTATCTACATCAAAAAGTGATCTAGCTCCTACTCCTCGCGTACAGTCTCACACCCAACCCGGTGCGTCGGGTGGTGGCGCGCAGCATCCTCGCATCGCTCCATCCCGTCGAACGTGCACGAGACAGGAACTCTTGTATGACGGGGCCCCGGCCAGGCCGATATCATACATAACTAAGCATCGCACTCGGATAAACGTCAATCCGGGCACAGAGGGACAATCTATCTCCGTACACTCCACCTCAACATCAGACGGTAGACCGTAAAATACCCCACGCGAAATAGCAGGTAGCGGCATAGTGCTAATCTGAAATGTTATCCCCAAAAGGGGTGAGTACAACCACTCAGCAAATAGGGAAATCCAATAACAACTCAGTGCACCATGCATACCATCATACAATGCAGGCATTACTTACCTTTTTGATGTCAAGCGTATTCATGCATCATCATAGCATATATATCATCATCATGGCATCTCATATATCATTATCATCACATCATCATTAACCATGCATCACCATGCATATCACATCATCATTAGCCATGCATCGCCATGCATATCACATCATATCATCATTAGCCATGCATCGCCGTGCATATCACATCATATCATCATTAGCCATGCATCACCGTGCATATCACATCATCATTAGCCATGCATCACCGTGCATATCACATCATATCATCATTAGCCATGCATCACCATGCATATCACATCATAGATCAATTTCCACTTTTACTTATCAATTGATCCCCACATTATCTTTTCCAAATCATCAAATTCACCATCATCACCATCCCTTCGGGCAGAAACCTCCGACAGGGATCCCAGCATTCCAGTCATCTCATGGCCACTGGGCTTCCGGCCCCCCACATTCCGAGCATCCTGAAACTCCCAGGGAATCTCTGGAATTACGCCACCAGGCCACCAGATAACATCCTCCACCACAACCTCATTCTCATCCACATTTATCTTTTATCTCAATTTAACATGGAAATTTGGCATGGCATCAAACATATCACACTTGCATTTCAATTCACATGTCATGCGCATGTCATAGTTTAATCACATAAGTATTTCAACTTAATGCATGTACAAAGACCTCATCACACAAGTGCCACACAAATGGAATTGAATCCATGGCCAAATAAAAATCTATTTTATTTTATTATTTCATTATTTTATTATTTTATTATTTTATTATTTTATTATATTTATTTATTTTCATAAATAAATATTTAATATTTATGATTTTCCCAAAATCATAATATTCAATAATCATTTATAGGATCACAATTTTAAATAAAATTCGTGGCCAAGTTGTATTTTTCACAATTTCACAATTTCCTCCAAAAACATCCTAAAATTCTCGGATTTAAACCCACTGCACAGTTTCCGAATAAATTAAATTAAAATACCCATTCGGTCTTCAAAAATTATGAAACTTTACAGGGTGATAGCCAACACATTTTCGTACCTTTTTCATTAAGAACTTTAAGACAAATTCTTTTTAGATTAATTTATATAGCCCTACGAAGCTTCTGGAATCACTACCGCGACGTCCAGAACACTCATCTCCGAATTTCTTAGATTTCACCCATCAAATCTCTTTCGTTTCTTCTGAAATTTTATTATGTTATGTAACAAGGTGTCCTTTACAAGTCCCATGAAGGGATCTAGGTCAAATAACCATATTTTGGTCACTATTTTAGTCCATGAAGTTTCGGGTGTCTCGGTACACTTCATCAGAATCATCGTTTCAAAGATCTAACCGATTCACCAAGTTATACTTGTTATTTTTGCCTCATATTCGAGTATGTTGTAGCTTAAGGTGTTTCCTACAACTTTCAAGAAGACAACAAAGTGAGATCTCCAACAGAAATCAACATGCAACCAAGAAATCAACAAAAGGTCAGTGAAGATTTCGCAGATCTGAGGTCTCCGTATAACAAAGCTTTTGACCCCTCATATCAGCATCGTTTTTCATGAAATTCGAGTATGTCATACTAAAAGATGTTAGCTTCAACTTTCATGAAGACACCGAAGCCAAAATCGCACTCCAAATACACATGCAAGCTCGACTAAGATACTAACTACCACAAACCGAACGAAAACAGTCACATAGCTTGAACACATCCAACCCTTACCTCGGTTTTTCGCCCAAATCACACCTAAAACCGAACATGCAACCAACAAAAACAGACATGCAAGAGAAGTAAAGGACCCCACTTGCCTCCAAGATGAACAAACAGCGATGAACGGCGGCGTACGGCGGTCGGACTAGGCGGACGTACGGCGAACGGGCGGCGGCAACTCTCGGCTCCACCTCCTCTCTCTCGGTTTCTCTCTTTCTCTCAAACTCTCTCTCTCTCTCGCACACCTCTCTTGGCCGAATGAGCAAAAGAACCGGCCATCTCTCTCTCCTAACCCCTTTTATATCCCCTTAATCTCATGATTACTTGCCTCTCAAAGGGACCAATGCATGAGGACTTGTCTTGCCACTTGTCATTTTATTTTTGAATTGATTTTGGGTTGATGGGCTTTGGAGTTGGGCAATCCGGCCACTCCTCCTTGGGCTGGTCGACAGCCTCCCTTGGGCTCCCATTTGGGCCGACTAGCTTGGCCCACCAAGCTTTAGGCAAATGGGCCCAAGGCCCATTTCGAAAATAACCCTATTTTCTTTTTTTTTCTTTAAATATTTCTAAATTCAAATTTCATCTTGGCCAAAACCTTGGGATATTTCAATTATTGAAATTTAAATCATATGGCCAAGCATTTAAATTTAAATTTCCACAACACAAGCAAAATTCATCAAATTAAAAGACAAATTGGCTAAAGCATAAGCCATAAAATTCTATCACCTAATTAAAGACATTTAACACACCTTAAGGCTTGGCTTTGAATTTCCGGGATGCCACAGTTAGTCTTTCAACAACGAAACAAACAGAGAATACAAAATATGGGTAAGATATTCAGTTATCGAAGAGTTTTAGTCTCCCGTGGGGGAGCTCAGTCCTTCCTTATATACAATTACCTTCCTTAAATTAAAGGAGAGCCTCTACCATTACAACAAGCAAGCATATCTTCTTCTTCTTCTCCCACTTTAATGGCAGTTGGATTACTTGAGTGTAAAATAGTTTATCCTTGGGAATATAGACTAGTCCTCTTCTGGTTAGCTACACCTTCGTCGCGCCTGGATTCCTCTACACACGCCCACAGGACCGAAGGGTCCTCTCTCTGGCGTCGGGGAGCTCTCATGATTCTTCTCCCTCACCTCACCATTCTGCCGAGCTCCCTCACTGTAACACCATCTGAGCTTCCAGAACAACGTCGCCACAGTTTCTGACTCCTGCTCGACCTCAGGCGATCGCCAGTGTTGGCTCGGACAAGTTTGGCCAAGAGGCTCCATTATCGGATCCTCTAGTTTTGCCGTTCAAGAGCTTGCTCTTCTCGTTCAAACCATTATTCACCATTCCTGAAACTTCAGACGCTCGTCCCACGCCTCAGTGAGTGCCATGGAAGCACTGGTTTTGCCTAAAACTGCCCTGGCAGAGATGGACTCCTTGTCTTGGCGTTTTTCCTTGATTCAAGCCATCTGCCGGCGACTCACTTCACGGCAGTGCTTTTCTGTTGTGCCTTCATCCCTGATAATACTCACACATACAGTGGCACCTCCCGTAATCATCGAATTGGCCTTGAATAGCCACGGTATTACTCTGCTCTGTTCTGCTCTGTTTCTGTGTCGCTGCTGTGATTCGCCCTGTTGTTGCGAGTATAGAACGCCCAGCTTGCCACCATCGCTGATTGCTCAAAACTGAACATTCGCTGGGATGGAAAGCAACAGCCAAACCAAATCTGGAGAGAAACAGTAGATACGAGTAAAAGATAACACACAAAGAAAACAGGGAGAGTGGCAGCCATGAAAATTCGTCATCGCTTGGCGTTTACGAAACCCCGCTAGAGTCTCCGTATCGTCTGAGCCTGAGATGGGTGGTCGTGGCTGTAGGAGTGCCAATCGAAGTATTCTACCTTGAACATTCTTCGGCCGTTGATAAATTCGCTGTTTGTTCGTTGCCACTGTGGATTACCAGGCCAACAGAGTTGCGCTGTTCAGTCAAGCCAACCCTAACGGATCAGTATTGAGAGCAGTGTCTTTCATGCCGTCTTACTTTCTCAGCGGAGCTAGGCTTAACCTCTGGGAAATATTGCTATACCGGCGCTTCCACCGAGTTTCTACTCGAATGCATTTAATGCAGACGACTCACAAGATCATACATGTTCACCCTGCTCTTTTTGTATCCGAAGGTGTTACGGTGGACTTGAACTCCATTGCAAATGAAAATTCAAGGATCTCGAGGACACCAACTACGATGGCTCGAGGTGGGCTGTGACAGTGTGCGAAGGATCTTGCCAGAGGGCATATAATTTTGGTCCCTTTCGGTCCCTCTTTTCCCGGTTCATTGCACAAAGGCGCAAACCTTTGATAATCACATGAAATTTCTGTTTCCGAAACGAAAATTCGTTTGGTAAACTTCAAAATTTCTAGATGGAGGGTGGCTGGTGGACAGCCACCAGTGAGCAGACGGCTGGTGGTGATCGGCGGTGGCTGTGAGCAGACGGCTGGTGGTGATCGGCGGGCAGCTGATGGGTGGTGAGGGCGAGCGATGAGAATGGTTTTTATTTTACTTATATTATAGAAATAGAAAAGTAGAAAATCTCAACTTCTCATTTTTGTTTAAAATAAAATTATGTTATCAAATGAAATTTCTATTTTAAATATGTTCTCAAGAATAGAAAAATAAAAAATAAAGAAATAAAATAATTATCATTCACGCCCTAAATTGTTTAAGCTAATGATAGTTTCGCGATGCTTTATTTTTATTATCTTTTCCTCTTCTATAGATAAGTAGTCATATGATTAATATGAAATATTAGTGCACACCGCGAGTGTATAAAAACTTTTACATAAACGGTCTTCTCCATGCTTAATTTAACAGTTTTAACCTCTCACTCTCATTACTAACCAACAAAGTCAACGGTTGTATAAGGCCACGTGTGGAAAATTTCTTTTACTCCACTAGTGTATGCTGTAATTACTCTTAATTACTCTATTAATTTGTTTTATTTTTGAACTATTAGTTGGAACGGATAAATTAGATGGCACTGGGACGGGACGGGCAGGTTCAGGGATTGCAAGGTGGGTGCAGGGGTCGCTAGATATGTCGTTTCCCTACAACATGTTCTGCGCGGGGATATCTATGGACTCCAGTATCAAGTATGCAGTTTTCCTCGTTCCACTTGCCCCACTTCATGATAATTTCAAGATAAAAAAATTTGATTAAATTCTTCAACGAGCAAAACAAAATATGAATTTGGAATCCTTAGATCCATTACCATAAAGTTTAGTTTGGAATATTTTCATGATAAATTGATGAGAAAAGGGAATGAAGTATTGGAAGTATTCATGTTATATTGAAATCTATGTTGAAAATAAGAAACTTTATATTACCAAAGTAATACAACTTATATAAAGGAACAAGGTTAATACTAGAAATCTCCATGTTTTAGATATAGGATAACGCTTTAGGCTAGTTCTTGGGGCGGCGAGCATCTCCATGTCTCCTCGGCTCACATGCGGAATAGGAAATTTCGTCCCATCCCCACAAAAAAACTCTATGGTAGGGTGGGTAACTTGCCATACTTAATGTGAATCAATACACCTGTTCCATTTATGGTATTTAATCTTGATTTCAAAATTAATATAGTAATTTTTTAATAGAGTGATCCATTTATCTATATGTATATGTCATTTGTTTGTATTTGCTATGAACTACTTTTTACACCTCTATAATATCTTGTAAAACCACTACCAACTATTCAAATGTAAAAGCTGATGTAGATAGATGGAACTATTATTTAATATTTAAACATTCTAGTATTCCCATCAAGTGTAAGTTGGACTTTGGCCTAAGATTAAAACATGTAAATATATGATAAGGAAGATTCTAAAAAGATTTGAAATCACGACATGATATTTTGATGTTACGTAATCATTTACAGGAGCAGTGCTGCTTGTTTTAAAAAACTTACGAATATAGATGAATATATTTAAATATTTTGACAACCTGTGTTTCCCACATGGTAGTGACCTTTAAATTGGAGTTTTTCTTTTTCTTTTGCAATAAAGATAATGCTTTTAATTATTTAGATATACATATATATATATATATTCTATTTACAACTACCACCTTTTATTATGTTACAGAACAGCTAGACATAGCGAATTGATTGTGTAGATAAATCTACTATACGGTGAAGATATTTGTGATACTTATAATGTGATACTCATAAATCAAAATTAGACGAGAGTAATACATACAGACACTATTTGGTATTTTCTCTATGCATGTATGTGTGTGTATATGGGTGTGTGTGTATGTATGTATTACTCTTGTCTAATTTTGATTTATGAGTAATTTAATTTTATTTTCTCCATCAATGTTAAGTTTTCATAATCAACAATTTTACCCTCTAATTACGTACAGGTATAATTACCTTACTAGCTTAGCTTTCAAAATGAACCTTTTCCAATGCACAAGAAAATTAAAGTAGAAATATATGCTTTTATGCCTGTAATTGATGTCACAAAATTATAGGTTGTTTTTAATTTTTTAATTTATTAAGTTTCCTCAAACTTATATAGGAAATTTTTATAATAAAAAAAAAAAAGTTCCAAACATGCTTATAACATTGAAGAAAAGAAATGCTATTTAACATACTTATTAATACTCGCCTATTAAAGCGAGAGCTGTGTGGTTAATGTAATGAGTCCGGCCATAAACGTAAACCAATGGTCTCGTGACTCGTGGCACTTTTCTTTGGTCATAATTATCATTGATGTACTTCATGGCTTTGTTGGCGAGATGAGTGGATATGAACAATTCATATTATTTCTTTTTGGGTTAATATTATGAAAAACTTTATATTAGTATATTTGTGACAAATTCACCCCGAACTAATTTTTTACCACCAAAAACCCCCAAACGAGTATATCTTTGACAAATTCACTCTATTGTAGTTTCCGTTAAATTTTACTATCAAATTGCTAAGTTTGATAACACGTGATAATTGACTAATATATCAATTTGGGATTTTACTCTTTGTATATCACACTTGTACAATTTTTGTGAATTTTTTTTTTTTTGTAATAATCCAACTTAACAGATGGTATATTTGTCATAAGGATTTTTGGTAGTTAAGCAAATTAGTTTAAGGTAAATTTATCATAAATATACCAGTTTTGGATTTTTTGTGATCATTTGGGGTATATCTGTCATATGTATAACAGTTTGGAGTTTTTCATTATCAAAAAATTAATTTTGGGTGAATTTGTCATATGCATTAATTTGCCATATGCATATTAGTTTGAGGTTTTTTAGGGTATTAACCATTTTCTTTTTCAATCTTTTGAACAAAACATAATTACTATAAAAGACATTCATTTATTAATAATTTTTCAACAATGATATTGCTTTTCACATATCAAATATAGCTAATAACTTACTTTAAGATGACTAGTGGTAAAGTAACCTCATGTTCTAGTGCTACAGACAATTAGGTTTGGCCCTTAATAATGAAACCTATACTTCAAGATGACTATGTCCCTCTTTCTTCCTATAGAGTCCATTTTATCTATTGGCAGTTGACACCATGATCAAGTTGAGTCTTTACCAAGTTAAGTTGCTTCTTAGGCTTGGGAAAGCGATTCGGCAACTTATTTCGCAAGCTTTTAGTTGTATAATTCATCAACAAAATAAGCACCTCACTTTTGTCAAGCCTAAAAGTAAAAGTAAATAAATTCAATTTGACAATTCTATCCCTCTTTCTTACTATAGAGCTCATTCCATCCATTGATAGTTGACGTCATGATCAAGTTGAGTCTTCACCAAGTTAAGTTGCTTCTTGGGTATGGGCAACTTAGTTTGCAAGCATTTAGTCATACAACACACCGGCAAAATGAGCACCTCACTTTGTCAAGCCCGAAAGCAAAAGTAAATAACTTTAATTTGATGACTCCATCCCTCTTTCTTACTATAGAGTTCATTCCATCCCTTGACAATTGACACCTAGATCAAGTTGAGTCTTTACCAAGTTAAGTTGCTTCTTGGGCTTGCAAAAGCTATATGGGCAACTTAATTTGCAAGCCTTTAGTCATATAACTCATTAGCAAAATGAGCACCTCACTTTTGTCAAGCCCAAAAGCAAAAGTAAAGAATTGCAATTTGATGACTCTGTCCCTCTTACCTACTTTAGAGTTCATTACATCCCTTGATAGTTGACACATTGATCAAGTTGAGTCTTTACCAAGTAAAGTTGCTCCTTCGACTTGGAAAAGCTACTCGCGCAACATAATTTGCAAGCCTTTAGTCATGTAATTCATTAGCAAAATGAGCATCTCACTTTTGTCAAGCAAAAAAGGAAAGCAAATAATTTCAATTTGATGAGTCTATCTTTCTTATTATAGAGTTCATTCTATCCCTTGACACCATGATCAAGTTGAGTCTTTACCATACTAAGTTGCTTCTTGAGCTTGCAAAAGCTATTTGGGCAACTTAATTTGCAAGCCTTTAGTCATATAACTCATTAGCAAAATGAGCACCTCACTTTTGTCAAGCCCAAAAGCAAAAGTAAAAAACTTCAATTTGATGACTCTGTGCCTCTTTCTTACTATAGAGTTCATTCCATCTCTTGACAGTTGACACCATGATCAAGTTGACTCTTTACCAAGTTAAGTTGCTCCTTGGGCTTGGAAAAGCAATTCAAGCAACTTAATTTGCAAGCCTTTAGTCGTATAATTCATCAACAAAATGAGCACCTCACTTTTGTCAAGCACAAAAAAGAAAGTAAAGAACTTCAATTTGATGACTCTATCTCTATTTCTTACTATAGAGTTCATTTCATCCTTTGACTATTGACACAATGATCAGGTTGAGTGTTTACCAAGTTAGGTTGCTTCTTGGGCTTGCAAAAGCTATTTGGGCAACTTAATTTGCAAGCCTTTAGTCGTATAACTCATTAGCAAAATGAGCACCTCACTTTTGTCAAGCCCAAAAGCAAAAGTAAAGAACTTCAATTTGATGACTATGTCTCTTTCTTACTATAGAGTTCATTCCATCCCTTGATAGTTGACACCATGATAAGTTTTTGCCAAGTTAAGTTGCTCTTTAGGCTTGGAAAAGCAATTCATACAACTTAATTTGCAAGCCTTTAGTTGTATAATTCATCAACAAAATGAGCACCTCACTTTTGTCAAACACAAAAAAGAAAGTAAAGAACTTCTATCTGATGACTCTATCTCTCTTTCTTACTATAGAGTTCATGCCATCCCTTGGCAGTTGACATCATGATCAAGTAGAGTCTTTACCAAGTTAAGTTGCTTCTTGGGCTTGGGAAAGCTAGTCGGGCAACTTCATTTGCAAGCCTTTAGTCATATCATTCATCAGCAAAATGAGTGCCTCACTTTTGTCAAGCCCAAAAGCAAAAGTGAAAAACTTCAATTTGATTACTCTGTCCCTCTTTCTTACTATAGAGTTCATTCCATCCCTTGACAATTGACACCATGATCAAGTTGAGTCTTTACCAAGTTAAGTTGCTTCTTGGCTTGCAAAAGCTATTTGGGCAACTTAATTTGCAAGCCTTTAGTCATATAACTCATTAGCAAAATGAGCACCTCACTTTTGTCAAGCCCAAAAGCAAAAGTAAAGAATTTCAATTTGATGACTCTATCCCTCTTTCTTATTATAGAGTTCATTCCATCCCTTGACAATTGACACCTTGATCAAGTTGAGTCTTTACCAAGTTAAGTTGCTCCTTGGGCTTGGAAAAGCTATTCGGGCAACATAATTTGCAAGCCTTTAGTTGTGTAATTCATCAGCAAAATGAGCACCTCACTTTTGTCAAGCACAAAAAAGAAAGTAAAGAACTTCAATTTGATGACTCTATCTCTCTTTCTTACTATAGAGTTCATTCCATCCCTTGATAGTTGACACCATGATCAAGTTGAGTCTTTACCAAGTTAAGTTGCTTCTTGGGCTTGCAAAAGCTATTTGGGCAACTTAATTTGCAAGCCTTTAGTCATATAACTCATTAGCAAAATGAGCACCTTGCTTTTGTCTAGCCTAAATGTAAAATTAAAAAACTTCAATTTGATGACTTTGTTCCCCTTTCTTACTACAAAGTTCATTCCATCCCTTGACAATTGACACCATGATCAAGTTGAGTCTTTACCAAGTTAAGTTGCTCCTTGGGCTTGGAAAAGCAATTCAGGCAACTTAATTTGCAAGCCTTTAGTCATATAATTGATCAACAAAATGAGCATCTCGGTCAAGCACTAAGAGAAAATAAAGAACTTCTATTTGATGACTCTGTATCTCTTTCTTACTATAAAGTTCATTCCATCCACCATGATCAAGTAGAGTCTTTAACAAATTAAGTTGCTTCTTGGGCTTGGGAAAGCTATTCGGGCAACTTCATTTGCAAGCCTTTGGTTGTATCATTCATTAGCAAAATGAGCACCTCACTTTTGTCAAGCCCAAAAGCAAAAGTGAAAAACTTCAATTTAATGACCCCATTCCTCTTTCTTACTATAGAGTTCATTCCATCCCTTGACAGTTGACACTGTGCTTAAGTTGAGTCTTTACCAAGTTAAGTTGCTTCTTAGGTTTGCAAAAGCTATCCAAGCAACTTAATTTGCATTCCTTTAGTCGTATTATTCATAAGCAAAATGGGCAACTTAGTTTTGTCAAGCCCAAAAGTGAAAGTAAAGAACTTAAATTTGATGACTCTATCCCTCTTTCTTACTATAAAGTTCATTCCATCCCTTGACAGTTGACACCATGATCAAGTTGAGTCTTTTCCAAGTTAAGTTGCTTCTTGGTCAAGTTATGTTATCTTTGTTGTAATTGTAGAGGCTCGCATTATATTTTTTCTTGGCTAGAACTTGAACATGTGTCTACTAGTGGTTTTGCATGAATTGAATTTCCTTGTTCTTCACTTAGTAGTCTTGCCATTGGCTTGTTCTGCTGGTTAGAGCCTTTCAAAAGTGAAGTAAGCAGAGAATACAAAAATGGGTAGGATATTCAGTTATCAAGGAGTTTTAGCCTCCATTTTTTTTTTTTTTTTTGGGGTGGGGGGGGGGGGGTGAGGGAGTTCGTTCCAATTTTGTGTACCTTCCTTAAAGTAAATGTGAGCCTCTACAATTACAAGCAAGCATATCTTCTTCTTGTTTTCCCACTTTTACAACAGTTGGATTACCTAAGTGTAAAATAGTTTATCCCTGGGAATATAGACTAGTCCTCTACTGGTGAGCTCCACCTTCGTCACTCCTGGATTCCTCTACACGCGCCCACAGGACTGAGGGTCCTCTCTCTGGCATCAGGGAGCTCTCACGAGTCTTCTCCCTCACCTCACCATTCCGCCGAGCTCCTTCATGTTGGTGTTTGTTTCGATAAACAAGCAAATGTGCACAAGTAGATTAAGATCGAAGTCTGATCATAACGAAAGTGAAAATGCTTATACATGTATTTCAAAAGTATTTTCATGCATTTTGATAAAGGCACATACAAGAGATAAAAGTGCTAATCATATTAACCTAGTACTGTGCTCCAAATTTGGTTATGACATTCTTCGAGTTCTAAGCACAAACGTCCGATGTCCTCGCAATAATGGTTCTAACATTCTTTAGACTTTGACTATAAACACCTGACGCCTTCCAATAATAATGGTTACGACATTCTTGGACTATTGACAACGAACATCTGACTTCTTCCAAGTAATATTGGTTCTTATGTTCTTCAGATGTAGAATGTCTGATCTTTTCGTATTGCAGGTTCTAACGTTCTTCATATTCAACCCCATAAGTGCAGGCCTCTAGTTCAGACACACCACCAATTCTCACGTTGAACAGAAAAAAGGAATTGAGAGATCTCACAACTACAATTGTGCTAACAATTGCTCACGTGTGTGAATGATTTTGTTGATCGCTATCAACACTCTCAATTATCGATTATCAATCGTCGATCATCTAGTGATCTATTCTCTGTATTATCTTTTATAGCTAGTGTAGATCACATTTAAATTGGCTTATTAACTCTAAAACTATTTTAGAATTAATTTGTCCATAACTTCTAATAGATGTAAGTTCGATACCGTTTCAAACACTAATGGGCATTAACTTTATAACTGTTGCAAAGCATTATTCTAGACATTTATTTGTAATGTTACAAGTCTTTATTCTGGGTATTAACTTTGTAACTATTACACATATTTAATTTGACCATTACATCTAAAATTGTTTCAAAGCATTAATTAGTCATTTAAATTTGAAATCGTTTCAGATCATTAAACTGCCCATTTACTCCGAAACGATCATTAACGTGACCGTTAAGTTCAAAATCATTTTAGAACTTTAATGTGACTGTTAAATCTGAAATCATTTCAGATCTTTAATTTAGTCATTAAGTCTAAAACCATTTTAGATCATTAATTTGGCTATTGATTCTGAACTCACTTCAAATTGTTAATGATGCCATTAATTTTGAACTCACTTCAGATCATTAATGCAACTATTAATTATGAACTCACTTCAATTTATTAATTTAGTCACTGAATCTGAACACGCTTAGATCTTTGATTCGGCCGTAGAGTCTGAAACCCGCTTCAAACTTTGTAAAGTTTGAAGCCCCTTCTTCAGAACTTTTATTTCTAGCTTGACTCAATCTGATTGGCTCAATTGCAAACACAGTCGCAATATTCTCTCCCTCTCATTCAAACGTCATTCTAATTGATTATGATGTGTGACGTCCCTATGTTCATCACTGAGCTAGCAGTAAGACTTACACTAACATATTAGAACAACCAAGAGAACTGATTGTCCAAATCAATCTCATGTTCCTGCAAACCATGAGTGGCATCTAGCAATATATCATGGTTACCTAAATAGTATGAAATGTTTCAAGACCATAATGAACCTGTCAGCTTTGGCGACCATGTAATTTGATCATTCTATCTCATCATGTCCCGATCGAACAAAGGCCATGGAATTATTAGTCAAGCCACCTATTCAATCATATGCCCAAATCTAATTGAAATGTATTCTTCAAGATATGAACCATTCATTCTCGATTATCACCCTAGCTGAGGATTTCAATACAATGTCATGATTAGATCACATAGGACATCAATCTTGTATATCAATATATAACCAAAAAAAAAAAACAGATTACATCTTGTGCATGCATGTGCCTTTGTATGTAAACAAACTATTGTTGGAGAAAACTCCTTTGATGTTTTGAAGTTGACAAAACTCATCCAAAGTCTATTTTGAAGATTTTCAGACTTCTTTGTCAAAGTCTGAAAATGACCAGACTTTGTGTCAAAGTCTGATGACTCCTAGACTTTGTATCAAAGTCTGTCCACACTGACAAATTCCAAACTGAATGCTACTAAAGAATGAAGACTTATTCAGATGCGAGATTTTGTTTATCTCTTTAGGAGTTCGATTTGTATGGTTTATGGATGGCTTTTTGGATGGATATATCACCTACGAGATTGATTATCTTTATTGAAATCAATTTAGATAAATCAAATCTCTTCGGATTGCTAGTAAATATGGAAAGAATCTACTTATGGAAACCAATATCCTGATTGTATGGGTGAACATGATTGACGGGCTTTCATCACAATCTTCAAACGACTTGAGATCTCCTTAATTGATTCTGTCCAACGGATAGATTGGAAGAATTAATTTGGAAAGTGCCAATGGTCGAGAAGGCATGAATGAGTATTTAAGGTGGACTCTTTAGTTGTTCGAGAGTGTGCATGAAAGAGAAATTTTAAAGTTTGAAGCTTACCATTTTCTTGTCATTCGATATACTGAGCTCAAAGTTGTATTCAAAAGAGAGAGACTCATAGTGAGACTTCGTGAGAGAGCAGTAGAGACTCTTCACTGTGAAGTTGAGGTCGCAAGTCTGTAAAATCTCTTTTGATTCTTAGTGGAATTCAGCTAGAATGTTGTCAGCGTGGAGAATGGGCATAGGCTTGATCTAAGCCGAACCCTTATAAATTATGTGTTCTTATTCTCTTCCCTGAACTCTTTTATTTTGTTCATAGTTCTATTTAACTGCTAAAGTCTGAACTTATTCAAAGTCTGTTGTTTTTCAGACTTAGTTTTAAAAGCGAAATATTTCTATTGTTCCTTGCGAAAAATTGTCTTCACACTTATTCACCCCCTTTAAATGTTCATACTAGTACTAACAATTGGTATCAGAGCCTATGTACTTATTTCATTAAGGTGTTTTTACTTTTAAGCTAAAGATTTATTGCTGGCATTTTGGCTCCAGGATTGGTTAAAGGTCAAAGAAACACCATACCTCCTTACTTTGATGAGAATGAGTACAATGTATGGAAAACAAGATGAATGCATTTATGAGATTGAAAGATCCCCTGGAGTGGGATGTGGTAGAAAAAGAGATCAATCCCAAAGCTACACCAACCTTAGAAAGAGGAAAATAAGTTGTAGATGCTGGTGAAACAACACAAGCAGAAATAACCAAGAGACAAGCTCTTGATGCTAAAGCTATCTACTCTTTATACTGTGCTTTATCTCCTACTGAATATAACCGAATTTCTTCTTGTGAAATAGCAAAAGAAGTTTGGGACAGATTGCACGTTACCTGCGAAGGAACTGATCGAGTAAAGGAAACAAAAATCAATATTCTACTCTGACAGTATGAAGCCTTCAAGATAAAGTCTGGAGAATCCATTACTGATATGTTCAATTGCTTCACAGAAATTGTAAACAGCCTCGCTTATCAAGGACAACCAATCTCAGGACCAATGAAAGTCAATAAACTACTGCGAGGACTTTCTGAAGAGTGGAATCATGTGAAGACATCAATTAGAGAAATTTAGAGGATCATGCCTCTGTCCGTAGACGAATTAGTAGGCACACTTCAATCATATAAAGTGGAGCAAATCAGTGAGGAAGAAGATCCAAGAGGTAAGAAGTCAATTGCTTTAAAATCTAACGATGATTTTAATGATACAGATTCAAATGATGACATGGACGATGAGGAGCTAATGCTTATGATTAAGAAGTTCAGAAAGTTGTATAAAAAGGGAAGAAGATTCAACTGGAAGAAGTAGAATTTCCAGAAGAGACCAACTGAAGACAATGAAACCAACGAGGATATAATATGCTTCGAATGCAAGAAAAATTGGCATATTAGACCTAACTGTCATTTGTTGAAGAAAAAGAAAGGAAGAACTGAGAAGTACAAGAAGGCTCTCAAAGCTGAAACCTGGAGTGACACTGAGTGCGAGGAAAGTGAAGAAGAATACGCCAACATTTGTTTGATGGCTCATTCTGATTCAGACTCAGAATCAGAAACAGACTCTGATTCAGACTCAGACAAAGAACTTGAGGTTAGTAATTTAAAAATTCCTGTTAAAGTCTCGAAGTACATAGAAGAACTTTATCTCAGTCTCAAAACCTCTCTTAAAAAGATCTCCGAATTAAAAAGGGAGAATTCTAAACTCAAGCAACAGGAAAATTCTTGGAAAGAAAAGTTCAAAAGTCTAGATAAAAGTTTTTTTAATATGAAATAAAATTTTGATTCTCTTGCTAATGAAAATGTTATTTTGAAAGAAGATCTTTCAAATATTTCAAAGAGATTTTCAAAAGGATCTGAAAAGTTCGAGAAAATTCTTTCGGTACAAAGACCCTATTTTAACAAATTTGGTTTAAGTATGACTTCAGAAACAATTCCATTGATTGATTTTCCCAAAGTAAAAGAGAGACTCAAACAAAGATCTGCAAAAGCATTTTACAAAAATCAACTTGAGAAAGAATGTCCCAAATTTTGGAGACCTATTAAGGACTGGGCAAAGACCATCTTTAATACTAACTCTCCTAGACCCAAGAAAATCTAGGTACCAAAGAAAACTTGAGTTCTTCTTATAATCGCAGGTCACTATTAAGAGAAAGATCAAATCGTATTTGGATAGTGGCTATTCAAGGCATATGACAAGAGACTCAAGTTGCTTCATAAAGTTTGTTAGACTAAATGAAGGAAAAGTCTCTTTTGGAGGAAACAACAAAGGAAAAATTGTAGGTTGTGGAACTATGAAGATTGGAAGCCTGACTATCAACAATGTTTCCTTGGTGGAAGGTTTGAACTACAATCTACTTAGCATAAGCTAGTTTTGTGATACTGGATTCAAAATCAACTTCCAAGAAGGTATTTGTTCTAGAACGAGTCAAGACTTCTCCCAATTTTTCATTGGGCAAAGGCATGGGAATATTTATCTTCTGGATGTAAACCTAGAAAGTTCTCAGTGCCTTATATCTATTGAAGACGAAGCAAGTCTCTGGGATTGAATGCTTGGTCATGTAAATATGAAGTAGATTGCCAAGATTTCTTCGAAGAAGCTTGTTCATGGCCTTCCCAAACTAACATATCAAAAGTCTGATCTATATACTCCATGTGTTTTGGGAAAACAAGTTGGAAGTATCTTTAAACTTGTAAGTCAAGTTTCTACCAATCGAGCTTTGCAGCTTCTGCATATGGACCATTTTGGACCAATCATAACTCAGAGTATTGGTGGAAAGAAATATTGCCTAGTAATCGTGGATGATTACTCTCGCTTCACTTGAGTCTACTTTCTGGCAAGTAAGTCTGAAGCCTTCTCTTATTTTTCAAAGTTTGCAAAGAAAGTTCAAAATGAAAAATGTTATACTATTTCAAGCATACGAACTGACCATGGTGGTGAGTTTGAAAATCAGGACTTTGTAAAGTCTGTGATGAATCTGGTTTTCAACATGTTTTCTCTTCTCCATACACTCAGAACAAAATGGGGTTGTAGAAAGGAAAAACAGATCCTTACAAGAGATGGCCAAAATCCTCTTAATTGAGAGCAATATATCCTCTTGATTTTGGGCAGAAGCAGTTTCTACAGCTTGCTACATTATCAATAAAGTGTTCTTAAGGCCTATCCTGGAGAAAAATCCATATGAAGTCTATAAAGGAAAGAAGCCAAATGTTTCTTACTTCCATATTTTTGGCTGTAAATGTTTTGTTCTGAAAAATGCAAATGATCGAACTGGGAAGTTTGAAGAAAAGTCGACGAAGAAATCTTCCTTTGCTACTCTACTTCAAGCAAAGCCTCGTAGGGTTTTCAACAAAAAGACTCAATTTGTGGAAGAATCTATGAACATGAAGTTTCAAGATTATATGTAGACTCAACCAAAGAGGACCGAGACTCAACTTGAAGAGTCTCGAACCTATTCCGAGACTTTACAAAGTCTACTTCCCCTGAAGAAGTACAAACTTCTGGAGAACAACAACAAACAAATCGAAAAGTTTCAACCGAAGCAGAGGATCAATAGACTTTCCAACCAAACAGCAACTCGAAGCACAAGTCAAGTCATCCTAAAAAACTCATCTTTGGCAACATCGATGAAGGAATTCGAACCAGATCCAAAAGACGAGAAGAGTCCAGTGCTCTAGCACTTGTTTATGAAATTGAACCAAAAAGTGTAGATGAAGCCCCGTCCGATGAAAGTTGGATAGAAGATATGCAAGAAGAGCTCAGACAATTCAATATCAACAATGTTTGGAAGCTAATTCCAAAACCTAAAGGTAAATCTATAATCGGGACAAAATGGGTCTTCAGGAATAAGATGAACGAGAAAGGAAAAGTTGTTAGGAACAAAACAATACTCGTGGCCAAATGATATACGCAAGAAGAAGGGATAGACTATAATGAGACCTATGCACCAATAGCAAGGTTAGAAGCAATTAAATTATTACTTGTTTTTGCTTGTTATAAAAAATTTCAGGTTATTCCAGATGGATATAAAGAGTGCATTTCTTAATATATTTATTCAAGAAGAAGTCTATATGGAAACCACCAGGGTTTAAAGATCCAAGAAAGCTAGACTCAGTTTATAGACTGAAAAATAACTTGTATGGACTGAAACAAGCACCTCGAGCATGGTATGAAAAGTTGAGTAAGTTTCTAATTCAAAACCATTTTGAAAAAGGAAAAGTAGATACTACTTTTTTTATAAAGAGAGAAGGAAATTTTTTTTTATTGGTACAGATTTATGTAGATGATATTATCTTTGGTTCTCTTAATGAAAATCTATGTAATAAATTTTCAAAGTCTATGCAGGATGAATTCAAGATAAGCATGATGGGTGAGTTAACTTTCTTTTTGGGATTACAAGTTGAATGGTCAAAGAAAGGTATATTCATTCACCAGGAGAAATATGCCAAAAATTTGATCAAGAAATTTGGGTTAGAGAATTGTAAAAAAACAGAGACACCTATGTCAAGTTCCTTGAAGCTGGACAAGGGTGAACAAGGGAAGAAAGTATATCATAAGCTTTACGAAGCATGATCGGTTCTCTTCTTTACCTTACTACATCTAGACTTGACATTTTGTTTAGTGTTTGCATATGTACTAGATTTCAGTCTGATCCCAGAGAATTTCATTTAAGTGCTGCAAAACACATCATTAAATATGTGATAACTTCTCCAAAGCTGGGTCTGTGATATCCAAAAAAATGAAACTTTACTCTTCTTGGATATTCAGAAATTGATTTAACAAGTTGTAAAGTTGATAGAAAAAGTGCTTTTGGAACTTGTCAACTACTACGAAATATGCTAGTATCTTGGTTCTCAAGAAAGCAGAGTACCGTAGCTTTATCAATAGCAAAAGCAGAATATGTGGCTCTTGGGAGTTGTTGTTCTCAAATTCTGTGGATGAGACAACAGTTAAGAGACTTTGGAATAGAAAAATCATGCACCGAAATCAGATGCGACAATAACAGTGCTATAAACCTCACCAAGAATCCAATTATTCATTCAAGGGCGAAGCATATAAAAATTCGATATCACTTTATAAGAGATTATGTCAAAAATGTGGAGATTATGATTCAGTTCATTGATTTGATGAATCATTTGGCGACATCTTCACAAAGCCTCTGGAGAAAAATCTATTTGAGTCTATTCGCACCAAATTGAATATTACTTTTCCTCTGGAGTAAAGTCTAGAGTTGGCAAGACTCAAAATTTCCAAACGCTACATCAGTAAGAAATTGTCTTGAATTCAGGTATTTTGTTTTTGGAATGAAAAGGTATATGTTTAATCGAATCATTGCTTGCCTATTTTATTTTTGGAAGTTATCTTTTTTGAATTTTTGAATTTTTGGCAGTTTTTATTTTCAGTTTATTTCAAAAAGGCAATTTTCTTTTTTCTTTATTACATTTCGATTATCCCTTTTCTTCGTGACCTTTCATCTTCTTTATATACTCTCTTGTATTTCTTTCAAGCACTTCTGTTCAAAACCCTAAAATACAGACTCTCTACTCTCTCTACACTCTTGTCTCTACTCTCAAGTTTGTTCCGCAAGTTTCCATTTTTTTCACTCGAACTCGTTTGAGAAATCTTCCTAGCCTACAAGCATGTCTTACCAGAGAAAATCATCTCAGATTGTGAGCAAAGGGCCTCGAAATGTGCCAGAAGGGCAGACGTATTTCGATCTTACAAAAGAAGACTCCTCAGGCATCTCCACAGCGCAACCCAAAGGACACTGCACAGAATCCTCCTCGTGAACCATTGGAAGAGGAAGTTGAACAAGATGTTGTTCCTCTACGTACCTTAACTCCCCAGGTTCTGTTCAAACTTTATGATCATCTAAAAAAGGGTGGTTCACCAATGTCTTTTATTACTGATTTTATAAGAGAGCACGGTTACAAGAATGAAACGTTGTTTCTAAGAACAATGGAGCGTTTAGGAATAGCAAAGAAAGGAGCAGCAGATGAGGCTTTCCGTAACTTTCTTGTCGATCCTCGTTTTAGTTCTTTCAATCAGCCTGAAAGCAAAGACGATGATGAGAGGATGTTCTCGAATTTTCAGCCAAGGATGGGCATTGCTGCTGAAATGCCTGGTGTAGGAACGAAGCTTTTTCATTCCAAGGATCACAAAAAAGTTTATTCCCAAATGCTAAAAAGAGGGGTGATGAACCCTCGATCGGTCGACTTTGACTTTTTAGATTCGATCAACGTGAATTTGAGGGAAAAATTGGCTTTCCTTCAACTTGAAGACTTATGCTCCGAGACAACTGTTGCTTATCCGGAGTTTGACAGTTTTTTTCAATTCAAACCTTTCTTTTCTCAACCAGAATTGCTTCAAATTCATTGTGAGTGACAAAGAATATCTAGTGGATGTTGACACTTTGGCTGACGTTATTGGGGGTGGAAATGAGTGGTTTCCAGCCAATAAATGTCTCGGTTGGTCAAGCAACAATATTCCTTGTTAGGGACACACTCCCCGAAGGAAGCATCACTTATTCTAGAATGACAGCCTCAAATGTCTTGCTGCACAAAATCGTCATAAATTGCATCAGACCAAAGGTTGCTTCAAAAACTGATGTATCTCAATTCAAATTACGGCTTATGTTTGCTATCTCCAATGGTATGAAGTTCTCACTCCCTCATACTATCCTAATGCACATGTATAGGACTGCTATGAAGGATAAGGGACAGCTGCCTTACTCTGTGCTGGTTACAAAGCTGTTTAGACATTTTCAAATTGAGTTTCCAGCCTCTCTCTGCTCTAGAACTGTTGCTCCTATGGTTATAGGACTAAAAATGGTTTCGAAGATGAGGCTAAAAGATCTGAACAAGGCTTTAGAGCGCTTGAAGAAGGCATCTCCTAGCAAAACCAAGGAAGAATCTATTGCAAGGAAGAGAAAAGGCAAGGAAATTGTGAAAGAATCTATCAAGAAGAGAAGATCCCTCATCCTGCAGGACAAAGAGGATGACGATGATCTTACCATTTCTGCCTTGGCCTTGAAAAATCTTCAAAGTTTTGTGGGTTTTGAGCAACCCAAGGAAATGGAAGAAAGAGAAAGAGAGCAAAGAGAAGAAGGAAGAGAAGAAGAAAAAAGAGAAGAAGCAGGAAGAAAAGTTGCAACAGAAGAGGGTTAGGATGACTCCTATGAGACAACAGTTGCAATATCCTTATCTGAGGATTCTGAAGCAACAAGGAGTGTCCAAGAAGGAGAAAGAACAAAAAAAGAACATCACTTTCATGCTAGAAAAGAGAAAGAACAAGAAGAAGTTTTCATTTCTCCACCTGTAAGAAACAAGGGGGAGCTTGTGAGAAGACAAGTACTTCTTCTCCTCTTTTTGCAAGTGATGATATTAGTCGATCTCCTATCGACCCCAAAGAAGTTTACACTTCTCATTTTCCTAAAACTGATATATGAGAATCTACTCTAAGTCTTGGAGGTAGATTAGTTGATGTTCCCTCATCACTCAACACTCCACGAATTCAACATGATGAGGCTAGTGTGCAAACAGAACCTAATACAGACTTTCAAAAGTTGCTTGAGTTCCTTCTAGAGATAAAAGCACAGCAATATGGTATGAAGTTTGAGATGCAAAAGCTTCACTCTGCTTTGCAATCTACTTCAAATTCTCTCAATGCGAAGGTACAGTCTTTAAACTTACAAGTTAAACCTTTACATCAGCAAGTTTCACAAACTGCCAAGATCGAAGATGTTGAGAAGCTGAATGAGACAATGTGAAAGCTGGACAGTTCAATCAATGGGGGATTTCCAGCTCATTCAAATTCCAAGACAAACTTGATTTCATCCTATCTCTTTTTAATCTTGATTTTCTCCGCTTTTTGCTGTTGACAAAAAGGGGGAGAACGTGCAGATTTAAACTCTCATTTGAACTTTTGTTTTGATTTGATCTCTTGTTTTTGTTTGACTTATTCTGTAGAACTTTTGTAGAACTTTTGTGGTCATGATTGTGGATGTTTTAATCTTGGTGTTTGATTAATTCTTCAAGATTAACATGTTTTCTATGGTTGTAAAATCGATGCTATCCAGATTCTAAACAAATTGTTTTTGTAAGATATCATGTATTGCTATAGTATTGTTTTGCAAGTTATAAGTTCTTAAATCTGCAAGGAAGTTTTGTCATAATAAAAAAGGAGGAGATTGTTGGAAAAAAACTCCTTGGATGTTTTGAAGTTGACAAAACTTATCCAAAATCTATTATGAAGATTTTCAGACTTCTTTGTGAAGATCTCAAGATGACTAGATTTTGTGTTAAAGTTTGATGACTCTCGACTTTGTAGCAAAGTCTGCCCACACTGACAAATTTTAGACTGAATGCTACTGAAGAATGAAGACTTATCTAGATACGAGATTTTGTTTATCTCTTCAGGAATTTGATTCGTATGGTTATGGATAGCTTTCTGGATGGATATATCACCTACGAAATTGATTATCTTTATTGAAATCAATTTAGATAAATCAAATCTTTGCGGATTACAAGTAAATATGGAAAGAATCTACTTAAGAAACCAAGATCCTGATTGTATGGACGAATAGGATTGATGGGCTTTCATCACAATCTTTAAATGACTCAAGATCTCCTTGATTGATTCTGTCCAATAGATAGATTGGAAAATTTTGTGGCACCCTGAACCCCTCTTAGGTCGCCACAGGCACCAACGTTACACCTTATCTCTTAGAAGAAGCGTTGTAAATCATAGACATTTTTTTTTTTTTGAAAACGGTCCCAGCGCGACTCATTTAGCGGAAGCAAAATATAACATCACCATCTCTCCCTGCATCAACCATGATACAATTTGCACACCACTAATCATCATAATAAAAGACAAAGCCATGACACTTTATTTACATATTTTCAAGATGGGTTTCCTTGGGTCGGTACATCAAAAGAAAGGCCAGGATATGAAGCCACACTCGGCCTAAACCCCAAAAAGAAACACTCAACCCACTATGACTAACGTGCAAGATCCCCAATCACTAGTGTCGGCTAACCATCCAAAAAGTTTTAGCTCCTACTTGTCACGCACGGGCCCTCACACCCATCCCGGTGCATTAGGCGGTGGCGGCAGCATCATCCCTCGCATCACTCCATCACGACGAATGTGGACAGATATGAACTCCTGGACAACAGGGCTCCTAGCCAGGCCCACATCATACATAACTAAACAGCGCACTCGAATATACGTAAGACCAGGAATAGAGGGACAATCAAACTCCTTGTACTCGACCTCTACATCGGAAGGTAGGCCGTAAAATATGCCTCGCGTGACAGTAGGGAGCGGCATCCTGCTAATCTCCACTCAGCAGGTAAAGGAATCCAATAACCACTCAATGCATTATGCAATATAATCACAACATCATACATGTCATTCATGCATCCAAGCATACTTACCTTGAAGCCATGCATATACCATTATACATCCTCATCACAATCATATCACATACATGTTATCATGCCATAGGTGATCATCATCATATCATATCATATATGCATATCATCATGCCATAGGTGATCATCATCACATCATATCATATATGCATATCATCATGCCATAGGTGATCATCATCACATCATATCATATATGCATATCATCATGCCATAGGTGATCATCATCATATCATGTCATATATGCATGATTCAATTTCCACTTTCAATTTTTGATTCGATCACCACATCATTCTTTCTCGAGATCATCAATTTCATCTCATACTTTACACTCACACCCCATCCTGGCATCACGAGAAAAACCTCCGACATTTAGCCATTTAAGGCCACCGGGCATCCAACACCCCCACATTCCGAGCATCTCGCATCTCAACCGGCATCACGAGGCATCCCCTCGAGCAAAGACCTCCGAGGCTTCCGGCACCCAATCATTTCGGCCATCCTGATACTCCCAGGGCCATCCGGCCATGTATCTCTATACATTCCGAGCATCCGGCACCCCCATCCCGGGCATCCCGACACTCTAGGGCATTATCATCCGCCACAGACAATTTCCTCATTTATCTTTTTATTCATGGTCACCCATTTATGTCTCAACTCAGCATGGCACATGGCAAACAAAATCACTTTCATCCTTTGATCTATACATGCATCATCAGTCATCATTGTGCATTCCGCAAGATGCAAAACAAAATTTATGGAATTCATACAATTTAGAATAATCCATTTATCATACATTTTTGGAATTTATTTAAATTCCAGCTTGTACCATTTTTGAAAATATTTAAATTATATATCCATATGATTTCCAAAAATTATAAAATTAAAGCATGTGATAACCAAGACAATAAGGTAATAATTTCATGAAAAATACATGGCCAATAAAGTTCCACACAAAAGATATCATTCACACAATCACAGCATGCAATTTCGGATAAAAACAGAATATGCAGTTTTTGAGATAATTCGATTAAAATACTCGAACGACCTCCGAAAATTATGAAAATTTACCAGGTTCTAGTTAAGACACTAAGGTATATTTTTCATGAAGAATTCTAGGCCAGATTCGTTTTAGATAATTTCCCATAGTCGCCCAAAGCTTCTGGTTCTCATACCGAAACATCCAGTGTAGTCATCTCAGAAATACCGAGTTTTTACCCACTTTTTCTCTTTTTTTTCCTCTGAAATTTGGATATGTTTTACTTCAAGATGTCCCCTACAACTTTCATTAAGTGATCTAAGTCAAATTTCCAAAGAACAGTCACCATATGGGTCCATGAATTCTCGGGTGTCCTGTACCGCGTCTCCAGATTTACCATCTTCAAGAGTAAATCGATTCACTAGGATATACTTGTTAATTTTACTTTAAATTTGAGTATGTTAGTCTTTAATATGTTCTCTACAAGTTTCATGAAGAAGTCGAAGAGATATTCATAGTAAAAATCAACATGCAACCACGAATCCACCGAAAGGTCAGTGAAATCGTTCCAGATCTGGTGTCTCCGTAGGATGAGATTTTGACCCCTTAAATCTCCATTATTTTGCACCAAATTTTAGTATGTTGTATTTTAAGATGTTGGATACAACTTCCATGAAGAAATAAAAGTCAAAATCGAACTCAAAACATACATGCAAGCTCTCACAAGATTCTGGCTCAGGCGGTTCATGCGAAAACAGCAACATCACTCAAGAACAAGTCATTCTAGCTTCGGTTTCTCCCTCCTAATCACCCAAAATTCGACACTACTCTAAACATACATGCAACACACACATGTAAGAGCAGCAAAAGGACCCTAACTTGCCTCTAGACCGAGGAGGACAACGGCACACGGCGGACGAACGGGCAGCTTGCGGCGACGACGGGCGACTCCTCCTTCCTCTCGGCCTCCCTCTCTCTCGCAACCCTCTCTCTCTCTTTCTTTGGCTTTGGCTTGGACGGAACCAACCGGCCACTCTCTCTCCTTCCCTTTTATTTCCTCAATTCCTCATCATTTGCAATCATTAGCTTGCCTCTCCACCAGCCAATGCATGAAGACCTCTTTGCCACTTGGCAAAGCCCATGCAATGGGCCAGCCATCCTCTTCTTGGGCCTCCCTTGGGCCGGCAACAACCCCATCCGTGGGCTTCTATTGGGCCGACCAACTTGGCCCATCTTAGGCCCATCCCTTCTTGGGCCTAAGTCCCAAGCTTAATTAGCATAAGTTCAATCCTTTTTAAAATTACTTAAATCACTATTAAATTAAACTACTAAATTACAAATTAAGATGACTATACACTTGGAATTATAATTCCATAAGTTCCAACTTATCACATACACATGGCCAAGGATAAAATTTCCTTTCCCAAAATTCATCCATTAAAGACTTGGCCACACATCTCGTTGCAACTCATGGACTAAGAGGCTACAAAATACAAATAGTGGTACTTCTATTGCCTATCCATAGCTCATGGCATATTTAGGGACTTTTATGAAATTCCAGGATGCCACAAAATTCCTTTGGAAAGTGCTGTGATCGAGAAGGCATGAAGGAGTATTTAAGGTGGACTCTTTAATTGTTCGAGAGTATGCGTGAACGGGAAATTTCAAAGTCTAAAGCTCACCATTTTTTATTTTCATTCGATATACTGAGCTCAAAGTTGCATTCAAAAGAGAGACTCATAGTGAGATTTCGTGAGAGAGCAGTAGAGACTCTTCATTGTGAAGTTGAGATCGCAAGTCTGTAAAATCTTTTTTGATTCTTAGTGGAATCCAGCCAGAAGACTGTCAGTGTGGACAGTGGACTTAGGCTTGATCTAAGCCAAACCACTATAAATTGTGTGTTCTTATTCTCTTTCCTTAACTTCTTTATTTTTTGGTAAAAATTTTAAAAGTGAAATATTTTTATTGTTCTTTGCGAAAAATTATTTTCACATCTATTCACCCCCTCTAGGTGTTCATACTAGCACTAACAACTATGACTATCAAGTATAGAGACGATTTAACAAAGCGTCAATATGTGCACTCGTGAACCACAACCATCCAACATACAAGTCAAAGTATCGTGCATCGGGTCTAAGGATCTTACACCTAAGCAAAGCATGAACAATCAGAAATTGACCCCGCTAAAAGCTTTTATGTCATTAATTGTTCTATGTATGTCACGTTCAGTGAACTTGTCCGAGACAAGCACCTATGCTTTGATAGGGCTAGTAAGAGCACCTAGAGGAGGGTGAATAGATGATCAAAGAAATTTTTGCAACACTTAACATATTAATTCACCATACAAAGATATTAGACTGAAGATGTAAATAACTATAAATAGATATATCTATTTTACCAAAAAAAAAACTATAAATAGATATATACGACTACGAATTAAGGTAAAGAGTTTAGGGAGAGAGAATTCAAATACAAGGTTTATAGTGGTTCGGCTTAGACCAAGCCTACGTCCACTCTCCCGCACTGACAGCCCACTGGCTGGATTTCACTAAGAATCAAAAAAGATTTTACAGTTTCACATCCTTGATTCCACAGTGTAGAAATTCTGTTACACTTCCTCAAGGTCTCACAAGTATTTAATCTTTCTTTTGAGTACAATTTAAGCTCAACAAATGAATTAGCAAAGAACTAGGAGCTTCAGACTTTGGAATTTTTCTTTCACGCACATACTCGAATAACTTGAGCGTCTTCCTTATATACTCCTCCATGCCTTCATAATCGTTGGCACCTTCCAAATGAGTTCTTCCAATTTACTCGTTGGACAAAGTCAATTAGGGAGATCTCGAGTTATTTAAGGAATATGATGATAGCCCACCAATCCTGCTCATCCATACAGTGATGATCTAGGTTTCCATAAGTAGAACCTTCCAAGTATACTCCACCAATCAAAAGATCTAATTATCCAAATTGATTCCAATTAGAATAATTGATCACAAGATACTATCTCTAGCCGTGAGATCTTCTTCAACCGCACGGACCAAATCCTTAAAGATATACTCGCATCTAGATAAATCTTCTTCATCAAATAAAACTTTTCTTCATCAGTCTGGAGACTATCAGTGAGGGTAGACTTTAAATCTTGAGTTTGGAGATCTTCAGACTTTAATGATAGAATCGGCACATCTTCAGACTAGACTGATGGAAATGTTTTGTCAACTTCAAAACAAATAAGGAAGTTTTCTCTAACAATCTCTCCATTTTTTTTTATGGTGACAAAACTTTCTAGCAGATTTGAATGCTTTTGTCCTGCAAAATAAGATATCTCATAAAAGATAAGTAGATTAGGATATGGATAGCAACGATTCTGCAACCATAGAAAACATGTTAGTCCTGCAAAATAACTATCCTTTCCATAATCATTCACATAGCTTAAGTTACTGCAAGCATCAAAAGATCAAATCAAATAGTCCAAACCAATCAAACCATAAGATAAGTCCAAAAAAACCCAAATCAAATCCAAACCAGAGGTCAAGAATCAAATCAAATATGCATCAAACTTCTCCTCATTTTTGTCAACAACAAAAGGTGGAGAGCAAACAAAAAGAGTTGATGAAAATAGAGTCAGAATCATGGTTGTTTTGGAAGGCGAACAAGCTCGAACTCTCCCATAGAATCCACTGTCTTCTTAAGCCTTACAAAACTCTGCTTTAGTGACTGAAAATCTTCACCCTGCACAGTAGACTGCACTTGACTCTTCAGGGCATTTAACTTATCGTGCAAAGACAATGAAGTGGCCATGAAAGCATTCTTGAGATCCTGCATCTCATACCCCATCGCATATTGCTGCTTCCTTACATCAAATAGAATCTCTAGCAGTCTCAAAAAGTCTACGGTCTGTTCGTTGCTTCACTAGGTCCATTTGAGTCTATCTCGGGGTTTTGAGATTGGATGAAAATTTAGCAAATTATGCACCATGACTATGAGTGGATGCTTCAGGATAATGAGAGGCATACACATCCTCTGGATCTATTGCAAAGCGACTCACATTACTAGTAAAGATAGGTGAAGAAATACCTAGCTATCCAACAGCTCTCCCTATTTGGTTGCCTTCAGGTGGAGTATGTAAGATTTCTCCTTGATCAACCTCAGCTTCAAAGTGATGCACGTCAGCAGTTCCAGTTCCTGCCATCTCAGATGCACTGGACAAGGAGACAACCAAAGTTGACTCAAAAGAGTATTCTTAACCCTGGTCTCTCTCTTCTTCTCCTTCTTGTCCTCTTTCTTCCTCTCATCTTCCTTCCTCTTCTTCCTCTTCTCTTCTTTCCTCTTCTTCCTCTTCTCTTCTTTCTTCTTTTGTCCTCCTTTGTTCTTCATCTTTCTTCTTTGTCTCTTCTCTCTCTTTTTCTCCTTCTTCTGGCTCTTCTCGAGTCTCTTAAAAGTTGACAAAACTCTTCAAATTTCTTAAGGCTGAAAGAGTCATTCCATCCTTATCATCTTCATCCTGCAAGATGAGAATTCTCTTCTTCTTTGTTGGAGCAGTCATGGGCTCCTTGCCTTTCCTTTTAGCAGCAGCAGAGTCTTGTTTTGCTTTAACGGGAGACTTCTTTTTCATGCACTCTAACACCTTGTTCAACTCTTTCAAATGCATCTTTGTGACCATTTTAAATCCAATCACCATAGGAGAGATGTTTGACAAACATAATTGAAAAGGGATGTGAATTTTGAAATGTTTAAAAAGGTGCGTGATAAGAGTAGAATAAGGGAGTTATCCCTTATCTTTCACCATTGTCCTGTACATAAGAAACATGATGGTCTGAGACAGAGAGAATTTGTAGCCAATGTTGATGGCATACATCAATTTTGCTTCAGACTGAGAAACATCGGTCTTGGATGTCGACTTTGGGCGGATGCAGTTGATCACGGTCTTGGATGTTGGAGGTATTCATCCTAGAGTAGGAAATCTTGCCTTTAGCATCTCGATCTCTCACCAATGATAGAGTAGCATGAGCAGCAGACACACTAATTGGTTGGAAACTCACTCTTTCCACCCCAATTATATTAGCTAGAGTGTCCATATCCACCAAAAATTCCTTATCCCTCACTGTGAAAGAGAAACTATTTGCATTCAAGAAAGATAAGTTTGAGTAAAAGTAAGCAATGAGTTTTGGATAAGAAGCAGTAGATTCAGAACAAAAGCACTCCAATTGTAGCAGAGCAAACTTCTCTCGCAAATTTACTTTTACCGAATCAAGGAAATCAAAATCGACACTCGTAGGGTTCATAACCCCTCTCTTGAATAGATCCAAATAAGCCATGTTGTGATGCTTCAATCTTAATAGATTTGATCCATCAACAACATTAGCAACCACCCCCGTTCTAGGCTAAAAATGGGTAAACATTCGGTCATTGTCATCCTGTCCTTGTGATTGGTTAACAGTGCCAAAACGCGAGTCACTAAGGAAATTAATAAAGGTTTTTTCAGCCGATCCCTTTTCTACAATACCCATATTTTCCATATCGCGCAGAAAAAGAGTTTCATTCTTATATCCTCTCTCTCTCAGGTATTTATCAATCAATGACATAGCAATTCACCCTCTTTTCAAACTAGAGTAAAGCTTGAAAGCAACCTGAGGAGTTAATGTTCTTACAGGTTCAACATTCTCCAAAATTTCTTCTTCTGGTTGAGTCGGTGGAGAAGTCTGACGCTGCTGAGAAGGTTGTTGTTGTCTTGCTCACTGAGGTGGAGTAGAATCTTCTTCTTCGGTCAAGTCGAAGTGCGTAGGACCCTCAAGCATGTGGTGTGGTCCCCTGCTTGTGATTCTCGAAGACTTTCTCAAAGACATTGTCGATTTGAGGGAGAAATTCACAACTTGCTCGAAAAGGTGAAAATTTTTTGGATTAAACAACAGTGAAAGTGAGAGCAAGTGGGAATTTGGAATTTTTAGGGTCTGAGAGTGAAAACGAATAATACGGATTTGAACAGTATATAAAGCAAGTGGAGCGAGGTAAACGAAGTGACATAAAAGGAAAAAATAAGAAATGCTTTTTTCGAATAATACCTACCTTTTAAAAAATGGATAACAGTTTTTTTCAAAAATGAATAACTGCATTTTTAAAAACGAATAAATGCCTTTTTGAAAATGAATAACTGCTATAAATTCAAAAACTTGTAAAGATAATTTCAATCAATCAGTAATTAATGAGTAACAAGTACCTTTTCAAGTTTTTAACAAAAAATTAAATTACTAGTACCGAAATAACTTACAGTCATAACTTTTGGTATTATGAGTTTGAGCCCCTTCAAATCGTATCTCGAGTCTAAGCTTCTTCAGACTTTACTAAATAAAAGATGTGATATTCGATCGATGCGAATAGACTCAAATAGGCTTTTCTCCATTGGCTTTGTAAATATGTCCGCCAGTTGATTCTTTGAATCAATGAATTGAATGAAGAATTGGATTCTTTGTAAGATTGATTGCACTGGTGTTGTCACATTTGATCTCGGTGCATGAATCTTTGATTACAAAGTCTCTCAGTTGTTGTTTTATTCATAAGATTTGAGAATAGCAACTTTCAAGGGCCACATACTCTACTTTCACTGTTGAAAGAGTTACAGTGCTTTGCTTCCTTGAGAACCAAGATACTATCCTGTTTCCCAGTAGTTGACAAGTACCTGAAGTGCTCTTTCTATCAACTCTGCAACCTGCTAGATCTGTGTTTGAATATCCAAGGAAAGTAAAGTCTTATTCTTTGGGATACCACAAACCTAACTTTGAGGTAGTTGCAATATATTTGATGATACGTTTTGCAGCACTTAGATGAGATTCTTTGGGAACAGATTGAAATTTAGCATAAATGCAAACATTAAACAAAATGTTAGGTCTAGAAGTAGTAAGATAAAGAAGTGAACCAATAATACTCTTGTAAAGCTTTTGATCAACTTTCCTTCCTCCTTCATTTTTGTCCGGTTCGAAGAACTTGACATTAGTATCTCAGTCTTTTTGCAATTCTCCAATCTGAACTTTTTAACAACTTCTTTTGCATATTTTTCTTGGTAAATGAAAATTCATTTTTTCAATTGTTTCACTTGTAATATGAGAAAGAAGAATAGTTCACCCATCATGCTCATTTCAAATTTATCTTGCATAGACTTAGAAAACTTCTTGCACAGGTTGTCATTAGATGATCCAAATATAATATTATCAACATAAATTTGAATAAGTAGAAATTTTTTACCTTCTCTTTTAATAAATAAAGTAGTATCCACTTATTCCTTTGACAAAACCATTTTGAATTAAAAATTTACTTAACTTGTCGTACTGTGCTCGAGGTGCTTGCTTTAATCCATATAAAGCCTTTTTTAGTCTGAATACTAAGTCTGGTTTCTTTAGATCTTCAAATCTATGAGGTTGTTCCACTTAAACTTCTTCTTGGATAAATCCATTTAGAAATGCATTTTTGACATCCATTTGGAATAACATGAAATTTTTATAACAAGCAAAAGCAAGTAATAATCTAATTGTTTCTAACCTTGTTACTGGGTGTGTGTAGGTCTCATCATAGTCTATCCCTTCTTCTTGAGTATATCCTTTGACCATGAATCTTGTTTTTTTCTTGACCACTTTTCCTTTTTCGTCCATCTTGTTCCTGAAAACCCATTTAGCTCCAATAATAGATTTACCTTTTGGTTTAGGAGTTAATTCCCAAACATCGTTAATGCTGAATTGTCTAAGCTCTTCTTGCATAGCTTCAATCTAGCTTTCATCAGCTAAAGCTTCTTCTATGCTTTTGGGTTCTATTTCAGAAATAAGTGCCACGACGCTAGACTCTTCTTGCTTTTTGGATCTAGTGCGAATCCCTTCATCAATGTTACCGATGATGAGTTCTTTGGGATGACTAGACTTGTGCTTCCAGTTGCTGGTCGGTCTGACAGATTGCTGATCTTCTACTTCAATTGATTCTTCATTTCCTGTTCGTTGTTGTTCTTCCGAAGTCGAATTGCTTTAGGGGAGGTAGACTTTGTAAGGACTGAGCAGTTCGATTCTTCAGGTTGAGTCTGAATCAGTTGATTCTACAAAAAGTCTTGGAATTTAACGTTCATAGATTCTCTACAATTTGAGTCTTCTTGTTGAATACTCCGTAGGCTTTGCTAGTAGTTGAATATCCAAGGAAAATTCCATCGTCTGATTTCTCCTCAAACTTACCAATTTGATCATTTGCATTTTTCAAAACAAAACATTTGCAACCAAATACATGAAAATAAGAAACAATTGGCTTCTTTTCTTTAAATAACTCATAAGGAGTTTTCTCCAGAATTGCCTTTAAGACACTCTATTAATAATATAAAAAGCTGTAGAAACTGCTTCAGTCCAAAAACAAGAAGAAACATTACATTCTATTAAAAGAGTTCTTGACATTTTTTGCAAAGATCTATTCTTTTTTTCCACAACTTCATTCTGTTCTTGAGTGTATGGAAAGGAGAAAACAGGTTAAAAACCAGATTCATCACATTTGGCAAAATCTTGATTTTCAAACTCACCTCCATGGTCTGTTCATATGCTTGAAATAGCATAACCTTTCCTATTTTGAACTTTTTTAGTAAATTTCGAAAAGTGAGAAAATGTTTTAGACTTACTTGCCGAAAGCAAACCCAAGTAAATCGTGAATAATCATTCACAATTACTAGGCAATATCTCTTTCCACAAATGCTTTGAGTTTTGGTTGATCCAAGGAGATCCATATGCAAAAAGCTACAAAACACGATTAGTGGAAACTTGATTTATTGGTTTAAAAGAACTTCTCACCTGTCTTCCCAACACACATGGTGTGCATAAGTCAGATTTTTGAAACTTCAGGTTGAGCAGTCCACGAACAAGTTTCATAGAAGAAATCTTGGCAATTTGCTTCATGTTGACATGGCCATGCTTTCGATGCCAAAAATTCGCTTCATCTTGAATTGATATTAGACATTGAGACATTTTTGGTTTGATATCCAAAAGATAGATGTTCTCATGTCTTCATCCAGTAAAAAGATTGAAAAAGATCTTTACTAGTTCCCGAACATACTCCTTCTTGGAAATTGATTTTGAATCTAGTGTCGCATAGTTGGCTTATGCTGAGTAGATTGTAATTTAATCCTTCCACAAATGAAACATTATTGATTGTGAGACTTCCAATCTTTACAGTTCCACACCCAACAATTCTTCATTTGCTATTTCCACCAAAAGAGATTTTTCCACCATTTATTTGAACAAATTTTGTGAAACAACTTGAATCTCCAGTCACGTGTCTTAAGCAGCCACTATCCAAGTATCATTTAACATTTTTCTTGATAGTGACCTACAATTACGAAAGAAATTCAAGCTTTCTATGGTATCCACATTTTCTTGGGTCTAGTCTTTGCTCATTCCTTCTTAATAGGTCTCCAAACCATAAGATATTCTTTCTCAAAATGTTCTGAACTGTTGCACTTAGAATATTTAAGAGCACTTCGGCAAACAGGTTTTACAAAAACTTTTTGAAAATGATTTCTATAGAAAGTTTTTGTAGGTCTTTGTTTGATTCTTTCCTTCATTTTTGGGAAATCAATTAGAGGAATAGTTTCTGAAGTTATTCCCAATCCCGACTTATTGAAATAAGGTCTTTGTACTTTGAAAGAATATTTTCCAACCTCTCAGATCCTATTGAAAACCTTTTTGAAATAATTGAAATGTCATTTTTCAAGAAAGTATTTTATTTTGAAAGATAGTCTGCATTTTCTTTAAGAACGACAAAGCTTTTGTTTAGATTTTCAAAATTTTCTTTCCAAGAATTTTCCTATTGCTTCAGTATAGAATTCTCCATTTTTAGCTAGGAAATCCTCTTAAGAGAGGTTTTGAGACTAAGACAAAGCTCGGTCAAGATATTTCGAGACTTCAATTAGAATTTTTAAATTACTTACCTCAATTTCGCTGTCGAGAATCTGAGTCGTATCTATCTCAGAGTCCGAGTCTGATTCAAATTTTGCCATTAAATAAATATTGGCATAATCTTCATCACTTTATTTGCATTCGGTATCACTCAATGTCTCAGCTTTGAGAGCCTTTTTGTATTTCTCAGCTTTTTCCTTCTTTTTCTTTAACAGAGGACAATTGGGTCTGATGTGTCCATTTTTCTTGCATTCAAAGCAGATCACATCTTTGTTGGTTTCATCATCCTCAGTTGATTTGTTTTGAAATTTTTGAGTGCTTTGTTTCTTCCAATTGAATCTTTATCCCTTTTTGTTCAGTTTTCTGAACCTTCTTATCATAAGTGCTAGCTCTTCATCGTTCATATCCTCTTCAGAGTCTGTAATATCATAATCATCGTTAGATTTTAAGGCAATTGACTTTTTACTTTTGGGATCTTCTTCCTCGTTGATTTACTCCACTTCATAAGACCGAAGTGTGCCAACCAATTCGTCTACAGAAAGCGGCATGATCCTTTGTGTTTCCCTTATTGAGGTCTTCACATTATTCTAATCTTTGGAGAGTCCACATAACGATTTGTTGACTTTCATTGGTCCTGAGATTGGTTATCCCTGATACTCTAGACCGTTTACTATTTTTGTAAAACGACTAAACATGTCGGTGATGAATTCTCCTAACTTCATTTTGAAGGCTTCATACTGTCCGAATAGAATATTGATCATCTTTTCTTTTATTGATCATCCCAAACTTTTGCAGCTTCTTTTCCTATTTCTGAAACTGATGTAGCTCTAGGGATAATTTCTTTTTCTACCACATCCCATTCTAGAGGATCTTTCGATCTTAAGAATGCTGTCATTTTATTTTTCCATATGTTGCATTCCTTTCCATCGAAGTATGGTGGTCTGGTGTTACTTTAGCCTTCAACCAATCTTGGAGCCAACATACTAGCTATAGATCTTTAACTCAGAAGTAGAAACACTTCAATTAAATGAGCACACGGGCTCTTATACCAATTGATATGGAGCTAGTAAGAGCACATAGAGGGAGGTGAATAGGTGATCAAAGAAGTTTTTGCAACACTTAACAGATTAATTTGCCATACAAAGATATTAGACTAAAGATGTAAATAACTATAAACAGATATATACGACTACGAATTAAGGTAAAGAGTTTAGGGAAAGAGAATACAAACACAAGGTTTATAGTGGTTCGGCTTAGACTAAGCCTACGTCCACTCTCCCGCACTAACAGCCCACTGGCTGGATTTCACTAAGAATTAAAAGAGATTTTACAATCTCACGTCCTTGATTCCACAGTGCAAAAACTCTACTACACTTCCTCAAGGTCTCACAAGTATTTAGTCTCTCTTTTGAGTACAATTTAATAGCAAAGAACTAGGAGATTCAGACTTTGGAATTTTTCTTTCACGCACACACTCAAATAACGTGAGCGTCTTCCTTATATACTCCTCCATGCCTTCATAATCATTGGCACATTCCAAATGAGTTCTTCCAATCTACCCGTTGGACAGAATCAATTAGGGAGATTTCGAGTTATTTAAGGAATGTGATGATGGCCCATCAATCCCGCTCGCCCATACAATCAAGAACTAGATTTCCATAAGTAGAACTTTCCAAGTATACTCCGCCAATCAAAAGATCTAATTATCCAAATTGATTCCAATTAGAATAATTGATCACAAGATACTATCTCTAGCTATGAGATCTTCTTCAACCGCACGAACCAAATCCTTAAAGATATACTCGCATTTGGATAAATCTTCTTCATCAAATAAAAATTTTCTTCATCAATCTGGAGACTATCAGTGAGGGTAGACTTTAAATCTTGAGTCTGGAGGTCTTTAGACTTTGACAATAGAATCTGCAAATCTTCAAACTAGACTAATGCTAATGTTTTGTTAACTTCAAAACAAATAAGAAAGTTTTCTCCAACATGCTCTAACTCGGATATCACTATACCCAATGACTTGTGGCTCACCATCCCTTAAGTATCCAATACTGAATGGTGAAGCTTGAGAACACATCGGTCTCAACAGGATCATCGATATCCTCTCAACGATCCATCGACCCAAAATTGTTTAAAGATTCAACTTAATTGTAAACCTATCACACATATTCCTAATACCTTAAGAATATGTTCAATCGTAACTGATCTTATGGATTCATTCATATATACAAATAGGACGATGAATGAATATTTATTTGCCATGGAATAATCCCTAATGTGTAACTACTACAAGGTTGCTTTAGGTCATAGAGCTAACCCCTCACCGTAATACCAGCTGGCCATCTAGAACAACGTCCCACAGTTTCCGATGCCTACTGAACCTTAGGCATTCACCAGTGTCGGCTTTGATGAGCTTGGTCGAGAGGCTCTATTTTTGGATCCTCAATTTTTGCCATTCAAGGCTTGCTCTTCTCATTCAAACCTTTATTTATCCATTCCTGAAGTTCCAGATGCTCATCCCATGCCTCAGTGACTTCCATGGAAGCACTTGTTTTGCCTAGAATTGCCCTTGCAAAGATGGACTTGACTGCTCCCACGGCGGTGCTTTGTTGTCATGCCTTTATCCCGATGATACTCACACATACAATGGCACCTCCCATAATCGTCGCATTGGCCTTGAATAGCAACAGTATTACTCTTCTCTATTCTGCCCTGTTTCCGTATTGCTGCTCCGGTTTGCCCCCTTGTTGCAAGTGTAGAACGCATAACTTGCCACCATCATTGATTGCTCAAAATTGAACATTCGCTGGGATGGAAAGCAACAATTAAACCAAATTTGGAGAGAAACAGAAGATACAAGGAAAATAAAACTCACACAGAAAACGAGGAGAGTGGGAGGACTTGGTATATCAGTTCATTTCTTATAATTTCTGCAGAATCTTCACCACTTCTTGTGCACGCACACTTGGTATAGGAGAACTGGGGATGAAGAGAAGAAAACTCGAACTGAAATTTGCGATTCTGTTCGTGAATAAATACTGTTCCTCCACCGTAAATGCTGCAGTAAGGAATACGTAAAGCCACCCGGCAAGGTTCTTAAACTTCTTCGCATGGTCTCTCAAAAAAAAAAAAACAAAGCGGAAGGGAAAGAAATTTTTTTCGACCGACAAGAAAAGTGATTCAGAAAATCACCTGAAAACATAAACAGTAATTATGAAAGAGGAGATGCGAACAATCATGCCTGTTTTTTGAATCAACGGTCATAACCCACAGTCACAAAGTGATTTTCTAGGATTAATATAAAGCTGAAAATATGAAGATCGTTTTTTTGGGATTTTTTATTTCCAAAAATTTACCATCTTCAGTTTGCCAGGGGCAAAGCGCCAAAGTGCCAATCTTTGACTATAAACAACATGCAATTTTTCTTCTTCTTTTTTTCCATTCTCTTTTCCACCAAATTCAGGACTAATCAGAATTATTATCTATCATGATACTTACGCGTTAATTTTATAGTTGAGAGGGAAAAGGATACTGACCTCCTACAACTCTGTATCTATGAGTGCGCGTGCGCGAGTGAGAGTGGCGAACTAGGGCCGGGCGTGGCTACATGGTGGTGGCGCCATTGCCCAACCTTCAGCAATGGCTCGACATCCGTCATCGGGCTCAAGCCGAGACACTGTAGAGAGAGGCGGGCAAGCGTCTCGCTCACGACCGTTGTCATCGCTTGCCGGGGGCACTTTCCTTTGGTAGTACGCATTCGTCACTCTCTGTGCTCCCACTCTCTTGCATACGTGTAGTGAGACAAACAAGGTCTGGCCACCCTCGGCAATGGCGTAGGGTGCCAACGTACATGCAATGATAATTTGACCATCACTTCAAGCATTTCTGTTAATTCTTTGAATACTAAAGCTAACATGAACAAGAAAGACATACTTAAAAATCCATTTGACAAGCGGGCTCGAGACCAAGTAGTTGCAAACTTCTTCTGCTTTGGTGGCTATGTGCCTGAGCCCAAAATTGAAACCGAGCCACACGTGGTTTCTATCGTTGGTGCTGGAAAATCGACGACGGCAACGAACAAAGTGAGTGGCATGTGAAGGCGGAAGGGCTTAGGACTCAGTAACCGCAAGCTTCTTCCGCTTCCACTTCAACCCAAAATCATAACTAAACTAGTCATAGTTTCTAGAGCTAGCGCCGGAAAGGTGACAACGACGATGGTGCCGAAGTTGAACCCGAGCTCTTGTCCATGGCTCTGTTGGAGGTTATAGGTTTGAGAGAGAAGAAGCGGTTGCTTGAAGTATTACACCAAGAGACGTCAAGTTTGGAACGCTCAACAGTGTTACCTCCAGCGTAGGGAAACCCTAGAGTTTTTATATGCACATTATTGGGCTCCAGCTCATATGGACCTAAATAACTATGCTTTTACCTATTGGGCTTGTATGTGAACATATTATTTTGGACTATATTAATAATATATCCAACAATCTCCTCCTATGTTCACCATACAGCACAATCCAATAAGGCGGTCAATGTAATGTTCAGACAAACATAAATCATCCACATTCAGTCCAAGACAATCAATTCGGATCGGTCAAATAGTGTTTAGCAATAAAGTATTAAACTTAATCATCATATGCAATCTAAATAAGTGAATCATTCTTATTATGAATATGTTCTGAGATTAACAAAATCCAAATCCCAAAAAAAAATTTTAAACTCAGTCCACAACCAATATATGCATAATAGTCAAGTATAAATAGGCCAGTCAAAATAGTCCAAAGCCTTACAAATATAAGAAACAAGCATAATAATGTTTACAAAATAGAGATAGCAAAATGCAAGTCTCAAGTAAATGGACTTCATCAAAATAGGCAATAGCAAGTAAACTGTCAAGTCCCTACACGTTTTAAATGATATATATTCATTCATCAAGTAGGTCATTCTAGTCAGGATCCCACTCATTAAGCTCTCCTCCATCTCTGCCATCCTCTACAGAATGTCAAAAATGAATTTCATATTATCATGAATTCAATCATTTGAATAAAACTTAGCAACATTCCATCAGGCAGAGAAGAACATATATTGATATCATAAAGCATCATAATATCATGTTCATAAGCATCAATCAAGTTTCATATATTATAAACAAGACCTAAATAATGTGATTTACAGAGAGCCATCAACTTAAGTTTATTTGTAGGAGAATAACTATTGTCTAGTTTCAAAGAACATGACCAATAGTCAAGTCACCTACAATAACCTAGTCATGTAATATCAAGTTTAAATTAAGAACAAGACCAGCAAGCTTCTTATGTAAACAGTTGTTTCTATGTTTCAATTTAGAATATCACAGTTACTGATTCCTTAAAGTCAAATAATTTAGCATCAAGTTCGGAATGAGATTATTTAACCAAAAAGGATAATCCAATCTAGTTGAATTGTATCATTAAGTTTGGAATGAGATAACTCACCCTTTTCAAATTAGTCAGCAACTGTGAACATTGATAAAACATATAAACGGTGCTTATAATCGTAGCCAATAAAGAAAGATTCAATAATTCAAAACACACAATTGGAAGGTAAGTAAATGGTAGTTAAGACTTGTCTATATAGTCTTTAACCCCAGTTCCCCTATTGTTTTGAATAATCGATCTTTAGGCATACCTTTGGTGAGAGTATCGGCTATGTTATCCTTCGATCTCACATTGATCAAGGTGATAATCCCTTGTTCTCTTAGATAATTCAACAATGCATGTCTCAGTCTCAAATTTCTTCTCTTTGAATTAAAGAGAGAATTCTTGATGACTTGGACAGCTGCTCGATCATTATAGAATAGACTTAAAGAATTAATCTTTAGCTAAGTCAAATGAATATCCATAATCAGATTATTTATCCACTCTACAACTTCACCAGCTGAGGCTAAAGCAAAAAGTTCCGATTCCATAGACGACAAAGCAATATAAGTCTGTCGTTTGGATTTCCAAGTAATAGCAACTCCACCCAAAGTGAATACATATCCACTAGTGGACTTACTATTTCCAATATCTAAGCACCATGAGGCATCAGAATATCCATCTATAGTTGGAGGATAACCCGAATAATAGAGAGCATAATTTGTAGTACCTTTAAGGTATCTCATTAGCCTATCGAGGGCATCCCAATGCTCTTTACTAGGATTACTAGTAAAATGACTCAGCATGCTAACTGTAAAGGTTATGTCGGGTCTAGTGCAACTCATAGCATACATAAGACTACCAAGTAGTTTTGAGTACTTTAACCGATCTACATTGATCGCTTCATTAGGATTCAGTCTGTTATTATAATCACATGGCGTCTCACTTGGTTTACACTTATCATATCCCCAAGTAAAAAGTAGCTACTCAATATAATGAGTCTAGCTAAGGGAAATGACTTGCCGTTTAAAGCTTAATTTTATACCAAGAATGATATTAGCAATACCAAGATCTTTCATGTCAAATTCTTTAGCTAAAGTAGCTTTCACGTCACTCACTACAGAATGATCAGAACCAAGAATTAACATGTTATCAACATATAAACAAATTATGACTATCCTATTTGACATAAAACGATGGTAAAGTGATTTATTCAATTTACAAACTTTGTCCTCAAAACCTTTCATAACATATCCTTCCGGTTGTTCTATATAAATTTCCTCATTTAAATCCCCATTTAAAAAAAGATGTTTTTACATCAATTTGATGCACTACAAAGTGTTCAATAGATGCCAAAGCAAGAATAATTCTTATAGTTGATAGATTACACACAAGTGAATAGACATCAAAATAGTCTATTTCACTCTATTGTTTATAGTCTTTAGCTACTAAACTTGTTTTGTATCTAGCTATTGATTTATCACTTTTTAGTTTCTTCTTCAACACCCATTTATAGCGTATAGCTTTAGCCCTTTTGGCAAATTTACTAGCTGCCAAGTGTGATTATGCAGCAGAGAGCTCATTTCATCATCTATGGCTTCTGCCCACGTAGAGATTCCCTAGATCTCATTGCTTCCGATAGGAGAATGGATCATCCTCAAAATGGTAAACAACAAAGTTCTCACCAAAATTTTTGGGAATTCTCTCTTTTGTAGATACTCTAACTGGAATTGATTTAATAGCCAACTGTGTGGAATTAGTGTTAGAAGGGCCTGCTTCAGATTCTACAAGAAATTCTGAAATCATATTTGTAGATCTAGAAACATTTAAGCCTTGATCTCTGAGAAACTTGTTTTCAAAGAACACTGCATTTCTAGATTCTATTACTGTGTTAGTAGATAGATCTAAAAACTTATCTGCAGCGCTATCTTCTGCACTACCTAGATATAGACAAGTAATGGTTCTAGATCCCACCTTATGTTTCTTAGGATCTGGTATACTTACATAAGCAATACAGCCCTAAGTCTTAAGAGTATTATATCTACAAGGGCGCTTATACCATATCTCATAAGGTGTTATATACAACTTAAAGTGCGGCAACCTATTCAAGATGTGATTAGCAGTTAGAACTGCTTCTCCCTAGTAGGAGGAAGGCATGCCAGTTGTAAGTAACATAGAGTTTAACATTTCAGTTAACGTTTTATTCTTACGCTTTGCAACACCATTTGATTGGGGTGAATAAGGAGCAATGGTTTCAAGTATTATACCTTATGAAGCACAAAATTCCTTGAACCTTAACATATTATATTCTCCTCCTTTATCACTCCTAAACCTCTTAATTTTCAAGTTGAGTTGATTTTCTAATCTAGACTTGAAAATCTTAAACTTTTCAAAAGCCTCATCTTTCGATTTCAACAAATAGACATGAAAATATCTAGAAAAATCGTCTATGAATGTTATTAGATACTTCCAACCACCTTTAGTAATGTAATTTCTAAAGTCACAAATGTCAAAATGTATTAACTCGAGAAGTTGTGTACTTTTAGAAACCAACTTAAAGAGTTTTCTAGTGATTTTAGCTTGTGCACACACTTCACACTTATCAAATCGAATAGAAGTATCTAATGGAATGTTGTGAGTTTTCACTAAATGTTGCATTTTCCTGTAATTCACATGTCCAAGTCTCTTGTATAGCAACTTTGGATCAATCAAAGTATAATTCACATGGTTTATGCTATCAGCATTTAAACTCAACCTATACATATAATGCACGACCAAAATAATATGAGTTAATAGATAAAGTTACTCTACCATTCATAGTTGAAAAAGACATACCAACTTTATCAAGTAAACTCATAGATATCAAATTCTTCTTAAGTAAAGGTACTACTCTAACATGTTTCAGAGTTAGTAATTTACCTGAAAAAAACACCAAATTTGCAGTTCCAGCATGAGTCACCTTTGCATCACCACCATTGCAATTTTTCACATTGTGTTTCACTTCTGTGACCTCGGTGAGTAAGTTCTTATCATTTGTAGTATGACAAGTAGCACCACTATCCAACCACCACTCAGAAGAGACGCTGGCCTTTCCATTCTTCATCATTCCAATGAAAAGGAGGCTCAGATCCTCTAATTAGCATATTGACCTCATTATGTGGTGTGTCATTATTTGGCTTCCTCAACAACTTACACGCTGCTGCCCAGTGACCCCACTTTCCACAGTTATAGCACTTGCCCTTCTTCTTCTTTTTGAAGATAGTCTTTTTGGCCCTGACTGTAAAGATGATTCACCTTTAGGTGACTTGGACTTTTTCTCGAGGTTTATTGGAGTGTGAAACTAAGTTGGCAACTGACTTTTGTTATCCCACTTATTCCAAACTCTTCCTAGTAATATTTTGATTCTCAATATGAATATACCTCTTTAATTCATATAATCACATCTATACCTTCAGTCTGTGCATTTCAGTCTTGAAAGAACTCCATTCAGTTGGTAGTTTGCTCAACATAAGACCGACAAAGAGATTATCGGACATATCAGAATTATCATCTTTCGGCTTATTCCTCATGTTCTCAAATTCAACTAACGAGAAGTGATGCTTGAATTTATAGTGAATTTAAAGTCAAAAAATTTCTCAATTAGGAAAGTTTTAGATAGCCCCTCTTGTTTTTGGAATTGAGCATTCAAGTGATCTCATATCTCTTTCGCCGTCTTATACTCACTATAAGTCATAGCCAGATTAGGATTTAGAGAGTTCAACAAGTAATCTCTACAAAAATCATCATCTTTGTTCTATTGATATTCATCCACATCTTCAGTGGTAGATGCAAAATCACTCAATACAGTATAGAATATGTCACGTTCTTCCATGCCAAATTGAACATGTAATTTCTAGCCATGAAATTCAATAACATCAAAAAATTGCAACTTTATAATATCATAGGAACTACGCTTTACCATTTTAATCAAAACAAAGTGTTAGAAAGAGTGCACCTTGAAGTCCTCGAGTAACAAAGTCGAATAACTCCCCTAACCTTGATCAAAACGCTTTGTAGAGATGTAATTTGCCAAAACAAACCCCAAAAATAGATCTCGTCGCTGAAACTCGCTGGAAATTTCCGCCGATGAAATTCGCTAGAAATTTAGATGGAAACTTCCGGGTGCCATAACTTCTCCGTCCAACCTCCGATTGACGCGAGTGACCACTCAAAACATTCTTATCGACGAGTAGAACAAAGCCCAAGTAGTTTCACCCTCTAAAATTGGCTATAAGTTTTTGATTCTGAATCAAAGATTTCAGTCACCCGAATCTTCAAACTTAGATCCCAACCAATTTCACCGTCAAAATCGAAAGTAAATTACACCCGTGAGTTCGTCTTGACAAAATCTTCAAGAAGACACCTTACTCGCTCAAATCCAACACACGAACATAATACTTCAAGATTGTTTGAGGTTATAGGTTTGAGAGAGAAGAAATAGTTGCTTGAAATATTACACCAAGAGACGTCAAGTTTGAAACGCTCAACAGTGTTACCTCCAGCGTAGAAAAACCCTAGAGTTTTTATATGCACGTTATTGGGCTCCGGCCCATATAGATCTAAATAACCATGTTTTTACCTATTGGGTTTGTATGTGAATATATTATTTTGGACTATATTAACAATATATCCAATAGGCTCCAACCGCTGGCCCGCAACGTTAACTATAGATGACGTGAAACAATGAATCCGATAGGCAAGAGAGATGTAGGAAGTGAAAGCCATGGACATATAGCCCGATTTACATGTGCATAGAAGAAGAAGACACTATTGATGCTCCAATTGCTAGAAATGGTGAGATGCTGCGCAAAGAGAAAGGGGGAGGGGGATAGAGGAGCGGCAGACTCGACACTGTTTTCTCTCTTTCCGCCATAGTGGACACCACTATTGGGATTTTACGGAACATATATAGGCTAAATAAACATAAATGCAGCAAAAGCAAAGATAAAATTCTACTATACATGTTCCTCTAAAGGCGTTGTTTGTGCGTTTTAATCAAAAATCAAAATATCAAATGGGGTTTTACGGATTACCTCTCGAAGCGTGCTTTAAATGATTTGATTCAAATGTTCTTCAGTTCAAGCCCCACAATTATCGGGCCTTTAGTTCAGACACACCACCAACACCCCTCAAACGAAAAAGAGCTCGCAGGTAATCACCACTGTAATTGTGCTAGCAATTTTGTGGAGACAATCCTCTGCATGTGGTTAGCAACCGTTTGCTAACCATATAATTCTCTCTATGAACTTTCTCTCTTTTTCTTAACATAACCCACTCACCCTCTCTATGCTTTATTTATAATGCCCTAGTGAATTCAACATTTAACTTCCTCTAGAAACTAGTTTTTAACCTCTTAAACAAGTTACTATCTACATTTTCCAGAAGCTACTTCTTCCAAAAGCTAGTCTTTAACTTTTCAAATAAGTTATTAACCACTTCCTCCAAAAGCTAGTCTATAACTTCTCAAATAAGTTATTGACTACTTCCTCCAAAAGTTGGGTGAGCAAGAGAACAGTTCTCGTGAGTGGGCTGTGTCCGATCGAGTGAATTGGTTATGGTGTGTGACATTCCTAGGTTTATCATTGAGCTGGCAGTAAGACTTGCAATAACACATTAGCACTCCCGAGAGAATTTATTGTCCCGATCAATCTCTAGGTCCTACAAGTCATGATTGACATTTAGCAATATATCATGACTACCCAAATAATATGAATACTTTAAGAACATAATGAACCTGTCAGCTTTGGCTACAGTGTAATTCAATCCCTCTATCTTACTATGTCTTGATCAAACAAAGATCATGTACTATTTGTCAAGTCACCAATTCGATCATATGCACAAACCTAATTGACTTGCATTTTATACAAGACAAAAACAATTTATTCTCTATTATAACCCCGATCGAGGATTTTAATGTAGTGTCACAATTAGATCGCATAAGACATCATTATTGTACCTTGCATGTAACAAGGAGACAGATTCCATGTTGCGCACACATGTAACTTCATATGTGAATAAGTTATGACCATTAGGTATAGAGACGGATCAATGAGCCGCCAATATGCGTACCCATGAACCATAGCTGTCCAACATACAAGTTAACACTGTGCCTCAGGTCTAAGAATTATTTACACAAGACTAGAGCAAGAGCAATTAGTCATTGACCCCACTAAAAGCTTCCAAGTTATCAATCGTTTTATGTATGTCACGTTCAGTGAATTTGTCTGCTACAAGTACCTGTGTTCTAACTTGGGCATCATAATACCCAATGACTCGTGACTCGTCATTACCTTAAACATCCAATTCTTAATGGTGAAGCTAATAACACACCGATCTCAACAGGATCATTAATATCCACTCAATGATCCATTGATTAGGAACGGTTTAAAAATTCAGTCAAACTGTTAACTCGTCACACATATTCTTAACGTCTCAAGAATAAGTGCAGTCACAACTAATCTTATGGAATCATTCATATAGATAATTGGACAAATGAATGAATATATCTTTGCCATTAATTTGACAACACAACTGAAATCCCTAACATGTAACTATTACATTATTGCTTTAGGGCATATAACTAATAGCCACCAAGGTTCCCAAGAGACCGGCGTGAGCATTGGTGGGGGAGAGAGAGAGAGAGAGAGGGGAGTTGGCTGATTAATCATAGCTGCTGATGAGGCTCTGGAGGTGACGGCGGAGGTGACGGCGGAGGTGAAGGGGGCTCAGGACCAATTAGTTGCAACCGAGTGAGGGTCTTGGGGGAGGCAATGTGCCAGAGGCAAATCTAAGTAGCATTTGCAACAGATGGAGGCTTTCGGGAAGGGGGAGGGGGAGGCGGAAGGGAAAGTGGAGGTGGTCGAGCGTGCCGAAGAAAGAGAGAGAAGATATCTTCATTCTTTCCTCTTGACCCGATGAATGAGAAGGGATGGTTGAAAATTGAAAAGAGGATAGACATTTTGAGCAACAAGAGCATTAATTACTGCTTCTACAAAGTCTCTGTTTAGCCATCAGTTACGGGAGAGAGAAAAAGAAACCCTCCGACTTTTGACTTCTCTATTTTCCAACTGGTCCAAGTCCAAGGACACGTGTTGACTTATTAATAGAGCCACCTAGAATTGCGCTTGCCATGTAGGACGATGACACGATGATTGTTAACCACTGAATATTTTCTCGGAAGGTTTAAACACACTTTTTTGGCGGCAAACTCCACTAATATATGTTCATCATTCCCACCACACCCGAAGATGCTGAGTCAAATGCCATGTTGAAAGCGGCAGCACAATACTCACCTAATTTTGGCCATTTAAGCAATGTCCCCGAAGTAGTTTTTCAGATGTAGAGAACTTGGTTTAAAGTAATGTAGTATCATATCATTAAGTTCTACCTCGTTATCACCCTTGATGAGATGCAAAAGTTATAATACAATGGTCGAGGTTCAGGTACTTGATTTAGATAAACTAAAAATTCGAAGGATCGACTGAAAAAAGGTAATTTATAAGCAAAATTTTACTCCCACGTGGCCACAGTCGGTTAGCGCGTTAGAGGACTTCCAACTCCAAACTTGGAGGTCGCCTATTCAAATTGCACTGTGTATTAATTGCCCTCAGTCCATATATCCTCCACAGGTTTTAAAGTCCTAGACTCAAGCTATCGAATTTCCATGCCCGTGCCGTTATAAAGAAAATTAATCATAACATTCAAAAGACCCAAACATAACACTCCGTTTGCCGGCCCATGGTAATTTCATTCTTCTTTTTTTCTTTTTTTTTTTGTCCGTCAATTCTATTCTAATTCTCATCTTTCTCTTTCTTTCTCTTATTTTTACTCTACTACTTTATAGAGCATTGGAGTCGATCCAAAACTAAACTTTCCTATCTCACCCAATTCCATTACCACTTAACCAGTGCCCAATGGGTTCATGCTTGTTTTTTTACTTGCGTGCTTTTGTTCATGCAGGCTGCGGAAGGGTGGATCCATCCTTATGAAAAGACAGCGATGATATATCATCAAGAAGTACATAAGACACACTGGCAAATATTCCCAGATGAGCAAAGAGGAGTTGCTTAAGAATGGAGAAAAATGGACGATAAGTACATCAAGCTCGTCCTAGCTCATCTCCACTCTAATCGCTATGGCGCTGTTCAGTTCTGCTTTGATTGTACCGGGAGGCAACGACAATCATAAAATTCAATGCATCGGAATCAAACACTACTAATCTATACAATCATAAACAAAGAAAATAAGATGAACACACAAAATAGACGTTCCGAGATTGTCTAGACAAGTCAATGCTCTCACGGGATACTATCATCACATACTGGACATATTTAGGATGTACATGGTGTGAGTACATTCATCTTGAAATGCAATATGTAGTAAGACTACAACTGAACATGCTTATACTATTGCAGACAATATCTATTCCTGCAAAAATTATCGATGCAACCTAAATGGCTGATTCGAGATGTGTATAAAAGGATTTATTCATAATTATTTGACTGGCTTTTGGATGTAGCAATTATCCTGATACATACTAGATCAACGGAAAAGTAATACAGGGGATAATAACTAAGTAAATGAATGGATCCATCGTGAAAAAGGAGAGAGAGACAGCAAGCATTTACTTATTTCACAGCTTATCATTTTTTATCAACCTTACTCGCAATGTCCGTACTATTAACTCCTCAAGAACATAATCCAATTTCTGAACCTGTTTTGTATTGTCTTTCTTTATTAAGAGGCATTTGTTTCATCATTCATGAAAATGTTTAGATATAAATTATTATTGATATTAAAAATATTTTTCAGTAACTAAATATTTTAAGCAATTAAAGCAAGTATTTTTTGGAAAATACTTTCTAAATTATACATTTTTCATGAATAAAATAGCCTAAAAGAATTTGAAAAATGATCTCCTCATACTGGGCCATTGCCACTCTAAATTCTTCGGTAACAATACTAGAAGCTCCAATAATGTAGTTAACTCCAATAATGCAAGAAGGGTAACAGTTATAAAAAAAAATCTTAAATTATGCTCTTTATGATAAATTTACCATAATTTTTTTTTGTGATACTAAAAAACCCAATTACAAACTTTTTTTTGTGACACCAACAACCCTAAACTTATATTCATGTTATATGGCATCACAGAAAAAGTTTGAGGTTTTTGGCGTTACAATAAATTTTTTTTGGTAAATGTGTTACAAAAGTATAAGTTTGGAACCACCCATCGTGGCAGCGTGGATGGTAGTGCTTCTTGGACTCCAACGCGAAGGTCCCGGTTTCGAAGCCCCCCGAAGTAGGAGGGCTGAAGCGCTGCGTGGTGATCTTACCCAGAGTGCGTGGGTGGTGGTCCCGCATTCCTCCCTAGGGCTTACCCCCCCCGGCTGCTGTGCATGGGTTTCGGATCACCAAAAAAAACAAAAGTATAAATTTGGAGTTTTGGTGTCACAAAAAAAAAAAAGTTTAAGGTAAAATATATCATATGGATACAAGTTTGAGGTTTTTAATGTCATGAAAGAAAGTTTAGCATTTTTTGTGATTTTTTCCCATAAAAAAAAAAAAGCCAAAACAGAAAAAAAAAAATGAATGAGGAAATCTGGACAGCAAGTACTTGGCATCAACGAACAGCACATCAATGACACAATTACACAATTACACAATTCCACATACTAGAACATACGAACAGCAAGCCCGCACAGAATAAATATAATTCGTGACACAACACAAGACATTGGTACGAATACAACAAGGTGACCACATCAGCAAATCAACACGTACGAAGATGAACCAATCAGTAACACAGCGCGCTCAAAATGAATGCGCATATGATGACTCAAGCAGCAACTCAATGCTCTTGCAGCATGCATTTGGTATACACGATGGTAGCATCCACTCAATATACTTGCAATTTCAACACGCACAGAGAGCTAACCAGCAACACATAATACGTTTGCAATTCGGCACGACAAAAATGGATCAAATTATAGTGAAGCATAAAAAGTAAACGTGCCCGGATCAATTCGTATTCATTCAAGAGCCCCTCGGTCAAGTTCCGGAATACTCAGTATCAGATTCATCTCGTCTACACACAGGATATGCATCTAATCCGAGAATTTCAAGAACAAATCCTAAAACGAATAGCTACTAAATTCTGAAATGAAAGGAAACGAAATACATGTAAAGCCTATGCAACGAAAATAATGTATGGATCAAGAAAAGGAAAGCTCTCAGTCAGAATCTGAATCGAAACACACCCTGATCTAGTTCAGGAATTTTATCGAATGGGTTGTAAACATTTCGGCCACAAGATCTGGATGCATAAATAAGAGAGAGAGAGAGAAGTCGTATCCTGACTTATTACAAAGGCTCAAACGTGACCGGATTCCACACTGGTGGAATCAAGCACTCGGTCCGTAGCAGAAACAGAGCATGCAAATATACCTCGACGAAGAGTAATAGCTGACTGCGATTGGTGATAAAATCAGAGGAGTGAAGCCTCAGGAGTTGTAGCACGGAAGACTGGTACCGGCTAAAGGAGGGAGAAGGAGAATCCAGCACTTCGATGACCTTGGCTGGAAAAGAGGGGCGAACAGAGCACTTCCTGTGGCTGCGAAGCTTGGGGTGTTGGGGAAGTGGCCTGCAAGTGCAATCGGTGACAGAGAGAGAAGTAAGGATTCATAGAGGAAATCGAGAGAGAATCACAAATAAACGGGAGAATTCCTTCCCTATACTCTACTGTATTCTCTGACGTTCAAATGCGAAGAGTCTACGGTGGTTGGCGATCGGAGACAAGCAGCCGCTCCCGGTGGAGTGGAGGTGGCCGAGTATGAAGAGGGAATCGGGACATAGAACTAGAAGATCCAGGCGAGGTCATCCCGATGCACATGCCCCCGGGCAGCTCGGAGGTCCTCATCGTCCTCCGAGGGTCTATCTGTGCCGGGTTCATCTCATCGTCGGCAAACACCATCTTCTTGAAGAACCTCAACACGGGATAGCATGATTTTCTCTCGGGTGCTATTGTACTTCCAATTGAATGCTGGTACAGTTCCAGGTCTTTCACAGTCAGCTTCAGCAGTCCGAGCCCTGGGCTTCAAATCTGGGACCTTGCTCTGTTCGCTAATGATTTGCCTTCTGAGTTGGTGGAGGCCACCACTTTCCTTGATGATGCTCAGGTTAAGAAGCTTAAGGGTGTTCTTGGTGGCACTGGCTAAGTGGCTAATTTCATTTTAGTAGAGATACCATCCACTTAAAAACACCACATTTTCAAGCCTCTTCAAAAAAAAAAAAAAAAAAAAAAAAAAGAGGAAAATAATAATTCGGCTTATATGCTCATCGTCAATGGCTTTCCATGGATTTTTCTTGTAAGGTTGTATTTGGTTTGCTTGTGTGGCCAATGGACCAATTTATTGAGACAAACTTTTCTATGCATAACAAAATGAAGGAGGATTGTCATGTGAGTTATGTGCAAATTCTATATTGGAGCCCGGCTTTGGACTTATTTCTTTTTCTAAGCACACTAGATCTTTGTCAGCTTAGCAATATTGGCCGTATTCGGATGATATAAACCTACTTCGCATCTGCCATTAGATTAGGTGGATTCCATGTGGGGCCCACTTCATCTAACGGTGCATGGGAGATGGCTCACATTCACCGGGTGCATATAACATTTTCCTTCTACATCACTCGATGTGCATTAAAAGTGTTGAGGTGTTGCGGTTTGATTGGCTGTTTGACTAGAAGTTCATAAAATTTCAAATGCAAGTACCTTTTTAATCCATTCTTGGATTTCTGCAACTCTCATGCCTTTGGAAAGCCCTGGATTCATAGTAGTTAGGTATAAGTTTTGTTCAGTTTAGATCCTTGGGTTTCGATTTAACCTTGTGTTTTCCTCGAAAAGGTGGCTATGTTCGTTGGAGACGAGCAAGGATGTCGGGTGAATGATGTCTTATTGGAAAGCTTACAATAAACCTAGATACTCTGGAAGTTTTGGGGTGAGACGAGCTAATTCAAAGAAATTATACTCGCATAGAAATTTCAACTTGAATTTATATATATAGACACACTCACGTGTTAGTTTTTTCCGGTGATTTGCTTTTGATAGTCAATTTAGGACATGTTTGGTAATGTGCCAAACATTGCTTGATTCTACTATTTTATTTCTCAAAATAAAAGAAAATAAAATTACATAAATTCATTTGGTAACGTTTTTGCTCCGGAAACAAATTTATTCCTAAGAATTGATTTTGAATAGAATCAAAAAGTAAAAAAAAAAAAAAAATTATCCTCAGGAGCAACTTTAGAATCAAACAATTTTCTTTAATTCTCTTTTCTTTTTCTTCTTTCTTCGTTCTCTAGCTGGTTGCTCGGGCGGAGGCTAGCGATCAATCAAACTAAGGCCGACAAGGCTCCCCAAGGCCAGCGAGGTTGCCAACCATTGTCGACTAGTCACCGACCATGGCTAGAGGAAGGAGGAGAAGAAAAGAAAAGAGAGAGAGAGAGAGAGAAAATTAAAAGAAAATGGTTTGGGCTAAAAACTTTGATAGTCATACCAAACGCATTTATATTCCGAGAATAGAAATTTTGCATAGTTACCTAACACTTTCAAATGCTCGAAACTCATTTAGGGAACAAATGTTTAAAGGAATTACTTATGTGTATGCATATTCTATTTAATTATTTATCTATATATATAATTAGATAAGTGATCAAAGATATATGATAGGTTATAATTCCATGTGCCTCACAATTTATGTGGACAAAGTCCTGTGTCGGGTATATTTCCATTTTTATAGTTTCTAAAGAATACCGTTGATAGACGACACAGGACTTTTATAGTCTCCATTTTTATAGTTTCTAAGAATAAAGTCATACCGTTAATTTATGTGGACAAAGTCCTGTGTCGGGTATACTATTTTTCATTATATTGGTGTCACGTCTATCAACGGTATTCTTTATATATAGATTACTTTTATTATCAAACCGTTCATCTGAAGGGCATCTATAAAGAAAAATCAAATGCTCAATGTCACGACCTACCTCTCTCTCGAGAGAATAGGTTTAGGGATAACGCCTAAAGGATGGGCCTACAGATTATAACTAGACGTACCCTCTCCCAAACCTATACCTTGTACGACATTCGGGTGTTCATAAAAATTTTCTAATGAAGAGTCGCCACTAATTTATTGGGGTCTGCTAAAAATCAAGTGAGGCATAAGAGTATACTTCCTATGCAATTAAAGAATCTAAGGTTCGGGGCTCGGTTACATTAAGGAAACAATTACTACCATTTTGGTACCTAATCTTGTTAATCAAATAGTCTAAATTGATTTTAAACCTATCTACTAACATATAAGGTGATCAAACAGGTGTGCAATCATTAAAAAAATAATCAACCTCCAAGGAAAGCATTAAATAAATTGCCAATCAATGTGAGGGGGTCTAACACTAAGAAAAATACTATATCTAACTAGGTTCAAGGGAAAATACAATCAATATAATGAAAGCACTCAATTAAGAGCATTCGTTTTAAAGGTTAATCGGAATCCTACAATGAAGCCGTAAGGGCTTGTTCAATTTTTTAGCACAATTTCCTTATCAATGATTTGCCCCCAAATTTTAAGAGAAGGCTATTTAAAAAGAATATTTTTAAGCATATTTTCAAAGTGTTCCAATTTCTTGAATTTTTTTTTTTTTTTTTTTTTTTTTTGGAATTTACAGGATTTTATGAATTTTCTTTAAAAAAAATATTTTCTGAATTTTTATTAATTTTTTTGAATTTTTAAATTTTTTCTGAATTTTTCAATTTACTTTAAAGTTTTTCTGAATTTTTTAATATTTTAAAATTTTTCTGAGTTTTCTATTTTAAAATTTTTATTAAATTTTAATTCTTTTGAATTTTTTAAAAATTTTCTGATTTTTTAATATATATTTTTCTTTCTTTTCTTTTTGATTAATTCTTAGTTAAATTTTTTTTTTATTATTATACTAGGGAAAGAGGTTCGGACCGGGTAAACCCTATCGACACGCCAACCCGGATCGACCCACTTCGGATTAAAACATAATTTTTTAATATTTTTTAATATATATATATATATATATATATATATTTAATAAATATTTTCTTTTTTAATCATTTTTCTTTTCCTTTTATTTATTTTTCTTTTATTTTTATTTCCTCTTCTTCTTCACACCTCATCTTCTTCCCCGACGACACCTTCACCGCACCAATGCCTTCACCGAAGCCCTCCATGGACGAACTCGACACTCACCCTAGCTCTAGTTGCCGGCGACTACCTCTTGCTTGGTCGGCCTAATCCGAACAACACCCGAGCCACCGCCCATGACTACTTGGCCGGAGGTCATCACCATTGCCGGACTAGCTCCGGCAACGGATTTTCGAGTTCTAACATCTCATATGACAAAAATCTAACGATTCGAGTACCGAATCAGCATGAGCAAGAAACACAATGAAGAGAAATCGACTCGAGCGAGAATGATACCACGAAAACGAATCATAAAAACCATTTCAGAATCTCACTTAGACATCTCATCGAACATATGGAGTGCACTACTCGGACAAAAGGTTCCCAACCCAAAGTGGGGCTCGCACTCGCACCGAAGACCATGACACACGACGGGCAAGGATATCCGGGTAAAGTGTAAGGGCGACGCGGGCCGGAGCTCGGGTGAGCCAGATGGCTACGAGCTCCGGCCGTCTTGCCCCGAAACAGGGCAAGAAACAGGACACGGACAAAGGACTTACTAGCCTGGCTCGAAGGCGTCGACTGGAAGGGGTCGTCGGCGGGGCTCGGGCGCCGCTGAGGCGTCGGCTGAAGCTTTCCTCCCTCGCTCAGACTCTTTCTCTCTCTCCCGAGCAACTCTCTCCGTCCCTCTCTCTCTCTCTCTCTCTCTCTCTCTCTCTCTCTCTCTCTGGTTTCCAGCCGGTGGAGAGAAAAAACCCCTGCTCTCCCAAAATCCTTGCTGCTCTCTCCTGAACGACGCCTCCTTCAGCTCCCGTTCGCCTTCACCTTTTACATGAGCCTTTCTTCTCTCTCTCTCGCTCTCCCTCTCTCTCTGACCAGCCAAAGAAGAGAAAAAAAAAAACCCCGGAATCCCGCTCTCGTCTCCCTTTTAAGCTCGCCTCAGCCCTCTCTCTCCAAGGACGATGCCAGCTGTTGCTGGCCAGGGTGTATCGGCTGGGTCTCGCGCGACATTCCTCGTCGTCCTTCGCTCGGAGGCCGTCCTTCACCTTCATTCCTTCTGTCGCCGAGGCCGTGTCCAAACGAGCGAGGAGAAGGAAGAAGAGAAGCGGGGGCTGGCCAAGGATGGAAGAGAAACGGGCTGGCCCACGCGAGGGGGAAAGAGAGAAGAAGAGAAGGAGAAGGAAATTTTTTTTTTTTTTTTTGAAAATTTTAATATTAATACTAGTAATGAAAATGTTCCTAATGTCTATATGTGATGCATTTTAATGAAAATTATTCTTTTTAGAGGTTGAAATTTATTCCCTAATTTTTCATGTAATTAATGAAAGATTAAACGACTCGTCAAAATTTAGTTATCAACACTCAAAAAGTTATTTCTTGATCAAAGTTATATTACGTGATTACACATACGTTGTAATAAATTTTCAAAAGTAATTGTTTATGTATATCTGGAATGTTATCATCGACATCCCGAGTGTCTCTATACTCTGAACTAAATCTCTACGGATAGTTTGCTGCTAAAAGGCTATCCTTGAATGGTTTACCCGGTTCCCGGTCCGGCCCACCCGAAAAACAGGATCGAAACCGATTTCGATTGAAATCGGTCCGGAACCGGTTCCGAGGGATTACCCATCCGGGGAACCGGATTGGCCGGACTGGTTCGGGAACCGGTTTGAGAACCAGTTTTTACGACAGCCCAAAAAGACCAAAACCCTAATTTGTTTCTATCTTTACCTCTCAGGCTCTCACACACGCAAACTTCCCCGAGCTTGCAACCTCCACCGATCTTGGTTCCATCTCGAGCGTTGATGCTGCTTCCGCTTGCCCACCGTCGCCTTCCTCCCGCAACACCCGTAGCCCATGAGATCTCAACGTCGCCACTCCGCCTATCCCTACTTTGCGCCCCCCGAAAATCGCGACGCCACCTCTATCAACCCGTTTCCTGGCTGCTCACCAACCTTGCTCTGATCTCCCCTCCCGAGCTTCGTCACCAGATCTAGCTCCCCATCGCGATGCTTCCTCATCTACATTCATCTGTTGTTCCACAAGACAACAAACTTACCTAGGCAGTTACATTGGCTTTCAGGAATTTATTGAAGCTACCAAGGAGCCAAGCATCACATTCTTGGCTACAAAGTTTGATGGTATACTTGGACTTGGGTTTAAAGAGATCTCAGTGGGTGACACTACTCCTGTGTGGTAAGTCAGTGCATGCCCACAACTAACTATTAGATGCCTTTCAGCACCTTCAGGAGTGTATATACAAACCAATGTCTTATCATTTAAAATTATTCCTTTCCTTTGTTCCTTTATTGAATCTCTAAATTAGAGGATATTTGCAGGTATAATATGGTCAATCAAGGGCTTATAAAGGAGCTAGTATTTTCATTTTGGTTAAATTGCAACACTTAAAGGGAAGAAGGAGGTGAAATTGTGTTTGGTGGGCTAATTCTAGTCACTATAAGCCATAAGGGAGAGCATACATATGTTCATATGACTCAAAAAGGCTACTGGCAGGTTGCCTACCAAGACCTAATAGGTTTTTTGTCCATACTTCGAGCATTGCATTTAAGTGTCTATTTAATTAGTTCTTTTTTCAATTAACAGTTTAAGATGGCCGATGTCCTCATTGGAAATGAAACTATTGATAAGTGTTTATGCATATTGTTATTATGCGTTTCTGGATCAATTATCATTCTTTTCCTCCTCCTTATGGCATTAAGTGATTACAAACTCTCTTTTTAGGATTTTGTGCTAGTGGTTGTTCGGCCATTGCAGATTCTAGGACCTCCTTGTTGGCAGGCCCTACTGTGAGTTTCATAAGCAATGAGAAATTGCCATTGTTCATTCTATTGACAAATCCTTTGACACGCTGAACAGTGTACATGTGCCTGAGTGGCAGATTCACTATATTCGACTATATTTGTGAATAAACTTGATTAGTTTAGTGTTTGAAAGGGATGAAATAGGTAGTCAATTGTTATTTCTTGTTTTATTGATTTCACTTTTAACTTTTATATCTGAAGGAAAAACTTATTTAGTTCTATAATGTGAGAGGAGTACAATTAGGAACTCATCTTTCATTTATGTATTCACTAGCTTCTTTATTTGAGATAATTATGCAGAAATTTTCCAAGAGCTTTGAATGATACATGGCTTAAATTAACTTTTGTTGATTGAACATGATACTGGCAAATGGGTTTCATCATTTGTTCTACTGACGTAAAATCTCCTTGGACCATGCTAATCTGTTGTGGAAAGTGAACTACTAAGGTGATGATAAGGCAAGGCACCTTTAGATATTCTCATTCAGTGGACAATGGTTATTATAATCAATAGTTTTTTTATTTATATAATATCTTATTACTTGGTGTTGCACTAGATCCGGTTGACAGTTCTTCATTTCAGGGTTGTCTTTTGTCTTGTCACCTTAGATGCTTCCACTTGGAACCATCATATAAGTAAGACTCACCCATAAGCTCGACCATTAGGAGCAAATCAACCTTAATGTTGCCTTTAAATTTGAGGATAACCATATGGGAAGTCGAGAGGGAAAGGTTGGCTAAAATTGGGGACTGTTTATTAGTGTGGATGTGCTTATGCTAATCGAGATTGTAAACGCTTTATCTTACAGATGAGTGTTGTATAGCAATTTTTATGCAAAATAAGTTCCAATATAAACAGGGTTAACCCTGTTCCCGGACTGGAAAAATAGGGTGGGTCGGGAACAGGGTCCAATACAAACAGGATCGGGTATAGGGTCCAAAAAAAGAGAATTGGTTATAACAGGGTCGGGTATAGGGTCCAGGCCTAGACCCTACCCACCATAGACCTGATCACCCCTAGCGAGAAAGCATACCTACAAAAACTTACCTAGTTTTCCCTAATTCTAAGCATAGGTCCCCTCATTGGTATTAGAGCCATGGTTTCATTCCATGCGCTTAGATAGTGAATCTAGTGTTGAGAAGACCCTTTCCATACCATGACTAAACTAGAAGTTCTTGATGCTTCCATCACTTTTACTGCATCCCCATCATCCTCCTCTCTTTCAGAATTTCAAGTATCAAATGCTTCTAAGATTAACTATTTCTATAAAGTCTTTCTTAGTAATGATACCAAGATTTCTTAAACCTTGTTTCCTCTTATGAACCCATACTATGCTTTTGCTAAACCATCCTCATCCCTCTCTCCCATTCGCTCCATTAGGCATCTCATTCGCCAAACCCCGAAAGAAGTAAACAAGTACATGCAATCCTCCAAGTTTGATCAAAATCCCATTCCAGCCACTAAAAAGGAATATTTTGTTACTCTTGATTCCCCCGAGTTTCCAAAATAGTGGACCCAATAGGGATATTCTCATATCCATTATGGAACTATCCATCTTGCATTAACCTTTCATGGCCAAAAAGGCTTGCCAGTTGTAGCCAGAATGGCTTTATTGGATACTTGGTTCTTAGAATACCAACATACTTATATCGGTCTGTCAAAACTACTCTAATGCTTTGGAACAATCTTTGTATCCCTATACCCAAACTTGAATGTTGCTCTTTTAGATCCTCAACCACTTTCCTTCTTGAAGGTCCAAATCCAGCTTACGGGAGCACCCCAAATTGCAAACTCCATTGCTACAACCCTCCATTACGAGATGGTCTACCGAGTGCAAAATCATGCCCTCAATCTTAATTTCCAGAACGGAAATGAAGATGCCATAATTCATCTCTATGTAGAATAATTTGGCTTCCTATATCCATGTACATAAATAGATTCCCAAGGAAAAGTTGGTCAAACTTCTTCCAAAGATGTGGATCACCAACTATGAGAAGCCGCACCAAAACAACAAACCTCTCCAGTCGTCAGATTCTGAATTCATGAGGAAGAAGGATGGCATTGTTGCCATCAAATTTGCTAAAGAAAAGGAAGAAAGCCTTTCCATCTTTCAAACCCCATTAATGATTAAGCCTTGTGCCCCAGAATCGATCTCTGAATCAGATCCAAAAAAGCTTGTCAAATACTTTTAGAGTAATAGAAACCTTATCCATTACTACAAGGACTGTTATGGTCATTGTTTTTGGGACCTACCAATGCTCTTACTCTACAAATGCTCCCAACGAAGCAGGTTATGCTACATGGCCCAAGCAAAAGGCTCGAAAGGCTAAGGATAGCCTATACCAAAGGCATTTAAACGGAGACCTTTCTATTGATATCCTTGGTGAATGTGATAAATTCAAGTTCATGGTCTCTTATGCTCCATCTCCACCACTCATGCATGCATCATTACCACCTGTCACACCAACTCCACCACCTATCCCTCCTTCTTCCCCCGCATAAAAAAATCAATTGTTTCTCCATTTTACAAGCCAATTTTGAAATGGGCAAAGAAGAATTCGTGCCTACTCGACCTTTTAAGCGAAACATCATCTAGTCCAAAAGTTCAAAAGAAAAACCAATCCTTCAATCTCCATGTTCCATGACCCAGACTTCCTCCCACTTGTGAGGGAAAGTTCTAAGCTTTCTTTTCCGCTACCGAGGAATTCATTGATCCTTAAGGGAGATATCGTCATATTCCGAAAATCCTGGCTCCCAGCGATGTGGACGAACATGGAAGGCAAATGAGAACTCCTGTTGCCGGAGCTGTTTTGAATTGGCAATTAGAGACTTTAGTGGCACACAACAATGCTTTCAAAACGATTGATTCCAAAATTGGCAAAGTATAAAGAGATCTTAAGAGATATGATGAGACCACCAAATAAATGTTGTCAGATTTCTAGAAGAAGCTTCATGCCTTAGAATCCGAACAATATTTGGGATATCTTTATCTCGAAAGTCCAAAGGCGGAAATAGAGAAACTCAAAAAGTAAATCCAAATCCTTGAAGAATGAAGGTTCAAACCTTCGATCCATTTCCTACTTTACCAAGAACAAAGTATTCTTTTTCGACCCCAAATACTTCAATCTTTGCCACAATTATAAAAGCTCTTGCCGGACTTAAGTGTTGATGTGGTAGAAATGCGAAATCATCTCAAAGAAATGGATCAGCTAAAAAAGGAAAGAAGAAAGAAAAGAATCTGAAGAATCCTCAAGTGCTCCAAAGGAGAAGCTCAACCAGATGATGCTCTCCAATCCATTGGAATCATTTCTAAGAGATCTGAGTAATTAGGAAATACTACTTGATCCTACTATTCCAAAAGACCAACCTTCTCTAGATTCAATCCTTCCTATTCATTTAGATTCAAATTCAGAGTCATAGTCGAATCATTATCTCTCTCATCCTCTTCTTCTTTTTCAATTCCTCCCGTTGAGTCCTTTCCTATTACACCCACCACTTCTTTGATATTCATGAACAAGCCACCAGATCAAGAGATGGAATCGAATCCATCATAACCAGAGGTTATTTAGCGAAATAACCCATCTCAAGCTCCCACTTTCTCCACACGATTTTTATTATTGATGGCATTCCCTATTCCAAGTGGCCAAAAAGGTTTGAAGAGTTTCATATCTAGCTAAATACTCAAGCCCTCACAAATCATGACAAGTATGATGTCCTTTATGGATTCGTTATAAGGTTCACAGGTAGCCTCAAACATCGGAGCAATTAGTTACAAAACAAGATCAATTGTAAATTCTGCTCTTAGCAGATTTTGGCCAAGCTATTATTCTTATTTACCACTTTCTTATTGGTGAACCTGCTGATTTCCAAGAGCTCAAAAGAAGAGAATTTTTTTAAAAGAAAATGTTGCTCTCTCCAAAAAAGGCATCTTGATAAACATTACCAAGAAATGATCAAACTCTTCTATGGCCTTAGAGCTAATCCAAACTTGAAACAGGTTCTTCTACCCTCTATTCCTAAAGAGCTATCCCAGCAAGTTGAGAGATCATTTCTTAATAAACAAAAGAGAATTGTGGATATTTCATTAGGAGAAATACATCAAGAAATCCATCTTTGTATTGATGATCCGTGTCTCAAATACTATATGATGAAAACTTACATCAAAGACAACCGAGAACTTGATTGAGCTTGTTCGCACCAGCATTTGAAGATCAAATGTTCTAAAAAAAAAGATTGTGATGGCGATTGCAGAAAGCATTCCCGAAAAAAAGAAGCATTTCAAGAGATATGGAGGTAAAAGAGTCCAGCATGGATCTAAGCACTTTCGAAGAAAGAAAAAATATTCCTATGAAGAAGGAGAAACCATGCAGATCACAAAAAATCAACACGATACTTCATCTGCAACAAGAAAGGTCATTTCACCAAAAACTGTTCTCAGGCTAGAAAAGGTTAGAATCACTTGCTACATAACAATGAAATTGAAATTGGTCTTTTTCTTAAAAATGATGATATTGAATCATTGTTTTCTATTGATGAAGATCCATCTGAACAGACTCTTTATGTTATTCCTTGCTACCAAACCCCTAGTGAAACAAACTCTAATTCAAATCCTGAAGACATGTTCCATATATCCCTTATTTGTAGAATTAGATCTTAGTATATATTGCAATCAAGTTCATTGTCCTCACTTCCTTGTAAAAAATTTTACTTCCAAGTTTGCTAAACCAATCACAATTATCGCTCTCATAGATACGATGCAGTTCTTCAATTTTAAACACTGAAGTTCTTCCTAAAGAATATTGAACTTCTTGTGTTCAATATTTTAACTCTATTTTAGGAGATACTTTTTCTACAAATGTGCATACTACACCGTAACTATTCAATTCTCCATAACCACCAAAATCTTTGGATTCAGTATTCCCAACAAAGATTCGATCATTGATTAGGACATCATGACTCAAATTTTTCAACTTCAAATCATCCTTGGAAATGGTCTTAAGTATAAAGACCAATTCTCTGAATTTGTCAATATTCAAAAGCTCTTTTATATCCAAATGAGTTTGCTAAATTCAATCATGCAAAAATTACTAGAATTAGGTGCAGAATCACATTATGAGTTCGAAAGATCTATATGTAACTTACGAATGATCAGAGATCTATTTCACAATTAATACAAACAAAGTATTATAACTGGTATGATTCCAATTACTTTATAGTTCACAAGAATAAAGTCTACATTTGGTATCATTCTTATCACCGAAATTTTGTATATATAGATTTTTTTCTATAAATAATTGTTCATCTCTCATTCCATGATGAAAGATATATTACATGATTGCATGTATTTTGGTAATAAACGTTGAAGATATAGATTTTTTATATAGATTATATTTTGAAATACCTGGAGGTTGAATGTTTAAGCTGAAGGAGAAAATTTCTGAATCTAAGCTACAAAACAAAAAGCTAAAAAAAACTAATTAAAAGTTATATTCCAAGATTGAGCATACTTTGGTACTGAATGTTCAAAAAAAAAATGTTTATGTATGTGCAGATTCAATTTTGAAGTATCTATAGGCTGAAATTTTAAATTGATCAAATCATTCTATAAATAGATCTTTGGTAACAAGGTAGGGAAACATAATGCATAGTAATTGTTCAAATACTTTGAGGAAATACATTCAATATCGCATTGGCTCTGCTACAAACAACCAACTATAATGAAGACATACACCCTTGAATCAAATTTGTCAATCACGTGATCACCTCCAATAATCATGCCTCACTCCCAAATGCTCTCGGGATGAAAGATGCTAGGTCCATAAGTGGATTTAACCATTTGGTATAGCAAGGGAAGTTGTAGTACTACGAATAAAGCCACGGGGAGAGAGGCCAACAAAGTAATGGGAATGAGAACCCACTCCAGTCTCTTATCCAGCACAATTGTGAGAGTTGCAGCGAAGGCCACCAACATGAAAGCCAAGGAGAGGAAGAGTAAAGAGAGCCCCACTATGATCTTCTTAGGCAACGATTCAAGAAAATCTTCCGCCTCATACCGCGAAGTTAAGATGGCTAGGAATAGTAAGATGGCTGTCATGGAGGAGAACAAACCTAACGCATCCGAAATTGCAAAGACCAGGAAGGAACCCTGTCCTAATAACAATGGGACTCCGGTTTTGTCATCATTGCCTCCAGGCATAGTGAAAGCAGCAGCGAACAATACTGTGGCAATCAGAGTTGAGACGAGCATACATGAATTTGATGTGTCCTTCACCCACTTCTCTCCTTTCTCAAGCAACATTTGGTGCTCCTCCATGAATATATTCCAATATGATTTCCCCTTGCCGTTGGCAGTATTCCTGGGGTTGGCGTTGCTTATCTTAGGCATAACCCAGCTTTCCACAGCCTATGCATAAGAGTCACAGACATGAATTACAACAACTGCATTAATTATCGAAAATTTTCAGGACAAAAATGTACAAAGGAAATTAAGACTTATTCAACACTTAATGCGAAATTGCTTACAGGTTAAGTCCATCTTTGCTGGAAAAATTCCAGGGTCTCCTTCTAAGCTTCGATGATGATTTCGTGCTTCAATATAGTCAAATAATATATGTATGGAAAGCACTATGTTTCTACTTTCAATTGGAATCAAGTTTCATCCAATTTGGAGTCTTCTAGAGAAAATTAAAAAAAAAAAAAACAATTTAAGAGCTGGTCAAGAAATCTGAGAATGAGTCTTTTAGCACTTCTATGTGCTTTATTGAGTCCTATGCGTTGTATTTTATCCCTAGAGTCATTTGAGCGAAGGGCGACCAACCCTCGTCGGCGGTCCAGCGAGGGTAGTCGCATTCGAAGCGACCTGACGAGGGTCCCCAAACCTTGCCGGTGACAAAAGGGGGTGGCCCCTTCTTGTTCCTCTTCGACGACCTCTTTCTCTATATTCTTTGACCTTTTTGAACTCTAGTTCTTTTTATTTTTAATTTTTTAGATATGGCACCTATTTTGCGCCATATTAGCGTCACTAGTGTAAAACATAAAAGAAAATTAATAAAAAAATGGCACATAAATGTTTCATCCATAAAAAATTGACAGAGCTAACGAATGACTATCTTGAAGGATAGTGTCAAGTTTAATGACTTATTAAGCATGAATTCAGAGCTTTAGGATTTTATGTAATTGTCCAAAGTTCTTTTTTAATGACAAAGAGAAATAGAGAGTTGAAATGAAATAAGGATAAATATATAGTAAAAGCTTCATGATATCTTTTTTTAGACAATGGTTTGCAAGAGTAAATTTTAGTTAATAGCTAAATTAACTAATGAGAAGTGTTCTTGAATTAATAGCTATTCAAATGAAAATAGTGGCCATAAATGAACTTAGCTAACCTTTTGATTGAAAAGAGAAGATTCAATTCATATTACTTTAATTAAATCATTATCCATCTACATACATTTAATTATATTTGAACTACACTATAATCTTAAATACAAAATATGATACAACGGAACGAGCAAAGCTATCGTGAAAGTATAAGCAAAACTGATTTAAATGTTTTTTGGGCTCCACGTTAATATATATGGGTTATACATGAAATGATTTGCATAATAATCCCCTAATTGCATTGTGGCAGACACCTATGTAAAGAGCTAGTCGAATTTAAGAAAGAGTCACTTGGATTAGATTAAGTGGCGGATCATAGTTATATTAGTAATATTGAAATGCAATTTAATTATAATTAGTCTCAATTAGTTTTCGATGCCCCAATTCCTCTAACTAGTCTCTCTTATTTTTTTGTAAATTTTTTTAAAGAGAGAAAATTATCAAAAGAGTCTTAAACATATTACAATTGTGTTAATTCAATTTTAAACATTTTTTTAATCAATGGAGTCATAAATCTTTTGTATTTATATTAATTCAATCCATCTGATCAAATATGGCTGGAAATCGATGACATGGACGCTAGCCCTTTTACGTGACAAGGTTAACGCTGATATCAATAATTTTTAATAATTTTTTTAATTTTTTTCGAAATTTTATTTATTTCTTTTCTTTTCTTTTCTTTTTCCTTTTTTTTTTTCTTTTTCTCTCTTTTATTTCTTCCTTCCTTCTTCCTCTAGCCAGTTGCCAAACCTTGACGACCTGAACAAAAGTGAGGGCCAGCAAAGCTCGCTCACTCACCCTTAGCAAGGTCAAGCCTTGCTATTGCTAGGAGAGATCGGCCTTGCCATCACTATGCTTCCTGAATAGCTATGTACTCTAAATCTCGAATCATCCTCTCTTTTCCTATTCTCTATCCATTAGTCAAACAAGATGGAATGACATTAGTATCGATCCGTAAAACATTAACAGAATGGGCAAATGGTTGGCATAAATTACCCACTTGAACTCTCTCGCTAGAGTCTATCGGGAAAGGGCCACCTCAAGCTAAATTTCACTGGGTCGTGGATCGAAGGGATGATGGTTGGTTCAATCACAAGTGTTTGAGGAGATTTGAATGGGGTGAGCAAGGCTCACCCTCGCTAGTAGCCGGTAGGGGTGAGCTTTGCCAAAAGCCAGCGAGGAATGAGGCGAGCGAGGTTCACCTTCGCTAGTAGTCGGTAGGGGTGAGCTTTGCCACAACCTTGTCGGCTCTCGCCTTTGGCCAATCGCCAAAGTTCAATGACTAGTTGGAGGAAGAAGGAAGGAAGAAAAAAAGAAAGAGAAAGAAAAGAAAGAGAAAAGGAAAAGAATAATCAAATAAATAAATAAATTGAAAATTATTAAAAATTATTCATGTTAGTACCAGCAACGCCACATAAGAGGCTAGCTTCCACATTAGCGATTTTAGGCTAAAATAGACCAATGAATAAATTGGTATAAATGCAAAAGGTTTAGAACTCAATTAACCCAAAAAAAAAAATTAAGACTAAATTAGCACATTTGCAATATGTTTTAAACTTTTTAACTAATTTTTCCATTTTAAGGATGTAAAGTGGTTTCTCAACTCACCTTATTAATTTACGATTAGCAAAAGCTTGGCTGGATATCACCCACTCGCTATAAAAGAAATGTTTTATGTATATTCTCAATACTATCTAAAAAAGGTTCTAGCTATTATTTTTTAAATAACTTGTCAAAAAGATACATTACGCATGGCTATTAAATAAAGAGTTAATACTCTAAAAAAACCCCAAACTGGTACACCTATGACAAATTTACCATAAATTATTTTTTTGACCATGAAAAGCCCCAAACTAGTACATCTATGACAAATTTACTCTGATTGACCATAAAAAGACCCTAAACTTGCACATTTATGACATATTTACTCCAAACTAATTTATTTGACAGTAAAAAACCCCAAGTTGGGAAATTTGTGACAAATATACCCTTCACTAAATTGGATTAATACAATAAAAAAATCACAAAAATTATAAACTATGACAAACAGAGCGTAAAATCCTAAATTGGTATACCAGTCAACTATCACGTGTCATTTAACTTAATAATTTGACAGTAAAATTTAACGAAAACTAACATAAGGTAAATTTGTCACAGGTGTATCAGTGTTGAGTAAATTTGTCAAAGGTATACCAGTTTGAGATTTTTGATAGTTAAAAAAATAGTTTGGAATAAATTTGTCACGGGTATATTAGTTTAAGGTTTTTTTAAGGGTATTAACTCTTAAATAAATGAAAAGAAAGACACCTACCATATACCATTGGAGTTCTCGTTGCATTTGAAAAGCTGCTCCCGAGACATTAGTTGTAGCTTTCAAATGAGGTTCGTATTTTGCTGCTGCGAGCATCATCCTCTTCGATTCTTTCCTTGTAGGTGCTGTAACTAATGACAGCTCATTGGTTGAGCTTACCTTCAAAAAAAGTCTAATAATCCTATCTTGCCGAAAACACACCGCACGTTTTGTCAACCTCTGACCAGACGAAATCCACATATGCTCTGGGAAAAACTGAATACAGAGCTTCATGAGTTCATTGATTCCCTTGCTTGTGGCTTGCGACAGCAGGTCCCCCTCTTGTAAAAAACTGGTGATCTCGGTATTATTCATACAAGAGATCGCAAAGCAACACTGTTTTGCCAACTCAACTGCCGCCACGTGTCTTAGCTTCACCTCCTGAACTCTCTTCATTATAGGAACTACAAAATGTCAAAAAGAGGGAAGAAGAAAATGAACAACGAAGGTGCGGCAATTGGATTAAGAAAAAAGTTCTCCAGCTCTAACAACAGTTTACTAATTGTCATAATTCCCACATTTAGAGCTTGGATTAGCAGGTGATAGGGAAAAAGATCTCATTTCTTTTTTCTTTTTAATCTTTTAGGAAAGCTATTTTGATTTTTTTTTCCTCCTTTGGGATTCAGTCCTCAAATGCAAACAGTGAGTTTTAGCAATTGCTGATGCAAAGTACAAAAAAAGGTATAAAATCATTTTTGGCATTTTCCAAGAAAAGGTTTATATCATGTCTGGATGAAAAAATAATTGGATGTGAAGAAAGTAGAAGTGATTAGAGGGTCAATAAAGAAGTGATCTTCCTTGAAGTTCAAACGAGGCTTTATAATGTTAATCATAATTAAGAGAATATAATTATAAGACTTAACCTGATAGAACAACTCTGAAAATAACCACGCTAATGACGTCTGTCTAGCTAGAGTAAATCACAGTAGTCTTTGCATATATAAGATTATTTTAGACAATATTATTCAAATATGCATAGCAACTAGTAATAAAAAAAATATCATGATAGCCATAATAACCACAGTATCGTTATTTAAGCTCAGCACAAGAAAAAAAATTTCTTTCTCCATTCTATCTGTCTAACAAAATCAAAACTTCCACATGAGGTCACATAATGGTATGTGACGTTCGAGTTTACTTGTTACATTAGGAAATTAACCAAAAAAGTCATAAACTTATTGTACTTATGTCAATTCAATTTTAAACTTTTCAATTATGCCAATTTAGTTCTAAACATCTTTACGTTTTGCCAATTTCATCCATCTAGCAAATTTTGACTATACATTGCTAATGCAAACACTATGCATCCTACGTGGCATGTTCATTACTGATGTGGACATTTTTTAATTTTTTAAATATTTATTATTTAAAAAAATCTTTTCCTTCTCCTTTTTTTCCCACTATGGCTAGCAAGGGTTGGCTAGCAAGGGTCGCCAAAGCTTGCCAACCACTACTAGCAAGGGCTTCGCAGCCCTTACCTAGTGGCCAACGAGCTCGGCAACCCTTGCTAGCCATAGTAGGAAAAAGAAAAGAAAATGAAAAGAGAGAAGAAAATAATAATAAATCGAAAAATATTTTAGAATTAAAAAGAATCGTCAATGAATTGCTAGCTACATCACGTAGAACAGCTAGTGTCCTTGTCAGCGATTTCCAATCAAAATTAGATGGAAAGATCCAATTGGCAAAATGTAAAGAGGTTTAGAGTAAAATTAATACAATCAAAAAGTTTATGACTAAATTACCATAAACACAATATGTTTAACACTTTTTTGATAATTTTTCCATAAATGACATACAATGAGTAAAGTTAACTTGACTCAATTCTAAAATAACTTTTAATTTGATAAAAAAAAATACAACAACACTATTCTATTTCCTTTTTTGTCCTTTGACAAAAATAGAAGAATTAGGTACAAGGCTAAAGGGTATTTTAAGGGCATGCAAAAGTTGGGAGGTAAGAATAAAGTAAATGCCATAACTTTCATACAACTCACTTGATGGTTATAACTTTTTTTCGCTCATTTGAGTGTTACAAATTTGAAAAGTCGATTACTTAAGTGCCGTAGGCAATTTGTCTTGTCGGAAAATTCAACATGGATACTAATCGTCCTATGTGAATTCGCCAACACCGACATGAATAATTTCTTATTATTTTTAATTATTTTTATTTTTTCTTTTCCTTCTTTTGCTTTTTTCAGGGCTAGTGACCCTTGCCGGCCCTAAAAAAAAGGAAAAGAAAAAAAACAAAAAAAAAAAAAAAAAATTAAAAAGCGTTAAAAAAATCCATGTTGGATGGGAAATTAATAAAAAAAATCCATGTTTGATGATTTGCAAGAAATGATACTCAAATGATTGATTTTACTTTCATATGACATTTAAGTTAGCGCAAAAAAAAATTATGACCCTCAAATAAGCGTCATATGAAAGTTATAACACACTTACACTGCTCTTCTCTCTTAAGATGGCAAGTGCAACTACAGGCAAAAGTTGTGAATAAGTTATAGGAACTACAATATCTTTTTTAGCAGTCAAGTGATGCTTGGGCTAATGTTGTGCGCTTCGAATGGTCCACTTTTTCGTGTAATCTTAAATAGGGATGTCAAAACTGAATGGTCCACTTTTTTGTGTAATCTTAACTAGGGATGTCAAAACCAAACCGTATACTCAAACTGACCCAAAATTTTAGAGCATTTTCGGTTTGGATTTCACCATGTTCGGGTATATGGTTGTAAATTGTGAAGTGTTTCGGTTCGGTATTTACCGAAATTGAGTTGAAATCCTATATATTAATTCACGATACTCTCTCTCGCGGAACGATTCGTCTCCTACCTTCACCGCCCCGTCGATTGAAGCCACCTCGGTCTCCCCCTTGGTCGCCGACGTCATTCAAATTACTCCCTTTTCCTTCGCCTTCTTGAAGACGCTCCATGTCCATCGGTAATGGCAAGTCGTTCAGTCAACCCACCCTTAAGCCTCTGAAGACCAAAGCCATTGGCAACCATTGCTTCGTGGGACCTGTTCCCGCTCTTATGCCGGCCGTACAACCCGTTGCTTGTACGCCCCTTTTTTGTCTTCATCTTTTTATCGAGTTCTCTGGGTTTTTGTTCTATCATGGTGGTCATGAGGAACATGAAGATCACCTTTCACTGTACGAGATTTGTTCTTTTGCGGACAAGATACATAGAGGGGGAAAAGATGGAAGACCGAAGCCAACCCGGGTTTTCACTTTGGGTCATATGTGTTTCAGGTTGGGTTGGGTCGGGTCAAGTGAGAGAGAACACATGCCTCCTATGGCTTCAGGTCAGGTAGGGTAGCATGAAAATCTGACCCAACCCAATCCATTGACACCCCTTAATTCTTAAGAGCGCATTCTTCTATATCAGCCTAATGTATTTGGGATCTTATTTTCTAGAGAGCTTCTAACAAATCTGAAATATAGAATTATGAGAAAAAGAAAACTCCTGTATCATCTAACTAACAGCTTGTTGGTATAGGATATATAACTAGGGATGGAATTCTAGGATGCGAGATTTTGTTAGGACACAAAAATGAGGAAAATTGTCCAAATCTATTGTATAGAGACCAATTCAATCCTAAATCTTTTAATTGTACCAATTTTAATCCTAAATCTTTCAACGATTTGCCAATTTAATCCTCAACGTTTCAATTAAAGCCAATTTAGTCCTAAATTTTTTGATGATTTATTTATTCAGTTCTAAACTTTTTGACGATTTGTCAATGTAGTCATTCTAATCAAATACCCAAATAATAGATTTAAGACTAAATTGATAAATTTTTAAAATGTTTAGGACTAAATTGACATAAATAAAATTTAAGACTAAATTGACAAATCATCAAGATTTATGACTAAATTGGCGCAATTGAAAGATCTAGGACTAAATTAATTGCTGTACAAAAGGTTTAAAGCTTTTTAGACAATTATCCAAATGATAATTTGCCCCAAGCAAATATTCTTCTTTTTTGAGCCCTCCCAAACAAAATATTTTGATTTTTCCTACCTGCTCCTATTCCTGTTCTTCACATGTTCTTAAAGTTGCCAAATATAAGTGTTAATTGACTATGTTAAAAGCAATTAAATGATAAACCCATGCCTTCATCTATTGCAACCTTATTTCATAGTCAATGACGCGAGGGGCTTGCCCCCGGTCCCATGCCCAATTCCTGCACTCTCTGAACATATCATATCGTGTTGAATTGAGATGAAGTAGCACTCAAAGAAAATAATATTTAGGATTAAGCACTTCACCCATAAGGGAGGAAACAAATATGTATGGGTTCATTAGTCTTATTTTTCCAGAAAGATTTACATGCTTGGTAGAGATGACGAAGCGAACATGATTTCACCAATTAAGATTGAAGGATAAGTCCTAGGTTTACGAAACTCTTATTCCATGTTTTCTGCTTAGATCAATTAGCCATGAGCAAGAAATTCCTAGGTTAACATCAAATCTCTCTGAAATCTTTCAAAGTATAAAAATATTAGCACAGAAAAACATATATAATTTTGTTTGAGTTTGAATAATTGTTTGAAGGATTTTATTAGATGCATCAATGATGTAATGAATATGTACGCATTGCTATTGCACAGTTGATATGCGGAAAAATTTAATTACAAAACTAACTTCAAACACACGTCACTCATCCAATGGTAAATGTGTAATGGTTTTTTCACACAAGCAGTGGGCCTAACACAAATTCTATTCCAAATTATGGCAAAGAATTAAGTAGGAGCTTTTTTCTACTTATAAAAGAAGTCAAAAACAAACAAGCCATAAACTTTTAGTTGGAGAGAGACAGGGATAGAGATGGTATCTTGATAAAATGGAAGCGTACCTACAATTTTGGTGGCATTCCAAAGTGACCTTGTAAGACATTGAAGCGCTACAATTAGGTTGCAAAGAAAACCCAATCACTAGATATGAAATCATTGTAAGACCTCGTAATTTGTTCGTTACATTGTCTAATCAATTAAATTATAAGATACTTATGCACTTGATTGAATCATATGTGGTTCCCAGAAGAAAATTGATCCATAAAGTAGTTCAATTTCAGGCCATTATTCAAGTAAAACTAGGTCAAGGAACCAGAATATATCCTACAAAGAAACAATCATTTCTGGTTTCTTTTGCTAGTACGGAGGGAATCAATCTAAGAAAATTGACTTAAAGTTCAAAATCATGAAAGGTCCTAAGATAATGCCCAACAGCAAAAATGCATACCCACCCGGATCCGAATTTTTATCTGTTGGTTTGAAGTTCAAGTCCACCGGAATACCTTCAGTTCAGAAACAAAAGAGCAGGTGATGAGCCAAGTATGATCATCTTGAAGGGAATCAGTAACGAAAGGATGCGAGTGCAGAATGTACGTACATTTGTATATCAATGCTTCCAAAACACTGAGCCTGGTTCCGCTGCGAAAGTGAGACCGCATCACCGCCAACACCTCCAGTATAGATTTTTTTTTTCCTTTCCCTTTGCCTTTCATGGTAATTAAGTGAGGGTATTGCTGAAGTAGATAAAGGATGATATCTATCCGAATTCACCATCAAAGTTGATCAGGAAAATTAGCTAAGTCTAGAATAAAGGAATAAACAAATGGAATTGAGATAAAGAGCGGTGGTGATCTTACCATGATGACCAGCGTAGGTGAGATCAAAAATGAAATCAATCGCAGAGGGACTGCTGAAGGGGTGAGTTGGCCCATTGTCTGTTGTCCTTTTCGCGAGGAACCAGGGAATCTCCTTATGCTCAGAGGCTTTATGAGCAGATAATCCCAAAGGAACACGTCCTCCTTTATCTGGAAGTTGTGTCAAGTTAGGATTACTTCTAACTAATGCCTTGACTATTCTTATACTTCCACAAATGACGGCATTGTGGAGGGCTGTGCGGCCATCACAATCAACCTTTTCAAGCTCATCTGGATATGGAGACAAGAGCTCAACCAGGTTCTCCAAAAATTGGTCTTGTGCACTCAAAGTGGCTATGTGAAGCACTGTTTCTGATCTGCTTGTTATTTTGGCCGTCTTTGAAGCAGAATCTCGTTCGAAAAATCTTTTAGCAGATTCCCAATCACCCTTGAATGCAGCTTGCAACAATGGTCGGTAATAGTGTCCATCCACTTCCTCTTTCGATATTTCTGCAATAGATGCAAACTTTTCAGGCCATTTTGTCAATACGTTTTCCTTGCAGACATTGAGAAGTGTCCCAGAAAAGAACAATTTCATGAAGATCTGCCCGAAATATTAAATTCTCAATGAAAATTTTCTTTCAAGGGATAACGCACCTGAAGCACCTGTGGATTCAAAAGAAGTTGATCCAATGCTTGCACAAACATTTTCAATATCTGTAGGAGAAAAAGTGAGCACCAAGTCATTCACATAAAAGTGAGCACCAAGTCCTTCACATACTTTTTTTTCCCTTTATTCTAGCCAAGGTCAGCATTATGTTTGTTTGATGATAAAGAAAATAAAAAGAACCATGAGAAATACGAGTTTTGGCATATTTGGGACTTCGTTGATTATACCATGTTTTTTCTCGGTTGGAACTTGAACACGTACCTGCTGCTAGTATCGCCTGATTCGAATTGCCTTGTTCTTCACTTGGTTGCGTCATCATTGGGTTGCTCTCCTAGTTACAGTCTTTCAACAACAAAGTAAATGGAGAATGCAAAAGAGGCTTTCGACTTTCCTAGAAAGTTGAAGCTCTGATGTCAATCGGCTTAAGTTGCAGGGGCGTGTTATATCATGTGGTTCCTATTGATGAAAAGTCTGTCAACAATGGAAAAATATAACTCTTGTTACATGAAAATTAATTTAAGTTAAATATGGCACAAATTTATAAATTTTAGATTTTTTATAGTATTAAAAATTAAAAAATAGAGAAATTATCTGAGTTCTTTCGAGCTTGCCTCTCTCTCCTCCCTCTGTTTCCACTGCTGACCGAAGTCGACTGTGGTCGGCAACGATTCTCTCACGGTGGATGGGACCCACATAAAAATGAATAGCAACTATATATTTTAAACTAACTTTTTAATTAAAATTTATATTATTATTATATTCGGGAAAAGGGATTCGGACTGTAAACCCGGTCCGACCCGATAACCCGATCCGCCTACCGGGATATGACCCGCTTCAAATTAAAAATTAATTTTTTAATCTTTTTTAATTATTTTTTCTTTTATTTTTCTATTTTCTCTTCTTCTCCCTGTTCTCTCCTTCCCGAAGCACGCCTCCCCCTTGCGCTCTTCTTCACCGAAGCTCCTCACCCGAACCGACGCCACTTAGACAAGCCCTCGCCGGCGCTCAGGACACCGCCGAGCTACCACCCAGCGTCGTCCACTCCGAACGCCACTCGTCGGCCGACCTCCCCGCCGCCGGCCGAGAGCCACACCACGGCCAAACACCGAACAAACTACGGCGACGATGGAAACGTGGCGAACGACTACACGGCCGACGCCCAAGGTCGCCCAACACCACTGGAACATTCCCATAGATCACGGCGTGCACGGCCGACTCGATTTCGGCCAAAAACGGGAGAATGAAAACTAGATCTCGCTTAGCATTTCGTCGAACGGGTGAAGGGGGCTCGCGAATCATGAGGTTTCCGGCTCAACTTCAACCGGGACTCTCGACAAACAAACAACGACACACACAGTAGCTGGAGAAAGGATGGTCGGGGCTGGAGCTCGTGTGAGCTGGACGACCGCGAGCTCCGCCCCGGCACGCCCGAAAACAGGGCCAAAATAGGGTCGAGGCTTACCGGAGCTTCGGCGCGGGAAAGGAGGCACGGCGGCGGGTAGTCGGCAGCGATTCAGGCGCGGTGGCCGGCGGTCTCTGCTCCGACTCTCTTCCCTCGCTCTCACTCGCGGCTCTCTCGTCGGAACTCTCCCTCTCTCTCTCTCTGGATTTTTCAGCCGAAGAACCCCCCTTTCGGTCCAACCTCTCCCCCTTTTAAGCAGCGTCGCCAGCTGCTGCCAGCTTGCCCAGGCCGGTCGTGCCGCACGACAATCATTATTTAGTCATCGATACTTTTAAAGTGCTTGATGAACAATGGAAATTATTTTTCATATACTCTATCTTAAATTAATATGGGGTGCATGATGCTCTTTTTCCTTTTTGAGGTCAACCCCGCCAATGCTAGTATTGCAAACTCCTTATACAGGTCAATAATTATGTGGATATGTGTCTTATATACTCACACACACACACACAGATAATGGATATAGAAAAGCTTTTAGACAAACTGGTATTGAGGAGGTGATAACAGAATGAAGCACATTGCACATATAAAATGTTTCTTGAGGTGGTTAAACCTTATTTATTGTTGAATGTGGTTTTAACATGCCACGGATCTTAGCTGGTTTAGTTTGCAATTTTAATTGCCATGTGTAGCATGTAATTAGCCCTTGGCTTTATATGTTTACTGTCACTTTCTAACGACTGACTTAGCATATCCCTCCAACCAACCCCCTCCCCCTCCCCCCAAAACAAAAGAAATAAAACTGTGCTCATACATGCAGACTTGATGATGTTTTGTCGTTATTATTTTTCAGCCGGTATATGGATTCTTTGCAGGCTCTCTCTTCAGTATCACCCAGATAAGAACAAAAATAAAGGCGCCCAAGAAAAGTTCTCAGAGATCAATAATGGTATGTTAAAAACTTTCTGGCATTGTGCTTTCTCCGCTCTTTCCTGAAGTGCATCATTTTCAAGTTCATAAGCTTATTATGTTGAGCAAATCAAAGTATATCCTTAGGCATTTATTCGTTGTGCAAAGACTTTAGAGATATGTTTATATTGCTACTGATCATGATTTTGTTCCATTTTTTCTTGATTAGCCTATGAGATTTTGTCTGATGAAGAGAAGAGAAAGAATTATGATTTGTATGGAGATGAAAAGGGTAATCCTGGTTTTGATGCTGGCAATCCTGGTGGTCATGGTGGATACTCTTGCACTGGCAATCCTGGCGGCCATGGTGGATACTCTTACTTTACCAATGGTGGGCCTGGAGAAACTCATTTTTCTTTCAGACCAGGTGGATGGCAGAGTGCAGGTGGCCAGGGAGCTTCTCAGGGCTTTTCGTATCACTTTGGTGGTTCTGGTGGTCGGAGCCCGTTCAACTTTGGTTTTGATGATATATTTGCCAGCATGTTTGGCGGGGGCCGGTTTGGTGGTTTTGAATCAGCAAGATCTCAGTCTGGTTCTAAAGGTCCATCAAAGAGTATTAGGAGCATAAATTCACAGGTGTTAAGGAAAGAAGTCGTGAATAACGGAATGACTTGGCTCTTGTTATTTGAGACACCCACGTTAATGAATAATCACCTGGAATCTGTAGTAGAGGAGGTCGGCCATTCTTTGGAAGGAGTTGTGAAGGTAATCGAGGTTTTCTGTTTTCGACATCTCGTCATCAATTATCTCTGAGTAATGAATACTCAGTGTTAAAATGCTGCTTGTCCTTTTAGGTCGGACGGGTGAATTGTGAGAGCGAGCCTTCTTTTTGTAAGGACCTTGGCACTTATGGAGAGAAGAAAAGAAAAAGGGGCCGGGCTAAGTCTGGCCGCATTATTATTACTTTTAATTTGCATTAACTAAATTTTTTTAATTTTTTTTCAAAAAATTTCTGACAGTTAATATCAGTAATGCAAATATTCCTAATGTCCATATATGATACAATTTAATAAAAATTATTTTTTGTTTATGGGTTAGACATTAATTCCTAATTTTCTTTGCGATTAAATCCTAAATAAATAGATAAAATTTAGGTATCACATATATAAATATATATATAATTTGAATAACATTTTCTTGAGACGATTGGGATAGACATTATCTCAAATTTTGAAGGCTCACATTGACATAAAACTATTAACCATAGAACACCTAGATATAGAAGGAAAAAACTACATGGTGCGAATTCGACGGACTGAAAATGATCCAACTCTTTAGGTAAGTTCATTTCATGGAAAATAAGTGATTTGAAAAATCACTTTATCCGAATTTTACTTGTGCAATTATTTTTTTCTTTAAATTTAACAAAAATGTGAATAATCTTACATATTGGCTAACCAATTTCTTTTTTCTAAGGCAGAAAATCTGACTAACCTAGCCACTTTGGACCTTAATTTTAGGTTGGGATTGCCTTGGGTCCATCTCAATTCTCTTCGGGCATGTCTACATAGATTTTTACTTTTCTCTTTTTACTTAATTTATATATTGTGATAATGCGTTTTGGCCTTTTCCGACTCGTAACACCTGATATTTTGACAATATATAGACGTTGGCACTTAGATCATATGTAAAATTTTGCATGACCTTTTTATAATTTGGATTATATTTAGCTTTTGGTGGAAAAAAATATATTCTTTTTTACTTTTTGAACAACACAAATAACTTTTGAAAAGTTTGGGTCAATATGAATAAAAGAGCTTCAAATGTTACATTCGGCAGAGGTTTACAAAAGCGTGATAAAAAAATAAATTGCTAAGACTTAAATGGAAAATCGAATATATTCATTATAACATTGGTAATCTTTTAAGTACTTGTAAAATTTCGAAGAAGTTGGTGATTTGCTAATTTGATTTGATAAGTGGAAGCCAAGAAAAAAGGTGGAGCGAGGGCCATTTCTGCAATCCCGTGCTTTTGCGCACGACAACTTTGTCATGTTTCTCCTTAGCCGTTGGATTCAAGTGGTTTAATATCAGCCGTTCGATTAATATGTGTTGTCAGCGTTTCTGGATCACTCCCGTTGGTGGAAAACTCGTGGAATTGCCCACTCAAAGGTGCCAAAATCACGGCATTGCCCTTCCTTTGTTTATCGCCTACTTCAATTTTTCTTCCACCGTTCCCTTCTTTCCAAGCAACATACGTTAATAAAAATTTTAATCAGTGCATTAACATTGTCCCAGTTTCTTTATATAAGCTGGTTTTTACAGAATGGCACATATTCAATTTTTATTTTTAGCATGTAGATATTGAAAATACTAGTATTACCACCTAGAGGGGGTGAATAGGTATAAAAACAAATTAAGCAAATAAATACATAATAAGTTTTTTTTTTTTTTTTGCAAGCAAAGTCTGATTAAAAGTGACGCTAGACTTTTGAAGTAAGTTCAAACTCAATTAAGATGATTTAGAAATTCGCGGAATTCAGAAAAAGATTGCGACAAACAAATCAAAAGAGTTAAGGGAAGAGAAAATTGAACAGGAAATTTAGGGCCTGTTTGTTTGTATTTCTTTTTTCTGTTTTTAAACACTTTTTCTGTTTTTTTGTTTCTGGGAACAAAAAAGGAACAGAAACGTGTTTAGGTGCGTTTCTGTTCCTTTTTTGTTTTTTTGTTCCTGTGAAGGAAAAAAAATGAAAAAAGAAACACAAAATTTGTGTTTTTTATTTCTGAAACACATCTTAGGAACAAAAAAGGAACAAAATTGTGTTCCTTTTCTATTTCTCGCTCCCTTCGAACACCGCCTCTCTCCCCTGCGACGAGCGACGAGCGATGAGCGTCTCCTACGACGAGTGACGAACACAGCCTCTCCTGCGACGAACACCGCCTCTCCTCCTGCGAGCCTCGTCTCCAAACAGGCTTTGGTCGGCCGGCGCCGATCGTCCGGCTTCGGAAGCCGGTCTCCCGCCTTGGCTCGGCTTTGTTGACTCGCCGCTCCTAGTCGTCGTCGTCGTCGTCGTCGCAGTCGCCGTCGTCGCTTCAAGGAGAACGAAGCACCCCACCTTCGACGCTCGAGATTCGCCATCAAAGCCTTCTCAGAAATCCTCAAGCTCCTCTCGCTAGCTCGGCCATGTTCGGTGCTCGCGACGCCTTCGCCGCGTGATCTTCAGCTACTACGGCGGTTTCCCCCGCCGGCTCCGGAGAGACGATGGTGAGCAAGTTCCTCTGTGACTTCCGGTGGTTCCTCCTCCTCGCCGCGGCGGTGGCGTTGATCCACATCCAGGTGATTCCTTGGTCCCGATTCTCATGCGATCTGGAATTTTTGCGGTTTTGTGTGACCGATCCACGTGCATATGTGCTCGCGGCTGCTTTTGTGTGGTTTTGTAGGCTTTTTTTTTTCGCTTCTTTCTTAAATGCCATTCCGCATGTAAAACAGAAGACTGATGCGAATAAATGGAACAAAAGTTGTTTCATCTGCTGAATTTTCAGTTTGCTAATGCTGATGGACTGAAAATGCGGGCGAATTCAATTGCACCTTTATCTTAGCTTATGTATTTTGACCAGAGATTCTTTTCCTTTTGCGCGTGCTTGCATCAGTCGCTGAACTAAAGTAATTTACAAAATCATGCGAGATAGAAGGACTAAGGCTTCTTTCCTAACATGTGAAAGAAGTGTTCGATGTAGAACAAATGAGAAGGGGTTGATAGCACTAGATTGTCTACTCCTAGTAAAGATGTAGAAAATTATAGTGTTTGTGGGCCGTCTATTAATTGCAGAAAGTCTCGTAACTATAGAATAGCGTGATTTTAGATGTTCGTTGCCTTCTGTGCTTTGTTGTGGGGTTACTTTGTAGGAATTTTGCTTTGATGACCATGGACATGTGGTACTTTAGGAATTTCAGCAGGAAAATTAAGAGATGCTTTGATTCAAGAGGCAAAATATGGGCCCATTAACTCGGGTATTTGATCTTTGTAGCTGTAGTATTTTTGGTGAAACTCGTTTTTCTTTCCTCTGCTGGTCTGGTTTCTAGTAAAGGACAGGACATCTTATGATTGAGTACAGAATTGTATGGCCTTGTGCCCCATTCATAAATTTTAACTCATCAAGTTACCATCAAGAATTATAGTAATCCAATCCTAAAACATACTAATTTTCTATAACCACACTTAAACTATCTTTTTTTGTCAGATTCACCTTCAATTGCTGCCTTTTTAGCCCTTTAGCTCTCCAATTTCATGTATAAACTGTTGTTCGATGGTTAGGGAGATGCTTATCTTATGATTATCACAAACAGATATCCAAAACGGTTCTTGGCCAGGAAAAAGGATTTGTGCTAAACTTTTCTTTTCTCCAGTTTCAGTTAAATCTTTCAGTTCAGTTTCTTCCCCAACATTATCGTCTTTTTTTGGCTTTAAAGAGATGCTCCAGCATCAAGCAATGTACATATGTATGTAGCAGTCATGTTGGCTTCCGTGATCAATTCTTCTTGCGTTGGTATGTTTATCCAATGGTTGTCCTTACTTCATTTGTTTATCCACCAAAATTATATGTTTCCTCGTTTGACTTTTATCTTTTTGTTTTTGTTTTTTTCCCTCTCTCCTGCAGATGTGTCTTTTCACGACACAATTGGAACATGCTGATCAACTTGCTGCTGCTGGAAGTCTCCATCCTATTACCTCATCCTGGTATCTACTTCTGGATCGATGGCCATTTGAACCTCTAGCTTTGTTCCAAGAGATACACATTCAGTTATTAAGATATGTACTCGGTAAATTTGTTATTATCATGTGCAGCCAGCATCTAGACTTTTAAGTTATGTAATTATAAGCTTAGGTGAATTTAGATCTGCAACTCACTCCGCCTAGTGAATTGGAAAAAGAAATTTGAGTGTGTGGTGGAACCCTTTCCTTGCTGTGTGGGAGGAACCTTTCTGAATTTGTCATATTGAGCAAATTTTTTGAAAACGCTGAGTGCTGAATCTCTCTTTCATCCAACGTTTAGTAAATTTACTGTCTTGCTTGAAATATCAATTGGGAAGAGTCAATCCGTTCAAGTGAGAATATTATACCCCATCAAATGATGGTAGTAATTCTCATATATTGTGTTTTTATGGTTAGTCAAGAAGTACTAATGGTGGATCCATTACATTATTTGGTTAGTTTTGTCTTCGGATGGTTTTATTGTGCTGCTGTCCCTCAGGAGGAGTAGCTTCTGAGAGAATTCACACTTAAATGATGCTAGTAATTCCCATGTATTGTGTTTAATGATTGATCCAAGAAGTTTTAATGGGGGACCTGTTTAGACAGAGGGATGCTATAGTTCATTTTATTTCAAGTTTGAAGCTTCTTTTATTCATCTTCACAGCCTTATCAACCTTTTCTTGTCGAAGATATGTGTTTCCTTCTCCATCTCTCTTTTCTTGTAATCTTTAAATACATTTTGCGGAAATCCTTTATCGATCTGATTTCTTTCGGACTGGGATGGCTGTTGACCAGATCTACATGGAAGGAATTATCCCCAAAGTGGCCTAAGGCATATCCTTATTGGTTTGATATATTGGTTTTAGATCACATATGTTTATAGCTCATGTGTCTTCCGAAATTTTCTTTGACAACACTAACTTTTTGGGATGACTGGTTGTGGCTACAAGAGAACCACCAAGGTCGACAATTTATTCGGCCAGAACACGTATACTCTGATGTGTGGTCACTTCAGTCCTCTGCAGTTACTTTGCAAGTTTTGCATGTATCTCATCTAGTTGTAAATTTATCACTGATTATTCATGCTGTGCTCATGGTAGAGGGCTTATAATGGCACTCTTACGCATTGTCCTTGCTTGTATTAATGTTTCTGCAGTTGGATACTTTCTTTCTCTCTCACTCACACAAAGTTATGATGCTTTCTCCCATGTTCCAGGATGGTGTTCCGAGGACAGCATATGAAGGAGTAGTAATCTCCCGGTATCCACCACCAAGATATGTGTTTCTAGTGAGTCCGAATTCTTTCGGGCTGCTTGGGATCAAACGTGTTTGATGCATTGAGGTGGGGTTCCATGGCGCTGGTAAATCATGGTGCCAGACCTAAGCTTCCTTTTTCCTCCTCAACGCCTAGTGTAACTGGTACACTATCAGAGGAACCACCGGGAGCATAGCAACTGGAGCTCGCTGATGAGCAGAAGTGTAGAGGGCTGACGATTCCTTTTGCGATTTTGATTGAGGAGAGGGAGGATTCTTCTGAACGGCAGTGTCCAGTCCATACATATGCCTTTAAATGGCCGAAGCAAGCCGTCATTCATTGGAAGAGAGCCATAGGTCATGTTAGCTTACTTTTACACTTAATAGCACGTAACCTCAACAAATTTTGTTGCTCCCGAAGAAACATACATCTGTCTCTCGCCATGTTTCCCCGCTTTTTTGCCCCCACTTTGGCGGGTTGGAGCGCGGAGGACTAAAATGTAAGAGACCCACACAGTCGAAAGTGGGAGTTCATGCCTGTCTTTGTATGCAAAACACAAGGAACTTCTAGTCATGTGTGTTGTGAACAAAATGGTGAGAAAAATTTGGTACCAAGTTTATTTATAAAATTTCCTTCAATGTATGCACTTATAATCATGTTCAGAATGTTTGACTTTACTCACCATGAACAAAATTAAATTGATGAGCATTTCATGATAATGAGAATTCAAAACTAAGTTTACACTTTATTTTTAAAAAAAAAAGATAGGGAAAATTTTGGTACAAACTTAAAAATTTTCTTCCACGTAAGCAAATATGATCAAGTTTAGAATGTTTGTTTTCACTTAATATGAACAAAATTAAATTGATGAGCATTTCATGAGAATGATAATTCAATACTAAGTTTACACTTTATTAAAAAAAAAAAGAACAATTGAAAAAAAATTGGAACAGAAATTTTGTACATTACCAAACGTGTTTCTGTTCTTTTTCTATTCCAGAAACATAAATTTTTTGCAGTTATCAAACGTATTTCTGTTCTTTTTCTATTCCAGAAATAGAAATTTTATACAGTTACCAAACGCGTTTTTTTGTTCAGAAATTATTCCCTGGAACAGAAACACTTTTTTCTATTTCTATTTCCTGGAACAATTTTTAAACAGAAACGTTACCAAACGCATCCTTATAGTTATTCAGTTTAGATCAAGCCCCTCTCACGTTGATAGCTTCTAGCTGAAATTCACTAAGGCATCAACAGAGAAATACAATGGTTTGAGTACGAACACTCAATGGAATATTTCTTTTTCTCTCATTAAATCACTCTTCTTGTGTTTTTATCTCTTGAATACAATTTGTAAGCACTGTCGATGAAGAACAAGTGATTGGAAAAGTCTCAAACTTTGGAATTTCAATTTTCACGCATACACTCAAATGGACTAAATGGCCTCCTTAAATACTCTTCTACGCCTTTGTAACCGTTAGCATTCTTCAAAGAAATTTCTTCCAATCAATCCATTGGACAAAATTGATTAAGGAAATCTTGTAGCCGTTTGAAGATTGAGATGAAAATTCAATAATTCTGGTCGCCCATACAATCAGAATTTAGGTTTCCATAAGTAGATGCTTCCCAAAAAAGAACTTGTCTTCAAGATTGATTTCATCAAATTGTGATTGATTCCATCAATATATTTATAAAAGGTAAGTGAGATTCTTCGCCAAAAAACTAGATATTAAGAATAAATCACATTCGTACTGAATCCTTGTCGAAAGATCAATAATTCTGAGTTTGATTATATCTCCGTTCTAGACTTGGTTTCGGTCGGATCTTGTCAGAATGGAAAAACTTCTGAGTAAAATAGACTTTAACAACATTCCACAATATAACACAAAAGTCTAGTAATCTTCAGAATAAGAACAAGAATATGAAAGTTTTGTCAACTTCAAAATCTAATAAAAGTTTTCTTAACAATCTCCCACTTTTTGATGGTGACAAAATTTTTATGCAGATTTAATCATTATATGAAAATTATCCTGCAAAACAACACTTTAGCAGCACATGATAATTGATGAAGAAGACAAACAGTAAACATAGTACACACATAATAAATACACATAGTCTGCATCCACAAAACACATCAATTAATAGTCTGCAAATCACAACAAGAAAAGTCAAACACAATCACAAGTCAAAGATAAGATTCAATCTGCACAGTCTCTCCCCCTTTTTGTCATCAACAAAAAGATTAAACCAATTAAGCATAAAAAGAGGTCGGGTCGAAAAAGGATTAAGGTTGTTTTGGAACACGAACAAGTCTGAAATCCTTCAGGATCTGCACGGTCTCCTTAAGCTTAGTCAGGTACTGATGATAAACAGTCTCAACTTTTGCCAGATTCTGTGAAGCCTGTTGATTCAAAGTTTGGACTTGATCATCAAGAGATTGTACCTTGCCTGTAAGAGACTCTAAGATAGTACCGAGAGTAGCATACAACTTCTGGATTTCAAACTCCATTGCATATTACTATGCCTTAATCTCAAATAGGAGCTCTACTATCCGAGGATAATTTGATTCTAGTTCTGTTTGGGCACTTGCTTTAGCTAATTGTACTTGTGGAGTATCTAGAGGTGAAGGAATATCAACCTGAACGTGTGAAATCCTTTGCTCCCCTTGAACATTAGCTTCTTTGTGTTGACCCTAAGGTGAGATTTCAGGGAAATGAGATGCAAAAATGAGATCGACTAATGTGAGCAGCTACTTCCCGTGTTGCTGAACTGCTTTTACGACCCTCAGCTTGCATGCGCAGACCAAACTGGTTGGTTGATAGGTCTCCTTTTGAAAATTCTAGATTCTAGAGTGACTTTATTTATTTATTTATTCTGGTGTTGGCTCTAGGCTTTAAATTTTTTTTTATTTTTTATTGTTTAGCTAAAAAAAGTTTTTATTTTAGAGACTCAGTTTACCGAGGGTTGTTTGCTGGGAAGTTCGAATTGTTGGCCTGTGGCTCGTGCCGTCTTTTTCTCATCCCTCACGTCATGTGGTAGTTATATCGACTTCAATATTTATTGACTTTTCTCCGGCCAGAAATTCCGATTGCCATGATTTTAAGAGACCATCTTTTGTTTAAATTTCAAAAAGTTATTTCTAGCATTCTTCGAAAAATAAAGATCCAGAATTGTGAGAAATATGAAAGATATGAGGTGTCAAGTATCAGACAAAATTTAAATCTCGTTCATCTAAAGCCGGAATTAAAAAAGAAAAAAGAAAACGAAAATCATTCCAAGCTCTCATTTTTTTTAGATGTATGACAGATTATGATATTTTATATATATTTACTCGTCAAATAACACTGCACAACGTCAACTTTTTTTGTCTACAATTGAAAAAACAATTCTGAGCTTTTACTACAAAAAAACAATTGCAACGGAAATTACAGGAACAAATTGAATGATTTCGCCTGCAACTAGGACACCCATACGACCGTTAGAACTCCAATATGTCTTTAAAAATACAATGGCAGTACATGAGTAGGAATGTACTAAGGTCAAGTATGGATCATTTAAGTAACCCATTTAACTAGGTTTTTTTTTTTTGTTAACTAATTTTGACCCACTTTGTTGCCAAGTATGTTGTTACCCATTATGCAAGGCCCATTAAATATGAGTTACAAAATGAGTTTATGGTATATTTTGGCAGCTCTAATTCCCCATTTTCTAGGCAGATCTTATTTGGGAATCCCATGGAAAATCGCTAAAATTGTGAATTAAATGTATCTATCTCATTCTCAGTCTAATTCTAATGTGTTTCATTCCAATATTATATTATTCAAATGTTCACCTCAACTTGTTAGGAATCTTTATGGCAGCTAATAATTATTTAGAATTTATGCTTATTCAACTCATCGTGTCATCAAAAAAAGAGTTCTAAAATAGATTTTTAAATATGAGAAAAAAATAGACTTTTGAGTGCGTACCAAGTACGATTTTGTTTTATCCCCATTGATTTTGATATTTTAAGTAGTCATCTTTGGTTAAGAAAGGAATCAGGGAGCATGTGCATGTTAACATTATTATTTCAAGATGTGAATTATTTATATGTTGACCTCGGGGCTCTAACTTCGGCTGCATCGATGCCATCGGTGTCCCCTAATGACCATCTAGAATGTGTAAATCTTTGCTGTTTGCTAAGAGAAAAAATGTTAGCGGTTGAATAGAGAAACAAGTTTGACCAAAAGAAAAATAAAGAAACAAGGACTAGGAAGTGGAGTGTTCGTGGCACGTGCTATAATTATTGCGAAGAGTTTTTAAGGATTCTCCAAAGACATTGGAGGACTAAACGTAAATGACGGGGGAAAAAGGAAAGTTCCCTATGCTCATATTCTTCGGACCAATATAATCTAGCAAATATACGCATGGATTGATCCATCGTACATTGCAGTTAACTATGATAAACATTTGTCAAATCTTTGATGTTTTGTACTGAACTGAAAACTGCGTAAATGTATGATACCTAATGCTGAATTCCAATTCCACAAATGATTTTCATGGACATGAGAGTAAACGTACAAAATACATTGTCGTTGAATTTAATTGCAAGATCCAATTGATCATTTCCGATCAATTGTATATAACCAAGAAGATGCTAAAGTGTAACGTTGAGAACTGAAGATGGGGTAGTTTGAGGTTTATCCATATGACTCAGGTATACCTATAGGTTTTGCTTTGAGAATTGAAGTTGGTCAAACAAAGTTCACATCGGCATAATTCCTTTTGAACATACCATAATGCTATTGTGACCTAGTGTTTTTTTTTTTTTTTTTTTGGCGCAACTCAACTTGTAACCTGAAAAGGTTAATTCAGGAAGCAAAGGGCCAGGTTGAACTCGCTAGAGGGGTGCGAGGGGATCTGGCCCTGCTGGACAGACTTATGTAATTCTTTCGAATTTCCTCTAGGGGTTCTAGAATAAGTATTATTTCAGAGTATGTAAGAGGTATTGGGACATATTGGGGCTTGACATGTGGTTGTTATGTTGACTTCAATATTTATTACCTGTCGAGTGGCCACGGCTGGTGGATCCTGTTCACACTGAGCTGGCGATTAATGGTCCCTGGAAATAAATAAAGACAGAAATCATTATGATTTTAAAGTAGCCATCTTATGGCTAAGAATGATATCAGGGGCATGTGCATGTTTACATTGTTTTTTCAACATGTGAATTGTGTGTTTTCCTCGCTGTTTCTGACTTTGGCTGCATCAAGTGCACCGGCCAGATGTGATAATTTTGTTCTCTCTTTCATTTTATTAGTTCTTGAAAATAGGAGATATATGATTGATTCTCCATAGCTTATGCAAGCTGCGGAGAATACGAGAATGGAATATAAAGCATTTCTTCCTCCTTAGCCTTCTTTTCTTCCCCCTGGCCTCGAGGTTGAACTTGGACTCTTTGATTCACATTTCATTCCATTCCATTCCTGGTGGTTTTAACCGGTTCAGAACATCGATAGGTATCAATGCCTGGGCGTATAAGGCCCCGGTTGGCACAATGTTGATCAACGGGTGAGTCCTAAAGAGGGTACTTACTAAGGGAAAGCTTAACCAAGGAAGGGCCACATGTTGGATCATACAAAGTAGGAATTCCGCCTCTCTGACTCCGGTCTTATTAAATTCTTTACTGGATGAATTCAATAGGGTCTTCAAAGCCCGCTTTTCCACCATTCCATTCACTCATTTGTTATTACCATTAGATCTTTTGTTCCTATCAATGTAGGACAATCCACTAATGTTCTAAGAAAACTTATTGACATTATAAGGTAACGGAGCTAGGATTGTACGGGCGCCTTATATGTTTATCTCCGGGAAACACATGAATTGACTACTCAGGGGGTATGATCTATCTTCATCGACCATAATGGCTTGATTCAAGCTATTAATATATAGTGAAACCCTATGTTGTCTTAGTTCATGGTTATCGACGGCCTCTTTTTCTATTGGAAGGGTGCTAGAGTTGATCAAGATCAAGACCAACTCCGGACTAGCCATTTACTGCATGGTGAACTGGGTACATAAAAGTCAAGATCAGAATAAAGGGAATTCGCGAGGATTGAAGTGATTCTCTTGTCCTTGGTTCGAGTCTAGCTCGTGACAAGGCACCTATATGGCTATAAAGAAAAAAAGAATAGAAATTCGTTTGATAATGTCAGTTAAATTTTTCATTCCTTGGAATAGCAAAGCAGTTATGAATAGATTTGAAATAGAAATAAGAAGTAAAATATATATATATATATATACTTTTTTTTTTTGTTCTTGGAACAAATTCTAAAACAATGTCATTTTCTTTTATTTTTCTTTTTCCTTCCTTCTTTTTTTCCTCTAGCTAGTCATTAGGCCTCAAAGATGACCGGCAACTGGCCAAAAACAAGGGTTGGGCAAGCCTCTCCATGGCTAGTTGAAGTTAACCTCTCGGTGGCTGGGCGAGGTCAAGTCTCGCTAGTGACTTAGCAAGGTCGACCTCTCCCGCCCTTGTCTTTGGCTAGTTGTCGGTCATCACCGAGGCCTAGTGATCGGTCATAAGAGGAAGAAGAAGGGAGAACATATATATATATATATTAAAGATTAGAAAAATCTTAGAAAATTATTAAGAAATTTAAAAAAATTTCAGGCCACAAAAAAAAAAAAAGAATTAAGGATCATACCAAATGCTTTTATAGTATATTCCTTTCTCAAGATTAGAAATTTTAGGGTCGTACCAAATGCATTCTTTTATTCAAAAACGTGTTTAGGAAATAGAAATGAAAAATTATTTCTAAACAAAAATATTCTCAAGAATAGAAATGTTATCGAACGCACCATAAAATTTTCAACCCGACTGTGATGTATTTCATTCTTATATTAAATTTTTCTATGGATTGCATTTTATCATTCAAGTATTGATCTTAACTTCTTAGGAATCTTTTGTTAGAATTCGACATAAAATCATAAGGAAATACATAATAAAAGCAAGAAAAAGAAATTCAAAACACAATGTTTTATCCTGATTTGCTCTTAAATTATGTCTATATCTAGTAGAGGATTTCACTATAATTAGCACTTTACACATCTCCATTATATTTCTCAATTATAAGAGAGATTATATATACCCAGTAATTATTCATGAACTCAAACCCGAATTACTAATAAAATATAAATTCAAATTATAAAAACTATTCGACGACTTAAGGGCATTGCCCTTGCAACCTGACTGGGGCAGCCCCCAGACCCTCACCCCTCATTAAGGAGCAAGACCCCCATGCCTTCCTATATCTTCTTGTTGATAAGTAATATGAATGATACTCTAATATATTTGTAATAGCTAAGAAATTGTTTAGATTTTGCATTTATTCGACTCATCATCTCCTCGGAAAATGAGTAATGAAATAGATTTCTAAATGCTTTTCCCCTATAAACTGATTTTGATATTTTGAGTAGGCAGCTTTTGTTGAAGCACGGTATCGCGGACTACATGCATGTCCTCATAGCTTGTCAATATATGACTATTCAGAGATTCAGCTTGGGTGATGGTCGTACGTTGCGAATTTCGAATTGCTATTTTGTCCTGAGTTCACACAGCACATGGTTCGTACTATTTTTTCACATATGCCTCGTGTCATGTGTCAGTTATGTTGACTTCAATATTTACTGACTTCACCCTGGCCGGAGACTCCGCTAGTTCGATGAAGCACGGGGATGTTTATTGTTTACTCTGTGAATTATATATGTCGACCTTGGGCGCATGTTTTCCGCATCACGTGCATTCTCTCACCAGATTTCAAATTTTCTCCTGTCCGTTATTTTATTTTACTTTTGAAAAAGAGGCAATATGTGGAGCAGCTAACCACCTACGCCTTGTCTCATTATTTACACCTAATATATATGTAAGATTCTAGCCCATGAGATTAGTAATTACCTATGTAACACGGACACTCTCCGAAGCTTTCGTGTCATGCCCGACACTCGACACGCTCCGACACGTCAGGACACACTCCAACACGCGGTCAACGAGTGTCAAAAAATCTGACACGTGGTCAACTCTCTCTGACACGCTTCGACATGCGAGTCCAGAATTCCGACACGCGATTCCGACATGCACGGGGTCAATTTTAAAAATTCCTAATACTTGAGGGGTCAAAATATAAATATACACAAAAGAAGTAATAAAAGAAGTAATAAAATTGCTATAAATATACACGCATGGGTCAATTTTTTTTTTTCAATTTTGTTTTTTTAGAATTTTTTTTAAAAGTCTTTTACTATGAAAGAAGTAATAAAAATGCTATATATGATAAATAAATAAATTTAAAAATATCATTTCAGCATTTTTCTTTAAACAATGTTTTTTTTCCTCTAAGTTTTGTGTATTATTGTAAGAAATTAAAATAGAATGATATTATTTAATATTTTTCGTGTAAATTAATTCTAGGCTATTTTTATTATTATTATTTATTTATGTATTTATTTATAAAAATATATTTAATATATAACGTGTTGGAACGTGTCGAAATTCTCTATTTTTAAGAAATGACATATCGGCGTGTCGTGTTGTGTCATGTCGCGTGTCGCGTGTCCATGTCGGTACTACATAGGTAATTACAAAGTCGTGCAGTTTGACGTCAACCTTTTCCTTTACCCCGAGAAATAAAAGTGGTATGACTCTTGTTCGCTTTCTCCGGGATTTTTAGTGGGGAATAGACTAGTCAAACTAGTGAGTTTGGTCGAATTTAGTTGGGTCATAAGTGGATCCGACATAAATGGACTGAGTTAATCTATATTTACTCCTTTTTATGTACTATAATTTTAACAATTCGTATATGATCCAATCCAATCCAAACCGAATCCATACCTAACCCAACCCAATTTAGACTCTAATCCTTGGCAATTTCCCCATAAATATGGAAACATTGAAAGCAATGAGAAAATTTATATCTTTTTATAATCTTAATTTCGTTGTATTGATGATAAAGCATTGTAAAATTTAATTGTGAACTATTTTCATTCTTGAGTAAAATTAGAAATTTCAAATATCGAAAGAATTATCTTTGCATTGGATAACATTGTTTTGGACAATGGATAATGTATATCTTGAGAAAAAACAATGACGAAGGATTTTGCCTTTTAAAATATGGATTTTGATACTAATTGAGGAGAAGGAAATATTATCGGGAGAATTACCAAAAAAGTCATAAGCCTATTGTAATTGCATCAATTTAGTCCTAAACCTTTTTCTTTGGCCAATTCAGTCCTAAACCTTTCACATTTATTCTAATTCAATCCATCAAGCTAATTTTAATTAACCAGTGCTAACATGAACTTTTTCAAATAATATTTTAATAATTTTTTTCTTTTTCTTTTCTTTTCTTTAGTTTTTTCCCCTCCACTTAGGGCTGGGACGCCCTCACCAAAAAAAAAAAAAAAAAAAAGAAGAAAAAATTATAAAAAATATTATTAAATATAATTTTAAAAAGCCCACATTCAACCTTAGCTAGCCATAATTGGCCGGATGGATTGAATTGACACAAATGCAAAAGATTTATGACTAAATTAGCCACCAAAAAAAAAAAGTTTAGGATTGAGTTGGCACAATTGCATTAGGACTTTTTTTTGTAATTTTCCCAATATTATCACTGGAACTTTATTCATTTTGATCTTAGAAATTTATAGTTTTATAAATTCTGAAAAAAATTAAAGATGTATATCTTATATTGTAATATATATTCTCTTCCAAGGGCTTTTATTTTGTACAATGGCAAAATAATTTTTTTTTGCACAAATAGGTTTTAGATAATTTTTTTGGCACAAATAATTAAGATTTATTTTCTCTCTTGTTTTATTTTGTACAATGGCGATATAATTTTTTTTTTTGGCGATGTTTATCACCTGCCGAGTGGCCGTGACTTCAATATTTATTGACTTGTGTATTGACTTCTCGCTGGCCGGTGACCCCGCTTGCAATGATTTTAAGCAGCCATCCCATCTTTTATTTAAGAATGGTATCGCGAGCATGTGCCTTTAGCAAAAGAAAAGTAATCATCTTTTGTTTAAGAATGGTATTGGGGAGCATGCACATTTTTATTATTTTTTAATAAAAAACATTTGTTGTTTCCAGCGGTCTCTGACTTGAGTTGCATCGATCATGTGCATTCACATGTTAGATTTGTAAATTTTCTCCTCTCTTTTTGCTTTATAATTTTTTTTAAATAAAAAAAGGGATATACCTAAAGTGGCTGACCATCTGTACGTTCTTCAATTTTTCAGCACCATCCATGTGTTTGCTTTTACCATAAGTTAACTGTGAACAAAAAACTATTAAACTTAAGTGACTTGATAATTCTAGTTTTGATTTAATTAAGGATTGAAGTGTACATATATGTCTATGTTTATATGGATGTAGATGTATTTAATACTGTATCATGTCTATATGGAGAACCAAGTGTTGGTCGTCGGTTCATAAACAGATGATAAAAGAGTCACTTTTTTCTTGAGCCACCAGAAAAGGCTAGCATGGCTTGAATACTTTACATTAGAAAAAAAAAAAAAAAAAGAAGAAGGAAAGAGACCCCTTCAATTAATTGGTTGTTACGATTATAAGTAGCCCATCTTTTGCCATTAGCCAAGAAAAAAAAAAAAGTAGCCCATCTTTTGCCTTTAGCAAAGAAAAAACAAAAAAAGTAGCCCATCTTTTATTTAAGAATGATATTTGGGAGCATGCGCATGTTCCCGTTGTTTTGTCAAAGATCTGAATAAAAGTTCATTGACAGTGAATGGTATTTGTTTTTCAGCCCACTTGTGACTTTATTATGTGCGTTCACACGCCAGATTTGAAAATTTTCTTCTCTCATTTTATTTTATTATTTTTTAACAAAAAATAATATATTTAAAATAGTTGATCATCTGTGCGTTGTCTATTATTTTTACGGGATATACAGGGAATATCCCAGCCAATAAGCTTGCCAATACAAGTAGTGTTACATTAAAGTGACAAAAAGCATATCAACACTTCATATATGATTGATTCTCCATAGCTTATGCAAGCTACGAGAATACGAGAATGGAATGTAAAGCATTTCTTCCTCCTTAGCCTTCTTTTTCTTCCCCCGGGCCTCGAGGTTGAACTCGGACTCTTTGATTCACATTTCATTTCATTCCATTCCCGATGGTTTTAACTGGTTCAGAACTTTGATAAGTATCAATGCCTGGGCATATAAGGCCCGGGTTGGGACAAGGTTGATCAACGGGTAAGCCCTAAAGAGGGTACTTGCTAAGGGAAAGCTTAACCAAGGAAGGGCCATATGTTGGATCATACAAAGTAGGAATTCCACCTTATGGTACAACTCTGACTCCAGTCTTATTAAATTCTTTACTGGATGAATTCAATAGGGTCTTCAAAGCCCGCTTTTCCACCATTCCATTCGCTCATTTGTTATTACCATTAGATCTTTTGTTCCTATCAATGTAGGACAATCCACTAATGTTCTAAAAAAACTTATTGACATTATAAGGTAACGGAGCTAGGACTGTACGGGCGCCTTACATGTATATCTCCGGGAAACGCAGGAATTGACTACTTAGGGGTATGATCTATCTTTGTCGACCATAATGGCTTGATTCAAGCTATTAATATATAGTGAAACCCTTTCTTGTCTTAGTTCATGGTTATCGATGGCCTCTTTTTCTATTGGAAGGGAGCTAGAGTTGATCAAGATCAAGATCAACTCCGGACTAGCCATTTACTGCATGGTGAACTGGGTAAATAAAAGTCACGATCAGAATAAAGGGAATTCGCGGGGATTGAAGTGATTCTCCTGTCCTTGGTTCGAGTCCAGCTCGTGACAAGGCCCCTATATGGCTATAAAAAAAGGACTTTCTTTTTCAAAATACATTAATGGAAAATGACATGGATCGTAAAGACGGAGTAGGGAATCCAGTCTTACACCTTCTTCCATTCCTTCAGGAATTGTTGGCTGTGAAAGAGAGACTAGAGAGACTGATCGGGATCGATCTATTCGTGGCGCTACCTTCATATGCAGCCATAAGGCCGATCTAGTGGCACCAAGCCCGCGTAAAAGTACATCAGCTAAAGAGTTAAGTGAAAGAGTGGACTCCTATCCAAGACAGATGTGAATAAAAGTTCTAGGGGTGAGCATTGGTCTAGGGTCAACCCTAGACCGACCCTGGACCGGCCCAACCCTGTCAGTCTTGGTTCGATTCCCAGGGGGATTGAGTCTGTCCTTAGTCCTGGGATCCTTGGACCAGCACTGCGCAGGTTGGTCCTCGATTCTGGGAGTTTAGAGTCGATTCAACCTGAATCCACCCGACTCTACATATCATATATAATATGTAAAAAATATATTATAGATATTATTTATAATTTTTTTATATAGAGAAAACCCTAAGTAAAATGGCGTCAACAGCATTAAATGGCTCATTACTGAGGAGTTCAAGTAATTTTACAGACACTAGGACACATGGCGTGCCAAAACTTGGCACAAAAGGGACACTTAAGTACCAAAAGTTAGGAAAGTGACACTTAAGTGTCAAAATCGAAGCAAAATGGATCAGTTAAGTGCCAACGACGAGAAAATCTGGCCAAAATGCTAACGTGGCGATTTTCCGGCGAGCCAAGTGCAAAATGATGTCGTTTTACATGCTGACGTGGCGAGCCAAGTGCAAAACGACGTTGTTTTGCATACTGACTTGGCTAGGGCTTGGCGACCGCAGCCGACCCTCCCCTGCCTTTCCGGTGATGGCGAGGAAGCGGCAGCGGTGAGGGCTAAGCCCTTAGCCGTCTGCTGCCTTCTTCCTCCTCTCCCTCTCTCATTTTTTTTCTTTTTCTAAATTTCTTTTAAAATTAATTTAATTAATTTTATATTAAAATTCGAATTGGACCAAAAAGATGACATTTTTTGTGTCTCTTTGTTGAGTCAGCCTTCCGACAAACCACATAAATGAGAAAATTAATAAATAAAAAAATTGTCACGTAGGATTTTCGGCGGGTTCGCTGGAAATGGCACTTAAGTGTCTCATTTTTTTTTAAAAAGTGGCACTTGTGCCACTTTCCTAACATTTGCCACTTAAGATTCCCTTTGTACCAAGTTTTGGCATTTAGGGTGTTCTTTTACCTAATTTTACATTGTTCTCTAATAGCTTAGGCTTTGATATCTTTTACGGCATCAATAGTCATAATTTATCTAAGAGAAAAATGTCTCTGTGAGGAGTCCTCATGGCATCCAAAATGAAGTAAATAGCTTCTCATGGTATCCTCCTCTAGTACTCATTTTCTCATGTATTTTTTGTCCTCTTAGTCTTCAATTTGCCAAAAACGAAAAAACAACATCCTCGCTCGCCACTCGACACTCGCTTTGCTCGCTTTTGGTCGCTCAAGCCGCTTGCCACTCAACGCTTGCTCCGCTTTTTGCTTTCTGCTCACCTTGCTTGCTACTTGACGCTCACCCCACTCAATGCTTGCCACTTGTGCCACTCGCCTCTTTTCGCTAACCTTGCTCGTCACCGAGCTCATTTGGTCAATCCAATCCTCAATTGCCTATTTAGAGAGTACAAAAAATGAAACAAAAAAATTATCAGTTGGTTCTGGATTGATCTTGGAACAGGACCAAACCCATTGGGTCGGTCCAGTCCTTAGTCCTAGACTCAATAAGGTCAATCATTGGTCCCAAAAATCGAGAACTAACACTGTGCAAGTTGGTCCTAGGGTTAAAGGGTGGACTGGCCCAACCCGGACCATGCTCACTCTTAAAAAGTTCATTGATAGTGAATGTTATTTGTTTTTCAGCCCACTTGTGACTTTATTAAGTGCATTCACGTGCTAGATTTGAAAATTTTCTTCTCTCATTTTGTTTTACTATTTTTTAACAAAAACGGATATATGTAAAGTAGTTGATCATCCATGCGTTGTCTATTATTTTTACGGGATATAGAGGGAATATCCCAGCCAATAAGCTCGCCAATACAAGTAGTGTTACATTAAAGTGACGAAAAGCATAACAACACTTCATATATGATTGATTCTCCATTGGCTAATATTTTAGTAATCCCTATTGTTTGGTGGATAATTCAAAACAAGTGTTTAAATGATCAGCGGACCATTACCTATTAAACAAAAGCCACACTCTCCCATCACAATGAGCGAACACAATGAAGATGGAGTCGACAGAGAAAGAGAATCCCAATTTGAGGGTACTCAAAGGCTTAATAACTTCAATTAAAGAGAATTAATAGAAATTTGAGGTTTTGCAAAGAAATAACGACTAGGAATCAATTCTAAAAGCTGGAGGAATCATAGGCAATCAGGACTCAGATGCCAACGAGAGATAGTATCGATTATCTACATTTTTGTCTCGCATTTTCAACCAAAAAGAGAGGCTTGACTAAAACATATTCTTGCCGAAAGGGAATTTATTTTTGGCTGATTTGAACAGAGACGCATTTTCCCTTCTGATTGCGGACAAAAGACATTACTTATTAAACTTAAGGTGAAGGATGATTTCATTTCATTTCTTTATGATTCAATGCGAACGTGACTTTAGTGTCGATGAAAACAAAAGAAAAAAATGTATCTAGAAGCATTGTCCAGTCTAATTAAGACCATTTCATGGCAAGGTTAGCGGGTAAAAGTCACAAAAAAGATAAAGGAGATGTACTATTCAATTCTGTCCTGACGTCTTTTTCTGATCATTTGGAAGGCCATTTCCTGCTGCTTTACTTTTGCTTTCCTTAACTCTCTCTACTTTTAACAAAGCTAGCACAGTATCTTTCAACTGGGGGTATAAAGCTGACAAGTCGATTGAGAGATATTGTGCGAAGCACAAATCGACCTTACAGTGGGTGTTTCACCCACCCCTTCGCCTTTACTTGCACGGACGGCTATTATACGGTCTATCAGTTCCTCAAACACCTCTTACGAGGTGTGGTGGAGTCTACCCTCCCCACCTGAAGGGCTCCCTAATTTTCAAGTGTAATTTTTTCTGTCCCACCCAGGAGGCAATACCCCTGATGTTTTACATCCTAGAGTTTAGAAGTAGTTTTAAGACATACTCGGATCCAATCCAATCCCATTTACGCAGGAAGGCCATTTAGAAGGCCGCTTGGAAGGCCATTTCCTGCTTTCCTAAACTTTCTTTACTTTTGACAAAGTAGCGTTCGGTGAAAGCACTCGGAAATCTAATATATGTTTATGCAGGTCTTTGATAAGGCAAAATGAGGTGGCATCAGGTCCTCGGCCTCTCAATCAATTATGCAGAATGAGGTATGAAAACCATTCTCAGAGTGAATATGTGTCGCTTCTGCCTACAAACATGCGTATTCATAGCGTTCTCCTCAATTGTAACGTGTCTCAACAAGTCATTATCTCAACGGCACAAAAAAAGGATTGATTGGTACTTGCTATCATATCAAAAAAATTGTTATATGTGGAATCTCAAATCTTGCCATTAGGAAATGTGAATTTGTCGCCTGATTAATTTTATTTTATAGTGCAAGAATCATCATGCACCGAATTATAAATGACAAGAATCTCTCTGCTATCTTATAGTGTCGACTGGTTCCACCATATTGGTAGGAGAGATGGGCAACAATCTCCGTTAAAATCTTCTATGGTGATATTTTGGTTTATTCTTTCTTCGAGATGATGTATAAAAATGACAACATCGTAGAGGCATCGATATTCCTCATTTCACTATAATTAGTTAAATACAACCTACATGCAATTAAATCCTAAGGATATGTGACTACCTAATACCGTGCAACATGCATAGCATGAAAACGGATTATAAATGCAATTTATGTGAAGCACTAATCTAACTTTTTGTGTACTTTTCTTTGTTGAGTTAATGCATTAAAGCCGAAAATCAATCGTAATCTACATGTGACCGAACATGCATTAAATAACTTCACTATCAATAATTTGATGGTGCAATATGTTAATTCCTACACGCAAAAAAGATTATGTAATGCAACATGAAGATTTGCTTGAAAATTGTTTGATCACCCACGTTGGTAGGATATTATGAAAGAAGTGATGCCATCTCTTTTGGGTGCATCTCTCCATAGATTGCAACACTAGCAACAAGAAGATATCTTTTGTACGCATTAATGTAAAACGAATCTTTTAAGACCGTTAATCAAGCCGAAACGTATAGTAGTTCTTATTATCATGACCCTTAAAATTTTGGCCACATTTCCGCATGTCCTTTTCATTAGTAATGAGATCCATAAAATTCTTCATCTTTGTTAGTGACACGTGTCAATAGGAATATGAACATCATCAGTAGCAAAATAGGAAAGAAAAAAGTGGGGAATTCAAATGAAAATTATCGGTATCATATGCAATCAGAACTCGGATGCTAACATGAGATTATGTGGATTTACTACATTTTTGTCTTGCATTTTTTACCAAAAAAAATAGAGGTTCGATTTAGACATACTCCTGCCAAAAGGGAATATATTTTTGGGTGATTCGAAGTTGAAACACCTTTTTCCCTTTTGATTGTGGACAAAAGAAGTTACTTATTGCACTGAATTTGAAGGTTGATTTCATTTCTTTTCTTTTTGGCTCATCCGTGAACGTGAATTTAGTATCTATGAAAATAATAAGAAAAGTACCCAGGAATATGGTCCAGTCTAATTAAGACCATTTCATGGCAAGGTTTTCTGTTGAACTTTTGTTTTCTAATTTTAGCAGGTAAAAATCGCTCAAAAGACAAAGGTGATATTCAATTCTGTCTTAACGTTCTTATTTGGTCATTTGAAAGGCCATTTCCTTTTCCTGGGCAAATAATCAAAAAAGTTCTAAACCTATTGCAATTGTATTCTATTCTAAACTTTTTTTTTTGACAAATTGAATCCTAAACCTTTTGTAATTATGCCAATTTAGTCCATTCGGCCAAATTTGGCCGGCTAGCATTCACGTGGACACCGGCAAATAATTTTTTTATTTATTTTTTCGATTTTTTTATTAATTTTTTTTATCTTTTCTTCTTTATTTCCTTTTTTTTTTTGTCTATTTTTTTTTCCTTCTCCCCCTCCTTCCTCCTTCTTCCAGTGACCTAGCGAGGTGTAGCTAGGCGAGCTAGAAAGAGAGAGAGAGAGAGAGAGAGAGAGAGAGAGAGAGAGAGAGAGAGAGGGACGGGGAATCCAAAGAAGAATTGGAACAAGGGCTTCCTTGCCGCCATGAGCTCGAGGCCGTCCATGTTCGGCAATGCCGTCCATGGATCTGTCGACCGGCCCTCGCGGTAACCCTCCCCTTTGGCCGATCACCGGAAGAAGGAGGAAGGAGGGGGAGGAAGAAAAAAAGAGAAAAAAAAAGGAAAAAAAGAAGAAAATATTAAAAAAAAAAGTAATTTACCAATTCAAAAAAATTAAAAAATAAAAATACATCGGCACTAGCGGCTAAATTTAGCTGAATGGACTAAATTGACACAATTGCAAAAAGTTTAGGACTCAACTAACCAAAAAAATAACTTTATAATTGAATAAGTACAATTGCAATAGGTTGAGAATTTTTTTGATAATTTTCCCTCCTTTTCCCATCACTTCATTTTTGCTTTTCTAAACTTTATATACTTTAGACAAAGCTAGCACGCTTATACATGGGAATCCACCCGGAGGGCAAGTTGGAAGTCTATGTGAATCTGGCAACAGACCTTTCAGAGAAGACTTTTGTTGAATCCCTATTCCCACCACCAATAAACTCACTCCTACGCTAAACTGCAAAATCGGGTGGCACCAAATCCTCAGCCTCCAAGGCAATTTTGAAGCCTTTTCACAAGGCCTTTTATGTATGTCTTTGATAAGCTGGCTGGGCAATTTGAGACATTTTGATTTTCCCTTAATTGCTATTGTCAATTAATTGTATGCTTGGGTTGACAGGGATGGGGACCACCGCCCCTTAGGGTCTCTTGGTTTTCGGTCTGACTTTTATCAAATATATATCATAATAATGAAATCATCATATAAAAGTTGTATATCCCACTCTCAAAAATAGGTTGTCACGTTTCTGAATTAACTCACTAAGCTATTATCCCCTTTTGTCCGTTCCATATCGAGCCTCCCAATTTTGTCCTTCGGCATAAAGATGGTCCCATTTCCAGGAGGTCACCCATCTTAGGAGTACTCTCACCTCACCAAGCTTAATTTTGGAGTTCCAAAGCTAAGTATTATCGCCAAATCAAAAAGTGCTTTAGTGAGTTAATTCCATTTTTTACATATATATTTCATAATCACTCTCTTTATGTTTGGTGTACAGTTAAGTTCATTCATGCTCCATTTGCCATCCTAAAAGCCTATCAAGAGCTATTCCTTATTTAAGCTCTCTTGCTCTGACGACCACTTTTGACCAAGTCGTTAGGTAGGTAATGGAGTTCACTTCATGTCTCCCCCCAACGTCTGACATTCATTTGCCAGATACTAGCGGATACATAGGAGGATTTACTTGACAATTATGCATACTACTAACTTAGTACTAAATTGGGTTTTATGTTGTGTATATTTTAGCACTATGCAATGGTCATTTCAACTTTGAATTGAACACATAGAAACTAAAATATATTTGATGTAGTTGTAGGTGCGCTGCATTTATTAGTACGTATTACATCTTAAAGTTGCATGAGGCAGTTTTCTAAAAGTTGTTGTCTATCGTAGCCATGAAATATTTGACAACCACTTTTGTTTCTAAAAATTAAAATATCGTTTAAATCTAAAAAATTACATGAATTGTATGTGATCTATGTGTCAACATTTATATGATAAAGGTTTTCAAGTGCTTAAGTTTTAATACAGCCAAAATGCACTCGCCGCAATATATGAAGAAAGGGAATAAGAATACCACAAGTACTATAACTTTTTTTTTTAATCATTGGAGTGCCATGGCTAATAAAAACCAAACCTTTATAAAACATTCATCCCAGTGTTGGAAGTCCAACATGGCATGTCACTTGAGATAAATATTTTTAGAAAGTCATAACACCCAAATGATTGATTGAAAGGTTATATGGCACTCAAGCGGTTGAGTAAAAAGTTATGATATTCAAGTAAACGACGTACAAATTATGACACTTGTACTGTTCTTTTATCAAAAGGAAGTTAAAAATAAAAAGTAAAGGTCATTTCAGACACACTCTAACTTAATCTCCCACTTTTGTTCTTTATATAAAGTTTAAATGGACTTTCATTTGATGTTGGACACTTCAAATTAACATATAAAAATTAATATGGTTAGTTCTTGTGAGCTGGTACTATCATGTTACTTAATCTTAATCATTCTAAAATCTAATAATGGGTGGATCTTCTCGCTTTTTCTAGCGGGGGCTTAAAATTAATAAATGATTACAGAAAAATGGGGGTGGGTCTAATAGATTTTTTCTAGTGGGTGGCTCTTGCATATTAAATTAACTCACAACCCGCAAGGCAAGTGATGGTTTTATTTATAGTGATGGGCCTAAGTTGGCCCGTCCGCCCATGTTGCGCCTAAAAGCCCGGCCCACAGGATAAGGGCCCGTTGATAAGGGAACGTATAAAAGGGATGAGAGAGAGAGAGGACGTACCTTTTTTGGCGCATAACATACGTACGTCCTCTCCAACCCTCTCTCTTCCTGCAAAAAGAACAGTAAGCACAAGGCCACTGTTTTCTCCCCTTTAAGGCGTCGTCGGATCGAACAGGGCCAAATTCTCTTCCTCTTATCGGCGTCGGTGTCTAATCTGTGGCTAACAAGGTACGCTCGAATCCGTGGTGTACTTTACGATCGGTGATACGTGTTATTCCCGGGCTTCGTCTTCCGCATTCGATTTAGGGGTTTGATTTAGTGTCGAATCCGGTTTTCGGGGATCCGTTATTCCCAACATTGGTATCAGAGCCCTAGTTCACGTTTTCCCAACTTGTTTGATGTTTTTTGATTGATTTTTCGCGAAAGTAATTCGGCTGTACGGATCGGGGCAAGAAATCCAATACCCGAGCACTGTTCGTCCATTTTTTCGAGTTTCTGTGATTCGAAATCGATTTCTGAAGGTAAAGGGTGAAAGGGCTCGTCGAGACGAGTCCGGCGACATGTCGTGCGCCGCCGGGTGATGCCGCACGCGCCCACACGCACGGCCAGAAGGCGCTGCGCGTGGGCGTGACGCGCCCGAAGCGTTGGCATTGGCCAGCGCGTGCGCCACACGCGCAGGTCGCGCTAATCAGCACGTGCGCGCCACTGGCGGCGAATCAGCACACGCCGGTCGGCGCGACGCGCGTGCGGCGTCACGCGATGACGTCACCGTGACGTCATCCGGCGACACCGACGTCACCCAACGGTCGGTAATCGCTGGGATGACGTCACCGATGGATGACGTCACCGATGACGTCATCGCCAACGACGGTTGGCCGGGCGGTCACCGGCCGGCGACCCGACCCTCGGACGCTTGGCACGTGCGCGGCACGTGCCGGATGACGTCTGCGTGACGTCAGCTCGCGCACGCGCGCGGCACGTGAGGTCGGTCCATCCGACCTGGCCCGACCTGCCCTACCGGTCCGATCGGCCCGACCGGTCCGATCGGTCTGTCCGGTCCGACGTCCGACGACCGGTGACCGTTGACCGTTGACCGACGACAGTTGACCGTTGACTTTGACCGTTGACCCAAAAAAAAAAAGGAATTTGTTTCTTTTTCAATTATGTCTGTGTGGGTTAGAGGTAATCCATTTTTTATTCTGCATTTGTTGCATGAATCATGGAAAATTATGTATTTTCCATTTTGTTTATTATGGATTATAAGTGATCCATTTAAGTTCTGCATTCGTTGCAGGAACTATGATGCGTTATGCACGGATACCTGCAATCCCGAGAATGGACGAAGGAAGAGCTAGACTGAAAAGGCTGATGAAAGAGTTAGCTGATTATCGGTGGCTTGATGGTGATTTAGTATCACACATGGTCATGGTCAATCAGATGATACAGGAAATCATCTGGAATGGTTATCTTATGCCGGATTTTGAGAAGGTGCCGGCTTTGATGAACACTTTTCCACCTCAATGGCAAGTAGTGTTAGATTGGCTATGGGAGGTCAACGTGGTCTCGGGTTATAGGAGGCTAGTGGAAGCTTTTGTAAGAGCGTACTATAGGATTGAGTTAACCAAAACTTCAACCCTTAGATTGAGCGCCACATGGCGTCGAGTGAATGCGCCTTGGAGGCGAAATGAAAGCTCTCCAAAAGTTTTTCCATGGTTGGCAAATGTGCCTTCAGTTTTCTCAGATATTTTGACTAATAGATTAGAATGGACATTCCCTACTTATTTCTTAGATTAGTTATGAGATGTTTTTCTGGTTGAATATCTCTTTCTATGTTGATAGTTTTCTTTGTATACATTGCTTAGTGTAATGGATAGTTGTATTATGTGAAATCATTGTTATTCTATTGAATGTTAGATACTATTTGATTTCTGTTATTGTTGAGTGTTGTGGGTAGTTGATAGAAGTTTTTGTAACTTCATAGAATTTATTTTGCATAAAACAATTATATTAATGATAGTTTTAAGTTAGGATTTTTTGGAGGATGATTGGAAACATAGTGACCTTTTGATTCTGAAGCCTTACTTGAAATTATTCATTAATATGATGGGTCTGTGCAAATAGGGATGCATAAATGATATGCATTAATTATTCGTGCATGTATGTCTGATGTGTTCAGATCGATGTTTTCAGCAATTAAGAACGTAATTGCTGATATGAACGGCAACAATTGTGAAATATTGAATATGAAGATTCAATATGTGCTGGAAAAGCAAGAAGCACTAGAAGCTCTTGACCATGTTATGGAAGATCTTGAGGATGCTGTGCGCCACCTTGAGCTGGTAGAGGACCGCTTGACGGCATGTGAGCCGAAAATAGATATTTGCAATGCTGGTTCTAGCTCATAAAGGGCTTTGAGCTCTAAGCGCAAACGTATTGATTCGTTCAATATGTGGGAATGCAAAGGATCAAGTTCTTGTTGCAAGAAATCAAGAGTTAACCAACACAAGAGAGGAAACGTCCTCAAGATAAGAAAATGTCAAGGGTGAGGTGTTACAACTGTGACAAGAAATGTCACTATACTTGCAACTGTTGTGAGCCGAAAAAAGGTCAACACCTCTTGTACATTTGAGAACTTTGCTTATGTGTCAAGTTCTGAATTATTGGCTGAATCCAATCCTTTGTGGACTGTAGATTAATGAGTGATAGACCATGTAGTGAAGGATAGAGGATCCTTCATGGAATTTTGACGAGTACCAACTGGAACTAAGTGGATCTATGTGGGATATGACTCCAGAGATGAAGTTAAAGGGATTGGCACCTGCCAATTGAACATGCGTGGTGGACGCACCTTGTTCCTACATGATGTTCCATATGCTCCAGATATTCGTTGAAATTTAATGTCTGTTTTTGGTGTTGGTTAAGCTTGGTTTTAGTGTGAACTTCCATAATAGATGTGTAGATTTGTATTTGGATACAAACTACTATGATTGTGGTCACTTTCTAGATTGTTTTATTGTACTAAATGTTGACTGAGGTGATGTCAATATTTGTTATTCCCTTATTTCACGTCTTCTACTTCATATGATAATGATGTGATTATGTGGCATGCTAGACTTGGTCATATTGGCCAACAACGTATGAATAGAATAGCCAAAGATGGCTTGTTGGGCAGCATTGAAAAAGTCGATTTACCCATATATGAGCATTGCCTAGTAGGGAAAACGACAATGAAACCATTTAGAAAAGATAAAAGAGCTAAATTTCCTCTGCATTTAATCCATTCTGACGTCTGTGGTTCAATGAATGTGAGAGGAAGGCATGGGGCTGTTTATTTCATCACTTTTAATAGATGATTATACTCGATTCGGATATGTCTATTTGATTTCTCATAAATTTGAAGCATTAAGTTGTTTCAAAAGGTTTATGAACTTGGTAGAAAATCAATTAGACAAGAAAATAAAAGTATTGAGATTCGATCGAGATTGAAAATATTTATCTGATGAGTTCAGAAAATTATGTGATGAAAAAGGAATAGAACGACAGTTGTCTATTTCATATACTCCTCAACAAAATGGTGTTGTAGAGAGAAAAAACAGAACCCTACTGAAAATGGTTAGGTCTATGATGACGCATGCTAACTTACATATTACTTTTTGGAGTGATGCGTTGTTAACTGCTACCTATATACTTAACCGGGTGCCTTCCAAATTAGTTAGTTCCACTCCATATGAGTTATGGACAGGTAAAAAATCGGACTTAAGTTTTCTTAAGCCATGGGTTGTGCTGCCTATACTCATGAGTCCTCTCACAAGTTTGGGAAATTGGGTCCCGAAGGAAAGAAGAATATTTTAATGAGATACTCCGAACACTCAAAAGGGTATGTGTTCATAGGTGAGCAGGAAAGTGGGAGTATAACTGAATTTGAATCATGGGATGTCACATTCTTAGTGGATGAATTTCCTAAGAAGGGCAAAATAAAGGAAGATTACTCCCTATTTGAGACCTTGGATCAAGATAATGATATTAGTGGAGTTCGTCCAAGTGGGAGTAACATGAGAAGTGATGAATTTAATTCAACTCACTCTCAATTACAACCACAGATGAGATGACATCGTCATTATCTAATCCGAGTGGGAGCTTGATGGAAAATGATGTGCAAAGTGTACTATCTCCCATACGGCGAACAAGTCGCCACTTTTATAATTGCTCCACAAGATGAGGATGAGTCAAGAAATATTAATGAGGCTTTGAATTGCCCTAGTAAGGAAAAATGGATTTATGCAATGAAAGAGGAGATGGAGTCAATGAAATTAAACCAAGTTTGGAACTGGTTGATCTTCCAAAAGGACGCAGAGCTATTGGGAACAAGTGGGTTCTCAAAATAAAGCGAAAGGTTGATGGCTCGATAGAAAGGCATAAGGCTTGCCTTGTGGCGAAGGGGTATAATTAACAGGAAAGAATTGATTATGAAGATACATTTTCTCCTGCAGTGAGATTTACCTTGATTCGCATTATTCCGGCAATAATGGCTAGTATGGATCTTGAGTTACAACAGATGGATGTAAAGACTGTTTTCCTCAATGGATAATTAGAGGAAGAAATTTATATGGAACAATCTGCTGGTTTCATAGTGAAAAGCCAAGAAGAAAAGGTATGTCGACTTTAAGATCGATATACGGCCTTAAGCAGTCATCAAGACAAAGGTATATACATTTTCATAATGCCATAGTGGCATATGATTTTACAATGATTGACGAGGATCATTGTGTATATATCAATAGATCCAATGATCAATATGTGATCATATCATTATATGTTGATGATACACTAATTGTCGGAAGTAATATGGAGTTTGTTAATACTATGAAGAATTTGTTATCTTCCAACTTTGAGATGAAAGACATGGGTAATGTTGCATACATTCTTGGAGTTAAGATTTCAAGATTGTAAACCCATAGACACTCCTATTGCAAAAGGTGAAGGATTGAGCCATAGATTGTGTCCAAGGACTCCATAAGAGAAGAAACAAATAAAACATGTTCATTATGCTAGTGCTGTTGGAAGCTTGAAGTACGCTATGATGTGTACAAGACCTGACATATGTTTTGCAGTTGGAATGGTGAGTAGATACCAATCCAATCCAGGTCAAGCACGTTTGAAAGCCGTTAAGAGAATACTGAGGTATCTAAAGGGGACTGCTGATTATACGCTGAGTTATTATGGAAATGATCTGCGACTCTAAGGCTATTCTGATGCTAATTGGAGAGGAGATTTAAATGAAAGAAAATCTACCTCTAGCTTTGTTTTCTTACCGAATAATGGCACCATATGTTGGAGCAGTAAGAAACAAAAATATATAGCCTTGTCCACGATAGAAGTTGAGTTCGTGGCATTATCAGTAACAGTATAAGAAGGTGTTTGGCTTAAGAAATTTTTTGGATCATTTAGGTGTTATTGGAAGTGCTGCAAATTCATTGTTGGTTAATTGTGGTAGCCAAGCAGCAAAAGCGTATACCAAAGATCCAAAATATCATGGCAAGACCAAACCTATAGATACCAAGTATAATTTTGTTATGGATATGGTTGTATGAAAAGATGTGAACTTAGAGTACATACTACGCATAGAATGGTAGCAGATCCTATGACAAAGCCAATACCTAGAGATGTGTTTTGTGGCTATATGAAATCTCTAGGATTGCGTAGAGGCTGATGTACTAAATATTGTAATTTCCCTAAGTGTTCACATTTGATGAATTTGTGTTTTCATCATTAATGCCTATGAATCTTTATTTGATCTTTATGCATCTTAATGCTCAGTGAATTACTTTAAGTTGAGAAGTATGTCGGACAGATATAAGATTAGCCCACTCACACGGGTAATTGCCTCTATTTACTGTGTGATAAATAGAGATGAGACTGTTTTTAAGCTTATTATCTAGGTGATAATCGAGAGCTCAAGCTTAAAATACGTATGTCGCCTTAACTGAGTGTTAAGATGAGGACATAATACTTACTATGTCCGAAAGTAAAATACCCCACATATTTTACTTTATCTGTCTATGATGCCAGATGTGAGTTCTGATGTATTTTGTGAATGAGTAGATATGTGAACTCAAGTTAGACATTGGGTATGTCTGAACTATCATCTGTACGGTATTGAAGGTGTAGACATACGCTCCATGGGAAATGAGTTAATACCGTAATACGCATTTTATACTACGTATGCATGAAACGACCAATAAGAATGGTAAAAAGTTTGTTCTCAACTTTTATGCCGTGTGAGACTCTTGAGGAAAAGAGTTCCTCAATTTTAGTGCCCTCATGACTCTTACTTATTCTCAAGATTTCTATTTAGTGTTTGCTATCTTAGGATATTGCCAATGGTCATGAGTTTGATTCGATCTAATGGGACATTTCTAGAAAAGCAAACTGAACTGAAATTGAGAGTTTGAAGGAAAGAGGAAGATCGATTTTGGAGAATCATATTGTAGTTTTGTATTCACCAGTTAACCAATTATGACTGTCTTTGGGATAATCATAATTGTGAATACAATATATATATCATTGTTTGAAAGAGATCAAGAGAGATATAAATGTGATCAATCGATCTAGGGTACTGCATACTAAATCTACTCAAGATGTGATGCCCATTATGAGCTGCTATATATTCTTAACAGATGTATGACAACGAGCTCTCAAAGTATGCTGGTCGCACGGATTATTCACTGGTATGAATGTTGAAGAGAGGTAAAGAGAATCCTGTTCAGCCCACCATGTGTGAGTGGGAGATGATGGTTTTATTTATAGTGATGGGCCTAAGTTGGCCCGTCCGCCCATGTTGGGCTTAAAAGTCCAGCCCACAGGATAAGGGCCTGTTGATAAGGGAAAGTATAAAAGGGATGAGAGAGAGAGAGAGAGGACGCACCTTTTTTGGCGCATAACGTACGTACGTCCTCTCCAACGCTCTCTCTCCCTCCAAAAAGAACAGTAAGCACAAGGCCACTGTTTTCTCCCTTTTAAGGCGTCGTCGGATCGAACAGGATCGAATTCTCTTCCTCTTATCGGCGTCGGTGTCTAATTTGTGGCTAACAAGGTACGCTCGAATCCGTGGTGTGTTTTACGATCGGTGATATGTGTTATTCCCGGGCTTTGTCTTCCGCATTCGATTTAGGGGTTCGATTTAGTGTCGAATCCAGTTTTCGGGGATCCGTTATTCCCAACAGCAAGTTTGAACTCGTCTCGTTGGGAGATTTGTGTATCTCATTTCACAGTTACTAAATTGAAGCACTCTCTCGTATGCTTAAGTGCAAAATGGGGTGACATCAAATCCTACGCCACCTCCGTTTCCTCTTTTTTCTTACATTCCCCCTTTCCATCTTACATTGCTTAAATCGTGCCACCATAAAATCTATTAGACAAGATGAATGCCATGTCTTGACCCTCCAGAGCATTGGAAGAGTAAATAATGAGAAGATTTGGGATGTGTGTATGCTCATTTGTTTTCGCCAATGTGCTGAGTTACGGTCGCATGACAGAGTCAAAAGAGCACAGGTTATAATGCCAAATAGGAACTTCTGTATTTGCTCTGTCGTTTATGTGTTAGACAATTCATATAATACTTGATGCGAAAATTCAAAGTAAACAATGATCTTTTGATCTTCATGATTTTCACAATTAGATTAAGAGATACCTTTATCCATAGCGCTACACTTGATGATAATCGTTGTAGCAAACCCAAAGAACTCGAACCAAATGAAGAAATCCGATTTCTCTCCCTTAACCCACTAAACCTTAATGTATTCAATTGATGGATGAGAGAATACTAAATTCTTTCTGTTATTGTTGTTTATTATGGGTGGAGAGAAGACCGGACTCTATTTATACGTTAATTGAAAAGGTGCATTCCATCAAAGCGATATACCATTTTGTTTTATTAGAGTCGTACCTTCTCGTAACCAATAATTATTTATAGCATTTCAATAATTATTAAACCATATAATAAATCACATAATATGGGCCACAATAATTCTTACATTCTCCCACTTGGCCCATATGATGTTCCTTTCATGGTTTAATAAAGACTGTAATGTGCACAATAAGATTATGCTATAAAATTTCATTAAATTGACAATCACATAATGATCATAATTAAGTAAAGAAAATTAATGCGAGTCATAACAGTTGTATGTCATTAATCGATATAGTCACTTTTATGCACTACAACTATAGCACTTTACTTAACATGATCCATAAATGAGAAGTATAGTAATAGTCCAACCATAATGTTTCTTTAGAAACTATCCTGTTTAACATTCATCTATTTCCGTAATGTATACTAAATAGAAAACATGAAATATCATAAACACGTAAGTGAGCTCAAAATGTCAAATACATAAACTTAATATAATCATAATACAAACATTAATGACGTCCAATAATGCCTATCCTTTCAACATGCTCATTAAATGTTTTGGGCGGCAGTCCTTTTGTTAAGGGATCTGCTATCATAAGATTAGTGCTAATGTATTCAATTGACACTCTTTGTTTCTGAACTTCTTCTTTGACAGACAAGTATTTGATCTCCATATGCTTAGCACCCTTAGAACACTTGTCATTTTTAGAGAAGAAAACTGCTGCAGAGTTATCACAATAAATTTTCAGCGACTTGGCAATACTGTCGACAATCACAAGCCTTGAAATAAAATTCCGCAGCTATAATCCATGAATTGTGGCCTCAAAGCATGCCACAAATTCAGCTTCCATAGTGGATGCAGCAATAACTGACTGCTTCACACTCTTCCATGAAATTGCCCCTCAAACTAGAAGAAACAAGTAACAAAACATTGATTTTCTTGTATCGGCACATCCGGCTAAGTCTGAATCTGAATATCCAATCACCTCGAGATGATCGGATCTTTTATAAGTGAGCATATGATTATTCGTTCCTTGCAAGTATTTAAGAACTTTCTTTACAGCTTTCCAATGATCTATTCCAGGATTACTTTGATACCTACCTTGCATTCCGACAGAAAACCGATGTCCGGTCGGTGCAAGTTTGTACATACATTAAGCTCCCAACAACAGATGCATAATGAATATTATTCATTTGTTCCCGTTCCAATTCAATTTTCGGACATTGCATAAGGCTAAATTTATAACCTTTCTGAATTAGAACTATTCCTGCTGAACATTTACTCATATTAAATCTCTCTAAAATTTTCTCAATGTAGGCTTTCTAAGACAATCCTAATAATTCTTGTGATCTATCACGGAATATTTCTATTCATATCACATATGTTGCCTCTCCCATATCCTTCATTTCAAAATTCTTAGAGAGAAATTTCTTGGTTTCATGTAACAAACCAAGATTATTAGCAACAAGCAAAATATCATCAACATACAGAACTATAAAAATAAACTTGCTCCCACTAATCTTCATATATATACATCGATCAATGGTGTTTTCCTTAAATCCAAATGAAGTTATGGTATCGTTAAACTTAAGATACCATTGTTGGGAAGCTTGTTTAAGTCCATATATTGACTTCTTTAATTTACATACCATGTGTTCCTTTCATTTAACTGAAAAGCCTTCGGGTTGGTCCATATAAACCTCTTCTTCTAAATTCCCATTAAGAAATGCGGTTTTTACATCCATTTGGTGTAACTCCAAGTCATAATGAGCCACCAAAGCCATAATAATTCTAAGTGAGTCCTTCTTAGAGACTAGTGAAAATGTCTCTTTATAGTCAATGCCTTCTTTCTGAGTAAAACCCTTTGCAACAAGTCTAGCTTTATGTCGTTCAATATTGCCTTTTGAGTCGCGCTTGGTCTTAAAGACCCATTTACATCCGACCTTCTTACATCATTTAGGCAATTCAACAATATCCCAAACTTGATTTTGATGCATAGATTTTAACTCTTCTTCCATGGCATTAAACCATTCATTATAATCTTCACATTCCATGACTTGGGAAAATGAATCTAGATCATTTCCAATTCCTAAGTCAATTTCTGACTCTTGTAGATAAACCATGTAATCATCAGAAATAGCCGACCTCCTTTCTCTTTGAGATTTTCTTAATGCTATTTCTTGTGACTTAGCTATTGGAGGTTCAATGTTGACATCTCCATTATGGAGTGTTTGTTCATTAATTTGCTGTTCTCGATTATTGTTAGAAACAATAACTTTAAAAGTTTTTGGTATAGAAACTTCTACCCTTACTTCTTGAATGCAAGCATCACGCATTCTTTCACTCCCACTAATGTCACCATTCTCAATGAACCTAGCATTTCCAGATTCAACAATTCTTGTACTATGATTAGGACAATAAAATTTATACTCTTTGGATTTCTCTTCGTAACCAATGAAATAACCACTGGTCGTTCTTGAATCCAATTTCTTTTCATGTGGATTGTAAATTCTTACTTCTGCTTGACAACCCCAAACATGCAAGTGTCGTAAACTAGGTTTCCTTCCTGCCCACAATTCAAAGGGAGTCTTTGGAACTGCCTTACTAGGAACCCTGTTTAATAAGTACATAGAAGTTTTTAAAGCATGCATCCACAAAGACAATGGTATAGATGAATGACTCATCATACTCCTAACCATTTCCATTAAAGTACGGTTACGCCTTTCTGCTACACCATTTTGTTGTGGTGTACCTGGCATTGTGTATTGAGCACAAATGCCATGTCTTTCAAGGAATTTAGCAAATGGACCTGGACATTGTCCCGATTCATCATACTTTCTATAATATTCACCGCCTCTATCAGATCTTACTATTTTCACTTTTCTATCTAATTGCCTCTCAACCTCTTTAATATACATTTCAAGTGTATTTACTAATTGAGACTTATCATGCAATAGATAAATGTAACCATAACGAGAAAAATTATCAATAAAGGTTATGAAATAGCTTTCCTTACCAAAAGATAGAACATCAAAAGGACCACATATGTCAGTATGTATAATCTCAAGAAACTATTTGCTTCTTGTGGCACCTTTCTTAATGTGTTTTGTTTGTTTACCTTTAATACAATCAATACACACTCCAAGGTCAGTAAAATCCAAATTTGGAACAATTTCATTCTTCACTAATCTTTGCACTCTTTCCTTGGATATATGACCCAAACGTTTATGCCACAAGTAAGTAGAATTTTCATTCACCAAACTTCGTTTAATACCAACATTATGATGCAAGGTTATTACTGTCTCAACAAAAGTATAATCAAGTCTAAATTTATAGAGACCATCACATAAAGTTCTAGTTTCAATAAGAGTATAACTCTTAAATAGACTGAAAGATTCAGATCCAAATTTACAATAAAATCCCGCTACATCAAGTCTTGGCAAAGAAACTAAATTGCGAGAAAATATAGGTACATAAAGGGTTCGAAACAAATCCAAATAATGCCAAATATCTAAGATCAAACGGTAAGTGCCAATGCCTTTAATTGGAGCTTTGTTTCTATTCCCCGTAATCACATAACTTTCATTTGGTTTTATGATTTGGATCGTAAGAAATCCCTGCATCATATTTGACACATGAGTGGTGGCACCAGAATCAATCCACCAAGTATTATGAGGAACTTCAGTAAAGTTTGATTCAAAACATATTAAAGCACAAAGCTTACTTTTCTTTTTGAACCAAGTCTTACATTTCAAACAATATTTCTTCAAGTGTCCAATTTTGTTGCAAAAATATCACTTAATAAGACTGTGTTCCTTCTTGTAGATTTGAGAAGCCTTTGAAGAGTCATTCAGGACGTGTAGTCCTTTCTTCTTGCTCCTTCCACCTTTCTTCTTTAAATTCTTTCGAACTTCATGACTTGAGAGATGAACATAATGAGCCTTTTGATTCTTTATCCCTGTTTCTTCCTGAACTAGCATACTGGCCAATTCATTTACATTCCACTTATCCTTTATAGTGTTGTAATTCATTTGAAATGACTCATATTGTTCATGAGGCAAGGAATTAAGTATAAATTGTACTAAAAAGTACTCATCCACATTCATTCCCAAAATTCTTAACTTTGTTGTTAAATTTGTCATCTCAAGTATATGCTCATGCATGGTACACGAACCATCATATTTCATGGTGGTCAGTGTGCTCATCAATGTACCAGCAAGTGACTTATCAGCAATTTGAGAACGCTCTTCCACAAATTTCATAAATTCCTTAGCATTGTTAGTCTTGGGAAGAGAAGTCTTTAAGTTGTTTGCAATTGTCATTCGCATGAACATTAAGCTCAGTCCGTTTGATTTTTCCAAAGTTTTATGGAAAGACTTTTCATCATCGCTACTTTCATTAGTAATAGCAGTTGGTTCCTCAGCCTGAAGCGCTAAATCAAGATCCAGGCCACCTAAGTGAAACTGGATTTGTTCACTCCAATCAGGAAAATTTATCCCATTGAATAAGAGAACAGATGAGGCGTGCGAATGGAGTGAAACAGGTACAGATACTGCAAATGTGCAAAAAAATACTCATACATTAATGCTTTGAGAATATCATCTAATTAGATTCAAACTAAACGACACATGTACATCATAGTTCTCCTTTCGGCGATCCTATGATATACAAATATATATATACCATAATGATGTTAATAATTTTTATTTGATAATTGTAAATATATCTTATTAAAATTTATTTGTTATCTTTGGATATACAAACAAATTTAACAAGTCATATTAATTATCAACCATCATGTTCATGAATTATAAGAAAATAATTAACCTTTGGGTTAATCCCTAAGTTCTTATAATAAATGAACTTCAATATACCTATAACTCCAATAATGATATAAAACATATCAATTTCATATATAGCATCAATTAATCATGGGTAATTGAATAAAATAAATTACAATATCAAAAATTAAAAAGACTTCAAGGTTCGGCCACTTTGGTGACTAACAAACCATTCATAATATGAATTTTTAATATTGTAAAATACAAATATTTACCAAATTTGCACACAAGGACAAAAAATTTATCAAAGCATAAGGGCAAAATCATAAAATCATAATTCCATAAGGGTAGAACCATAAATTTAATATCTAGGGGCAAAATGGTAAATAATCAGCAATGGCAGAATCGTAATTATGAATAAACAGGGGCAGAAAAATAAAATAAAATAAAATAAAATTAAAAACGGCGCCGCGGTACATCGGGCGCGTGCTTGGCACGTGCCTGCATCCGCCTCGGGCATGTGCCTCGCACACGCGCGTCCAACACGCGGCGCGTGCGTTGCACGCGCTCGGCAAATCGTCGCACGCATGGGGTCCACGTGCGCTGCAGTTGAGCGCGCATGAGAGCGTGTGGCGCATGGATCCACGCGCCTGCAACTGCAACGCGCTCGTGAGGCCCACGCGCCTTCTTCCTCGCGCCCAGAATTGATTTTTCGCCGATTTTGCGCCGTTCCACTGCGGTTTCGCCACCGTTTCTTCTCTGGCAGCCCATCGCCGACACAAATAAATAATGGGTTTTCAAGAGCATGCCGGCACGACCACATGAGTTTAAGTTTCGGAGAAAATGACCAAGAAATTGGCCTCAAATCAAACCAAAGTTTCCCCAAAACGCAAACCCTAACCACCGCGACTTGCGCCGCCCGATTTGCCTCCGTCGAACACGAATATACCGGAAAAACTCATGCCTAATGTTCCTCATGGCAGTGCGACGGTGTGGGTCCGAAATCAAGCGGTGGGTCGCCGGATTTTCCCCGGAATCGGCGAGTTTCTTACTTGCCCTCAAAATTCTGAATTTTTTTTTTCGTCCTTTTCCACTCGCGCACAGTAACTTTTCTTCACCATTTTCGTCCATGAAGAACGTTCCATCATTCGGATTTTCTTTATCCATAATCATCCGAAAACATTTTAACAACAATAAATAATACGAACAGGATCGTTCAACGAATCATCAAACATAAATTATAATATTTCTTTAAACGGAAAAATCATGAGATCATAAACCAAAAGCTCTGATACCAACTGTTAGACAATTCATATAATACTTGATGCGGAAATTCAAAGTAAACAATGATCTTTTGATCTTCATGATTTTCACAATTACATTAAGACATGCCTTTATCCATAACGCTACACTTGATGATGATCATTGTAGCAAAACCCAAAGAACTTGAACCAAATGAAGAAATCCGATTTCTCTCCCTTAACCAACTAAACCTTAATGTATTCAATCGATGGATGAGAGAATACCAAATTCTTTCTGTTATTGTTGTTCATTATGGGTGGAGAGAGGACCAGACTCTATTTATGCGTTTATTGAAAAGGTGCCTTCCATCAAAGCGATATACCATTTTGTTTTATTAGAGTCGTACCTTCTTGTAACCAATAATTATTTATAGTATTTCAATAATTATTAAACCATATAATAAATCACATAATATGGGCCACAATAATTCTTGCATTATGTCCCAAAATACACTGTCTCAATCTTTCCTCGACTAGAGCATCGATCCTTCTTCTCGACTATTTATCTTCTTTTTCTTGCATTTTACATCATTCAAATGGCTGATTAATTTCTTCTTCTCTTTTATTTTTTCTTTTGCTTGATGACGAAGTGGAGCCTTGCATTCCCCTGTTTCGTTTAACCTGAAAGAGTACGCTTCTTGCAAGAGACTGCTTGACTACAATTCATTGTCCTGTGTGCAATTGGCAGCAGATTGCACGATAAAGGGAAATCATACTCTAGCTAATAACTAGAATGCGGAGTAGATTGAAATAGTTGTCTTGATGACGAGAAAATTGACTGGTCTTTTTTACCAAAAAAAAAAAAATTGACTGGTCTTGTGCTTAGCAAGTTTAGCCAAGTCACGTTTGGTGGGCTGCTGTAGTTGTATGGAGCTGTTCCATTCTTTATACTGGAACCATCGTAGATCAAATGCTCCCTCAGTATCAGACCATTCTTGTTGGACCACCAGATGGTGACAGTAATCAACAGACCAGCCGTTGATGAGGGAAGATAATCTCTTAAATCGCACGAACATGAGGATTCCTTTGTGTAATTATAAAGATTATGCGGGTCCGCTTCAACTTCATTCAGGTCTTTCTTTATTATTATCTCTTTACCAGATTTGACCACGTTAAATATGTTGATGCTGATCAAAGCAGCAAAGAAGCAGAAATGCCAGAACTATAGATATCGAGGAAGAAAGAAGAAAAACAGAGGAAACAGAGAGAACAGAGCATAAAAACTGCCTTCTACGGTTCTCTAGTAAAAAGTCAAGTACAAAACACGACTTAAACCAAAAAATAACTGCACACACACACGTTCAGCTTGTAACTGCACCCGAACAAGTACTTAACTTCCTAAATAACACAACAACAACTGCATAACATAATTGACTAAGTAAGAAAATAAACTAAAACAATATAAAACAGAACAGAGAAGCTTTAGTCTAAAAAACAGCAACCGAGACATCAAAAATCCAACAAACTCCTCCTTGGATTAGTAGCTGCTGCATACTCCAATTTTCTTTCTCAATGCTTCAAATCTTCCAGCTTGAAGTGGTTTAGTGAACATATCAGCAAGTTGATCTTCAGATCTGCAATAAACCAGCATGACCTCACCATTTTGTTGCACCTCACGTAGAAAGAAGAACTTGACCTTGAAATGCTTAGTTTTGCCATGAAAAACTGGGTTCTGAGATATTGCAATTGCAGCTTGGTTATCCACATTGATGTTGATACATTCATTGGAGTTCAGCCAAAGATCTTTCATTATCTTCTTCAGCCATAAGGCTTGATTTACAGCTGCGAGCAGCTATAAACTCGCTTCGCGAGAGATTGAGCTACAATTTCTTGCTTTTTAGAACACCAAGTGAAACAAGCTGATCCTAAACTGAAACAATACCCAGATGTACTCTTCATATCATCCATCGAGCCAGCCCAATCACTATCAGAATAACCTTGTAGATTGAATTCTTGACTCCTTTGAAACTTCACTCCAAAAAACATGGTTCCTTTCAAATACCTTAAAATCCTTTTAGCTGCAATCAAATGAAGCTGACTTGGATCACTCATAAATCTGGACAGAACACTTACATCAAATAGAATGTCTGGTCTGGTTGCTGTGAGGTACATGAGACAACCTATTAGACTTCGTACATCGAGACATCCACAGCTTCAGTTCCATCACTCTTCTGCAACTTCTCTTTTGCTGCCATAGGTGTACTGACACTTCTACATTCTTCCATTTGAAACTTCTTCAAAATTTCCTTTAAGTACTTCCTCTGACAAATGAAGATTTCATAAGGACTTTGCTTGATTTCCAGACCTAAGAAGTAAGCCATTTTTCCTAAGTCTCTGTTATCTCAAAACCAGCAAATAAGCCTTGCTTAACATTTTCTATCGCCTGAACATCATTTCCTGTTACCAAAAGATCATCCACATATAGAGACAGAACTACCACACTATGATTCACTTTCTTAATATAAAGAGTGAACTCACTCAAGCTCCTTTTAAAACCTAAATCCAGTAGATATCGATCAATTTTTCCATACCAGGCTCTTGGAGCTTGCTTCAGTCCATATAAAGCTTTGTGCAATTTGTATACACTCTCTTCTTGCCCTTTAACACAGAACCCTTCAGGTTGTTCAACAAAAATTTCCTCTTCAAGCTCACCATTTAGAAATGCAGACTTGACATCAAGCTGAAAAATAGTCCAACCCTTCTCGGCTGCAACAGCTAACAGGAGTCTTATTGTGTCCAGCCTTGCAACTGGAGCAAAAGTTTCATAATAGTCTACTCCACATACTTGAGCATAGCCTTTCACAACCAGCCTTGCTTTATACTTGTTAACAGAGCCATCATGATTGAGTTTTTTTTCCTAAAGACCCACTTAACTCCAATTACATTCTTATTTAATGGCTTGTCTACCAATTCCCAAGTTTGATTTTTTGAATCATTGTCATCTCCTCCTGCATTGCTGCAAACCACTTCTGATCTTCCTTGGCTTCAGCAAAATTTGATGGTTCGAGCACTGCCACATTACTCCTTTCATAGATCTTAGCAAGTGACCTTGTGCCTTTTACAGGTTCATCATCTATATTTTCTTCCATTTCCCCTGTAATTTCATTAGTCTCGCATTAGTTTTAGGTTGTCTTTCAAAGTGCTTCAATTCAGTGTTCCTTCCATTTAACCAATTCCATTCATCTTCCTCTAAGAACATAACATCTCTGCTCACAAGTAATCTTCCGTGTCTTTGGATAGGAAATTCTGTAAGCCTTTGATTGAGAGCTATATCCAACAAAAATTCCAATCTCAGCCTTTTTATCAAGCTTATCCCTTTTGACATCGGGAATATGAGTATAACACAAACTTCCAAAAACCTTCAAATTTTTCACGGAAGGTTTAGTGTATTGCCACCCTCGAGAGGTGTTAGTTTCTCTAAAGCTTTTGTAGGTAATCTATTTAAAAGAAATACAGCAGTGTTGGCTGCCTCAGCCCAAAAACTTTTAGGCAAATTCTTTTCCCGCATCAAACATCCGGCCATCTCCATAATGCTTCTATTTTTCCTCTCACTAACCCCATTCTGTTAAGGTGAGTAAGGGGCTGTAAATTGCTGTACAATTCTAGCTTGCTCACAAATTAGTTTGAATTTGTTAGCTGTATACTCAGATCCATTGTCTGACCTGAGAGCTTTGATTCTCTTCCCACTTTGATTTTCAACTAATGCTTTAAACTTCATAAATACATCAGCTACTTCAGTCTTAGCTTGCAGAAAATAGATCCAGCTCATTCTAGTTAGATCATCAGTAAAAGTAATAAAATACCTGCTTCCATTTAAAGAAGGTTCAGACATAGGTCCACACACATCAGTGTGAACTAATTCCAGCTTTTGATATGTCTTTGAGACTCCTCCTTTGAAGGGAAATCTGGCTTGTTTGCCAAGAAGGCAGGTTCTGCATTGTGGAAGCTCTTCCTTCAAGCTTGGTAAATCATCTACCATGCCATTTTTCTGCATAACCAGCATACTCCTCCTATGAACATGCCCCAATCTTTTGTGCCACAGCTCTATATTCTCTTTTGTACACTTCAAAGCCATATGCTGCATCTCATTTGGCTTGAACACAAAACTTTTATCCCTCATTTGAGCTCTCAAGACTTCATTGCTGTCAGTATCTTTAATGAGACATTCCCTTCCTTCGAACTTCACTATATAGCCCTTCTCCACTAACTGACCAACACTTAACAGATTCTGGTCAAGGTTTGGCACAAAGAGGACATCCCTGATTAACTTCACCCCCTGGTTTCCTTTAACAGCAACTACACCTTTACCCGAACTTCAATATGCTGTCCATTGCCAATTTCGACTTTGGACTTTCTTGTTTTGTTTATGCTCTTGAATAGCTCTAAGTTGCCAGTCATGTGATTAGTACAACCACTATCTATCAGCCATGTACTATTTTCGATGAATATTCACCAGCCTGAAGCAACAAATAAGTGCTCTTCATCAACTTCACTCACCGCCACTTGTGCTTTCTCCGTTTGTTGATAGGCTTTCCCTTTGCAAATAGCTTCCATATGACCCAACTTGTGGCATCTTTCGCACCTCGCATCCGGCCTTTTCCAGCATCTAAAGGACTCGATGGTTGGTTCCACCACAAGATCGACATGGCCTTTTATTATTTTTCCATTTGCTAGATCCACCAGCATTTCCTTCTTTTGGTAAAAATTTCGAATCAGCAACATTTCCCTTAAACTGAATCCATTTCTTCCCTTTGCCTCCATCATTTTGCTTTACTTTGGCTTGCAATGCCCCCTCAACATGATCTTCTCTCCTCATTAGTCTTCTGTGCTCCTGTGCTTGCAAAGCATTCAGCAACTCTGCAAGTTTTATATCAGCCAAGTCCCTTGTGTTTTCCAGAGAAGCTATAGTAGCTTCAAAATTTTCTGGAAGAGACACTAGGATCTTCTGAACAAGCTTATCATCCCTCAAGTCAGTTCCCAAAACTCTGATTTTATTAGCTATTCCCACTAGCCTATCTGAGTATTCCTTCACTGACTCAGATTCCTTCATCTGCTGTCTCTCAAATTCTCTCAAGAGATTCAGCACTTTCATACCTCTTATCTTCTCATCTCCTTCATATTCTTCCTTCAAGAAATCCCATATGACCTTCGCAGAGTCACACTTCATAATTCTGGTGAAGATGGTAGGCGAGACAGCGACAAAGATACGAGGCAAGATTTTGCCTTGGCTTTCCTTGTGGTTCTCTCTTTATGAAGCTTGATTTGATTCATGGTCGGATTATTTGGAAGTGGAGCAACTTCATAATCATCCTCCACAGCTTCCCACGGATCATGACCCTCCAGAAATGCTTTCATTTTAACAGCCCACGCTTGATAATTCTCTCTAGTAAATATTGGAGAAGCCATCGCAGAAAAACCACTTGAACCTGTCTCCATCACCCTCTAACCTCTTTGCACTACAATACTTGCTTCACTTCACAGTCCCTCAAGATCATTCGATGCTCTGATACCACTGTTGATGTTGATCAAAGCAGCAAAGAAGCAGAAATGCCAGAACTATAGATATCGAGGAAGAAAGAAGAAAAACAGAGGAAACAGAGAGAACAGAGCATAAAAACTACCTTCTACAGTTCTCTGGTAAAAAGTCAAGTACAAAACACGACTTAAACTAAAAAAATAACTGCACACACACACGTTCAGCTTGTAATCGCACCCAAACAAGTACTTAACTTCCTAAATAACACAACAACAACTGCATAACATAATTGACTAAGTAAGAAAATAAACTAAAACAATATAAAACAGAACAGAGAAGCTTTAGTCTAAAAAACAGCAGCACTGAGACATCAAAATCCAACAAAATAAGCAAGACTCGACTTTATGAGAGGACGAAAGAAAGCACCCAAAAAGAGGCAAAGGGTGGGTCTTTCTTTAGTATTATCTATAGTCCAGATTCATGCAGCCTTTGTGGGATACTCTCTCTTTGAAGTTCTTCTGAGGATAGAGTTCTTTTCACAAGAAATTCTTCCGGTCAGTTTACGCAGGTGATGCTTACGTTGAAAATAGGTACGAGAAAAGAAGCAAATGATGGTTTGGCATAAGATTATCTGGTTTACTCCAAACCTCCGGAAATTTGAATTCATTATGTGGCTTGTTATATTAAATAGGCTGCAAACATTTGATAGAATGAGAAAGTGGACTTCAATTGATGATAAGTGCATCCTGTGTTCCTCTTTTCCCGAGTCTTAGGAACCATCTGGTCTTCTAATGTGCTTTCTCTAAGGCTGTATGAACAATGGAGTCATCTTCTGGAGCTGCTGGGATTTCATAGGAGTTTTGGTGCATTGGATATTGAGTTTGAATGGATTCTTCGAACTTCTAAGGGGAAATCTCTGCTTAAAAATGCAGTTGGGTTTAGTCCACCCAGTTTACCTCACAAGTTGAGCAATGAAAGGATTAACTTACCTACCAAAAAAAAAAAAAAACAAGAGAGAATTTGAGTTCTTGAAAATTTCTATATTACATGCCATTTTTTTCTTCAATTCATGAGCTTGTTCTTCGCCTGTTTACCGTGCATTCAATTATAATCTATTTCATGATGCCATATTTAAGCTTATGTTTCAAACATCCTATTTTCATAAGAGACTGAAGAAGTATATCAGTAACAGGTATAAATTTCTAAAATAATAGATAGGAATACTGCAAATAGAGCCATTGCGACACCCATCAAATGAGTAATTCCCCATCCAGGAGCTACTTTACCATATTCTGAATTCAATGGTTTCAATTAATCTCTTACAATCGTTCGTCTTGGTCCAGATCTAGAACTACCCTCAACGGTTTGCGTAGCCATATAAATTATATTTTGTATTCATTGAGATCTGTTGACTTTGTATACCATTCCATTGTAAATAAATGATCTTTGAATTATACATCTGATACACTCAACATTTTCATCTTGCACATAAAAATATTATCTATCATATGCAGTTAAAAGCCAGAGCTGAAATAATGCTCGTTTTCGTTTATGCAATCCCTAATATTTGGTGACTCAAGAAAAAATTGGCTGAACTATTTTCATCCTAATTATCATCAGATTTGGCATCAAGATTTACAACAAATGGAGCATTTTGCAAGCACTTCGTTTCGAGTCATCGATATACAATATGAAAAGGCGCTCCAAGAAAGCTTGAACAAGCAGTGAGGCAACGGTTTTCCTTGAAAGCAAGACATAGCCCGGGATGACTCCCCAAACTAATTTCTAGGCGCATGACTAATCTGATGGAGGTAGTGCTCTTATTTGTTTTATTTCATCTCCATCGCCGTTGAGTCTCAGTCATATCCATTTACACCCATTTTTACTCTGTCTTTGTTTCTTACTACTAATTTTAATCCATTCATAAAATTGAATTGACTCACTTTAAACTCAACCCAGCAAATATGAGTGCAAATCCAGCAAATTCCCCTGGTCAGCTGATACGGCCCCTCAGCTTGTATACACAGACCAAACTGGTTCGTTGATAGGTCTCCATTCGAAAATTCTAGATTCTAGAGTGACTAATTATTTATTTTTGGCCCCCTTAATTGAACAAATACGATAATTCTTTTTGCATCGTGCACTAGAATTGTAGCCCCTGTGGCTTTATGGATCATCTCATCTCTTTCAAGCCAAACATAGTAAACTTACCTTATTCACTGTAACTATGAATATTATTGTAATTTTTGCACAGCAATTCAATAATAACTATAACAATGGCTATTATTATTTTTTGCTTAGAATCTTAGAAGTCTTACATATATGTAGACCACAGAGCAGAGTGAGTCTAGATAGCTCTCATCTCCATTTTCTCATCATTAGGGTTCCACTCGTTTATAATCTTTCAGCACAGCCCATGCGTTTGTATTATTTTAACTGTGAACAAAAAACTGTTAAACCTAAGTGACTTGATGATTCTAGTTCCAATTTAATTAAGGCTTGAAGTGTACATATATGTCTATGTTTATATGGATGTAGATGTATATAATATTGTATCATGTCTATATGGAGAACCAAGTGTTCGTTGTCATTTATGAACGAATGATAAAAGAGTCACTTTTTCTTGAGCCATCATAAAAGGCTAGAATGGCTAAAAAAAAAAAAAAATAAGAAGAAGAAGAAAGAGATGCCTCAAATTAATTGGCTGTTATGATTTTAAGTAGACATCTTTTGCTAAAGCAAAAGAAAAGTAGCTGGGTAGCATGCACATGTTTTATTATTTTTATATGAATATCATTTGATGTTTCCAGCTGTCTAGGACTTAAGCTGCATTGATCAAGTGCATTCATAGGTTAGACTTGAAAATTTTCTTCTCTCTTCTTGTTGACTATTACTTGGTCATTTAAAAGTCTAGATTATTACGGACCTGAGTAGGTCCTTAAAAGGCTCAAGGGGAAGAAGAGTCACTTTTTCTTGAGCCACCATAAAAAAGGCTAAAATGGCTAAAAAAACAAGAAGAAGAAGAAAGATACGCCTCAAATTAATTGGTTGTTATGGTTTTAAGTAGCCATCTTTTGCTTTTAGCAAAAGAAAAGTAGCTGGGCAGCTTACACATGTTTTATTATTTTCATATGAAAATCATTTGATGTTTCCAGCTATCTCGGACTTGGGCTCCATTGATCAAGTGCATTCATAGGTTAGATTTGAAAATTTTCTTCTCTCTTTTTGTTGACTCTTATTTGGTCATTTAAAAGTTTGGATTATTACCGACCTGAGCAAGTCCCTTGAGCCTTTCAAGGGGAAGAAGAGTCACTTTTTCTTGAGCCACCATAAAAGGCTAGAATGGCTAAAAAAAACAAGAAGAAGAAGAAAGAGACGCCTCAAATTAATTGGTTGTTATGATTTTAAGTAGCCATCTTTTGCTTTTAGCAAAAGAAAAGTAGCTGGGTAGCATGCACATGTTTTATTATTTTTTAATGAAAATCATTTGATGTTTCTAGCTGTCTCGGACTTGGGCTGCATTGATCAAGTGCATTCATAGGTTAGATTTGAAAATTTTCTTCTCTCTTTTTGTTGACTAATATTTGGTCATTTAAAAGTCTGGATTATTACGGATCTGAGCAAGTCCTTGAAAGGCTCAAGGGGAAGAAGAGTCACTTTTTCTTGAGCCACCATAAAAAGGCTAAAATGGAAAAAGAAGAAGAAGAAGAAGAAGAAGAAGAAGAAGAAAGAGACACCTCAAATTAATTGGTTGTTATGATTTTAAGTAGCCATCTTTTGCTTTTAGCAAAAAAAAAGTAGCTGGGCAGCATGCACATGTTTTATTATTTTTATATGAAAATCATTTGATGTTTCCAGCTATCTCAGATTTGGGCTGCATTGATCAAGTGCATTAATAGGTTAGATTTGAAAATTTTCTTCTCTTTTTGTTGACTATTATTTGGTCATTTAAAAGTCTGGGTTATTACATACTTGAGCAAATCCTTGAAAGGCTCAAGGGGAAGAAGAGTCACTTTTTCTTGAGCCACCATAAAAAGGCTAGAATGGCTAAAAAAACAAGAAGAAAGAGACGCCAAAATTAATTGATTGTTATGATTTTAAGTAGCCATCTTTTGCTTTTAGCAAAAGAAAATTAGCTAGGTAGCATGCACATGTTTTATTATTTTTTATATGAAAATCATTTGATGTTTCTAATTGTCTCAGACTTGGGCTGCATTGATCAAGTGCATTCTCAGGTTAGATTTGAGAATTTTCTTCTCTTTTTTTGTTGACTATTATTTGGTCATTTAAAAGTTTGGATTATTATGGATCTGAGCAAGTCCTTGAAAGGCTCAAGGGGAAGAAGAGTCACTTTTTCTTGAGCCACCATAAAAGGCTAGAATGACTGAAAAAACAAGAAGAAGAAGAAAGAGACGCCTCAAATTAATTGGTTGTTATGATTTTAAGTAGCCATCTTTTGCTTTTAGCAAAAGAAAAGTAGCTGGGCAGCTTCCACATGTTTTATTATTTTTATATGAAAATCATTTGATGTTTCCAGCTGTCTTGTACTTGGGCTGCATTGATCAAGTGCATTCATAGGTTAGATTTGAAAATTTTCTTCCCTCTTTTTGTCACTATTATTTTATCATTTAAAAGTCTGGATTATTACGGACTTTCTCCCAGATCCACATGGGTTGAAAAGTGACCTGGGTTGAAGAGTGGGGTTTGGTGACATCAAATTAAAGTGTGAAAAAATGCATAAAGTTTTTTTTTTTTTTTGCTCGGTGCATAAAGGTTGAAACGATTGATTTGTGCAGGAATCTAGAAATGTGATATTTTAGAGGATCAGTAGAATAAGAATTGACTAAGAGTCAACGGCCGTGTCCACACTCTCCAGAAATCTCTTTTCTCTCTTTCCTCTTTCGTGATGTGTACAACTTGAGAAGAGCCCTCAATAATTTCATACATACGTGGTTTCACACTTTCTCACATGCCCTCGTCCCACGGTGCACACGAAAAACGTTCCATCTTTATTTTATTTTTTTTTGCAAATATGAGCTAATTTCAGTGATTGACTTTCCATCTAAATCTTTATCCTCCCCATTTTCCTTACTTTCTCAAAGACTAAATAAATTCCCTATTCAGTTAATTATTGTTTTTCTTAAGAAAAAAATTCTGATATTGAGCTTTTGAAAATACTCACATTAAGCTAAATGCATATAAAAATTTTAATAACTGAGGATGACGATGTTCTCAACTTATGAGATAAGATTAAAGATGTTCATGTGTCTCTTTTACGCGAATGTCACATTAGCGCAATCCACACTTTTAGAAGGTTTTTTGAGTTGTCAATGAAAAGAAAATAAAAAGAGGTAAAAAGAATGATTTTTGCCATGGTGCTCAAAAAGTACTTGTCTAAGGTGGTGAATAAAAATATTACGGATATGTATATATTGAAAATTACCAACATCTTCATAAACCTAACTCAGAAATGTTTCAGATTTTAGGCCCACTATCCAAATTGTTGGACTTATGAGTTCGGCCATTTCATGATGGTCTGGATCATATTCAGATAAATCCAAGGGGGTTAAGTTTTCTTTTTCTTTTGGTGAAACGAAGACCATCGTTCAGAAATTAAACCAGTCAAGTTACATCACTCGTAGTCGAAATACTATAAAGTGCATCCTTACACGAAGTATCTTCGATAACATCTGGAATACTAGTGAAAATAGTAAGCTGCATATGCTGCTCCTTTCCCAATCTAGCCAGAGCATGCGGTGCTTCCGTTTGCTTCTCTGTATATATGCTCAATTCACAGTATGCCTGCATTCTTTCCTTGCAAGTTCCTGCACTCCACAAGGAGAGGTTCTATGAGAAGATTGCGAGACTGTTTGTTCTTAAGAGCATAAATAACTGCTAAAGCATCTAATTCATTATGGAAATGAAGAGCACTATTCGAAACACTAGGTCTAATTTTGCCTCCTAACGTCCAAATCTCAGCAATAAAAGCATTCGCTCTTCCTGTGTTTCGAGGAAAACTGGCTATCCAGTTCCCCTGATGGTCTCCCACAAGAGCTCCAGTTTCTGCTTCTCCGTTCTCTACAGACATTAATTGCTCTGTCCGAGTTAAGCTTAATCCCCCCTTATTCAGGTTTCCTCCATTCCATCCCCTGCCTTGATGAAAAGAAGAGTTATATTCCTCTTCCTAAAAGCATGGGCAAATGCAGAATAAAGAAGCAGACGCATGCAGACAAATCATATAAAGACGAAAAGGAAGTTGTGTTCGTGTGTTATGTGAGTATGCTAGAATAGAACAAAAACGGAGTGCTCGTGTGAATGTGTGAGGGGTTGACCGAGAGGAATGCAAAGGAAGTTATCTTCGAAGAACACTGCAAGCATCATTGGAAGTCTGTATAGGTTTAAGGAATATTGGTTGTGAAAATAAGGAAAATAGTTTGAGCACGTAATTAAACTCCTGGCTAGCACAAACAACACAAGCATCACATGGAGAAACTGTTGTTGGGCAAACACTTATTGACCAAGTTCCTACTGTCCGAAAAATATCTGATTATAATCTGCAATTGTTCTTATACAAACACATGGTCAGGTAGCCCAATTGAACTTGATAAACAACATTTGGGATCGCATGGCAGAAGGCTAATCCAGGGAGATCACCAAGGGAGAGCTTTACTTGGGAAGATAGCCAAGGGAGAGTCCAAAGTCCGAGCCAGTCAACATATTTAGTTGAACCCACATTCATTCAAAAACTTAAGCCATTGAGTTATGAGCTAACTAGGATACATTAATTGCTCCATACTACATCAATTATCTGAGGGGAAAGTACCAAAAAAGTCTTAAACCTATTATATTTATGGCAATTTAGTCCTAAATCTTTTAATTATACCAATTGAGTCCTAAACCTTTCAATGATTTGCCAATCGGTCACATGGATGCCATGTGTCCTACATGATACGACCGGTATTGACATGGAAATTTTTTTCTGAATTTTCTAATATTTTTGTGGACAATATCATTCATTTTTGTTGGGAATAACAGATTCCCGAAAACCGGATTCGACACTAAATCGAACTCCTAAAAGCAATGCGGAAGACAAGCCCGGGATAATCACGTATCACCGATCCTAAAGCACATCACGGATTCGAGCGTACCTTGTTAGCCACAGATTAAGCACCGACGCCGATAAGAGGAAGAGAATTTGCTCCTGTCCGATCCGATGACGACAATTCGCTTGGAAGGGGAGAAGAAAGTTGCCCTGTGCTTACTATTTCTTCTATTTGAGAGAGAGTGCGAGGGAGAGGGAGACGTACGTACGTTGATTGCCAAAACAGTGCGTTCTCCCTCTCTCTCCTCCCTTTTATACGTCCCTCCATCCACGGGCCCTTATCCTCTGGGCTGGGCTTTTAGGCCCAACATGGGCGGACGGGCCTTAAGCCCATCACTAATAAAACCATCATCTCCCACTCGCACATGGTGGGCCGAACATGATTCTCTTTACCTCTCTTCAACATTCATACCGGTGAATAATCCGTGCGACCAACATACTTTGAGAGCTCGTTGCTATACATCTATTAGGAATATATAGAAGTTCATAATAGGCATCACACTCTGAGTAGATTTAGTATGCAGTACTCTAGATCGATCGATTACTTTTATATCTCTCTTGATCTCTTTTAAACAATGATACATATATTGTATTCACAATTATAATTATCACAAAGACAGTCATAATTGGTCGACCGGTGAATACAAAACTACAATGTGATTCTCCAAAATCGATCTTCCTCTTTCCTTCAAACTCTCAATTTCAGTTCAGCTTGCTTTTCTAGAAATGCCCCATTAGATCGAATCATCTCATAACCATTGGCAACATCCTAAGATAGCAAACACTAAAATAGAAATCTTGAGAATAAGTAAGAGTCCTGATGGCACTAAAATTGAGGAACTCTTTTCCTAAAGAGTCTCACACGTCATAAAAGTTGAGATCAAACTTTTTGCCACTCTTATTGGTCGTCTCATGCATACGTAGTATGAAATACGTATTACAGTATTAACTCCTTTCCCATGGAGCGTATGTCTACACTTTCAATACCGTACAGATGATAGTTCAGACATACCCAATGTCTAACTTGAGTTCACGTATCTACTCATTCACAAAATTCATCAGAACTCACATCTGGCATCATAGACAGATAAAGTAAAATATGTGGATTATTATACTTTTGGACATAGTAAGTATCATGTCCTCATCTTAACACTCATTTAAGGCGACATACGTATTTTAAGCTTGAGCTCTCAATTATCACCTAGATAATAAGCTTAAAAACAGTCTCATCTCTATTTATCACATAGTAAATAGAGGCGATTACCCGTGTGAGTGGGCTAATCTTTTATCTGTCCGACATACTTCCTTAACTTAAAATAATGCACTGAGCATTAAGATGCATAAAGATCATACAAAGATTTATAGGCATTAATCAATGAAAAAACAAAATTTCATAAATGTGAACAACTCAGGGAAATTACAATTCAGTACATCAGACTCTACGCAATCCTAGAGATTTTATATAACCACAAAACACATCTCTGGGTATTGGCTTTGTCATAGAATCTGCTACCATTCTATGCGTAGATATGTACTGTAAGTTCACATCCTTTCGTGCAACCATATCTTTTACAAAGTTATACTTGGTATCTATATGTTTGGTCTTGCCATGATACTTTGGATCTTTGGTGTATGCTATAGCTGCTTGGCTATTACAGTTAACCAATAATTGATTTGCAGCTTTCTCAATAACACCTAAATGATCCAAAAATCTCTTAAGCCAAACTCTTTCTTGTACTGCTGCTGATAATGCCACGAACTCAGCTTCCATCGTGGATAAGGCTATACACGTTTGCTTTTTACTACTCCATGATATGGCGCCATTGTTCAGTAAGAAAGCAAATCCAAAGGTAGATTTTCTTTCATCTAAATCTCCTCCCCAATCAGCATCTGAATAGCCTTCAAGTCGTAGATCCTTTTATTGGTAATTCAACTTGTAATCAGCAGTTCCCTTTAGATACCTCAGTATTCTCTTAACGGCCTTCTAATGTGCTGGACCTGGATTGGATTGGTATCTACTCACCATTCCAACTGCAAAACATATGTCGGGTCTTGTACACATCATAGCATACATCAAGCTCCCAATAGTACTAGCATAAGGAACATGTTTCATTTGTTCCTTCTCTTGTGGAGTTCCTGGACACAGTCTATGGCTCAATCCTTCACCTTTTGCAATAGGAGTATCTATGGGTTTACAATCTTGCATACGAAATCGTTCAAGAACATTATTTATATATGTTTCTTGCGAAAGAGACAACGATATCTTTGAACGATCTCTTGAAATCTTAACTCCAAGAATGTATGCAACCTCACTCATATCCTTCATCTCAAAGTTGGAAGATAACCAACTCTTGACAGTATTAACAAACTCCATATTGCTTCCGGCAATCAGTATACCATCGACATATAATGATATGATCACAAATTGATCCTTGGATCTTTTGATATATACACAATGATCCTCATCAATCATTGTAAAATCATATGCCATTATGGCATTATGAAAACGTATATACCATTGTCTCGATGACTGCTTAAGGCCGTATATCGATCTCAAAAGTCGACATACCTTTTCTTCTTGGCCTTTCACTATGAAACCAGCAGGTTGTTCCATATATATTTCTTTCTCTAATTCTCCATTGAGGAAAGCAGTTTTTACATCCATCTGATGTAAATCAAGATCCATACTTGCCACTATTGCCAGAATAATGCGAATCGAGGTAAATCTCACTATAGGAGAAAATGTATCTTCATAATTAATTCCTTCCTGTTGATTATACCCCTTCGCCACAAAGCGGGCCTTATGCCTTTCTATCGAGCCATCAGCCTTTCGCTTTATTTTGAGAACCCACTTGTTCCCAATAGCTCTGCGTCCTTTTGGAAGATCAACCAGTTCCCAGACTTGGTTTGATTTCATTGACTCCATTTCTTCTTCCATTGCATGAATTCATTTTTCCTTACTAGGGCAATTTAGAGCCTCATTAATATTTCTTGGCTCATCCTCATCTTGTGGAGGAACCATAAAAGTTTCCCCTTCAATGTCAAAACGTCGACGGGGAATACTTTGGCGACTTGTTCGCCATATGGGAGATTGTACACTTTGTACATCATTCCCCATCATGCTCTCATTTGGATTAGATAATGATGACGTCATCTCATCATGTGGTTGCAGTTGAGAATGAGTTGAATTCAATTCATCACTTCTCATATTACTCCCACTTGGACGAACTCCACTAATATCTTGATCTAAGGTTTCAAATAGAGAGTGATCTTCCCCTATTTCGCCCTTCTTAGGAAATTCATCCTCTAAGAATGTGACATCTTGTGATTCAAATTCAGTTATATTCCCACTTTGCTGCTCACCTATGAACACATACCCTTTTGAGTATTCGGAGTATCTTATGAAAATACTATTTTTTCCTCTGGGACCCAATTTCCCAAACTTGTGAGAGGACTCATGTGTATAGGCAGCACAACCCCATGGCTTAAGAAAACTTAAGTCCGATTTTGTACTTGTCCATAACTCATATGGAGTGGAAGTAATTGATTTGGAAGGCACCCAGTTAAGTATATAGGCAGTAGTTAACAATGCATCACTCCAAAAAGTAATTGGTAAGTTAGCATGCGCCATCATGGACCTAACCATTTCCAGTAGGGTTCTGTTTCTTCTCTCCGCAATACCATTTTGTTGAGGAGTATACGTAATAGACAACTGTCTTTCTATTCCTTTTTCATCACATAATTTTCTGAACTCATCAGATAAATATTCTCGACCTCGATCGGATCTCAATGTTTTTATTTTCTTGTCTAATTGATTTTCTACCAGGTTCATAAACCTTTTGAAACAACTTATTGCTTCAGATTTATGAGAAATCAAATAGACATATCCGAATCGAGTATAATCATCTATAAAAGTGATGAAATAAACAGCCCCATGCCTTCCTCTCACATTCATTGGACCACAGACATCAAAATGGATTAAATGCAGAGGAAATTCAGCTCTTTTACCTTTTCCAAATGGTTTCCGTGTCGTTTTCCCTTCTAGGCAATGCTCATATATGGGTAAATCAACTTTTTCAATGTTGCCCAACAAGCCCTCTTTGGCTAGTCTATTCATACGTTGTTGGCCAATGTGACCAAGTCTAGCATGCCACACATTCACATCATTATCATATGAATTAGGAGACGTGATAAGGGAATAACAAACATTTGTATTAACATAATCAATATCTAATACAATGAAACCATCTAGAAAATAACCACAACCATAGTAGCTTGTATCCAAATACAAATCCACACCTCTATTATGGAAGTTCATATTAAAACCTAGTTTAACCAATACTAAAACAGACACTAAATTCCGACGAATCTCCGGAGCATATAATACATCATGTAGGAATAAAGTGTGTCCACCACGCATGTTCAGTTGGCATGTGCCAATTCCTTTCACTTCAGCTCTGGAGTTGTTTCCCACATAGACCCACTTAGTTCCAATTGGTACTCGTCGAAATTCCACGAAGGATCCTCTATCCTTCTCTACATGGTCTGTTGCTCCTGAATCTACAGTCCACAAAGGATTAGACTCAGTCAAGAATACATAACTCGACACAAAAGTAAAGTTTTGATTAGTACAAGGGGTGTTTACCTTCTTTGGCTCACGACAGTCGTGAGCATAGTGACCTTTCTTGTCACAATTGTAACATCTCACCCTTGACATTTTCTTCACTTGAGGACATTTTCCTCTCTTGTGTTGGTTAACTCTTGATTTCTTGCAACAAGGACTTGATCCTTTGCAATCCCACATATTGAACGAATCAATACGCTTGTGCCTAGAGCTCAAAGCCCTTTCTGAGCTAGAACCATCATTGCAAATGTCTATTTTCGACTCAAATGCTGTTAGGCGGTCCTCTACTAGCTCAAGGTGGCGCACAGCATCCTCAAGATCTTCCATAATATGGTCAAGAGCTTCTAGTGCTTCTTGCTTTTCCAGCACATATTGGATTTTCATGTGCAATATTTCATAGTTGTCACCATTGAGCTTTTCACTTTTGTTCAGCTTGGCAACTATGCTCTTTGTGGCTGAAGCCATTGATCTGAACACATCAGACATATATGCACAAATTATTAATGCCTATCATTTATGCATTCCTATTTGCATAGACCCATCATATTAATGAATAATTTCAAGTAAGGCTTCAGAATCAAAAGGTCACTATGTTTCCAATCATCCTCCAAAAATCCTAACTTAAAACTATCATTGATATGCTTGTCATATGCAAAATCAATTCTATGAAACTATAAAAACTTTTATAACTACCCACAGCAACCAGCAATAACATAAAGCAAATAATAATTGAAATCCAATAGAACAATAATGCTTTCACATAAATACAACTAACATATTGGTTGCTACATCAACAACAATCAGGTAGTAAACTTTACATAATATGTCCACAAAGCACACTTAACAAAGATCAGCCAATACAACTAACACCAAGTCAGCACACGAACTGGGAAAGATCCTCTTTTGTTCAATTTATTATTTATTTCCCTCGTAACAATCCAGTAATATTCATTTACAAAATCCATCGCAATTTTCTTATATGAAGCAGCTCCGTTGACATCCCATATGCGATTCAACACATCTTGCCATCCATGTGGAAGAGTGTTCATGAAAAATCGCACCATCTCTGACTGTGGCATAGGACGACCATTCCATATGACCTTTTGAATTTTCCCATTGACTTCAAGGACATGATCAATTAAGTCACCACTCTCCCATCGATGATTAGTTAGCTCAGCTATCAACTTAGACAGGCTTTCCTTTTGTTCATCGGTAATTACGCGAATAGGTGTGCGCAACCTGAGGGGAGGCATAGTTCCTGCAACAAATGCAGAACAAATAAGGGATCACATATAATCCACATAGACTTAATTGAAAAAGAAACACATTCTTTTCCCCCTTTTTTTTTTTTCGGTCAACGGTCAACGGTCGTCGGTCAACGGTCAATGGTCAGGTCGCCGGTCGTCGGACCGGTCGGATCGGTCAAGCCGGATCGGACGAACCGACCGGCATGTGCCGCGCGCGTGCGCGGGATGACGTCACGCAGACGTCATCTGGCACGTGTGCAGCATGCGCCTAGCTTCTGCACGGGTCGGGTCGGGTCACCGGCCAATAACCGGCCAGCCAATGGTCGTCGGCGATGACGTCATCGGTGACGTCATCCCAGCGGTTACCGACCGTTGGGTGACGTCACGGTGACGTCAGTGCGTGACGTCAGCACGCGTTGGTTTGCCGACTGGCGCGTGCCGGTTCGCCACCGGTGGCGCGCACGTGCCAGTTCGCCGACCGGTGCGTGTGGTGCACGCGCTGGCCGATGCCAGCGCTTCGGGCGCGTCGCGCCCACACGCAGCGGCTTCTGGCCACGCGTGTGGGCGCGTGCGGCGTCTCCCAGCGGCGTTCGACATATCGCCATACTCGTCTTGATGAGCGCTTTCACCCTATGCCTTCAGAAATCAATTTTGACTTACAGAAACTCGAAAAAATGGACGAACAGCGCTCGGGTATCGGGATTTCTTGCCCCAATCCGTACTGGCCGATTACTTTCGCGAAAAATCAATCAAAAAACATGAAAAGGGTCGGAAAAACGTGAACTAGGGCTCTGATACCAAGGTTGGGATTAACGGATCCCTGAAAACCGGATTCGACACTAAATCGAACCCTTAAAAGCATTGCGGAAGACAAGCCCGGGATAATCACGTATCACCGATCCTAAAGCACACCACGGATTCGAGCGTACCTTATTAGCCACAGATTAAGCACCGACGCCAATAAGAGGAAGAGAATTTGCTCCTGTTCGATCCGATGACGACAATTCGCTTGGAAGGGGAGAAGAAAGTTGCCTTGTTCTTACTGTTTCTTCTATTTGAGAGAGAGTGCGAGGGAGAGGGAGACGTACATACGTTGATTGCCAAAACAGTGCGTTCTCCCTCTCTCTCCCTTTTATATATCCCTCCATCCACGGGGGCCGGGCTTTTAGGCCCAACATGGGCGGACGGGCCTTAAGCCCATCACTAATAAAACCATCAATTTTCATAAAAGATATAAGCGATTATTTTTACTTCGCGGAAAATGAATAATTTGAAAATCATTCTACCAAAAATAATTGTTTGTATCGCTTACAAAAATGAATGGTTCACGGAATTATTTAGACATAAAATATTGTTGATATTGTAAATATTTTTCATTAACTAATTATTTTAGGCTATATAAGCAATTATTTTTAAGAAAATATTATCCAAAATATTTATTTTCCACAAAATAAACATAGTCTAAAAGAATTTGAACAATGGTCTCCTCATACTGGGCTGTTATAACTCTGAATCCTTCGGTCACAAGCACGACACTAGAGGCTCCAATAATGTTAGTCAACTTCAGTAATGAAAGAAATGCTCTCAACTAGAACAGAAAAAAATGAAAGAGAAGATCGGGACAGCAAGTACTTAGCATCAACGAACAGCACATCAATGACACAATCACATGATTACACATACCAGAACATACGAACAGCAAGCACACACAGTATAGACATAACCCATAACTCTACACATCGGTACGAACACAACACAGTAACCACATCAGCAACTCAACGTATTCGAAATGGACATACAGCTGATGAACCGATCAGTAACACAGCGCACCCAAATGAATGCACATACGATGACTAGAGCAGCAACTCAATGCTCTCGCAGCATGCACTCGGTATTCGAGATGGTAGCATTCGCTCAACACACTTGCGATTTCAACACGTGCAGCGAGCTAACCAGCAACATTTTTTCATAATATGTTTGCAATTGGGCACAATAAACACAAAACGACATATAGTGAAGTATAAGAAGTAAAGGTGCATGGATCAATTCATTTTCGTTTAAGGGGCCCTCGGTCAAGTTCTGGAGTAGTCAGTATCAGATTCATCTTGCGTACACATTGGATATGCGTCTAATCCGAGAATTCCAAGAACAAATCCCAAAACGTATAGCTACTAAATTCTGAAATGAGAGGAAACAAAACAAAAGTAAATTTTATACGACAAAAATAATGAATTGATTAAGCAATGGAAAGCCCTACGTCAGAATCTGAATCAAAACACGCACTGATCTAGTTCAGGAATTTTATCAAACAGGTGGTAGACATTTCGGCCAAAGGATCTAGATGCAGAAATAAGAGAGAGGTCATATCCAGACTTATCACAGAGGCTCAAACGCGACCGGATTTCATGCAGGCGTAATCAAGCACTCGGCCCCTACCTTCAGCAGAAACAGAGAATGCGAATTAGGGGCGAACAGAGCACTTACTGTGCCTGCGAAGCCGGTGGTGCTAGGGAAGTGGCCTGCGAAGGCAATCAGTGACGGAGAGAGAGGTGAGGATTCATAGAGGAAATCAAGAGAGAATCACAACTAAACATGAGAGTTCCTTCCCTATACTCTCTTCTCTACGGTGGTCGACGATTGAAGACTAGCGGCGGCTATTGGTGGACTGGAGGTGGCCGAGTATGAAGAGGAAATCGCGACCTAGATGCTCCTGGAAATTGATGATGAGAGGCAGAATTTGGTGAGCTCCGTGTTTGTGCGTTCTCTCTGCTTTATTCTACCCCGCCGATTGCGTATATGTTAGAAATACGTATATGTGGACGCGAGGCTGTAGTGAGATGCGCCGAAATTTAATTTTAGTATTTTTTGTTATTTTCCTATATTTCTTATTTTTACAAAATACTCGATTTGCTAATCAAAATTCAGGTTTCAACAAGAAAGATAAGTTTTATTTGTGTTTTTATCAAAATGGATGAAATGTTTTGCTTAAAATTAATGAGAAAACACTCACTATATACATATTGACCGGAGATTCCTTCAATTAAATATAGAGAAATATCAAGCGTGACATGTGCTTATTAATTTATTGGTTATGTACTGCTCAATTATAGTTAAGCAAACTTCTTAAATAAAATTCGGCGGGGGCAGCGCCCAGCCACAATGCAGCCCCCCTTTTTAATTCTTTATTTTTTTCCATTTTCTTAAATTATTTTAGCTTTTTTAGTTTTTAACTATTATTTAAATAAGCTTTAAAAAAATAAAAACATGCCATGGAAGAAAATTAAGTTAATTTAAAAATATCACGTCAATATTTTCTGTTAGACAAATTAACGGTAGTAACGGAATGACTCAATTGTACCAATTCGACAAGTTTTATAATTTGATTGCACTTTTTAAAATTTTTAGAACTTAATTGCACTTTCGTGATAAGTTTTAGAACTTGTAATGGATATCTAAGTTTTAGAACTTATAATGCAGATATCCCTAAAACTTATAAAAATTCTTTGCCACCTTTAACATAAGCTATGAATGTTCCCAGCAGCTTTATAGTCCCTGTCATATACAAATTGGCTGCAACTATTATTTTCAATAGGGCCCCTGACAGGGTCATCCTGATGTACACGCACCTGGGCAGCTTGGAGGTCCTCCTCTTTTCAAGGGTCGATTTGCGCCGGGATAATCTCGTCATCAACGAACACCATCTACTTGAAGAACATCAACAAAGGGGATAGCATGATTTTCCCTCGAGGGCTATTGCACTTCCAATTGAATGCTGGCATAGCTCTAGCTCTTGCCATAGTCTGCTTCAGCAGTCCGAGCACTGGGCTTCAAATCTTGGACCTTACTTTGCTCGCTAATAATTTTCTTTCCGAGTTGGCGGAGGCCACCACCTTTCCTTGATGATGCCCAGGTGAAGAAGCTAAAGGGGGTTCTTGGCGGCACTAGCTAAGTGGCTAATTTCATTTTCATCGAGAATCCATCCATTAACAATCACCACCATTTGAAGCCTCTTCAAAATGAAAGTAAATTAATTCAGCTTATCTGCTTGTCTTCAATGGCTTTCCATGGATTTTTCTTGTAAGGTTGTATTTGGTTTGCTTGTGTGTTGAAGTGAGTCGTTGGAGTAGAGATTTGATTATTAGTGCTTTCTGACTTCTTGTTTTGTTTGGACGATGGAGCAAAACGCCTCCCTTTCTTTGTCAAATTTTGAGTAGATGAATAAATGTATGTTGCCTCGTCAATTCCTTGAGAGCTAATATTCATCTGGGAAGAAATGTGCTTGATAAGTCAAGTGATGTAGTAATATCATCCACCCATGATAGATGAGATTTGATAGAATTTGGATCATATCTACAAAGGGATAAACAAACATATGGTGTTGCATTAATATAATAACAGCTCACATTGTGCTGTGTGCTTGACGCAATCAAAGCATTATTTAGTAATGGTGTGCCATGCCAACACATTCAATACATTCATTTAGTACAATACGAGGTGTTATGCCCTGAACCTCGAGCGCGCTCGCATCCTTCGGTGGTCAATCAAATTGCGACGTTCCTAGGACGCGTCTCCGACTCATTTACTTTATTGCACATGCGGAAGTGAATTAAACAATCCCCGGACAACAAACACACATGAGATAGAAAAGCAGAACAACAAATCTAAACAAAACATACTTCATATATAGCCAAGTCAACCTACAGTTGTCGCGACCAAAATTTTGGGTGCACCATCTAAAATTAGATTAACTTAGCTAGAACTCTCCCAAGTCCATACTAATTCGCGACTTAGGTTCAAATATCTAGCATGCAAAAGGGAATCACCACTAATCAGTTTACGATAGGTCGATTAGACACCTAAGTAAAATAATGGGAGAATTATTTCACTTCTACGAACCAGAGACTTTAGGTATGAGGACTTGGTTACACTAAACTTTTCTAATGCCCTTTCGATATCTCTCTCTTTTATTTAGAATTTTTTTTTTGCAGGCAACTTGAATAATTTTAATTCACTTCCCTAACATGTGAGGTGATCATACGAGTGCGCAAACCACCAATTTAACACTCAAGAAAGCAAATAAAAAATGCATGACTTACCTTATAGCAATAAAAGCATCTGCAGTGTTAGATCAGAATTCACATCAACAGTCTTAGATATGATTTCTAATTAACACGCAATCACTTAATTTTTTGTTTTCACTTGTTTAATGAAAATCATGCTTTATGCAATGCATGCTATTAATCTAACATGATGTGACATGGCAATATGACCAAATGACCTAATTCTAATTATAGGCAATTTTTAACTAAATGGATCTAGTAACAATAGCTAAATGACATGCATTTCATGAATCTAATTCTATATGACGTGCACATGATATTTCTATTCTCTTAAAAAGCATGCAATCTATCTAAAAGATTTATCTAAACTTAAAATTAAATAAGCAATTTTATCCTAATATGCAATGACGTGCAAAGAATGCCAAGATTCTAGTTTTTCCTTTTTCTTTTCTATGAAATTTGAAATTAAAATTGCCACATAATTTAAACGTGCAACTTAAAACTTAAAAAAAAAAAAAAAAAACTAACATCCTAAATGAATGCATTTTTTGGATTTTTTTCATTTTTACAAAAACAGAATCGACTCAAACCACACGACAGCAAATCAGAGCAAGATAAGATTGATATCCAAAAATTGACAAACCATATCTCGCGCATGAGATCGGGTTGGTCAATTTTAAATAAATCGCTAATCGAATATTGAGTGTGAGATCGGATTGGCGATTTTCCAAGCAATTACGAGTCGATTTGGCGAAAATCGAACTATCAATCTCTAATTTAATAGGCTACTTCATGTCAGGATTTCAATCTTACAAGAGGGAATATTCCAAATAAAGAAACAAAATTAATAATAATAATAATAATAATAATAATAATAATAATAATAATAATAATAATAATAATAATAATAATAATAATGGCGCATTTAGTAACGATTTTGTTCTCGAGAGTAGATTCTCGATTAAAAATGATTATTTTTTATTTTGTTCCGGAAACAGATTCTAAGCATTTTAAACCGTTTGGTAAGCTTGTCTAAAATTTCTGATTATGAAATAGAATTGCGTTTGGTATTGTGCTCATTGATTCTGTTCCAAATCAATTTCTTTTAATTTTTAATTTTTCTTTACTTTTTCCTTTTTTCCTTTTTTTCTTTTTTTCTTTTCTTTTTTTTTTTTCCTTTTTCTCTGTTCTTCTTCTTCTTCTTCTTCTTCTTCTTGTGGTTGGTTGCGGGACCGACGATCGGCCGACGAGGGTGGCGACCTCCGGAGCATCACCAACCCTCGATGAGGCCGGCCCTCGTGAGGCCGGCCCTTGTCGGCCGAGCATTGCTGGTGGCCAAGTTGACCTCGTTGGGGCTAGGCGAGTCTCGCCGGTGGCCGGCAAGCCTCGGTGGGGCCGGGCGAGGCCCGCCTGGCCACCGGTGAGGCTCGGCCTCGCCTATGGTTGGGCTTGCCTCCAGCGAGCTCGCCGAACCAGCGAACGGCGACGGGCGGCGGCGGAAGGCGACGGGCGGTGGCGGGCGGTGGTGGACAGTAGTAGCGAGATGGCGGAAGGGAAGAAGAAGAAGAGTTGGTTTTGATTCTCAAATTTGTTCCCAGAACATGAATCAACTTTTTTTTTTTTTTATTCTTGATTCCACTCCAAATCTGTTATTGGAAACAAAAATTTTACCAAATGCAATTCTGTTCCGAAACTATTCTTAGGAACAAAAAATCAGAATTGAGTACCATTTGGCACGTTACCAAACAGCCCTGAAATTTACCTAATTGAGATTTGGGTGACGGCGAGCAGACCAGCGGCAGCAACAATGACCAGCGGGCAAAGAGGGGCGGAGCAGCTCGGAGTCGCTGGAGGTTGCTGGTGCAAGGCTGACGAACAGCAAGTCACGCGCTTCAAAGGCGCAGTGACGGCGTTCAGGTAGAGGCGTCCGGTGACAGGCTGAGGGCGGAGTCACGGTGGTGTTCGCACGGGGTGACCAACATTAGGCAGCACGGAACTCGAGATCTGCTGCAAGGCGACGGTGAGGAGGTGTCGAGCCATCGCGGGCGGAGGGCTACAGGTACGGGCGTCATGGTTGGTGGCAGAGGCGTCGTAGGAGCAAAGGCATCGGGCTAACCAAATCACAAACAGAGTAGGGGCAGCAGCGGCTTCGCTAGGATCTCGCGAATTGTAGGTGAGGTGGAGCATGACAACAGAGCTTGGGCGGAGTAGTGAGGTAGCGGCGGCTTCACGGAATGAGCAGATCGCGGCTGGTGTGGTGGAGGCCGGTGGCTCGGGTAGCAGACGGGACGGCGACAACTTAGCGGGTTGCTACAGGTCGTTGCCGCAGTGGCTCTAGCACGGCGAGGGGGACGACAGTAGAGGACCGAGACAGTAGCGCAAGCTTGCGGCTGAGGGGGGAACTCCGGCAAGCGGGCGGAGCGGCGTGGCGGGGCGGTGCAACCGCAACAAAGTGTGGGCGTAGTCGGCAAGCCTGTGACTGGTGGAGTGAACCCGTGAAGAAGATAAAACAATCACGTTTTTCCTTTTTCTTTTCTCTTTTCTTTTTCAGCTTTTCTGCCCCCCACGTCGCTCACTTGTCTCTCTCACTCTGCTATACTTTCCTCTCTCTCCCTGCCGCACATCCCCTCTCCCTGCCTTCTTTCCTTTCTGCTGACTTTTTGTGTTGTTTTTTTCCCTCGAACAAAGAGAAGTCCCCTTCTCACCGTACACGGCTCTTTCTATAGGAAAAAAAATGTGATCGTGGAATATTTCATCTCTTTTTCAATATATACGAAAAATTGTCTATAACCTCCTGATGACAAAAATCCTTTTATTTTTCTCATCTCCTAAATATTTTCCACTAATTTTCTCGCTTATTGCTAAAGATAAGATTGCAATGCGATTTTCTCAAATTCCAAAAATCCATTGTAATATCATATCAAATCTCCATTTCTCATAAGATAATTAAAAAAACAACGGGCTCAAGTTAATTTGCTCCCCCGTGGCTTAAACCAACCCGTTAAATTAAAGTTCAAAACTATCAATTCAAACACATTTGTCACCAGCCCAATGCAAATGCAATAATAATAAATAAATGCACCTAAAATTATATTGTGGCACCCCCGTCACGACCCTCGATTCGTTAGGGTCGCCACAGTTAGCTTACCTTACACCTGTCCAAACAACATGCCACTTCGATACCATTTGTATTGTAATGGATCCGTATATCCTAAGGGTTTATATTATCTCAATCGGTCCCAGCGCAGTTCATATAACGGAAGCATATTCGACATCTCCCTAACCCAAACTCAAACTAAATCATACAATGCAATACACACCAACTACACATTTCATATATAAGTTAGTGCCGAACCACTTTTATTTACATACTTTGATCGGACATCAAGAGTCGGTACATCAAAAGGCCAAGGCTTTTCTAAGCTCGCCTATAACCAAAAGTACCCGACCCCACAACAGTCATGTACACCGATCCATCATCTAGTGTAAGCTATCCAAAAAGTGTCATCCTCTACTAGTCACACGCACAATCACACCCAGCCCGGTGTATCGGCCGATGGCGGCGGTAGCATCCCCATCATCATCCCGTCACGACGAACATGGATGGACAGGAACTCCTGGACTACAGGGCCATCAGGTAGACCCACATCATACATAACCAAAACACAAACACGGATAAACACCAGTCCATGAACACCAACACAGGGGTGCTTCGAGCACTCAACCTCAACATCGGACGGTAAGCCATAAAAGGTACCACGTGTGATAGGTGATAGAGGCATCTCTAATTTGAAATGTTAATCCCCAAAAGGGCGAGTACAACCACTCAACAATAAAAGATCCATTAAACTACACAATGCAACAAGCAAGACAATCAAACTTTCTTGTGAAATGCACATATCATCCATGCAATCATACATATGTCTCCATGAGATCCATTCAATGCCTTCATGATTTCATTCTCAATGCCAAATAGTACCAACTCAATTTCATAGGCAATTCATGCACCATGCCATAAGCACACACATGCGCATGATTCATTTTCCCATTTTGATATTCAAAAGGATCTCATTTTTCTCCAAGGACCAGTGTTTGCATCCCTCATATCGCTCGCACCCAACCTAGCATCGCGAGGAACCTCTGGCACACACCTCTCGGGCATTCGGTACACACACTCTAGGCATCCCGCACCCCAACTGGTGTCACGAGGCCATCCGGCACACACCTCCGAGTATCTCGAAACTCCCGAGGACATCCGGCACACACCTCCGGGCATCCCAACACTCCCGGGGCATCGTCGACTCAAGGGTCCGACAGTATCATCAACATCACAATGTGTACATATATTTCTCACTTTCAAAATAGCATTTGATGCAACAATGTCAAAGGTTTCAATCAACTTTTGATGTCACATAGTATGCTAAATGTCACCACATATGCTGTACAAATAACAACCCAAAATATCACATCTCATAGAGCAATTCATTTGTCCTTGAAAATAAGACAATTTTCGGATAAAATAGAATGCACTTCTTTAATTAAAATTCTGGTAAAATTAGTAAATGATCTTAATAAATTCTAAAAATTTAACATGTCATAAATGAGACCTAAAAAAAAGAGGTTTTATGAAGAACACCATGTCAAGAAATCTCCATAGAACTCGCATAGGTCCATGCATCACAGTAAAAGAGATTCTAACACCATTTTTGCACAGTTTCAGAAATAATTTTGATTAAGTCCTTAAATGAACTCATAAAATTCTGAAATTTTAATATGTTGTATTTAAGACCTAGAGGTAAAATTTTCATGAAGAAATCGAAGTTGAATTCATTCTTTAATAAAATCTATAATCATTTTAATTCTCCCTACTCTCGGTACCGTTTTCCAGATTAACCTCTTTCAAAGAAAAATCGTTTCTCAGATCAATACTCATCCATTTATTCTCAAATTTTGGTATGTTACTCTCCAAGATATCATCTACAACTTTCATTAAAAACACAAGATCAAATTCTAACTAGATCATTGCACAAAATTCACAAAATCGGCAAAGGTCATGCTGTGTTTCTACAAAACAGTTTTACCATTTCTAAAGAACCACTCCTACAAATTCGAAACTTCAACATCCAGCATCAAGATTTATGCATCCTCAAGTCTATTCACAACTTCACACAACCACAACAAGCATAATGTAGGCTAACAGACTTTACTTGCCTCAAGTTCAACGAAAACGAGCAAGCAAATGGCGACTTGGGGCTTCGGCGGGCTCGATCGACGGTGGTGCTAGGTGGCATCGATGGCGGCGGCAGGAGCATGCACGGCGGGGCTGATCTTCCTCTTCACCTCGCCAATGCACCCTCCCGAACTCCCTCTCTCTCTCTCTCTCTCTCTCTCTCTCGCGCGCACGCGACAACCCCCCTCACTCACTCCGCCCCTCATCTCTTCTTTCACCTTCATGATTAACTTGTAATCATTAGCTTTGCATGGCATTGGACACTTGGTGAACCCTTCACGCCACTTGTCAATCTCCATGCAAAGAGGTTGGACCTCAATGGGCCGGGCTTGGGCCAGCCTTCGGTTGACCAAACGGTGGGGGGCTGTGGGCTGGTTTTGGGCCTTAAGAAATCAGCCCACTCCTTTTCCTAATAATCCACCTTAATCCGCACTTACATACATAATTTCATATATTCACATGACCATAAATTTTGCAACATTAATCAATGGTAATCCAACTTATAGAGTGCATGGCCAAGAATAAAAATTTCCCTATCAATTTATCATTTAGTTCCAACAAAACAATTGTCCATTAAATGCTCAGCCTTATTTAATAGTAATTCATTGGTCTAATGGCTATAATATAGTCCAATGGCGCTTCCATCACCTATTCATGAGTCGTAATGCAACTAGAGATCGGTATGAAATTTTAGGTACCACATATATGCTATGCAATTAAATATTTTTTCAATGGATAAAATTAATCCCTAATTTTTATGCAATAAATAAATAAGCAAGTCGCCAAAATTTAGGTGTCAACAACAATTTATACACAAAAGGTCTATCTCAAAAAAAAAAAAAAAAAAACTACATCGAACCACCTATGCTCCCGATCCTTTCACCTCAAGCTCCAGGTTCTTCATACTAGGGACTTGAGAATGGTAACCCACGATGGGGTGAGAATAAATCTTAGCGAGTTCATACCCTAAACCCCAATTATAAAGATAATACATCTAGAGGTAGCCTATACACACATCATATAGGACTTACCTTGCCTTAACTCCTCTTTGCACGTTAGCACAGTTCATATAACATATGCATACATTCAATGTATTCGATAATTGAAACGTCTCACTTTAATAAATCAATCAATCAATCAAAAGAGTCTCCAAATCGTTATGACACGTCCCATTCCATGCCACACAATTTTGTCCCATAATCAAGCGCGATCATCTTAATCATTCAGGCGTTCCAATTAGTTACGGCCTCACGGGCACGGCCTATTCTACGTTCGGTGGTCTTCCGACGTAACCGGGTATCGTCTCACTCCATTGAGCACGACAACATCTGCCTCTAGACGGCATTCCTAAAGGAGCTTCGATTTGGCCTCTACCGCGACCGGCATCCGTTGACAAGGGCATTTCATATAGGAACATCGTTCGGTGAGAAGGATGTAATGTGTTGGGCAAAGTCCCTTGAAATAAAGTGAGTGTTTTGTGAAAATTCTCCATGACTTTCTAAACTTCTCTTCTTCTCCAGCCTGGTAAGTCCTCTGAGAAATGCAGCTCGGATAGTTAGAAATGTTAACATCATGGTTTTATCTGAGTGTCTTTAGGCTCTGAACTAAAGGACAAAGTGATTTTCTGCTAAAAGGTTATCCCTGAATGGCTTGAACAGGAGAGGTTCGCCCACCGTGAAAAGGTATACCTGTAGAAAACTGACCCCGTCTTCCCTGGTTCTAAGTCTAGGTCCATAATGGTATCAGAGCCAATGGTTTCGTTTGTAATAATATCCGTTCCATGCGCCCAGTAGATGAATCCAGTGTTGAGAAGATCTCTTCACATCATGACTGAACCAGAAATACTTGAAGCACCTATTTCTCTCACTCCATCTCCATCTTCTTCAACCCCCTCTGATTTCCGTATTTCCAATGCATCTAAGATAGACTATCTTTATGAAGTCTCTTTTAGCAATGAAACCAAGATCTCTGAAACTCAACTTCCTCTGATGAACCCTTTTGCTAAACCTACTTTGTCATTTTCTCCCATCCGCTCCATTCATCAACTCATTCGCCAAACTCCAAAGGAAGTAAAGGAGTACGTCCAGTCCTCCAAGTTCGATCAACATCCTATTCTTGCCACTGAAAAGGAGTACTTTGTTACTCTCCAGATCCCTCCAAAGTTTCCCAGACAGTGGATTTAGCAAGGATATTCTCATGTGCATTATGGAGCTGTTTGTCTTGCTCTTACTTTTCATGGTCGCAAAGGTTTGACAGGTGTAGTAAGAATTACGTTGTCGGATATCGATTCCTAGAATACTAGCATACTTGCATTCGTACTATCCAAACTACTTTCAATGCTGGAACAAACTTTGTAACTTTATATCCAAACTTCAATATCGCTCTTTCTGACCCCCAGCTACTCTCTTTTCTAAAAGTCCAAGTTCAGCTCACTGAAGCCCCTCAAACTGTTGATTCTATAGGAGCAACACTACACTACCAGATGGTTTATCGAATGTAGAACCATGCTCTTGATTTTAATTTCCATAATGGAAATGAAGACACTCTATTCATCTCCATGCAAAATGATCAAACATCCTGCATTCATGTTCCCAAACAAATCCTGAAGGAAAAATTGGCTAAGCTTCTTCCAGAGACTTGGATTACCAACTATGAAAAGTTGTATCAAAATAACAAACCTTTCCAATCATCGGACACTGAGTTCATCCGAAAGAAAGATGGAACTGTTTCCATCAAATCTGGTAAGAAAAAGGAATAAAGTCCTTCTATCTTTCAGACCCTCTTTATGATTGAACCCTATGTCCTTGAATCAATTTCCAAGTCAGATCCAAAAAAGCTTGTCAAATACTTCAAAAGTGATGGGCATCCTGTCCATTACTACAAAGATCAGTATGGTCACTGTTTATGGGATCCTTTTTGTCAATGTTCCTATTATACAAACTTTCCTGACGAGGTAGACCCATTTGCAAAACCTCCACCCCGACGAAAGAAGAAGCCAGAGGATACCATGTACCAAAGGTACTTGAATGAAGATCCCTTCATTGATACTCGTGGTGAGTGTGATAAATTCCAGTTTATGGTTTCCTATGCACCAACTCCACCGCCAGAGTTCATTGCTCCGCCTTCAGTTACACTATCTCCACCACCTTCACCTCCTCCATCTCCTCCTCAGAAAAAACCAGCTCTTTCTCCATTTTATAAGCCAATCCTAAGATGGGCGAAGAAACACTCCTACCCACTTGAGGCTCCAGTAGAAACACCACCTAACTCTTCCATCGCCATGTTCCATAAGACAAACTTTCCCCCTATTGTTCGAGAAAGTTCCAAACTCTCATTTCCTGCTCTAGAAGAATTCATTGATCCACAAGGTAAATATAGGCATGTTTCTAAGATACATGCCACCACTGATGTGGATGAACATGGAAGACAAAAAAGAACCCCTATTGCTAAAGCTGTCCTAAATTGACAATCGGAGACTCTTTTAGCACATAACAATGCGTTCAAAGCAATTGATTCTAAGATTGTAAATGTGCAACAAAATCTTCGAAGATTTGATGAAACCACCAAGAAGATGCTTTCAGATTTCCATAAAAGGTTTCATGCTATAGAATCTGGACAACATTTAGGGTATCATCATCTCGAAAGTCCTAAGGCGAAAATAGAAAAGCTCAAAAGGCAGATCCAGATCCTTGAAGAAGGAAGACAATCCATTTCCGACTACTTTGCGAACAGAGCATCCCCCTCCTCCACCACCTTAGACGTCTATCTTTGCTGCTTTTACAAATGTTTCTGTCAAACAAAATAAGACAGATGTGGCTGAAATGCGAAATCGTCTCAAGGAACTGGATCGAATAAGGAAAGAAAAGGGAAATGAGAAGAAGTCTGAAGAATCCTCGCTTGTTATAAGGGAAAAGCCAGAGCAAATGATGCTATCAAACCCCTTAGAATCTTTCTTAATAGATTTGGGTAACCAGGAACCATAGCTTGATCATGTTATCGCACAGCCTCCGCAACCTGATCTTGTCATTCCAACAGATCAGATTTTATTTCTAACAGAACCAGCTTTTCCAAACATCTTTGATATTGAATCAGACTTGGTATCCCTCTCGTCTTCATCATCCTTCTCAATCCCTACCATTGAATCATTTCTTATTGTGCCAGTAACTTCATCAATATTCATGGCCGATCCTCCAAACTAGGATATGGAATCAAACCCCTCTGAACCAGAGGTTGTTCAAACAAATAATTCCTCCCAGCCTATCTCCACTGCATTAAAACAGTTTTTTACCATTGATAATATTCCTTATCACAAATAGCCAAAAAGACTTGAGGAATTTCTTACATGGTTAAATGCCCAAGCTCTTACCAATCGAGACAAGTATGATGTCCTTTTTGGTTTTGTCACAAGGTTTATAGGTAGCCTCAAACATTGATGGCAATCTGGGTCAGAACAAGATCAGCTTCACTTTTTACTCTCATCTGATTTTGGTCATGCCATTACCCTTCTATATCATTTCTTTGTGGGAAAACCTGCTGATCTGGTAGAACTTAAAAGAAGAGAATTTTTCGAAAGAAGATGCTGCTTTCTCCAAAAGAAAAAAAAAACATCTTGATAAGCATTATCGTGAAATGCTTAAGCTCTTCTATCAAATTGGAGCTAATACAAATCTAAAGCACGTCTTCCGACTTTGATCCCCAAATAATTATCCAACAGGTAGAGAGAACTTTTCTCACCAAACTAAGAAGAATTCAAGATATTCCATTGGGAGAAATCCAACAAGAAATTCATTTGTGCCTTGAAGAATTGTGCATCAAATGCCAAATGATCCAGACTTATGTCAACGATAACAGAGAACTTGACGCAGCCTATTCTCGCCAAAAGCTAAGGATCAAATGCTCCAAGAAAGACTGTGATGGATCTTGTGGCAAATCTTCCAAAAAAAAGAAGTATTTCAAGAAGCTCTGGATAAAGAAATCCAGGCATGGCTCTAACCACTTCCGAAGGAAGAAGAAATGGCGATACCTATGCAAAAGGAAAGATCGTTCAAGCCAGAAGAACTCAAATCGATGCTTCATCTGTAATCAGAAATGACATTTTATTAAAAATTGTCTCCAAGCAAAAAAAGGTCAAAATCATTTGATACGTCCTATAGAGAATGAAACTAGTATTTCTCTTGAAAATGATGATATCGAATGTTTATTTTATGCGGATGAAGAACCATCCGAACAAACTCAAACTTCCAGTGAAACTGATTTGAATTCAGATTCTGAATATATTTTTTACATATCTCTCACTTCTTCAGAGTAAAGCACTGACATATTTTCAAGCTAAATTCATTATCCCCATTTCCCTATAAAAATCTTCACTTCAAAGTTTGCCAAGCCTATCATTGTCATTGCTCTCATATATACTGGAGCAATTCTTCAATCTTGGAAACTAAAGTCCTTCCTAAAGAATAATGGACTTCTTGTGTTCGATATTTCAATTCTGCCTCAGGAGATACTTTTTCTACGAATGTAAGAACTACCCCAGTGACTGTTCATTTTTTTCTACAGTGTTCCATAACTACAAAAATCTTTGGATCCAGTCTCCCCAATAAAGAATTGATCATCAGTTGGAACATCATGACTTAGATTTTCCAACTTCGTATCATTCCTAGAAAATGTCTTAAGTATAAAGATCAATTCTTTGAATTCGTCAATATTTAAAGACTCTTTTCCATCCAAATGAGTCTGTTAGATCCAATCATGCAAAAGTTGTTGGAATGTTCAGAATCCCATTCTAAATTCGCTCAAAAGTGTTCCCATCCTTTATGGGAAAATCCAGAGTTCTTTGTTCGCATTCCTTTTAAAAAGAATGAAGACATCAATCCAACCAAGGCGAGCCACATGGGAATGAACCTAGAACATCTAGTTCTAGCTCAAAGGGAATGCTCGGAACTATTACAACAAGGCCTTATTGAAATCTCCAATTCTCAATAGGCTTGTGAAGCATTTTATGTCAATAAGCGTGCCGAGCAAAACAGAGGAAAAATGAGGCGGTAATTAATTATCAACCTCTTAATTTTTTTCTTCAAGATGAGAAATTTTCTTTACCCTCCGAAACTCCCTTTTTCTGGACTACCCAAAGCCCATATTTATTCCAAATTCAATCTCAAAGCTAGATTTTGACAATTGAGCATTCATCCTGAAGACAGACCCAAGACAAGATTTTGTATCCCAAACCAACGCTTTCAATGAAAAGTTCTTCCTTTTGGCCTAAAGGTCACACCATCCTTATTTCAAAAAGCCATGTGTCGAATTTTCCAACCAATCCTGTCAAGTGCAGTAATATACATTGACAATATCTTGCTCTACAGCCCCGATGAGCAGTCGCACTGCCAACTTCTTGAGCAGTTTGCTAAAATTGTGAAAAAGTATGGAATCATATTTTCCCAAAGAAAAATAAATATCGTCCTGACAGAAATTGAATTTCGTGGTATGCACCTTAACAAAGGGGCATATTATCCAGGGCCACACATTGCGTAGGAATTGCTGAAATTTCCTAAAGAAAATTTCACAACAAAACAAGTTCAGCAATTTCTTGAGATAATTAATTATCTCAAAGACTTTGTTCCAAATCTTGCAAAGCTGCTAATTCCACTACAATCAATGCTGAAGAAGAATCCCCCACCGTGGGCAAAATCTCAAACTAAGGTAGTCGCTGAACTCAAGGAGATTATGCAGACTCTTCCTCATTTACAAATTCCATCAACATAGAAGAGAATTCTCCAGACCGATGCCAGTGATGAATATTGGGCTGCCATCCTGTTCAAAGAAATTGATGGTAAGACATTTGTGTGCCTACAAAAGTGGAAAGTTTTCCCAAGTTGAAATTCATTATCATTCCACTTTCAAAGAAATCTTGGCGGTGAAAAATGGGATAAAAAACTTTGAATTCCATCTCATTAGCCATCACTTCCTAGTAGAATTAGATATGGCATCTTTCCCTCAGATGACCAAATTCAAATAGAAGCAGGTTCCAAATTTTCAACTGCTTCGATGGGCTGAATGATTTTCAAAATATTCTTTTGAAACCAAACATATTGCTGAGAAGAAGAATGTGCTTCCCGACTTCTTGTCAAAACCAATAGCACCTGCGGAAATCAACATGTATATCATGAGGCATACTTTTCATATGCTTCATTACAATAAAAAATACAAGATTGAGAAGATAAAAGATTGGTTGAGTTGGCGATACCCCCAAGAGATTATTGAGCAAATCCAGAATGATAGTCTCATTGAAAATCTGAAAAAACTCATGTGACAATGTTACACAAACTTGTTCAGACTCAATGGAGGTTCGATTATTTATCATTTTGGATTAAATGCAAACTATCATTTCATACATCCTCTAATCTAGAAGGAAGATAATTTCCCTGACGAGCTTTGATGGTTATTATGGTACTTAACCAATAAGTACTTAATAGCTATTGAAATTTCAACCAGAAGATTCATTGCCAACCTCATTAGGATATTTGGAATAAGCAAAGGAAACATTGAAAAAGAGAGTGACAAAAATTTCTTAGATTTCCTTAAATGGTTTTATCCTCCCACTCACTGGAAACATCTCTTGCAAAAGGAATTGAGAAACACATAACCAAATCCTAAGGTCCATACTATTTTGTTTTCTAGACGACCATGGGCTTTTGTCACAAATAATGGCAACATCATCAATGCTCCCCAAATTATAGGTACCACATCCTATAAACCTCTACCACACAGTGCAGAAGCTCGAATTCACAAGTCCTATCCAAGACCTGCTGGTTGTTGTGAACACTAGTACCAAGAACTCTAAAGGGTTTTATGCCAAGAAAATAAAACCATTCCTGAATATACATGGAATTATAATGTACCTATTGCATGGGATCATTATAGCCTAGCACTAGAAGCCAAGAAAGCACTCGAGGAATTCAGACAAGCTACATCATTATAGTAGCACGAAATGGCAAACGCAGATGACATTGCACAGACCTTTGAAGACCCCATTGCTAAATGGGGAGATCCTCTTTCCCAAGACCCCTATGATTAAGGACCTTTAACCTTATCTCAGAACATGGACACATCCTACTATCTTAAACATCCAACTAGCCTCAGCCAAATGTTTCTGTCGACATTACAAGGTCCTCACTGAATCAAGAAGAAGCATCCTTGTCAAACCAGATCCTCTCGGCGAGACTCACTTGATGCATTCAAGCAAAAATATGAAGAAAATCTTATGGGGCACAGTTCAGATGATTCGAACTACGACTACAATGCTCGCAATGGACGAGACTGTTGACCACTATCCATACAAGATCATTGTAGCAAGTTACTGTTCACTTTTACTGTAACAGTAGGTTAGGGAAATCACTGTTCATGGTCACATTCATACCGTGTAAATAATTCCCCGCCGAAAATTTCCGAAGCCTCTGTTTGTTTTAGGACCCGTGAGCATGGTCCTTGTTTGCATGTGACCTCTTATTGCCTATAAAAGGCGAGAATGATGTAATATGTTGAGCAGAGTCCCTTGAAGTAAAGTGAGTGTTTTGGGAAAATTCTCCATGGCTTTCTAAACTTCTCTTCTTCTCCAGCTTGGTAGGATCCTCTGAGAAATGCAGCTCAGATAGTTAGAAATGTTACCATCCTGGTTTTATCTGAGTATCTCTAAGCTCTGAACTAAAGGATAGAGTAATTTTCTACTAAAAGGCTATCCCTAAAGGGCTTGAACGGGAGAGATTCGCCCACTATCGGGAAGCATATTTGCAGAAAACTGACTTCGTCTTCCCCGATTCTAAGTCTAGGTCCATAATGGTATCCGAGGACATCGTGCATTGCATTCAAATGTTTCAATTAAAATAATATGTTTGACCTATTTTCTTCTTATTAAAAACACTCGGAAAAATAAGTGTGCGTGGGTACATGATAAGATTGAATCATAAAAAGTGATATCCTCTCTTTCAAAAATCTCACTATTTGATATAGTACCTAAAAACATTTTTGGTGTCAAAACTCGACACCCGGTATTTTCTAATTAAATACCAAAAATTCATAATTTTAAAATAATAAATCAAAATCAACAATAACCATTCAATTGCACAAATTAACGATCGATTGCACAAACTAACTGCATCATGACAATCAGTACGAAATTCTGACGACCGGCTACCCCGGTATAATTTTCGGAAAATAATAAATAATTAAATAAATTACAAAATAATTAAATAAATTGCAAAATAATTAAATAAATTACTAATTAAGCTATATACACTAATCTAACCACATAATTGGACTTAATTAAATAATGTACTAAACTAACTAAATCGCATAATCTAATTAACTTCTAACTAAACTAATCTAACCACCTAATTAATCTAATTAACTAACTAAATCACTAATTACACTAACTAATCATCCTAACTCAATCTTAGTCTAAACTAATCATCCTATAAGCATAATTAACCTCCTAAGTAAGGTTTAGGAAGTAAACTCACTAGTTTAATGAGCCGATTAGTTCACGGCAATGGCAACGTGGAGGCGAGCAAGACTCGAGCTTACGGCGATGCCAAGGGAGGTTCAGAAACGGCCCAACAGCTCATGGCTTGAGCTGAAAAAGAATCGGTCCTGCTTGCTAGACCTAGTTTGGTTTTAGAGGGCTACTGGAACCGATCCAGCGTGGAGTTGGTTGCGACGCAGGGACTAGACGATGTGGTTGACGACTTGGTCGAAACAATGGCACAGCAGAGGCAAGCAAACAACAGTGGCGCGAGCGTACGGCTCGGACAGGTGTGGGGGAGCTCGGGCACAACTTGGGCTGGCTACTTCGGTGAGGGCTTGTGACAGCCCAGGGAAGGGCAATGGGTCCTCTCTAGTCCCACATCGCTTAGGGGAGGAGTCTTGGGTTAATTTATAAGGCTTTGATCCCTCTAATTTGTGTGACGCATTTTAAAGCCATAAGAACTTAGTGTCCAAAGCGGACAATATCACACAGTGGGGCTTAGGTCGTTACAAATGGTATCAGAGTCGATTCTCGACCGCGTGTGGGGCCACAACGAGGACGTTATGCTCTTAAGGGGTGGAGAGTGTGACAGCTTAGGGAAGGGCAATGGGTTCTCTCTAATCCCACATCGCTTAGGGGAGGAGTCTTGAGCTAGTTTATGAGGTTTGGATCCCTCTAATCTATGTGACGCGTTTTAAAGCCGTGAGGACTCAGTGTCCAAAGCGGACAATATTACATAGTAGGGCCCGGGTCATTACAAATAGTATCAGAGCCGACTCCTGACTGCGTGTTGGGCCACAGCGAGGACGCTGCGCTCTTAAGGGGTGGAGAGTGTGATAGCCCAGGGAAGGGCAAGGGGTCATCTCTAGTCCGACATCGCTTAGGGGAAGAGTCTTGGGCTAGTTTATAAGGCTTGGATCCCTCTAATATGTGTAACGCATTTCATGTATGCTTTCGCTGCGTTGAAAACAAAGCCGTGAGGGAGGAGGTTGCTGCGTGCATGCCTCCAAAGCGGACAATATTATGACTTGGGAGAGGGCGAGCCAATGGGCCGCGCCTCTGCCCCTGCATGACACGTTTCACGTATGCTCCCGCTGCACTGAAAACAAACCCGTGAGGGAGGACGGGCTGGTGGGCCATGCCTCCAAAGCGGACAATATTAGGTTGGGGCGAGGTGGCCATGGGGCGAGGTGGCCATGGGCCGAGGCCTCTACCCCAAACGACACGTTTTAAAGACATGAGGACTTAGTGTCCAAAATGGACAATATTACATAGTGGGGCCCAGGTTGTTACAGGGTTGGTTGTTCTTGGCTGGTTCTCTGCTGGTTCTCTGCTGGTTCTCTGGTTCTAAAATAGCAACAATAGAGAGGAAATGCTGAGGAAGAAGAAAAAGAAGGAGCTGCAGTTGGCAAAGGGGACAAGAGGCCTCAAAGTTAGGGCTAATATCCCAAAACACTTGAATGGCAGCCCCACCAGCCTTCAGCCTCATCTAGTAGTCATTTTCCCCTCCCAAGCTTCTCCAACAAGCCAACTTTGATGCTCAAAATGTTGCAACCCCCATGGCCTACGAATTTTGTGCAATCCCTCACCATTTCAACTCAATTTCACTTTAATTGACCTAAATTAAATGGTCAAATTGATGAGGAGGAAGCTCACACCAAATTCCACAATTTTCCTCATTAAACAATCCAACTTGAAGGCAAAAAATGAACTCAATTTAGCCCATTCAAATTTCCCGATCCAATTTCGCCGAATTTCAATTTTCCGCCAAAAATTCAAGCTTGCCAAAAATTCTTCAAAGGATGAGTCAACGTTTCTAAAATAAATTGTGACATGCCAGAACTTTCGATTCCTAAAACCGGGTTCAATTTTGTGGTTAATTTCAACCGGACGCAATTTTAGCGTGACCTAACCTATTGGGTAGCTTTTAGGAATTTTTAACGCATTTGACTTATGGTCGATTATTTTCGATCCACCTTGTGCATCTTTGACTCATAGGCAACTCTCGATTGTCGTAAAAATCTCAAGGTTTCAAATACAGGCACAAGGTATAGAATCGACAGAAAAATCGATTTAGTGCCGATCGACAAGGATTTTGCAATCATGTGGAATCACCCATAGTTTAATTACACGCCACTGTCGAATCGACATATTTCCAATGTCTGATCGATTTTTAACGATGCCGTATCGACTATTGCAGATTAGCACGGTTGAGCAGTCGATTTCTGGTCGAATTCTCAAGTTAGTCGCGTTTATATTCCTTAACGGCTTCACCTGATAGATTAGTTATCTCATGAGTGATCAGCTCAGAGAAAAAGGCTATAGGCGTGTTGATGAAAAACCCAATTTATTTAGTCGAAAGCAAGATCGAAAATCAGGATGTCACACGAGACCAACTAGACCAATTCATTGATGCGAACTTTTCTACACATGACTTAATTATGGAGGATTGTCATGTGAGCTATGTAGATTCTGTTTTAGATTCTAGCTTTGGACTTGTTTCATTTTTTCTAAATACACTAGAATCTTGTCGCAATCTTTGTATAATGAACCAGTAATGGATGCGTTCGGATCATGTGGACCTAGCTCATGTCTATGGTTAGATCAATGGGTTCCACATGGGAACCACTTCATCCAATGGTACATGTGAGATGGGCTCACATGCGTTGGGTGAATCTAAGATTTTTTTCTTCCATAAGACTTGTTGTGCCTTAAAAGTGTTGAGGTGTGGCGTTTGATTAGTTGTTTGACCATAAGTTAATAAAATTTCGAAACAAGTACGTTTTAAATCCATTTTTGGATTCCTGCAACTCTAATGCCGCCAGAAATCTTGACTCACTATTGTTAGGTGTAAGTATTGTTTAATTTAGATACTTGGATTTTTATTTGATCATGTGTTTTCCCCTAGAAGGTGGCTATTTGATTTGAGACCAACAAGGGTGTAGGGCGAATGATATCTTATTGGAAAGCTTACAATAAACTTAGGTGCTCACAAAGTTTCGGTATTGTTGACATTTGATGACTTGTTTAATTATTCATTAATTGCATAAAAAATTAAGGATTGATTTTTAAACCCTAGAAAAAATAATTTTCATTAAATTGCATGTCGTATAGACTTTAGGAGCATTTGCATTACTAGCATTAAAATAAAAAGAAATTCATTATAATTTAAAAAAAAATTATTGAAAGCGAAACCGGGCCTGGGGCAGGCCAGCCCGGCCTTCTTTCTTTTCCCTTCTACTCCCCTTTCCCGTTTGGGCCCGGCCCATTTTCTTTTCCTTTTCTTCCAGCCCGGCCCGGCTCGCTCCTTTTACCCTTTCCCCACTCCCCTTTGTCCTCTACGATTTGCGGAAGGATCACTGAAAAAGGACGAAGTACAGAGACAGAGGAGGCAACGCGAGCGTCTCGCCGGAGTTGGTGGTCGGGGGTAGACCGGCAGAGGCAGCTGGCATGGCAGAGGCCATGCGCACCGGTGGCCATTAAAAGGAAAGGGACGTAGAGAGAGAAGGGGGACCTTTTGGCTGGCTAGTTTGAGAGGAGAGAGAGGGAGGCCGAGAGTGAAATCGGAGAGAGACTCTCAGCCTCGCCCCCATCGATCCGACTACGAGTCCTCGACGACCTCCGAACGGCGTCCTGAAGACCACCGCTCCCCGGCGTACGTGTTTCCGGTGAGTTCGAGTTTTAAAGATGGTTAGTGTCTTCTTCTCAATCCGTGGTCACCACATGTTTGATAATAGGTCTAGGTCAGCCCGTGCGCATGCGTTGCCGACTTCCGTTCGTTCTTAAGTGTGTATAGGCAGATTTCACATCAGCAAAAAGTCCTTGTCGCTCGTTGAGCAGTATTTCCATCACTGAACTAAGTGGGAGCAGAAGAGTTTCTTTGCGTTTTTATTGCTCTATGTTTTGCGCGTCGGGAATCAGTTGAAGTCTACAGAGGAAACGTCAATCTCTTGGGTCATTCGCGTTGGCTTGCTTTCGCAATCTCTGCTCTATTCAATCTTTTATCTTGCGATTGTGAATGTGGAATGTGTATCGGAAGATAATGGTGATTGGTAGTGACCCGAAGAGGGTGATGAGGTTGACGACGTCTCATTGGCAGATATTCGTCCAATGGCCGGTAATGGCTTCAGCATGGCGGCCACGTGGGTCTGGTGGCACACCTAGGCTATCAAGGGTGATGTTTAAGTTATTCTCAATTTGAAGTCTGAGAGCGTTGATGGTTGAGCCGCGCTTGCTCTGGAGTTAATGTTTTAGCTTTAGGAATGAACTTGTAGCAGGGGCAAACGTCAGTAATACGTTGGGGATTCGAAGTGGGAAGACTCGGCTAGAAAGAAATGGGCCTATTTAATGTTTGAGTAATCTCAGGCCTAAGTGGTTTTAGTGGATTTGGGCTTGTTTAGGGTGCATTTGGAGATAGTCTTGGGAAGGAGGTTTGGGTGTCCAAAGCTCATTTGACCAAATATTGAGTGTTTGATAAAAATTTTGAAACCCACTTGAGGGAAAGTTTGCCTTTGAAAGGCTAAAAGCCCAAGGTAGATCCTAGGCTGCCTTCGGCTTTCGACATTCTTGAAAGGCCCTCTCTAGGGTTTAGTATAAAAATTTTGTTCCAAAACTATCCTCACTCAATCTTTGTTTTTACATTTTTGCCTTCGTGATTCACTGTTTATCTTCTTCTCTGTTGAGTCGGCTAATGTGGTTGCGTGTGGCTGCGATGGGTTGGCAACGAGCTGGAAAGAGGTTAGCATGGTCGCAGTTACCCCGACGTCCATCATCGGCAAGCCACGCAACTTCGGCGAGTCGTGATGACCCCTTGCGAGTCGCGTCGCCGCAACCTAGATCTGGGTCACGCAATCTCCGTGAAGGGCTGCTTGAGTAGCGTGACTAGGCAGCTCTCGCCAAGGTTGCGCGACCTCCGGCAACCTAAATCTAGGTCGCTTGACCTCTGACAAGCCGTGGCGAGGTCGCGTGACTTCGACGACCTAGATCTAGGTCACGCAACCTCCGTGAAGAGCCATCGAGGTCACGTGACCTCAAGCGGCCCTCACCAAGGTTGCGTGACCCCCGGCGAGTCGCGGTGACTCAGATCTTGGTCGCACGACCTCCGTGAGAGGTTGCAAGGGTCACGCGACTTGCAACCAAGCCGCCCTTACCAATGTTGCCTGGGTCACATGACCCTCACTAGGGATTACCCAACCCTAGGCGACCCTCGTCAGTGGTCTCCAAGGGTCACCCAACCCCAGGCGCCCTTGCCAGTTGTCTTCGAGGGTCGCTTGAGGTCTTGCAACCTCAGATGTTAGCCACTAGCAACAAATTTCAATCGCCAGCGACCGCCTGCCCTTGCCGGCTATTTTTTTTTTTTGATGAAATTTTTTCTTTTTTTTTAATCACAAAAGTTATTTGTAAATATTATCTCTTCAAACAATATTTTGCTTAAAAATACTTCACAATACTTTCAGATTATAATTTAACAAACATAATTTACATTTTGGAAAATCCCTTTAACTCCCAAAAGCTTTTACCAAAAGTCCAACCAAACGCACCCTTAGGCTGATGAACTTGGACTTAGGGGTGAGCATCGGTCCAAGGTTGACCCTAGCCCGACCTTGGACCGCCCCAACCCTGCTGGTCTTGATCCGATTTGTAGGAGAATTAGGTTGGTCTTTGGTCCTGAAATTCCTAGACTAACACTATGCAGATTGGTCCTTGATCCTAAAAGTTCAAGATTGGTCCAACTCGAATCAATCCTGATTATATATATTATGATATTCTTATATATATATATTCTAAAGAGCAAACCCTAACTTAAACGGCATCAAACAACGTCCTCCTCCAATACTCTTATTCTCCTTTCTTTTGTATCTTATTCTTTCTTTTTTTCTTCTTCAATTTTTACTTGAAAGAAATAACTTTTCACTCATGAACAACCTCGCCATGCTCGATGCTCGATGTTCGCCACTCAATGCTCGCACCGCTCGCCACTCACCTCACGGCTTGCTTGAAAAGCTTAGAGGATTCAGTCACGGTAAGGAAATTTTCCCCTCGGTTTCGTCATATCCCTAAAATCCTGAATCCCATAGATATTGATGACTATCCCTATTGATGGATATGTAATTTGAAATACTAGGTTTGTCTTTTTAGGGAATACAAAAAATAAAACAAAAAAATTATCTGTTGATCTCGAGTTGACCACGGAACCTAATCGAATGAGTCAAGTCGATTCGGTTCTTGGTCCCAGGCTCAATTGGGTTGGTCCTTGATCCCAAAAATTGGGGACCAACATTGTGTGGGTCAGTCCTTGGGTTAGGTGTTGGACCGGCCCAACCTAGACCATGATCACCCCTACTTGGACTTGTTTAGTCTAGTTAGTACGTGCTAGGCTTACTAGTTAGATTTGGATTGGGCTTGCTTGTAAGTTGGGCTTTGGGGAATTAGGTTAAGGTGTAGTTTGGGGCTTTGGTCAGACCGGGCTTGGTACAAGAGCTCAACTTGCGTTTTGTGACCCCAATCCGGTCTTGACTTAGACTAGATCAGGAGAAAATTAATTTTTTTTTCTAAAAGTCATGAAAAAGTTGAGAAATTAGATTTTGAGTAGGTTTACTACATTTTAGTATTAATTCTAGTTTATAACTAATTTATCATAAAAAAATGTGAAAATCTTTTGATAAAAATTGTGCTTTAAATTGAACAAACTCTTAAAGCTTTATGATGAGATTTCAATGTTTCATTTTTTTAGACAAATTATCAATTGATTGCGCGCTTTCAATTTGATCGTGGTTTCCCTTTAGCCTAGCTAGGAATGACATTTTTCTTATTTCTTAGCTTTAGATCACTGCATTTCTTTGCAATTTATTTAATACTTTCTTGATTGCTGGTTGTTACTTTAATGATTGCACACCTGCATGATCAACTCATATATTAGTGAATATGTTTAAAATCAATATGGACTGCCTAACAAAAATCTTTATGAAATAAACAAAATTAGGTACCGAAAGGGCACTACTTGATTAATTAGTGTAACCAAGTCCCCGGCTCTAGATTTTCTAGTTATATAAAAAGTGAGGTATACTTATATGCCTTACTTGGTTTTTAGCTAATCTCAATAGGCTAATGGCGACTCCTCATTAGAAAATCTTTATAGCGTCAATTTGAATTCCCAACATCACGCGAGGTATGAGCTTGGGAGAGCCCGCGTGTAAAACGATGGCGGTATACTTGCTTTTTATGCATTATCCCTAAATCTATGTCTTTTTCCCTCCGAATGGAAAAGGTAGGTCTCAACAGGGGTGAGATGAGGTAATTCAAGGAAATGATACTAACATTTCAATTTCAATCTATCTATCCATGGATATAAAAGTGGGTAAAACTCGCATGACGATGACTCACGTGGCATGCTCTTGTGCGAGCTCCATGCACTGATTTGCTTTTGATGTTGGTTAGCAAACCTATAATGTTAGCAGATGTCTAATTCTAGCAAATGTCTAAATTTTGCATATCTAATTCTTATGAGAATTTTTATAATAAATTATTACTGATTTAGAAGATAAATGTTGAAATAAGTTATTTAGGGCAGTTATCAAGTCAGTAGGCCAATTCAAACCTAAACTTTCCGATATTACCAATTGAGTTACTTGACACTAGAATTTCACCAATAAAAATTAATTCACAAGCTTCAAAATCAATAATCCCCTGAGTTTCAACCAACGAAATAGACTTCGAGCACTCTTCCCCAAGAGATAAGGAGGTCATCCATCATACGCACAGAGGCTGGACGAAGCGGACGGAGGAGTCTTATTTCGTCTTCTGTTTTCTTATTCTTATCTCACAATTTGTGTGGACCAAGTTCTGTAATTGGTATATTTCCAATTCTATAGTTCCTACTGTTGTCATTTCTATCATCGGTATTCTTCACATATAGATTATTTTGATTATCAAACCTTTCACCTGAACAGCATTTAAAAAGAAAAATCAAATGTTCAAAAAGTCATTCCGTGATGAAAGTTATATTACATGATTGCACGAACTTTGTAATAAATGTTTTAAAGTAATTGTTTATGTATACCTAGATTCTATTATGAAAGATCAATATGTAACTGATGAATGATGAAAGATTTATGGTAGGTTTAATTCCATCTATTTCACAATTAATATCAACAAATTCTGATAACGGTAATGATTCCAATTACTTTATAGTTCACAAGAATAAAGTCTACATTTGGTATAATTCTTATCACCGAAATTTTGTATGTATTTTCTATGAATATTTGTTCATCTCTCAGTCCATGATGAAAGCTATATTACATGATCGTGCGTATTTTGGTAATAAACGTTGAAGATAATTGTTTATATAGATTAGGGAAAAAACCACCAAAAACCCTAAAGTTTACCAAAAGTGACAAATTTACCCCAAACTTTTTTTTGTGACATGAAAAACCCTGAAGTTTGCTAACCGTGACACATTTACCCCGAACTTTCATTTGTGACACAAAAAACCCTGAACTTTCATTTTTGTGACATATTTACCCTAAATCATAGGGATATTTTTGTCTTTTTACTTTTAAAATTTTTTTTTCTTTTTTTCTTTTTCTTCTTTCTTCCCTCCGCCGGCTCCGGCGGAGGGAGGCTGGCGTCCGGCGAGGGAGGCCCTCGCCGGCGTCGGGCGAGGTCGGCCTCGTCGGCGTCGGGCGAGGGCCTCCTCGCCAGACCCTCGCCAGATCTGGCGAGGGCACCCTTGCCCGACGCCGGCGAGGGCCTCCCTCGCCAGATCTGGCGAGGGTCTGGCGAGGGAGGCCCTCGCCCGACGCCGACGGGGCGAGGGCGGCCCTCGCGGGACGCCGGCGAGGGGTGCCCTGGCCGGCTTCGGGTGAGGGCCGCCCTCGCCAGATCTAGCGAGGGAGGCCCTCGCCCGATGCCGATGAGGGCCTGCGTCGAGCGAGGGCACCCCTCGCCGGCGTCGGCCCAGGCGAGGGCGACCCTCGCCAGGGAGGCCCTCGCCCGACGCCGACGAGGGCCGCCCTCGCCTGTGTCGGGCGAGGTCACCCCTCATCGGCGTCGGCCCAGGCGAGGGCGACCCTCGCCAGGGAGGCCCTCGCCGGCTTCGGGCAAGGGCCGCCCTCGCCCGACGCCGATGAGGGCCTGCGTCGAGCGAGGGCACCCCTCGCCGGCGTCGGCCCAGGCGAGGGCGACCCTCGCCGGGGAGGCCCTCGCCCGACGCCGACGAGGGCCGCCCTCGCCTGTGTCGGGCGAGGGCACCCCTCGCCGGCATCGGCCCAGGAGAGGGCGACCCTCACCAGGGAGGCCCTCGCCTAACGCCGACGAGGGTCGCCCTCGCTTGCGTCGGGCGAGGGCACCCCTCGCCAGCATCGGCCCAGGCGAGGGCGACCCTCGCCGGCGCTGGCTTCCCTCCGCTGGGGCGGCAGAGAGAAGAAGAAAAAAATTTTAAAAAAAATAAAAGAAAAAACATAAAGAATAAGACAAAAATGCCCTTAATGGGGTAAATGTGTCATAGTTTGCAAAGTTTGGGGTTTTTCGTGTCACAAAAAAAAGTTTGGGGTAAATCTGTCACTTAAGGCAAAGTTTGGGGTTTTTGGTGGTCTTTTGCCTATAGATTATGTTTTGACATACCTGGAGGCTGGATGTTTAAGCTGATCGAAAAGATTTCTGCATCTAAATTTTAAAACAAAAGGCTAAAAATAAAAATAAAAACTAATTTTAAAAACTTATATTCCAAGATTGAGCATATTTCGGTATTGAATGTTAAAAAAAAAAATTTACGTATATGCAGATTCAATTTTGAAGTATCTATAGGCTGAAATTTTAAATTGATTGAATCATTCTATAAATAGATCTTTGTTAATAAGGCAGGGAAACATAATGCATAGTAATTGTTCAAATACTTCGAGGAAATACATTCAATATCACATTGGCCTTGCTACAACCACAACTATAATGAAGACATACACCCTCAAATCAAATTCATCAATCACTGATCTTGTTCATTGTAATTGACTCCATCCCAAATGTAGTCGGGACGAAAAATGCTTGGTCCATAAGTGGATTTAACCATTTGGAATAGCAAGGGAAGTTGTAGTCGTGCGAATAAAGCCACGGGGAGAGAGGCCAGCAAAGTAATGGGAATGAGAACCCACTCCAATCTGTTATCCAGCACCATTGTGAGAGTTGCAGCGAAGGCCATCAGCATGAAAGCCAAGGAGAGGAAGAGAAAACAAAGGCCCCAAATGATCTTCTTAGGCAACGATTCAAGAAAATCTTGCACCTCATATCGTGAAGTTAAGATGGCTAGGAATAGCAAGATGGCTGTCACGGAGGAGACCAAACCTAATGCATCCGAAATTGCGAAAACTAGGAGAGAGTCCTGTCCTAACAACAAGGGTACTCCAGTATTGTTGTTATTGCCTCCAGGCATAGTGAATGCAGCAGCGAACAATACTGTAGCAATTAGAGTTGAGACAAGCATACATGAATTTGTTGTGTCCTTCACCCACTTCTCTCCTTTCTCCAACAACTCTTTGTGGCTCTCTTTGAATGTATTCCAATATGTCATTCCCTCGAAAAAGTTATCTCTTATGTTAGGAGTAACACAGCTTTCCACAGCCTATGCATAAAACTCATAATTAGGAGTTTCAATAAGTGGATAAAGTATTGAAGGTTTTTAAAAAAACAAACGAGGGAACATCTCAAGGACATTAAGACTTGCTTAGAGGTCAAGTCCATCTTTGCTGGCAGAATTTCATAGGCCACTTTCTTCAGAGCTTCGATGATGATTTTGTGCTTCATTTTAGTCAAATAATATATAAATGCAAAGCACTATGTTTCTACTTTGCGATGATTTAAGTTTCATGAAATTTGGAGTCTTCTAGAAGAATTTATGGAAAAAATATCAAGAGCTGGTCAAGAAATCTGAGAATGAGACTTTTGGTACTTCTACGTGCTTTATTGAACCCTATGCATTGTATTTTGTTTCTCGAATCATTTGAGCCAAGAGCCAATAGTACGACAACTCCAAGGACAATCAAAGAAATTTCATTGTTGGGACGTGACCATCCCCATTATGACCCTAAAGAAGAAGACAACATAGAGGAGATTACCTCTTCCGTGATGTCTGTTCCAACGCAACTAGTGAAGAGGCTCCATTGTGCCATCATTAGAGGAATGGTGATTCAGATGATTCCAATGTCAAATTTGACATCTCAAAAGACTTCATCTATTGGCTTGAGACATGTTGAAAGAAAAAAAGGCGCAACGTTTGTCCACTTGAGATGTTTTGATCAACCATGGTACTTGTTTCATATTCATAGTGGGAAAATTAACCAATATGTCATAAACTTACTATATGGATGTCAATTCAATTCTAAACTTTTTAATTTTGTTAATTTAATCCTAAATCTTTGTACGAAATTTCAATATAATCATTTCGGTTCATTACATTGAAAACTGCTAAAGTCGGTCCGATTGTTGCCGACCATCCTCCGTAACACATTGCCACGTCAACAATTTTAGACAAAAATTAGTCATAAGGACTACGTTGAAATTTCATATAAATGTTTAAAATTAAATTGACAAAATTGAAAATATTGAAAAACTTAGGATTAAGATTGTTCAAACAATTTTCCTTATTCATATTTCTCCTGTTTCTTTTCTTTAGTTGAATTATACGTATTTTGCATTCTTCTAAAATCTGCAAATATGTTCTTATTTCTTTGATTAATTGATGTGATTGATTTGAGAGTTGTCATGGTCTCCGTCACCCCGATTCATACACTAGAACTAAACCGATCATTCTTTTTTTTTGTCCCTTATCATTTTCTCATTAATTCGTAGCGCACATATTCGTTTCTTTTATAAAGAAAATTTCATTTTCGAGCATCCAACGGATGGTAGTCAAGTGCATTGCTAGTGGGAGTTATGTCTTCATATTGCATAACTGATTATTCAACAGTAAATTAAATAAGATACTATATGAAAGGAAAGGATAGCTACGTAATAGGAAAAGACGCAACTCAACCTCTCAAGGTTGGCACAACTGGCTAGAAAGCAGGGGATTTTCAATTTGGAAACTGAAATTTAGCATTTCATATCCAATCAATTATAAACACATGCCAAACGTTTGGATTTAACTAATTTGAGAGGTTGGTTATAAAGGTGTTCCATGGGTTTGCAGCGGCGGCAACGATGATACATATACGAGGGCCAATTGAGCCTTCTCAGGTAATAATGAGTTATGTCGCTGCCAGCATTGAGCAAGGGTGGCCAATCCTTATTGGCGGTCCGGCAAGGGTCGTTGCACTCGAAGCTACCTCGTGACGGTTCTAAACCTTGCTAGTGACAAAGGGGGCGACCCCTTCCTGTTCCTCTTCGATCATCACTCTCTCTATTTTTTGACTTTTTTTTAAACTCTGGTCATTCATACTTTTAGTTTTTATGATGTGGCACCTATTTGCACCATATCAATGCCACTTGTGCAAAAAATAAAAGGAAATTAATAAAAAAAATGCCAATAAATTTTCCATCCATCAAAAATAGATGGAACAAACGAAGGGACTAACATAAAGAGCAAAGACAAGTTTTAAGACTTATTAATCATGAATTCAAAGTTTTAGGACTCAATTGCAGAATTGACTCAAATTTTAGGATTCTTGTTGTACATAATAGTACCAAGTTTTTTTTTTTTTTTTTCATGACAGAGAATAGAAAGTTGAAATGCAATAAAGGTAAATAAATAGTAAAAGCTTCATGATATCATTTTTTTTAGACAATGGTTTGCATGAGTAAAACTTTAGTCGATTGCTAAATTAACTAATGAGAAGTGTTCTTGAATTAATAGCTATACAAATGAAAACCGTGGCCATAAGTGAACTTAGCTAAACTTTAGATATATAAAAAAGAAAAAGAGAGAGAGAGAGAAGATTCAATGCATATTACTTTAATTAAGTCATTACCACCTACATAAATTTAATTATATCTTAACTACATTATAATCTTTAATACAAAATGTAATACAACGGAACAAACACAGCTACTGCGGAAGTATAAGTAAAACTGATTTAAATGTTTTTGCTTGGGCTCCACGGGGATATAAATGGGTTATACATTAAATGCTATGCATAATAATCCCCTAATTGCATCATGGCAGACACCTATATAAAGAGTCGGTCAAATTTTAAGAAAGAGTCACTTGGATTAGATTAAGTGGTGGATCATAGTTATATTAGTAAAATTAAAATGCAATTTAATTATGATTAGTCTCAATCAGTTTTCAATGCCCCAATTTCTCTAATCAGTCTCCCTTATTTTCTGTAAATTGTTCTAAGGATGTAGTGTTGTTTCTCAACTTACCTTATTAATTTGGTTTACATGGCAAAAGAGTTTCTTCTTCTCATTGTGGTCTTGGATTCAAGTCATAGTGGAAGCATTTTAGGAGTAAAATCCTGAATGCACCAGACTGATGTAGGGTAGTTCACCCTTAAAATAACCCAAGAAGGTAGACTTTGTGGTGTGCAAAAGCTTGGCTGAATATCGCTCAACCACTTTTAAAAAAAAAGGTTCAATGTATATTCTCAAGATTATCTAATAAAAGTTCTAGCTATCATACTTTTAAAAAATTGTCAAGAAGATATAATATTTATCATTGAACGCAGCTATAAATTATATGAAAAGAAAGATATTTACCTTGTACCACTGGACTTCTCTTTGTAATTGAAAAGCTGCTCCGGAGACATTAGTTACGGTGCCCAAATTAGGTTCGTACTTTGCTGCTGCTTGCAACATATTCATCGAATCGTTCCGTGTGGGCGCTGGAACTAATGACGACTTATTAGTTGAGCTTAACTTCAAAAACAGTCTGAGAGTCCTTTCTTTGCGATAACGCACTGCAGATGCGATCAAATCCTTACCCCAAGTCAACTTCCCATCTGGGAAAAACTGAATAAATAGCTTCATGATTTCACTGATTCCGTGGGTTGTAGCTTGATACAAGAAGAACCCATTACCGCAAAAATCAATGATCTCGGTAGTATTCATATAAGAGATCGCAATGCAAACTTGTTTGGCCAACTTGATTGCCATCACGTGTCTCAGCTTCACCTCGTGGACTCTCTTTAAAATAGGAACTGCAAAATGTCAAAAACAAACGAAAAAAGAAAATGAAAAACCAAGGGGCTTGCAATTGGATTTTTTTTTTTAAAAAGTTCTTCTCTGGGATTCAATCCTCAAATGCAAACAGTGAGTTTGAGTAATTGCTGATGCAAAAGTACAAAAAGAATATAAAATCATTTTTGGCATTTTCAAAGAAAAAGTTTATATCATGTCTGGATGAAAAAAAAAAATTAATTGGATGTGAAGAAAGTAGAAGTGATTAGAGGGTAACTGAAGAAAGAGATCATCCTTGAAGTTCAAACGAGGCTTTCAATGCTAATCATAATTAAGAGAACATAATTATAAGACAACAGCTTTGGAGATAACCACACTAATGACTCATGTCTAGCTAGAGTAAATTACAGTAGTCTTTGCTCGTATAAGATTATTTTAGACAATATTATTCAAATATGCTTTTGGCAGCTAGTAATAAAAAAATCATATTAATCGTACAAGCCACTGTACTGTTATTTATGCTCAGACGAACAAATCTTTTTTTTCCCTCCATTCTGTCTTTAGCAATTTCAAAGCTTCCACATGAGGTCACATAACGGTATGTGACGTTTCCTAACGTAGTGATTGGAGTTGACTATATTAAAAAATCACTTTTATTTTGATAAAAACATGCAACGACACTAGTCTGTTTCCTTTTCTTTTTTTTTTCCTTCTTTTTTTTGACAAAAATAGAAGAATTAGGGACGACACTAAAGGTTATTTCGTGGGCATACAAAATTTGGGTGAAGATGACAAGTGCAATTGCGAGTAAAAATCGTGAATAGGTTTTGGGAACTATAGGATCATTTTAGCAGCCAGGTGCTGTTTGGGTTAGTTTTCGTGCACTTCAAGTGATCCACCTTCTCAGGTAATCTTAAGAGCACAGCTCCCATATTAACCTGATGTATTTGGGATCTTATTTTTTGGAATGCTTCTAACAAATCTGAAATATACGATGACAACAGGGGAAGAAAACTCCTTTACTATCTAACAGCTTTTGGTATAGAATATATAACTAGGGGAGGAATTCTACGATGGACGATTATGTTGTGACCCACGAAATTCGCTCCCACTTATATTCTTCTATTCCAAGCCTTCCCAAACAAACTACATTGATTTTTCCTACATGCTCCTATTCCTATTTTCACGCCTTTTTACAGTTGCCAAATAAAAGTGTAAATTTACTATGTTAATGTGATCAAGTGATAAACCCATGCCATCATCTATTGCAACCTTATTTCAAAGTCAATGATGCCAGGAGCTTGCCCTCGGTCCCATGCTCAATTCTTGCACCCTCTCAACGTGTTCTTTCGTGTTGTATTGAGATGAAGTAGTAGTCAAAGAAAGTGATAGTTAGGCTTTAAGCACTTCACCCGTAATGGAGAAAACAAATGCATATGGGTTCATTGTTCTAATTTTTCCAAAAAGATTTACATGCTTGATAGAGATGATGAAGCAAACATTATTTCAACAATCAAGATTGAAGGAAAAGTATTAAGTTTACGTAACTCTTATTTTATATCTTCTGCTTAGATCATTTAGCTGTAAGCAAGAAATTCCTAGGTTAACATCAAATCTAGCCTCAATTTGCAGTTTTCAAGTACTCTTTTTTCACTTTTTTTTTTTTTTTTTTAACAATTTCGTGACTCTTGCAATTAGAATTTGATGAATTTCTGAAATCTTTCAAAATATAAGAATATTAACACAGAAAATTATACATAACTTTGTTTGAGTTTGAATAATTTTTTTAAGGATTTTTATTATGTCCATTAACGATATAAAGAGTAAGTTATACATTCACTGAAAAACGGTTGACCCATGGAAAAGTTAATTACAAAACTAACTCCAAACACATTTATCACATCCAATGGTGAATGTCTAACAGTTCTTTCACACAAGCAGTGGGTTACTACAGATTATTTTCCAGATTATGGCAAAGAATTAAGTGGGAGCTTTTTTCTACTTACAAAAGAAGTCAAAAACAAACAAGCCATAGACTTTTAGTTGGAGAGAGAGGGACAGAGATAATGACTGTATCTTTATAAAATGGAAGCATACCTACAATTTTGGCGGCATTCCAAAGTGACCTTGCAAGACATTGAAGCGCTACAATTAGGTTGCAGAGAAAAACTGGTCACTAGATATTAAATCATTGTAATACTTCATAATTGGTTCATCATATTGTTCAATCAATTAAGTAATATGATACTTATGCACTTGGTTGAATCACATGGTTCTCAAGGGATAGCTGATCCATAAAGTAGTTCGATTTCAGGCCATTAGTCAAGTAAAACAAGGTCGAGGAACCAGAATATATCCTACAAAGAAACGTTCATTTACATTTTCTTTTGCTAGTACGGAGGGAATCAATCTAAGAAAATCGACTTAAAAGTTCAAAATCATGAAAGGTCTAAGATAATGCCAAACAGCAAAAATGCATACCCACCCAGATTTAAACTTTTATCCGTTGGTTTGTAGTTCAGGTCCACCGGAATACCTTCAGTTCAGAAACCAAAGAGCAGGTGATGAACTCGGTATGATCTTCTTGAAGGGAATCAGTAATGAAGTGATGCGAGTGTAGAAAGTACGGACATTGGTATATCAATGCTTCCAAGACACTGAGCCTGGTTCCACTGAGAAAGTAAGACTCCTCAATGCCAACGCCTCCAGTATGGATAGGTTGTCGTGCTGTGTGCTTTTCATGGTAAGTAAGTGAGGGTACCGCCCAACGAGATAAAGGACGATATCTATCCGAATTGACCAGCAAATGTTGATCGGGAAAATAAGCTAAGTCTAGAACGAAGGAAATAACAGATGGAATTGAGAAAAAGATCGATGGTGATCTTACCAAGATGAGCAGCATAGATGAGCTCTACAATGGTGTCAATGGCAGAGGAACTGCTGAAGGGATTACCTGGCCCATCGACTGTTGTACTTTTCGCCAGGAACCAGACAATCTCCTTATGCATAGAAGCGTCCACAGCAGATATTCCCAAAGGAACACATCCTTTATTATCTGCAAGTTGCGTCAACTTAGGATTACTTCTAACTAATGCCTCGACCATCCTTATACTTCCACACAGGACAGCATTGTGGAGGGCTGTGCGGCCATCACAATCAACCATTTCAAGTGCTTCCGGATACGGAGACAAGAGCTCAACCAGGTTCTCAAAAAATTGGTCTCGTGCACTCAAAGCAGCTATGTGAAGCACTGTTTCTGATCTGCTTGTTATTTTGGCTGTCTTTGAAGCAGCATCTCGTTCGAAAAATCTTGTAGCAGATTCCCAATCGCCCCTAAATGCAGCTTGCAACAATGGTCGGTAATAGGGTTCATCCACTACGTTTTCCGATATTTCTACAATGGATGAGAACTTTTCAGGCCATTTAAGTTAATACTTTTTCCTTGCTGACATTGAGAAGTGTCCCAGAAAAGAACAATTTCATGAAGATCCGCTCCAAATATTAATTTCACAATGAAATAACTCTTTCGAGGGATAATGCACCTGGAGCACCTCTGGATTGAGAAGGATCTGATGGAACGCTTAAACGAACATCTTCAATAAATGTAGGAGAAAAAGTGAGCACAAAGTCCTTCTCAAACTGATTCTCCTTCTTTTCTTTTTTTGTAGCCAAGGTCAGGGTTATGTTTGTTCGATGACAAAGCAAAGAAAACATACAAGTTCCAGAATATTTTAAGACCATATCCCCTATACCCTAATTTTTCTCGCTCGGAACTTGAACAGATACCTCCTGTTGGTTCTACATGAATCGATTTTCCTTGTTTCTCACCTGGGTCTAACGCCATTGGATTGCTCTCCTGGTTAGTCTTTCAACAACGAAGCAAACGGAGAATGCAAAATATGGGTAAGATATTCAGTTATCGAAGAGTTTTAGTCTCCCTGGGGGGAGCTCAGTCCTTCCTTATATACAATTACCTTCCTTAAATTAAAGGTGAGCCTCTACAATTACAACAAGCAAGCATATCTTCTTCTTTTTCCCACTTTTATGGCAGTTGGATTACTTGAGTGTAAAATAGTTTATCCTTGGGAATATATACCAGTCCTCTACTGGTTAGCTACACCTTCGTCACGCCTGGATTCCTCTACTCACGCCCACAGGACCGAAGGGTCCACTCTCTGGCATCAGGTCCCATGATTCTTCTCCCTCACTTCACCATTCTGCCGAGTTCCCTCACTGTAACACCATCTGAGCTTCCAGAACAACGTCGCCACAGTTTCCGACTCCTACTCGACCTCAGGCGATCGCTGGTGTCGGCTCGGACGAGTTTGGCCAAGAGGCTCCATTTTCGGATCCTCTAGTTTTGCCGTTCAAGAGCTTGCTCTTCTCGTTCAAACCTTTATTCATCCATTCCTGAAGCTCCAGACGCTCGTCCCACGCCTCAGTGAGTGCCATGGAAGCGCTGGTTACGCCTAAAACTGCCCGGGCAGAGATGGACTCCCTGTCTTGGCGTTTTTCCTTGATTCGAGCCTTCCGCCGGCAACTCACTTCACGGAGGTGCTTCGTCATCGTGCCTTTATCTCCAATAATGCTCACACATACAGCGGCACCTCCCGTAACCGTCAAATTGGCCTTAAATAGCCATGGTATTACACTGCTCTGTTCTGCTCTGTTTCTGCGTCGCTGCTGTCATTCGCCCTGTTGTTGCGAGTAAAGAACGCCCAGCTTGCCACCATCGCTGATTGCTCAAAACTGAACATTCATTGGGATGGAAAGCCACAGCCCAACCAAATCTGGAGAGAAACAGAAGATACGGAGGAAAAGAAAACACACAAAGAAAACAGGGAGAGTGGTAGCCACGAAAACTCGTCATCACTAGGCGTTTACGAATCCCCGCTGGAGTCTCCGTATCGCCTGAGCCTAAGATGGATGGTCGTGGCTGTAGGAGTCCGAATTGAAGTAGTCTACCTTGGACACTCTTCGGCCGTTGATAAAATCGCTGTTTTTTCGTTGCCACTGTGGATTAACAGGCCAACAGGGTTGCGCTGTTCAGTCCAGCCAATACTAACGGATCGGTATTGAGAGCAGTGTCTTTCATGCCGTCTTACTTTGTCAGCGGAGCTAGGCTCAACCTCTGGGAAAGATTGCTATACAAATGTCAGCGCTTCCACCGATTTTCTACTCGAATGCATTTGATGCGGACGACTCAGAAGATCATGCATGTTCACCCGCTCTTTTTGTATCTGTAGGATCTTGCCAGAAAGCATTAATATATTATATAATTTCGATCCCCTTACGGTCACTCTGTTCCCAGTTTATCGCCTGAGTTGCTTACGCTAATCATACTTGCGAATGAGGTACTCTTTGTTTTTTTTTTTTTTTTTTTTTTTTTTTTTCACTCTTCTTTTGATAAGTAGTTATATCATTTATATGAAATATTAGCGAATGTAGTGCGAGTGTAAAAAAAAAATTACGCAAACAATCTTTGTCCATCCTTGATTTAAGAGTTTTAACCACTCACTCTCTTTACTAACCATCAAAACCGACGGTTGTATAAGGCCGCATGTGGAAAATTTCTTTTACTCCACCGGTGTAAGCTGTAATTACTCCATTTTTTTTTTTTGAATTATTAGTTGGAACGGAAAATACTACTACATGTAAAATAGGGGTGGGTGGCGCTGGGACAAGACAGGGCAGGTTCAATTAATTTCAAGATAAAAATTTTTCAATTAAATTCTTTAAAAAGCATAATTATATGAACTCTCGAAAAAATTTGCAAGTTGAATAAATCATATGGGCAAAAAAATATATATGAATTTGGAATCCTTAGATCCATTACCATAAAGTTCAGTTTGGAATATTTCCACGAAAAATTGATGAGAAAAGGGTTTGAAGTATTCAAATTATATTGAAATCAATTTTGAAAATGAGAAACATTATATTACAAAAATAATACAATTTATGTAAAGGAACAAGGTTAATACTAGAAATCTCCATGTTTTAGATATAGGATCACCCTTTGGGCTAGTTCTTGGGGCGGGGCAGAGCATATTCCTTCGCCCTACAGGCGGAATAGGAAGTTTCATCCCATCCCCACTCAAAACTCTTTGGTAGGGCGAGTGACTTGCCATACTTAATGTGAATCAACACATGTGGCATTTAATCATGACTTCAAAATTAATATAGTAATCTTTTTAATGAAGTGATCTATTTATCTATATGTACATGTCATTTGTTTGTATTTGCAATGAACTTTTTTTTACACCTCTATAATATCTTGTAAAACCGCTACCAACTATTCAAATGAAAAAGCTTATGTAGATAAATGGAGCTATTGTTTAATATATAAACATTCAAATATTCCCCTCAAGTGTAAGTTGGACTTTGGCCTAAGATTAAAACATGTATATATATGGTAGCGGAGATTCTAAAAAAATTTGAACTCAAAATGTGAAATTTTGATGTCACATAAAAATTTATGGGAGCAGTTGCTTATTTCAAAAACTTAAACAAATAGATGAATATATTTAAATATTTTGACAACTTGTGTTCCCACATGGTAGAGATCTTTAAATTGGAGTTTATGGTTTTGATACACATCCTCTTATCTTTTATATTTTCGCAATAAAGTTAATCTTTTAATTATTTGGATATCTATATCCTATTTACAACTACCACCTTGTATTATGTTACAGAACAGCTAGAGAAAGCAAATTGATTATTAAAAATTATATTATACGGTGAAGATATTTGTGATACTTGTAATGTGATTCTCATAAATCAAAATTAGACGAGAGTAATACATACACACACTATTTGGTATTTTCTCTATGTATGTGTGTGTATGTGGGTGTATGTGTGTGTGTGTGTTACTCTTGTCTAATTTTGATGAATGAGTAATTTTATTTTATTTTCTCCATCAATGTTAAGTTTCCGTAATCAACAATTTTACCCTATAATTACGTAGAGGTATAATTACCTTACTAGCTTAGCTTTCAAAATGAACCTTTTCCAATGCACAAGAAAATTAAAGTAGAAACATGCTTACATGCCTGTAATTGATGTAAAAAATTATAGGTTGTTTTAATTCTTCATTTATTAAGTTTCCTTAAACATCTATAGGAAAGTTTTATAATAAACAAAAGTTTCAAACATGCTCTTAACATTGAAGAAAATAAATGCTATTAAGATACTTATTAATACTCGTCTATTAAAGCGAGAGCGGTGTGGCTAGTATAATGAGTCCAGGCATAAACGTTAGCCAACGGTCGGGTGACTCTTGGCACGTTTCTTTGGTCATAATTATCATTGAAAAGTGAAAAAAAAATTGACATAATTCTTTCTTTACATAGTAATTGTCAATAAAAAAATGTTTACCTTATAGCATATACAAATCTCTGTGATGTCCTTCATGTCTTTATGGGTGAGATGAGTGGATACGAATAAATCGTATTATTTCTTTTTCAATCTTTTGAAAAAAAAATTACTACAAAAGAGATTTATTTATTAATAGTTTTTCAACAATGATATCGCTTTCTCACATCAAATGTAGCTAATAACTTACTTTAAGATGACTAGTGGGCAAGTAGCCTCATGTTTTGGTGCCACAGACCATTAGGTTTAGTCCTTAGTAATGAAACCAATACTTTAAGATGATTGTCCCTCTTTCTTCCTATAGAGTTCATTCTATCCATTGACAGTTGACACCATGATCAAGTTGAGTTTTTACCAAGGTAAGTTGCTTCTTGGGCTTGGGAAAGCTGTTTGGGCAACTTAATTTGCAAGCTTTTAGTCGTATAATTCATCAACAAAATGAGCATCTCACTTTTGTCAAGCCCAAAAGCAAAAGTAAAGAACTTCAATTTGATGACTCTGTCTCTCTTTCTTACTATAGAGTTCATTCCATCCATTGATAGTTGACATCATGATCAAGTTGAGTCTTTACCAAGTTAAGTTGCTTCTTGGGCTTGGAAAGCTATTCAGGCAACTTAAATTGCAAGCCTTTAGTCGTATAATTCATCAGCAAAATGAGCACCTCACTTTGTCAAGCCTGAAAGCAAAAGTAAATAACTTTAATTTGATGACTCCATCCCTTGACAATTGACACCTAGATCAAGTTGAGTCTTTACCAAGTCAAGTTGCTTCTTGGGCTTACAAAAGCTATTTGGACAACTCAATTTGCAAGCCTTTAGTCGTATAACTCATTAGCAAAATGAGCACCTCACTTTTGTCGAGCCCAAAATCAAAAGTAAAGAATTGCAATTTGATGACTTTGTCTCTCTTTCTTACTATAGAGTTCATTTTATCCCTTGACAGTTGACACCATGATCAAGTTGACTCTTTACCAAGTTAAGGGCATGTTTGGTAACCGGCCAAATAGTGCCAAATTCTATTCTTTTGTTCCCAGAAGTAGTTTTGGAACAGAATTGTGTTTAGTAAAATTTTTGTTCCTGGAAACAAATTTCTATTGTTTGGTTCCTCAAAGTAGATTTTGAACAGAATTAAGAATTAAAAAAATCGATTCTTGTTCCTAGGAACAATTCTAAAATCAAGCCCATATTTTCTCTTCTTCTTCTTCTTCATTTTCTTCTTCATCCATTGTCGTAGTTGCCAACAGCCACCATCCGCCACCAGTCGTTGGCAACCGGTCCGGTGAACTCGCTAGGCTAGGGCGAGGTCCGGCGAGCTTGCCGGAGGCAAGCCTAGCCACTGGCGAGGCTCAGCAAGGTTGGGCGAGCCTTGCGATCTGGCGAGGTTGAGCCTCACCCAGTTGCCGGTGAGGTTCAACCGACGAAGGTTGGCCTCGCCGAGGGCTGGTAATGCACCGGTGAGGTCGCCGGCCCTCGTCTGGCCTGTTGCCAAACCGGCGACCACTACTTGAAGAAGAAGAATAGGAGAGAGAAAGGAAAACAAAAAGGAATAAAGGAATAAAATTATTAAAAATTAAAAGAAAATGATTTGGAGTAGAAATTTTGAACACGGTACTAAATGCAATTCTATTCCAGAATAAGAAATTTTGGATAGTTACTAAGGGTGTATTTGTTTAAAATTGTTTCTATTCCCGAAACACAAATTTTTGTTCTTTTGTTTCGGGGAACAAAAACAAGAAGTAGAAAAAACTTGTTTTTCTTGTTCTTGGGAATACTTCCGAGAAACACTTTTTTTTTCTTCTCATTTTTCTTCTTCTTTTCTTCTTCTTCTTATTCCTTTTGCCTATCATCGACCTTGGCTATGGTCGACGCTAGCGATCGGCCACTAGCGTCGACCGAGATGAGGGCCGGCAACCCTTGCCGGAGCGTCGCCTAGCCCCGAAGAGGCCAAGCCACGTCGAGGCTCGGCCTCACTAGGCCACCTCAAAGAGAAAAAGAAAAAGAAAAATGGAAAAAGAGAAAAGAAAGAAGAAAAAAAGGAGCACCTCACTTTTGTCAAGCCCAAAAGCAAAAGTAAAGAACTTCAATTTGATGATCATTTCCCTCTTTCTTACTTTAGAGTTCATTTTATTTCTTGACAGTTGACACCATGTTGACATCTAAATTTTGACAACCCTAAGAAAATAAAATAAAAATCGCATCAGAACAAGAAAATGAAAAAAATAAGGAAAATCAATCTGATTGATTATGCATGGAAGTTTAAAATTCTGATGAGTATTCAAATTTTGATAAATGCGGAAGCAATTAGGAGATCAAGTGAGTGAAAAGCAAGAATTTTTATAAAATGGAAGGAATCGAAGTAAAATCGAGCTGCTTGCGAAATCAAGCTTCAATTTGCAGTCATGATTTAATGCAACAAAGAAAGGGAGCTTGAAAATTACCATGAGTTGGGGTCTGCATAGAAGAGACAGAGGGGACGTGCGGTAGACAGCAGAGAGAGAACACGTGAGGTAGACGTGAGGTGAGAGAGGGAAAGAGAAAAAGAAAAACAAAACAGTGCACTGTTCTTCTCCTTCGTGCAGCACCCTTTTTGCTGTCCACCGCCGCTTCGCCAACAATCCGAGGGTCACCCCCGCGCCGAACGCCGAGCGACGCCCAGCTGCCCCCGCTCGCCTGCCACCACCACTACTCCGCCAGCAAAATGCTGGCCACCGCGCCTCTGTCACCATCCGTCTCCCGTGACGCCACTGAATTCGTCGCTACTGCAACCCGCAAGCACCAACAGCGGCCCCCTTGCAACCCAACGCCGGTAGTCGAATCGCTGGTCACCGCCGCTCCGAGCCACCCTCAACCGGTCTCCGAACACCACCGCCATTTGCCACCACCTCCGCTGGTCCCCGCGCCTTCGTGCCTCAGCCCACTTGACGCCTGCACTACTGTCGCACGCCTCTGCTTGCCAGTCCTCGATCGCTGCCACTGGTGCCTCACCTCCATCTGCTCCCGTTCGCCTCGTCTGCTGCGCCTTAGCTTTTACAACCCAATGACCTCCGAGTCTCTGTGCCCACACCAGCAGTGCTGAACGCAAGAGCTCTGTAGTCCCCTTGCTCATCGTCACTACGTCACTTGCGCCCAGCAACCCGGCAATCCGCCTCTGCAACCAACGCCACCTCTTGCCTTCGCCGGTGGTCCGCCACCACTCTCTCGACGACCCGCGGTCGCGATGCCTCTGCCCGACAATCATGCCACCAGCTCACCGTCAGCCTGCCCGATGCCCGCACAGCCCCTGCTCCGCCTCTGTCTCTAACCGCGACGCATCCTCTGCTCAACCCAGCACCCGAAGCCAGCAGCCACGACCCAGCGCGGACACCTGCCGCTCCGCCTCGTCGCTTCACACCTGCCCCGGCCCCGACGCCGCTGTCTCTGCTTCAATGCCCAGTAGCCCGAATCTAACTGCAACCCTCCGCTCGACACTCACCTTAGCCCATCGTTCCTCCTTCGGTGATCCGCACCTCCACCCGTCGTCGACGCTCGACGCCGTCCCACTGTGGCTACCAGCAACCCCGTTGCCGCCCACCTGCCTTCCGCCGTGCTTTGCCCTTCGTTGACCGGCACCGTTGTTCCCCCTTTCCAAGTCCTCTTTAGGTGGTTTGCTTTTTTTTTTCATTTATTTTATGTTATTTCATTTTAATTATTTATTCATATTTTTAGTTTCGTTATTATTGCTCAAATTGAAACATTGTATGCGGATGTTCATTTTATGAATATTGTAGGCATTACCTGCAGGGTTTTGTCCAAAATTATCGTAATTATTAATTTGATTCGTAAGATGTCGGATTTTTTTTTAATTATATTAATTTTTTTGGGCATTTTGATAGTATTTTAATTGTTAAATCACTATAATTATTAATTTGATCCGTAAGATTTCAAATCAAATTTTTAATTATTTTGAACTTTCTTTTATGTTGTGATATTTAGGGCTAAAATAATCGTTAATTTAACCTGTGAGACAATGGATAATTTTTTCGGTTATTTTAATAATTTATTTTATGAATATGTTAATTAGTTTAGATATAATGTTTATCTGATAATTGCTTGTCTTGAAAAACACTAAAAAAAAATCAAAAATCAAATCTTGCATCGGAGTGTGTTGGTTTAGTAAATTAGGATTGCACTTTTAGATAATTTTTGGAATATATTAGGATTGATTTTAGATAATCTTTGCACATTTCAATAATCTCATTTTTCTAAAAAATAGTTTTCTAAGATAGGATAGGGTTTAAGTCAAATTAATCCCTAAAATAAATTAGAAAATTATTCATTTTTAGATAGTTTAATTAGGGTTTTTATTAATTCCGAATCTCAATAAAAAATACAAAAATATTAGGTGCATGTCAATTAGTTTGCATGTTAGGTTCATTTAATTAGAAATAACTTGTTAGCAAAATTAGGTCATGTAGTTAAAGTGCATGTTTTAATTTCGAGATAAAAGAAAACCCAAAAATTGTTTGCTTTGTGCATTTATTTCTTTTGATGCAATTTGTTTGATTCATTGAGTGTTTAATAATGATTGAGCACCTGTGTGATCACCTTATTGCATGATAGAAATTTAAGTTAAAATAAATCTAAGCTGTCTACAAAAACATTTTTGAAAATACAAAAAATGGTACCGAAAGAGTATTAGAAAAGTCTAGTGTAACCAAGTTCCCGTACCCAAAGTCTCTGGTTTGTAGGAGTAAAATAATCCTCCCATTATTTTACTTAGATATCTAATCGGCCTATCATAAACTGATTAGTGGTGACTCTTAAATAAAATCCATTTGCATGTTAAAAATTTGAACCTAAGTCGCAAATTGGTATGGGCTTGGGAGAGCCCAAGTTAAGTTTAAAACTTAGTAGTCCATTAGCCTAAACCCTAGGTGGTGCACCCGAAATTTAGATCGTGACACACCATGATCAAGTTGACTCTTTAATAAGTTAACTTGCTCCTTGGGTTTGGAAAAGCTATTCGGGCAACTTAATTCGCAAGCCTTTAGTCGTGTTATTCATGAGCAAAATGAGCACCTCACTCTTGTCAAGCACAAAAAAATAAAGTAAAGAACTTCAATTTGATGACTCTATCTCTTTTTTACTAGAGAGTTCATTTTATCCCTTGATAGTTGACACCTGGATCAAGTTGAGTTTTTATCAAGTTAAGTTGCTTCTTGGGCTTGCAAAAGCTATTTGGGCTACTTAATTTGCAAGCCTTTAGTTGTATAACTCATTAGCAAAATGAGCACCTCATTTTTGTCAAGCCCAAAAGCAAAAGTGAAAAACTTCAATTTGATGACTCTGTTCCTCTTGCTTACAATAGAGTTCATTCCATCCCTTGACAGTTGACACCATGATCAAGTCGACTCTTTACCATGTTAAATTGCTCCTTAGGCTTGGAAAAGCAATTCAATCAATTAATTTGCAAGCCTTTAGTCATATAATTCATCAGCAAAATGATCCCTTGACTTTTGTCGAGCACAAAAAAGAAAGTAAAGAACTTCAATTTGATAACTCTATCTCTCTTTCTTACTACAAAGTTCATTCCATCCCTTGACAGTTGACACCAAGATCAAGTTGAGTCTTTACCAAGTTAAGTTCATTCTTGGGCTTGGGAAAGCTATTTGGACAACTTCATTTGCAAGCCTTTAGTTGTATCATTCATCAGCAAAATGAGCACTTCACTTTTGTCAAGCCCAAAAGCAAAAGTAAAAAATTTCAATTTGATGACTTTGTCCCTCTTTCTGAGTTCATTCCATCCCTTGATAGTTGACACCATGATCAAGTCGAGTCTTTACCAAGTTAAGTTGCTTCCTAGGCTTGGAAAAGCTATTTGGGCAACTTAATTTGTAAGCCTTTAGTTGCATAATTCATCAGCAAAATGAGTACATCACTTTTGTCGAGCCCAAAAGCAATAGTAAAGAGCTTCAATTTGATTCAAGGTAGAATCTTTATAAAGAGATAGCTTTCATGCAAAATATAGTTATACATATACAATTGAAATTCTCCAATTCATTGTCTCTAAAATTCTCAATAAAATACGTTTGGTGGATATTTTGGTTGTTGTGTTTCCTAAACTTTGAACCTTAAAATTGAAAACGACCAAAATTGACCTTATTTTATACAGGACACCAAAAATATTTATATAATTTTCATTCCCATTGAAAACTCCTACTTTCAAGAAAGTAGAAGATGAAACAAAAGACAGTTTTTATTAGAACATTTTTGCAAACCAAATGCACGCTAAATATCTTGGGACCTTGTTCGCCTTTCTAGGGTGTACAGAATATCACAATCGTAGTCCTTCGAAGTTCCATCCAGCAGCGCTGTCTCATATTCAACTCATTTTGAGAGAATATATTCATGAGATTTTGATGGTCGGTGAAGATTTGGAATCTTTCTCTAGAACAATAGTATCTCCAAATCTTCGAACGAAAATGATTGCTGCGAGTTCTAAGTCATACGTCGAGTAATTCAACTCATGAGGCCTCAACTGACAAGACGCATATGCAATAACCCTACCATATTGCATCCACACGCATCCCGATCCTTTGAACAATGCATCACTATAGATATCGTATCCTCCAGGACCAGACAATATGGTCAGCACAGATGCGGTAGTTAGCTTTTACTTAAACTCTTGGAAACTACACTCGCACTTGTCTGTCCACACGAACTTCTCTTCCTTCTTCAATAGTCGAGTCAACGGTGAAGCCAGAGTTGAAAATCCTTCCACGAACCTTCTGTAGTAACCTGCCAAACCCAAAAAGCTTCTGATCTCTGTCACGGTTGTCAGTCTTGACCAATTGATAATTGCTTCGATTTTGAACGGGTCCACAAAGATTCATTCGCCTGAAATCACATAACCTAGGAACGCAACACGAGTCAACCAAAACTCACACTTACTAAACTTAGCATACAATCTATGAATCCTTAGGGTCTGAAGTACTCTCCTCAAATGACTCTCGTGCTCCTTAGAACTTCTTGAATACACTAGAATATCATCAATGAACATGATCACAAACTGATCCAGATATTCTTTAAACACTTGGTTCATCAGATCTGTAAAAGTAGTTGGAGCGTTCGTTAAACCAAACAGTATTACAGTGAACTCATAATGGCCGTATCAAGTACGAAATGCTGATTTCGGTATGTCCTCATTTCTGATCCTCAACTGATGATGCCCTATCCTCAAGTCGAATTTTAAAAATATCGACGCTCCTCACAGCTGGTCAAACAAGTCGTCAATCCTTGGCAATGGATACTTGTTCTTAACCGTCACCTAATTGAGTTGACAATAGTCGATACACAGACACAATGAACCATCTTTCTTCTTCACAAATAGAACTGTGCTCCCCAAGGTGATGCACTGGGACGTATGAATCATTTATCCAACAATTCCTACATCTACACCTTCAGTTCATTCAACTGAGACAACGACATCTGGTAAAGAGCCTTAAAGATTGGCTTTGTCCCGGGTGCTAACTCGATCATGAATTCTATCTCCCTCTCTGGTGGTAGGCCTGGCAATTCATTCGGAAACACGTTTGGAAATTCTTGCACTATTGAGATATCTTTGATCTTCAGCTCCTCAATTGTCGTATCCACGACAGTTGCCAGGTAACCTTGACAACCCCCGTCTAATAAACGAGTTGCCTCAAGCGACGAGATTAAAGAAATCAAGGGTCCTCTTCGACTCCCAATAAACTCGAAACTTTCACCTCCTAACGGGTTAAATTGAATTACTTTACGATAGCAGTTCATCTTAGCTCTTTGCTTGGTGAGCCAGTCCATGCCAATTATCACATCAAAATCATACATGGCTAGGACTAATAAGTCTATCTTCTCCTCTCGCTCACCAATCACTAACTTGCAACCAGAACAACCCAATGCAAACAACACCTTATCCTTTAATGGTGTAGATATGCTAACTATTGATCCCAACAACTCAGGACTCAATCCTATCAACTTAACAAACTATTCAGCTATAAACGAATGAGTCGCACTAGGATCAAATAAAGCATAAGCAGCATGGTCGTTCAACGAAACCGTACTTGTAACCACATCAAGCGAGTCCTCTGCCTGTCCTCTCGTAATGGCGTACACTTGTCCTTGCGCTGGGGGTCTATTCTGTCCTCCCTGCTGTGTAGCTTGCGGCACAAACCTTCTATTATGACCCAATGATGGCAGCAGTGGCAATTGTTGAAATCCTCTTGGCCTTTTGGGACAATCTATGGCCATATGACCCAGTTGGCCACACTCGAAACACACACTTATCCTAAGATGGCACAGGGTTGAACCATGTTGCCTTCCACAGAAGCAACACACGCCATTTTGACTCGGTGCTGACTTTCCAATTCCACCCTTCTGATTGGGCGGGGCATGGGACCTTCCTCCGATTATGGGCCTCTTCCCATAACGGTTCCCATCTCTATTAGAACTGAACCTCTTCCAAACGAGGCAGCTTGTTCATTCAAGCTTCTTTCTATTAGTTGGTCCCGATTATATACCTCATTATAATCCTTCAGATCCAGCGGTACTAGTGGGTTCTTTAGCTCTAATCGAAGGCCATTCCTGAACCTCCGAGCTTTGTTTTTGGATCCTTCACCAATCTCGGAATGTGCTGAGAAAGCTTCACAAACTTGACCTCATACTGGTCCATGGTCATCATGCCTTGGTGGAGGCGCTGAAATTCCTCCATCTTTTATTCTCGGGCACTATTTGAAAAGTATTTATTGTTGAAAGCTCTGATGAAAGCATTCCACACTAAGACTACGCCTTTTGGAAATACTATACCTCTGGTGGCGTTACCCTGCAGTTGGTAAACAGCTGGGACAACCTTTTCTTCCTCATTGCACATCAAGAGTGCAAAGGCCTTCTCCAAGTCCTGAATCTAGAGTGAGGCAGTCTCAAGGTCTCCTGCACCGGTGAACCTAAGTGGGTTCAACTTCAAGAACTGTTCCACAAGCTTATGAATCAGTCTCTCTCTCTCTGCACAACCACATTTTTAGCTAGGACCTCGGTAGGTGCGGCGGCCTCAACAGCAGCGGCAATGGCAGCAGTAGCGGTAGCTTGAGCGGTGGCGGTAGTGGAGGCGGCTTGATTCTGGGCCTGTTGCCCCATCATTGCTCTCATTGCTTCAAGCGCCTGCATGATCCCTTTGATCTTAGGATCACAAGGGGCTACTACCCCAACACCAACAAGAAGCGGTGCTACTCCACTAACGCTAGCCTGAGCTGGCACTCAACCACGACCTCTTAGGGTACCGACCCTCGTTGATGTCCTACCCCGAGTAACAAACTCTATGGTATGCTTTCTAGGAGTCATCTACTCCTAATCACTCATAGCGCATATTCTATATAGAAACCTACTTTCCAATTCCACACAAAATTAGAAGCTGAGCAATCGCAAACAAGCAATTTACCAAACAGCTATCATAGACATGCACCAGCATGAAATAAAGGCTAATCCTGCTAACTATCCCATAAACTTATCGCACATTATCACTCATACTATCGACTAGCTCTAATACCACTCCGGGTGAGGATGTCACGCTCGGATCCTTGAGTGCATGCCCATCCCTCGATGGTTGATTAAATTGCGATATCCCAGGACACGTCACCAACCCATTCATTTTAATGCGCCTGCGGAAGTGTATAAATAAATCCCCAGATAACACAAAGATGTGATAGAAAAGCAGTGCCACAATTTTGAAAACCACAACACACTTATATACACAGCAGACTAAGTCATTTATAATATTAGTCTATATTCACAAGTCTACCAAAAACAAAATGGCTACAAGTCCTTTAAGTATTTGAATCCTCAATCGAAGGGTCCGGGGTCTTTGGCTTCGGGGAACTCGGGTCTACCACTGAACCACTAGGAGGGTTAGCCATACCCTTGCCAAAAGCAATCTCTAGCACCAACATAGAAATCTCAGATTCCGGCAAGGGACCTTCTCTGGGTCCATCTCGCCCGTAACAATACAACGATCTAAATGGATGGGGTACCCTCCGGGATAGACCCGCATCAACCTAAACAATGGATCTCACGAGTTCGTAGACCCAGGCTCTTTGGCTCCCAAGGAGGGGAATATGAGAGATCTGTTCGGTGGCCTTTTTCGGCAGACCGAAACGCTCAAGAGGAGTAGCCATCTAAGGACCTGAAAATATTAACCCATGATAGGGTGAGACAATGTCTCAGCAAGTTCACCCCCTAAACTCCGACTAGGAAAGAAATACGTCTAAAGGCTACCTATGCACACAAAAGATAGAGGACTTACCTTGCCTCAGTTCCTTCTTGTAAGTTAGTACAGTTCATAATCTTAACTAATTCACTCAATTCAAACCAAACCATCGATCAACTTAGTCAAACAACTCAATTCAACATAATTGATACCATCTGTCAATCAATACTATCTATCAATCCAAACCATATATAATTCAATTTCGTCTATCGATTCAATTAATACAACCATGGCTCACACAAGCTAAAATAGAAGATATTTGCTCTCATAAGCTGCAATATATGGTCATAGCTCTTGCAAGCTGATATAGATAGATAGTAACTCGCATAAGTTGATAAATATATACATCGTGCTTGCACAAGCTAATAAAACGATCTTAGCTCACACAAGTTGATAAGGTATACAGCTCTCACAAGCTGACGTATCGAAGCACATAGGCTGATACAGTATACCGCTCTCACAAGCTGATGTGTATAGGGTCTCTAAAGCTGATAAAATGTATACTGCTCTCACAAGCTAACATATCGAAGCACATAGGCTGATACAGTATACTGCTCTCACAAGCTGACGTGCAAAGGGTCCCAAAAGCTTACGATAAATATGCCCGCACAAGCTGATAAAACACCAAGTTAAAAATGCCCAATAAAAATAATCGTGTGTGGGTACACGATTGGCCTAAGCCAAAGTTTCAATATATTTCTTTTAGAAAATCTTACTATTTTTAATAGTCTATAAACATATTTTTGGCATTGTAAATCGACACCCGATATTTTCTAATTAAATACCAAAATCACACAATTTGGGATAGATACCCAAATTTACCAATTCCACTCAATTTGCACAATCTAGCATTCAATTAAATAACCAAGTATACTACTGCAATCAGTATAAAATTTCGATCACCGGCTACCTGGTATAATTTTCGGAAAATAATAAATAATTAAATAAATACAAAAATTAATTAAATAAATACAATTATATGCCATATATAGAAACTTAGGCCGGAAAAACCTAATTAAATACCAAAACGGGCCTAGAAAAATTTTGAACCTATTTAGATCAATAATACAATCTATCTAGTCACTAATTAAGCCGATCTAACCACTTAACATACAATAACGAGTAATTAAATCGCTAATCTGTTCTAACTAACCACTTAAATCATACTTAGCCTAAACTAATCAACCATTAAGTATCATTAACTCTCTAAGTAGAGTTTAGTGAGTAATCTCACCGGTTTTGAAATCGAGGAGTTTACGTGGATAGCAATGTAAAAATGGGAGACAAACTCTGAAGCGGCAGCACCCTACAAGGCCCGGAAGCCGTCCGAAATAAGCTTCAAAGCCCATAGAGGCTTGCTAGTCTTCGGTTCTGCTAGGTGGGCCAAGAGGCTGGAACGGAGGCCAGTTGGGCTGGAAACGGTGAGAACGGGCAGAAGCGGGGCTAGGCAGCCAACGGCGGGGCTTCATGGCAATAGAGGTGAGTTGGATGGCGGTCCAAGAGGCTTGACAGGCTCAGGGACGACCTGGGGTTGTGGTTGGAGCAAAACAAACGGCAAATGAGCGCGGGACAGGTGCGGCTCGTGTGGGGCTCGCAGGTGGCACGATGATGAGTGGTGGCGATCCGGGCAGCTCGGCGGCAGTAGGAGGGGAAACTGGCGGCTCTCTTTGGAATTTTGGAGCTCTCTAAGGCCAACAATGGAGAAAGTAGCCTCTGCTGAAGGAGATGAAGCCAGCTGCCTTGTGGAGGGTCTCCTTGGCCTCTAGAGTCCTCCTATCTAACCCCTTTGTCCCCTTGGCAAGGTCCCACATGTTTCAACTCAATCCTTAGCCATTTTGCAGCCACCAAGCTTCCCTAGGAAGCCATAGAAATGGTCCAAAGGTGGTGGTGGCCATGGCATACAAATTTGTAACACTTTCCCCCAAATCCACTTCAATTTCTTCTTGAATTGATTCAATTCGGACCCCATAAATCCAACTAAGGTGCCAACACTTTAATTCAAAATTTTTCTCGTCAATAGAACCAACTTACATCCCAAAAATGTAATAAAAAACGGTTCCCTAAATTTTCCAGTTGAAAACGGCCTTTTATTGAATTTTTGCCGAAAATCTCGGTTTGCAGAAAAATCTTCGGAGGATTGTTGACATCTACTTTTTTTTTTGAAATACATTAAAAAAATTATAGGAAAAAGAGAAAAAAAATGCATCTTTTTCCCTTGTGCGGCCTAGGCCCGTTTTCCCTTTGGCCTAGCCCACGCCAGCCTTCTCCCTCCTCCATCTTCGCACAAGAAACCCTAGAGGACAACGGGGGAGACGAAGAGAGGGGGCAAAAGAGAAAAGGAGGGAGAACAGAGACCATAGAGAGGATGGCGGTTGAGAAGAGAGGTGGCCTTGCCGCCTCAACCCGATGCTATCCGAGCCGCCGCCCTCCTTCTCGATGTCGTCCAATCCACCGCCACTCGACCCCTTGCCACACCAGCAACCAGCCGAGCCCTCACCTGCCGTCCTCCGTTCGAGTCGCCGCCGTCTTCCCCAGAACCCAGATCTGAAGCAGACGGGAGAAGAGAGGGAGCTCGAGAGAGAGGAAGAATCGAGCGACGCCGTTCTTGCTATCCCTGCCGCCGTTGCCACCTAGCCAACCGTAATCGTCGCTATCTTCCCGAACCTAGATCTGGAGCAAAGGTGCCGGTGTGAAGAAGCAACACAGCAGAAGAGAAGAGAGAGAAGGAACGGAGGGGAGGAGGGCAGCGGTGGCACTACCTACCGCCATCCGAGCCATTGTCCTCCTTGTCGCTCAACACGATGTCGTCTGAAGCACCGCCCTCCTGCCCGACGTCGACTACGCCGGCCTGTGATCAGCCTGCTGTTTGACCAACGCCATCCGAGCCGCAACTCCACTCGTCCCCACAGCAATGCCACCGCCACTGCCACCGTCTCTGCTTGATGCCAACAACCCACGCTGGCCACCACGCCTCAACCGCCCTGCTGCGCCGCCATGACCAACCTTCAGCATAGCGTCGCCATGCCTCATCGCGCCACTGCCACCAACAAGCCCAGGAGAAGAAGGTGGATGTTCGGGTAATGTTTGCCGGGGAATCGGGTCGTGGTCACTAACCCGAGCCGGACTCGGGTCATTAGCCGAGTAGGGTTCCGTCCGGCTAGGCCTACGCGGATGGTTTGATTAATCCCTAGGCCGGGCCCATCTTTTAGGAAATATAGCCAATTTGTTTTGGGCTAGGCTTTTTTTTTTTAAAAAAAAAAAAAGGGAAATAGGAAAAGAGGGTTCGGGCCAGGCCTGTATTGTGGGCCCACGCCGCAAGCTCGATTGGGTTAGACCTAGGTCCGTTCGACCGTATTCGATCCCGTTTGGCCCGAAATTTTTTATTATTTTATTTTAAAAAATATAAAAAATTCGAAAATAAAAAAAATGCAAGATTTGGTTAAGAATTATCATGTATTACCTTTTTAGTGTAATTAGGCCTTTATTTGTTGATTATATTGCATGTTTAACTATGTTTGCAATTGTTTAGTTGCATGTGTTAATTTTATTGCAATTAGGATCTTGGTAGCTGTGATTATTATTTTAATGATTGTGCACTCGCATGATCACCTCATATGTTAGTAGATAGGTATAAAATCAATCCAAAATGCCTGCAAAAAAAAATCATTTTGTTAAAATGAACAAGATTAGGTACCGAAATGGCACTAATTGGTCAATTAGTGTAATCAAGTCCCCGACCCTAGATTCCCTGGTTACGTAGGAAGTAAGGTATACTCCCTTGCCTCACTTGGTTTCTAGCCGACCCCAATAGGCTAGTGGCAACTCCTTTTGTTCAAAATTTCTAAAAAATATCCCAATGTCACGCAGGGTATGGGCTTGGGAGCGCCCGTGCCTAATTATGGGCCTTAGGCCCATCATTTAGGCAATACCCCTAAACCTATTCCCTCCCCCTGAGGGTAGGTCGCGACAAGGATGAGTTGCCGTTTCTAAAATAAATCGTGACATAGTAAAACTTTCAATTTCTAAAATCAAATTCAAATTCGCAGTTAATTTCAATCTGACGCGATTTTAGCATGATCTAGCTTATCATGTAGCTTTCAGAAATTTTTAGTACAATTAACCCGTGATCGATTATTTTTTAGCCACATTGTACATCTTCAACACATCGGCGACTCTCGGTTTTCATGAAAATCTCGAGATTTCAAATGCGGACATAAGGTACCAAAACGACTGAAAAATTAGTCTAGTGCCGATCGACGAGAATTATACAATTTGGTGGAATCACCCACACTTAGTCACATATCTCAATCGAATCGACCTATCTTTAATCTTTGATCGATTTTTAACTGTGCCGTAATGACCCTTGCAGACTAGCACGGTCGAGCAGTCGGTTCCTGGTCAAATTCTCAAATCTATTGCATTAAAATCCCTTAATGGCTTCACCTGGTACTCTAGTTATCTCGTGAGTGATCAGCTCAGACTATAGGTGCGTCGATGAAAGCCCAACTTATTCAATTGAAAATAGGACTGGAAATTCAGGACATCACATGCTTAGTTTCATTTCATTAGAATTCGTATAGTTAGAAAAGTTTGATTCCTTGATTTTGTGTAAGTCATGTGGTTATTTGCTTGGTTGGTGATTTGTGTGTTCATTTTAGATTAGATTGTGGATTCTTAGTTTAGGTTAGAATCATTTAGGATTAGTTTAGCTAATTAGTCCTATTGAATAATATTAAATTTAGTTTGAGAAATATAATCGAAAAATTAAAATTAGTTGATTAAAAACATCACTTCAAAAAATTTTTAAAAAATCATAGTAAATAACTTAGTTGAACTTAGAATTTACCTCATATAATTGTGTGGAAGTGTCATAACCTTGGAGGAATTTGAAAGGGACTAAATGAGCATTTGATATCCTAAGGTTGAATTGGGACCCTGACTTACGATGACAAAATGCTAACCCAAGGATTTCTCGTTTCTCTGAGAGTTTTGATAAGCCTAATTACCCATGTCAAGAAAGGATAGTCTCTAAAGTCAAGCTCATAAGGGCTGTTGTCCTAAAACTTAATAATGAAATCATATTATATTCTTTACCCGACTCGTAGTAGGTTACCTTACTGCATTCTACTTTTTTACTTGTTCTTTCATTACTATCTCTAATGAATTAGTTGTGATTCTTTTACACTACATTTTGAGATGTGATTTGCTTGTTATACTTAAATGGTTAGGTTACATTTTAGGATCATAATAAACATCAAAAACATTAAATGGACACTTAGTGGACAACAATCTTAGGATTCATAATTTGGTAAAAAGACTGTGTGAACACTTTTACTGACAAATAATCAAGTTTTAGGTACCAAAAATGCATTAGTTAGATAACTAATGTTATCAAATCCCCAACCTTAGATCTCTAGTTGCATAAAAAGTGATGTATTTTCCCATATCTCATTTGGTTTTTAGCCAACCTCAATAGCCTAGAGGTAACTCTCTCATATAAAATTCTCATAGAGTTAATTGAATCAAAATGAAAGTCCCAACATTATGTAAGGTAAGGATTTGAGAGACCCTGCGCCAATTGAGGACCATTGGTTCTTAACTCAACATTACCTCTGAACCCATCTTTCCTAGACCATTCAAGAGGGTTATGAAAAGTTATAAATCTCTGCACGAAATTTCAATATAATCATTTCAACCAATTTTCATTAACAATCACTGACTTGCGAGTGTGTCGCGTAGAATGGCCAGCAATGAATGAATTGCTATGTCAGCAATCTTCAATGAATTGCTATGTCAGCAATCTTCAATGAAAATCGATTAGAAGAACTACATTAGAATTTCGTGCAAAAGTCAATGACTTAATTGGAAAAATTGAAATTTAGGACTGAATTTGATCCATATAGGTCTAAGATTGATAGGTTAATTTTCTAAATTTTTTTATGTATATATGAATTCTATTTAGTTGTTCATGCATATGTGGATTTTATTTTGAAATATCTATAAAATTAATTAGATGGCTGATTAATATCTATGACAGGTATAATTCCATGTGGTTCACAATTTATGTGGACAGAATCTTATATCTGATGTAATTCCAATTTTATAGTTCTTAAGAAATAGTCATGCATCTGATATCATGTCTATCACTGATATTCTTTACATAGAGATTATTTTAATCATCAAACCATTCATCTCGAGAGCACCTATGAAGAACATTAAATGTTTAAAAAGTCAATTTAATCATTGCCCATATTTTGGTAATAATTATTCTAAAATAATTGTTTATGTATATATAGATTCAATTTTGACTTACCTATATTATAATAAAGTTGTATTTTTAAGTTGGTGGACAAATTCCTACATCTAGGTTATAAAAAGAAAAATTATATGTGCATATTGTGGCAATAAATGTTTGAAAGTAATTGTTATGTATGTATATATTATATTATGAAAGATCTATATAGAACTAACCATCGAAAATTTACAGCAGGTAGAATTCCATCTATTTCACAATTAATGGGAACAAAGTCTTATATCTGGTATAAATCCAATTGCTTTATAGTTCATAAGAATAAAGGCCGACATTTGATATAAATCTTATCACCAGTATTCTTTGTTTATAGATCCTCTTGTATATGAAATTGTTCGTCTCGAGAGCATCTATTAGAAAAATTAAATATTTTAAAATTATTTCATGAGGAAAGTCGTAATCCATGATTGTGCATATCACGGCAATGAACTGTTTAAAATAATTGTTTATGTATATATAGGTTTGTGAAATATCTATAATAGAATAAGGGCGATTTTTTCAAAAGGATGAACTATTAAGTTGATGGAACAAATTCAAGCCTTTAAGCTATAAAAGGAAAAAATAAATGTTTGAAATGTTATATTCCCTGATCGTGCATATTTGGTTAATAAATGTTGAATATAATTGTTTCCGTGCCGTAGAGATTCTATTTAGAAATAGCTGGACGCTCAATATTTAAGTTGATGGAAAAAAATTCCTGCATCTAAATTACAAAATGAAAAACTAAACAAAACTAATGTTTTAAAAAGTTACATTCCATGATTAAGAATACTGGGTAGTAAATGTCTAAAATAGTTTTTCATGTATTTATAGATTTTACTTTGATATATCTAGAGGATGACACTTTAAATTGATAAAATTATTCTATAAATGGATCTCCAGTAACAAGGCATGGAAACCTAAATTTGCATAGTATTTGTTCATATGTTACACCCGCTACAACCATCTATGACAAACGATTACACCCTCAAATCAAATTCATCAATCACATGATCTTGCCCAGTAACTTTGCCTCACTCCCAAATGCTCTCGGGACAAAAGATGCTGGGTCCATAAGTGGACTTAACCATTTGGAATAGCAGGGGAAGCTGTAGTACTATGAACAAAGCCATGGGGATAGAGGCCAGCAGAGTGACGGGAATGAGAGCCCACTCCAGTCTCTTATCAAGCACCATTGTGAGAGTTGCAGCAAAGGCCACCAGCATGAAAGCCAAGGAGAGGAAGAGTAAAGAGAGGCCCATTATGATCTTCTTAGGCAACGAGTAGAGAAAATCTTGTGCCTCATAGCGTGAAGTTAAAATGGCTAGGAATAGCAAGATGGCCGTCACAGAGGAGAACAAACCTAATGCATCCGAAATTGCAAAAATATGGAAAGAATCCTGTCCTAACAACAATGGCACTCCAGTTTTATCGTCATTTCCTCCGGGCATGGTGAAAGCAGCTGCGAACAATACTGTGGCAATTAAAGTTGAGACGAGCATACATGAATTTGATGTGTCCTTCACCCACTTCTCTCCACTCTCAAGCAAATCTTTGTGCTTCTCCACGAATGCATTCCAACATGATTCCCCATCGAAGTGGTGGTCTCTCACATTAGGGACAACCCAACTTTCCACAGCCTAACAAACATAGGAGTTTTGATAAGTGGATAAAGTGAAGAAAAATAATTAAAATATAAATAATAAAAAAATAATAAATAATAAAAAAACAAACGAAATAACATCTCAAGGATATCAAGACCTATCCAACACTTGATACGAAATCGCTTACATGTTAAAATCTAGATTATGTCGAAATAAAAGACAAGCACAACAAGTGAAGAGGGAGAGAGAGAACGAAAAGAGGAACTTCTTACTATACCACTTCTATCATAAATAAAGTAATTAATATCAATAATAGATTCAATCTCATAGCTGAGGATCAATGTTTTAGAACATACTTAAAACTTTCCTCTTAAATATTTTAATGAGAATTTGAAAGTGAAGAAGGTATAACTAGATTGAAGAGAGAGAAACATTACATTGAAGAGAGGGATATTTTGGTAAGTTAACTCAATAAAATAAATAAATAAATAAGGAGTGCCTTAACCTAAATGGGAGCGGAAATAGCTAGCCTTGTTATTTAGCGCGGTTATTCAATACATGAAAGGAAACACACCTTATACCATTGGAGTTCTCTTTGTATTTGAAAGGCTGCTCCAGCCACGTTAGTTACTGCATCGAAACTAGGGTAGTACTTTGTTGCCTCGTACAATATTGCCGCGGACATCATGTGATCCGATTCTTTCTCTGTAGGCCCTAGAACTAATGACAACTGATTGGTTGAGCTTACCTGCAAAAAGAGTCCGAGAATGCTTTCTTGGCGAAACCTCACCGCGTGTGCAGTCAACCTACCACCCCTAGGCGAAAGCCGAGTAAGCTCTGGGAAAAACCTAAAACAGAGCTTCAGGAAATCACGGATTCCCCTTAATGTAGCTTGATACAACATCAGACCCTCTCCGAAAAAATCGGTGATCTCAGTATTATTCATATGAGAGACCGCAATGCAAACTTGTTTTGCCAACTCGATCGATGCCATGTGTTTCAGCTTCACCTCATGAATCCTCTTGATAATAGGAACTACAAAATGTCAAGGAAAAAAAAGCAAAATGAAAATGAAAAGTGAAGGGGCTAAAATTGGATTAAGAAGAAAGTTCTCCAGCTCTGGGTCCCAAATTTTTTTAGACACCAAGTTGCATCTAATAACAGTTTACTAGTTGTCATAATTTCCCACATTTAGGAAAACGATCTCATTCTCTTTCTCTTTTTCTTATTCTTCATTAATCTTTTATGAAAGATATTTTGATTTTTTAATCCTTTGGGATTCAGTCCTCAAATGCAAACAGTGAGCTTTTATTGAGGATGCGAAGTGCAAAAAAAGGTATAAAATCATTTTTGCAACGACACTATTCTGTTTCCTTTTTGGTTCTTTGACAAAAATAGAGGAATTAGGGACAAGGCCACAGGGTATTCGGGGGCACACAAAAGTTGGTATAAGATGCCAAGTGCAACTGGGGGCAAAAATTGTGATTATGTTTTAGGAACTATAGGATCTCTTTCAGCGATCAGGTGGTGTTTGGGCTAATTTCCGCGCAATTTGAGTGGTCCACCTTCTCGGGAAATATTAAGAGTGTACTCTCCCATATCAGCCTAATTTTTTTAGGATCTTATTTTCTGGTGTGATTCAAAAAAATCTGAAATACTTTGATTATAAGAAGAGGGGAAAACTCCTCTATTATCTAGCCAATAGCTTCTTGGTGTAGGATATGTAACGTGGGGTGGAATTCTCGGATGTCCGATTTTGTTGAGACTCACAAAATTCGCTTCTATTGAAATATTCTTTTATCCCAAGACCTCCCTAACAAATTATTTTGATTTTTCCTGCCAGCTCCTATTCCTATTCTCCACACCTTTTTGAATTATTACTATCTTATTAAATGATTAATCCATGCCTTCATCTATTGCAACCTTATTTCATAGTCAATGATATGAGAGTCTTGCCCCCGGTTCCATGCCCAATCCCTGCACCTTCTCAACGTATTCTTTCGTGTTGTATTGAGATGAAGTAGTAGTCAAAGAAAATAATATTTAGGCTTTAAGCACTTCACCTGTAATGGAGGAAACAAAAACATATGGGTTCATTGTTCTTATTTTTCCAGAAAGATAAACATGCTTGATAAAGATGATGAAGGGAATATGATTTCACCAATCAAGATTGAAGGAGAAGTGCTAGGTTTACGTAAATCTTATTCCATATCTTCTCCTTAAATCATATAACAATAAGCAAGAAATTCCCAGGTTAACACCATATCTCGCCTTAATTTGCAGTTTCAAGTATTCTTTTTTCATTTCTTTTTTTTTTTTACAAGAATTAAGTATGGGCTTTTATCTACTCATAAAAGAAGTCAAAAACAAACAAGCCATAGAATTTTAGTTGAAGAGAGAGGGACAAAAATAGAGATGGTTTCTTAATATAATGGAAGCATACCTGCAACTTTGGCAGCACTCCAAAGTGATCTTGTAAGACATTGAAGCGCTACAATCAAGTTGCAAAGAGAACCCAGTCACTAGATATGCAATCATTGTAAGACCTTGTAATTTGTTTGTTACATTGTCCAATCAATCAAGTTGTGCGATATTTATGCACTTAGTTGAATCATATATCATTCCTAGAGGATAAGTGATCCATGAAATAGTTAGATTTCTGATCATTATTCAAGTAAAGCTAGGTCAAGAAACAATCATTTCCAGTTTCTCTCGTTAGTACGAAGGGAATCAATCTAAGAAAATTGACTTAAAGTTCAAAATCATGAAAGGTCCTAAAATAATGCCCAAGAGCGAAAATGCATACCCACCCGGATCCGAATTATTGTCTGTTGGTTTCAAGTCCACTGGAATGCCTTCATTTCAGAAACAAAAGGGCAGGTGATGAGCCAGGTATGATCATCTTGAAGGGGGATCAACAATGAAGGGATGTGAGTGCAGAACGTACGGACATTTGTATATCAATGCTTCCAAAACACTGAGCCTGGTTCCACTGCGAAAGTGAGACTCTCTCATCGCCAACGTCCCTAGTATAGATTCGCCGTCACGATTTGTACTTTTCATGGTCAAAAAGCGAGGGTACTGCCCGACTAGATAAAGGGTTATATCTATCCAAATTCACCAGAAGAGTCGATCACGAAAATAAGCCAAGTCTAGAATGAAGGAAAAAACAGATGGAATTGAGATAAAGAGTGATGGTGATCTTACCATGATGACCAGCGAAGGTGAGATCTATAATGGTGTCAATCGCAGAGGGACTGCTGAAGGGATGACTTGGCCCATCGTCTGTTGTACTTTTCGCCAGGAACCAGGCAATCTCCTTATGCATAGAAGCTTCCAGAGCAGATATTCCCAAAGGAACACGTCCTTCATTATCAGGAAGTTGCGTCAACTTAGGATTATTTCTAACTAATACCTTGACCATCCTTATCCTTCCACTCAGGACAGCAATGTGGAGGGCTGTGCGGCCATCACAGTCAACCATTTCAAGAGCTTCCGGACATGGAGACAAGAGCTCAACCAGGTTCTCAAAAAATTGGTCATGTAAACCCAAAGCGGCCATGTGAAGCACTGTTTCTGATCTGCTTGTTATTTTGGCCATCTTTGAAGCAGCATCTTGTTCAAAAAATCTTGTAGCAGATTCCCAATCACCCTTGAATGCAGCTTCTGACAATATTTGGTAATAGTGTCTATCCACTTCCTCTTTCGATATTCCTGCAATACATGCAAACTTTTCAGGCCATTTTTTTAATGCGTTTTCTTGCAGACTTTGAGAAGGGTCCCAGAAAAGAACAATTTCATCAAGATCCGCTCCAAATATTAATTTCACAATGGAATAACTCTTTCGGGGGATAAAGCACCTGGAGCACGTCCGGATTGAGAAGGCTCTGATCTGACGGTTACATGAACATCTTCAATATATGTAGAAAAAGAGTGAGCACGAAGTCCTTCACATACTGATAAATCTTTCTTCTCTCTTTATTCTAGCCAAGGTTAGCATTATGTTTGTTTGGTGATAAAGAAAATAAAATGAACCATGAGAAAATACAAGTTCCAGCATATTTGGGACTCCATCAATTATACCATATTTTTTCTCGATTGGAACATGAACATGTACCTGCTGGTGGTTCTGCATGAGTCGAATTTCCTTGTTCTTCACTTGGCTGTGTCGCCATTGGATTGCTCTCCTGGTTAGAGTCTTTCAACAATGAAGTAAACAGAGAATGCAAAAAATGGGCAAGATATTCAGTTATCAAAGAGTTTTAGTCTCCCTGGGGGGAGTTCAGTCCTTCCTTATATACAGGTACCTGCCTTAAATTAAAGGTGAGCCTCTACAATTAAAACAAGCAGGCATAATTTTTTTTTTTCTTTTTTTTTTTTCCCACTTTATAGCAGTTGGATTCCTTTAGTGTAAAATACTTTGTCCTTGGGAATATAGACTAGTCTTCTACTGGTGAGCTGCACCTTCGTCACGCCTGAATTCCCCTACACAGGCCAAGAGGGGGTCCACTCTTTGGCATGCAGCTTGCAACAATGGTCGGTAATAGGGTTCATCCACTACGTTTTCCAATATTTCTGCAATGGATGAGAACTTTTCAGGCCATTTAAGTCAATTCTTTTTCATTGCTGACATTTCGTGATGATCCGGCCCAGATATTAATTTCACACTGAAAATAACTTTTGGAGGCATAACACACCTGAAGCACCTCCGGATTGAGAAGAAGCTGATCCATTGCTTACACAAGCATTTTCAATATCTGTAGGAGAAAGAGTGAGCACAAAATCCTTCTCATAATAAATTTATTCTCTCTTTTTCTTACCTAAGGTGAGGGTTACCTTTGTTCGATGATAAAGCAAAGAAATAGAACCATGAGAAAATACAAGTTGCAGCATATTTTAAAACCGCATCGTTTACGTTATATTTTTTCTCGGTTGGAACATGAAGATGTACTTGCTGCTGGTTCTGCATGAGTCGAATTTCCTTGTTCTTCACTTGGTAGTCTCGCCATTGGGTTGCTCTCCTGGTTAGAGTCTTTCAAAAGCAAAGTAAAATATTCAGTTATCAAAGAGTTTTAGCCTCCGTTGGGGGGAGTTCATTCCTTCCTTGTGTACCTCCTTTAAAGTAAAGGTGAGCCTCTACAATTACAACAAGCAAGCATATATCTTTTTTCCACTTTTACGACAGTTGGATTACTTGAGTAAAGCTTTATTTAATTAATTAAAGGGCTTAAGGCCCTGTCCGCCCAAGCTGGGCCCAGAAAGCCCGGCCCACGGGAATAAGGCCCGTGGGAAGGGAGAGGTATAAAAGGGAGAGAGAGAGAGAGAAAAGACGTTGGTTGGATTCATTCTTACGCACGTCTTTTCTCTCCCGCGCGTTTTCTCTCTCAAAAGAAGAACAAGGCATACGGCTTCTAATTCTTCCCTTCAAGGCTTCATCAAATCGAATTCGACCGGATTCTCTTCCTCCATTGGCGTCGGTGTTTAATCTGTGGCTAACAAGGTACGCTCGAATCCGTGGTGTGCTTTACGATCGGTGATACGTGTCGTTTTCTTGGGCTGCGCTTCCGCTTGAGTTTAGGGGTTTGATTTAGTGTCGAATCCGGGTTTTTCGGGGATCAGTTATTCCCAACATTGGTATCAGAGCCCTAGTTCACGTTTTCCCGATCAATTTGATGTGTTTTGATTGATTTTTCGCAAAAGGAACTTCGGCCGTACGGATCGGGGCGAGCAATCCCGACACCCGAGACTTCTTTGGCCATTTTCATGAGTTTTCGAATGTCAAAACCAAATTTTGAAAGCACTGGGAGAAAGAGGACGTCGAGACGAGTCCGGAGATGCCTCGAGCGCCGCCGGAAGACGCCGCATGCGCCCCACACGCGGCCGGGCGGCGCGCGTGGGCGCGACGCGCCCGAAGCGCTCGATCGCAGGCGCGTGCGGCACACGCGCCGGTCGGCGAATCGGCGCGTGCGCGCCGGCCGGCGAACCGGCACGCGCCGGTCCGTCCGGACCGACAGCGTCTTGCGTCGGCATGACGTCACCCAACGGTCGATAGACCGGCCGGGGTGACGTCATCGATGACGTCAGCCGATGACGTCGGTTGGACCGGGCGGCGACCCGACCCGCGAACCGACCCGACGACCCGACCGCTTGGCGATGGCACGCGCGTGGCACGTGCCGATGACGTCTGCGTGACGTCGTCCCGCACGCGCACGGCACGTGCCAGCGGTCCGCCCGAACGGTCCGACCGGTCTGTCCGGTCCGTCCGGTCCGACCGGTCCGACCGGTCCGACGACCGTTGACCGGCGACGACCGTTGACCGTCGACTTGACCGTTGACCGACCGTTGACCGTTGACTTGACCGTTGACGTTGACCGTTGACCGTTGACTTTGACCGTTGACCCAAAAAAAAAAAAAAAAAAAAAAGGAGGAAAAGAATGTGTTTCTTTTTCAATTAAGTCTATGTGGATTATATGTAATCCCTTATTTGTTCTGCATTTGTTGCAGGAACAATGCCTCCCCTGAGGTTGCGCACACCTATTCGCGCGTGTGACCGATGAACAAAAGGAAAAGTCTATCTAAGTTGATATTTGAATGATGATCATCGATGGGAGAGTGGTGACTTAATTGATCACGTCCTTGAAGTCAACGGGAAAATTCAACAGGTCATATGGAATGGTCGTCCTATGTCATAGTCAGAGATGGTGCGATTTTTCATAACCACTCTTCCACTTGAATGGCAAGATGTGTTGAATCGCATATGGGATGTCAACGGAGCTGCTTCCTATAAGAAAATTGTGTTAGATTTTGTAAATGAATATTACTGTATTGTTACAAGGGAAAAGATCAAGAAATTGAACAAAAGAGGATCTTTCCCAGTTCGTGTGCTGACTATGTGTTAGTTGTATTGGCTGATGTATGTTAAGTGTGCTTTGTGGACATATAATGTATTGTTTACTACCCGATTGTCATTGATGTAACAACTGATATGTTAGTTGTATTGATTGAAAGCATTATTGTTTTATTGGAATACAATTATCTGTTGCTTTCTGTCGTTATTGCTGGTTACTGTGGGTAATTAGCTATGGGTAGTTATAGAAGTTTTTTTTTGTAGCTTCATAGAATTGATTTTGCATATGACAATCATATTAATGATAGTTTTAAGTTAGGATTTTTGGAGGATGATTGGAAACAAAGTGACCTTTTGATTCTAAAGCCTTACTTGAAATTATTTATTAATATGATGGGTCTATGTAAATAGGGATGCATAAATGATAGGCATTAATAATTCGTGCATATTTTGTCCGATTTGTTCAGATCAATGGCTTTGACCACAAAGAGCATAGTTGCCGAGCTGAACAAAGGTGAAAAGCTCAATGGAGACAACTATGAGATTTGGCAAATGAAAATCCAAAGTATGTCTTTGGAAGAGCAAGAAGCACTTGAGGCTCTTGTCATGACCATGGTTGAACCGAAGATGGAACCACCGAGCAAAGCACAAAAAGGACAAAGAAGCTTTCTTAGCGTGGAAAAGAATGAACTCTCTAGCTCGCATCACGTTGCTGAGCAGCATGGAAAATGACGTCATGCGAGAGTTTCGGCGTTTTGACAATGCCAAGGAAATGTGGGAGGCATTGGAAGCTAGATTTGGTCACACTTCGGTGACTAGAGGCGAGGCAGCTCACTATCGGGTTTGACTCCTATAAGAAGCCTCATGGTCAGACCATGAAGCAACATCTTAGAAAGATGTCAAATATGATAACTGAGCTGAGAGATGCTGGCCATGTCCTCACAGATGAGCAGCAAGTGCAAGCAGTGATTCGTTCCTTGCCTCAAAGTTGGGAGCATATGAAGGTGCACCTGACTCATAATGAAAACATCAAAACCTTTGAGGATGCAATGCGTCATCTTGAGCTGGAAGAGGACCTTTGTTGGCGGCTAAGCCGGATGCTGAACTTTATCATGCTAGTTCTAGCTCAAATGGAGCTTCGAGCTCCAAGCGCAAGCGCCCTAGCTGGTTTGATAAGGGGAAAGGCAAGGAAGAAGCTGGTCCTTCAGGGAAGAAACCCAAGTTTGACCAACATGCTAGAGGAAAGCGTCCTCACATGAAGAAGTTAGCAAGGGTGAAATGCTACAACTGTGACAAGAAGGGTCACTATGCTCGCGACTGTCGTGAGCCAAAGAAGGTATGCACCCCTTGTGCTTTTCAGAACTTTGCTTATGTGTCGAGTTCTGTGTTTCTAACTGAGTCTAATCCTTTGTGGACTGTGGATTCAGGAGCGACGGACCATGTAGCGAAGGATAGAGGATCCTTCGTGGAATTCCGACGAATACCAACTGGAACTAAGTGGATCTATGTGGGAAACAACTCCGAGCTGAAGTGAAAGGAATTGGCACATGCCAATTGAATATGCGTGGTGGACGCACCTTGTTTCTTCATGATGTATTGTATGCTCCGGAGATTCGTCGGAATTTAGTGTCTGTATTAATGTTGGTTAAATTAGGTTTCAATATAAACTTCGTAGTAGAGGTGTGAATTTGTTTTTGGAGACAAATTACTATGGTTGTGGCTATTTTTTGGATGGTTTTATTGTATTGGATATTGAGTATATTAATGCAAATGTTTGTTATTCCCTTATCACATCTTCTAATAAATATGATAATGATGTGAATGTGTGGCATGCTAGACTTGGTCACATTGGCCAACAGCGTATGAATAGACTAGCCAAAGAGGGCTTGTTGGGCAATATTGAAAAAGTCGATTTGTCCATATGTAAGCATTGCTTAGAAGGGAAAACGACAAGAAAACCATTTGGAAAAGGAAAAAGAGCTGAATTTCCTTTGCATTTAATCCATTCGATGTACGTGGTCCAATGAATGTGAAAGGAAGGCATGGGGCTGTTTATTTCATCACCTTTATTGATGATTATACTCGATTCGGATATGTCTATTTGATTTCTCATAAGTACGAAGCAATAAGTTGTTTCAAAAGGTTTATGAACTTGAAAGAAAATCAATTAGACAAGAAAATAAAAGCATTGAGATCTGATCGAGGTCGAGAATATTTATCTGATGAGTTCAGAAAATTATGTGATGAAAAAGGAATAGAAAGACAGTTGTCTATTCCGTATACTCCTCAACAAAATGGTGTTGCGGAGAGAAGAAACAGAACCCTACTGGAAATGGTTAGGTCTATGATGGCGCATGCTAACTTACCTATCACCTTTTGGAGTGATGCATTGTTAACTGCTGCCTATATACTTAACCGGGTGCCTTCCAAATCAGTTACTTCCACTCCATATGAGTTATGGACGGGTAGAAAATCGGACTTAAGTTTTCTTAAGCCATGGGGTTGTGCTGCCTACACACATGAGTCCTCTCACAAATTTGGGAAATTAGGTCCCCAGAGGAAAGAAGAGTATTTTCATAAGATACTCGAGAACACTCAAAAGGGTATGTGTTCATTGGTGAGCGGGGAAAGTGGGAGTGTAACTGAATATGAATCACGAGATGTCACATTCTTAGAGGATGAGTTTCCTAAGAAGGGCGAAATAGGGGAAGATCACTCCTTATTTGAGACTTTGGATCAAGATAATGATATTGGTGGAGTTCATCCAAGTGGGAGCGTAATAGGGAATGATGTGCAAAGTGTACAATCTCCCGTAAGGCGAACAAGTCGCCAAAGTATTCCCGTCGACGTTTTGACATTGAAGGGGAAACTTTTATGGTTGCTCCACAAGATGAGGATGAGCCAAGAAATATTAATGAGGCTCTTAATTGCCCTAGTAAAGAAAAATGGATTCATGCAATGGAAGAGGAAATGGAGTCAATGGAATCAAACCAAGTCTGGGAACTGGTTGATCTTCCAAAAGGACGCAGAGCTATTGGGAACAAATGGGTTCTCAAAATAAAGCGAAAGGCTGATGGCTCGATAGAAAGGCATAAGGCTCGCCTTGTGGCGAAGGGGTATAATCAACAGGAAGGAATTGATTATGAAGATACGTTTTCTCCTGTAGTGAGATTTACCTCGATTCGCATTATTCTGGCAATAGTAGCTAGTCTAGATCTTGAGTTACATCAAATGGATGTAAAGACTGCTTTCCTCAATGGAGAATTAGAGGAAGAAATATATATGGAACAACCTACTGGTTTCATAGTGAAAGGCCAAGAAGAAAAAGTATGTCGACTTTTGAGGTCGATATATGGTCTTAAGCAGTCATCAAGACAATGGTATATACGTTTTCATAATGCCATAGTGGCATATGATTTTACAATGATTGATGAGGATCATTGTGTATATATCAAAAGATCCAAGGATCAATTTGTGATCATATCATTATATGTTGATGATATACTAATTGCCGGAAGCAATATGGAGTTGGTTAATACTGTCAAGAGATGGTTGTCTTCTAACTTTGAGATGAAGGATATGGGTGAGGCTGCATACATTCTTGGAGTTAAGATTTCGAGGGATCGTTCGAAGAGATCGTTGTCTCTTTCGCAAGAAACCTATATAAATAAGGTTCTTGAACGATTTCGTATGCAAGACTGTAAACCCATAGACACTCCTATTGCAAAAGGTGAAGGATTGAGCCATAGACTGTGTCCGGGAACTCCACAAGAGAATGAACAGATGAAACATGTTCTTATGCTAGTGCTGTTGAAAGCTTGATGTATGATATGATGTGTACAAGACCCGACATATGTTTTGCAGTTGGAATGGTGAGTAGATACCAATCCAACCCGGGTCCAAGACACTGGAAAGCCGTGAAGAGAATACTAAGGTATCGAAGGGAAGCGCTGATTTCAAGTTGAATTATCAAGGAAAGGATCTGCGACTTGAAGGCTATTCGAGATGTTGATTGGGGAGGAGATTTAGATGAAAGAAAATCTACCTCGGGTTTTGCTTTCTTATCGAACAATGGCGCCATATCATGGAGCAAGAAGAAGCAAACGTGCATAGCCTTGTCCACGATGGAAGCTGAGTTCGTGGCGTTATCGCAGCGGTACAAGAAGCAGTTTGGCTTAAGAGATTTTTGGATCATTTAGGTGTTATTGAGAAAGTTGCAAATCCATTGTTGGTTAACCGTGATAGCCAAGCAGCTATAGCGTACACCAAAGATCCAAAGTATCATGGCAAGACCAAACATATAGATACCAAGTATAACTTTGTAAAAGATATGGTTGCACGAAAGGATGTGAACTTGCAGTACATATCTACGCATAGAATGGTAGCAGATCCTATGACAAAGCCAATACCTAGAGATGTGTTTTGTGGTCATGTAAAATCTCTAGGATTGCGTAGAGTCTGATGTACTAAATTGTAATTTCCCTGAATTGTTCACATTTATGAAATCTTGTTTTTCCATTGATTAATGCCTATGAATCTTTGTATGATCTTTATGCATCTTAATGCTCAGTGCATTATTTTAAGTTGAGAAGTATGTCGGACAGATATAAGATTAGCCCACTCACACGGGTAATCGCCTCTGTTTACTATGTGATAAATAGAGATGAGACTGTTTTTAAGCTTATTATCTAGGTGATAATCGAGAGCGCAAGCTTAAAATACGTATGTCGCCTTAATTGAGTGTTAAGATGAGGACATAATACTAAAGATGTCTGAAAGTAAAATACCCCACATATTTTACTTTATCTGTCTATGATGCCAGATGTGAGTTCTGATGAATTTTGTGATTGAGTAGATACGTGAACTCGAGTTAGACATTGGGTATGTCTGAACTATCATCTGTACGGTATTGAAAGGTGTAGACATACGCTCCATGGGAAAGGAGTTAATACCGTAATACGTATTTCATACTACGTATGCATGAGACGACCAATAAGAGTGGCAAAAAGTTTGATCTCAACTTTTTATGACGTGTGAGACTCTTGAGGAAAAGAGTTCCTCAATTTTGAAGTCCCCTCAGGACTCTTGCTTATTCTCAAGATTTCTATTTAGTGTTTGCTATCTTAGTGTGTTGCCAATGGTCATGAGATGATTCGATCTAATGGGGCATTTCTAGAAAAGCAAGCTGGACTGAAATTGAGAGTTTGAAGGAAAGAGGAAGATCGATTTTTGGAGAATCACATTGTGGTTTTGTATTCACTGGTCGACCAATTATAACTGTCTTTGTGATAATTATAATTGTGAATACAATATATATATCGTGTTTAAAAGAGATCAAGGGAGATATAAATGTGATCGATCGATCTAGGGTACTGCATACTAAATCTACTCGGAGTGTGACGCCCATTATGAGCTGCTATATATTCCTAACAGATGTATAGCAACGAGCTCTCAAAGTATGCTGGTCGCACGGATTATTCACCGGTATGAATGTTAAAGAGAGGTAAAGAGATTCCTGTTCGGCCCACCTTGTGCGAGTGGGAGATGAAAGCTTTATTTAATTAATTAAAGGGCTTAAGGCCCTGTCCGCCCAAGCTGGGCCCAGAAAGCCCGGCCCACGGGAATAAGGCCCGTGGGAAGGGAGAGGTATAAAAGGGAGAGAGAGAGAGAGAAAAGACGTTGGTTGGATTCATTCTTACGCACGTCTTTTCTCTCCCGCGCGTTTTCTCTCTCAAAAGAAGAACAAGGCATACGGCTTCTAATTCTTCCCTTCAAGGCTTCATCAAATCGAATTCGACCGGATTCTCTTCCTCCATTGGCGTCGGTGTTTAATCTGTGGCTAACAAGGTACGCTCGAATCCGTGGTGTGCTTTACGATCGGTGATACGTGTCGTTTTCTTGGGCTTGCGCTTCCGCTTGAGTTTAGGGGTTTGATTTAGTGTCGAATCCGGCTTTTTCGGGGATCGGCCCTGTTATTCCCAACATTGCTCATAAGATCATACATGTTCCCCCGCTCTTTTGTGTCTGTAGGGTCTCGTTAGAGAGCATATATTATCTAATTTTGATCCCCTTCCGTTCACTCTTTGCCCGGCTTATCGCCTAAGTTGCTTACGCTGATAATACTTGCGAATAAGGTGCTCTTAGGTTTTTTCTGTCTTCTTTTGATAAGTAATTATATAATTTATGTGGAATATCGGCGAATATAGTGTGAGTGTTAAAATTTTTACACAAATGGTCTTATCCATCCTTGATTTAAGAGTTTTAACCACTCTCTCTTTACTAACCATCAAAATTCATGGTTGTACAAGGCCCCTTGTTGAAAATTTCTTTTACCCCACGTATGTTATAATTACTCTATTAGTATTAATTTTTTAATTTATGAATTATTAATTGGAACGGAAAATATTACTACACGTGAATTAGGGGTGGCAATGGGACAGGCCAGGTGCATGGACTGCAAGGTGGGTGTAGGGGGTGGCGTCCTGCTCCACATTTACTAGAGATGCCCTATCCCTGCACCATGTTCTGAGCGGGGATATATATGTACTCCATTCCCAACCGTAGCAAGTATGCAGATTTCCTTGTTCCACTTGCCCCATTCCATAATAATTTCAAGATAAAAAAAAATTAATTAAATTCTTCAACAAGCATAATTATATATATATATATATATATATATATATTTATATCGATATTATCTCTCAAAAAAAATTGCAAGTTGAATAAATCATATGGGAAAGAAATACGAATTTGGAATCCTTAGATCCATTACCATAAAGTTTAGTTTGGAATATTTCCATGATAAATCGATGAGAAAAGGGATTTGAAGTATTTAAGTTATATTGAAATCTATGTTGAAAATGAGGAACATTATATTACTAAAATAATACAATTTATGTGAAGGAACAAGGTTAGGACTAGAAATCTCCACGATTTAGATATAGATCGTGCTTTGGGCTTGTTCGTGGGTTGGGCCCGAGCGTATCCATGTCCCTCCTCCGACTCCCATGGCGGATAGAAAATTTCGTCCCATTCCCACTTAAAACTCCCTATCCACTTTAATTAGGGCGAGGTAGCGTGGATATTTGCCATACTTAATGTGAATCGATACACCAGTTCCATTTTTGGCATTTTATCATGATTTCAAAATTAATATAGTAATTTTTTTAATAAAGTGATCTATTTATCTATATGTACATGTTATTTGTTTGCATTTGCAATGAACTTTTTTTTACACCTTGTAATATTTTCTAAAATCACTACCAGCTATTCAAATATAAAAGCTCATGTAGATAGATGGAGCTATTGTTTAATATTTAAACATTCTAATATTCCTCTCAAGTGTAAGTTGGACTTTGAACTAAGATTAAAGCATTATATATATGATAAGGGAGATTCTGGAAAGATTTGAACTCAAGATGTGGTCTTTTGATATCATGTGAAAATTTATGGGAGTAGTGTTGCTTATTTTAAAAACTTACGCTGACAAATGAATATATTTAAATATTTTGACAACCTATGTTTCCCACATGATAAAGACCTTTAAATTGGAGTTTATAGTTTTGATATACATCCTCTTGTTTTTTATATTTTCGTAATAAAGATAATGCTTTTAAATATTTGGATATCTGTTTTATATTTACAACTACCACCTTTTATTATGTTACAGAACACCTAGAAAAAGAAGATTGATTATTAAATAAATATACTATACCACAAAGATATTTGCGATACTTATAATGCAACTATTTGGTATTTTCTCTATGTACATACGTACATACATATGTTTGTATTTATGTATTACTCTTGTCTAATTTTGATTTATGAGCAATTTAATTGTATTGTCTCGATGAATGTTAAGTTTTCATAATCAACAATTTTACCCTTTAATTACCTAGATATATAATTGCCTTACTAGCTTAGCTTTCAAAATGAACCTTTTCCAATGCACAAGAAAATTAAAGTAGAAATATGCTTATATGCTTGTAATTGATGTCACAGAATTACAGGTTGTTTTTAATATCTTCATTTATTGAGTTTCCTTAAACATCTACAGGAAAGTTTTATAAAGAAAAGAAATTTCAAACATGCTTTTAACATTGAAGAAAATAAATGCTATTAAGATACTTATTAATACTCGTCTATTAAAGCGAGAGCCGTGTGGCTAATATAATGAGTCCGGGCATAAACGTAAGCCAATGGTCCAGTGACTCTTGGCACGTTTCTTTGGTCATGATTATCAATGAAAAGTGGAAAAAAAAAAAAAAAAAAAACTGACATATTTCTTTCTTTACATAGTTTGTGTCAACAAAAGATGTTTGCAGCACATACAAATCTCGGTGATGTACTTCATGTCTTTATTGGTGGGATGTGTAGATACAAATAAATCATATTATTTCTTTTTCAATCTTTTGAACAAAAAAATTACTACACAAGACATTTATTTATTAATAATTTTTCAACAATGACATCCCTTACTTAAATTAATAGTTCACATATCAAATGTAGCTAATAACTAACTTTAAGATGACTAGTGGGCAAGTAGTCCCAGGTTCTAGTGCCACATACCATTAGGTTCAGTCCTTAGTCATGAAACCATTACATTAAGATGACTCTGACCCTCTTTCTTCCTATAGAGTTCATTCTATTCATTCATAGTTGACACCACGATCAAGTTGAGTCTTTACCAAGTTAAGTTGCTTCTTGGGCTTGGGAAAGCTATTTGGGCAACTTAATTTGCAAAACTTTGGTCGTATAATTTATCAGCAAAATGAGCACTTGACTTTTGACAAGCCTAAAAGCAAAAGTGAAGAACTTCAATTTGATGACTATGTCCCTCTTTCTTACTATAGAGTTCATTCCATCCCTTGACAGTTGACATCATGATCAAGTTAAGTCTTTACCAAGTTAAATTGCTTCTTGGGCTTGGGAAAGCTATTCGGGCAACTTAATTTGCAAGCCTTTAGTTGTATAATTCATCAGCAAAATGAGCACTTCACTTTTGTCAAGCCTAAAAGCAAAGGTAAATAACTTTGATTTGATGACTCTATCCCTCTTTCTTACTTAGAGTTCATTCCATCCCTTGACAGTTGACATCGTGATCAAGTTGAGTCTTTACCAAGTTAAATTGCTTCTTCAGCTTGGAAAAGCTATTTGGGCAACTTAATTTGCAAGCCTTTAGTCGTATAATTCATCATCAAAATGAGCACCTCACTTTTGTCAAGCCCAAATGCAAAAGTAAAGAACTTGAAGTTGATGACTTTGTCCCTCTTTCTTACTATAGAGTTCATTCCATCTCTTGACAGTTGACACCACGATCAAGTTGAGTCTTTATTGAGTTATATTGCTTCCTAGGCTTGCAAAAGCTATTCAAAAGCCTTTAGTCATATAATTCATCAGCAAAATGAGCACCTCACTTTTGTCAAGCCCGAAAGCAAAAGTAATGTGACATCCGAATTTCGACCCCGTCCGAATATATGAAATGGACACCTCGTCAACGCGTCGATGGTCCTTTTTCTCTGAGCTGATCACTCACGAGTTAACCAATCTATTGGGTGAAACCGTTAAGTGATATAACCGCGGTAAAATCCCTAAAAGCTACTCAATAGGTCGGATCGGACTAAAATCGCGTTCGGCCGATTTTAACCATGAAATTGAATTCGGAGTCGGGAATCGGACATTCGAGCATGTCACGTTCATTTATAGGACGTCATCTTGTCTTTCGGAGAAATTCCATCGAGTTCGGGACTTTTATGAAAAATCGATTCGGACGTCGCATAAAATTAGCGGAAATTCGATTGAGCTCATTTGAATAAAATTCTAACTTCCGCATCGAGCTACTTTGACGAGGAAAGTGTGGAAATTTCGTGGGCTTTTCTCACAATTAAATTGGACGTTGATGTGGGAAATTACATAAAGAAATTGAGGTAATTCAATGAAATTCGGAACTATGGCAAGGAGGGTGCAACAATTGCATTTAAGTTGAATTATTTGTGAGTATTAAGGCAATAAAGTATTGGGGGACATGCAATTAATTAAGTGGATTGAAATTGTGGAATTTTCTTCCCTCATCCGTGACTTCTTCAACAATCCACGCCAGCTGCTTCACGTCGCTTTCTTCATTTGAAGCCAGCTCACCCGCTCGCCCTTATCTCCTTCGGCAGCTTCTCTTGCACGCCAACATCCCCGCGAACTTCCTTCTTCCTCACGTCTCTTCACCACCGAAGCCCCCCTGCCACCATTTCTGTGACGACCCAAGCGGCGGTGCGGGAGGGAGGAGGGATGGCGGTGCGTCCGCGCCTCCGGGCCTCGGACGTGCGCAAGGGAAGGAGGAAGGGATTCCTCTCCCTCTTGTCCCACATCGCTTAGGGAGGGTTCGGGCGCTTTATAAGGCTTGGTCCCTCTTAAACTTGTGCGACGCGTTTTAAAACCGTGAGGACTCAGTGTCCAAAGCGGACAATATCACACAAGTGGGACCCGGGATGTTACAATTTCCCTTTCTCTTGTTCCCCTGCAGCGGCCACACGCCCCACCGAGTTCTCTCTCTATCTTCGTTGCCCATGTTCGGTCAACTCAGCGCTCAACAAATCGGTTTGTTGACCTTGCAGTCGCTAGCTTCGTCCCCGTTTCTTCCTCCCACTGACAGCGAGCGTGCCCCATCTCGGCCTCCGTTTGTCGACGACTCCGCACGTCCCCAGCAGCAGTTCGGCCAGCAAAGTCTTCTCGCGTGAAGCCGCCCACCGATTTTCCTCTGCCACGTCCAAGCTGCCACGCTTTTGTTTTCATCCCCACCGGTCAACAATCCTCTCCACCCAGCTCTTTGGTTGACCATGCAACTACCCGTTTGTTCATCAAGCAGCCAACGAAGCCCACATCTCCTCTGGCCGTTCACGAAGACCGAAGTTGCCCCGATTTCTTCAATTTTCCTCAACTGAAGCAGTCGAGCAGTCCAGTGTCTTCGTCCAACGATCCACCGAGGCTGCTGCCGTTCGCCCATCCCCACACGGCCCGCAATCTAGCGAGTCTTCATCCTCCAGCTCACGTGAATTTTTAGCCCAGCAGTTGGGCCCATCTCCAGCAACTTCAGCAAGCCCATTTCAGTGAAGTTCAGTCCAGCAGCCCAGTTTTTGAGGCCCGCTTCAGCTTGGTCCATTTAAGTTGTAGCCCATTTTCAGTCTTGAAGTTCAGCCCATCTTGGGCCCGTAAAGCAAGTCAGCCCAGGTTCGGCTCAAGCCCAGCAATTTGCTGTGGGCTTGCAAGGCCTTTGGGCCCGGCCAGTGATCGTCGATATCGCCGAAAATTTGGATTTCGGCCGCCGTTGCGCCATCGCGGTGTTTCGGTCTTCGCTTTGCCAAGTGAGTTTTACTCACTAATGCTTTCTTAGTTTGCTAATTATGCTTAGGGGTTGGTTAGATTTAATTAAATGCAATTAGGTGGTTAGATTAGTCTAGAACAATTAAATTAGTGACTTAACGATGCATGTTAGGTGGTTAGACTTAGTCATTAGCAAGTAGAGACGTACTTTTATTTATTGAATGCATCTCGGGATTTTTCCCGATCCGTTATGGCGTCCAATCAGGCATTATGGGCCTAAATTGGATTTTTAGTATTTATTTATTTATTTTTCGAAATTAATTAATTATTTATTTATTTTCCGGAAATTCAACCGGGATGGCTGGTGACCAGAATTTTATGCTGATTGTCATGGTGCAGTCCGTTTATTTAATTGAGCTCTATTTCATGTTGAATTGAATTATTTGTGAAAGAAGGAATTATTCTTTAATTGAATAATCTTTGATTATTAATTGAAAAAGAACTGGGCATCGGTTGATAATGCCAAAAGGATCTGAGTGGGCTACAGAATATGGTGGGATTTATAAAAAGGAGATTATTATATTTTGGCTAGGGCCGATCGTGTACCACACACGACATTTTATCGGAAATGATAAAATTGGTTATTTGATTGTTTGCTTGGAATGACATGTATACCGGCTCGATGACTCCACGGAGCATCTTGAGACAGGACGGTATGATCTACCGGCTCGATGACTCTACGGAGCATCTGGAGACAGTACGGTATGATAAATTGTGTGTATACCGGCTCGGTGACTTTATATGTCATCTTGAGACAAGACGGTATGATCTACCGGCTCGATGACTCTACGGAGCATCTGGAGACAGTACGGTATGATAAATTGTGTGTATACCGGCTCGATGACTCCACGGAGCATCTTGAGACAGGACGGTATGATCTACCGACTCGATGACTCTACGGAGCATCTGGAGACAGTACGGTATGATTTGATAGCTCGATGACTCTGTATGTCATTTGGAGATAAGATAATATACTATCTATATATCACCTAGGGTGAGTAGTCTTGGATGTTGATCAGACTTATAGAAAGTATAGAAGGGGTCGATCAAGAGATAATTTGGATGACATGTAATCGATTAGGTCGATTGATCGATGATTCGATCTGATTGGGTGATGTAATGTGATGAGGTATATTTTATATATATACTAACTTGCAGGAAGGAGCTGAGGCCAAGGTAAGTCCTCTAACTCGTGATGTGCTTAGGCAGCCTAAGGTATATTGGCTTACTAATCGGGTATTAGGGGGTAGAATTCGCTGAGACGTGGTCTCATTGGTTATTGAATAACCATTTCAAGACCCCGCTGAGGAGCTGATGAGGAGGAGTCTGAGAAGGAGAACTCGGAGGTGAAACTTAAGGAGAAAGATTTTTGGGAGAAGAAGATAATCCCGAGAAGGGCCTTGAGTATGGCCCGGATGGGAGAGTTTATCTTATTTTGAAATCTCCTTTTTGATGTGATTAAAGTTTAGAGTAAAAAGTTGTAGAGTGCTCTGGTTTGTGTTTTGTATAAAAGTTTGGTTATAAATTTCAATATGAAAAATATGGCCCTGCTTTTCTATCCCATTGTTTTATTGTCTGGGATTTATATCGTTTCCGCATGTGCTTAAGAAAAGAAAGGGTCGGCGATATATAGTCCGGGATATCGCATATTAAAATCGACCAAGAGAATGATGTGTGCGTGCTCGAGGATCGGGACGTGACAAGTAAAGAACTTGAATTTGATTACTCTATCCCTCTTTCTTACTATAGAATTCATTCCATCCCTTGACAGTTGACACCACGATCAAGTTGAGTCTTTACCAAGTTAAGTTGCTTCTTGGGCTTGGAAAAGCTATTCGAGTAACTTAATTAGCAAGCCTTTAGTTGTATAATCCATCAGCAAAATGAGCACCTCACTTTAGTCAAGCCTGAAAGCAAAAGTAAAGAATTTCAATTTGATGACTTTGTCCCTCTTTCTTACTATAGAGTTCATTCCAACCATGATCAAGTTGAGTCTTTACCAAGTCAAGTTGCTTTCAAGCCTTTACTCATAACTCATCAGGAAAAAGGAAACTTCCAAATAAAGGCCTAAAGTATCCTCATTTTCTCAAATAAGGGCCTAAAGTGAAACTTGTTTAAAATAAAGGTCTCAAGTGCCCTTATTTTCTTAAATAAGAGCTTGTAATGATTATGATTGTTTCAAATAAGGGCCTAATCTTGCTAGCTTGTCGGCTAGTAAAATATTCCAACGATTAGGGGTATTTTCATCAAATGTTTTTTTAATTAAATTTTAATTAAATTAGATTAGAAATTTAAAAAGTTAATTAAAATTTTAAAAAGCTAAAATATAGGCAAGAGGGAGCTCTCCACTTGTGGCCGTTGACCCATCATTCGGGGTTTGGGGGGGGGCGGTGGCAGCGGTGATAGGTGGGAGGGAGCCCTCCCTCTTGTGTGTGCTATATATATATATATAGTTTCTTCAGTTTGTTTTTTTGAGAAAAAAGAAAAAAAGAAAGAAAAATGAAAATAAATTTAAAAAGTTAAAAGAAGAAATTTCCCTTCACCAGTTGATGAGTTCAAGCCCTTTTCTAAGACTAATATGATTACTTCAAGTCCTTATTTAAGAAAATGAAGACACTTCAAGCTTTTATTTGCAATAATATCTACTTCATGTCTTTATTTGGAATTTTCCCTCAGCAAAATGAGCACCTCACTTTTGTCAAGCTTGAAAGCAAAAGTAAAGAACTTCAATTTGATGACTCTGTCCCTCTTTCTTACTATAGAGTTCATTACATCCCTTAATAGTTGACACCATGGTCAAGTTGAGTCCTTACCAAGTTAAGTTACTTCTTGGGCTTGGAAAAGCTATTCAAGCAACTTAATTTGCAAGCCTTTAGTCGTATAATTTATCAGCAAAATGAACATACCTCACTTTTGTCAAGCAGAAAAGCAAAAGTAAAGAACTTCAATTTGATGACTCTATCCCTCTTTCTGAGTTTATTCCATCCCTTGATAGTTGACACCATGATCAAGTTGAGTCTTTACCAAGTTCAATTGCTTTTTGGGCTTGGAAATGCTATTCAGGCAACTTAATTTGCAAGCCTTCATTCATATAATTCATTAGTAAAATGAGCACCTCACTTCCCAAAAGCAAAAGTAAAGAACTTCAATCTAATGACTTTGTCCCTCTTTCTTACTATAGAGTTTATTCCATCCATTGATAGTTGATACCATGATCAAGTTGAGTCTTTATTAAAATTGCTTCTAAGCCTTTAGTCATAACTCATTAGCAAAATGAGCACCTCACTTTTGTCAAGCCCGAAAGCAAAAGTAAAGATCTTGAATTTGATGATTGTCCCTCTTTCTTATTGTCGAGTTCATTCCATCCCTTGACAGTTGACACCATAATCAAGTTGAGTCTTTACCAAGTTAAGTTGCTCCTAGGGCTTGCAAAAGCTGTTCGGACAACTTAATTTGCAAGTCTTTAGTCGTATAACTCATCAGCAAAATTAGTACCTCACTTTGTCAAGCCCGAAAGCCAAAGTGAAGAACTTCAATTTGATTCCCTTGTCCCTCTTTCTTAAGAGTTCATTCTATCCCTTGACAATTGACACCTTGAACAAGTCAAGTCTTCACCAAGTCAAGTTGCTCCTTGGGCAAGTTATCTTTGCTGTAATTGTAGAGGCTCATGTTATATTTTTTCTTGGCTGGAACTTAAACATGTACCTGCCGGTGGTTCTGCATGAGTCGAATTTCCTTGTTCTTCACTTGGTAGTCTCGCCATTGGGTTGCTCTCCTGGTTAGAGTCTTTCAAAAACAAAGTAAGCAGAGAATGCAAAAATGGATAAGATATTCAGTTATCAAAGAGTTTTAGCCTCCGTTTTTCTTTGGGGGGGGGGGGGTTGGGGGTGTGTGTTTCATTCGTTCCTTTTTTTTTTGGTCGGTCCTACTCTACTCCTATTCTAACTCTCGCTCTTAGACTTTTACCCTCCTCCTTGTAGGACGTGGGAGTTAAAACTCACTCCTGAAACTAATTCATCCCCACCCCAACCCCCTGAGAAGGTGGGGATTCAAACCCCCCACCTCCCCCTTTCATGTTAGAAAGGTGGCCACCGGAGTAAATTTCATTCGTTCCTTGTATACCTCCCTTAAAGTAATGGTGAGCCTCTACAATTACAACAAGCAAGCACATCTTTTTTCTCCACTTTTACGGCAATTGGATTAATTGAGTGTAAAATAGCTTATCCTTGGGAATATAGACTAGTCCTCTACTGCTGAGCTCCACCTTCGTCACGCCTGGTTCCCCTACATATGCCCACAGGACTGAGGGTCCTCTCTCTGGCATCAGGGAGTTCTCATGAGTCTTATCCCTCACCTCACCATTCCAACGAGCTCCCTCACTGTAACACCAGCTGAGCTTCTAGAACAACGTTCCACAGTTGCCGACACCTACTCGACCTCAGGCGATCGCCGGCATTGGCTCGGACGAGTTTGGTCGAGAGGCTCTGTTTTCGGATCCTCAATTTTCGCCATTTAAAAGCTTGCTCTTCTCGTTCAAACATTTATTCATCCAGTCCTGAAGTTCCAGACGCTCATCCCGCGCCTCAGTGGCTGCCATGGAAGCACTGGTTTAGCCTAAAACTGCCCTTGCAGAGACGGACTTGACAGATCCCTGTCTTGGCCTTTTTCCTTGATTCGAGTCTTCCGCCGGCGACTCACTTCACGGAGGTGCTTCGTCGTCGTGCCTTTATTCCCGATGATACTCACACATACAGTGGCACCTCGCGTAATCGTCGAATTGGCCTTCGATAGCCACGGTATTACTCTGCTCTGTTCTGCTCTGTTTCCGTGTCGCTGCTCTGGTTCGCCCTGTTGTTGCGAGTATAGAACGCCCAGCTTGCCACCATCGCTGATTGCTCAAAAACTGAACATTCGCTGGGATGGAAAGCAACAGCTAAACCAAATATGGAGAGAATCAGAAGATACAAGAAAAAGAAAACGCACACGGAAAACAGGGAGAGTGGGAGCACTTGGTATATCAGTTCATTTCTTATAATTTCTGCAGAATCGTCACCACTTCTTGTGCACGCACACTTGGTATAGGAGAACTGGGGATGAAGAGAAGAAAGTGTTGGAAATTAATCCTCAGAAAACAACACTGCTTGTTGTAATCAGAACATCAATGTAAAGAATATGATAACAACTTCATAATATCCTTCCTTTTACCAATCTTGGAGAAGAAGAAAATAAGATATCACTGAAAAATAACATAAAATTGGAGGTGAGGTATGGATATCCGAATCTCCTTAAGGCGATTAGTTCCTGCCAATGGTGCTCCGCAGATTCACGAACTATGCCTCCCAAGATACAACACCTCGAACCTATTTGGATTAGCACTATGCAAATAGGACTCTGTCGAACCGTTCAATTGAACCAGCACACCCAGAAAAAACAGAAGAGTTGAAACGTATATCAAAGCTCTTTTGGAATCGAGTTAGAAAAACCAAAAACCAAAAACCAAAACCCTAATGAAGCTCTATGTTCCTATCTATATATAGAGCTTTTTAGTTCATGTACTACAGAGATACATGAATTAAATAGACGCGTGTATCCACGAAATTCATAAATAAAGAGATACGTGAATCCAAGAGATTCATGTATCCAAAGATACGTGAATTGAAGAGATTCATGAACTCAATAAATACATGAACTAAAAGATACATAAATCTAGGAAATTCATGAATTCAAATAGATACGTGAACAGAAAAATTTAGGAAATCATGAATCCAAAAAAAGATACGTGAATAGAAAAAAACGTATCTTAATTTATTAGCTTTCGTTGATCCATTAATCATAATTATAACCATAATTATAACAATCCCTCACATTAATGGATCAACAAAACATTTTTAACTCGAAGGAATCTGAGCATGCCTGTTGAAATACACCGCATCAAGATAGGTAGCTTTCGCTTTGAACCTTCTTTAGTGAAAGCTTATCGGACTTACTTAACTAGTCGATGGACTAAGCCTTGAATCGCCAGTTGTTTGTGTAAGCCTAGACAATAAACCTCACATAGAGTATTTCCAATTCAAGATTGGTTCTCGGTTGTGTTCGTTCTTTCGGCCCTGAACCTCTTGGGATTCATGCGTGCTTTAGAAAATCTAGCCTTTAAAAATTTTCATAGAGTCGGCTAGCTCCACGTATATAGGTGCATTCCTATTAAAGATATCCTACCATATCTTACTTGGATGTTATATTCCAAGTTATAGGAATCATTAAACGCATAGCGTACCCTTAATAACACTGTAGGAAAGCATTGTTGCATCATAGGAATGGGAGACAGTGCTTACACTAGAGTTTCCAAAATTTGCGTTGTCCTATTGAACCTAGACCATGGGATCTCCAATCGCATAGGTTAGGTTTCCACCCTGGAATCTCTTTATTGGGTTAAGGCTCTTAAACCCATTCCCCTCGATGCGCAGTTTATTTGCTCTTTTGACAAACCTTTTGTCAGTGGATCCGCAAAATTTTCCTTTGACTTTACAAAGTCTAAAGAAATGATTCCATTTGAGAGCAACTGCCTTACAGTGTTATGTCTACGACGAATATGTCTAGACTTACCGTTATAAATCACATTATGCGCCCTTGCAATTGCCGCTTGATTATCACAGTGTATGCAAATTGCAGTATAGGTTTTGGCCACATTGGAACATCTTCTAAAAAATGTCAAAGCCATTTTGCTTCTTCAGTAGCTTTATCCAAAGCAACAAACTCCGATTCCATTGTAGAGCGTGTTATTAGAGTTTGTTTAGAGGATTTCCACGACACTGCAGCACCTCATAGCTTGAACACATATCCGTAGTTGATTTCGATTCATCAGAATCTAAAATCCAGTTGGCATCACAATAACCTTCCAAAACAACTGGATATTTGCCATATTGTAGAACATAGTCTTTTGTCTTTTTCAAATATCCTAATACTCTCATCAAAGCATTCTAGTGCTCATGACTTGGGTTACTGGTATATCTACTCAGTTTGCTTATTGAGTACAACAATTCATGATATACATGATGCTGTCGATTACTTGAGAGTATTCCAACTGTCTAACACTATTTTTAGTGTTCTTTCTTAAAGTTAGGTGTGGAAGAAAAGGATTGAAAAGGATTGTTTGCATCTTTAATGTCGAATCCTTTAAATCTCTCAAATACCTTTTCAATATAATGAGATTGTGTTAAACCTAAGCCATCAAAATTCCTTAGAATTTTGATGCTGAGTATAACATCTGTGACACCTAAATCTTTCATCTCAAAGTTCTTCTTGATAATGTTCTTGGTGATTTTGATGACCTCAATGTTATCTCCAAGAATTAATAAGTCATCAACATATAGACAAATAAGTACATATCCAACTGTAGTGGATTTAGTGTACACACATTTGTCACACTCATTGATTCTATACCCTTTTTGAATCATTACCCGGTCAAATGTCTCATGCCATTGCTTAGGAGCTTGTTTAAGTCTATACAATGATTTGACAAGTCTACACACTTTATGTTCTTGTCCTTTGACCTTGATCCCTTCGGGTTTTTCCATATAAATCTCCTCGTCGAGATCACCATTTAAGAATGCAGTTTTCACATCCATTTGATGTATTTGCAAATTGTATAGTGAAGCTATAGCAATCAACATCCTTACTGATGTTATTCTTGTGACAGGTGAATGAGTATCAAAGTAGTCAAGACCATCTTTTTGTCTAAACCCTTTTGCTACAAGCCAAGCTTTGTACTTATCAATGGAACCATCAGCTTTTAGTTTTTTCTTGAAAATCCATTTACATCCAATTGGTTTATTTCCAGGTGGAAGATCAACCAATTCCCAAGTATGGTTACTTAGGATAGAATGGATTTCATTGTCGACAGTTTCTTTCCAGAAAGGAGCATCTGGAGATGACATTACCTCTTTATATGTTTGGGGCTCACCTTCTAACATGTATGTTAGAAAATCAGGTCCGAAAGATTTTTTGACTCGAGACCTTTTACTCCTTCAAAGTTCAGTTTCTTTGGCCACAACTTTATCATTCTCAAATTTTGATTCTCTAAGCCTTTTCTGAGAAAGTTTTCCTTGATTTCTTTTTGCAGGATATATATCCTCAAAAAATTCAGCATCCCTTGATTCTAGGATTGTATTGACATGGATTTTTGCATTTTCAAATTTATGAACCAAAAATCTATATGCGCTACTATTTTGAGCATAACCGATGAATATGTAATCCACCATTTTAGGTCCCAACTGAGTTTGTTTCGGAGGAGGAATCACCACCTTGGCCAAGCACCCCCACACTTTTAGAAAATTGTAGGAAGGCAATTTTTCATTCCATAACTCGTATGGAGTTTTACCTATCTCTTTGTGGGGTATTTTATTAAGAATATAATTTGCAGTTAAAACTGCCTTCTCCCACAAGTTCTGAGGTAAACTTGAACTCAAAAGCATGCCGTTAGCCATCTCCTTTAGTGTCATGTTCAATCGTTCGGCAACTCCATTTTGTTGTGGAGTATAAGGTGTAGTTGTTTGGAGAATTATTCCAAAGCTAGCACAAAACTCCTTGAAATTGATTGAACTATATTCTCCTCCTCTATTATGAGGCACAGAACGAGATCTTCAAGGCTCATCTCCATCCGTTTGTGCTTCAAATAATTTTGAAGTCTGACCAGCCCGAAGGCAATTTCACAATCATAGCCGCCATTTGGAATGATTCACTAAGTATCATTCCCTTAGCAGAAATGTTGATCAGAATTAATTGTAATTCTTGAACCTGACTCATGATAGATTTAGAATCCACTATCTTGTAGTCCAAGAATTTGGCAACCACAAATTTCTTGGTGCCAGCGTCCTAAGTTTTGTATTTCTTTTCTAAGGACTCCCATAACTGTTTAGCAGATTCAATATTACAATAAACGTTATATAGAGAATTCACTAAACAGTTAAGAATATAATTTCGGCATAAGAAGTCTCCATGCTTCCAAGCCTCCAATGCACCAAGCGTTGTGACATCTTGCTCATTTGGACTAATTATCGGGCACACCTCCGATAAATATTTTGTTAAATTGAGCATGGTCGATAGAAGAACATCTTCTACTGCCACTGTTTAAAGCCCACTCCAATGAATTTCTCCGGTTTCTCATTAGCTGTAATTGGAGGCGTTGCCATCATAGTAGGCAAAGTTTGTTGAACTATCCCTCCAGAAACGGAGACAAAAGCCATTTGGCCTATACTGTTCTTAAAAACAGTCTTGGGCATACCAGTCATATGACTTGTACCCGCATCACCAAAATTGGTGTTGGCCTAAGGGCCTGTAGCATTGGCTGCTACAAATTCAGACCACGAGAATTGAACATCTTCCATAGCAACGGTCGAATCGACCATAGGAACATCTCCCGAGACATTTGGGACATTGAAAGGCACTTGATTGTTTTCAGCCATCTCAATAATCGACAAGAACAACAAAAAAGTGAGTGCTAATCGCTTTAAGATTGTTGGAAATTAATCCTCATAAAACAACACTGTTTGTTGTAATCAGAACATCAATGTAAAGAAGATGATAACAACTTTATAATATCCTTCCTTTTACCAATCTTGGAGAAGAAGAAAATAAGATATCACTGAAAAATAACATAAAATTGGAGGTGAGGTACGGATATCCGAATCTCCTTAAGGCGATTAGTTCCTACCAATAGTGCTCTGCAAATTCACGAACTATGCCTCCCAAGATACAACATCTCAAACCTGTTTGGATTAGCATATGCAAATAAGACTCAGTCAAACCGTTCAATTGAACCAGCACACCTAGAAAAAACAGAAGAGTTGAAACGTATATCAAAGCTCTTTTGGAATCGAGTTAGAAAAACCAAAAACCAAAAACCAAAACCCTAATGGAGCTCTATGTTTCTATCTATATATATAGCTTTTTAGTTCATGTACTACAGAGATACATGAATTAAATAGACGCATGTATCCACGAAATTCATGAATAAAGAGATACGTGAATCCAAGAGATTCATGTATCCAAAGATACGTGAATTGAAGAGATTCATGAACTCAATAAATACATGAACTAAAAGATACATAAATCTAGGAAATTCATGAATTCAAATAGATACGTGAACAGAAAAATTTAGGAAATCATGAATCCAAAAAAAGATACGTGAACAGAAAAAATGTATCTTAATTTATTAGCTTTCGTTGATCCATTAATCATAATTATAATCATAATTACAACATAAAGCTCAGACTGAAATTTGCAATTATATTCGTGAATAAATGCCGTTCCTCCACCGTAAATGCTGCAGTAAGGAATACGTAAAGCCAGCCGGCAAGGTTCTTAAACTTCTTCGCATGGTCTTTCTCGGAAAAAAAAAACGAAGCGGAAGGAAAAGAAATTTTTTTTTTTGAACAGAGGAAAAGAAATTTTTTTGGATCGACAAGAAAAGTGATTCAGACAATCACTTGAAAACATAAACAGCAAATTATGAAAGAGGAGAATACGAACGATCATGCCTGTTTTTCGAATCAACGATCATAATCCACAGTCACAAAGTGATTTTCTAGGATTAATATAAATACTAATAAACATGAAAATATAAAGATCATTCTGTCGGGATTTTTTATTTCCAAAAATTACCATCTTCAGTTTGCCAGGTGCAAAGCGCCAAAGTGCCGATCTTTGTCTATAAACAACATGCACTTTTTCTTTTTTCTTCCATTCTGTTTTCCACCAAATTCAGGACTAATCAGAATTATTATCTATCATGATACTTACGCGTTAATCTTATAGTTGAGAGGGAAAAGGATACTGATCTCCTACTACTCTGTATCTATGGTGCGCGTGCGCGAACGAGAGTGCGAGCCAAACAAGGTCCGGCCACCCTCGGCAATGGCGTAGGGTGTCAACGTACGTGCAATGATAATTTGACCATCACTTCAAGCATTTCTGTCTATTCTTTGAATACAAAAGCTAACATGAACAAGAAAGAGATATAATTGAAAATCCATTTGATTAAAATGAGTTTAAGGATGATATCAAGTGATTAGTACAAAAATTAAAGCCTCTGTTTTACGTGGTCTAATTGAAATAAAATTAGGAACCCAACTGATTGAAAAAAGAAAGATAATGGACGATAGGTAATCGATAAATGTTCAGCACCTTTGGTCTAATTATCCCGAATGCAATATCTTAAATGTTCATTTTAATGATGATGCTTAATATATGAGTAAATCTATAGTTACTCTAAAAGGAAGAAAGAGAAAGGGCCTGCGCTGATTTCGGTTCTCTCTCTCTTTTCTTCTTCTTTTTGTTGTATTCCGATCCATCTCTCCACTCAAAATCAATTTGCCAATTATGGGTACGAAAATTACTAAAGTTGGATTTCTAGGCGGTAGACTTTTGGTGATTGTCGTGACCTTCCTAATGGTGAATTACTCAAAAAAGGCTATTGGATTATTAAGTCCAAAGACTTGGCACGGACCCTCCCAAGTCCTACCAATCGCGACTTGACACTAAGAAATTAACTCATTTAAACATGCAATTATACTCAATTTGGAGCCGCCACTAACCAATTAGGGTTGGTTAGAAACTTAAGTAAAGTATGGGATAATACTTTACTTTTGCGAACCAGAGATTCAATAGGTCCGGGGGCATGGTTATACTAGAAAAATCTAACGCCCTTTCAGTACCTTGTCATTTTAATTTAAAAAAATATTTTGCAGGTAGTCTTGATTAATTTTAACCCGAGTTACTAACATGCAAAGGGTGGTCATTTGGGTACACAATCAATGGAATAACATTCAATCGATCAAGTGATAAATTGTAAGAAATTGTAAACTACAACTTTATTAAGGTCCACTCTCTAATAAAAACTTACAAAAATGCTAATCAAAATGCATGCCCTAAACATGATTTCTAAATGACATGACACCTAATTTTTCTTTTTCTTTTTTTAAAAAAAATGTTAATTATATGCGATCTTAATCTAAATTTGATATGCATGAGTTTTACTTTAATGACATATGAGATGCAATTCATGTGACATAATTTAAATCATTACAATATTTGTGTGATCTAATTTACATAACCCTAAATATGCATGTGCTATATGATATGAGATGAATGACATAATAATTCTATATGCATGTTCTTTTTATGATTTTTTTTATGATTTTTTTTTAATGTATGCAACCTACACTAAACAATGATGACATAAAATGGGATTCATTATGAACTAACCTATTAACTAACCAAATAAATGACCTTTTGTGTTTTCTTTTCTTTTTCTTTTTTTTTAAATTACTTAATAATTCTTATTAAAACAACATAATGATGCAATAACAATCTTTGGCTTTTCTTTTTCTTTTTTAAAAAAAAAAACTGCACGGCGGGAATATTAAAACATTAACTTATGACCCACTAACTAAAGCTCAACATGTAGTATGCACATTATGAAATCTATATAACCTAAATAACATTTTTTTTTGTTTTGGTTTTATTAAAAGAAAATTATCCTAATTCTATATGACTCTTAAAAATTAAAATGCGTTGCTTTAAACATGAGATACGTATGGACTTAAATACCTAAGTTCTATAATACATGATATATGATGAGCAAATAACAATGACACGCCAAAATAAAAAAATCCATCCATGCAAAGCAATTCATGAATTTTGCCATAAAAAGTCGAAATAATCAAAAATATAACCCGATGTCTTGCGGCTCAATATTTTTGATTATCATGACTTAATATGACCAATTTCCTAAATCGGGTAATGATAATAAATCAGAACAAATCAAGTTAGAATAAAAAGAAAAATATTAGTCCAAATACTCAAAATAAACTTAATCTAAAAATCTACCTAGTCTACCTCACGATTAACTTGAGGAATGGCGAAGAAACAATGGTGGTCGAGCTATGATGGTGGTTCGGTAATGGGTCACCGCTCGAAACGGGGCTGTTCGTCGGAACATCGGCGAGGCTCGGGTAATAACCGGACTGCAACAAAAATAGGGGAGGCAGCAGTGGCTCGTTCGGGTGTGCAGCGGCGAGCGGAGGAGGAGCAGCAACGTCGGGCGCGGGTTGTGGCATGAGCGGAGCGGTTTGCGGCTCGAGTGGAGCTTCAGGTCGGCGTCGGGACTCCAGTGAAGGCAGGCGGTGGTGCGGCGAACGTCGGTGGACGGCGAGTGGAGACAGGGGCGTTGATGCTCAAGCAGAGGCACCAAATTCTGGTGTTGCTGCAGTCGGTCGAGCGGTGTTGCTTGGTTGCAGCGCTCAAAGGGGGGAATCACTTGGATCAACGTCGGGCCGTGGGCGTCGCCGGGCGAAGGGCACGTCGGAGGCGAGTAGTGCATGAGGTCTAAGCGCTGCAGTGGCGTCACTTGGGTCTTCGTGGCGGTGTGGAGTCCGGTAGCTTGATCGGCGATGAGGGCTGGTGCGAGCAGCAGGCGGCAGGCTCGCGGGATTGCAGCAGAGGTGGCACGGAGAGACTGGTAGCACAGGAGCTCGGTTTGGGCAACAGCGAACGAACTAGTGAGGAAGAAGAACATTTTTCTTCTTTCCTCCCCTTTTTAATTTTTCTCTCACCTAATACTCTCTCTCACTTGTCTCTCTCACTCTCTGTCGAACCCTCCCCCACTCTCACCTTTTTTGACTTTTCTCTCACAAGAACTCTATCCCCTTTTGTGAATGCTTCGGAAACTCATCCCAAAAGTCCCCCATTAAACCTCACCATAGTTTGCCAAATTCTCTCGCCATGAAAACACACGAACACTTTTTGCTAATTTATTTAGCCCTCCCCCATGCTTGGTTCGAAGCCTCGCATTTTATAGTGGAAAAGCTCAAAGTTGTTGAAGATTTGCAAATATTCACTCAACCATCCAACAATAAAAAGGTTCCAAAATCACATAACCGCTGAATTTTTTTAAAATTTAGAAACGAAGAAACGTGTTCAACAAGAAAAATGCTTCATTATTCAATTTTTTTTTGAAATCTCCCTCCACAAACCCAAATATTTTATTTTATTTATTATCCTCTATTTTAAAAAATAAAATAAATAATAAATAAATAAAATAAGTTTGATCCTGAATTAGGTGTCAACAGCGATCCAAGCATAATTGGCAAAGACCGGCAAGGCCAATTGAAATGGTAACCATGCATTTTAAACAATGGTTGAAATAATACACACACATATATATTTATATTATGTTATTACAAAAATCTCTACCATAGATCAAAAATTATATTGAAGGTTTTCCATTCACGGACAATATAAATGATTTTTATGCGAGGCTCTCTCGCTCTACTTCTTCCTTCATTATTTTTTTTCCTTTTCCTATAGTTTATGATTCCATTAATCAACGCTGTTAAAAATTTTGTGTGGTGACTTACATAGACATTGAAAGGCAATCGGCAATGATGTAGTGCCATTTGGTCGCAAAATTATCTTAGGTGGCTAAAGTTACAAGGACGAGGCCATTTGCTAGTGTCTCTCTTTGTTCCTCCATAGGAATTGATTTAGGGTTTTCGGGTTAATGCCGATCGATTCTCTCTCTTAAGGAAGCTCGATGCATTGCTGAAGCTTGATTTGTTTGAAGCTTATTTGCTCGTTGAAGGCGATTTGGGGGCATAGGGCCTCTAGTATAAAAAGGGATGCCATCCCCCTCATTTGGAACCATCCAACCATTTCAGTTTATCTAAGGCTCATTTCTTTCCAGAGCTTCTCTCTCTAGAAACTTTCTCTCTCTACAATTGTGGTGAGCAAGCGAGTGTGCGATCGATCGGGCAAGGCTTGGCTTAGGTGCCTTGACGATCCAAGTTGGTCCGAAGTGCCTGAGTCACCGCACGGTCATGATCCCAATCGATCGGCCTGTGACAAGTGGTATCAGAGTAAATGAGGGATCTATTTACAGAGATTGAGGAGTACCGACTGTTCGAGAGAATGTCGAGCCAAGAAGCTGTCATGGATGGAGAGGCCGTTCAAGTCAAGCAGACTTGTGGCTGAATGAAGAAAACAGAAGCCCCAATGGACACCGTAGCTGCATTGATGAGAAGCTGGGGAAGGTCTGGAGTGCCATGGTCGAGCTCATGGAAGGACTTGACGAAGTGAGAGACCACATCATGGAGGTTGAGGTCTCACTTCGTGAAGACTTCACGACTGGCATCAACCAAGCGATGGCCCCGCTGCACAACAAGGACAAAGCCCTTGAAGCATCGATCGATGTATTGAAGGAGCGTGTCCAAGTGATCGGAAGTAAGCCCCTGTAGGGATGAGGTTGAAGTTATGAAGGTGGAGATCCAAGAGCTCAAGACCGAGCTCGCCCTGTGCAAGCTAAGCATTGCCAATGGGTCGATGCCTACACAAGCAATGCCCAAGCTTGAGGTGCCGAAGCCTAAAGAATTCAAAGGCAACCAATCTGCCCAGGAGGTGGATAACTTTGTATGGAGCATGGAGCAATACTTTGGTGTCGTCAACATCCAAGATGAGTTGATCAAGGTAAGAACCACTTCCATGTTCCTTTCCAATACCCCAATGCTTTGGTGGCGCAATAGGTGTGATGAGACCAAGCGCGGCGCCGATCCCGTGGAAACATGGGATGATTTCGTGAGGGAGTTCAAAGACTACTTCTTCCCCGAGTTTGCTCAACAAGAGGCTCGTAGCCAGCTCCATTCCCTCGAACAAAAGGGCACGATCTGAGAGTAAGTGAAAGAGTTCGCGGAGCTCAAACTCCAAATCCGCAATCTAGGAGAAGAGGAGCGTTCATGGATGGACTCAAGCTGTGGGTGCAACTCTAGCTCAAGCGATGGGATGTGATGAGTCTCGCGAGAGCGTTAAGTGTGGCCGAATCTCTCGTTGACCTCACCAAAGTTGAGCCAAAGAACCGAGTAAGGGATTGGAGGTCGGATTGATCCTCCGAGGAAGAAGGAAGAAGCATTCCCCGAGGCGCGCATGATCAAGGCGGCTGAGTCAAGACATGGGGGGGGGGAAGGAACTTCCAAGCCGTCCTTCCAAAGTTGTCGACCACAAATGGACTACACGACGAGTAAGTTCGATCAACTATCGCCTTCTCCTTGCTACATTTGTAAAGGTCCACATTGGACCCAAAAGCACACCTAAAGCATGATTAACCCTCTAATCAAGGTTTAGTGAGTTAAACTCACCCAATTAACGAACCAATCGGACCAAAATGACGGGGACGTCGTGGGGATCGACTTTCCTCAACGTGGGCCAAGCTTTCGGGGTCGAGAAGCCGGCCAAAATAAGCCAAAATCGATCTGTGATGCCCATTTTTTTTGGCTACTGTGATGGCGCCGAAGGAGGGGGAAACAGCTCGGGTTGAGCTGGACAGGGTCGGTGGTGGTCCAGTGGAGCTCCGACAGGCTGAGGCAGGGGCGCATGGTGGTCGAAGGTGGCCGATTCACGGCCTGAGCTAGTCGAACAGCCGCCTAGGAGCAAGGATGAGTAGGGCAACGGCGGAGGGAGGTGGAGACACGCGGGTAGCAGCAGTGCTTGAGGACGGCGTCATGGCGGCAAATAATGACGGTGGTGGCGTGCGACGGTTCCAGGCAACATGCGGCTTCTCTAGCTTGCTAGGTTTCGTTGAGCAGAAGGAGGGGATGGAGGAGAGAGTCAGCGATAGGAGAGAGGAAAGGGAAGGAGGGGGGCTGGCTAAATGCGGTTTGGTGCGACGGTGAGGGCGTGCAACAACGACGAGCGGAGCTGCTGGCTGCTGCTTTGGCTTCTTTGATTGTTGGGTGTGCGAAGAAGAAGAAGATGGAGAGAAGAAGAAGCGGTCGCACAGTAGGGAGAGGGAGGAGAGAAGTGACGGAAGAGAGAGAGAGAGAGAGAGAGATAGGAGAGAGAAGGAGGAGGGATCACTTTTCTCTCTTTCTGGTCTCTCAAACATGGCCCACCATGTGAGTTGTCATCCACCCTTCAATTTCAAGACAAAAATGCCCCTTCTAGAAGCTTTTAGGCAGTCCAAAATGTTGGATATATGTGGCATACGAATTTGCAAGAGAAATGGCACAATTTGGACTTCAATTCTTCTTGAAACAATTCAATCTGGCCTCTGAAAATTCAACCGTTGAGTCCTCGGTCAAATTAGTATTTTTCCTCACTAATATAACCCACTAGCATCCCAATTTCGCAATCAAAGACAGTCCTCTGTAATTTCTGATCGAAAACGGCCTTATCTCGACTTTTTTCTAAAAAGTCTCTGGTTGCTGAAAAATCTTCTGAGACTAAGTCAACACTCCTAAAATGACCTGTGACATAACGGAACTCAGAAATCGGGTTCGATTTCACGGTTAATTTAGCGTGTCCTAATCTACCGGGTAGCTTTTAGGAATTTTCGTGTATTGGACCTGTGGTTGATTATTTTCAAGCCACAAAATACATCTTCAACACTTTGGCGACTCTCGATTGTTGTAGAAATCTCAAGGTTTCAAATACGGACATTGGGTACCAAAACGATAGAAGAATTGGTCTAGTGCCGATCGATAAAAATTGTGTAATTAGGTGGAATCACCCACACTTAATCACATACCTTTGTCGAGTCGACCTATCTCCAATTTCTAATCGATCTTACTGTGTCGTAATGATCTCTTGTAGATTTGCACGGTCAAGCAGTCGTTTTCTAGTCAAATTATCAAGTCTGATGCGTTAGAATCCCTTAATGGCTTCACCTGATGGACTAGTTATCCCATGAGTGATCAGTTAAGGAAAAAGAACTATAAGCACGTCGATGAAATGGCTGACTATTTTGATCGAAATCAAAACCTAAAATTCAGGTTGTCACATCGATGGTGTAGGATCGACTCCCGATGTGGACATTCGAATTGGCAGATGGAAGGGCAAGCTGGCATTTGAGCTAACTCCTCTTGATGATTATGATCTCATTCTAGGAATGCAATTCTTCCATAGCGTGAGGTCCATGATCGACATGAGGACCAAGTGCATCATGATCCTCAACCCAAAATGCCCCGCGATGATCCCCACGATGAAAGGAGTGATTGACACAAAGACCATTGCCATGATCTGACGCCTCGACAAGAGCTTAAAGGTTGAGAAGCGCATGCACAAGCTGCCATCCATGGAAAAGTCGAAGGTAGAGTTAGATCCTCCTACTCCAACTCACGATATGCCGATCCAAGTGCTCTTCCCCGAGGTTGAGTGCTTGCCACTTCCTATGGCCAAGCTTGAGCTGAAGATGGAAGGGTGTGGTCCATCGTTCGTGGTTGTCCAAACCAAGCAAAATTGAAAGAGGAAAGCTCGTGCTCGTGCCAAGAAGGCTGCCCTTCGAGCTGTGAGCGACGAGGGTGTCACTCAATTGAGTGGGGGAGAATGTCACGACCAAGAGGTTTCTGCAACTAAAGAGCCATGCCTTTCCATGGAGGACCTCTTGCAATCGCTAGGATTCCCAACAAGACTTCTTCTAGAACTTTCCAAGGGCGGGCGATACGGTAACTGAGCCAAAGTCTAGAAGTCTCTTGTCATTAGTGTTGGTAGTTGGTAGGTTTGGCGATGCGATCTCGTCCACCCGATAAATTCTTGATCAATGGATGTAATCAGAGGGCCTCTAGTATAAGAAGGGGTGCTCTTCTCCTCATTTGGAACCATCCAACCATTTCAGTTTATCTAAGGCTCATTTCTTTCCAGAGCTTCTCTCTCTAAAAACTTTCTCTCTCTATGATTTGGGTGAGTGAGCTAGTGTCCGATCGATCAAGTAAGGCTTGGCTTAGGTGCCCCGACGATCCAAGTTGGTCCAAAAGTGCCCGAGTCGCCGTATGGTCATAATCCCAATCGATTGGCCTGTGACAAATTCCTACAAGCTGCCTGTGTAATGATCGTAACAATGCTACTTATTCTCTCTTTCCAAGCATTTGAAATAGTCTAAGTTGTGCTCAGAACTTGGACAATTTGTACAAGTATCAAGTTCAATTGTTCCAGAAAGTAAGATACTCATCTCTTTGCTTGATAAGGACATAAGCAGGATACTAGCACTTTGTTCTTCAACTTTATCTTATTGATAGAGTTCCTTGTGCTTCCTAGTGCCTCAGCTTGTATATTTTATCTTGTAACGGGATTGCTCCTTGCTTACATGTTTTTCACTGAATAAAATCTTACTTATCGAAGTAGAAAAGAAAAGATAATGTCTGATTACGAGCCGTAATGATGAGCGACTTACTTATCTGAATTTGATGTTGTCCAACTCGATTCTTCCTTTGATTATGTCTTGCCTTTCCCCAAACCCAATCTTTCTTCATCTTCTCATCTCCTTGTGTGTTTACGCGTGCCATAGTTCCTTTTGACAATAACATTCTATTATCAAATCTCTTTTGCTTTGTAGTGATCTTTCATAATTGTTTGCAGATATTACCAGGGCGTCCCTGAAGCTATTTCAGACAGAGAGTAAAGAGGCGATTGTGCCTGCTGATCCAGAATGATATAACAAGAATAATATGAATTCTTTGTGGTTACAGAATTCCTTCATTTTTCAGGAATAGGATTCTCGGTAGCCACATCTTTTCATTCCAAAATGGTAGAATCTTGGCTGCTTGTTCTTTTTGGTTGTAATCCAAAAAGATTTTTTCTACTTGGTGTACAGTTTCAACCCTTTTTGACAATCAAGATGCCTTTAGATTCAACGATGAATTATTATTCAATTGTGGCTATGATAATTGGTCATGCACACTCATTATATCAATGAATTGTTTGATACTAGCTGCAGATATGGAAAATTCAGGAAAAAAGAACTAGTTGAATTTAATTTTTTATTAGCACATCTTGGGAAACTTGAGAAAATATTGGGTACAGCTCGGACTCTACCATGACAAAATCCGAATACACTCACCGGCAACACGTGTCGCCTGGGCCCCACCGCTCCAGAACTCGTGACACCCTCCCCCTCTTGCCTCTCTCCTCTCTTCCCTCTCTTCTTTTTTTTCTTTATTTCTCCGCTCTTGCTCTCTCTCCTGTCTCCTCTCGTTCACGCCTGCGACGACGCCCTTCTCTCTCTCCCCTCTACTCTCTCGTCCGACGACCCACGCCGCCGTCTCCGCCCCGCCTCGTCCATCGCCTCCGCCTTCGCTTCCGCCTCAAGGAATCAAGGACATCTACTTCCAACATCTTCTCCGGTAGAGACTCACAAAAGTATCCCCATCCTCGTCAAGAGTATTCGGCCTAAGATCATCTGGATCTTCGTCCATGGCAGCGATTGCTCCAAGACCTGCTTATTAGCATCGATAACTCTTAAAAGACGAAACTTTTTCAGACTCTGCACATATGAAGTATCCACAGTCGCCAGTTAAACCCGGAATGAAGTAAACAATCGTTGCTAAAAGCACAAAAAGGGTCGCATTAGCTCAACATCGAAGTGCTCCAGTCCTGGAAACTAATACACAAAAACTTATGAATTGCTTCTGTCGTTATGAAAACCCTAGTCCTCTTCTTCCCACGTAAAAGACCCAAATGCAGCACAGATACCCACCAAATTTAGAAAAGCAGAAAATTAGTTTTCGAAAGGAATCATTAACCCACAACCAGAAAAATTGCGAGCAAAAAGGGGAGATTCGGAACTGGGTATGAAAGGTCAAAGCTTCGTGAACCAAAATGAACCAGAGAAAACAAGAAGGGAACTAATAGTCTCCTAATCATCTTGTTTACAAGTACAAATTGTTATGGCTAAAATATCACCTAGAGGGAATGAATAAGTGATTTTGTGGAAATGAAAAAAAAGAAATAGATATTGCAACGGGACAACTTCTGATGAAGTGGTCATATCTTACTAGTGCACAATTTTATTATGGAAAATTAAAAGAGTAAGAGATAGAGAATTGCACACTCAAGATTACAGCGGTTCAGCTTTTGCAAGCATATGTACACTCTCCCGCACTACATCCAATTGGCTGAAATCCACTAATAAGAACCAATCAGAGGTTACAAGATATGAGCTTCGAATACCTAGGCTCTTGTGTAAAACTCCTCACACCCTCTCGATCTCTAGAAGATTACACAATTTTGCTCACTAAGTTGAATATAAATGATTACAAACACTCTTTAGACTTTAGAATTAAAAACTTCAATTCTCGTGAAAGCGAATTATGTTCCTTTTGCTTTGAGACCTCCTCTTATATTCCTCTTAGTCCAAGCTGACTGTTGGACATATCTCCAAGAGGATCATCTAGCCAATCCACCCGTTGGTTCTGGATCTGGTTGAGAAGATCTTATGGCTTCAAGATTGTCGAGGTTGATGCTTCCCATAAGATTTGTTGCCCATACGTCGGGTTTCCAAAAGTTGAGTGTTTATGTTTAGAAAGAATAGCTCGCCTTAGAAGTTTGAGGAAAATTTAGAAACTAGAAGATTTTTATGAAGACTTTCATTTTGAAACTCCTCCAAAATGTAGCAAGTAATCCAGTCAATTTTTCACTAGCTGTTGCACGAGAGATTTATTCCTTCCTAGCCCATTAATTAAATATCCAAATAAGAAAGTGACATCAACAATTCTGATTTTGATCGCAGTCATCAAACTTTCCTCCTAAAAAAATATTCTTAATCAAAATACAAGGTCGCTAAGTTTTGTCAATCATTGAAATCACTAAGGGAATGTTTTCTTCAACAATCTCCCCATTTTTTATGATGACAAAATTTTGTTTGAGCAAAACTTTTAAAAGATTAAGAGAGATGAAATTTAAATAGCTTTTTAAATAAAGCCAGCACGAAAATACTATAAGCATGTTTGCATCAAAATAAAATTTTAACAAAAACTCTTATAGTTAATGCTTTGAAATAAAAGATAACTGTTGAGAGAATTTTAACCGATCCCCTTTGCTTTTGCAATGCTCAAAGTCTAAGAAACCTGTAACTTTAGTTTTGCTAGACCACCACTTTCTCCTCTTTTTTGCCAACAATGAAAAATATAAGATTCCAAATATAATACTATTCGCAAATCAAAGTACCAATGTCAAACAAAGTGTGAAATAAAAGAAAAACAACATCAGTACACAACCAGATTAGACTAGAGCAAAAAACAAACCAAATTGGAAGAAATAACGTAAATAGAGAGTTATTTAGAAGAGGATGGCTAGTTAGACGCAAGGTTTTGGAATGGGTGTTGGAGAAGGAGTTGGAGATGGCAATTTGTGTTCTGGGGCCAATTGAACAAAAACATAATATTGCATATTCTCAAGAATCCGCTCCATGGATGTTATTCTATTCTCCAGTGTTTCAACTTGAGTATGGAGAATGATAGATAATTTCTTCAGCTCTTTTTCCATCTGTTCTTTGTGTTCTATCATCCTTAGCAGAGTTTGTAGAAAGAGCTTGTCTTCAGTGCTGTCTATAATTGGTATCCTCGAAGGATTAGTCTCTAGCCCAAGTTTCAACACCATATCAATGTCCTCTTGCCTCTGTCTAGCAGCTTCATATTTCCCCTCGACATTTGCAATTCTTTTTCCTTTATCTTGCACGACTTGGTCAGGAGATACAATAGGAGCAATAAGTGGTTCACCACGTATACTTTCAGTTAGAGTAGGGATTTAAGGAAATATAGCAATAGGGATATCAACAACATCATCCTTTGAAACCAGACGAGTGTCTTGATAGATTTCTTGAGGATCTGGTAGATTAGAAATAACGTCTTCAATCACCATATTAGGAACTTCTTGGCTTCGTGGAACTTTTTCATCACCAACAATGGCTTCTAGATCAACAGACATCTTTTAGTAGTATCAACAGTGATCTCCAAGGGTTTTCAGAAAGAGGTTCCTTAAGATCTTCTACACGATAAAGCTCCCTCTTTCCTCATGAGTGTATGCTACAACTCTAGAAGAATCATCGCCAACATCATCGATACACAAGGCAGACTCCTGTTCTCCAATAATGAATTGTTGTAGGGCTGGTTCCTTATGCTCAGTGATAGTTTGCTCCAATATAGGTTCTTGATGTACAGTAGCATCATTAGCAGTCTCTGGATCAGTAGTGAGATCAACGTCCACCATGCTGGTTTGAATAATAGTTTGCATAGGTTGATCTATAGAATCCTTCTGCTGATATTCTTTAGCAATGATATTCTCTGTCTAATCTGCAGCCACATCTATTCCCGTCCCTCCTTTAGCTTCAATCTCATCCTCAACATCATTAATGCTAGGTTGATATGCATCAATAATATCATCCAAGTCAACCGTTTCTTCTTCATATTCAACCTGCATTTCCTCATTAAGCCTTTGCAAGAAGGCTCAAGATTGTTGTCTTTGTTTAGCAATCCTCCTTCGCTTTGTGGGGCGATCAATTGGTTCTGGTGCAATCTCTTCTGCATTAATTTGCAAAATTCTTCTTCTTGTGTTTTTCCATCCTTTAGAGGTATACCTGAAACTCATCTTCCGCATCATTTGCTCATCTATCTTCAGTGAAGGTAATTGATATTTCCTTACCTTCTTTGGAATCTCGATTCCTAGTTCACAAAAAATCTTCGTTATTACAGAACCATAGGGCAATTGCCCCTTGTTCTTCAGTACTGTTCTATACATATGCAAAATTATAAGATGAGCAATAGAGAAAGATCTACCATTCAAGATAGCCCACATCAGCTTTACTTCATACCGAGAAACATCAATTGTGGAAGATCCTTTTGGTCTTAAGCAATTAATAATAATATTGTGAAGTACAATTGCTCTTAAAGGAAACAACTTATGAGAGACATGAGATTTGTCATCTCTGGTAAAATCAAGAATACCATATAGTTGTTGATATGCAACATTAGGATCGATGTCAATCGGCTCAAATTCTGAGAACCTAACACCCAACAGTTTAGCAAGATCCCAAGCTTGAAGCAAATATGATTTGTCAAACACTTTGAACTCAATAGTGTCGACTGAGTAAAATGAGAGTGTTGAATAGAAATATGCAGTAAGAGCAGGGTATGTGGGATATTCAGTCACTCACAATGCAATTAGGAGTTGATCATCAAAGAACTGCTTAACATGTATACCAGTGGATTCAAAAAAGTTAAAATCGACCATTCTCTATTTGATAACTCCTTTGTTCATCAGGGATATGAAATATTGCTTATGTGCTTTAGATTTAATCAAGTTGTTAGCCTTATCAGCATCTACTTCATACTCAGTAATTCTTCTATGGAAACTAGCATAAGACTTTTCATCTTTATCCTCTCTTTTGCCATCGTCATCAGTTCTTTTCTTAGTGGCAGAAGTCTCGGTCACCTTCTCCTTTCCTATTCTAGTTTGCATAGCACTCGAATCACCAGCACTAGTGGGATGAATGCTTTGAATAGGATTAACAAACATAAGTTCAAATGCCTCTTCACTTGCAAACCCATACTTAGCCAGTAACCAGGAAATCAGTTCCTCACTGTCTCCTAAAGCCTTAAGAGTCGCAATGGTTGATCTTAACTGAGAAAAATCTAAAGAAGGTTTCGTACCATCAACATTGGCAGAGGAGTAGAACAAATCGAAAAATTTTGGGCTTCCTCTAACTCTCGAATACAATCCTGCAATCTAGTTTGATCTCCGTGAACCAGAGGGTCTGGTCTTCATCTTTGAAGCAGATTTTGGGGCCATTGTTTTGAAATAGAGGGAAAGTTTCAATCTTTTACAGGGATGAAGAAGGATAGATGAAGGGTTTTTTTGGCAAAGATGCACTCGAGAGAAAGATGAAGAACGAAGGGAGAGAAATAAAAACAACTTCCTTTTAGAGATGAAACGACATATTTGAAAAGAAAAACCGAAATTTTTGGAAAAGAAAAAATGTAAAACGGTTTTTTAAAATCACACAATTTTCAAAGATGTAATTTACTCTGCAATAAGTTAAGTAAGACAATTTGAAATTTGCAAATAAACCATATAATTTCCAACTTTACCCAATAAGATTCCTAAAATATTCTTACCATCAAGAATTTGAAATTCCCAAAAGTTGATGTACTCAGCAGCCTCTGACGAACCCTATTCTTAATCACTTGAAGTAAATGGGTTAATAATACCAAGTTTATTGCAAATAAAATCAAACGCTTTCTTGTCAAGAGGTTTTGTAAAGATATCAGCCAATTGATTTTGTGAATCAACAAATTGAATGTTCACTTTACCACTATTGACATGATCGCGTATAAAATGATGCTTGATTTCAATGTGCTTGGCTCTGGAATGTAAAATTGGATTCTTCGTCAGGTTAATGGCACCGGTATTGTCACATTTAATGGCTGTATTTGAGTCATCTACTTTGTAATCCTTCAATTATTGTTTCATCTAGAGGATTTGTGTGCAACAACTTCCCAAAGTGACGTACTCAACTTCAGCGGTTGATAAGGCAACCGTTGATTGCTTTTTGGAGAACCAAGAAACAAGCATCTTGCCTAACAATTGACAAGTTCCAAATGTGCTCTTCCTGTTAATCTTACATCCTACAAAATCAACATCAGAGTATCCAAATAACTCAAACTCTAATCCCTTAAGATACCAAAGTCCTAGAGAAGGATGAGAATTAATATATTTGATTATCCTTTTTACTGTAGAGAGGTGAGACTCTCTGGAGTCTGATTGAAATATGGCATATATGCATACACTAAAAAGGATATCATGCCTTGAGGCTGTGAGATATAGCAGAGAACCAATCATGCTACTGTATAATTTATGATCAACTTTATTGCCATTTTCATATTTATCGAGCTTTAAAGAGGAAGACATAGGAGTCTTTGCTTTCTTCGAACTTTCCATGTGAAATTTCTTCACCAGTTCTTTGGCATATTTTTCTTGAAAAATAAACGTCCCTTCTTGCATTTGCTTGATTTGCAATTCGAGGAAGAAATTAAATTCCCCCATCATGCTCATCTAAAACTCATCCTACATTGACTTGGCAAATCTCTTGCAAAGATTTTCATTAGGTGATCCAAATATAATATCATCAACATAGATCTCAACTAATAAAATTTCCTTACCTTCTCTAAGAATAAATAAAGTAGTGTCAACATTACCTTTCACAAAGCCATTTTGTATGAGAAAAGTTGTTAACCTTTCATACCAAGCACGAGGAGCTTGCTTCAGACCATATAAGGCCTTCTTCAGTTTGTATACATGATCAGGCTTTCTAGGTTCTTCAAAACCTGGTGGTTGTTCTACGAACAATTTCTCTTTAATGTATCCATTTAAGAAGGCATTTTTCACATCCATCTGAAAAAGTCTGAAACCATGGAAACACACGTAAGCAAGTAAAAGTCTGATCGCTTCTAACCTTGCTACTGGTGCATAAGTTTCGTTGTAGTCAATTCCCTCTTCCTGCGAGTAGCCTTTAGTGACCAATCTTGCTCTATTTCTTATGACTTTTCCTTCATCATTGAGCTTGTTTCTGTATACCCATTTTGGTCCTATCACAAGATGGTCCTTTGGTCTAGGAACTAATTCCCATATTTCATTTATGCAAAATTGTTGAAGTTCTTCCTGCATTGCTTAGATCCGGTTTTCATTTGATAATGCTTCTTCAGTACTCTTAGGTTCAATCTACGAGATGAGCGCTAAAGTGTTGACGGCTTTTTAAGAATTGATCTAGTTCTAATCTTATCATTGATGTTTCCAATAATCGAGATCTTTCAGATGACTTGACTTGTGCTTCCGGTTTCGTTGAATCTATCATCGAGACGTTGTAGGTTTCTCACTAGCTTGCTCATCAGCCTTTTCGGTTGTTGAGGCTGTTCATATGATTTTGATTCCTTGCTATCTTGTTGCGCTTGAATTTCATCAGAAAATTGCTCTGTTTGATCATAATCTTCATGAACTTGAGAGTTCTCATCAAATTTCACATTGATAGACTCCTCCACTGTGTGAGATCTTTGATTGTAGACTCTAAAAGCCTTGCTCGTAGTTGAGTATCCTAGAAATATACCTTCATCTGATCTTTCATCGAACTTACTAGGCTGATCATTCGCATTTCTCAAGATATAACATCTACAACCAAAAATTCTAAAGTATGAAATGATTAGTTTTTTTGCCTTTGAAAAGCTCGTAGGGGGTCTTTTCTAAAGAGGATCTAAGAAAAACTTGATTTATGATATAACAGGCTGTTGAGACAGCTTATGCCCAAAAGTGAGATACAATTTTACTTTTTATAAGAAGGGTTCTTGCCATATCTTGCAAGGACCTATTTTTCCTCTCTACAACACCATTCTGCTCAGGTATGTAGGGAGTCAAAAAATGATGCTCAAAACCGTTTTCTTCACAGAAGTTTTGAAAACTTTAGTTTTCAAACTTTTCCCATGATCAGTTTTAATGCAAGAAATGGAATATCCTTTTTCGTTTTGAATCTTTTTGGAAAACTTCGAAAAACAGAAAAATGCTTCATGCTTGTGTGCAAGAAAGAAAACTTAAGTGTACCTTGTGTAGTCATCAACTATTACTAAGCAGTACCTTTTACCTCCCAGACTTTGCGTTCTTATGGGTTCAAAGATATCCATATGAAGAACCTGTAAAGCTCTGTTAGTGCTAACAATGTTAAGGGGTTTGAAAGAGTTTCTTACCCTGTTATCCTAAGGCACAGATTGAGCAAACTTCAAATCTTTCAAATTTAAGATCTGGTAATCCTTGTACTAATTTCTTTGAGGAGAGCTTCGCTATTATTTTAGTGCTTATATGTCCAAGTTTCTTGTGCCAAAGATCTTTTTCGTCCTTGATAGAGACCGGACACTAAAAGTTATCGTAGTTATATATAATATATAGATATTTTTGTGTCTTTTTCCAATAAAAGACAACTTCAAATCTTTACTTGTGCCTGAACATTTGTTTTCTTGAAAGCATATTTTGTATACGGCATCACATAGCTAGCGATCTTCGATAAGATTATAGTTCGGTCCTTTGACAAGAGATACATCTCTTATCATCAGATTTCCAATTTCAACAGTTCCTTTGCCAATTATTTTTCCTTTATTGTTTCCTCCAAAGGAAACACTTCCTCTAGTAATTCTCGTGAGCTCAATAAACTTACTCGAGTCACTGATCATATGTCTTGAGCAACCGCTATCAAGATACCACTTGTTTTTCATTTTCTTCGGAACTTGCAAGAATGAAGACAAGTTCATGTCTTCTTTTGTACCTATATTTGTTTGGGTCCTCTTTGGTTAGAAGGATCGGCCATACTTAGAAAATTCCTCCGAATTGGCTTCCAACCTTTGGAACAGTCATTTTCATAATGATCATGACATTCACATATTGAACATTTAAGGAAGTTTTTACCAATAGGCTTTACAAACTTTTTATTAAGATGATTTTCGTAAAAAAATTTTGGTGGTTTTTTATTCTCTTTTTGTGAGTCGGAAAATCATTTTCTTAAACCTTTTTGTTTTTACATCCAAGTCTTGATTTATTATAATACAAGATTTGAATCGACAAAATGTGCTCCAAAGCTTTTGAACCAATTGAAAACCTTTTTGCAACATCTGAGATTTCCTTTTTCAAAGAATCATTTTATTTTAAAACATGTTGACACCTAAATTTTACCATTTTATTTAGGGCTTAATCGCATACAAAATTAGGAATTAGTCGTTAAAAAAAAGGAAAAAGAAATAAAAGAAATAAAAGTTTTTTTTTTAATTTTATTAAAAGATATCGTGTTTTCATTATTACACAGAGTATTAAATGGTCTTTATTTTTCCTAAATTGTCATAAAAAAGTAAATAAATTTTCATTAAAAAGTATAATAAAAATCAAATGAGGCCATGTAGAAGGTTTTCCTCATGCGTGGGCTCGCCCATCTATCTCTTTTCCTTTTTTCTCTTTTGCACTTGGGTTGGCCCATCTCCTTTTATTTCGACCCGCCCCATACGAAGATCATCTTCCTCCCCTCACACCAACCACGCTCCTACAAAAGAGGAGAAAAGAGAAGAGTACAAACAGAGGAGTAGAGGATCCCGGGGTTAGAGATCAAGCGGCCGCGGTAGGCTAGCAGTGGCAGAAGCCATGGGCGCCTGTCGTTGGCTGGGCTTAAAAGGAAGAAAGTAAAGAGAAGATGGGGGTTCTCGGCTGGTTCTTTGGTTCAAGCGAAGGAGGGAGAGCCGGAGAGAGTTGGAGTGTGAGAGAGTGAGCCGGGGAAGAGGAGCTTCGGAAAGTGGCTGCCTGTCGTTGGAGATCCGTCCACTAGCCCCGTCCACCACGGCCTTTCCCTAAACCAGGTAGGTCTTCCCCGTGAGCGTCAATGCCTCGTTTGTTTTGGGGGGGAGCGTTGGGTAGGACCTCGTGATTAACGAAGTTGGTGCGAGTTTTGGTCCCGTTAGTCCTCCATGAAACTTACTGTGTGATCTAGTATGCATGCTAGGAAGTTGGGTTTGTGCCCGAACCCCCATTGAGTTTGAAATCCCTCATTTGGTAGCGCATGCCAAGTGCTTGTGAAAATGTTTCAGTCAGATCCGCAACCACCTCCTCCAGCTTTGGTTTGCTTCTGAAGTACTGGTTATCGTCTCATTTTTTGGATTGAGGCCCGGTTTGTGTGAGTCTCGACCCCGTCCATGTGGTGCTATGGTGTGTATTCGTTTTGTGCACCAATTGGTAAATATTTCGGTGTGTTTAGGGTCTCGGTTGATCTCATGTCCTTTTTTCGGCTGATGCCCACTAAGTGTTCGTTAAAATGTCTGACTGAGCTTGTGTGCATTTTCTTTGATTTACGTTTGCCTCTGTACATCGGCTTGTCCATGAGGTAGTGGCTGGCATGCGTCGATGGCGTACACCTATATAAAAAAATTAAATGTTTAGAAATTCCACGTTTGCATGTATTTGGATAATAAATCATTTAAAATAGTTATTTATTCATATAAGGCTTTATTTTGAAGTATCTAAAAAATTAAGACTGATTTTGAGGTTACACTATTAAGTTGATGGAACAATTCATGCATCTGAGCTATAAAAAGAAAAATTAAATATTTGAAAAAGATTGCACGTATTTTGGTAATAAAATAATTGTTTATATAACAGTTAGATTCTATTTTGAAATACTTGGACGCTGAATGTTTAAGCTGATTAAAAAAAAATATTATAAAACAAAAAGCTTAAAAAGACTAATTTTTAAAAAGTTATATTCCAAGATTAAGCATATTTTGGTGTAGAATGTAAAAAAAAAGGATTGTTTACGTATGTGTAGATTAAATTTTAGATTTAAATTGATCAAAACATTCCATAAATAGATCTTTGCTAACAAGGTAGCGAAACATAATGCATAGTAATTGTTAAAAAAACATTGAGGAAATACATTTAGTATTGCATTGACCACCCTACAAATAACCAACCATAATAAAGACATACCCTCTCAAATCAAATTTGTCAATCACGTGATCGCATCCAATAATTATGCCTCACTCCCAAATTCTCTCGGGATGAAAGATGCTGGGTCCATAAGTGGATTTAACCATTTGATATAGTAGCGGAAGCTGTAGCACTAAGAATAAAGCCACGGGGATAGAGGTTAGTAAAATAATGGGAATGAGAATCCACTCCAATCTCTTATCCAGCACAATTGTGAGAGTTGCAGCAAAGGCCACCAGCATGAAAGCCAAGGAGAGGAAGAGAAAAGAAAGCCCCATTATGATCTTCTTAGGCAACGATTCAAGAAAATCTTCCCACTCATACTGCGAAGTTAAGATGGCTAGGAATAACATGATGGCCGTCACAGAGGAGAACAAACCTAATGTATCCGAAATTGCAAAAATCAGAAGAGAGTCCTTTCCTAACAACAATGGGATTCCAGTATTGTTGTCATTGCCTCCAGGCACAGTGAAAGCAGCAGCGAACAATACTGTGGCAATTAGAGTTGAGACAAGCATACATGAATTTGCTGTGTCCTTCACCCACTTCTCTCCTTTCTCAAGCAACTCTTTGTGGTTCTCCACGAATGCATTCAAACATGTCATCCGCTTGCCCTGGGTTGTCGATATGTAGCTGGCTTTCACATAAGGGATAACCCGACTTTCCACAGCCTATGCATAAAACTCACAAATAGGAGTTTCGATAAGTGGATAAAGTATAGAAAATTTTCCAAAGACAAATGAGGGAACATATTAAGGAGATTAAGACTTAACCAAGATTTGATGCAGAATTGCTTAAAGTTCAAGTCACATGTTTATATCTAGATCATGTCGAAAGATAAGCAACAAAAAGAAAGAAAGAAAAAAAAAAAGGAAACTTCTTATTATGAAGAAAGTAATTAATATCGATAATAGATTCAATCGATAGCGAGAGGGAGCGAAATTTAAGGCCACACTTAAAATTTTCCTCTGAAATATATTAATGTGAGTCTGAAGTGAAGAAGGTGTAACTAGATTGAAGAGAGAGAAACATTATATTGAAGAGAAGGATATTTTGGTCAGTTAATTTTTAAAAAAAGAAGGAGTGTCAAAACAAAGATAAGGAGTGGAATAGCATGTCCCTATGATAATTGGCATTAAACGTGGTTATTAAATACATGAAAATAAAGATACTTACCTTATACCATTGGATTTCTCTTTGCATAGTAAAAGCTGATCCGACCATGTTATTTACAGCATCGAAACCAGGGCGGCGGCACGATGCTACTGTAACCATAAGCTTTGCTGAATCTTGCGTTGTAGGTCTTGGGACTAATGACAACTCAGCGGTTGAGCTTAACTTCAAAAAGAGTCTAAGAGTCCTTTCTTGGCGAAACTTCACAGCATGTGTCGGCAAACTCCTACCATCAGGCCTAATCCAATTAAGCTCCGGGAAAAATTGAATACAGAGCTTCACGATTTCACTGATTCCGGTGCTTGTAGCTTGAAACAGCAAGTCCCCCTCTTCGAAAAAAATGGTGATCTCAGTGGTACTCATACGAGAAATTGCTATGCAAACTTGTCTTGCCAACTCCACCGCCGCCACGTGTCTCAGCTTCTTCTCGTGAACTCTCTTGATTATAGGAACTACAAAATGTCAAAAATAAAAGGAAAAAGAAAATGAAAAACGAAGGGCCGGCAATTGGACCAAGAAAAAAGTTCCCCAACTCTGGGTCCCAATTTTTTTTTAGACAACAAATTACATCTAACAACAGTTTACTAATTGTCGTAATTTCCCACGTTTAGAGCTTCGGTTGGCGGGTGATTGGGAAAACCATCTCATTCTTTTCTTTTTCCAAATCTTTTAAGAAAGCTATTTTGACTTTTTTTCCTCCTTTGGAATTCAGTCCTCAAATGCAAACAGTGAGTTTGTATCATGTCTGGATGAAAATAGAGTTGGATGTGAAGAAAGCAGAAGCGATTAGTGGGTAACTGAAGAAAGTGATCTTCCTTGAACTTCTTTTTTTTTTTTGGTTGGTATCTTCCTTGAATTTTTTTTTTTTTTTTTTTTTTTGGAAAAACTTCCTTGAAGTTCAAACGAGGTTTTATGATGTTAATCATAATTAAGAGAACATAATTATAAGAGTTAACCTAATAGAACAACTCTGAAAATAACCACGCTAATTACATTGTCTAGCTAGAGTAAATCATAGTAGTCTTTGCCTTTATAAGAATATTTTAGACAATATTAGTCAAATATGCATAGCAGCAAGTAATAAAAAAAAAAATCATATCAATCGTACAAACCGTTTAATTTGATAAAAATACGCAACGACTCTATTATGTTTCCCTTTTTGTTCTTTGACAAAAAGTAGAAGAATCAGGGACAAGGCTAAAGGGAATATTCAGGGGCATACAAAAGTTGCATGAAGATGACAAGTGTAAATACAGGCAAAGTTGTGAATAAATTTTGGGAACTACAGGATCTTTTGTAGGGGTCATGTGGTGTTTGGGCTAATTTTCACGTAATTTAAGCAGTCCACCTTTTCAGGTAATCTTAAGAGTGCATTCTTCCATATTGGCCTATGTATTCAGGACCTTATTTTCTGGAGTGCTTCCAACAAATCTGAAATATAAGATTATATGAAGAGGAGAAAACTCCTTTATTACTGAACAAACAGCTTGCTGGTATAAGATATATCACTTGGGGTGGAATTCTGGGATGCACGATTTTGTTGGGACCCACGAAATATTCTCCCACTATCATGGTCTTCTATCACAAGCCCTCCCAAACGAATTATTTTGATTTTTACTACCTGTTCCTATTCCTAATCTTCACACCAAAAGTTGCCAAATAAAAGTGTAAATTTACTATGTTAAATGCGATTAAATGATACGCTCATGCCTTCATCTATTGCAACCTTATTCACGCCAGGGGCTTGCCCCCAGTCCCATTTCCAATTCCCGCACCCTCTCTACATCTTCTTTCGTGTTGTATTGAGATGAAGTAGCAGCCATAGAAAATAATACTTAGGCTTTAGGCACTTCTTAGGCACTTCACCTGTAATGGAGGAAACGAATGCATGTGGGTTCATTGTTCTTATTTTTCTAGAAAGATTTACATGCTTGATAGAGATAATAAAGTGAACATGATTTCACCAATCAAGATTCAAAGAGAAGTCCTATGTTTACACGTAAACCCTATAGCATATCTTATGCTTAGATCATTTAGCCATATGAAAGAATTTCCTAGGCTATCATCAAATCTCACCTCAATTTACAATTTCACGATTCTTGTAATTAGAATTTGGTGAATATCGGAAATCTTTCAAAATTTAAATATATTAACACAGAAAATCATATATAACTTTGTTTGAGTTTGAATACTTTTGTGAAGGATTTTTATTAGTTTCGTCGACGATGTAAAGAGTAAGTTACATATTAATCGTTGGTTGACAAGAAAAAATTTAATTACAAAACTAACTTCAGCATGCATATCACTCATTTGATGATAAATGTGAAAATATTTTTTTTATGCATGCGACAGGCCTAACACAAATTCTTTTCCAAATTATAGCAAAGAACTAAGTAGGAGCTTTTTTCTACTTATAAAGAAAGTCGAAAACCAACGAGCCAGAGACTTTTAATAGGAGAGAGAGGGACAATGATAGAGATGGTATCTTGATACAATGGAAGTGTACCTCCAGTTTTGGCAGCATTCCAAAGTGACCTTGTAAGACATTGAAGCGCTACAATCAGTTTGCAAAGAAAACCTAGTCATTGGATATGAAATCATTGTTAGACCTCGTAATTTGTTTGTCACATTGTCCAATCAAGTTCTACAATACTTATGCACTTGGTTAAATCATATGTGGTTCCGAGGGGATAGCTGATCCATAAAGTAGTTCGATTTCAGGCCATTATTCAAGTAAAACTAGGTCAAGGAATCATAATACAAAGAAACAATCATTTCCAGTTTCTTTTGCTAGTATGGAGGAAGTCAATCTGAGAAGATTGACCTAAAGTTCAATATCATGAAAGATCTAAGATAACGCCCAACAGCAAAAATGCATACCCACCCCGATCCAGATTTTTATCCGTTGGTTTGTAGTTCAAGTCCACCGGAATACCTTCAGTTCGGAAACAAAAGAGCAGATGATGAGCTAGGTGTGATCATTTTGAAGGGAATCAATAATGAAGGGATGCGAGTGTAGGAATTATGGACATTTGTATATCAATGCTTCCAAAACACTGAGCTTGGTTCCACTGCGAAAGTGAGATGTCGTCATCGCTAACACAAACAGTATAGAACGGTCTTCACGCTTTGTACCTTTCATGGTCATTAAGTGAGGATACCACTCGAGTAGATAAAGGGTGATATCTATCCGAGTTCACCAGCAAAGTTGATCAGGAAGATAAGCCAAATCTAGAATGAAGGAAAAAATATATGGAATTGAGATAAGGAGTGATGGTGATCTTACCATGATGACCAGCGTAGGTGAGATTTATAATGGTCTCAATTGCATCAGGACTGCTAAAGGGATGACTTGGCTCATCGTCTGTTGTATTTTTTGCCAGGAACCAAACAATCTCTTTATGCATAGAAGCTTCCAGAGAAGATATTCCTAGAGGAACACGTCCATCCTTATCAGCAAGTTGCGTCAACTTAGGATTACTTCTAACTAATGCCTTGACCATCCTTATCCTTCCACACAGGACAGCATTGTGGAGGGCTGTGCGGCCATCACAATCAACCATTTCAAGCGCTTCCGGATGCGGAGACAAGAGCTCAACCAGGTTCTCCAAAAATTGGTCTTGTGCACTCAAAGCGGCTATGTGAAGCAATGTTTCTGATTTGCTTGTTGTTTTGGCCGTCTTTGAAGCAGCATCTTGGTTGAAAAATCTTGTAGCAAATTCCCAATCGCCCCTGAATGCAGCTTGCAACAATGGTCGGTAATAGGATACATCCACTTCCTCTTCGGAATTTTCTGCAATAGATGCAAACTTTTCAGATCAATCAGTTAATATTTTATCCTTGCCGACATTGAGAAGTTTCCCAGAAAAGAACAATTTCATGAAGGTCCACCCCAGACATTAATTTCACACTGAAAATAACTCTTTTGAGGGATAATGCACCTAGAGTGTCACGCCCGATCCTCAGAACGCACACATCCCTTACCTTTTGTTGATTTTAAAATGCGATTTCCCAGGACTATGTATCGCCGACCCTTTTATTTGTTTGCACATGCAGAATCAGTTATAAATCCTCGAGACAATAAAACAATGGGATAGAAAAGCAGGCCATATTTTTCATAGCGAAAATTCACAACCACACATTTTTACATGCATCTCATAGTATTCTACAATACTATATATACGTAAGTTTGATCTATCATCTATTCACATGCAGACAAGGTCTGACAAGACAAGACGGGATCTCAGTCCTCATCCGAGTAGTACTTGGGGTCATCCTCGGGGTCCTCCTCCACATACTCATCTTCGGGTTCCTCATCAGGGTTCTCCTCATCATATTCCTCCTCCTTAGGCTCCTCATCCGGGTCCTAAAATGGTTATTCAATAACCACTAAGATAACGTCTCAGCAAGTTCTACCCCCTAAAACCCGATTAGTAAACTAATACACCTTAGGACTGCCTATGCACAACATGACTTAGAGGACTTATCTTGACCTCAAATTCTACCTACACATTAGCACATGACTTAGGACTGCCTAGGCACCCTAGCAATCACATGAAAGATCGATATCTCGATCAATCGACCTAGTCAATTACAGGTAAACAAGACCACTCATCAGTCATTTCCATTCAATCAACCAATTCATAACATCATATCAAAGTAATGATCAATTGACCTAGTCGATTACAAATCAATCAGACCATATATTCTCCACAATGGAATATTTAGTCGTCGAGCCTACATGAATACCTTAGGATGACATCCCAAGTCCCCAAGTTCATGTGCTCCTTTTCCAAGACGACATACTTACTCACTGGGCCCACGTGCATTCTCTCAGGCGACCCTTTTCGCCAAGGTGATGCATCGATTCACCGAGCCACATGCCCTTTTTACGATGCCCGGGCCCACGTACATTCTCTTAGGCACTAGTTCGCCAAAGTGATGCATCAAATCACCAAGCCCACGTGCCCTTTTTATGATGCCCGGGCCCATGTGCCTTCTCTTAGGTGCTAACTCACCAAAGTGATACATCAATTCACTGAGCTCACGTGCCCATTTTACGATGCCATACTCTGTCACCGAGCCACGTGCATTCTCCAGGAGGACATACCGAGTCTCCGAGCCACGTGCATTCTCTAAGGCGACCTCTTCGCCAAGATGACATATTCAACCACCGAATTCACGTGCATTCTCCAGGTGATATCCCAATTCACCGAGCCCACGTATCTTCTTTCAGGTGATTACTAACTTACTTTCGATACCGACAATCAATACCCAACGATTTCTCAATCAAATAATTAACCACCATTTAGGAATATATCCTAAAATTCCACATTTAATTCATGTTGGCACGATTCAAAGCTTAAATAAATAAACGGACTACACCACAATAATCAGCACGAAATTCCGGTCACTAGCCATCCCGGTTGAATTTTCGGAAAAATAAATAATTAAATAATTAATTTCGAAAAATAAATAAATAAATATTAAAAATCCAATTAGACTCATGATGCCTAATTAGAACCCGAAGCGGGTCGGGAAAACCCTGAGATGTGTTTAATAAATAATAGAGGCTCTCTACTTGCTAATGACTAGGTCTAACCACCTAACATGCATCATTAAATCACTAATTTAATTGTTCTAAACTAATCTAACCACCTAATTGCACTTAATTAAATCTAATCAACCCTTAGGTATCATTAGCAAATTAAGAAAGCATTAGTGAGTAAAACTCACATGGCAAAGCAAAGACCAGATCACTGGCAGCGTCAACGGACACTCGGGCTGGGCCCAAAGATCTTGCCTTGCGGGCTTGGGCTTCAAAAGAATTTGCTGGACTTCACTTGACTGGGCTTGAATCAAGACTGAACATGGGCTTCAAATGGACTGAAGCTTGCTGCGAATGGGCTTGAATAAGAAAAGAATCTGCTGGGCCGAAGACTGATGAAATCACGGGCTTCCAATGGGCTTGCGGCTGAACTCACGAAGAAACCACTGAGGGACGTGTGGCAGCTTCTTTAGTTGTGGCTGGGCTGTCTTCGGTGCTGTGTGTGGCGATCCAAAAACCCGAGAGATGGAGAGGATTCAGTGGTCAAAGATGCAACTTCGGTGGATTTTACGGCTAGTTTGTTGACCAAGAGCTGGCGGCGTGAAAAGAAATCGTGGCTGAAGCACGCTCGGTTTGTGAGCTGCAGTCTCGCGGGTTGAAGAAGAGAGTAACTGGAGAAATTGGTGGGCGTGAGGGTGAAAGCTTGTGAGGGATAAGTCTGCACGTGAAGAAAAAAGTGGGATGGCTTGAGGGAAGGCAAATGAAAAGATCGGCAGAAGCAGGTGGAGAAAAAGCATGCGTCCGAGAGAGGAAAGAGAGGAGAGGGGGAGCAAAAAGTCAAGCCCTTATCCAAACAATCATCAAGCCTCAGCCATCCTATTTATTGCTTGTCCCCCATTTCTTTCCAACCTCAATATTCACAAATAAACCAAATTGAAGTCCAAAATTGCTGCCCTTGCCTTAATCCGAATTTCACCAATATTAACTTCAATTCCTTACTCAAATCTCCAAATCAATCCAATTTCAACAAAGATCAATCCGTAAAATTTTCTATGAATCCCCTACACCCAAAGGCTTGGCTTGAAAGTCCAAACTCACTTAAATTTGGTCAATACTAATTTCTGTAAATTTTCCGTGATATCGAACGATTTTCCGTAAAAATTTTGGAATCTCCAAAAATTCCTTTGAAGGTGAGCTGACGTTTCTAGAATAGATTGTGACACCACAAAACTTTGATTTCTGAAATTGGACTCGAATTCACTGAGTTAATTTCACTTGGCACGTTTTTTAGGATGACCTCGACTCTTTGGATAACTTTCACGCATTTTTAGTGCTATTGACTCGTAGTCGATTTTCTTGAGTCACAATGAACCCACTCGACTCATTAGCAACTCTCGATTGTCGTGAAAATCCCAAAGATCCAAATATGAACATAGGGTACCAAAATAATAAGAAAATCAGTCTAGTGCCGGTTGACGAGAATTTTCCAATTTAGTGGTGTCACCCACGATTGGCCACACATCTCTGTTGACTCAGCCTATCTCTGATTTAAAATCGATTTTATACTGTGCCGCAATGGTTGTCATGCCCCGATCCTCGAGCGCACTCATCCCTCTCTAGTCGATAATAATTTGCGACTTCCCGGACGAGTCGCCGACTCTTTCCATTTTATTACACATGCGGAAGTGAAAAGAAATCCCCCGACAAGAACCATCTCGGGATAGAAAAGCAAGATACGAATTCATAAATAAACAAACATGCTTTTATATTCACATTGAGTTATGTATAAAAGTCTATGGCCAAAAGACTACAAAAAGCGGCCTTCCAAAAGAAGCGGTCCTAATCGACCTACGCTTCCGATCACCTCCTCTCAGCTCCAGGTCCTCCACTCGATGACCATGAAAATGTTGTCCTACAACGATGTGAGATATAATCTCAGCGAGTCTAAACTCTAAACCCCAATTATGAGGGAAATACGCCCAGAAGTGTCCTAACCACACAATCACACACTTAACATAGAGGACTTACCTCACCTCAGTTCCACCCTGCAAGTCAGTATAATTCAAATACTTAATTAAACAATTCAATTCAAGTCCACCATCAATCAGTCGATTCATTCGACCCCATGCCATCAATGTCATCCATATATTATGTCGATTCGAACACTGCTCGCCTAAGCTGAAATAGATATACTTATATATCATTGCTCCCCAAAGCGATATCTAAGGCCCTGTTTGGTAACCATCCAAACATGGCCAAATTCCGATTCTTTGTTCCCAAAATCGGTTTGGATCTAGAATCGTGTTTGGTAAAATTTTTGTTCGGGAACAAATTTGTTCTCGAGCAGTTGGGAATAGAATCAAGAACAAAAAAAAAAGTTGATTCTTGTTCGGAAACGAATTTGAGAATCAAAATCAATAACTTCTTTTATTCCCTTTGGCCATCTCGCGACCACTATCCACCACCGCCCGCCACCATCCGTCGTCCGCCACCGCGTCCACCGCCGCCGTCCCACATCGCCGCCGCCGCCACCGGTCCGGCGAGCTCGCCGAGGCAAGCCCCCAAAGCAAGCTCCCCGGAGGCTTGCCCAACCACCCGGCGAGGCTCGGCCTCCCAGATCCGGGCAAGGCCGAGCCTCGTCGAGGCCGGGCGAGGGGGCCGGGCAAGCCTCGCGACGCCCAACCCCACCGTGGCCAAGCGAGGCTCGCCTAGGCGGCGGCGAGGCTCGGCCGATGAGGGCCGGCCTCGTCGAGGGCGGCCTCGCCGAGGGCGGCGACGGTCCGGTGAGGTCACCGGCTAAAAGAAGAAGAAGAAGATGAGAAAAAGGAAAAAAAAAGAAAAGAAAAAATGAAAAAAAGAAAAAAAGAAAAAGAAAAGGAAAAGTGAAAAGAAAAAATGAAAAAATGAAAAAGGAAAAGAAAAAAGGTAAAAAAGTAAAAAAAATTATTTAAAAATTATTTAAAAATTAAAAGAAATTAATTTGGAACATAATTAATGAACACGGTACCAAACGCAATTCTATTCTAGAATCAGAAATTTTGGACAGTTACCAAACAGCTTAAAATGCTTAGAATTAGTTCCTGGGAACAAAATAAAAAAGAATCAGTTCTGATCAGAATCTACTCCCGAGAACAGAATCGTTACCAAACGCGCCCTAAAATTTGCTCACCGAAGCTGCTAAATCAATTAATGCTCACCAAAGCTGCTAAATAAGAAGTGCTCGTTGAAGCTGATGTCTAAAGTGCTCATAATTTGCTAAAGCATTATTGCTTGCCATTGCTCACCGAAGCTGCTAGAGATCTATAATGATGTTAATGCTCCCCAAAGTTGTTATAGATCTATATTGCTCACCTAAGCTAATTTGGTACTCAAAGACCACTTTCGGTGTTAACACGCAACACCGGCATTTTCCAATTAAAATCCCAATATATCACAATCATCACTCAATTCAACAATACATCATTCAATTGCAGAAACTAAACACATCAGCTGCGATCACTCAAATTCTATTGAGTGGCTCTCCTAAGTATAATTTCCGGAAAAATAATTATTAATTAAATAATTACGAAATTAATTAAATAAATCGATTTAAATTCTAACAATGCTAACCTAGGCTAGAATAATTAAATAAATAACCAATACGGACTCGGAGAAATTTCCGAACCCTTCTAGATAAATAGTACAATTTATTTAGGCCTTAGCTAAACCATGCTAACCACCTAACATGCTCAATTAAATAATTACATTTCTAATTTAATCTAACTAACCACCTAATTCCTAATAAAATAAATCTAAACACCCCTTAAATGTTATTAGCCTATTAAGCGAGTTTAGAGTATAAACTCACGGTTTATTGCGGAAAGCAGGTTGGCGTAGTGATGATGGCCGACGACGAAAAGAAATCTTAATTTTCGGCGGTGTCGTGAACTCTCTGACTAGGCCTAAAACGGGCCCAACAAATCTCAGCTCAAATCTGAGATTTGTTTTCAACTTGGGCTGCTGGTCGCGGGCTCGGGTCTTCTAAATTGGGCTGGTCTTGCGGGCTTGGGTTGCACAAAATAAAAACCTGCTGGGCTGATTCTTGTGGGCCTGACTTGCGTGAAGGTTGGGCCGAACCAACTTGCTGGAGCGGATGGGCTGAAGAGCAGCTGATTTCACGCGGCTGCTGGGCCGAATTCGCTGCTGCAGGGGAGAAGATCGTGAAGCAGCTTCCGCGGCAGCTTGGGCTTGGAGTTTGGGCCGAAGACACGCGGACTTGCGAGGCGATGGAGAACACGCGGATTCGTTGGAGAGAGGAACGGTGGAAGTTGATGGCTGTTGGCTTCGTGAAGAGATCACGTGGACGCGGCTATGCTGGAACGAATGAAGGAGAGGAGCTATTTCGGTGGCCACAATTACAAGAAGATGAGCTGCTTGATCCTCGGAGAAGATGCCACAGACACGTGGCTTCGCTGGACTCACACAAATCGGGCGTCAAGGACGGTGCTGCTTCGCTTGGTGGAGATGAAGACACGAGGCGGAGAGGGACGATTGTGGCTTAAGCTATGGGCCTGGAATTTGCTGGTCTTCGATGGCTTTGGAGTCAACGGCGGTGGTCCTTCGCTGGGGGTTCTGACCGAAGAAGCTGAAGACGCGTGGGCTGGTGAAGATGCGGACGAAGGGAGGTGCTTCTTGGACGTTGGTGGAGATGCAGCAGCTTCAATCTTCGAAGGAACGGATGGAAGAACAGCAGAGGCAACTCGTAAGTGGATTGGTGGCTGAGAATTGGTGTTAATTTGGCGCAGGTGCAATGAAGAAGACCAAGATGAAAGAAGGCGGAGGCGGTTCGGTCTTTAGGAAGGGGAGTCGACTTCAATCCATTTGAAAAGAAGACAGCAAAGGGGAAAGAACCGGTGAAGATGACGTGCCAAGGAAGATGAAGAAAAATCAAAGCAAAATATCTCCAACAATTAATGCTTGGTCCCCCTTTTGCCTCAAATCTTATCTCATTTTTCCTCAATACTTTCTAGTCTAAAATCTACCAATTAAACCCAATTTTGAGGCTAAAATCCAGCCCTCCTCCTTAACTCCGAATTTTACTCGCATAGCTTCAGTCTCTTCGACAATTTCCCCAAATTTGATGTCCAATGTCGATGAAGAAAAACCCATATAATTTTCTATAAGTCTCCAATACCATATAACTTGGCTTGGAAGTTTCAATTTCTATTGATTTAGCCCATTTGAATTTCTGTTAATTTTCTGTGGCGTCCGAAACAGTTTTTCGTAAAAATCTCGGAATCTCTGAAAAATCTTTGGAGGATGAGTCGACGTTCCTAAAATAGGTCGTGACACCACAGAACTTCCAATTCCTGAAATCGGGTTCAAATTCACCGTTAATTTCACTCCGGTGTGCTTTTAGCGTGACCTAGTCTACTGGTCATTTTACGAATTTTTGGTGCAATTGACCCGTGATCGATTTATCTCGAGTCACAAAGTACATCTTGAAACATTAAGCGACTCTCGGTTGTTGTGAAAATCTCGATATTTCAAATCGAAGATTTGGGTACCAAAAGCGATATAAAAATCGGTTTAGTGCCGATCGAGAAAGTATTTTGCAATCGGTGGAATCACCACACTCTAATCACATATCTCGGTCGAATCAACCTATCTTCGATCTCTAATCGATTTCAATAGTCTTAGTAATGATCTCGCAGATGGACACTGATCAAGCGATCGGTCAAGTGGTCAATTCTCAAGTCCATTGATTTAGATTCCTTAATTGCTTCCCGATAGACTAGTTATCTCGTGAGTGGCCAACTCGAGAGAATAGCACTATAGACGCGTCGACGAAAAGCCCTATTTATTTAATTGAAAAAAAATTAGAAAATTCAAGCTGTCACAATGGTCTCTAAAGATAGACGCGATCGAGAAGCCGATTCCTAGTTGAATTCTCAAGTCTATTTGCCTAAAAATCCTTATTGGTTCATCCAGCTAACCTAGTTATCTCAAGAGTGATCAGCTCTGAGAACAGCCTTATAGGCGCATTAATGAAATGTCCAATTTATTCAGTGGAAAATAGAATTGAAAATCTTAGATATCACATGAAGCACCTCCATATTGGGAAGAAGCTGATCCAATGCTTGCAAAAACATTTTCAATATCTGTAGGAGAAAGAGTGAGCACTAAGTCCTTCCCATACTTTTCCCCCTTTTTTCTAGCCAAGGTCAGCATTATGTTTGTTTGGTGATAAAGAAAATAAAATGAACCATGAGGAAAGTACAAGTTCTAGCATATTTGGGACTCCATCAATTACACCATATTGTTTCTCGGTTAGAAGTTGAACATGTACCTAATACTGGTTTTGCACGATTCGAATTTCCTTGTTCCTCACTTGGTTGCGTCGCCATTGGGTTGCTTTCCTGGTTATGGTCTCTCAACAGCAAAGTAAACAGAGAATGCAAAAGAGGCTTTCGACTTTCCTAGAAAGTTGAAGCTCCGATGTCAATCGGCTTTAGTTGCATGGACCTATTATATCATGTGGTTCTCATTGATGAAAAGCCTATCAGCAATGGAAAAATATAACTCTTGTTACACGAAAATTAATTTAGGTTAAATATGGGACACACTTATAAATTTTAAATTTTTTTATAGTATTAAAACTTAAAAAATATAGAAATCGTTTGAGTTCTTTCATGCTCGCCTCCTCTCTCCTCTCTCTGCTTTCGCTGTCGACCGAACTCAACTGTGGTCGGCAAGGATTCTCTCACAATGGATGGAATACACATAAAATGAATAGTAACCATATATTTTAAACAATGGTTCAAATGGCAATTCAAAAGATCCACATAGAAGTTATGTTATTACAAAAATCTCTGCCACTGATTACAAATTTAAATTGAATCTTTTCTATCCTCTGACAATTTAAATTAATTTCTATACTAAGTTCTATCACTCTTTTTCCTTCGTTAACTTTTTCCTTCTCCAATTTTCGCGCACTTATGTGAATGTGACTTTTTTTTGGCGAGTGTTCTCACAGGGCATGTATCACTCGTACTTGTTTACATACATTTCTAACCAACAATATTGAGTTACATTGTGCAGTTTTGATACTTCAAATTTATCGACACGATTATTCTCTCCTTCTTTTTGGTCACGCTCAATATGGAATGAGCTTACATAGCAAACTTAAAGGGAATGGATGAAGACTTATAAAAATGTTTTATGCAATGGAATTTTTTTTTTCTAAAACAATCTTATAATGGCTGCAACTTAAACCGGCTAGTCAGTTTTATCTGTTAATTAAAAAAATTCGAACCGCTATTTAATACATGGAAAGCTAATTCTTATAATTAGCTACGCAGGCCGTGGACATTAGACCAGTAAATCATAACTTATTGTTGGGCAGTATTGGGCCTCTCTCAGCCAAAAAGTTAGCTCAAAAATTAAGATTTTCTCTCATACTTATAAATTGACTACCACCCCTTCTGCAATCATTATGAGATAAATCCCAATGATCCCCCCGCTCAAAGATTAATTCCGCAACTGACTTGATTCAGTTATTTAACGAAATCCATCTGTGAAAGCGAAGGGCGAGACCGGACATGCAGAGCTTGCGAGGAAATCTCCCTCCGTTAGACAAACTTGTTTAACTTTAGTATTTTCTCTTAGAGTTATAATATAAAATATTATTTCAAAGAATGTGAGAGATTCGGGAGTATTAGGGTATAGAGATGTTTATAGTTCTTTCTCTTTCATTGTATTTTGAGACGTAAATCTTCCCAATTATAGTTCTCCCATGAATGCAGGTCATCGACTGAATCACGTAAATTTCTTGTGTAGTCTTTTGGCTCTTAATTCTGCTTCTTGGGCTGTTTCATAGCACGAGGTTGAGACTTGGTTTTGCTGATGGTCATGTTGTGAAGTTCGAATCGCCATTTCTTCTGAGTTAACATTCTTTTGCTGAAGAACAATAATTTGATGGAATATAGCATGGCGCGTTGTTGGTACTTTTCTTTTTCTCACACCTCAAGTCATGAGGTTGTTGTGCCGACTTCAATATTATTCACCCGTGGAGCCACCATGGCTGGCAGCGTCTAGTCATCATCTGCATGTAATAATTTTTGTTGTTGTTTGCGTCCGGGGTTCACCAATCCCCATGCCCGTTGTGAAGAGGTTTCCTTCGCATCATACATTAATTCTCTCCGATGTCTTTGGGCACACTCATATGGGAATCCCATACAAAATTACGAAAATTGCCAATTAAATGTATCCGTCTCATTCTCAACCTAACTCCGATGTATTTCATTTCAATAATTTTGCTATTTAAATGTACTGTCTTGTTCTCAGCCTACCTCTGATGTGTTTCTTTTCAATATTTTATCTTCTATGGATTGCATTTTATCATAAAATGAGTCATGAAATAGATTTTTAAATGTGTAGCGGATGCATATTTTGTTCCTTGATTTTGATATTTTAAGTAATCATCTTTTGGTTAAGAATGGTACGAGGGAGCAGGAGCATGTTACATCATTTTGTCGAAACGTGAATACCTATATTTCCTTCGCATACTCTAGCTCTGGTTGCATTCGCCATGTGCATTCGCTTGCTAGATTTGAAAACTTTCATCTCTCTTTTGTCTTATTTTATTTTTTATTCTTTTATTTTTATTTTTTAAGAAGGAAATGCTTAGAGCAGCTAACCATATGCGCTTTGTCAGTTATTTACACATGACGTAAATGGAAGATTCCAGCCCATGAGCTTGGTAAATACAAGTACTGTTGTTCAACATGGACGCTTTAACCTGCATCATGGGTTAAGGGTATGGTTAGGATCTCCTCTGCTATTTGTCGGTCGAAAATCTCCCAGATTCTTTGTTCGTTCCATTCCATTTCCCGAGTTCAATAAATCCGACACCATAATAGGATCACCCTCTGTTAGCTGGGCCTCCAATCACTCCTCGAGGTAGCCAATTATGTTCTCGGATCTATATTTTTTGCCATTATCGACAACCCATATTAGTGATGGTCGGATAATATTTTTGCATATAGTGAGGCTTTGCCATCCCCACGAAAGTCTAATACCATTCCTTGTATGAAGAAAATCACAATGTGGATGGTACAATCCTTTAAAAACTGGGCTCCATAGGGATTTTGGATTTTGAATTACTCTCCATACTTGCTTCCCCAACAATGCTTCACTAAGTTTAATTAAGTCTCTAAACCCCAAACCTCCTTCATATTTCCATTCTTTTACAATCTCCCGTGTTCTCCAACACACTCTCCTTTGTTTTTCACTGTTTTTCCACTAGAATGCCGCAATCTTTTGTTCAATGGCATGACAAATGGATAGGGGAATTTAAAAAATAGACATCAAGTATTGTGGAATTGCTTGTACCGCCACTTTTAACAATATTTTCTTCCCTGCCTTTGATATCAGATTTTCTTTCCAGCCCTCTAGTTTGGAGTTAACTCTTGCAAGGATCCAAGTGAACATTTCATTTTTTTGAATAGCCCAAATCAGATTGAATTCCCAAGCATTTCCCAGTCTTTTCTATCTTTGGGACTCTCATTTCATTAGTCAAATTCTGTCTTAGGTTATAAGGGCAATTTTTGCTAAAGAACATACCCGATTTGTTGAGGTTTATTGATTGTCCAGAGGCAAAAAAATACTGATTTAGAACAGCAGCCACATTCTGGCATTCTTTGCATTCAAAAACAGAATTAATCATCTTCAGACAGCAAATGTGAAAGGGTTGGGCATGCCCTGTTCAACTTAATCCCTTTTATGCTTCCATAAGCAACAATTGGGATAAAACATTTGCTATAATGATCAAAAGATATGAGGATAGTGGGTTGCCTTGCCTTATTCCTCTTGATGGTTCGAAGTATGATAGGGATTTGCTATTCACCTTTACACTAAAGGAAACTGTTGAAACACACTGCATAATCTAAGAAACCCAAGTAGCACCAAAACCCATTTTAAGCATGTTGGCTTCCAAAAAATCCCATTTGACCCGATCGTACGCCTTTCTCATATCAAGCTTTAGTATAGCCTAAAACCTTTTTTTCCTCATTCTAATTCATAGCTGATGGATTACCTCTTGAACAATCATTATATTATCTTGTATTTGTCATCTCTTCACAAAAGCATTTTGTTCTGTGGTGATCAACTAGAGCAACCAGGGTTTAAGTCTACTCGCCAATACAATTGAAATTATTTTATGGGCATAGTTACAAAGACTAATGGGCCGAAATTGATCTAGCCTTCTAGGTTTGGCCTTTTTGGGATAAGTGTGATGAGAGTTTCATTTAGCTTGGGATTGAGTCGGCCTGAAATAAAGAATTGATTTACCTCTTTGTAGATATATCTATGGATCTCTTTCCAATGATGTTGGTAAAATTGTCCGCTCAGACCGCCTGGCCCGGGTACCTTTATAGATCCTAACTAGAGAGTGGCATTTTTTACCTCTTCTAAGGTAACTTCTCCAATAAGCACATGGTTCATATCCTCCCCAACAATTGACGGTAGTTGATCTAGCACTGGCTAAAAGTTGCTCTCTCCCTTATGTAGTGTATAGAGTTCTAAAGAAGTCAATTGTCATATGCTTTATCTGGAAAGGGTCTCTGATCCACTCATCATTTGGTGTTTTCAGCATTAAAATTTTATTTCTCTATCTTCTCTGCACCGGAGTGGCATAAAAGAATTTAGTATTTTTGTCCCTCCATTTAAACCATTTGATTCTAGATCTCATCTCCCAATAGATCTCTTCTTGTCTTCACAATCTTTCTATTTCACAGTTCAGCTATTATACTTTTTTTTTGTCAAAATTTTGATTTGGACAGTTTGTCAATGACTATCTTTCCTTTCAAAGCTTTAATTTGCCTTTGTGCATTAGAAAATCTCTTTTTTCTCCATATGGTAAATTTTTGGGATGCATTTTCTAGCTTATTGATGAGGCCATTAATGCTTCCTTCAACTAAATTCCACGACTAGCATCCCTTGTTCATATTCTTCATTCTCTAATCAGAATGTTTCAAATTTAAACTCATTTTTCCTTCTTTCAGGTTGAGGGAACAATTCCACCAAGATTGGACTATGGTATGACCCAACAAAGAGGTAAAGCATAAATTTCCGCACTAAGGTAGTTAACTCTCCATTCAACATTACATATTGCTTTATATAATCTCTTCTTTACAAAATCTTTTGCTTCCTTGTTTTTTGCCCAGGTGAATGCACATCTTTTGCTTTTGTTGACATCCAAAATTTTCATCGACATTTTAATCATCCATTTTGCAAAAATATAAAAAATAAAGAGCAAAAAAAAAAAAAAAGAAAACAACAAAAGAAGAAAAAGAAAAAGGAAAAAAGAAAACAAAACAAAAAAAAAATGAAATGAAAGGAGAAAAAAATTAGATATAAGGAAAACGAAAAAGAAAAAGGGGAGAAAAAGGAAAAAATAAAAGAAAGAAAAAAATAATAGAAAAAGGGCTCTCTACGAACGGTTTTGAAATTTTGGCTCTCTCACGCTCTCTCTCTCTCTCTCTCAAATACTCGGACGTTGATTCTCTTTGGGGTGCTCGGATCACGAACGAACTGTCACGCTAATTAAATAAACGGACTACGCCAGTCGATTACGACGATCAGCACAAGATTTCGATTGGTCGTTGGCCATCTCAAACTTAATTTTCCGAAAAATAATTAATTAATTAATTAATTTCGAAAATTAATTATTAAATATTAAAAATTCTGTTTTGTTCAAAATAAGGTCCAATTAAATAAACGGACTTCACCACGATCATCAGCATAATTTTCCAGTCACGGGCTCGTCCCGATTAAAGTTGAATTTTCAGGAAATAAAAAATTAATTTAATTAATTTCGAAAATTAAATAATTAATATTAAAAATTCAATTTAGCTCAAAATAAAGCCCGATTAAATAAACGGACTTCACCATAGTCATCCACATAATATTCCGGTTCCGAACCATCTCCCTTGAATTTTCGAAAAATAAATAATTATTTAATTTAATTCTGAAAATTAATATTTAAATGCCCAAAAATCTCACTTAGGCCCGAATCGCGAAATTGAAGCCCGATTAGGGGTCGGAAAATTCCCGAGATACTTCCAATAAATAGTAGACCACGTCTACTTGTTAATTGCACAATCAATTTATCTAAATCGCATCACAATTGACTAATAATTGCTAATTTATTCTAATCTAACAACCTAAACATAATTAATTAAAAACTAAACCAACCTTAAAGCATAATTAACAAACTAATCCTGGATTAGTGAGATTACTCACCAAATCGCGCGCAAGTCGGATCAATCCGACGGGGGCGACGCGAGGAACAAAACTCCCCAAAGCACGGCTCGGGTTCGGGGCCCGGAAACGGCCCAAAAGCGGGCCCAAAGTGCTGGAAACCCACTTCGTGGGTCTGCGGGACGGAGCCGATCGGGGCTGCTTCGGCGGCTAGGGCGGCGAGGGAAGGCCGGCGGAGGGCGAGGGGGTCGCGGGGGAGGTCCGGCAAAGGCTAGGCGGTGGCCGGAGGTGGCCGGACGGGGGCTGGAACGGGGAGCGAGTAGAGGCGGGTCCGCTCGGGGGAGGAGCGATGAGCGATGGACGGCGGGACGGAGGGCGCGCGGCGGGGCGGGCGGCGTGCGTGGCCCTACGAGCGGCGGTGCGGCGGCGGACGGTGGCGACAACGAGCTGCTGCTTCTCCTCCGCTTTTTGGCTTTCGTTTTTCGAAAAAAAAACCGGAGGAGGAAGAAGAAAGGTTTGGTTCGTCACGTGGGGGAAAATGGGGGAGAAGGAAGAAGAGAGAGAGAAAGAAGGATGAGGATTGACCTAGTCAAAGTGAGGAGAGAGAGAGAGAAGTCGGGGGGGGATGGGGATTCGCACAAAGGGGGAAAGGGGAGAGGAGAGAAAAGAAAAAAAAAGAAAGAAAAGAAAGAGAGAGAGAGAGAGGAAAAAGAGAGAAAAAGAAAAGGGGAGAGAGAGAAAAAGAAAAATAAAATGTCTACTTCCTTTTGTCTTTCTATTTTCTTTTGGGCTTTAATTTTTCCTCCGATAATTTCTTTATTGAAATTTCGGACTTGTCAATAAATTGATGAACGATGAGACAAGATCCTAAAAAGGAATTATGACGCGCTTAAAATTCGATTCCCGAAATTGGGTTCAATTTCGTGGTTAAAAATCGATCAACATGATTTTAGCCCAATCCAACTAATTAGGTAGCTTTTAGGGATTTTACTGCAGATACATCCCTTAACGGCTTCACCTAATAGGTTAGTTAACTCGTGAGTAATCAGCTCAGAGAAAAATAACCATAAACACGTCGATGAAATGCCCATTTCACTTTGTCGAAAACGAGGTCGAATTTCAGGATGTCACAACTCTTCCCCTCTTATAAAAATTTCGTCCTCGAAATTTAAACCATTACACTTTGTACAAAAGGCGGGGGTACAATTGTCTCATCGATTCTTCAGTCTCCCAAGTCGCTCCTTCAATGCCGTGGTGTTGCCAAACCACTTTGACCAACGGGATGGTCTTTGTAGGCAAAATCTGTTCTTTCTTAACCAACAACTGAACTGAACTTCTCACATAAGACATTCTGTCATCCACATCTGATCTCTTTTTCTCGACTCCCTAATAAACCTTCGAACCTCAACGATTCAAAATTTCTGACAATTCTAAGCAATCTTTACTCTGACACTGATCTGACAACTGCAAACACTGATTACTGAGCTGACATCATTATTCACTTTCTTTTCACCACTGAAATTCTGTACCCTCTACTATACACTGCTTAATAAGAAACCCTCTAAAAACTTTGCCAAATTTATAATCTCTGATCTAGATTTGAAATATAATTCATCCCCGGCACTCCATGCCGGCGAATTATCTGATGCACACACACTTCGGTATATCCACTCTGTGACAAGATAGAATATTCAATTTCTGAAATCGAACTTAGATTGGCGGTTAATTTCACTCCGACACGTTTTTAGTATGACCTAGGCTATTGGGTAGTGTTCAGAGCTTTTTAGGACAAATGACCCGTGGTCGATCTTCTTCGAGCCACAATGAACCCACTCGACACATTGGCGACTCTCAATTGTCGTGAAAATCTCAAAGGTTCAAATACGGACACAGAGTACTAAAACGATAGAAACATCAAATTAGTACCGGTCGATGAGAATTTTCCAATTTAGTGGAGTCACCCATGATCGGTCATTCATCTCAGTCGAACCGATCTATCTCTAATTTCAAATCGATTTTATACTGTGCCGCAATGATCTCTAAAGATGAGCACGGTCGAGAAATCGATCCCTGGTCGAATTCTCAAGTCTATTTGCCTTAAGGTCCTTAATAACTCACCTAGTTAGTCTAGTTATCTCATAAGTGCCCAACTCAGAGAAAAACACTGTAATCGCGTCGATGAAATGCCCAACTTATCTAATCGAATTCAAAGCCCGAAATCTGGATATTACACACTCAAAACAAGATCTATTTGTACTGTACCAAAGTGGACCAACTCCATCTATCGATCAACTACTATTCTCAAATGGTATCAGTAATCCCCTGAATCCTTAGTAAGCCATATATTTCCATCTCCACTTGGGACTCCCAAGTGATGGTAAAAATTCTCCCAGTTCGCATTACCGAGTTTCCACTTATTGACACTTCTGACACTTGCAACCTGCTCAGCGGTATCTATCTTCATATCAGCTTACTAATCTAGCTGATGCTGATTTTGATTTACTTGCACCATCTAGTCAAACTGCAATACTATAGTGAACTTCCGACAAGATCTTTTCCCTGAGTGCTACACTGTCAAGTGTATTCAATCACTCATGAAACCTGAACTTTCCATTCTCATAAATCTTAAAGTCAGATTCTTTCTTGCCAGTATCCTCTTATAAGATCTTCTGAACATCTTTGCTTGTCAACTAGGCACCGATTCTAACTAGAACATTTGGTTCAATCTTGAGGGTGGCTATAAAATTCAAAAGGTAGCCTACCTCAATTTTGAAAACCAAATTTCAAACCATTTTCAAGTAAAGTCTATACTTTAGCCAGTCTATGCACATTTGAAGACTATCGGCTCAACACATTAATGACTCATTTCGTTCCTCCAAGGTGATATCCGATATCACTATTATAGTTTTGCCAAAATTCTAGTTCACGACACCGCTTCGTATTCCACTTATTGGGTCTCCACTGGTGGAACGGTTATGCAACAATCTTCTCATGTTGCATCAATACGTACCCCATCCTTTAAGCTCTGGAAACTATCCTCGTACTTGTCTATGCCGATGAATTTCTCTTATTCCTTTAGAGGTCAAGCCCACGATGATACTGATGCTGAAAATTCTTTCACATACCTTCCGTAGTAATCTGTCCAATCCCCACAACTTCTGATCTTTGACATTGATGTCGGTCTCGGTCCATTAACAACTGATTCAATCTTGGCTGGTTCATGAAGATTCTCTTACTTGTAACCACACAACCATTCTTAGGGGCTTTCCTAATCCTCAGCACTTAATGAATACCCTAGAATGTCGCTACACCACACGATCACCATCGATCTAGATATTCCTTGAACATTCTGTTTGTCAAATCCATGATAGCAACTGGAGTGTTCACCATGCCAATCGATCTTACAATACTCTCGTAAAGATCATATCAAGTACGAACAGCTATCTTTCGTACAACCTCCATCTTGGTTCGTAACTGACGACTTCATAATCTCAAGTTGACCTTTAAAACATCAATACTCTTTATAACTAGTCACACCATTCATTGATCTTTGGCAAAGAACACTTGTCCTTGATCTTCACCTAATTGAGTTGACGATGGTCGATGCACACTCGCAACAAACTATCTTTCTTTTTCTCACAAACAAAACGATGTTTCCCAAAGTGATGCACTCGATATGCACGAATTCCTCATTCATCAATCTTCACATCTGCATCTTCAATTCTACCAATTCAGACAACAACAGCTGGTAATAAGCCTTCGAGAGTAGCTCTATCCTAGTGCTAGCTCAATTGCACTTTCTATTTCTTTTTCTGACGAAGGTTTGACAGTTCTTATGACAACACATCTAGAAATTCTTAGACCACTGAGATGTCCTCCATCTCTAGTCCTTTAATTTGTCCTACCTAAGACAATCTCCAAGCAACCCTTGGCAACCTCCATCTAACAAACAAGTTGCCTCCAGCCAACGAGATTAATGAAATCGAAGAATCTTTTCGACTCTCAATAACCTCGACACTTTCAATGTTAATAGACTAAACTGGATTACTCCATGACCATGATTCATTATCACAATATGCTTCATAAGCCCACACTATTCAGGTGGCATCAAATTCACACCTCAGCAACTAATCAAGCATAACTATTGCTAGTGATTCCCTTCTCTTTCACTTTTACTTCAACAATTTAAGTTCTACCAACTCAGCACAAAGCTCTATTGCGCTGCTTTGATAAAATCACTTCCAACACATTCTTTCTCTGATCGGTGCAAGGTTCATTCTACTCCCATTCTTTTCTGGCCGCAGTAACGATGTCTATGCCACCTTGGACTTCCACTGACAGTCTTTCACCTGATGGCCACACTTGTCATCATCACAACAGGTTCTTGTCATATTCTGACACTGGATTCATCCATGCTTCCTTCTACAATCCTGACACTTATCAGGTGAGTCTTCTATCTCATACCAAGTGACAGCACACACTCTTTCTGGTTGCCCCATCGGTCTGCTAGAACCGCTCTCGACTTCGATCTTTTCCCTAACCGATTTCCATTTTTGCCTGAACTGGATCTATACCTCAGCTCGAATGCAATGACTCGCTCCCAGATCACATCTCCACTCTGGATCTCAGTAGGTGAGGCGACAACGGCGGTAATGATAGCGACAACAACAACGGCTTGATCCTGAGCTTGCTGGCTCATCCAGTTCCCATGACACTAGCATCAGAACGATCCTATCGAACCTAGGATCATTCGACGCTGCTACACTAGTACCAACCTGCGGTGGTACTCTTACACTCGAGCTGGCCAGAGCCAACATTCTGCCACAACCACCTCGGGTACCAACCTTTGTCAGTGCATTATCCCGAGTCACAGAGGACATTGTCCTCTTACTAGGAGTTCTCAGCTCCCGCTCGTTCATGGTTCAGTCTTTATACTGAAACCCGTCTTCTAAACCCACAATGGATTAGAAGATGAGAGATCCTCACACGACAATCAATTCTAGCATCCAGCTAACACAGACATGCACCAGCATGAATTTAAAGCCTTTCCTACTAACTATCCCATGGTCAACGCTCCTTATCACTCCAATCTTCAACTTCACTCTGATACCACTTAAACTAGATGTCACGCCCCGATCCTCGGACATGCACACATCCTTCTCACTTGGTCGAATTTTATAATGCGATATCCCAGGACAAAGTATCGCCGACTCTTTCGTTTATTAAGCACATGCGGAAGCAGTTAAAATTCCCAGACAATAAAACGATGGGATAGAAAAGCGAGGTCATATTTTTCATATTGAAATTTATAACCAAACTTTTGTACATGACATCAACTAGAGAACTTCATAACTATTCACATCAATTGGAGTTCACAAAAGAAGATGGAATCTCAATCCCTTCAGGTCATATTCAAAATCTCTCTCGGTATTATCTTCTTCTTCCAAAAATCCTTCTACTCAGGTTTCACCTCCGAGTTCTCCTTCTCAGATTCCTCCTCAGCTCCTCAACGGGGTCCTGAAATGTTTTTCCCTAAACTGGGATGAGACTACGTCTCAGCGAGTTCTACCCCACTAAGCCCGATTAGTAAACCATTATACTATAGGTTGCCTATACACGCATAGGGCAGAAGACATACCTTAACATCAGATCCCACCTGCAAGTTAGTACAATTCACAATAGGTACTCAAGCAATCATATCACCGATCGAAGTATCGATTAAATCGACCTAGTCGATTACATGCTAACAAGACCACTCGCGGTCATTTCCATTCAGTCAATTGATTCATAACATCAAATCAACACAATGATCAATCGACCTAGTCGATTACATGTTAGACGGACCATTCTAGGTCAATTCGATTATTCCATCTCAATTCCCAATTACGAACTATGATCCTCAGATCACATCTTAAGCAAAGGTGGAAGACACAGTCCACCACTCGACAACATTCGATACTCAATGGCTTTACGGTCCCACTCGACCACTTTCGATATTCAATGGCTTTACGGTCATTTTGAATCAGCGAGCCGACGTGCATTCTCCAAGGCAATGCATCAAGTCACCGAGCCCACGTGTCTCTTCAAGATGCCAAATGTACTCATTGGGACCACGTGCATTCTCCGAGGTAATGCATCAAATTACCGAGCCCACGTGTCCTTTTAGATGCCACACTTAATCCCGAGCCACATGCATTCTCCAAGGCGACATACTTCGTCACCGAGCCATGTGCATTCTTTGAGGTGATATATCTAATCATCAAGCCCCGTGCATTCTCCGAGGCGATATCTCTTATCACCGAGCCACGTGCCTTTTATGATGATTCATCCCATTTCTAAACTAATTATCCACAATTAAATCAATTTAGCACAATTTAAAGCTTAATTAAATAAATGGATTGCGCCACGGCGATCAGCACAAGATTTTGGTCGTTGGCCATCTCAAACTTAATTTCCGAAAAGTAAATAAATAATTAATTAATTTCTAAAATTAATTATTAAATATTAAAAATTCCGTTTAGTTCAAAATAAGGTCCAATTAAATAAACGCACTTCACCACGGTCATCAGCATAATTTTCCAGTCATGGGCCATCCCAGTTGAATTTTCAGGAAATAAAAAATTAATTAATTAATTTCGAAAATTAAATAATTAATATTAAAAATTCAATTTAGCTCAAAATAAAGCCCGATTAAATAAACAGACCTCACCATAGTCATCCGCATAATATTCCGGTTCCGAACCATCTCCCTTGAATTTTCGGAAAATAAATAATTATTTAATTTAATTCCGAAAATTAATATTTAAATGCCCAAAAATTTCACTTAGGCCCGAATCGCCAAATTGAAGCCCGATTAGGGAGTCGGAAAATTCCAGAGATACTTCCAATAAATAGTAGACCATGTCTACTTGTTAATTGCACAATCAATTTATCTAAATCGCATCACAATTGACTAATAATTGCTAATTTATTCTAATCTAACAACTTAAACATAATTAATTAAAACTAAACCAACCTTAAGCATAATTAACCAACTAATCCTGGATTAGTGAGATTACTAACCAAATCGAGCGCAAGTCGGATCAATCCGACGGGGGCGACGCGAGGAACAAAACTCCCCAAAGCACGGCTCGGGTTCGGGGCCCGGAAACGGCCCAAAAGCGGGCCCGAAGTCGCTGGAAACCCACTTCGTGGGTCTGCTGGACGGAGCCGATCGGGGCCGCTCCGGCGGCTAGGGCGGCGAGGGAAGGCCGGCGAAGGGCGAGGGGGTCGTGGGGGAGGTCCGGCGGAGGCTAGGTGGTGGCCGGAGGTGGCCGGACGGGGCTGGAACGGGAGGCGAGTAGGCCGGGTCCGCTCGGGGAAGGGCGCGCAACAAGCGACGGACACGGGCGGCGAACGGTGCGCGGCGTGCGCGGCTGTCGCGGCCGTGCGAGCGGCGGTGCGGCAGCGGGACAATGGCGACGACGAGCTGCTGCCTTCTTCCGGCTCCGCACGTCTTTCGGTTTTCGAAAAAAAAAGAGAAGAAGGAAGAAGAAAGGTTTGGTTCGGTCGTGTACGAGAAGGAAGAAGAGAGAGAAGAAGAGAGAGGATGAGGATTGAGAGAGTCAAAGTGAGGGAGAGGAGAGAGAAGTCGGTTGGGGGGTGTGGATTCGCACGAAGGGGAAGGGAGTGGGGGAGGGAGAGAAAAGAAAGAAAAAAGAATGAAAAGAAAGAGAGGGAGAGAGAGGAAAAAGAGAGAAAAAGAAAAAAAGAGAAATAGAAAAATAAAATGCATACTTCCTTTATGCAAATTTTCCTTTTCTCTTTCTATTTTCTTTTGGGCTTCAATTTTTCCTCCGATAATTTCTTTATTGAAATTTCGGACTCGTCAATAAATTGACGAACGATGAGACAAGGTCCTAAAAAAGAATTATGACGCGCTTAAAATTCGATTCCCGAAATCGAGTTCAATTTCGTGGTTAAAAATCGATCAAACGTGATTTTAGCCCAATCCAACTAATTAGGTAGCTTTTAGGGATTTTACGCTCGTGAGAAAAAGGACCGTAAACACGTCGACGAAATGCCCATTTCACTTTATCATCCCAGGATTAACGGATTCTTTCACCTAATAGGTTAGTTAACTCGTGAGTGATCAGTTTGCTCGAGGATCCGAGAAAAAGGACCGTAAACACATCGACGAAATGCCCATTTCACTTTATCGTGACGACAGCAGCTTCCGATCACCTTCCGTACATCAACCGTCGGGGTTTTTCGAACTTTGTCTGATCAGCTCTGTTGAGGGTAATGATCTCGTTTTGTTTGTAATTTTGTCGTGCGGTTTATTTTTCCGAGCAGCTTGAGTGTTCTTTCCATGGGCAGAGAGTGAGTAATTTACATTTCGCCATGGTTTGAAAGTTGGATTGATGTCTCTGTTTGAAATAATGGCGACTGTTCTGTTCGATACACGGGAGTGGAGAATTTTGTTATCACCAGTCTTCCATCAACTGTGGTTTTAGAGTATGCTGATATCGAAGGACCGAATCATTTGGATGAATGCGTTTGATTGTCTATGCTCAAATTTTTCCGAGTGTCTCCTTTAGATCGTGGAACCTGTATATAGGTTTAGAACTGTTATTGTTGCTCATCTTGGCAATATTTCTTGGTTATAGATAAAGTCTTTGAACATTATATGTAGTTCAATTGCGCATGTATTGCATTACTTTCCTCTCTACCTATATAGAATAGTATGTGAATCATATAAATATCATTCTTGTTGCTTAGATTCTTGACTGCAGCATGCAGCAATAGATTTTCATATCTACTAGTGGATTCACAATATCTTTAGCGTTTTTTCTTGACGAGCTTCCATCATTAAAAGGAAGAGAAGTGTTGCATTGTAAAGATATCTCTGCTCTTGAATTTTTTAGAAAAATATGCATGCTAAATCTGATAATGTTGTTTTCTTTGAAATTGATTGTGACATCTGTTGTATACTTTTTGATGGACCAAGTGAATATAAAAGAGGCATGGGGGTTCACAGGGTTTACAAGCTTCAGATTTTGTAGTCCTTTTTGGTTTTTTGCTGAAGTATTGTGTTAAGATTCTCCTGCTTGTCCTTCTCTTGGATTGTGCTTTCGTATGGTGAGAATTCAAGTAATACAAAAAGTTGGTTGTCTTGATATGATGTTGCTGGTGTAAACAATAGGTTAGTCATGCTTAGTGAGGAACTAACTTCTGGTGGAGTAGAGTTTAGATCATAGATTGGTGCTTTATGAAATGCCTTTGGTTACAACATACAAAATTCTTTGGAGTTGATTTGATTAGTGATATGCTGTCTTTTCTATGGTTAGCTGCTGTTAGTATTGAAATGGAATAGTCGATGTGTCGCGATTTCGTATGCCTGATATGTCACTTTCTGTTTTGGCTGAAATGAGGTGCTAGATGAGTTTATTTGATCTCAAGCCCTTCTAAACATAAAAAAAATACACTTCTAGAGCTTCGATTTGATATGTCGCACCCCCATAACGGATGTCGTTTGGTCACTGAAAAACACCTACAAAGTCTGTTGATTCTGGAGTAGTTTTTTTTTTTTTTTGGATTGAATAGTTGTTCTGCTATGATATTCTGTTTCTTTCGCTGATCTGACCTTCTGTGCAAATGACTTGATATGAGCTGGTTGTTATGGTTTTCTGTGTTCGAAGTCTTCATGAAAGTTGAAGATGGTTCGATTATCTTTCCAATGAGCTATAGAATGTCCTAATCAGACTTCATTTAATATGATTTTTGTCTCTTCAAACTTTGGTCCAGAATCTGCCAAATATTTGTCTCTCTGTTTTGGATGACTTTCTGTGTAAATCACTTGATATGAACTGGTAGATGATATTATTAGGACTTAATGTCTTCTAGATAATTGTAATAGGCATCTCAAGCTTTAAAATGACATTGCATGCCTGAATCGACCATCATCTGGCATGTTTAACATTTTTTTTCTAATCCATTCTGAAATCTGGAATTTGCCTTGGTCAGAAATGCATATTCTGTTTTTGGGTGGGCTTGATTGTCTACCACTTTCCTACGACCTTTTGAGCATAGATTTTCAGGTTGATAATACCAAAAAAAAAAAGTAAATCACGTGTGGGATGGTCTTGCTTTATTGTTCTCTTTTTTAGCAAAGTTATGTTGTTTGATAATTGATATTAGATATCCACCATCAAACCAATTTCCAACATTAATCACTTTGCTCAGTAGCTTATTTGTGTTCTACCGATCCAAACTCCGTGTGTTTTTGTTTGTAAAGATGTCCAAAGTTATGTTGTTCTTTAGTATCGATATTTCTTTGCTCGTTGTTCATATGTCTTGGTGTGTGGAATTGTTTAGCTGTGTCATTGATGTGCTGTTCGCTGTTCATGTGTGCATTTACTGTGTTAACTGATGTCAAAGATGTATTTAATATTAGTCCTCTAAGCTGCTGGATGTGAGAAGTTCTGATATGAATAACCTGAGACTGATGTTATGTAGTTCTTGAGGCGTATAAACATGCATGGTAAGATGGGCACGTATGGATATGGATTGCTCATCACATTGTCATCATTTCCAACTTTGAATATAATAAGAATGTTTGCTGGCCATTTTGTTCTCATGGGGAATGCAAGGATTTTCAATGTCATTTTGGGAGTGTTCTAGTTGTGTGAATATATAGAGAGAATGCCGCATTGATGTTATATTTGTTTTTTGTTTTTCATCAAATTGGGGCAATTCAAGGCTTGAAACATATAAGAAATGATAATATTCCATGTTGCCCTGCTCTATGGTAGATTGACTAGTTCATATTCTAGTTTTTTTGAAATTCATGTGTTGATATGATGATAGTGTCTTTATGAGATCTATTTGGGATATCACCTAGAATTTGATCTAGAGAATTTGTGACTTTAGTCACTCTTTTTGAACATAAAAGATGTCTTGCTTTTGATTGTTTTGATACGTGATGATTGTTTCTTTCATTTGTATGCATCTAATCATCCAGATTTCTTAGATTAGGTTTAGAATAGGATCCTAAAAGTGGAGAAGAAGTGAAGATGGTGGAGGTCGATATTCACTCCGACCGTTACATATGTCTCGGGTTCCTTGAGTTGTATAAAACCCGACGAGTTGCGGGTTTTCCCTTTTTCCCTCATTTTTCTTAATTGTGTTTTCTCTTTTATATTTTTAGAATTGATTGATTAGGTTTAACTGCTTTTCTTGATTGTTTACTTCATGTCTTGCAATTTCATTTTCATTATTTGTTTTCCTTTCATTTTTTAGGAATAAAATAGAATGAAAGTAATCCACCACGCATGATCATTTAGTATAAAATTGACGATCCTGAAAATGTAAAAAGAAATGCATGATCATATTAGGAAAAACACAACAAACTGTTTAGGTACCAAAAGGGCACCAATAGCAATGTTAGCGTAACCCAAGTCCCCGAACCTAGATATCTGGTTACGTAGGAATCGAGGGAACACTCTCGACCCTCGATTGGGCTTCTAGTCGACCCCCAAAATGAGGCTAGTGGTGACTCCTGTCTATTTTTTAGGTTGTTAAATATCTAGATCGCATAAATAAACCCGCTGTCATGCGGGGTACGAGCTTGGGAGAGCTCGTGATCTCGTGAGGGAACTCTCGTGATCAAAGTACCCCTAAATCTGATCTTTCCCACCTTGGCCATTTCGAGGGGCGGCGAGATCGGGTCGTGACACTTTCTAAGTCCATGAGGCCACATGCATCCAAAAAATCTTGGAATGCTTTAATTCTGTAATTTTCAGCCAATTTTTTTTCCCACTTTCTCCCATGTATAGAAAACCTTATTAAAATCCCTCATACATACCCAAGGCTCACATTGTAGCCCTTGTTCAGAACTAACTTCGTCCCACAGCCTCAGTTTCCTTTGAAAATCATTTGGTGCATGATACTCTTATTTGCTAGTTGGTTTCCTCATAAACAAGCTCAGATCAATGGAGTGCATGGAACTTGAAAGGATAGATAGAGATACCTGGTCATTCTAGAAAATTGCTAAACCCCTGTTATACCTCTTGGGTTGACGTTAAAACTTCTTTGGAATTTTAATCTTCGCTACTCTGTTTTGCAAAGCTCCTTTGTATTTTTTTTTTGTCTCCATTAAGAATAGAACAATGGGCTTTTCTTGAGCCACAAGGGCTCTAATGGCATGAATTGTCAGGGGGGTGCCCAACCCCTGACAATTCTAACATATTATCTTCATTTGTAACCTGGTGGCTTATTAGGACTAACTATCCCATGTTTCTTCCTTCGAGAGGATCGATGTATCCAATAGTTTAGATTCATCAAATAGCTATGTATTCTGCCCCAAGTTTTCATGAGGGGAGTATCTCTTAATTTTTCTACTGACTTGGGCTCTTTTCGCCTTTCCCTTTCCTTCTACAACCTTTCCACTAAAGGTGCAAGCTGGAGATGTGCTTTTATTCGGATTTGGCTCAATTTCAGGTATGAGGAGGGCTTTTCCAATGGGGTTCCAGTGCATTTCTTTAGTAAGCACCTCTTTCCTTTTCCCAAGCTCTTTGTTTAAATTCTTTCCCTTGCATTTCCTTCATAAATGACAATATCCCCAGGGTTACAGGGTGTTTCCGGAATGTAATCCTCTTCCAACAATTCTTCCATTATTTTCCCATAAAACAAGTCCTAAAAAGGGCTATATTCATTTGCCTCTGCCTTTAGCCAAGAGCCGAACATCATTTCTTTTCTGTTAATTTTTCCTTGTTGTAAGATACTTTCCCCCCACAGTGTTGGGCATAATGCCACAATTTTCCACAAGAATAGCAGTAATATGGTAATCCTTCATATCTGAAATCAAGCCAGATTTTCTTGCTATTGTTGCTGAAAATGGATCCAGATTTTAAAGGGGTAAATCAATTTTAACTCTTGCCTTTCCTTTTTTTTTAGTGCCATATGGCCTTTAGCCTCTATTTTGACCTCTAAAACTTTGCCAATGTATTTTGCCACTCTCGCTACAACCTCTTCAAAAACCCATTCTACTGGTAAACCATGTATATGAACCCTTAAACTGCGGGAAGTAAAATTATAGCAACTAGGGGTTGTATTCTATTCCTAGGATTTCAATAACATGAGGTGATTAGCAAAGGACCAAGGTCCCATAGATATTATTCTATCTCTGTCCATTTCCGATGCAAATCGAAATGCATAGATTCCAAGGATAACAAATTGATATCAACATTCTCCACTTTCCACACTCTCCTCATTGTGTTCTGAATGCTTGGAAATTTACCTTTGGGTTTTGGAATAGCTGGCCAATTAGGGTTAGTTGGCCTTCCTTTACCTTTTCTGCATATATAACATCATCCACTGCCGTAATTGCTTTGCTTGACCACATTCTTCCCAACCTTTTGCAGAGCGCTGCTAGGCAAACTTTCGACTCCTCCAAGTCCGCCATTCTTAGAAAGAAGAAGCATTCCAATTGACTGGAAGGAAGGAGAATGGATGGTGTTGAGGGTTTTGGGCTGAAGATTTTGTATAGGGGTAAGATAGTGTGGCTTTTGGAAGGAGAATGGGTTGGGGTGACTAGTCTGATTTAGGGTTTTCGGGGGAAAAGAATTTGGGGGCTAGGTGGAGCAAAAACTGCCATTGTCGTTTAGATAGGGGAAGAACTAGTAGAGATTTAGGTTTTCGAGTAAACATTTATGGTTTTGGGTTTGGATGTTGAGGTAGGAAGCTACCACAGAAGGTATATAGAACTCTCTGAAGGTGACAGAAGGTATACAGAACTCACTGAAGGTGAGAGGCTGAGGGATGCCAATTGAAAGTGTATGTTTAGTTCAAATGTTTTACCTATGTGAATTTTAACAATTTAGTTGGACTTAGATTTATGATATCAAGATCGTCATATATATATATATATATATATATATATATATATTAAGTTAATGTCACGAAAACTGGTGTACTTGTCATAAATTTATACAAAATTATTTTTTGACAACCAAGAACCTTCAACAAGTACATTTGAGACAAATTTACTCCAATCTAATTTTTTAATAACAAAAAATCCTAATTTGTTTCATTTGTGATAAATTTACTTTTTATTAGTATTATTTAAATAGGATAAATATCATGAAAAATCATAAACCGATATACCTATGACAAACAGATGGTGAAACTTGAAACTAATATGCCTATTAATTGTTAAGTGTCATTTGACTCAACAAGTAATGCCAAAGTCAATGGGAACTAATAGAGCATAAATTTATCACATGTATACTAGTTTAGGATTTTCGCGGTGTTAACCCCCTTTTTTACCTGTTGAGACACCTTGCAAGTGTCATAATGCCGTTGGAAAGCTCGTCTGATAGTTGTGTTAGTTTAAACCCATGCTGAAAGTTCTTTGCTAGTATAATTTCTTTGAATTAGCTCATCTCACCCTAAAACTTTTTGAGCACTGAGGTTTAGTGTAAGCTATCCAGTAAGACATCACTCGCCCAGCACCCGTTTTCATCTCAAACAAACATAGCCAGCTTTTTTAGGAAAACAATGGTAAAATCAAAACCCGATGATCTAAACTAAAACAACCATGAGACGAGTTTTTCAACGGTATTATGACACATGCAAAGTATCTCAACATGAAAAAAAAAAAAAAAAGAAAAAAAGAGGGAGTTAATACCACAAAAATCTCTAAACTAATATATATGTGATAAATTTACCAAATATTAATTTTTTATCCAAAAAAAGAAAACCCCAAACTGATATATCTAGTGCTACAGATCATTAGGTTCATTCCTTAATGATGGGACCGTTACTTTAAGATAACTTGGTTCCTCTTTTTTACTAAAAAGTTCATTCCATCTCTTTACAACATGATGAGGTTGAGTCTTTACCAAGTTAAGTTGGTTCTTTGGCTTGGGAAAGCTATTCAGATAGCCTAATTGGCAAGCTTTTAGTCGTACGAAGCTATTAGCAAAATGAGCACCTCACTTCTGTCAAAGACCAAAGGCAAAAGCAAAGAACTTCAATTTGATTAAAGGTAGAATCTTTATGAAGAGACAGCTTTCATGCAAAATATAGTTATATAATGGAAATTCTCCAATTTTTTGTTTTCATCTCCAAAATTCTCCAAGAAATACGTTTGGTAGAAATTTTGGTTGTTGTGTTTTCTAAACTTTGAACATTAAAACTGAAAACAACCAAAATTGAATTTATTAGTACAGGACATGGAAATTGTTTTTATAATTTTCATTCCCGTTGAAAGCATGAAACAGCACGATCAAGGATCACTTAACGATCTGTCCACCATGAGGCAAATGGCATTATCAAGAAACGGACTCGCTCATGAAACTACCTAAAAAGCAAGTAGCTCGAATGCTAGCAAAGATTAAGATCTTGAAAACACAAAACTACAGAGCATTTGAATTTGGAGAGAGAAATTACAGATGAACCAAATTTCCATTTAACAGTCACAATTCAATTCACATATCCTTGAGGATTGGAACAAGAATGATTACCTTAAGGGGTCATCTGAAATTGACATAAGGGAAGGGAAGTAATTAGATAGTGCCCATTCCCCGTCACTTCCGAAATGCTTCAGGAGCGTGGACCCACAAATATTGATTTTTTGTCATAAAAAACTCCCATGCCGAAAACCCTCCTAAACTTCAAAGGGTGCAGATCCTTCCTTGTTCGTGGGAGATACGTTCTCAAGTTTCATAGGCTCCATATCCAATCTCTTCTGCCTATATTCCGCAGGAAAATTGTCAGAAAGTTCTTAAACCCATCACACTCTAACCAATTTAATTTTAAACATTTTAATTTTGTCAATTGAGTACTAAACCTTAAAATGTTTTGCCAATTAAATTCATCCAATCAATTTTTAGCTAGAATCGCTAACGTGGATGTCATTAGTCTTATATAGCATGATCGATGTTGACGTAGATAATTTTCAATATTTTTTCAAAGTTTTATTAGTTTTTATTGTTCTTTTCTTTTTCTCTTCCTTTTCTTTATTGTTTTGCTTTCTTTTATTCCTTTTGTTTCCCACGTGGTCGACGAGGGTCACCGAGCTCGCTAGCCTCTAGGTGAGGGCCATGAAAGCCCTTGCATGGCCTTGCCCATGGCTAGCAAGGCCATGGCCACCTTCATCGGCGATCTGCAGGGCGAGCTCACCCAAGCTAGGCTACCTTGCTAGCCTCGGGTGAAGGCGGCCAAGGCCTCACTAGCTACAGGTAAGGAGGCCTTTGCCCGCAACCAGCAAGGCTAGACTTACCTAGATTTGGGCAAGGAGGCCTTGCTTGCAACCAAGATGGCATCACCCATATTTGGATGAGGCTAGGTGAGGGCTGAAACCCTCACTAGTGGTCAGCGGGGGCTTCATGGTCCTCGCTCAAGGGCTCATTAGCTCTAGTGATCCTCACCAACCATAGTGGGAAACAAAAAAAGAAAAAAAAAAGAAAAAATAATTAAAATTTGAAAAAATATTATAAAAGTTATTAAAAATTGCACACGTTTGCCAGTTATACCACGTAGAGTGATCGCATCCATATTAGCAACTTATGTCTAAAATTGATCAAATAGACTCGAAACAAAAAACTACATTGGTATTTATCTTCATTAACACATAATTAATCAGCAAAATGAACACTTCACTTTTGTCAAGCCCAAAAACAAAAGTAAAGAACTTCAATTTGATGACTCTGTCCCTCTTTCTTACTATAGAGTTCATTTCATCCCTTGACAGTTGACACCATGATCAAGTTGAGTCTTTACCAAGTTAAGTTGCTTCTTGGGCTTGGAAAAGCTATTCGGGCAACTTAATTTGTAAGTCTTTATGGATATAATTCGTTAGCAAAATGAACACCTCACTTTTGTCAAGCCCAAAAGCAAAAGTGAAAAACTTCAATTTGATAACTGTTGACACCTAAATTTTGACGTTCCAGTTATTCATTTATCGCATTAAAAATTAGGGTTTAATTTTATCCTAAGAAAAAAAATATTAATTGCATACCATATAGATTTATGTGCATTTATTTTTAATTTGCATTTTTTTACATTTATTTATTGGACCGTGGCAGATGGGTCGAATTAGTGGTTTTGGGTTTTAAATTAATAGGCCGGACTAAGCCCATGAAGAGTACAAATTGGCCCGAGCCCGTTTTCTGAAATTGAGATTTGAAATGAGGGCTTTTGGAATTTAAGAAAATCGGGTTGTAATCTTATCTTTAAAAATCAGTAGGAGATATTCGGGTGATAAGGAAAAGGATTTTCGTGATCGTAGGGGTTTTAAGCAATCTTCGTATGAGATGAAATATTTACAAAATATTGCATTTTGTTTTCCTTATATAAGGAGTGCATAGAAAAAGTTAAAGAAGGGGCTTCTCTTGGTCGAAAAAGAAAACACAAAAGTCAAGTGAAAAGAGAGACAAAGGAAGAGGGGTTTCAGTTCTTTGGGAAAGGAAAGGGAGAGAAGTGTGCACAGAAGACAGGGGAGAGAAAGTGACGTGAGAGAGACAGGTGAGAGAGAGAGGAAAAAGTAAAAAAACACTGTTTCTCTTCTTCGGTGAACTCCTCGCCGACCAGCATTGGAGCTCCGCCTCACCGCGTGATCACCGCCGTTTACCGCACCCGCGTGGCTGCCCCTGTTCCGCCTTGCAACGCCACCAGAGCCCCAAATCAGCCGTACGGCTGAGCTAATCTGCCCTCTATTGCAGCCCACTGTGACCCACGACCTCCTACTCGCTCGCCACCGTGCCAGAGTGCCACCCGATCCGCACCTTCTGCAACAACCAACGCCGTTGTGCCTCTATACCCGCGAGCTCACCGCGACCCACTGCTCCTGCAGCCAAGCTCGAGCGCCGCCCGTCGCCTAGTAGCCGGACTCGAGCCGGACCGCCGTCCGACCCCTTGCATTGCCCTTGTCCGCGAAGCCACCACCGGTTCACCTCCTCGCCGCTCGCCCGCCGCCGGTTCACCCTTGCCGGAGCTTCCTTGCTGGATTGACGACCTGTTGTCCCGGAGACCAGCCGCACGAGCAGGCCCAATTTTGGGAAAAAGAAAAAACGAACAAAAAAAAGGAAAAGGGAATTAGGTAGATTTTTTATTTTATTATTATTGCTTGTCCAGTTATAGTTTTTATTTTATTTTATTTTCCTTTATATCTGGTTTTGTTTAGTGAAGTTGTCCCTTAAATGTATGATTGATATTCTGACATGAAAAAGTTCCTCAAGCTAGGGATTGACAGTCCGATTTTCGCGCCCGAAATCCGACTCGCAATCCCTTGCAAAATCATCAATCTCATCTCACGCCCGAGATTCGATTCGCGATTTATTTAAAATTGATCAACCCGATCTCATGCGTGAGATATGGTTCGTCAATTTTTGGGTATCAATCTTATATAGTTTGATTTGTTGTCATGGTGTTTCAATTAATTTTATTTTCGTCAAAGGAAAAAAATTCAAATAAATTGAATTAGGATCATGTTTGTTTTTTAATATTCCTAGTCTTAGGGTTATCTTGCATATTTAGAATTGCAATCTTATTTCGAATTTTTAAATAAAAAATCCATAAAAAAATGCATTCATTTAGGATGTTAGTTTTAAATTTGGATTGCATGTTTAATTATTTGGCAATTTTAATTTCGAATTTTATAAAAAACACAAAAAGAAGTCATCATGCATATATCATGTAGAATTAGGGCATTCTTTGTATGTCATGGCATATTAAATAAATTTGCATGTTTCATTTTAAGTTTAGACTAATTTTCTAGATAGATTGCATCTTAGGTTAGAGATTGCTAGGTTAAGATAAAATCTTATTTTTAATTAGGATTTAGTCTGACCTGATTAATATAAGCTGGATAAAATCTTAATCTAGATAAATAGTTTTTGCATTTTTCTTAATTTCGAATTTCATGAGAAATACAAAAAATTTGTCTTAGAATAAATTCATTTCATTATCTAGAATAGATTGCATTTTTAAGAAAAATATCATATGCATGTCATTAGGATTAGATTCATGAAATGCACGTCATTTTAGAGGTTGTTATTAGGTTCATTTAATTAGAAATTGCCCGTCATTAGGTTAGGTCATTTAATAAATGTCGCGTGACATAGCTTGCATATTAAATTGCATGTTGCATGTCATTTTAGTTAAAATAATTTTGTACGTCATTGCATTGCATCACATGTCATTAGAATTCAGTCATTCTGATTAATTTAGATTGCATATTTAATTATTGCATGTTCATTAAGAAATCATTAGTTTTTTTACTCATTCATATAGTTTAGAACATATTGCCATGCCATATCATTTCATATTAGATTAGAAGCATTGCATTGCATATGGACTATATTTTCATTGAAAAAGAGAAATAAAAAATTGAGTAATTGCTTGTTAATTAGAAACCATATCTAGGGATGTTGATGTGGATTTTAATTTAACACTGCAAATGCTTTCATTGCTTTGAGGTAAGTCCTGCATTATTTAATTGTTTTCTTGGGTGTTAAATTGGTGATTTGCACACTTGCATGAACACCTTACATGTTAGGGAACTAAATTAAAATCAATTCAAGCTACCTGCAATTTTTTTTTTGAAAAAAAAAGAAATGGTACCGAAAGGGCGTTAGAGAAATCTAGCGTAACCAAGTCCCGTACCTAAATTTATGATTTGTAGGAGTAAGGTAAATCTCCTGTTACTTTAGTTGGGTTTCTAATTGACCCACCAAAAATAGATTGGTGGCAACTCATAATTGAAAATCAATTGCATGTTAAGAACTTGAATCTAAGTCGCGAATTGGTATGGGCTTTGGAGAGCATGAGTTAAGTCTAGGCTTAACAATCCATTAGCCAAACCCTAGGTGGTTCACACTCGAAATTGATGTTGCGCCAGTTTGGCGACTCTGCTGGGAACTTGAGTTAAAACTCTTAGTGGACTTAGGCCAATTTATCTTTTCTTTTGAATTTTTTTTTGCTTGGCAGCGAGGATTCGAAGTACGTCCCTAACATTTAGGTGTTAAATGTTCTTGCAGATTGGGAGGTATAAGGGGAGTAGTGATTGCTAACCTTTATCTTACATGTTGGAGTTGAGGATGAATGTTTTAAATTCGAAGTTATTGAAGTGTTGTTTGATTTAAATTGTTGTGCATTGCACTACACTCTCGCACACACAACCTTCCGCCGAACCTGGGCTGCATAGGACCATTTAGGATGGTATTGAGATGGATACTACTCCGACCACATGCTTGCAGTATGAGTCATCCATCTCAATCCCGAAGTTTCTTTCATGGTGTTAAGAGTACTCACCTCAATCCACATGCCCGCGACCCGGGTCGGCTCTTTGACCAAGCCGGAGTCATGAGGACCCGACATAGTCCACAAGCCCGTGGCTAGTCTGATCATCCCTATGGCTCCACCTTGTTAAGCATTATAGACTAGAAATCGAGTCACTTACCATGCACATGTCTATGTGATTGCCATTGATTTTCCTTGGTGAAGTAAGTCTTCTATCCCTATACCATGCAATTTATTTTGTCATGTTTTTGGTCCGTCCATGACAATCTAGATTAGTCATTTGATCTAATTCCTTTGTCAATTAGAAATGAAATGAGGAAATTGCCATGCAATGAATCATTTGCAAAAAAACTTTGGAAAATTTGTTTTCAATTCATGTCTAGGAAATTTGGTCTTGTTAGGGTGTCTATCTTTATTTTCCTAATCCATTTTCAGGAAATGCCCTTATTGTACGAACTTTTCATTAATAAATCAAAAAAATGGAAAAATCGATTAGATCATTGTCATGGATTGACTTTCTATTTACCCTCATGCTTACATGTTCCCATTCATTTGAATTAGGTGATTATGGAACAATTCCGCTCACCCATCCGTTCACGATCGAGAGCTAAAATGACGGATAAAAAAGAGCTTATCTTGTCAAGCAAAAATGCTGCAATCTATCTTTGTGAGAAATTGTGATTCCAAGAAGAGAGCCAAAAAGACCTTTTGAATCGTTTCATTTTCCTGAGGTAGTCGAAGTTGATGCCATCATGAAGAGGGTAGGGACATATCTAGATGGAAGAATATCTGACCTGAAGGGTTTGCATCATAAGATCAAGGAGGGTGAAGAATTCTAGTACACATGATTCATGGTTCTAAGTAGTTCGATTTCCTCATTTAATTAGGGGCATGCACCTTCCCCTGCGTGGGAATTCTTATCGCTTTTTTAGGGATTGGTTTCAATTTCTTTAGTGCTTGAACATCACATTTTTCATTCCAATAAATGTAATTCGATTGATTAATATCAATAAAATTACAATTTTTGTTTTGAGGACATGATGAGGTACACCAAACCAGCCCGGTGATGATATCCAACATTGGAAAGAAAATATTATCCATGGAAAAATTCTGAGGACTGGGCTTCTTTATGCTTCCTCGTAAAAAAGAAGAAGATAAAATAATCATTTTTGAAGCCATTTCCAAAAGCATGCATTAGGTTACCCTTGTTTGTTTTTCTAACTCATTTACTTCATGTCTCAAAGCATAACAAAGAGGCGTTTGAAAGTAACTCGTCAATTTCCAGTTATAGTGGGCCCATTGGTTTGGAAACGTATATCCAAAGGAGAAACATGCGTGGTGGCAAAGGATCATTTCCTAATTGATTGTGATGATATCTCCTAAGAGTGAAGAAGACATTAAACACTACTTATCCTCTTACTTGCCCAAGCGATTTCCTTGCACATCAATAAGAATCTGCGGGCAAGTCAAAAGAAGATCATCTAGATTCCAAAGTATGACGTGTGGCACATCTCATTACGATTTGTGTGAGATGTCATTCTCGAAAGCCAAATGAAGTTTCTTATTTCCATGAGAGAATGATGGAAGAAGTCAAACAGAGGATCATCCATCTTGGATAAAATGGATACATTGCATTCATGAATATAATTAATTTCGGAATTGACACTTTGTTCTTTTCCTTGCGGATGATGAATTGAGGCACTACAGATTCTAGTAGTGATATGACTGAGATAAAATCTCGATCCAAACCAAAATGGATGTGCAATTTGAATTTATTTTAATGTTGCATAGTATCTTATTCATGCACGTTCTTTTGTGCAGGGGCAAAAACAGATTTTCACCTTTGGTTGATAGAGACAATCCAAGGACATCCATTGCTAAGGCAATCCCTTTGTGGAGCAATCCCCTAAATGAATGCATAAAATCATGTTTCGAGTCCGATAAATTGTTTGTTTTGAAGTCACAAAAGCTTTTCATGCTTAAAGGTTCTGGACTCTTTTGAAAAGAGAATTTTCATATTGATTTAGCTCACCAATTTCATGTGGAGATTTGTCAAGATAGACAACTCAATGGAGTGACATCAATGAGACGTATCAGGATGATGAAAGGCAAGCCCTATTCTATACACAGTCCCTTAGTTATACACTTGTGAGATGAGTGTAAAAAGTTCCATATCTGTAAGGTAAAGAGTTCTCTCGCAAAAGGTACGATGACCGAAGTGATGAGAGGCATTATTTATGTATCCCAAACACAACAGGTGATCCATTGCTTAACTCCTTTAAGCCCCATACACTTGTGGAAATTCTTTCAAATTACCCCTGTCAAGAACCACCCCACATCAAGGCAGATTGGAGGGTAAGACAACATTATGAGATGAGGAAAATGAAAAGAAAATTTTCTTTCTCTCACTTGCATCATTCTTCAAGTCGTGCTATTACACTGAATTCATGTGGTAATTTAAGTGCCTTAGGATGACGAAAAGCATTTCTTTCACTATCTTATACACTTATATCCTTTGCATAGCCCACTGGAGCCTGTAATCTCATTTCTTTAAACCCAGTTGGTGATCATCCCCCACATTGGGGCAAGGCAAAAGGAAGATGAAAACTCTTGAAAGTTCGGGTGTCATTCAAAGTGTAATTGCTTGACGCATGCATAGAAAGCAAAATAGAATTAAGGGGCATGCAAAAAACAGTGTGCCTAGCAAAAGCAAGGCCAAGGCCCATGAAAAAAAAAAGGTGAAAAAATGCATGAAAACTAGGGGCATGAAAAAGTAGTGTGTCTGGTAAAAGCAAGGTCGATGCCCATAGATGAAAAAAAGAGAGTAAAGATAGGTGACTGTCAATTGCAAGAATTGATTCCCAATGGAGCAATACTCAAAGAACTCACAAGTTGAGTTTTTACAATCAATGGGACATTTCATGAAGACAATCCCCAATGATGAAAAAAAAAACTGGTGGCAATGCTAAGATGATCACCAACTCTCACCATTCACACACATTTTTTAGCCTAATAATCCTTTCATTTATCAACCCATGAACCCAGCCTATGTTATGTCCCTTATAAAGTTTCTTTAGATTATGGCACTTGAATTAACATAGGAGTTCATATGTTTATAAGCATCGCTCGAAGAAATGCGAGCAAGATTATTTCTTTCTCATTTTACAAGGTTCTTGACTTGTAAACCTGAAAATGATTATAGAATTGTTCTTTCAATTGCATTGACTTGAAGAGTCCCTTTTTTAAGCCATTGACCAAGGCCACATTACGGTCCCTATTAAAGACTTCTTAGATTGGTAAGGTCGCACTGCTTGCGAGAATACTTGGACCCTTGTTGGTATGATGATAGTGAGACGGAGTGATTCTCATAAAATAGCCTCTAAATGAAAGTGAGTGAAAGTCCTTTCTAACTAAAGGTCCCTCATTTGGTATTCTTAGGAAATCCATGTTATGAGTGAAGATTGTCTTGAATGATAATTCTCTCAAGTGGAAATTTGGGTGATGCAAAGGTCATTATGCATGAACCTCGATTGAGTTGATGAAAACCTCACTGAATTTTGAAATGTGCATTCTAGATTAGCTTAGATTGTCTATCTCTTTGATGAATGCATATCAGTTTTTGCTCTAAATCATGTCTGACAGGTAATTCAAGTTCCTTTCATAATGTTTCATGATATTAGGAGATGAGAAACCTCCACCATGAGGAGAAAAACCTCCACAGGATATCTAAATTCCAGAAAACATATTCCCAAGAATTAGAGATATCACCAGGTAAGTATATCTCTACCATACTCTACTACCATACTCTAAAATACTTGTCATTGTATAGGTATTCTCTCTTAAGTGCATCGACACTTGACTTGGTCAATTTGTCCAGTTATATCGACCTGGCGTGCTTTCGTAGCCTAGAGTCATTTTCATTAACTCGGCGTGCTTCCGTAACCCGATGTCCCTTTCTTGACTTGGCATGCTTTTATAGCCCAATGTCCCTTTTAATAGATTCGGCGTGCTTCCATAGCCCAATGTCGCCTTTAATAGACCCGGCGTGCTTCCGTAGCCCGGAGTTCTTGACCTGGTGTGCTTTTGTAGCCCAAAGTGCCTTTCATTGACCCGGCGTGCTTTCGTAGCCCGATGTTCTTCATATTGACTTGGTGTGCTTTCGTAGCCCAGAGTCCCTTTAAATAGACCCGACGTGCTTTTGTAGCTCGGTGTCATTTATATTGACCCGATGTGCTTTCGTAGCCTAGAGTCCCTTTTAATCAAACCGGCGTGCTTCCGTAGCCCAGATTTCTTTTATTGACTTGGTGTGCTTTTGTAGGCTAGAGTCCCTTTTAATTAACACTCGATTGAGTTGTCCCCCAAAGATTTTCCTCCAGATTCAATCTGATAAAGGCAACCGAAGAATGGTTCGGGTCCGGTTCGATGATTTGTGTTGCAACGGTTGGGCGACCGAAAGAATGGTTTGGGTCCTAGCTAAGCAAAATCTCCGTTTAGAACATTTTTGTGAACCAAATGCATGCTAAATACCTAATGTGGTCATTAGAACATTTTTTTTCCAATTAGTTTTAGACTTATTTTACTGATGCTGATTTAGTTTGAAATTTTACCAATTTAATTCTAAATAGTTACTCGAAATTTTAATGTAGTCATTTCGGCCAACTTTCACTAAAAGTCATTGATGTGACGGAGTACCACGTAGGAGGCCCATGATTACCGAATCGCCATATCAACAATTTCGGCCAATTTTTATTGAAAAGTTTATAACTGAATTGGCATATGTAAAATAAATTTAGGACTGATTGGTTTATTTTCCAAATACCTTCAAAGATTTAAGGGTGATTTGGTTTTCAGAAAACTAGTGTCATGATATATAAGTTTACTCAAGAGCCGGAAATGTTGATTAGACTAAGTTGGCACTGCTGCAATTATAGTATTTCTCTTAACCGGAGTCCAGGATACTTGAAATCATGCGTCAAACTCAACTATCTTTCCTAGAAAAAACATTGTCTAAAGTTTTTCGGTATAACCAATGAACTATTCGTTCCTCTACGACGAATAGTTTTTTTGGACCGTTGCCCTTCCAACCCTACTCCCCGCGAGCCTCGTCCGAACCCGTGACGCGACCTCCTCCTCCCACTACTTATCCCCACGCTTGCTAGTTTGCCAGCACACGACTCCTTTGGTCCACCCAATGCTTGCGGGTTTGCTCACTCCGCCTCACTTTGCCTACACCAGCGACATTGAATGTCCCCGAACTCCAACGACCGTACTTCCACTGACCCACGAGCATCCAAATGTCATCCCGCTGCTGGTGCGTCCGTGCTCCTCGCTCTCGCCTGCACCTATACCCCGCGTCGCCGTGCCTCACCAGCAATCTCTTGCTTGCTCCGCCATCGCACTAGAGCGTCGCCCGATCCGCCGCACCCGTTGCTCCGAGTCCCGTGCCTAGCTCCGTCGGTTGTCTCCCTCACTTGTGTCGCCGGGCTCGCTCTCCCCATTAGGTGGCTTTTTTTATTTTTTCTATTTTTCCTTTATTTTATGTTATTTTATTCTAGGCATTATCCATAGGGTTTTGCCCAAAATTTATGGATCATTTTTTAAATTATATTAATTTTTAGGCATTTTGATTGTTAAGTCATTGTAGTTATTAATTTGATCCGTAAGATTTCGGATCAGATTTTTAATTATTTTGAATTTTATGTTTTAATGTTTAGGGTTAAAATAACCGTTAATTTAATCCGTTAGACAACGGATTATTTTTCGGTTATTTTAATTCTCATTTGATGAATATCTTGATTGTTTAGATATAGCTGCTTATCTTGGAAAAACACTAAAAAACATAAAAATCAAAAGATTAAATCTTGCATCGGAGTGTGTTAGTAAATTAGGATTGCATTTTTAGGATTGCACTTTTAGATGATTTTTGTAATAAATTAGTATTGATTTTTTTAGATAAGACTCTTAAATAATGCTTGCACATTTAGATAATCTCATTTTTCTTAAAAAATAGTTTTCTAAGATAGGATAGGGTTTAAGTCAAATTAATCCCTAAAACATATTAGAAAATCATTCATTTTAGATAGTTTAATTAGGGTTTTTATTCCAAATTTTAATAAAAAAACAAAACAAAATACAAAAAATACAAAAATATTTGGTGCATGTCAAATAATTTGCATATTAAGGTTCATTTAATTAGAAATAGTTTGTTAATAAAATTAGGTCATATAGTTTAAACGCATGATTTATGATAAGGTTCTAATTAAAAGAAAAATCCAAAAAATACTTGCTTTAGTGTGTGGAATTCATTTGGTGCAATTTATTCAATGTTTAATAATAATTGAGCATCTGTGTGATCACCCCATTGCATGATAGTAATTTAGGTTAAAATAAATCCAAGTTGCTTGCAAAAACATTTTTGAAAATTAAAAAGAAATGATACCGAAAGGGCATTAGAGAAATTTAATGTAACCATGTCCCCATACCCTTAGTCTGGTTCGTAGGAGTAAAATAATTCTCTTATTATTTTACTTATGTGTCCAATCAACCTATTGTAAACTAATTAGTGCCGACTCCTAGATAATAATCATTTGTATGTTAGATATTTGAACCTTAAGTCGTGAATTGGTATGGACTTGGGAGAGCTCGGGCTAAGTTTAAAGACTTAGTAGTCCATTAGCCTAAACTTAAGTGGTACACCCGAAAATTTAGGTCGTGATAGCTTAGCGACTTCGCTAGGAAACTGTGTTAAAACACTTAGTGGATTTAGGCCAATTTTTCTTTTTATTTTAAAAATGGTTTTCTTTGGCATCAAGGACACCAGGCACGTCCCTAATTGAAGTGTTAAATATTCTTGCAGATGGGAGGTACAAAGGGAGTAGTCTTTACTAACCCTTGTCTTGCAAGTTGAAGTTAGGGATGGATGTTTGAATTTAAATTATAGAAGTGTTGTTTGCATTTAAACTGTTGTGTATGTTTTATTACTTTTAGCACTACACTATTGCACATACAACTTGCTATCGGACTTGGGCTACGATAGGATTTTTAGGATGGTGTTGAGAATGATACTTCCTCAAAAGCGAGACTGCTATGTAGAGGTTGACATTCTCTTCCCCAAATTTCTCTTTCATTGTGTCAAATGTGTTTGTCCATATCCACAAGACTGCGTGATTATTGGACATTTCATTCAACTGAGCCGAAGTTAGGAAGACCTGACACGTTAATGTGAGACTGCAACGGTCACATCATCCGCAACCACCTCCTCCAGCTTTGGTTTGCTTCTGAAGTACTGATTATCGTCTCATTTTTTGGATTAAGGCCCTGTTTGTGTGAGTCTCGACCCCGTCCATGTGGTGCTATGGTGTGTTTTCGTTTTGCGCATGAATTGGTAAATATTTCGGTGCGTTTTGGGTCTCGGTTGATCTCATGTCCTTTTTTCGGCTGATGCCCACTAAGTGTTCGTTAAAATGCCTGATTGAGGTTGTGTGCATTTTCTTTGATTTACGTTTGCCTCTGTACATCGGCTTGTCCATGAGGTAGTGGCTGGCATGGGTCGATGGCGTACACCTATATAGAAAAATTAAATGTTTAGAAATTCCACGTTTGCATGTATTTGGATAGTCAATCATTTAAAATAATTGTTTGTGTATATATAGGTTTTATTTTGAAGCATCTAAAAAAATAAGACTGATTTTGAGGTTGAACTATTAAGTTGATGGAACAATTCATGCATCTAAGCTATAAAAAGATAAATTAAATATTTGAAAAAGATTGTGCATATTTTGGTAATAAAATAATTGTTTATATAACAATAAGATTCTATTTTGAAGTCCTTGGACACTGAATGTTTAAGCTGATTTAAAAAAAAAATCTGCATCTAAATTATAAAACAAAAAGCTTAAAAAGACTAATTTTTAAAAAGTTATATTCCAAGATTGAGCATATTTTGGTGTAGAATGTCAAAAAAAGGATTGTTTACATATGTGTAGATTCAATTATAGATTTAAATTGATTAAAACATTCCATAAATAGATCTTTGCTAACAAGGTAGTGAAAGATAATGCATAGTAATTGTTCAAAAACTTTGAGGAAATACATTTAGTATTGCATTGACCCCCCCTACAAATAACCAACCATAATGAAGACATACACTCTCAAATCAAATTTGTCAATCACGTGATCGCGTCCAATAATTATGCCTCACTCCCAAATGCTCTCAGGATGAAAGATGCTGGGTCCATAAGTGGATTTAACCATTTGATATAGTTGGGGAAGCTATAGCACTAAGAATAAAGCCACGGGGATGGAGGTTAGCAAAATAATGGGAATGAGAATCCACTCCAATCTCTTATCCAGCACAATTGTGAGAGCTGCAACGAAGCCCACCAACATGAAAGCCAAGGAGAGGAAGAGAAAAACAAGGCCCATAATGATCTTCTTAGGCAACGATTCAAGAAAATCTTGCGGCTCATACCATGAAGTTAAGATGGCTAGGAATAGTAAAATAGCCGTCACAGAGGATAGCAAACCTAATGCATCCGAAATTGCAAAAATGAGGAGGGAGTCCTTTCCTAACAACAATAGGACTCCAGTCTTGTCGTTATTGCTGTTGGAGAAAACTTCATTGAGTATTTTGAAGTTGAAAAAACATTTCCATCAGTGTAGTCTAAAGATTTGCAGACTTTACTATTTAAAGTCCGAAGACCTCCGGACGCGCAGACTCAAGACTCAAAGTCTATTCTCATTGAGTTTCTAGTCCGTTGAAGAAAGCTTATCTAGGATTGTGTGTTTCGTTAAGGATTTGACCTTATCGACTGGAGAAGATCTCTTGGTTGAATATGGCATGACGTAAAATCCTTTATTCGAATCAAGATTGATTCAGGAATTGAGGATCCGATGATTGACGAAGTATACTTAGAAGGTTCTACTTATGGAAACCAAGATCCTGATTGTATGGGCGAGCAGGATTGATGGGCTATCGTCATGTTCCTTAAATAGCTCGAATGATTTTCCTAATTGATTCTGTCTAACGGGTAGATTGGAAGAATTCCTTTGGTAAGTGCCAACAAGTATGATGGCATAAAGGAATATATAAGGAAGACGTTTCAGTTGTTCGAGTGTGTGCGCGATAGAAGAATTCCAAAGTCTGAAGCTCTTTGTTATTTGTCAATTCATTTGTTGAGCAAAATCTTGTACGCAAAAGAGAGTCTATATCTTTGAGAAACCTTGAGAAAGTGTGGTAGAGTCTCTACACTATGAAATCAAGGGAGAGCTTTGCTGTAACAACTCTTTTGTTCATAGTGAAATTCAGCCGGTGGGCTGTCAGTGCGGAAGAGTGGACGTAGGCTTGGAATAAGCCAAACCACTATAATTTCTGTGTTCATTTTCTCTTCCCTACTCTCTTTTATTTTGATCATAATTTGTTTTGTTAACAAAAGGCAAACTTCCTTTCTATTGTTTATTTAATATTACTCACTTATCACGAGAAATTATTTTTACACCTATTCACCCCCTCTAGGTACTCACTTAATTTGAAGTGTTTTACTTCAGAATTAAAGATCCATGGCTAGTATGTTGGCTCTAAGGCTGGTAGAAAGGCAAAGCAATACCAAACCGCTTTACTTTGATGGAAATGAATACAACATATGGAAAAGCAAGATGAAGGCATTTCTAAGATCAAATGATTTTCTAGAAGGGATGTGGTAGACAAAGGAATCATTCCTAAAGCTATACCTATCTCAGAGAGAGGAAAAGAAGCTTTTGAGTCTAGTGAAATGACTCAGGAAGAGATAACCAAGAGACAAGCTCTTGATGCAAAAGCAATTTATTCTTTATATTGCGCTTTGTCACCTACTGAATATAACAGAATATCTTCTTGTGTTATAGCCAAAGAAGTTTGGGATATATTACACATCACTTATGAAGGAACTGATCGAGTGAAAGAAACCAGAATCAACATTCTCCTCGGTTAATACGAAGCCTTCAAAATGAAATCAGGATAATCTATTACTGACATGTTTAGTCGTTTTACAGAAATCGTGAATGGTTTTGAAAATCAAGGTTAACCAATTTTTGATCCCATGAAAGTAAACAAGCTACTGCATGGACTCTCCAAGGATTGGAATCACATAAAAACCTCAATAAGGGAGACACAAAGAATTATACCACTATCTGTCGATGAGTTAGTTGGGACTGTTCAGTCTTATGAAGTGGAGCGAATCAATGAAGACAAAAATCCTAAAGATAAGAAATCAATTGCATTAAAATCCAATGATGATTATGATGTTACAGATTCTAAAGACGATATGGATGATGAGGAGCCTGCTCTCATGATAAGAAGATTCAGAAAGCTGAACAAAAAATGAAGAAGATTCAATCCGAAGAAATAGAGTTTTCAAAAGTAATAGACTAAGTCTGTTGAGGATAATGAATCCAATAGAGATGTAGTCTACTTTGAATGTAAGAAAAAGGGATACATCAGACCCAACTGTCCCCTTCTGAGGAAGAAGAAAGGAAAAGCCGAAAAATATCGAAAGACTCTCAAAGCAGAAACCTGGAGTGATACAAAATGTGAAGAAAGTGATGATGATTATACCAATATATATCTAATGGCACAATCGAATTTAGATTCAAACTCCGAGACAGACTCAGATTCAGACAGTGAATTTGAGGTGAGTAATTTGAAAATCCCTACTAAAGTTTCTAAATACATTGATGAGTTGTGTCTTAGTCTCAAGACTTCTCTTAAAAGGATTTTTGAACTTAAAAAAGAAAATTCTGCACTAAAACAACAGGAAAATGTTTTGAAAGAAAATGTTAAATGTTTAGACATGAGTGTTTCTACTTTAAAAGTAAATGAAGACAACCTTTTGAAAGAAAATGCATTTTTAAAAAATGACATCTCAAATATTTCCAAAAGATTTTCTATAGGATCTGAGAAACTTAAGAAAATTATTTCAGCACAAAGACCTTATTTCAATAAATCTGGTTTGGGAATGACTGTGGAAACCATTCCTTTAATTAATTTTCCTAAAGTGAAGGAAAAATTAATCAAAGACCTACAAGAGATACTTACAAAAAATATTTCCAATTTTTTTTTGTAAAACCAGTAGGTCGCAATGCTCTCAGATGTTCTAAGTGCAATAGTTCAGATCATTTTAAGAAAGAATGTCCTATGGTTTGGAAACCTGTTAAGAAAGTATGGGCAAAGACTGCATATCATACTAATACCAATGGACCCAAGAAAATATGAGTACCAAAGAAAGCTTGAGTCTCTTTTTTAAATGCAGGTCACTATCAAGAAGAAGGTAAAATGGTATCTAGATAGTGGATGCTCAAGGCATATGACAGGAGATTCAAATTGCTTCATAAAGCTCGTTCAAGTTAATGGTGGAAAAGTTTCATTTGGAGGAAACAACAAAGGAAGAATTGTGGGATTCAGAATTGTAAAGATTGGAAGCCTCACGATTAGTAATGTTTCCTTAGTGGAAGGACTCAACTACAATTTGCTTAGTATCGAGTCCAACCGTGTCATACAGTTTCAAAATCAACTTTCAAGAGGGAATATGTTCAAGAACCGCAAAGATTCCTCTCACTCATTCATGGGTCGAAGACATGGAAATATCTGCCTCTTGGATGTCAAACCAGATGAAACCTAATGTCTAATCTCAATTCAAGACGAAGCAAACTTATGGCATAGAAAACTTGAGCACATCAATATGAAGCAAATAGCCAAAATTTTAGCAAAGAAGCTTGTTTGTGGTCTATCCAATCTGTCATACCAAAAAACTGATCTATGTACACCATGTGTATTAGGAAAACATGTAAGAAACTCCTTTAAACCCATAAATCAAGTTTCCACTAATCATGTATTGCAGCTTCTGCATATGGATCTCTTTGGACCAACCAGAACTCAGAGCATTGGAGGTAAGAAATATTGCCTAGTAATTGTGGATGACTACTCACAATTTACTTTGGTATATTTCCTGGCAAGTAAGTCTGAAACATTTTCTTACTTTGAAAAGTTTGCTAAAAAGGTCCAAAATGAGAAGGGGTTTATTATTTTAAGTATACGGACAGACCATTGAGGTGAATTTGAAAATCAATACTTTACAAAATTCTGTAATGAATCTGGTTTTCAACATGTGTTCTCCTCTCCATATACTCCAGAGCAAAATGGAGTTGTGGAAAGAAAGAATAGGCCGCTTCAAGAAATGGCTAGAACTCTTTTAATTGAAGGTAATATCTCTTCACATTTTTGGGCTGAAGCAGTTTCTACAGCAAGTTATATCATTAATAGAGTTTTTCTAAGGCCTATTCTGGAAAAAACCCCTATGAGTTGTTCAAAGAAAAGAAGCCCATTGTTTCATATTTTCATGTGTTTGGATGTAAATGTTTTATATTGAAAAATGCAAATGATCGAGTTGGCAAGTTTGAAGAAAAATCAGACGAATGCATCTTCCTTGGATATTTAACCACAAGGAAAGTTTACAGAGTCTACAACAAGAAGACTCAATTTGTGGAGGAATCAATGAATGTCAAATTCCAATATTTGATGCAAAATGAATCTATTTAGACTCATCTTGAAGAATCTGAACCTACTCCGAGACTCTACAAAGTCTAAATCTCCAAAAGTAGCTCGACTTCAAAAGATCGGCAACAAATAATTGTCGAAGATTCAAATGAAGAAAAAGATCAACAATCGACAAATCAACCAAGAATCGGAAGCATAAGTCCAGTCATCCCAAAGATCTCATTATTGGTGACATTAATGAAGGAATTCGCACAAGATCCAAAAGGCATGAAGAGTCTAGTGTTGTGGCTCTTATTTCTGAAATAGAACCCAAAAGCATAGAAGAAGCTTTATTTGATGAAAGCTGGATTGAAGCTATGCAAGAAGAACTCAAGCAATTCAAAGATTAATGATGTCCGGGAATTGACTCCTAAATCGAAAGGTAAATCTATCATTAGAGCTAAATGGGTTTTCAGGATCAAGATGAACGAGAAAGAAAAGGTCGTAAGAAACAAAGCAAGACTCGTGGCCAAGGGATATACGCAAGAAGAAGGGATAGACTATGATGAGACTTACGCACCAGTAGCGAGGTTAGAAGCAATTAGATTATTACTTGCTTTTGCTTGTTATAAGAATTTCAAGTTATTCCAAATTGACTTCAAAAGTGCTTTCTTGAATGGATTTATCCATGAGGAAGTCTATGTGGAACAACCACATGGTTTTGAAGACCCAAGGAAACCAGACTCAGTATTCAGACTAAAAAATGCTTTATATGGTTTAAAGCAAGCACCTCGAGCTTGGTACGACAGGCTGAGTAAGTTTTTAATTCAAAACGGCTTCGTCAAAGGTAAAGTAGACATTACACTGTTTATCAAAAGAGAAAGCAAAAGTTTTTTGCTTGTTCAAATATATGTTGATGATATTATTTTTGGATCCTCTAATGAAAGTCTGTGCAAGAAATTCTCTAAGTCTATGCAGGATGAATTTGAAATAAGCATGATGAGTGAACTAACCTTCTTTCTCGGGCTTCAAGTGAAACAACTAAAGTAAGGAACTTTTTTTCATCAAGAAAAATATGCTAATGATCTTATCAAAAAGTTTGGACTAGAAAATTGCAAAAAGACTGATATACCAATGTCAAGTTCCTTGAAGATAGACAAAGATGAAGGAGGAAAGAAAGTTGACCAGAAGTTATACAGGAGTATCATTGGTTCACTTCTTTATCTTACTGCTTCTAGACCTAACATTTTGTTTAGTATTTGCATTTGTGTCAGATTTCAAGCAGACCTTAAAAAATCTCATCTAAGTGCTGCAAAGCGTATTATCAAATACATTGCCTCAATTTCAAACTTTGGTCTCTAGTATCCTAAAAAGGGAGACTTTACTCTTCTTGGATACTCAGATGCAGACCTAGCCAGATGCAGAGTTGATAGAAAGAGCACCTCGGGTACCTGTCAACTACTTGGAAGTAGGATAGTGTCTTGGTTTTCAAGGAAGCAAAATACAGTAGCTCTTTCTACAGCAGAAGCAGAGTATATAGCTCTTGGAAGTTGCTATTCACAAATTCTGTGGATAAAACAATAGCTAAGAGACTTTGGAATTGAAGATTCATGCATGAAGATTAAGTGGGACAACACTAGCGCAATCAATCTCACCAAGAATCCAATTCTTCACTCAAGAGCGAAACATATAGAGATTCGACATCACTTCATTAGAGATCATGTTCAAAATGGAGAAGTTTCGATTCAGTTTGTTGACTCAAAGAATCAACTGGCGGATATATTTACAAAGCCTTTGGAGAAAAATCAATTTGAAGTTATTTGTTCCAGACTCAATATCTTAAGGTTTGAAGAAGTAAAAGTCTAAAGACACTCAGACTTAGACAATCAAGATTTTTGACTGTAAGTTATTTTATTTTCTCTCAGATTAAATCTCGAAAAAGTACGATCATCTATTCATAATTGATTTTTGCTATTTTCAATTTTCGTGATTATTGCAATATTTCCTTTTCGAAAAAAGGAGTTATTTTTAAATGACAGTTATCTAATTTTTTGAAAAAGGCAGGTATTTTTAAAAGGGATCTTTATACTTTCTTTTACGGCGTTTTGTATGCCTCTCTTCGATTGTCTTATATACTGTCGGTTCCTCTTCGTTTTACTCACAAAAACCCTAAAAAAAGGCATTGATCTTCCACTTCTATCTTCTTCTCTTGTTTAATCTTCGAAAATTTGTCATCTTTCTTGGGAAAACAAGCTTGGAATCTTTCAAAGACTGTGAAAGATGTCGTCTCAAATGAAGTCTTCGAGGATCGCGAATAGGGGACCGCAGCAAATGCGTGAGGGGCTTACGCACTTTGATCTCACCGAGGAAGAAGAGTCTCCTAGTCAGCAGCAAAGCCCACAACATTCTTAGCAGCATCCATCTCCTCCATCTAGACCTTAGGATGTTGCTCATCAAGAAGAGGAAGAAATAATCGAAGATGTAGAACCCGTAAGAACTTTTAAGCCCTCTTTTACCTACAAGCTTTATCGTGCTTTGAAAAGGGGTGGAACTCCTTTGAACTACATTGATGAATTTCTGAAAGACAAAGGGTATAAAAATGAAACCTTCTTTTTACACACAATGGAACGATTGGGAATTGCCCCTGCTGGGTCAGCGGAAGAGGCAATGGCAAATATCCCAAGCGATCCACATGTTGGAGGGCTGAATCAGCCAGATGGGAATGATGATGACAAGTTGTACAATCAGTTTAAACCGAGAATGGGTGTTGCGGCAAAAATTCGGAGCAAAAGGACAGACTTGTTTCGATCAGAGGAATGCAAACAACTATACTCTAAGTTGCTAAAGCGTGGGGTGATAAACCCTAGAAGTGTGGATTTTGATTTTTTTTGACTCTGAACTCACTGCTTATTTTTATTCGAATCTCAGTTTTTTGGATGTGAATAGATTCTCTTTAAGTGTCCGAGATCAGGACTATATGGTGGATGTAGATATGTTGGCTAATGTAATTGGGCTTAAAAGAGGGAGATATCAACCTATTAATGTGTCTATTGCTCATGCAACGTTGGAGCTTGTTAAGGATAGAAGGACAGTGGGAAAGATTTCCTATTTGAGGATGAGTGCGTTCAACATTCTGCTTCACAAGATTGTGATTAACTGCCTCAGACCAAAATCTACTTCAAAGACCAATGTTTCAAACTCGGAGGCAAAGCTGATGTATGCCATCAATGCTGGGAAAAAGTTCTCTCTTCCTCACACTATTATGTTCCACATGTACAGAGCAGTGGTGAAGAACAAGAGTCAACTTCCTTATCTAGCTCTTGTGACCAAGTTATTAAGACATTTGAATATTCAGCCTCCTCGGATTCTCTGTGTTAGAACTTGTGATCAAATGGTAGTGGGACTGAAAATGGTTTCTGAAATGCGTGTGAAGGAACTCAACAAGGCGTTGGAGAAATTCAAGGAGAAAACCCTTGTCAAGTCTCATCAAATCTCTTCGGCTGCAAAAAGAAAAGGGAAGGAGCCCGTGGTTGCTCCATCCAAGAAAAGAAGAGCTCTCATCGTTGAGGATGAAGAAGATGAGGATGACATCACCATTTCTTCAATGGCATTGAAGAACTTGAGTCGTTCTGTTCTAGAATCAACGGAACGACAAGAGAAAGACATAGATGAGACAGAGCAGAGGACTGGAGAAAGAGAAAATTTAGAAGCAGAGGAGAAAGAAACAGAAGAGAGAGAGAAGCAGAAGAAAGAGATGTAGAGGAGGAAAGAATTGAAGAAGAAGAAGAAGAAGAAGAAGAGGAGGAGAGAGGAGATCAAGTGGAAGCAGAGCATGAGGAACACTCTTCTCCACCTGAAGGCATGGAAATAGGGGGAGATCATGAGAAAAGAGGAATGTCCTCATACCCTGCCACCAGTGAAGGAGTAAGTCGCTCTCCAGCAGATCCAGAGGACATCTATGCCTCTCAATTTCCTGAGAAGGGACATGATGTTTCATCACCTAATCTATATGACTATGATGATTTGCCATCATCTACCTTTACTCCATCTGATCGTGCAGAAGCCAGTACGCAAATTGATAATTCAGCAGACTTTCGCAGAATTCTTGATGTTCTCTTAGAGATGTGGGGTAAGATATATGCTCTGGGATGCGAAGTACATAATTTGTAGACTACAGGTCAAGTTTCTTCAGTTTCTTTAAATGATCAAATCCAAGCCTTTGCTCTTCAGGTTCAAGCAAATGCTAAGGGTGAAGATGTGGCTCAACTGAAGGAGGAATTGAAAAAGCTAGAAGGCATTGTCCAGTCACTGAGAGATTTCCAGCTTGTTCGTGTTCCCAAGCAATCTTAATTCCATTCTCTTTCCATCTCTACCCTTTTAATGATAACAAAAAGGGGGAGAGATGTGATGCAGATTTGAACTTTTTGAACTCTTGACTTTTTTTGTTTTTTATGTTTGTTTTGACTTGACTTTTGTGTTTGGCTGTTTGGATTTGGACTGGATTTGGGTTTGACTGTTTGAACATTTGTTTATCTTAAGTACTATTGATATCTTATGGCTTTGCTCATCTACAAGACTAACCTATTTTCTATGGTTGCAGATTATAGTGTTATCACTAAGCCATTTATCTTTATGAGATATCCATATTTGCTTGAGTAATGTTTTGCAGGTCAAAGTTATTCAAATATGTAGGAAAGTTTTGTCACCATAAAAAAGGGAGAGATATTTGGAGAAAACTTCATTGAGCGTTTTGAAGCCGACAAAACGTTTCCATCGCCTAGTCTGAAGATTTGCAGACTCTACTATTTAAAGTATGAAGACCTCCAGATTGCCAGACTCAAGACTCAAAGTCTATTCTTATTGGCAGTTTCTAGTCCGTCGTAGAAGGCTTATCCAAGATTGTGTGTTTCGTTAAGGATTTGACCTTATCGACTGGAGAAGATCTCTTGACTAGATATGGCATGACGGAATCCTTTATTCGAATCAAGATTGATTCAGGGATTGAGGATCCAATGGTTGGCGAAGTATACTTGGAAGGTTCTACTTATGGAAACCGAGATCCTGATTGTATGGGTGAGCATGATTGATGGGCTATTGTCATGTTCCTTAAATAGCTCGAATGATCTTCCTAATTGATTCTGTCCAACGGGTAGATTGGAAGAATTCCTTTGGTAAGTGCCAACGGGTATGATGGTATAAAGGAGTATATAAGGAAGACGTTCTAGTTATTCGAGTGTGTGCGCGATAGAAGAATTCCAAAGTCTAAATCTCTTTATTATTTGTCAATTCATTTGTTGAGCAAAATCTTGTATGCAAAAGAGAGTCTATATCTTTGAGAAACCTTGAGGAAGTGTGGTAAAGTCTCTACACTGTGGAATCAAGGGAGAGCTTTGTTGTAACAAATCATTTGTTCATAGTGAAATCCAGCCAGTGAGCTGTCAGTGCAGAAGAGTGGACGTAGGCTTGGAATAAGCCGAACCACTATAATTTCTGTGTTCATTTTTTCTTCCCTACTCTCTTTTACTTTGATCATAATTCGTTTTGTTAACAAAAAGCGAACTTCCTTTCTATTGTCTATTTAGTATTGCTCATTTATCACGAGAAATTGTTTTTACACCTATTCACCCCCCTCTAGGTGCTTATACTAGCTATCTTAATTGCCTCCAGGCACAGCGAAAGCAGCAGCAAACAATATTGTGACAATTAGATTTGAGACAAGCATACATGAATTTGATGTGTCATTCACCCACTTCTCTCCTTTCTCAAACAAATCTTTGTGGTTCTCCATGAATGCATTCAAACATGTCATCCGCTTGCCCTGGGTTGTCGATATGTAGCTAGCTTTCATATAAGGGATAACCCAACTTTCCACGGCCTATGCATCAAACTCACAAATAGGAGTTTCGATAAGTGGATAAAGTACAGAAAATTTTCAAAAGACAAATGAGGGAACATATCAAGGAGATTAAGACTTAACCAACATTTGATGCGGAATTGTTTAAAGTTCAAGTCACATGTTTATATCTAGATCATGTTGAAAGATAAGCAACAAAAAGAAAGAAAAAAAAAAGGAAACTTCTTATTATGAAGAAAGTAATTAATATCGATAATAGATTCAATCTGATAGCGAGAGGAGTGAAATTTAAGGCCATACTTAAAATTTTCCTCTGAAATATTTTAATGTGAGTCCAAAAGTGAAGAAGGCGTAACTAGATTGAAGAGAAAGAAACATTACAATGAAGAGAAGGATATTTTGGTCAGTTAATTAAAAAAGGAGTGTCAAAACAAATGAACATGATTTCACCAATCAAGATTTACATGCTTGATAGAGATAATAAAGTGAACATGATTTCACCAATCAAGATTGAAGGAGAAGTCCTAGGTTTACGTAACTCTTATTCCATATATTCTGCTTAGATCATTTAGCCATATGAAAGAATTTCCTAGGCTATCATCAAATCTCACCTTAATTTACAATTTCACGATTCTTGTAATTAGAATTCGGTGAATATCAGAAATCTTTCAAAATTTAAAAATATTAACACAGAAAATCATATATAACTTTGTTTGAGTTTGAATACTTTTGTAAAGGATTTTTATTAGTTTTGTCGACGATGTAAAGAGTAAGTTACATATTAATCGTTGGTTGACAAGAAAAAATTTAATTACAAAACTAACTTCAGCATGCATGTCACTCATTTGATGATAAATGTGAAAAGATTTTTTTTATGCATGCGATAGGCCTAACACAAATTCTTTTCCAAATTATAGCAAAGAATTAAGTAAGAGCTTTTTCCTTCTTAAAAGAAAGTCAAAAACCAACAAGCCAGAGACTTTTAATAGGAGAGAGAGGGACAATGATAGAGATGGTATCTTGATACAATGGAAGTGTACCTCCAGTTTTGGCAGCATTCCAAAGTGACCTTAAAAGAGATTGAAGCGCCACATCAGGTTGCGAAGAAAACTTGGTCACTGGATATGAAGTCATTATAAGATCTCGTAATTTGTTTGTTACGTTGTCTCAAAATGAATCAATTTATACAATACTTATGCACTTGGCCGAATCATAAATGGTTCCTAAGGGATAGCCAATCCATAAAAAAATAGTTCAATTTCAGGCCAATATTAAAGAAAAAGTAGGTCAAGGCACCATAATACAAAGAAACAATCATTTCTAGTTTCATTTGCTAGTATGGAGGAAGTCAATCTGAGAAGATTGACCTAAAGTTCAATATCATGAAAGATCTAAGATAACGCCCAACAGCAAAAATGCATACCCACCCTGATCCAAATTTTTATCCGTTGGTTTGTAGTTCAAGTCCACCGGAATACCTTCAGTTCAGAAACAAAAGAGCAGGTGATGAGCTAGGTATGATCATCTTGAAGGGAATCAGTAATGAAGGGATGCGAGTGCAGAAAGTACGGACATTTGTATATCAATGCTTCCAAAACGCTGAGCTGCATGTCTAAAGGGATGACTTGGCTCATCGTCTGGTTGTATTTTTTGCCGAACCAAACAATCTCTTTATGTGTCATGAACCGAACCTCGGGCACATGCACATCCCTCAATGGTCGATTTAAAATTTGCAACATCTCAGGAACTGTTGCCGACCCATTCATTATTTTTGCACATGCGGAAACGTAAAACAATCTCCATACAACAAAACAATGGGATAGAAACGTAGGATATTATTTTTCACAAGCCACACCTACAACATCACATTACTTATAGACCAGTTTAACACCCCAAGGTCTAATACAAAAAGTGAAGCTGTTCGATTACCCACTAACTAAGCTTCTACCAACAAGACTGGAGTTTACTATTACCATACTTCTCGATCTCTCTGGGGTGAGCCGTCACCCTACATCTAGTCTTGACGGAAAACCCGTCATCACTTGGAAGGAGATAGCGAGAGTCCTATTCTTCCTTTACTGTGACCGACTGTACACGACCCGGCCTTCCTCCATTTAGGGACCTGAAAAATGTTAGCCCACTAAGGGGTGAGATCACATCTCAGCGAGTAAATCCCCTAAATCCAGATTAGGAGAAGGGTACACTCAACATGCAATCTAATCGCTTTTCTCACACTTTCTTAATACCAGTACTTTCATGCATGTTAGTGTCAATTAAATCATGCATAAGATATCGAGATCATATATCATTAGAATACTTTTAACACATACATATGTAAGGACATAAATGTCACATACTTACCAGGCCCCCAATTACCAGACTAAACCATTATGGCACGTCCCATACCGCACCACAAAGTTCCGTCTTTTAATTAGGTCCTTCACTTTCACCCATTCATGCGTCACAAATGATTTCAATGCTTAGATAACAGTCTTCCGGCATAATCGGGCATTTTATGTGTCACAAATGATTTCAATGCTCAAATAATAGTCTTCCGGCATAACCGGGCATTTCATGTGTCACAAATGATTTCAATGCTCAGATAACAGTCTTCCGGCATAACCGGGCATCGCCTCGCACCGTCGAGCGCGGCATCGTCTACATCTAGACGGCATTCCATATAGGAGCATCGGTCCAGCCTCCACTGCGACCGGCATCCGTTGACGTGGGGCATTCCCGAAGGAGCATCGCTCGGCCCCAAAGGCTCGTGGCGGAATCTCATGCCATGAATGCATATGATCAATGTCACATTTCAATAATCAATTACACATAGTATTCACAGTCTCAATTAAGCAATTTTATAGCAAGAATTCTTCAAAACAAACATACACTCTTACTAATCCAAATTCACAGAAAACAGTCCAATTACGCTCTCCCAAATTCGAAGTCAGAAGCCCATTTGTATGAGCTCAAAAAATTCTCAAATTTGGACACGTGCTTGAAAATAAAAAAAGCAAACATTTTTCATGAAGACACCAAGATCTAGATCCCTCTAGATTCGGCCCAGAAATTCTTTCTATCCAGCACAAAAATCGGGTCCAGTTCCAGAGAACCTAACTCATCGAAATCAGTTCGTTTTTTGGTTGAAATAATCTCCGTTTGATTTGAAATTCAAGTATGTTAAACTAAAAGTTATAACGAACAACTTTTATGAAGAAACCGATTTGAAATTCGACCTCTAAAGGTCAGTAACAGCCCTTGGAATCATAACAGGTCACGATTTACAAAACTGTCCGAATTACTTCTTCAAGGATGACATCATGAAAATCGTCATCTTTTTAAATTCTAAAAATTCTGAGAAAAATATATGTTATTATTTAGGATGTCTAAAACATTTCTTCGAAATAAATTCCTTCAAAATCGCAACACACAGTTGTCTACGAAATTAGCAAAACACACACGTCCTGGAAACTGTTTCAGAAATCAGCTACTATTCTAGTACGAATCTTCCTCCACGATGTTTGTCTCGCTCTCTAAACCCTATCTAAGCTTTTCTATGGCCATCATAACATCCCTAACCAACATCTATCCATATATAACGTCATCTACATCTTTCTAACTTGTATGAATTCCTAATAGAGGTACTCAACCCCTAGTCCAGATTTAGAAGACAACTCACCACCGAAACTAATGGCGATCCTCACTTGTGGCCGGACGGCAACACAAGGACAGCCCTGGAAGTTTTTGACGATGATTTGGACCCGGCACAATGGCTGGAGGTGTCGTTGAGCGACCACCACAGCAGCACACAAAGTTCCGGATTTTCTTGAGGAGGGAGGAACACTCGAGACCTTGCTGTTCGGTCGCTGCTTTGTCGTCCAAGGGGAGCAAAATGGAATAAACTATGTTAAGGGATAAGAAAGCAACAAGACTTGTATGGTTGAAAGAGACAAGGAGAAGAATAAAATAAGAGGAATAAGGAAAAGGTGGAAGTTGCACGTGTAAAATACAGGGTAGAAGAACTTCCATGCGTGAGAAAAAAAAAGAGGGAAGTAGAGTGGACTAAATTGCTTGGAACAAATTGAAAGAAAAATAAAGCTTTTGGCCTAATTTTCCATGGAAATTTTGGCCAAATCACCATCATAGGCCCCACAAGGTTTTCCAACGTTGTCTCTTCTAAGAGATGAAAGAAAAGGTGGGGAGTAAATCATGAAAGTTGCTCAATCCGAATTTTGAAGCATTTTTATCGCTTTTAGCCCCTTTTTTCCATGGAAAATTGAGTTCCTTCGTCCCACTCTTTTCCAAGTCCATCTCCATTAAATACCAAGGAGATTGAGGTGAAATTGTAGGAGAGAGGGATTCCAACGAATTTCCTTTTAAGGGGACTTCTCTTCTTTTTTTAATTACCAATCTAACATCTAATTCAATAAGGTCAATTCCCTTAGTAACAACTTATAATACCTCTTAAATTGCTTCACATTAGAGGCCTTAAAATCCTACTTAAAATGTGGCAATTTCCTTGCTCTTTTAATTTGATGATCTTGCACATTTCGTGAATAATTCCCATCATCAATAAATTTTGAGAAGATGCAACAATGTCTTGGGATGAATTGTGACACGTGACAATTCTTAATTTTTGTAATCGACGTCATTTCCTCGGTTAATTTCAGTCAAATGTGATTTTAGCGCAACCTAAATTATCGGTTAGATTTTCGGAATTTTCGATGCAACTAACCCGTGGTCAATTATTCCCGAGCCACAATGTACATTTTCGACGCATTGACGACTCTCGATTGTCGTGAAAAATCTTGAGGTTTCAATTACGAGCACAGGGTACCAAAACAACAGAAAATTCGGTTTAGTGCCGATCGACGAGAAATTTGTAATTAGTTGGAATCACCCAAGCCTAATTTTATCTCTATCGAATCGACATATTTCCAATTTCTGATAGATTTTCGATTGTGCGGAACTGATCCCTCTAGACTAACATTGTCGAGCAGTCGATTCCTGGTCGAATTCTCAAGTCTGTTGCATCAAAATCCTTTAATAACTTTCCCGATTAGTCAAGTTATCTCATGAGTGATCAACTCAGAGAATAAAGCTATAAGCACGTCGACGAAAAGCCCGATTTATTTAATTGAAAACAGAAGCGGAAAATCAAACTGTCACAATTCTTCCCCTCTTATAAAAATTTCGTTCTCAAAATTTAAACTATTAAAATTCTCCTTCCAAATGGCGGGGGTATTGTCCTCTCATCGATTCTTCACTTCTCCAAGTAGCTTCTTCTGTCCCAGGCGTTCTTGATAATTCAAAGTCCAATCTTTAGTTCTCATGCCATGTGAATTTCGCCCTAATGCCATTTTGGGTATAACTCAGACTGACAAGCGGCTTTGAGGATTCAAGCGTAACCGACTCGTGCCAAACCACGTTCAAGACATCTCGACGCATGGACGTCCTTAACTACATGAAATTGTAGAGGATAGATTCTTATTTCAAAGTACACGATTACTAAGGATCGACCTAGGGTCGTTCGTGGATTCAATAATAGTAAACGGAATCACCCGTTGTTCCATTATGTTCTGTCCACGAATCGACTTCTAGTCGTCTTTGAAATCGGCCTGCTTATCTACAGGATCGTCCTCACGCAAGTCTCACGGTCAAGTCGTTTTCTCAGGTCAAGTTCTTTAGTCGTACGAGTTCTGTCCTCATTAGCCTTTCCTTTCATGGTCAATATCTCAAGAGTAATTAATTCCGAGTGAGATCAACCAACAATGCATTGACGAAATTCACATTCATTCATCCCTCAGAGGACTCTAATTTCAAGATTTCAAAGGGGCCTACGTACCTTGGACTTAGTTTCCCTTTCTTGCTGAAGCATGAAGTACCCCTTATTTGTGACACTTTCAAAAACACGTTTTCACTAACTTGGAATTCCAGTGGTCTCCGGCGCTTATCGGCATAGCTTTTCTGACAGTTTTGAGTAGTCTTTAATTTGCTTCTGATAACTGTGACGTCATCCATTAGCTGTTAGACTAACTCTGGGCCCGTGACTTTTCGTTCCCCAACTTCATCCCAACATACCAGCATTCTGCACACTCTGCAATACAACGCTTCAAAATGAGCCATCTGAATGCTCTACTGGTAGCTATTGTTGTAAGCGAACTCGACGAGATGAAGTTGTTCCTCCCAACTTCCTTTGAGATCTAACACGCAAGCCTGTAGCATGTCTTCGAGGGTTTGAATCGTCCTCTCAGACTGGTCTATATCTGAGGATGATAGGCCATAATGTACTACAGCTTCATTCCTAAGGCATTCTGCAAATTTTTCCAAAAGCAGCTGTAAACATCGGGTCTCGGTTTAACGTAATCGTCACTGACACTATATGCAAACGAACAATTTGACGTACATACATCTTTGCATGCCTATCCAAGTCCAAGTCTTTTCGTACTGCGATGAAGTGAGCTGTCTTTGTCAGTCTATCGATCATTACCCAAATAGAATCGTTACCCCTCTGACTCCTCGGTAAGCCTGTCACAAAATCCATTGTGATATGCTCACATTTCCACTCAAGAATTTCGAGAGGTTGTAAAAGTCCTCCCGGTTTACAGTGCTGAGCCTTTACTTGCTGACACGTCAAACACTTGGTGACATGCTTGGCTATGTCTGCTTTCATATCGGACCACCAATAGTGTTGACACAAATTCTAATACATCTTCGTACTACCAGGATGTATGATGTAACTGCTACGATGTGCTTCTGATAAGATCTCTTCCTTAAGCTCTGCATCATCAAGTACACACGATTGTCCTTTGAATCTCAACGTTCCATCTTTTAAAATGTGAAAATATGATTTTCTCTTTTCTACCTCTTCCTATACAATTTTCTAGATCTCTAGGTCGGTCCACTGAAGTGTCTTAATCCTCATTTGTAGTTTCGGTTCAATTCTGAGGGTGATCATAAGATTTGAAAGGTGGCCTATCTCAAACTTGTAATCCGAATCTCTAGCCCTCTCGATCAAAGTCCATTCCTTGAGCACCATTTGGGCAACTGAAGACTTTCGACTCAGCGTATCGCGACTTTATTCATTTTTCCTAGGTGATACAAAATATCACAATCATAGTCTTTCAGAAATTCCATCCAGCGACATTGTCTCATATTCAATTTCTTCTGAGAAAATAAATACTTGAGACTCGATGGTCCGTGAAGATCTGAATCTTTCTCCACACAAATAATGTCTCCAAATCTTCAGAGCAAAATGATTGCTGCGAGTTCTAAGTCATGCGTCGAATAGTTCAATTCGTAAGGTTTCAACTGACGAGACGCGTAGGCAACAACTTTATCATGCTGCATTAACACGCAACTCAGTCCTCTAAATGACATATCACTGTAGATCTCGTATTCTCTAGGATCAGATAGTATGGTTAGCGCAGGTACAATAGTCAGCTTTTCCTTAAGCTCTTGAAAACTATACTCGCATTCACCTGTCCATACAAAATTTTCTTCCTTCTTTAGAAGTCGAGTCAATGGTGATGCTAACGCAGAAAACCCTTCTACAAACTGTCTGTAATACCTAGCTAAACCAAGAAAACTTCTGATCTCTGTCACTGTAGTTGGTCTCGGCCAATTACTTACTGCTTCAATCTTGCTTGGGTCCACAACAATATCTTTGATCTTCAACTCTTCAACTGTCGTGTCAACCACGATTGCCAACTAACCTTGGCAACTCCCATCTAGTCACCGGGTTGCCTCAACAAATGAAATCAAAGTAATCGAGAGTCCTCCTTGATTTTCAAGGAATTCAAAACTACCTCTCGCCACCAGGTTAAACTGAATTGCTTCACAATAACAATCCATTATAGCAAGATGCTCCTCCTTTCTCCAACCTCATTCCACTAAACCGAAGTTCTACAAGCTTAACGATACTTTCGTTGTGCCACTCTGATAAATTATCCCAGAAACACTGCCCCTCCTGTTTGGTGCATAGTCCGGTTCATTCCTGCCCCCTTCGCCATCCTAGAAGCCTGCCAGAGCCGCTCCTTGTCCAGGCTCTTTAGCCTCGGCGATCACTCCCCGCCCTCGTTGGACCGGTTCGTTACAAGTCTACTAGCCTTTGTCTGGTTTGTCCCCGAGCTACACATCTATCGAAGGGGTCCCGTTTCTATAGGGACTAACTCACAGAGGCATTATCCGCTTTGGCCTATCCCATACCAAGCCTCACGGTTTTATCCTTTAGTGCATGGTTAGGCATTATCCCAAGAGGTCACCCATCCTAGTAGTGCACTATCCTAAGCTTGCTTATCCTTTAGGTTCAGAGGCATCAACTTACTTTCAATATCCAGTTTTAAATCGTCTAAAAACCTCTTTGTCCCACCTACTGGATTATCAATTAGTTTTGGTGCATACTTAGACAACTCTGCAAACTTTGTCTCGTACTGATCTACGGACATCTCATTCTGGCGAAGCCGTTGGAACTCTGTCATCTTGAACTCTCTCGTACTGTCTAAGAAGGACTTTCCATTGAAAGCCTCACAAAAGGCACCCCAAGTCTGAGCTATGCCTTCCGAGAACACTCTTCCTTGAGTGACTTCCCACCACATACGGCGTTACCTTGAAGCTGATAAGCCGCCAGAAGTACTCAATCTTCCTCTGAACACCTCAACACGGTGAAGGTCTTCTCAACATCCCTTAACTAAAGGGTCGTAGTCTCAGGGTTGCTTACATCACTGAACCTCGGTGACTTAAGTCTTAGGAACTGTTCTACCAGCTTGTGCATCAGTCTCCTACCGATCACAATCCCAGGTTGGACTCCAGCAAGTGCGGCTACAACAGCGGTAACGACAGCTTGATTCTAAACTTGCTGTCCCATCAAAATTCCCAAAGTCTCAAGTGCTTGCACGATCCTATCTAATCTAGGATTGTCAAGTGCTGCTACACCAGTACCAACCTGAGGCAATACTCTCTCACTCGCGCTGGCCTAAGCCTGCGCTCTTCCTCGGGTATCGACCCTAGTCGACGTTCTATTCCAAGTGACAGACGCAACAGACCTCCTCTTAGGAGTCTTCTGATCCGGATCACTCATCCTACAAGGTCTCTATAGAACCTGCCTCTTAATTCCACACCGAATTAGGGAAAATTGAAAGACCCACACAAAACAACTACCAATCAGCTAGCCAATCACAAGTGTTTGCATAAGGAAAAAGCCTTTCCTACTAACTATCCCAAAACCCATCGCACCTTATCACTCCAAACACTAACCTTGCTCTGATACCATTTAAACGGGGATGTCATGACCCGAACCTCGAGCACATGCACATCCCTCAATGGTTGATTTAAAATTTGCAACATCCCAAGAACTATTGCCGACCCATTCATTATTTTTGCACATGCGGAAATGTAAAACAATCTCCATACAACAAAACGGTGGGATAGAAACGTAAGATATTATTTTTCACAAGCCACACCTACAACATCACATTACTTATAGACCAGTTTAACACCCCAAGGTCTAATACAAAAAGTGAAGCTGTTTGATTACCCACTAACTAAGCTTCTACCAACAAGACTGGGGTTTACTACTACCATACTTCTCGATCTCTCGGGGGTGAGACGTCACCCTACATCCAGTCTTGACGGAAAACCCGTCATCACTTGGAAGGAGATAGCGAGAGTCCTATTCCTCCTTTACCGTGACTGGGTGTACATGACCTGGCCTTCCTCCATTTAGGGACCTGAAAAATGTTAGCCCACTAAGGGGTGAGATCACATCTTAGCGAGTAAATCCCCTAAATCCAGATTAGGAGAAGGGTACACTCAACATGCAATCTAATCGCCTTTCTCACACTTTCTTAATACTAGTACTTTCATGCATGTTAGTGTCAATTAAATCATGCATAAGATATCGAGATCATATATCATCAGAATACTTTTAACACATACATATGTAAGGACATAAATGTCACATATTTACCCAGGCCCCCAATTACTAGACTAAACCGTTATGACACGTCCCATACCGCACCACATAGTTCCGTCTTTTAATTAGGTCATTCACTTTCACCCATTCATGTGTCACAAATGATTTCAATGCTCAGATAACAATCTTCCGGCATAACCGGGCATTTCATGTGTCACAAATGATTTCAATGCTCAGATAACAGTCTTCCGGAATAAGCGGGCATCGCCTCGCACCGTCGAGCGCGGCATCGTCTACATCTAGACGGCATTCCATATAGGAGCATCGGTCGGTCCATCCGTTGTCGTGGGGCATTCCTCGGCCCCACCGCGACTGGCATCCGTTGATGTGGGGCATTCCCGAAGGAGCATCGCCTAGCCCCAAAGGCTCGTGGCGGAATCTCATGCCATGAATGCATATGATCAATGTCACACTTCAATAATCAATTACACATAGCATTCACAGTCTCAATTAAGCAATTTCATAGCAAGAATACTTCAAAACAAACATACACTCTTACTAATCCAAATTCACAGAAAACAGTCCAATTATGCTCTCCCAAATTCGAAGTCAGAAACCCACTCATATGAGCTCGAAAAATTCTCAAATTTGGACACATGCTTGAAAACACAAAAAAAAAAAAAAACATTTTTCATGAAGACACCGAGATCCAGATCCCTCTGGATTCGGCCCAGAAATTCTTTCTATCCAGCACAAAAATCGGGTCCAGTTCCAAAGAACCTAACTCATCGAAATCAGTTCGTTTTTGGGTCGAAATCTAGTCCGTTTGATTTGAAATTCAAGTATGTTAAACTAAAAGTTATAACGAACAACTTTCATGAAGAAACAAATTGGAAATTCGACCTCTAAAGGTTAGTAACAGCCATTGGAATCATAACAGGTCACGGTTTACAGAACTGTCCGAATTACTGCTTCAAGGATGACATCATAAAAATCGTCTTCTTTTTAAATTCTAAAAATTCTGAAAAAAATATATGTTATTATCTGAGATGTTTAAAACATTTCTTCAGAATAAAATTCCTTTAGAATCACAACACACAGTTATTTACGAAATTAGCAAAACACATGTGTTCTAGAAACTGTTTCAGAAATCAGCTACTGTTCTAGTTCGAATCTTTCTCCACGATGTTTGTCTCACTCCCTGAACCCTATCTAAGCTTTTCTATGGCCATAATAACATCCCTAACCAACATCCATCTACATATAACGTCATCTACCTCTTTCTAAGTTGTACGAATTCCTAATAGAGGTACTCAACCCCTAGTCTAGATTTAGAAGACAACTCACCACCGAAACTAATGGCGATCCTCACTTGTGGCCAAACGGCAACACAAGGACAGCCCTAGAAGTTTTTGACGATGATTTGGACCTGGCACAACGGCTGGAGGTGTCATTGAGCGACCACCACAGCAGCACACAAAGTCCCGGATTTTCTTGAGGAGGGAGGAACGCTCGAGACCTTGCTGTTCGGTCGCTGCTTTGTCGTCCAAGGGGGAGCAAGAATGGCCGAATAAACTAACTTAAATAAGAAGAAGACAAGACTTTGTATGGCTGTGAAAGGGAAAGGAAATTGTTGTAAGGCTGGATAAGGGAAAGAGAGAGACAGGCGCACGGCAACAGGGGAGAAGAAATAAGTGCGGAAGAAAAAGAAAAGAGGGTAAAGTAGAAGACTAAGACCCTTCGGTTGAGAGAAAAAAAAAAAGGAAAGAAAAATAAAGAACAAGAAAGAAAAGGGAAAAAGTGTGACATCCCAGATTTTCAGTCTTGTTTTCTATTGAATAAATCGGGCATTTCATTGACGCGTCTATATGACTGTTCTCGAACGATCATTCTAGAGATATCTAGACTATCGGGGAAACTATTAAGAATTTTAAGGCAAATAGACTTGAGAATTTGACCAAGAATCGACTATTCGACCGTGTTCATCTGCTGAAATCATTACGGCACATACGTAAATTGATTAGAGATCAGATATAGGTCTATTTGACAGAGATGTGTGGCTAATCGTGGGTGACACCACTAAATTGGAAAATTCTTGTCGGCCAACACTAGACTGAATTCTCTATCATTTTGGTACCCTGTGTCCGTATTTGAATTCTCGAGATTTCTATGACAATCGAGAGTTGCCAATGTGTCGAGTGGGTTCATTATGGCTCAAAGAAAATCGACTACCAGTCAATTGCCCTAAAAAGTTCTCGAAAACTACTGTTGGTAGTTTAGGTCACGCTAAAAACGCGTCGAATGAAAATTGATGGAGAATTGGACTTCTAGGCCGAGTCTTTGTGTATCGTGGACTTATAGAAAATCATTGGGATTTTTCTACGTCGAAATTGGATCTCGGTTTGAAAAATTTAGTGAGGAATTAAAGCTAAATTAAATGAAATTCGGATTTAGAATTCTACAACAATTTTGACATCACAAATTGAATTATTTGGTAGATTTTTGTTGGAAAGTAAGGGGGAGACAAGATCATAAATGGAGGGGATAAGAATTGAAGACATGGGACCCCCTTGGACTGCCTTTCACGTGCGCTCTCCCCTCCGTTCCTATCCATCTTCGTGCAACGCCTTCAACTTTTGTTCTCTTCTCTGCCGCGTGCGTTTACTCCTCGAATTGCTGCCCCATCTCGCACACGACCGAAGCTAGCCCACGTCTGCCCTCTCCACCACGTTTATTTTCCTCCCAAGCCATGCGAACTTCACCCCACGTCCGGAGAAGAAGACTCGAAGCGTCCTTAACGGTCAACTAGTGGAGTCTCTCCCCCGGTCGGTTGACCCAGCAAAGCCACCGAGCAAATCCACCGAATCAACCTCTTCATCCCCGCGGCAGTCCATCACTACTGAAGTCACGCATGCCGCACGTCCTCCATCCACCTCACGCCTCTCCTCTACCGAAATCCCCAAGTCAACAGTTGAAGCTTTGCTGATTTTGAAGACCGAGCTGCTCCACCGATCTCTCCATCCACGCGTCCACGCCGCCCTCAGCTTCGCTGCTTCGGCTTTTCTTCCCAGCAGCCGATTCAATTCTGTTTCGCCGATCCACGCGTCTCCACAGTCAACACCAGCGGATTCTTGCCCGAGTGTTGACTCCAGCAAACGACTCTTTCGCTGCTCCCTCGTCCAGCTCGTGGCCACCGAATTGAAGACCGAAGCAGATCCATGGCCGCGTCTCCTTCGTATGCGACTCCATCCTCGAGGCAGCTCCTCGCCAACACTTCCACAGAAATTCCAGCTGCAGCAACCCACGGGTCCAGCGGATTTCACGGCCCAGCAGTTGGGCCCCTCCATGAGCCCAAGTAAACTTCGCTCAGCCCAGCCCACTTTCAGTCCATCAATTCCAACAGCCCAAGAAGCCAGTTGAAGCCCAGTGAAGACTGCACATTCGGTCCAAGCCCATCTCAGCCCGTGAATTTCAGTCCAGCTTTGAAGCCTGTGAAAATAGGCCCACTTGAAGTTCAGCCCATTGGATTTTAAGCCCAGCGAAATTTGTTGGTCCAGCAACCCATCTCAGCGAAGCCCAAAAAAATTAGAAGCCCGCGAAGCCAAGCTCAAGCCCAGAAATTTCTGTGGGCTTGCGTGGCTTGTAGGCTTGGCCTGAGTGTCCGTCAATGCCGTCGAAAGCCCGATTTCGGCCGCCGTCGTGTCGCCGTCGCGGTGTCCCGGTCCCCGCTTTTAATCAAGTGAGTAATCTCACTAATCCTTGCTTAGTAGACTAATGATGCTTAAGGATTGATTAGATTTAATTAAGTGCAATCAGGTGGTTAGATTAGTTTTGAACAATTAAATTATTGACTTAATGATGCATGCTATGTGGTTAGACTTAGTCATTAGCAAGTAGAGATGTACTATTATTTATTGAATGCATTTCAGGATTTTTTCGACACTTAGCGGGCTTCAATTAGGCATTACGTGCCTAAATTGGATTTTTAGTATTTATTTATTAATTTTTGAAATTAATTATTTAATTAATTATTTTTCGGAAATTAGGCAAGGATAGCCGACGACCGAAATTTCATGCTGATTGTCGTGGTGTAGTCCGTTTATTTATTTGAACTTTACGTTGTGCTGAATTGAATTAATTGTGCAATTTGAGGAATTATTCCTAAATTGATTAAGATTGAGTAATTGAGTTGCGGATGGCCGAGTATGATTGTTTAGCGTCAATAATGCTTTGATGGGCTATTAAGTGGAGAAGTTTATAAGAGTGAATTGAATATACTTTTGGCTGAGATCCAGAGGGTATGTTAATATCGTGTGTAAATTGAGTGAGTTGATGAGTATGTGGGGATTTATCCCAAAATTGATCAATATCGGTATTCAATTAGAATCTGACTGTGAGAGGTTGTGAGTTGAACCTCGAAAGTCGCGCAAAGTATGGCTGTGCCAGTAGGGCCGAGTTTTGCCACCGAATTTGGAGTCGGTCGCGCCCGTTGGGCCGTAATTTGCCACCTGATATGGGTCGTGCTTGATAAGGTCGTAATTTGCCACCCGATAGGGGTCGCGCCTGATAAGGCCGTAATCTGCCACCTATTAAATGTTGCGCCCATTGGGCCGTAATTTGCTACCTAAGATAGGTCATGTTCTTTGGACCGTAATGTGTTGCCAAGAAATTTGGTAGGCTGTGCTCATGAAGCCGTGAGTAAGATTTGAGACTGAATAAGGGAAGCGACCGGGGAATAGTCGAATTGACATGAAATCGACTAGGTCGATGGATTGAGATATTGATATGTGATGCAATTGCTTGGGTACCTATTGAACTGTGTTAAAATGCAGGTGGAATCTGAGGCCCAGGTAAGTCCTCTGACCCGTGCATGTATATGCAGCCTGGTTAGCATATTTGTTTCCTAATCAAGTCTTAGTGGGGTAGAACTTGCTGAGACGTAGTCTCATCCTGGTTGTGGGACAACATTTCAGGACCCTGATGAGGAGCCTGAGGAGAAAGAAACCGAAGAGGAGTACTTGGAGGAGAACCCCGATGATGATCTGAGTACGAATCGGATGAGGACTGAAATCCCATCATCTTTTAGGAATCTTGTCTAAATGTGAATAGTGTGAGACTAGAATGTTATGAATAGTCTTGTGAATAGACTTCGAGTTATGCCATGTATAAAAGTTTGGTTGTGGATTTCAATATGAAAAATATGGCCTTACTTTTCTATTCCATTGTATTAATGTCTAGGGATTTATAACTGCTTCCGCATGTGCTTAATAAACGAAAGGATCGGCGATACTTAGTCCTGGGATATCGCATTATAAAATTGATCAAGTAGAAGGATGTGTGCGTGCCCGATGATCGGGGCGTAACAAAAAGTAAAAAGGAAAGCAACCCATTTGCTACTGCACTTCGGTTTCCTACGGCAAGAAGAGAGGAGGAAGGTGGGGAGTAAATGCCTGGAAGTTACTCAGCATTTACTCAGCATTTACCTTCTGCTTTTGGCCCCAAATTCCATGGAAAATTGGCTCTCCATTACTACCTTAGGTCCCACTCTCTTTTCCAAGTCCATCTCCATTAAATACCAAGGAGATTGAGGTGAAATTGTAGGAGAGAGGGATTCCAACGAATTTCCTTTTGAGGAGACTTCTCTTCTTTCTTTAATTACCAATCTAACATCTAATTCAATAGGGTCAAGTCCCTTAGTAACAACTTATAATACCTCTTAGATTGCTTCACATTAGAGGCCTTAAAATCCTACTTAAAATGTGGCAATTCTCTTGCTCTTTTAATTTGCTGATCTTGCACATTTTGTGAACAATTCTCATCATCAATAAATTCTGAGAAGATGCAACAATGTCCTTGGGATGAATTGTGACACGTGATAATTCTTAATTTTTGTAAATGACATCATTTCCTCGGTTAATTTCAGTCAAATGTGATTTTAGTGCAACCTAAATTATTGGTTAGTTTTTAGGAATTTTCGATGCAACTGACTCGTGGTTGATTATTCCCAAGCCATAATGTACATTTTCGACGCATTGACGACTCTCGATTGTCGTGAAAAATCTCGAAGTTTCAATTACGAGTACAGGGTACCAAAATAACAGAAAATTCTGTTTAGTGCCGTTCGACGAGAAATTCGCTTGGAATCACCCAAGCCTAATTTTATCTCTATTGAATCAACCTATTTCCGATTTCTGATAGATGTTCGACTGTGCTGAACTGATCCTTGTAGACTAACGCAGTCGAGCAGTCGATTCCTGGTCGAATTCTCAAGTCCGTTGTATCAAAATCCTTTAATAACTTTCCCGATTAGTCAAGTTATCTCATGAGTGATAAGCTTAGAGAATAACGCTATAAGCACGTCAACGAAAGGCCCGATTTATTTAATTGAAAACAGAAGGGGAAAATCAGACTGTCACATTATGCATAGAAGCTTCCAGAGCAGATATTCCTAGAGGAACACGTCCATCCTTATCAGCAAGTTGCGTTAACTTAGGATTACTTCTAACTAATGCCTTGACCATCCTTATCCTTCCACACAGGACAGCATTGTGGAGGGCTGTGCGGCCATCACAATCAACCATTTCAAGTGCTTCCAGATGCGGAGACAAGAGCACAACCGGGTTCTGCAAAAATTGGTCTTGCGCACTCAAAGCGGCTATGTGAAGCAATGTTTCTGATCTACTTCTTGTTTTGGCCGTCTTTGAAGTAGCATCTTGGTTGAAAAATCTTGTAGCAAATTCCCAATCGCTCCTGAATGCAGCTTGCAACAATGGTCGGTAATAGGATACATCCACTTCCTCTTCGGAATTTTCTGCAATAGATGCAAACTTTTCAGATCAATCAGTTAATACTTTTATCCTTGTTGACATTGAGAAGTTTCCCAGAAAAGAACAATTTCATGAAGGTCCGCCCTAGACATTAATTTCACACTGAAAATAACTCTTTTGAGGGATAATGCACCTGAAGCACCTCCAGATTGGGAAGAAGTTGATCCAATGCTTGCAGAAACATTTTCAATATCTGTAGGAGAAAGAGTGAGCACTAAGTCCTTCCCATACTCATTCCCCCTTTTTTCTAGCCAAGGTCAGCATTATGTTTGGTGATAAAGAAAATAAAATGAACCATGAGAAAAATACAAGTTCCAGCATATTCAGGACTCCATTTATTACACCATATTCTTTCTCGGTTGGAAGTTGAACATGTACCTGCTGCTGGTTCTGCACTTCCTTGTTCTTCACTTGGTTGCGTCGCCATTGGGTTGCTCTCCTGGTTACGGTCTTTCAACAACAAAGTAAATGGAGAATGCAAAAGAGGCTTTCGACTTTCCTAGAAAGTTGAAGCTCTGATGTCAATCGGCTTAAGTTGCAGGGGCCTGTTATACCATGTGGTTCTCGTTGATGAAAAGTCTATCAGTGATGGAAAAATATAACTCTTGTTACATGAAAATTAATTTAAGTTAAATATGGGACACACTTATCAATTTTAAATTTTTTTATAGTATTAAAACTTAAAAAATATAGAAATTGTTTGAGTTCTTTCATGCTCGCCTCCTCTCTCCTCTCTCTGCTTTCGCTGTCGACCGAACTCAACTGTGGTGGGCAAGGATTCTCTCACAATGGATGGAATACACATAAAAATGAATAGTAACCATATATTTTAAACAATGGTTCAAATGGCAATTCAAAAGATCCACATAGAAGTTATGTTATTACAAAAATCTCTGCCACTGATTACAAATTTAAATTGAATCTTTTATATCCTCTGACAATTTAAATTAATTTCTATACTAAGTTCTATCACTCTTTTTCCTTCGTTAACTTTTTCCTTCTCCAATTTTCGCGCACTTATGTGAATGTGACTCTTTTTTGGCGAGTGTTCTCACAATGCATGTGTCACTCGTACTTGTTTACGTTGTGCAGTTTTGATATTTCAATTTTACCGACACGATTATTCTCTCCTTCTTTTTGGTCACGCTCAATATGGAATGAGCTTACATAGCAAACTTAAAGGAAATGGATGAAGACTTATAAAAAAGTTTTAAGCAATTGAAATTAATTTTTTTCTGAAACAATCTTATAATGGCTACAACTTAAACCGGCTAATCAGTTTTATCAGTTAATTAAAAAATTCGAAGCATTATTTAATACATGGAAAGATAATTCTTATAATTAGCTACACAGCCCGTGGACATTAGACCATTAAATCAAAACTTATTGTAGGGCAGTATAGGGCCTCTCTCAGCCAAAAAGTTAGTTCAAAAATTGAGATTTTCTCTCATACTTATAAATTGACTACCACCCCCTTCTGCAATCATTATGAGATAAATCCCAATGATCCCCCCGCTCAAAGATTAATTCCGCAACTGACTTGATTCAGTTTATTTAACGAAATCTATCTGTGGTGGAAGCGAAGGGCGAGGCCGGACATGCAGGGGTTGCGAGGAAATCTCCCTCTGTTAGACAAACTTGTTTAACTTTAGTATTTTCTCTTAGAGTTATAATATAAATATTAGGGTATAGAGATGTTTATAGTTCTTTCTCTTTCATTGTATTTTGAGATGTAAATCTTCTCAATTATAGTTCTCCCATGAATGCAGGTCATCAACTGAATCACGTAAATTTCTTGTGTTGTCTTTTGGCTCTTAATTCTGCTTCTTGGGCTGTTTCTTAGCACTAGGTTGAGACTTGGTTTTGCTGATGGTCATGTTGTGAAGTTCGAATCGCCATTTCTTCTGAGTTAACATTCTTTTGCTGAAGAACAATAATTTGATGGACTATAGCATGGCGCGTTGTTGGTACGTTTCTTTTTCTCACACCTCAAGTCATGAGGTTGTTGAGCCGACTTCAATATTATTCATCCGTGGAGCCACCGTGGCTGGCAGCGTCTAGTCATCATCTGCATGTAATAATTTTTGTTGTTGTTTGCGTCCGGGGTTCACCAATCCCCATGGCCGTTGTGAAGAGGTTTCCTTCCCATCATATATTAATTCTCTCCGATGTCTTTGGGCACACTCATATGGGAATCCCATACGAAATTGCGAAAATTGCCAATTAAATGTATCCGTCTCATTCTCAACCTAACTCTGATGTATTTCATTTCAATAATTTTGCTATTTAAATGTACTGTCTCGTTCTCAACCTACCTCTGATGTGTTTCTTTTCAATATTTTATCTTCTATGGATGGCATTTTATCATAAAATGAGTCACGAAATAGATTTTTAAATGTGTAGCAGATGCATATTTTGTTCCTTCATTTTGATATTTTAAGTAATCATCTTTTGGTTAAGAATGGTACGAGGGAGCAGGAGCATGTTACATCATTTTGTCAAAACGTGAATACCTATATTTCCTTCGCATACTCTAGCTCTGGTTGCATTCGCCATGTGCATTCGCTTGCTAGATTTGAAAACTTTCATCTCTCTTTTGTCTTATTTTATTTTTTTAGTCTTTTATTTTTTTAAGAAGGAAATGCTTAGAGCGGCTAACCATATGCGCTTTGTCAGTTATTTACACATGACGTAAATGGAAGATTCCAGCCCATGAGCTTGGTAAATACAAGTACTGTTGTTCAACATGGACGCTTTAACCTGCATCATGGGGCTTAAGGGTATGGTTAGGATCTACTCTGCTATTTGTCGGTCGAAAACCTCCCAGATTCTTTGTTCGTTCCATTCCATTTCCCCTGAGTTCAATAAATCCGACACCATAATAGGATCGCCCTCTATTAGCTGGGCCTCCAATCACTCCTCGAGGTAGCCAATTATGTTCTCGGATCTATATTTTTTGCCATTATCGACAACCCATATTAGTGATGGTCGGATAATATTTTTGCATATAGTGAGGCTTTGCCATCCCCACGAAAGTCTAATACCATTCCCTGTATGAAGAAAATCACAATGTGGATGGTACAACCCTTTAAAACTGGGCTCCATAGGGATTTTAGATTTTGAATTACTCTCCATACTTGCTTCCCCAACAATGCTTCAATAAGTTTAATTAAGTCTCTAAACCCCAAACCTACTTCATATTTCCATTCTTTTACAATCTCCCGTGTTCTCCAATGCACTCTCCTTTGTTTTTCACTGTTTTTCCACTAGAATGCCGCAATCTTTTGTTCCATGGCATGACAAATGGATAGGGGAATTTAAAAAATAGACATCGCGTATTGTGGAATTGCTTGTACCACCACTTTTAACAATATTTTCTTCCCTGCCTTCAATATCAGATTTTCTTTCCAGCCCTTTAGTTTAGAGTTAATTCTTGCAAGGATCCAAGTGAACATTTCCTTTTTTTGAATAGCCCAAATTAGATGGAATTCCCAAGCATTTCCTAGTATTTTCTATCTTTGGTGACTCTCATTTCATTAGTCAAATTCTGTCTTAGGTTATAAGGGCAATTTTTGCTAAAGAACATACCCGATTTGTTGAGGTTTATTGATTGTCCAGAGGCAAAAAAATACTAATTTAGAACAGCAGCCACATTCTGGCATTCTTTGCATTCAAAAACGGAATTAATCATCTGCGGACAGAAAATGTGAAAGGGTTGGGCATGCCCTGTTCAACTTAATCCCTTTTATGCTTTCATAAGCACCAACTGGGATAAAACATTCGCTATAATGATGAAAAGATATGACAATAGTGGGTTGCCTTGCCTTATTCCTCTTGATGGTTCAAAGTATGATAGGGGTTTGCCATTCACCTTTACACTAAACGAAACTGTTGAAACACACTGCATAATCCAAGAATCCCAACTAGCACCGAAACCTATTTTAAGCATGTTGGCTTCCAAAAAATCCCATTTGACCCGATTGTACGCCTTTCTCATATCAAGCTTTAGTATAGCCTAAAACCATTTTTTCCTCATTCTAATTCGTAGCTAATGGATTACCTCTTGAACAATCATTATATTATCTTGGATTTGTCATCTCTTCACAAAAGCATTTTGTTCGTGGTGATCAACTAGAGCAACCAGGGTTTAAGTCTACTCGCCAATACAATTGAAATTATTTTATGGGCATAGTTACAAAGACTAATGGGCCGAAATTGATCTAGCCTTTCTAGGTTTGGCCTTTTTGGGATAAGTGTGATGAGAGTTTCATTAAGCTTGGGATTGAGTCGACCTGAAATAAAGAATTGATGTACCTCTTTGTAGATATCTCTATGGATCTCTTTCCAATGATGCTGGTCAAATTGTCCGCTCAGACCATCTCGCCCGAGTACCTTTATAGATCCTAACTAGAAAGTGGCATTTTTTACCTCTTCTAAGGTAACTTCTCCAATAAGCACATGGTTCATATCCTCCCCAACAATTGACGGTAGTTGATCTAGCACTGGCTAAAAGTTGCTCTCTCCCTTATGTAGTGTATAGAGTTCTAAAGAAGTCAATTGTCATTTGCTTTATCTGGAAAGGGTCTCTAATCCACTTATCATTTGGTGTTTTCAGCATTAAAATTTTATTTCTTATCTTCTCTGCACTGTAGTGGCATAAAAGAATTTAGTATTTTTGTCCCTCCATTTAAACCATTTGATTCTAGATCTCATCTCCCAATAGATCTCTCTTGTCTTCACAATCTTTCTATTTCACAGTTCAGCCATTTTAATCTTTTTTTTTTATCAAAATTTTGATTTGGACAGTTTGTGACATCCCGATTTTTTGATTCTGGTTTCTATTGAATAAGTCGGGCATTTCGTCTTCGCGTCTATAGCTCTCTTCTCTGTGTATATCTAGTCCCTCGTCTTGCACAAAATCTCTTAAGTGTGGGCCAAATGATACAAAGTGGGTATTCTCTATATTTTAATAGAGATACCTGCATTATCTATGATAAATATAAAAATATCATTGCCTTTGTTAAGATGAAAAATAACAATTTTCCTATTCAATGGAAATTGGTCAAAGATATAGCCATGAAAGCTCAACTTGATGATTCATGGCTATGGCATAGAAGATTTGGCCACTTCAATTTTGCTGGACTAAAAATTCTCCATCAGAAAAATATGATGAGAGATTTTCCAGCCATTACAGAAATTTCAGATGTTTGTGAAGGCTGTCTTCTTGGAAAACAACGAGAGACAGTCCTTCCCATCCGGAGTTTCATGGAAAGCTAAGAAGCCTTTGGAACTTGTCCACACGGACGTGTGCGGTCCGATGAGGACACCTACACCTAGTCAAAATAAATATTTCATCCTATTTATTGACGATTATACATGAATGACGTGGGTATACTTTCTTCGAGAAAGATCTGAGGTTTTCTCTATCTTTAGAAAATTCAAGAACCACGTCGAGAATCAAAGTAGCCAGAATCAAAGGCCAGAGCCCGAGCGAGAGCCAAGAGATCCAGAGTCGGAGCCAGAGCCAAAACCAAAGCCGGAGCTAGAGCCAAAGCCTACGAGAGCCAGAGCCAGAGCCCGAGCCCGAGCTAAAAACTATAACTAATACCAAAACCATGCTTCCGCACACATTTAAATTTTAACATGGTATTAGAGCCAGGCATGTCGGATGGTTATGGGCGTTTGTCCTCACCATCCTCAACTAAAAAGGCCAGAGCCCGAGCGAGAGCCAATAGAGCTAGAGCCGGAGCCAGAGCCAGAATCAAAGGCCAGGGCCCGAGCGAGAGCCAAGAGAGCCAGAGTCGGAGCCAGAGCCAAAACCAAAGCCGGAGCTAGAGCCAGAGCCTACGAGAGCCAGAGCCAGAGCCCGAGCCCGAGCTAACAACTACAACTAAGAGCATTTTGATGCCCGAGACATATGGGACATCATTGAAGAAGCATACACATTCAAAGGCAAGTGCAAGTGTGCCAACAAAAGGATACAAGGGATTGTGGAAGGAAGACAACACAAAAGGCATGGGACAAATTAGAAGAAAAATCTCAAGGTATGTCCGAGACTTTACAACACAAGTCTGGATTATCCCAAAATTGGATCAAGGGAGAGTGTTGGAATTTGTGATCCAATTCTAGAAACTTCAAGATAGATTTGAGCTAGAAAATTTAAGAAAAATTCTAGAAGAATCTACAAGCTACCATCTCTTGTAATTTCTAGAATACTCCATGTTATGTACCTATTGGTAGAGAAGTCTAGAGACTTCCTCCACCTACTTTGGAAACCTATATAAAGGAGCAAGTGCTCCATGTTTTGGGTGAGGGAGATAAGCATAAAAACCACATCATGCTCCCTCACCAATACTTCCTCCAACTATTGTAAAATTATTTTGTTCAACTAATGAAACTATTTTCCCCATGTCCTATATCCTTTAGTTATCCTATCTTGTCCCTTGTCCATCCTCTACAAACTATACCATACACTTTCACACACACTCTACAAACCAAAAACTATAACTAATACCAAAACCATGCTTCCGCGCACATTTAAATTTTAACATGGTATCAGAGCCAGGCATGTCGGATGGTTATGGGCGTTTGTCCTCACCTTCCTCAACTAAAAAGGCCAGAGCCCGAGCGAGAGCCAATAGAGCTAGAGCCAGAGCCAGAGCCAGAATCAAAGGCCAGAGCCCGAGCGAGAGCCAAGAGAGCCAGAGTCGGAGCCAGAGCCAAAACCAAAGCCGGAGCTAGAGCCAGAGCCTACGAGAGCCAGAGCCAGAGCTCGAGCCCGAGCTAACAACTACAACTAAGAGCATTTTGATGCTCGAGACATATGGGACATCATTGAAGAAGCATACACATTCAAAGGCAAGTGCAAGTGTGCCAACAAAAGGATACAAGGGATTGTGGAAGGAAGACAACACAAAAGGCATGGGACAAATTAGAAGAAAAATCTCAAGGTATGTCCGAGACTTTACAACACAAGTCCGGATTATCCCAAAATTGGATCAAGGGGGAGTGTTGGAAATGGTGATCCATTTTCTATAATTTTCTAGAGTTGGTAAACTTCTAGAATTCTCTAGAATTCCCTAGATGAATTTTCTAGAAGAAAGAAGAAAGTGAAAGTAACCTACAGTGGTGACATAACAGGCACGCATGTTACGTACCGCTGTGTCTGGTGATTCAGTGTACTTTAGAGATTGTTCTTTTGTGGTGTCAATTTGTAATAGGAGTGTCCTAGCATATAATCCTGGGGGGCACAATCGGTTAGCTTGTTGACTGTTCCGTAATCATGGTGTTGGCCACTCACAAGATAACTAGTCTATCATGTGAAGCCGTTGAGGAATCTAAACGCAATAGAGTTCAGAATTCGACTAGGAACGACTGCTTGGCCGTACTAATCTGCAAGGGTCATTATGACACAGACTGATTAGAGACCGGAAATAGGTCGATTCAACAGAACCATGTAATTTAGTGTGGGTGATTCCACCTAATTGCACAATTCTTATTGATCGGCACTAGACCGATTTCTCTATCGTTTTGGCACCCTATGTCCGTATTTAAAACCTCGAGATTTCTACGACAATCGAGAGTTGCCAATGTGTCGAAGATGCACTTTGTGGCTTGAAAATAATCAACCACAGGTCAATTGCACAGAAAATTCATAAAAGCTACCCGATAGATTAGGACGTGCTAAAGTTGCGCTAGATAGAAATCAACCGAGAAATTGAACCTGATTACAAAAATTGAAAGTTTTGTCAAGTCACAATTCATTTTAGGAATGTCGACTCATCTCTAGAAGATTTTTCTACAAACCGAGATTTTTGGCAGAAAAGCAAAGTAAGGCCGTTTTTGTTCGAGATTGTCAGAAGGCCGTTTTTGATCGAATCTTTGGGAAGCAAGTTGGATCATTTGATTGGGGAAAAGTCAAAAGAAGGCCGAGGACACATGGGTTAATTTAATTGAGCTTCAATTGGATGGAATTGATTGAGAATTGATTGAATTAAGTGTACAAGATTTCATACCATGGTGGAAAATGAAATTGCAACCATTGGAATGAGGTTGTGGGAGATAGTGGAGTGTGACATCATCCATGAGGTCATGGTGGGCCATGTGCTTGAGTGACCTAAGAGAAAGAGAGAGAGAGAAAGAGAACCAGTTCCTTCCCCCCTTTCTCCTTCTCTCTCGTCGTTGCTTCTCTCTCCCCCATCTCTTCTTGTTGTGCGAAGAACCGAGAAGCAAACCAGAGGAGCTCCATTGTCGCACGCCTCACGCCATTACGTCATCTCAAGCCCACCGAAGGCCGTCGCTTGTCCAGCCGCTCGTCTCCACTCGCCGCCGCGACACCGTCACCCTACCCCCGTGCATCTCCGTCTCTCTCCTCCATTCCCTTGCTGTTCGACGCCCTACAAGTTGAAGATCGACGAAGCTAGCTTACCGTTGAGGCCTCACCGCCGCGCACCGCAGGCGAAGTCGATTCGCGCGCATGCCGTCGCCTCACCGTTGCTCCGCCTATCTTCGTCTCCCTCTCACCATCGTTCCGATTGTTCTGAAAGTCCAACAGCCATTTCAGATCTGGTGGAGCTCCGCCGGAGCCGTCCAGCCCATCTTCGGCCACCGTGATGCCCCGCCCGGGTCCAACTCAGCCTCCTCCCCCATTCTTGACCCCAACCAGCACCAGATCCGCCTCTTCTCGGCCCCAAACAGCAACAGATAGAGAGTTGGAAAATGGGTATCGCAGCGAAGGTTTGGCCCGTTTTGGCTAGCTTCCCGACCCCGAAAGCTAGGCCTGCCTTGGAGACTATCGATCCTCGCGACGTCCCCGTTGTTTTGAGCCGTTTGGCTTGTAAATCCAGTGAATTTATCCTCTAAACCTCGCTTAGTAAGTTAATCATGCTTAATGGGTGTTTAGATTAGTCTAATTAGGTTTAGGTGGTTATATTAGATTATTTTAATGTAAATTAGATTAGTTGTATGATTAGTTTAATGGGTGTTTAATTATGGCTGATTGTATGATTAAATTAGTGTAATCTTATTTAAGCCATAATTAATTATTTTTAATTAATTAATTATTTCGAATTTTTAAATATTATTTTATTAAATTATATTATTATAATATAACATTTAGTTATTTAATTTTCGGAATTAAATATAATTATTTAATAATTTCGAAAATTTTGCTGGGATGGCCGATCGTTAGAATTTCGCATTAATCGCAGCAGTGCTGTCGGTTTGTGTTAATTTTATGTTTAAATTGAGAAATTGAGTGATTGATAATTATGGTTGATTATTCCAAAAGTGTGGAATTGAGTGATATTGATGAAGTTTTGGTATTTAACTTGAAAATACCTAGTGTCGCCTATTGGCATCGTAATTGGTTGGTAGGACCAGTTTGAATCTATTGAATGATTTAATTTAGAAATGGATTGGGTTATTGTTGAATTGATAACTTTGGCGAGTAGTTATGATATATAGTATACTATATAAATATTGCGGTAGCTTATGGAGAGCTATAGTATACTATATAAATTATGCAGCTTTTCGGTGAGCTATAGTATACTATATAAATATTGCGGTAGCTTCTGGTGAGCTATGGTATACTATATTGAATATTTGCGGCAGCTTTTGGCGAGCTATTATATTATCTATCAACTATAGATTTGGAAAGCATATGTCTTATTAACAACTGGTTTGATAGACAATTTGGAAAGATAGATAATGTGATTGAATTGAATCATTGTGAATGATCAAATGTGATTGAGAATTGAAGTGTACTGACGTGCAAGAAAGGACTGAGGTGAGGTAAGTCCTCTGTCCTCTTTGTGTGGCTCGAGCGCCCTGGGGCTTATTTTCTTCCTAATCAAGTTTTAGAGGGTAGGACTCGCTAAGACGCAGTCTCATCCCGGTTGTGGGATAATATTTCAGGTCCCTAGATGATGATCGTGGAGGACCATAAGTCCTGGAGTTCAGAAGGTGGAGGCTCAAGAATTGGTGAACGTGTCTGACAAGTTGGTCATAGGACAGTTCCCTAATTCTTGAGCCTGTCTATTTAGTAGACAATCCAATGTTGTATATAAACCTATGTGTTTATAAGAAAGCTTGTTTGGTTGTGATTGATTGCCTACTTTTTTATCCCAAGTTAAATGTTGTAAGGGATTTGTTTTGCTTCTGCATGCGTAATAAAAATGAATGGGTCGGCAACATGTCCCGGGAAGTCACATTTGTATCGAGCGAGTGGGATGTTCGTGTGCTTGGAGGATCGGGGCATGACGTAGTTTTTCAATGACTGTATCTCTCCTTTCAAAGCTTTAATTTGCCTTTGTGCATTAGAAAATCTCTTTTTGCTCCATATGGTAAATTTTTGGGATGCATTTTCTAGCTTATTGATGAGGCCATTAATGCTTCCTTTAACTAAATTCCATGACTCTAGCATCACTTGTTCATATTCTTCATTCTCTAATCAGAATGTTTCAAATTTAAACTCATTTTTCCTTCTTTCAGGTCGAGGGAACAATTCCACCAAGATTGGACTATGGTCTGACCCAACAGCAGGTAAAGCATAAATTTCCTCACTAGGGAAGTTAACTCTCCATTCAACATTACATACTGCTTTATCTAATCTCTTCTTTACAAAATCTTTTGCTTCCTTGTTTTTTTGCCCAGCTGAATGCACATCCTTTGCTTTTTAAGTCCATGAGGCCACATGCATCCAAAAAATCTTGGAATGCTTTAATTCTATAATTTTCAGCCAATCTTTTTCCCACTTTCTCCCATGTATAGAAAACCTTATTAAAATCACCCATACATACCCAAGGCTCACATTGTACCCCTTGTTTAGAACTAACTCCGTCCCATAGCCTCAATTTCCTTTGAAAATCATTTGGTGCATGATACTTTTATTTGCTATTCGGTTTCCTCATAAACAAGCTCAGATCAATGGAGTGCATGGAACTTGAAGGATAGATAGAGATACCTGGTCATTCCAGAAAATTGCTAAACCCCTGTTATACCACTTGGGTTGACAATAAAACTTATTTGGAATTTTAATCTTCGCTGCTCTGTTTTGCAAAACTCCTCTGTATTTCTTTTTGTCTCCATTAAGAATAGAACAGTGGGCCTTTCTTGAGCCACAAGGGCTCTAATGGCCTGAATTGTCACGGGGGTGCCCAACCCCTGACAATTCTAACATATTATCTTCATTTATAACCCGGTAGCTTATTAGGGCTAACCATCCCGTGTTTCTTCCTTCGAGAGGATTGATGTATCCAATAGTTTAGATTCATCAAATAGCTATCTATTCTGCCCCAAGTTTTCATGAGGGGAGTATCTCTTAATTTTTCTATTGACTTGGGCTCTTTTCCCCTTTCCCTTTCCTTCTACAACCTTTCCACTAAAGGTGCAAGCTAGAGATGTGCTTTTATCCGGTTTGGCTCAATTTCAGGTATGAGGAGGGCTTTTCCAGTGGGGTTCCAGTGCATTTCTTTAGTAAGCACCTCTTTCCTTTTCCCAAGCTCTTTGTTTAAATTCTTTCCCTTGCATTTCCTTCATAAACGACAATATCCCTGTGGTTACGTGGTGTTTTCGGAATGTAATCCTCTTCCAACAATTCTTCCATTATTTTCCCATAAAACAAATCTTAAAAAGGGCTATATTCTTTTGCCTCTGCCTTTAGCCAAGAGCCGAACATCATTTCTTTTCTATTTAAGAATTTTTCCTCGCTGTAAGATATTTCTCCCAGCAGTGTTGGGCATAATGCCACAATTTTCCACAAGAATAGCAGTAATGTGGTAATCCTTCATATCTGAAATCAAGCCAAATTTTCTTGCTGTTGTTGTTGAAAATGGATCCAGATTTTAAAAGGGTAAATCAACTATAACTCTTGCCTTTCCTTTTTTTTTCTTTTAGTGGCATATGGCCTTTAGCCTCTATTTTGACCTCTAAAACTTTGCCAATGTATTTTGCCACTCTCGCTACAACCTCTTCAGAGACCCATTCTACTGGTAAACCATGTATATGAACCCAGAAAGTGCAGGAAGTAAAATTATAGCAACCAGGGGTTGCTGTTCCCAGGATTTCAATAACATGGAGTGATTAGCAAAGGACCAAGGCCCCATAGATATTATTCTATCTTTGTCCATTTCCGATGCAAATTGAAATACATAGATTCCAAGGATAACAAATTGATATCAACATTCTCCACTTTTCACACTCTCCTCATTGTGTTCTGAATGCTTGGAAATTTACCTTTGGGTTTTGGTATAGCTGGCCAATTAGGGTTAGTTGGCCTTCCTTTATCTTTTCTGCATATATACATCATCCACTGCCGTAATTGCTTTGCTTGACCACATTCTTCCCAACCTTTTGCAGAGCGCTGCTAGGCAAACTTTCGAATTCTCCAAGTCTGCCATTCTCAGAAAGAAGACGCATTCCAGTTGACTGGAAGGAAGGAGAATGGATGGTGTTGAGGGTTTTGGGCTGGCGAGTTTGTATAGGGGGAAGATAGTGTGGGTTTTGGAAGGAGAATGGGTTGGGGCGACTGGTCTGATTAAGGTTTTGGGGGGAAAAGAATTTGGGCGCTGTGGAGCAGAAATTGCCATTGTCGTTTAGATAGGGGAAGAACTAGTAGAGATTTAGGTTTTTGAGTAAACATGTACGGTTTTGGTTTTGGATGTTGAGGTAGGAAGCTACCATAGAAGGTATACAGAACTCTCTAAAGGTGAGAGGTTGAGGGATGCCAATTGAAAGTGTATGTTTAGTTCAAATGTTTTACCTATGTGAATTTTAACAATTCAGTTGGACTTAGATTTATGATATAAAGATCGTCATATATATATATATATATATATTAAGTTAATGTCACGAAAAACTTTAAACCGGGGTACTTGTCATAAATTTATACAAAATTATTTTTTGACAACCAAGAACCCTCAACAAGTACATTTGAGACAAATTTACTCCAATCTAATTTTTTAATAACCAAAAATCCTAAATTGTTTCATTTGTGATAAATTTACTTTCTATTAGTATTATTTAAATAGGATAAATATCATGAAAAATCATAAACGATATACCTATGACAAACAGATAGTGAAACTTGAAACTAATATGCCTATTAATTGTTAAGTGTCATCTGACTCAACAAGTAATGCCAAATTCAATGGGAACTAATAGAGGATAAATTTATCACATGTATACTAGTTTAGGATTTTCGTGATGTTAACCCCCTTTTTACTTGTTGAGACACCTTGCAAGTGTCATAATGCCGTTGAAAAGCTTGTCTGATAGTTGTGTTAGTTTAAACCCATGCTGAAAGTTCTTTGCTAGTATAATTTCTTTGAATTAGCTCATCTCACCCTAAAACTTCTTGAGCACTGAGGTTTAGTGTAAGCTATCCAATAAGACATCACTCGACCAGCGCTCGTTTTCATCTCAAATGAACATAGCCACCTTTTTTAGGAAAACAATGGTAAAATCAAAACCCAAGGATCTAAACTAAAACAACCATGAGACAAGAGCTTTTCAATGACACATGCAAAGTGTCTCAACATGAAAAAAAAAGAAAAAAAAAAGAGGGAGTTAATACCACAAAAATCTCTAAACTAATATACATGTGATAAATTTACCAAAAATTAATTTTTTATCCAAAAAAAGAAAACCCCAAACTGATATATCTAGTGCTACAGATCATTGGGTTCATTTCTTAATGATGGAACCATTACTTTAAAATGACTTTGTCCATGTTTTTTACTATAGAGTTCATTCGATCCCTTTGCAGCATGATCAAGTCGAGTCTTTATCAAGTTAAGTTGGTTCTTTGGCTTGGGAGAGCTACTCAGACAGCCTAATTGGCGCTTTAGCCATAAGGTAGCAGCAAAATGAGCACCTCAATTCTGTCGAAGGCCGAAAGCAAAAACAAAGAACTTCAATTGATTAAAGGTAGAATCTTTATGAAGAGACAGCTTTCATGCAAAATATAGTTATATAATGGAAATTCTCCAATTTCTTGTTTTCATCTCCAAAATTCAGTGAAATAAGTGTGGTAGAAATTTTGGTGGCTGGGTTTTCTAAACTTTTAACATTAAAACTGAAAACAGCCAAAATTGACCTTATTTTGTACAGGGCACGAAATGTTTTTATAATTTTTCATTCCCGTCGAAAGCATGAAACAGCTGATCAAGGATCACTTCATGTTCTATCCACGATGAGGCAAATAGCATTATCAACGGACTCTTTCATGAAACTACCTGAAAAGCAAGTAGCTTGAATGCTAGCGAAAGTTAAGATCTTGAAAACACATCAGTAATGGGCATTTGAGTTTGGAGAGAAAAAATTTACAAATGAACCAAATTTCCATATAACAGTCACAATTCAATTCACATCTCCTTGAGGATTAGAACAAGAACGATTACCTTTCGGGGTCATCGGAAATTAGCATAAGGGGAGTGATTAGATAGTACCCATTCTCTGTCACTCTCGAAATGCTTCGGGAGCGTGGACCCATTTTGTCATCAAAAACTCCTTTGCCGAACCCTCCTAAACTCCAAAGAGTGCAGATCCTTCCTTGTTCGTGGGAGATACGTTCTCAAGTTTCATAGGCTCCATATTCAATCTCTTCTACCTATATTCTAGCGGGAAAATTGTCGGAAAGTTCTTAAACCCATGACACTCTAACCAATTTAATTTTAAACATTTTAATTTTATCAATTAAGTACTAAACCTTAAAAATTTTTGCCAATTAAATTCATCCAATCAACTTTTAGCTAGAAATCGCTAACGTGGATGTCATCAGTCTTATATAGCAGGATCGACGTTAACGTAGATAATTTTTAATATTTTTTCAAAGTTTTATTATTTTTTATTGTTCCTTTCTTTTTCTCTTCCTTTTCTTTATTGTTTTGCTTTCTTTTATTCCTTTTGTTTCCCATTGTGGTCAGCGAGGGTCGCCAGAGCTCGCTAGCCACTAGGCGAGGGCCATGAAAGGGCTTTCATGGCCCTCGCCGGGCTAGCAAGGCCATGCCCGCCTTCATCGGTGATCTACGGGCGGGCTCACCCAAGCTAGGCTGCCTTGCTAGCCTCGGGTGAAGGCGGCCAAGGCCTCACTAGCTGCAAGTGAGGAGGCCTTTTGCCCATAGCCAGCAAGGCTAGACTTGCCTAGATTTGGGCAAGATAGCCTTGCCTGCAGCCAAGATGGCATTACCCAAATTTGGATGAGGCTAGGTGAGGGCTGAAACCCTCACTAGTGGTCAGCGGGGGCTTCGTGGTCCTCGCTCAGGGGCTCATTAGCTCTAGCGACCCTCACCAACCATAGTGGGAAACAAAAAAAAGGAAAAAAAAAAAAGAGAAAATTAATTAAAATTTGAAAAAATATTATAAAAGTTATTAAAAATTGCACACATTTGCTAGTTATACCACGTAGAGTGATCGCATCCACATTAGCAACTTATGCCTAAAATTGATCAAATAGACTCGAAACAAAAAACTACATTGGTATTTATCTTCATTAACACATAATTAATCAGCAAAATGAACACTTCACTTTTGTCAAGCCATAAAACAAAAGTAAAGAACTTCAATTTGATGACTCTGTCCCTCTTTCTTACTATAGAGTTCATTTCATCCCTTTACAGTTGACATAATGATCAAGTTGAGTCTTTACCAAGTTAAGTTGCTTCTTGGGCTAGGAAAAGCTATTCGGGCAACTTTATTTGTAAGTCTTTATGGATATAATTCGTTACCAAAATGAATACCTCACTTTTGTCAAGCCCAAAAGCAAAAGTAAAAAACTTCAATTTGATGACTGTTGACACCTAAATTTTGATGTTCCAGTTATTGATTTATCGCATTAAAAATTAGGGTTTAATTTTATCCTAAGAAAAAAATATTCATTGCATACCATATAGATTTAGGTGCATTTATTTTTAATTTGCATTTTTTTACATTTATTTACTGGACCGGTGGCGGATGGGTCGAATTAGTGGTTTTGTGTTTTAAATTAATAGGCCGGACTAAGCCCATGAAGAGTACAAATTGGCCCAAGCCCGTATTCTGAAATTGAGATTTGAAATGAGGATTTTTGGAATTTAAAAAAATCTGGTTGTAATCTTATCTTTAAAAATCAGTAGGAGATATTCGAGAGATAAGGAAAAGGATTTTCGTGATCGTAGGGGTTATCAGCAATCTTCGTATGAGATGAAATATTTACAAAAGATTGCATTTTGTTTTCCTTATATAAGGAGTGCACGGAAAAAGTTAAAGAAGGGGCTTCTCTTGGTCGAAAAAGAAAACACAAAAGTCAAGTGAAAAAAGAGAGACATAGGAAGAGGGGTTTCGGTTCTTTGGGAAAGGAAAGGGAGAGAAGTGTACAGAGAAGACAGGGGAGAGAAAGTGACGTGAGAGAGATAGGTGAGAGAGAGAGAGGAAAAAGTAAAAAAACATTGTTTCTCTTCTTCGGTGAACTCCTCGCCGACCAGCACTAGAGCTCTGCCTTGCCGCGCGATCACTGCCGTCTACCGCACCTGCGTGGCCGCCCCTGTTCCACCTTGCAACGCCACTGGAGCCCCAAATCAGCCGTACTGCCGAAACGATTTGCCCTCTATTGCAGCCCACTGTGACCCGCGACCTCTTGCTCGCTTGCCATCACGCCGAAGTGCCACCCGATCCACACCTTCTGCAACAACCGACGCCGCGCACCTCCGTACCACCGAGCTCACGTGACCCACCGCTCCGCAGCCAAGTCCGAGCACCGCTCGTCGCCTAGCAGAGACTCGAGCCGGACCGCTGTTCGACCCGACGCCCTTGCATTGCCCCTGTCCGCGAAGCCACCATCGGGTTCACCTCCTCGCCACTCGCCATTCGCTGGTTCACCCTTGCCGGAGCTTCCTTGCTAGACCGACAACCTGTTATCCCGGAGATCAGCCACACGAGCGGGCCCACTTTTGGGAAAAAGAAAAAACGAAAAAAAAAAAGGAAAAGGGAATTAGGTAGATTTTTATTTTATTATTATTACTTGTCCAATTATAGTTTTTATTTTATTTTATTTTCCTTTATATCTGGTTTTGTTTAGTGAAGTTGTTCCTTAAATGTATGATTGATATCCCGACATGAAAAAGTCCCTCAAACTAGGGATTGACAGTCCGATTTTCGCATCCAAAATCCAACTCACAATCCCTTACACAAATCGAAAATCCAATCTCAAGCTCGAGATTCGATTCGCGATTTAATTTTAAAATTGGTCAACCCGATCTCATGCGCGAGATATGGTTCACCAATTTTTGGATATCATCTCGTTTGATTTGATGTTGTGGTGTTTAAATCAATTTTATTTTCGTAAAAGGAAAAAAAAATTGAATTAGGATTAGGTTTGTTTTAGAATATTCCTAGTCTTAGGGTTATCTTGCATATTTAGGATTGCAATCTTATTTCAAATTTTTAAATAAAAAATCCAAAAAAAAAGCATTCATTTAGGATGTTAGTTTTAAATTTGAATTGCATGTTTAATTATTTGGCAATTTTAATTTCGAATTTTATAAAAAACACAAAAAAAGTCATCATGCATATATCATGTAGAATTAGGGCATTCTTTGTATGTCATGGCATATTAGATAAAATTGCATGTTTCATTTTAAGTTTAGAGTAATTTTCTCGATAGATTGCATCTTAGGTTAGAGATTGCTAGGTTAAGATAATACCTTAGTTTTAATTAGGACTTAGTCTCGACCTGATTAATATAAGCTGGATAAAATCTTAATCTAGATAAATAATTTTTGCATTTTTCTTAATTTCGAATTTCATGAAAAAAAACAAAAAATTGTGTTAGAATAAATTCATTTCATTATATAGAATAGATTGCATTTTTAAGAAAAAAAAAATATCATATGCATGTCATTAGGATTAGATTCATGAAATGCACGTCATTTAGAGGTTGTTATTAGATTCATTTAATTAGAAATTTCCCGTCATTAGGTTAGGTCATTTAATAAATGTCGCGTGACATATAGCTTGCATATTAAATTACATGTTACATGTCATTTTAGTTAAAAAAAATTTGTACATCATTGCATTGCATCACACATCATTAGAATTCAGTCATTCTGGTTAATTTAGATTGTATATTTGTTCATTAAGAAATCATTAGTTTTTTTACTCATTCATATAGTTTGGGACATATTGCCATGCCATATCATTTCATATTAGATTAGAAGCATTGCATTGCATATGGAATATATTTTCATTGAAAAAGAGAAAACAAAAATTGAGTAATTGTTTGTTAATTAGAAATCATATCTAGGATTGTTGATGTGGATTTTAATTTAACACTGCAGGTACTTTCATTGCTTAGAGGTAAGTCCTACATTATTTAATTGCTTTCTTGGGTGTTAAATTGGTGATTTGCGCACCTGCATGAACACCTTACATGTTAGGGAACTAAATTAAATTCAATTAAAGCTGCCTGCAAATTTTTTTTTTTCAAAATAAAAGAAATGGTACCGAAAGAGCGTTATAGAAATCTAGCATAACCAAGTCCCCATACCCAAATCTCTGGTTCGTAGGAGTAAGGTAAATCTCCCGTTACTTTACTTGGGTTTCTAATCGACCCACCAAAAATAGATTAGTGGCAACTCCTAATTGAAAATCAGTTGCATGTTAAGAATTTAAACCTAAGTCGCGAGTTGGTATGGGCTTGGGAGCCCGAGTTAAGTCTAGGCTTAACAATCCATTAGCCAAACCCTAAGTGGTTCATACCCAAAAATTTGGTCGCGACAATGATTTGTCTCTCTTTCTCACTATAGAGTTCATTCTATCCCTTGACAATTGACACCATGATCAAGTTGAGTCTATACCAAGTTAAGTTGCTTCTTGGGCTTGAAAACACATTCAAGTGACTTAATTCACAAGCCTTTGGTCGCATAGTTCATCGGCAAAATGAGCACCTCACTTTTCTCAAGCCCAAAAACAAAAGTAATGAACTTGAATTTGATGATTTAGTCCTTCTTTCTTACTATATAGTTCATTCCACCCTTGATAGTTGACACTGTGATCAAGTTGAGCCTATACTAATAAGTTAAGTTGCTTCTTGGACTAGAAAATGCTATTCAAGAAACTTAATTTGCAGGCCTTTAGTTGTATAATTCATCAACAAAATGAGCACATCACTTTATCAAGCACAAAAAGATAGAGTAAATAACGTTAATTTGATGACTCCGTCATTCTTTCTTACTACGGGGTTCGTTCCATCCCTTGACAATTGACATCATAATCAAGTTGAGTTTATACCAAGTTAAGTTGCTTCTTGGGCTTGAAAAAACTGTTCATGCAACTTAATTTGCAAGTCTTTAGTCGTATAATTCATCAACAAAATTAGCACCTAATTGTTGTCAAGCCCAAAAGAAAAAGTAAAGGACTTCAATTTGATGAGTCTATCCTTCTTTCTTACTATAGAGTTGATTCCATCCCTTGATAGTTGACATCATGATCAAGTTGAGTCTATACCAAGTTAAGTTGCTTCTTGGGCTTAAAAATGTTATTTGAGCAACTTAATTTGCAAGCCTTTAGTCGTATAATACATTTGCAAAATGAGCACCTTACTTTTATCAAGCCCAAAAACAAAAGTAACGAACTTCAATTTGATGACTCCATCATTCTTTCTTACTATAGAGTTCATTCCATCCCTTGATAGTTGACATCATAATTAAGTTGAGTCTATACTAAGTTAAGTTGCTTCTTGCGCTAAAAAAAGCTATTTGGGCAACTTAATTTGCAAGTCTTTAGTCACATAATTCATCATCAAAAGGAGCACCTCACTTTTGTGAAGCTAAAAAACAAAAGCAAAGAACTTGAATTTGATGGCTCTGTCCCTCTTTATTACGATAAAGTTCATTTCATCCCTTGATAGTTGACACCATGATCAAGTTGGGTCTTTACCAAGTTAAGTTGCTTCTTGGGCTTGGGAAAGCTATTCAGGCAACTTAATTTGCAATTCTTTAGTCGTATAATTCATCAGCAAAATTAGCATCCTACTTTTGTCAAGCCAAAAAGTAAAAGTAAAGAGCTTCATTTGATTCAAGATAGAATCTTTATAAAGAGATAGCTTTTATCCAAAATATAGTTATACAATGGAAATTCTCCAATTTCTTGTTTTCATCTCCAAAGTTCTCAATGAAAAACGTTTGGTGGAAATTTTGGTTGTTGTCTTTCTAAACTCTGAACCTTAAAATTAAAAATAACCAAAATTGACCTTATTTTATAAAGGACACCAAAAATGCTTTTATAATTTTCATTCCCTTTGAAAACTCCTTTTTTTTTCACTCACCAACCATATTATCAAGAAAGTGGAAGATGAAAACAAAAGACAGTTTTCATTAGAACATTTTTGTGAACCAAATGCACGCTAAATACCTAATGTAGTCATTAGAACATTTTTTTCCAATTAGTTTTAGACTTATTTTACTGATGCTGATTTAGTTTGAAATTTTACGAATTTAATTCTAAATAGTTACTCAAAATTTTAATGTAGTCATTTCGGCCAACTTTCACTTAAAGTCATTGACGTGACAGAGTACCACATAGGAGGCCCATGATTACCGGATCGCCATATCAACGATTTCGACCAATTTTTATTAAAAAGTTTATGACTGAATTGACATATGTATAATAAATTTAGGATTGATTAGGTAATTTTCCAAATACCTTGAGAGATTTGACGGTGATTTGGTTTTCAGAAAACTGGTGTCATGATATATGAGTTTACTCAAGAGGCAGAAATGTTGATTTGACTAAGTTGGCACTGCTGCAATTATAGTATTTCTCTTAACCCGAGTCCAGGATACTTGAAATCATGCGTCATACTCAACTATCTTTCCTAAAAAAACATTGTTTAAAGTTTTTCGGTATAACCAATGAACTATTCGTTCCTCTACGATGAATAGTTTTTTGGACCGTTGCCCTTCTAACCCTACTCCCCTGCTGAGCCTCTATCCGACCTCGCGACGCCAGACCTCCTCCTCCCACTACTCATCCCCACGCTTGTTGGTTTGCCAGCGCCTGACTCCTGCTAGTCCACCCAATGCATTCAGGTATGCTCACTCCGCCTCACTTTGCCTACACCAGCGACATCGAATGTCCCTAAACTCCAACGACCATACTTCCACAGCAACAAGCATCCAAACGTCATCCCTCTGTTGGTCTGTTTGCGCTCCCTCGCTCCGTGCTTGCACCTCTACCTCGCGTCGCCGTGCCTCACCAGCAACCTCTTGCTCGCCCGCCATAGCACTAGAGTGCTTTGCCCGATTCGCCACACCCCCCGCTTGCCCGAGTCCCGCACCTAGCTCTGTTGGTTGTCTCCCTCGCCCGTGTCGACGCTGCTGCTCTCCCTCCATTAGGTGGCTTATTTTTATTTTATTTTTCCTTTATTTTATGTTATTTTATTCTAGGCATTACCCGTAGGGTTTTACCCAAAATTTACGGATCATTTTTTTAATTATATTAATTTTTGGGCGTTTTGATTGTTAAGTCATTATAGTTATTAATTTCATCCGTAAGATTTCGGATCGGATTTTTAATTATTTTGAACTTTATGTTTTGATGTTTAGGGTTAAAATAACCGTTAATTTAATCCGTGAGACAACGGATTATTTTTTGGTTATTTTAATTCTCATTTGATAAATATCTTGATTGTTTAGATATAGCTACTTATCTTGGAAAAACACTAAAAAACATAAAAATCAAAAAATTAAATCTTGCATTGGAGTGTGTTAGTAAATTAGGATTGCATTTTTTAGGATTGCACTTTTAGATGATTTTTGAAATAAATTAGTATTGAATTTTTTAGATAAGACTCTTAAATAATGTTTGCACATTTAGATAATCTCATTTTTCTTAAAAATTTGTTTTCTAAGATATGATAGGGTTTAAGTCAAATTAATCCCTAAAACATATTAGAAAATCATTCATTTTATATAGTTTAATTAGGGTTTTTATTCCGAATTTTAATAAAAAAAATACAAAAATATTCGTTGCATGTCAAATTGTTTGCATATTAAGGTTCATTTAATTAAGAATAGTCTATTAATAAAATTAGGTCATATAGTTAAACGCATACGATTTGTGATAAGGTTCTAGTTAAAAGAAAAATCCAAAATATACTTCCTTTAGTGTGTGGAATTCATTTGGTGCAATTTATTCAATGTTTAATAATGATTGAGCATCTGTGTGATTACCCCATTGCATGATAGTAATTTAGGTTAAAATAAATCCAAGTTGCCTGCAAAAATATTTTTGAAAATTAAAAAGAAATGGTACCGAAATGGCATTAGAGAAATCTAGTGTAACGAAGTCCCCGTACCCTTAGTCTCTGGTTCATAGGAGTAAAATAATTTTCTCATTATTTTACTTAGGTGGCTAATCAACATACCGTAATTTGATTAGTAGCGACTCCTAGATAATAATAATTTGCATGTTAAATACTTGCATCTTAAGTCGCGAATTGGTATGGACTTGGGAGAGCCTGGGCTAAGTTTAAAGATTTAGTAGTCCATTAGCCTAAACTTAAGTGGTCCACCAGAAAATTTAGGTAGTGATAGCTTAGCGACTTCGTTAGGGAACTGTGTTAAAACACTTAGTGGACTTAGGCCAATTTTTTCTTTTTATTTTAAAATTTTTTTTGTTTTGCAGCAAGGACACCAGTGTACGTCCCTAATTGAAGTGTTAAATATTCTTGCAGATGGGAGGTATAAGAGGAGTAGTTTTTGCTAACCCTTGTCTTGCAAGTTAAAGTCAGGGATTGAGATAGCTAGTATAAGCACCTAGAGGGGGGTGAATAGGTGTAAAATAATTTTTTGTGATAAACGAGCAATACGAAATAAACAATAGAAATGAATTCCGCATTTTGTTGGCATAATCATCATCACTTTCTTCACATTCTGTATCACTCCAAGTTTTTGCTTTAAGAGCATTTTGATACTTTTTACCTTTTCCTTTCTTCTTCCTTAGAAGAGGACAGTTGAGTCTGATGTGTCCCTTTTTCTTACATTCGAAGCAGACTACATCTTTATTGGATTCATCATCCTCAATAGACCTACTCTGTTGCTTTTGAAAACTCTGTTTCTTTGAATTGAATCTTCTTCCTTTTCTATTCAGCTTTCTGAATCTTCTTATTATGAGAGCAAGCTCTTCATCATCCATATCGTCTTCAGAATCTGTGACATCATAATCATCATTAGATTTTAATGCAATGGATTTATTACCTTTAGGATCTTTATCTTCGTTAATTCGCTCCACTTCATAAGACTGAAGAGTCCCAACTAATTCATCAACTGAAAGTGGCATAATTCTTTGTGTCTCCCTTATTGAGGTCTTTATGTGATTCCAATCCTTGGAGAGTCCATGCAGTAGTTTGTTTACTTTCATGAGATCAGAAATTGGTTGACCTTGATTTTCAAGACCATTCACGATTTCTGTAAAACGACTAAACATGTCGGTAATAGATTCTCCTGAATTCATTTTGAAGGCTTCGTATTGACCGAGGAGAATATTGATTTTAGTTTCTTTCACTCGATCGGTTCCTTCATAGGTGATATGTAATCTATCCAAAACTTCTTTCGCTATAATACAAGAAGATATTCTGTTATATTCAGTAGGTGACAAAGCACAATATAAAGAATAAATTGTTTTTACATCAAGAGTTTATCTCTTGGTTATTTTTTCCTGAGTCATTTCACTAGACTCAACAGCATCTTTTCCTCTCTCTGAGACAGATGCAGCTTTAGGAATGATTCCTTTGTCTACAACGTCCTATTCCAGAGGATCCTTTGATCTTAGGAACGACTTCATCTTGTTTTTCCATATGTTGTATTCCTTTCCATCAAAGTAAGGCGGTCTGGTATTGCTTTTCCCTTCTACCAGCCTTGAAGCCAACATACTAGCCATGGATCTTTAACTCTGAAGTAAAACACTTCAAAATAAGTGAGTACACAAGCTCTGATACCAATTGAGATAGCTAGTATAAGCACCTAGAGGGGGTGAATAGGTGTAAAATAATTTCTCGTGATAAGCGAGCAATACGAAATAGACAATAGAAAGGAAGTTCGTCTTTTGTTGACAAAAACGAATTATGATAAAAGTAAAGGGGAGTAAGGAAGAGAAAATGAACACAGAGATTATAGTGGTTCGGCTTATTCCAAGCCTATGTCCACTCTTCCGCACTGACAGCCCACTGGCTGGATTTCACTATGAGCAAAAGAGTTGTTACAGCAAAGCTCTCCCTTGATTCCACGATGTAGATACTCTACCACGCTTCCTCAAGGTTTCTCAAAGATATAGACTCTCTTTTGCGTACAAGATTTCGCTCAATAAATGAATTGACTAAGAACAAAAAGCTTCAGACTTTGGAATTTTTCTATCGCGCACACCCTTAAAACAACTAGAACATCTTCCTTATATACTCCTTTATGCCATCATACTCGTTGGCACTTACCAAAGGAATTCCTCCAATCTACCCATTGGATGGAATCAATTAGGAAGATCATTCGAGCTATTAAAGGAACATGTCAATAGCCCATCAATCCTGCTCGCCCATACAATCAAGATCTCGATTTCCATAAGTAGAATCTTCCAAGTATACTTCGCCAATCAACGGATCCACAATCGATAAATCAATCTTGATTTGAATAATGAATTCCAGCATACTATATCCAGCCAAGAGATCTTCTCCAATCGATAAAATCAAATCCTTAACGAAACATGCAGTTTTGGATAAGTCTTCTTCGACGAACTAATGACTGTCAATGAGGATAGACTTTGAATCTTGAGTCTAGCAGTCTGGAGGTCTTCAGACTTTGATGAAAGAGTCTATAAGTCTTCAGACTAGACTGATGGAAACGTTTTGTCAGCTTCAAAATACTCCAGGAAGATTTCTCCAACAAGGATGAATGTTTGAATTTAAATTATAGAAGTGTTGTTTGCATTTAAACTGTTGTGCATGTTTTATTACTTTTAGCACTGCACTATTGCACACACAACCTGCTATCGGACTTGGGTTGCGATAGGATTTTTAGGATGGTGTTGAAAATGATACTTCCTCAAAAGCGAGACTGCTATGTAGAGGTTGACATTCTCTTTTCCGAATTCTTTTTTTCATTGTGTCGAATGTGTTTGTCCATATCTACAAGACTGCGTGATTATTGGGCATTCCAATCAACTGAGCTGGAGTTAGGAGGACCTGACACGTTAATGTGAGACTGCAACGGTCAGATCATCCTCTTAACTCCACTTTGTTAAGCCGTCTAGGTAGAAATCGAGCCTCACATTTCATGCGTGTGTCTATGTGATTATCATCCATTTCCGGTGAAAGTAAGTTGTCTAAATTCTCACTTCGCAATTTACTTACTTGTGCGTTTAGTCGGTCAATGACAATCCAGGTCAATTATTGATTTAATTCATTTGTTAATTAGAAATGAAATGAGGACATTGCCATGCAATGAATCATTTCGAAAATAAAAAAGAAACTTTGGAGAATTTGTTTTCAATTCATGTTTAGGAAATTTGTTCTTGCTAAAGTATCCTATTTTTATTTTTAGAAATTCCTTTCTTGCACAAACTTTTCAATGAATAAAAAAAGAAAAAATTAGATTAGATCGCTCTCATGGATTGACTCTCTATTTACACCTCATGCTTACATATTCCCATTTATTTGAATTAGGTGATTATGGAGCGATCCCGCTCATCCATCCGTACACAGTTGAAAGCTAAAATGGCATATCAAAATGAGGTGTTGAACCGTATCATTGATATTGACAATGACATGAACAAGCGAATTGCACACCTCCAAAGTCAAGTCAATGAATTGTCTCTACTGTGGCTTGTCTTGTCAAGCAAAAGTGTTGTGATGACATAGATACTCTATCTTTAGTGAACTGTGACTCAAAAAAGAGAGCCAAGAAGACTTTTGAATCGTCTCATTTTCCTAAGGTAGCTGAATTAGATGCCACCATGAAGAGTCTAGTGACATATCTAGAAGGAAGAATCTTTCACCTGGAAGGTTCACATCACAAGATCAAGGAGGATGAAGAACTCAAGCACACATGATTCATGGTCCTAAGTAGTTCGATTCCCTTATTTAATTAGGGGCAAGATCAGTTGCACTTTCCCCTACGTGGGAAGTTTCATTGCTTTCTAGGAGATGTTTTCAATTTCTTCTTTTTCGTTTTCTGTTTAGGGATTGAGCATTGCATTTACCATTTAATAAATAATTTGATTGCTGAATATCAATAAATTACAAGTTATGTTTTGAGGACATGATGGGGTAAACCAAACCAGTCCAATGATGATATCCAATCATGAAAAGAAGATATCACCCACGGAGGAATCCTAAGGACTGGGCTTCTTCATACTTCCTCATCAAAAAAATTCCAAAAAGAGAGTAAAAAGAATCATCATTTTTGAAGCCATTTCTAAAAGCATGCATTAAGTTAGCCCTATTTAATTTTCTGACTTATTTACTTCATGTTTCAGAGCATTACTTTTTAGGCCTGATGAGAATACATCTGAAAAGGCACATCAAGTTGCAATTGGCCCAACTGTTAAAAAGAGTTAATATGACAGATTGGGGGCATGGCAGATTTTGGTAGTGACCCGACTGAGATAAAATCTCGACCCAAGTCGAAAATGGATATTCCATTTGCTTTTACTTTGATATTGATAGTATCATATTCATGCACGTTCTCTTGTGCAGGGGCAAAAGTGGATTTTCAGTCTTGAATGATAGGGACAATCCAAAGACATCAACTATTGAGGCAATCCAATTGTGGAAAAATCCTTGAATGAATGCTTAAAACCATTCTTTAGCGTGTAAAACTATTTGTTTTGAAGTTGACAATTTTTCATGCTTAAAGGAGTTGAGCTCTTTTAAAAAGGATGCTGCATAGTAACTCTTTCATGTTTAGTCCACCAATTCCACTAAAGAACATTAAGATGGACTAATTTAATGAATGATGTGGAATGAATTGAGCATACTAAATGAGATGAGTCGGGATGATGAAAGGCAAACCCTATCCTATACACAGTCCCCTACTCATACACTTGTGAGGTGAGTGTAAGAAGGTTTATATCCACAAGGTAAAAAGTTCTCTCGCAAAAGGTACAACAACCGAGATGATGAGGAGTAGTTTATTTCTTTATCGCAAACACTACAGGTGATCCATTGCTTAACCTCTTTGAGCCCCATACACTTATGGAGATTTTTTTCAAATTATCCCTGTTAAGAACCACCCTATATCAGGGCAAATTGAAGGTAAAACAACACCGTAAGGTGGAGAAAATGGAAACAAATTTTCTTGCTCTCACTTGCATCAATCTTCAAGTTATGCTATTACATTGAATCCTTGTGGTAATTTAAGTACCTTAGGATGACGAAGGGCATTTCTTTCTCTATCCTACACACTTATATCCTTTGTATAGCCACTTGAGCCCGCAATTTCATTTCTTTAAACCCAATTGGTGATCATCCTTCACACTGAGGCAAGGCAAAAGACAATCATTCAAGGAGTATGGTCCAAAGTATCGACAGAGTCCAAATGTTGAATCATATGATATAAAACTAGGGGGCATGAAAAAGCAACGTGTTTAGTAAAAGCAAGGTTGATGCCAATAGGCATAAGATGAATGAAAATTAGGGCCTGGAAAAAAGCAGTTTGCTTGGTAAAAGTAAGGCCGATGCCCATGAAAAAAAAATGAATGAATGAAATCCGTGGGCGAAAAAAAAAAAGCAGTGTGCCTGGTAAAAGCAAAATCAATGCCCATAGAAGTGTCAAATAGATGACTATCAGTTGCAAAAATTGTATCTCAATGGAGCAATACTCAAAGAGTCAAGATCAGTGGTGCATTTATAATCACAATCCTTGGTGAAAGAGAAAACCGGTGACAATGCCTAGATGATCATCAACTCTTACCCTCTACACATTTTTGAGCCTAATGATCCTTTCGTTTCTCAACCCATGAGCACAGCCTATGTTACGTCTCTTACAAAGTCTCTTCAGATTAATGCACTTAAATTAACATGGGAGTTCATATGTTTATAAGCCTCACTTGAAGAAGTGCGAGCATGATTATTTCTTTTTCATTTTGCAAGGTTCTTGACTTGTAAACCCGAAGATGATTGCAAAGTTGTTTTTTCAATAACCTTGACTCAAAGAATCCATTTTCAAGGCATTGACCAAGCTCTCATTATGGTCCTTGTTAAAGACCCCTCAGATTGGTAAGGTTGTACCGCTTGCGAGAATACTCGGACCCTAGTCGATATGTTGAAATGGAGTGATTCTCCTAAAATTGCCTTTCTAAATGAGAGTGAGTGACAGTCCATTCCAACTAAAGGTCTCTCATTTAGTATTCTTAGAAAATCCATGTCACAAGTGAAAATTGTTTTAAAACGATAATTCTTTCCAGTGGAAATTTGGGTGATGCAAAGGTCATTATGCATGAACCCCAATGGAATTAATAAAAAACTTTAGTGGATTTTGAAGTGTGCATTCCAAAATAACCTTCATTTCTTATTTCTTTGGTAAATGCATTTTTGCTCTAAATCATGTCTGACAAGTAATGTTTTCTCAAAAATCCAAGAGCTCCCGACATTCGGGTCCCTTTCGAATACCTCATGATATTAAGAGATGAGAAACCATCACGAACATTCAAGGTGCATCATTGATATCCCAAAATTTATTTCTACCAGGAGGTGAGAGGCCTCCACGTGATATCTAAGTTCCAAAAGATATATCCTCAAGAATCGGAGATATCACGATGTAAGTATATCTTTACCCATATTCTAAATACTTGTTATTGTGCAGGTATTCTCAACACTTGACTCGGTCAAGCTGTCCCTTTCTATTGACCCGGTGTGCTTTTGTAGCCCAGCGTTCATCAACCCGGCGTGCTTCCGTAGCCCAGTGTCCTTTATATTGACTTGGCATGCTTTCGTAGCCCAGAGTCCTTTTCATTGACCCGACGTGCTTTCGTAACACGGTGTCCTTTAAAATGACCTAGCGTGCTTTTGTAGCCAAGAGTCCCTTTCATCAACTTGGCGTGCTTCCGTAACTCGGTGTCCTTTATATTGACATTTCATGCTTTTGTAGCCTAGAGTTCCTTTTATTGAACTAGCATGCTTTCATAGCTCGGAATTTCCGACCTAGCGTGCTTTTGTAGCATAGAGTCCCTCTTTATCGACCCAGCGTGCTTCTATAGTCCGGTGTCCATTTATATCGACCTGGTGTGTTTTCGTAGCCTAGAGTTCTTTTTATCAAATCAATATGCTTCGTAGCCCAAGTTCTTCTTAACCGACACTCGATTAAGTTGTCCCCCAAAGATTTTTCCCCGAATTCAATCTGATTAAGGCGACCGAAGAAGGTTCGGGTCTTGGTCAGATGATCTCTATTGAAAGACTAAGCAACCGAAGAAAGGTTCGGATCTTAGCCAAGTAAAATCTCAGTTTAGGCAACCGTAGAATAGCACAAGTCCTACACAACATCTATTTCCCCATTCAGGCAATCGTAGAATGTTACGAGTCCTAGACAATATCTATTCAGGCGACCGTAGAATGGTACGGGTCCTGGAAAGTGCATCCGCATTTAAGCGACCGTAGAATAGTATGGGTCCTAGACAACATCTATTCGGGCGACTATAGAGTGGTATGGGTCCTAGAAAATGAATCCCTATTTAGGTGACTGTAGAATGGTATAGGTTCTAGACAGCAACTATTTCCCCATTCAGGTGAACATATAATGGTATGAGTCTTGGAAAATGAATCCTTATTTAGGTGACCGTAGAATGGTACGGAACCTGAAAAATCAATTCCTTCATTAAGATGACCGTAAAAAGGTACAGATCCTAGACACAACCAAACACTGCCATATTTGGCAATCATAAAAAGGTATGGGTCTTAGAAAAGCAATCAATTTTACAAAGCCTTGTTACTATCCTGGATATATAACGCCAACTATCTCGAATTACTCTATCCTCCTTGAAGATAAGTTATTTCAAGTACGTTCATTTATCATTTGCATTTCCATGCATCATATAAATTGCATTCAAAAATGGAATTCATTTTCCAACAAAAATCATTCATTGCATGTGCATAACCAAAATTTAGGTCTCAATTTATCTTTGAAGGCAACCTCTACGAGCTCACCTTCAAAGAGGGGCAGCTATTGACACCTAAATTTTTGCATAAAAAATGGGTTAATTTTTACCAAAAAAAAAATTGCACGACATATAGTTTAGAAACATTTATCTTATTTTGTTTTATTTTATTGGACCGATGGTGAGCGCGAGATTTTTCACATATTCCGCTGAGATTTTTCATATATTCAGGTAATATACACTGAGGGACACATTTTTGGGCATAAAGGAACTTTTCGGTAGAATATTTGAAAAATACAAAAGAGAATATCGTGCAGGGTGTAACAATATATTCAAGGAATTATGCACATTTGCAAAATTGGAAATAAAATATGCCACAAAAGTCTAAACTTTTCCCCTATAAAATATGTTTTTTGTGTACGGATAGAAGGAGGGCGAGAATTAACAAAAGACGAGGAGAAATCGTGCAAGTGGAGAATTCACAAGAAAAAAATTCATAGAAAGAAAGCATGAGAGATAGAAAAAAAAAAAGAAAGGAGCCCAAAATTAGTGGTTTTCTTTTCTTCGACAAGTTGTAGAAGAAAAAAAAAAGAGAGGTCAGCAAGAAGGGAAAAGTCCACAACAAAGGATGTGAGGAGAGAGAGAGAGAGAGAGAGAGAGAGAGAGAGAGAGAGAGAGAGAGAGAGAAACAAAAAAAAAAAAAGAAGAAAAAAGGAGTTCCTATGCATCTTCCTCTTCGAGATCCCACCCCCCCGTCTACTGCCCGAGTCTTCAGTCACCACTGCCCCTGCGCCCTTGCACCACCGCGTCGGCTCGCCGATCACTGTCACTACTGCTCGTGACCCAATGCCTCCGCTCACGACCTTGCGCCGACACTCAATAGCACCACTGAAGCCCATCGACGCCGCCATTGCTGTCGCTAAGCACCACCAGAGCCCGACGACTACGCCTCACCTCCGACGACTCGCAAGCTCGAACGCCTGCGGTGCTCAAGGCTAGCTCCGCTCACCGATCTCCCTATTGTCACCATGCTCGACACCGCGACACTTGACTTGCGAGTCCCGATCCGTACGAGACCCACCGCATATCGGCCTCCGCCCAAGCCGAACCGCTACCCTTCCAACCCGATGCCCCCGTCGAGCCGCATCCGACCCCGCGACACTAGACCTCCTCCTCCCACTACTCGTCCCCACGCCTCCCAATTTGCCAGCGCTCGACTCCTACTAGTCCACCCAATGCCTACAGGTCTGCTCGCTCAACCTCTCTTTGCCTACACCAACAATGTCGAACGTTCCCAAACTCCGACGACCGTACTTCCATAGCTACGAGCATCCAAATGTCATCCCGCTACTAGTCCATCCGTGCTCCCTCACTCCATGCCCGCACCTCTTCCCCACGTCACCGCGCCTCACTCGCGACCTCTTGCTTGCCCACCACTGCGCCAGAACACCGCCCAATCCGCCGCACCCTTGCTGCTTGAGTCCCTCGCCTAGCTTCATTAGTTGTCTCCCTCACTTATGTTGACGCTGCTGCTCTCCCCATTAGATGGCTTATTTGTATTTTTTTATTTTATATTATTTTACTCTATTTTTTTTTAATTTGCAATATTATTGTATAGGAAGGTGATTTTCATTTCATGAATATTCTAGGCATTATCCATAGGGTTTTTCCCAAAATTGTTGTAATTATTAATTTGATCCGTAAGACATCGGATCATTTTTTTTAATTTTATTAATTTTAGGGCATTTTGATTGTTAAGTCATTATAGTTATTAATTTGATCCGTAAGATTTCGGATAAGTTTTTTAATTATTTTGAACTTTATGTTGTGATGTTTAGGGTTAAAATAACCGTTAATTGAACCCGTGAGACAATGGATTATTTTTCGATTATTTTAATTCTCATTTGATGAATATCTTGATTGTTTAGATATAATTGCTTATATTGGAAAAACACTAAAAAAAATAAAATAAAAATAAAAATCAAATCTTGCATCGGAGTGTGTTAGTAAATTAGGATTGCACTTTTAGATGATTTTTGGAATAAGTTAGGATCGGATTTTTTAGATAAGACTCTTAAATAATGTTTGAACATTTTGATAATCTCATTTTTCTTTAAAAATAGTTTTCTAAGATAGGATAGGGTTTAAGTCAATTTAACCCCTAAAACATATTAGAAAATCATTCATTTTAGATAGTTTAATTAGGGTTTTTATTCCGAATTTTAATAAAAAAATACAAAAAAATACAAAAATATTAGGTGCATGTCAAATATTTTGCATGTTAGGTTCATTTAATTAGAAATAGCTTGTTAATAAAATTAGGTCAAATAGTTTAAATGCATGATTTATGATAAAGTTCTAGTTAAAAGAAAAATCCAAAAAATACTTGCTCTAGTGTGTGGAATTCATTTAGTGCAATTTATTCAAAGTTTAATAATGATTGAGCATCTATGCGATCACTCCATTGCTGATAGTAATTTAGGTTAAAATAAATCCAACCCGCCTGCAAAAACATTTTTGAAAATTAAAAAGAAATGGTACCGAAAGGGCATTAGAGAAATCAAATGTGACCAAGTCCCTGTACCCTTAGTCTCTGGTTCGTATGGGTAAAATAATTCTCCCATTATTTTACTTAGGTGTCTTATTGACCTACTGTAAACCGATTAGTGGCGACTCCTAGATAATAATCATTTCCATGTTAAATATTTGAATCTTAAGTCGCGAATTGGTATAGGCTTGAGAGAGCCCCAGCTAAGTTTAAAGACTTAGTAGTCCATTAGCCTAAACTTAGGTGGTGCATCCGAAATTTAGGTAACGACACACGGAAATGCGGGTTTCGCCTAAAACTGCCCTTGCAGAGACGGACTTGATAATTCCCTGTTTTGGCGTTTTTTCTTGTTTCGAGTCTTCTGCGAGCAGCTTCATGGCAGTGCTTCATTATCGAGGATTTGTCCCGGATGATACTCACACATACAGTAGTGGCCTCGAGATAACTACGGTATTACTTTGCTCCACGGGACATTTCTTTATTGGTAGATGAGTGGACTCGAATAAATCATATTATATTTTTCTTTTCTGATCATTTAAACAAATAAATTTTGCTACGCAAGAAATTTATATGGTGAAAACTTTTCAAACAATGATATAGCTTCGTGAAATTAATGGTTCACATATAAAATGTAGCTAACTATTGACACCTAAATTTTGGCGACCCGTTTAGTCATTTATCGTATTAAAAAATTAGGGGTTAATTTTATCCTTGAAAAAATAGTTAATCGCATAGCATATAGTTTTAGGTGTATTTATTTTGTATTTGCATTTACATTGGGCTGGTGACAGATGGGTTCAAATTGATGGTTCAGAAACTTTATTTTGATGAGTCGGGCTAAACCAATGAAGAAAGCAAATCGGCCCAAGCCCGTATCCTCGGAGAGATTTTATGGATTTATCTTTGTGAGATTTCAATTGAAAAAGCAAATATTACATTTGGAAAAAAAAAACAAATATTGCGTTTCGAAAAGAAATTTTCCTAGAGATGGATTTGAAAAATTTAAAAACCCTAATCCGTGCCCTATAAATAGGTAAAAATACCTAGGGTTAAGGGAAGGCCACACATTGAGACACACGGCCAACAGAAAGCGAGAGAGGAAAACAGAGAGGAAGGTCGCATACATGGAAGAGAGGAGCAACTAGAGAGAGAGAGAGAGAGAGAGAGAGAGGGGTTCGCAGACATATTCGTCGTCTAAAGCGGTGTTCCGCTGCAACTCCCTCGTTGCCGCCGACTTGATGCTTCTAGTTGTCCGACTTGCGTCGGTCCAGCGTTATCGATAGTCCTGACAACAACATCAATGGGTTTCGCCTAGTCATTGTGCCACTCCAGTTTAACGTGCTCGCTGAGAAACCGGCACCTTCCTTGTGCTGCATCCGGTCAATTCCCACGGTGCTACAACTGTTGCACGACAACGTGCAGCGTCGGAATATCAACAAATTTTCAGCGAGCTCCCCAGTGCTCCTGCACCGAATCTAGCCATCATAATCTCTCTGTGGTCGATATAATTTTGCAACATGCCAAGAACCGTTGCTGATCCATTCATTTTATCAAGCATACGGAGGTGTAATCATAAACTCCAAACAACACAGAAATGGGATAGCAAACATAAGGTTATATTTTCACAAACCAAACATATTTTTACAGTAGCAGTTATATACAAAAGAGTCTAACACGACATGGTGTATTTCAAAATGAAGAGCTTCTAGGCTATCTACGCTCCGAGCTCCTCGTCTGTGGGTCAAGTCTCTACCTATGACCTTGCTAGCCTCTTCAATAGATTAGGGTGAGTGGTCACCCATTATCCAAATCAGACGGCAAATCTGTTAATATATGGCAGAAGCTACTGAGGCATCCATACTCCATTGCATGTAGTCCTCTGCTCCTTGCCTTTCCACCCTCAATCTAGGAACCTAAAAAATTTAGCCCACTAAGGGGTGAGATCAAATCTCAGTGGGTTCCTCCCCTAAATCTCAATTAGGAGAATAGTACACTCTACATGCAATATAATCACCTTCCCCATAACTCCCTTAACACCCGCATTTCTCTACATGTTAGTGTAAATCAAATTGTACTTAACAATATCGAGATCACATATCATATGAACATTTTAACATGTGTATATATAAGGATATAAATATCAAAACAATTATACGGGTCCCCAAGCACCAAACTAAATTGTTATGGCACATCCCATACCACACAATTCCGTCTCCAAATTAGGTCCCTCCCTTTCGATTATTCATACGTCTCAAATGATTTCAATATATTGGCCCTAGCCAAAACAATAGATAGCAGTCTTCCGGTATGACCATGTACCATCTCGCACCATTGAGTATGGCAACATCCACATCTAGATGGCTTTCTGATTAGGAGCATCGGTCCAGCCTCTACCGTAACTGGCATCCGTTGACTTGGGCATTCACGAAGGAGCATCGTCCTGCCCCGAAGGCTCGTGATGGATTCTTATGTCATGTATGCATTCATCTAATATCACAATTCAATGATCAATTACATATTTCATTCACAATATCAATTAAGTAAATTTCCACCAAGAAACACCTTAAGAACAGTTACAACTTACTACTGACTGGAATTGGCATAAACTGTCAATTTGCGCACTTCCGAGTTTAAAACTAGAAACCAAGTCAAATGACTTCGAAAAATTCTCAAATTTGAATATATTGTAAAGGACACCTGAATGGACATTTTTTTTATGAAAACACCGAGACCCAAGTCATTCTAAATTCGGCCTAGTAATTCATTCAATCTAGCACCAAAATCGGGTCCATTTCCAGAAGGTCTATTTTCCAAAATTGGCTTGGTTCGGGATCCAAAATAGGTCCGTTTGATCTAAAATTTGATTATGTTAAACTATAAGAGATAAAAAATAACTTTTGTAAAGAAATCACTTGGAAATTTGAACCCTAAGGGTCAGTAAAAGCCCTTAGAATCCCAACAGGTCAGGACTTCTAATATAGTCAAACTTTTTATTTAAAGATAACAGAGCTAAAATATTTTTCTTTTAAATTCCCAAAAATCCTGAGAAAGATATATGTTATGATTAAAGATGTCTAAAAACATTTCTTCAGAAGGAAATCACTTCAAAATCGTAATATATCTCATTCTACAAAAATAGCAAACCGTAAGTGTCTAAAAATCAGTTCCGGAGAATAGCCCATGTCTTTGGCTAAACTGTCCTCTAAAACACTAACTTGCCATTTAAACTAAAACTAAACTCTTCCAAGGCTAATCTAGCCTTTCTAAACTAACACTAAACTATATTTAGCATCATCTAAACCTTTCTTAGCTTATTTAAATTCCTAAATAGAGGTACATAGCCCCTAATCAAGTCTTAGGAAAACAACTCACCTAACTAAGAAAACCCAAGGTTGCACTTGTTGATTGAGTGGCAGCAACCAAGCTGGGACCTCTAAGGATGCCCGAGTAGCTACGATCAGCTTGGAATAGGGTTGGGAAGCCCTCGGCTCATGGCGGAGAGGGCTAGCTCTCGACCGATGGAAGCCGAGCGATGAAGAACTTGCAACCACAAGGGTGCGGCTACAACACGGCGGCGCTGGCTCACTTGTTGGCGGCTGGACAGCAACACAGGGGAAGGTTTTGGGTCCTTCGGTGGTAAAGTTTGGTTGCAACAAAGGAGGGGTGTGCTGAGGTACGGCTGCAACACCTACCGACGGAGCTATAGAATTTTTGATATAGAGAAACTGGAGTGGTGCCTGTTCGGGTGAACTGTTGGCTTACTGGCGAGAGGGTTTGGTTCTCGAATGAATCCCAAGATAGAGAGAAGTTGAACATGAAGGGCAGTTAGGGTCAAGGATGGTTGCTGCCCTTGACTTAAAAAAGACCGAAACAAGGGACTCCTCTATTTTCTTTGCTTTGCTTTGAGCTGGTCGGCCAGAGGAAGCCGAAACAGAGGACTACATTCGAAAATTTTCACCAATACTTCTCATCGTCAATAATTCTTGGAAAGATGTAACAATATTCCTAAAATTAATTTCGACACCGTAAAATTCTCAATTTTTGAAATCATAATAAATTTCGCAATTAAATTCATTCAAACGTAGTTTTAATGCAATCTAAACTATCGGGTAGTTTTTGGGAATTTTCGACGCAATTGACTTGTGGCCGATTATTTTCAAGCCACAATGTACATCTTCGACTCATTTTCGATCATCGGGTATTGTGAAAATCTCAAGGTTTCATATACAAGCACAGGATACCAAAACGACAGAAATATCGATTTGGTGCCGATAGACAAGGATTTTGTAATTAAACGGAACCACCAATGCCTAATTACATACCTCGTCGCATCGACCTATTTTCAATCTCGATAGATTTTTTACTATGTCGTAATGACCCTTGCGACTAACATGATCGAACAGTCAATTCCTAGTCAAATTCTCAAACCTGTTACATGAAAATCCCTTAATAGCTTCCCCAACTAATCTAGTTATCTCATGAGTGATTGGCTCAGAGAATAGCACTATAGACACATCGATGAAAAGCCTGATTTATTCAATTGAAAACAGAAGTAGAAAATCAGACTGTTACAACTCTTCCCCTCTTATAAAAATTTCGTCCTCGAAATTTAAGTCGTTACATCTCTCAAATCAAAAAGGTAAGGGTATTGTTGTTTCATTGCATCATCACTTTCCTAAGTTGCTCCTTTTGTGCCGTGGTGTTGCCAAATCACCTTGACTAGTGGAATCGTCTTAGTACGTAGGACCTACTCTTTTTGATCCACAATTTGAATCGGCCTCTCTTCGTACGACACCCTATCGTCCACGTCCAATTCTTCAAAATTCAAAACGTGGGTCGGGTCAAGTTTATACTTTCTTAGCATTGACACGTGGAAGACATTATAAACTTGAGCAAGTCTCGGCGACAACGCAAGGCGAAGTCCCTATTCTTTCTAGAATTTCAAAGGGACCTACATACCTGGGACCTAACTTTCCTTTCTTGTTGAAGCGTGAAGTACCCCTCATTGGCGACACCTTCAAGAAGACGTGCTCACTAATTTGGAATTCCAATGATTTTTGCCGCTTGTCTATATAGCTTTTCTGGCAACTTTGAGCAGTCTTTAATCAGTTTCTGATAATTGTAACGGCATCCACTGACTGCTGGACTAACTCTAGGCCGGTGATCTTTCGTTCCCCAACTTCATCCCAACACACTGGTGTTCTACACGCCTGGCCATACAATGCTTCAAAATGAGCCATCTGAATGCTTTGCTAGTAACTATTGTTGTAGGCGAATTCGACGAGATGAAGTTGTTCTTTCTAACTTCCTTTAAAATCCAGTACACAAGCTCGTAGCATATCTTCGAGGGTTTGAATGGTCCTTTCAGATTGACCATTTGTCTGAGGATGATAAGTTGTACTGTATTGCAGCTTCGTTCCTAAGGTAGCTTGCAAACTTTTCCAAAATGCAGCTGTAAATCTCGAGTCTTGGTATGAGGTGATCGTCATCGGTACTCCGTGTAGACAGACAATCTGGCGGACGTACAGCTCTACATGTCTATCTAAATCGAGATCTTTCCGTATTGTAATGAAATGAGCCGACTTTGTCAGTCTGTCGAATACTATCCAAATGTAATCATTACCCCTCCGACTCCTAAGTAGGCCTGTCACGAAATCTATCGTGATGTGCTCCCATTTCTACTCGGGGATCTTGAGAGGTTGCAAAAGTCCTCCCGATTTACGGTCTTTGAGCCTTTACTTGTTGACACGTCAAACATTTGGAGACATACTTGGGTATGTCTATTTTCATACCGAACCATCAATAGTGTTGACGTAGGTTTTGATACATCATCGTACCGCTTTCGATGCTAGGATGTATGTTGTAATTGCTACCATGTGTTTCTGATAGGATTTCCTCTTTAAGTTCGGCATCATTTGGTACACAATCGTCCTTTGAATCTTAATGTTCCGTTTTCTTAAATGTGGAAGTCTGGATTTCTCTTCTCTAATTCCTCTTGTACAATTTTCTGGATCTGTGGGTCAACCCATTAAAGTGTTTTAATTCTCCTCTGAAGTTCCTGTTTAATTTTGAGAGTGGCCATAAGTTTGAAAACGGGCTTACCTCAAACTTGAAATCCAAATCTCTAATCTTCTCGATCAAAGCCCATTCCTTGAGCACCATCTATGCTACAGAAGACTTTCAACTCAACGCATCTGCGACTTTATTTGCCTTACTAGGGTAATACAAAATATCACAATCATAATCTTTCAGGAGTTCCGTCCAAGAATGTTGTCTCATGTTCAGCTCCTTCTGAGAAAATAATTACTTGAGACTTTGATGGTCTGTAAAGATCTAGAATCTTTCTCCACACAAATAATGTCTTCAAATCTTTAGAGTTAAGACAATTGCTGCAAGTTCTAAGTCATGTGTCGGGTAGTTCAATTCATGAGGTCTCAACTGATGGGACGCATATGCAACAACTCTACCATGTTGCATCAACACTAAACCCAATCCCCTGAACGACGCATCACTGTAGATCTCATATCCTCCAGGACTAGAGGGTATGGTCAGCACAGGTGCAATGATCAACTTTTGCTTGAGTTCCTGAAAACTATCTTCGCATTTGTCTGTCCATACGAACTTCTCTTCCTTCTTTAATAGGCAGGTCAACGGCAAAGCTAATGCTGAAAACCCTTCCACGAACCGTCTGTAATATCCTACTAACCCCAGAAAACTTATGATCTCTTTTATTGTAGTCAGTCTTAGCCAATTAATTACTGCTTCTATATTGCTTAGATCCACAGAGATTCCTTCTCCTGAAATCACATGTCCTAGGAAGGCAACACGAGTCAACCAGAACTCGCACTTGCTAAACTTGGCATACAACTCGTGAGTCCTTAGCGTTTGCAATACCATTCTTAAATGTCCTTCATGTTCCTCTGAATTTCTAGAGTATACCAAGATATCATCGATGGCCAGGATTATGAACTGATCTAGGTATTCCTTAAAAACTCGATTCATCAAATCCATAAAAGCAGCTGGAGTGTTCATTAATCCAAACGACATAACCGTGAATTCATAATGACTGTATTGGGTATGAAACGCTAACTTTCATATGTCCTCCTTTCTGTTTCTCAGCTGATGGTACCCCGTCCTTAAGTCGATTTTAAAGAATATCGACAATTCTTATAACTGATCAAACAGGTCATTGATCCTTGGCAATGGATACTTGTTCTTGATCGTTACTTAATTGAGTTAACGATAACAGATGCACAAACACAACGTACCATCTTTCTTCTTAACGAAGAGAACTGGTGCTCCCCATAGCGATGCACTGGGACGTGTGAATCCCTTATCCAATAATTCCTGTATCTGCACCTTCAAATCTTTTAACTCTGACAACGCCATCTGGTAAGGGGCCTTAAAGATTGGTTCTGCCCCGGGGGCTAATTCAATTACAAATTCGATCTCCCTTTATGGCGGTAGACCTAGCAATTCTTTTGGGAACACATCCATAAATTCTTGTACCACTACAATATCTTCAACCTTCAACTCCTTGACTGTTGTGTCCATGACAGTCGCCAAGTAACTCAGACAACCCTCGTTTAACAACCAGGTCGCCTCGACTGACGAGATTATGGAAATCGAAGGTCCTCCCCAACTTCCACTAAACTCGAAACTTTCACTCTCAAGCGGGTTGAACTGAATTGTTTTACGATAACAGTCCATCTTAGCTCATTGCTTGGTGAGCCAGTACATGCCAATTATTATATCAAAATCATACATGGCTAGAACTAACAAGTCTATTCTTCCCTCTTGCTCACCAATTACCAACTTGCAACCTGGACAACCTATTGTAGACAATACTCTATCCTTTAATGGCATCGATATACTAACAACTGATTCCAACAATTTAGGACTTAATCCTATTTACTTAATAAATTGTTCAGCTACAAATGAATTGCACCAGGGTCAAATAAAGCGTATGCTGGATGATTATTCCGGGAAACAGTACTTGTGATCACATTTGGTGCGTCCTCTGCCTTACCTCTGGTGATGGCATATGTCCTTCCTTGCGCTGGAGGTTTGCCTAGTATGCCCTACTGTGCATTCGGGGGTGCGTACCCCCCGAGATGAGCGCTAAAGTGCTGATGGCTTCTTTGAGAGTTGATCTAGTTCTAATCTTATCATCAATGTTTCCGATAATCAGATCTTTCGGATGACTTGACTTGTGCTTCCAATTTCTGTTGAATCTATCATCAGACGTTGTAGGTTTCTCACTGGCTTGCTCATCAGCCTTTCCTAGTTGTTGAGGCTATTCATCTTATTTTGATTGTTTGTTATCTTGTCACGCTTGAATTTCATTAGAAAACCGCTCTCCTCAATCATAATCTTCATAAGTTTGAGAGTTCTCATCAAAGCTCACATTGATAGACTCCTCCACTATGCGAGATCTTTTATTGTAGACTCTAAAAGCCTTGCTCGTAGTTGAGTATCCTAGAAATATACCTTCATCTTATCTTTCATCGAACTTACTAGGCCGATCATTCGCATTTCTCAAGATATAACATCTACAACCAAAAATTCTTAAGTATGAAATGATTGGTTTTTTTTTCCTTTGAAAAGCTCTAAGAAAAACTTGATTTATGATATAACAGGCTATTGAGATAGCTTGTCACGCCCCGATCCTTAGGCACGCGCACATCCCTTACCTTTGGTCGATTTTAAAATGCGATATCCTATGACTACGTATCGCCGATCCTTTCATTTTCAATATGCACATGCGGAAGTAGTTATAAATCCCCAGACAATAAAACAATGGGATAGAAAAGCAAGGCCATAATTTTCATACTAAAATTCTCAACTACTCTTTTATACAAGCACCTCATAGTATATAATACAATACTATTCACAGGGGTCTGATCTAACATTTATCTACATATAGTCAAGGTTTGACAAAATGGGATAGGATCTCAGTTCTCATCCGGGTCGTACTCAGGATCCTCCTCATGGTCATCTTCTTCTCCAAAATCTTCATTCTCATCTAGTTCCACATTAGGGTTCTCCTCTTCAGATTCCTCCTCCTCAGGCTCCTCATCAGGGTCCTGAAATGGTTATTCAATAACCATTGAGACCATGTCTTAGCAAGTTCTACCTCGTAAGACCCGATTAGTAAACTAATACACCTTAGGGCTGCCTATGCACAACATGAGTCAGAAGACTTACCTTGGCCTCAGATTCCACCTGCATATTAGCACATATCAAATAGGCATCCAAGCAATCACATCACTAATCGAAGTATCGATCAAATCGACCTAATTGATTACACGCCAACAAGACCACTCACGGTCATTTCCATTCAATCAATCAATTCACAACATCAAAATGAACTAATAATCAATCGACCCAGTCGATTACATGTCATCACGACCCATGCTTAGCGGGCTTCACTAAACTAGGCTTCTAAAATTTTCGCAGGCTGATGGACTTGATCTACTAGGGCTGGACTGAGCTGAAATTGGGCTGAAATCGCGTGGGTTGGAGACTTCAAATGGCGGGCTCCCAGGCCCAACTGGACTGAGACTTCGTTGGGCTTGAAGATGACATTCACATGGGCTGGCCTGACTTCTTCACTGGGTTCAAATCGTATGAAGATGGGCTGAAGACACGGGCCTAACTGCTGGGCTGAATTCTGGTCTAACTTGCAGCCCAAAGAAATTCACTAGGTTGGAATTGGGCCAAGATGCCACATGGAGCTGGGCTGCAATTTACGTGGACTTCAAGTCCTAGTTGCTGGGCCGAACAAGGGAATCAGTAAGGGACGCTAGGCTGAACAACTACTGTAGAGATGGGCTTCGCTGGCTTCGTGGGTGCTGGGCTTGATCACAAATGGGCCGAGCAACGTGAGAAGAGGACGCGGACGAAGACGAGGAAGAGAGAGCTGCTTCGGTCGCTTGACTCGCTGGGGAAGAGGGACGCTGGCACGCGGCAACTTGGTCGCTGCTTGTCTTCATGGCAGAGGAGCAACAGCGAAGGAGATCGGCAGCTAAGGCGGTCAACAACCAGGGAGATGGAGCTGCTTCGTTGTCCTGGTGAAGACAAGCCGAAGTGGAGCTGTAGCGTCGACGTGGAGTTGCTGCTGGGGAATCGGTGGCTTCGATGGATGCTGCTTCGTTTGCTGGCTTCGTGCAGCTGAAGATGAAGACGCGTGGATGGCCAATTGAAACCACTGGCGTGGATCGAAGCTGCTGGAGCTGCCCTTGGTTGACGACGCTGGGCGAGTGGAGGCTTCATGGGGGTTGAACACGTGGACGGCTATCGGAGAAGACCACGCGTTGGAGAAGCTGCAAGATGGAGGGTCGTCAGTGGCTTCGGTCAATAAAAGGCCTTCGGTGGATGATGCTGTTGACCGAAGGGAGACAAGTTTTGCCGGAGGGTGCTCGTGAGTGGGCTTGCTCGATTCTTTTTGTGCGGCCAAATTGAAGACTCGAAGGAGGAAGAAAAAGAATCATAACAGAAGCAGCGAGTGGATAGGGGAGTCGGCTAGCGTGCGAAGGAAGATGGGGACAAAGAAAGTCAAACATGGTTATCTCTTCCATTGATTGCTTGTCCCCTAAAAACCTTCAAGTTTATCCCTTGGTCCCCCAACAATTCTTTCTTGAATATAATTTCACCATTTATTCCAAATTAAAGCCAAAAATGCAGCCCCTATTCCAATTTCAAATTTCCTTAATTTTTGGCTCCAATTTCTTTATTTGATTCTCCAAATCAATGTCCAATTTTGCTGAAGAAAAATCCCGAACAATTTTCTGTAAGTCCTCAATACCCAAAGGCTCGGCTTGGAAGTCAAAACTCGCTTAAATTTGGCTCGTACGAATTTCCGTTAATTTTCTGCGACGTCCGAACCAATTTTCTGTAAAACTTTCGGAATCTCTGAAAATTTCTCGGAAAGACAAGACGACGTCCTATAAATGAACTGTGACATGCTCGAACGTCCGATTCCCAAAACTGAATTTAGTTTCGTGGTTAAAATTGGCCGAACGTGATTTTAGTCCGATCCAACCTATTGAGTAGTTTTTAGGGATTTTACCGCAATTATATCCCTTAACGGCTTCACCCAATAGATTGGTTAACTCGTGAGTGATTAGCTCAGAGAAAAAGGACCATCGGTGCATTGACGAGATGTCCATTTCATATATTCGGGACAGGGTCGAAATTCGGGATGTCACACAACTTCTACCCAAAAGTGAGATACAATTTTACTTTTTATAAGAAAGGTTCTTGCCATATCTTGCAAGGACCTATTTTTCCTCTCTACAACACCATTCTGCTCAAGTGTGTAGGGAGTCGAAAAATGATGCTCAAAATTGTTTTCTTCAAAGAAGTTTTGAAAACTTTAATTTTCAAACTCTCCCTAATGAACAGTTTTAATGCAAGAGATGGAATATCCTTTTTCGTTTTGAATCCTTTTGGAAAACTTCAAAAAAAAGAAAAGTGCTTCATGCTTGTGTGCAAGAAAGAAAACCCAAGTGTACCTTGTGTAATCATCAACTATTACTAAGCAGTACCTTTTACCTTCCAGACTCTACATTCTTGTGGGACCGAAAATATCCATATGAAGAAACTGCAAAGCTCTGTTAGTGCTAATAATGTTAATGGGTTTGAAAGAGTTTCTCACCTATTATCCTAAGGCATAGATTGAGCAAACTTCAAATCTTTCAAATTTAAGATCTGGTAATCCTCATACTAATTTCTTTGAGGAGAGCTTCGCTATTTGTTTAGTGCTTATATGTCCAAGCTTCCTATGCCAAAGATCTTTTTCGTCCTTGATAGAGACCAGACACTAAAAGTCATCAGTAGTTATATATGATATATAGATATTTTTGTGTCTTCTTCCAATAAAAGACTACTTCAAATCTTTACTTGTGCCTGAACATTTGTTTTCTTGAAAGCATATTTTGTATCTGGCATCACATAGCTAGCTGATGCTGATAAGATTATAGTGTAGCCCTTTGACAAGAGATACATCTCTTATCATCAGATTTCCAATTTCAACAGTTCCTTTGCCAATTATTTTCCCTTTAGTGTTTCCTCCAAAGGACACTCTTCCTCCAATAATTCTCGTGAGCTCAATGAACTTACTCGAGTCACCAATCATATGTCTTCAGCAACCGCTATCAAGATACCATTTGTTTTTCATTTTCTTCAGAACTTGCAAGAATGAAGACAAGTTCATGTCTTCTTTGTACCTATATTTGTTTGGGTCCTCTTTGGTTAGAAGGATCGGCCATACTTAGAAAATTCCTCCGAATTGGCTTCCAATCTTTGGAACAGTCATTTTCATAATGATCATGACATCCACAGATTGAACATTTAAGGAAGTTTTTACCAACAGGCTTTACAAACTTTTTATTAAGATGATTTTCGTAAAAAAAACTTTTGGTGGTTTTTGATTCTCCATCTCTTTGAGAGTTAGAAAATCATTTTCTAAAGCCTTTTTGTTTTTACATTCAAGTCCTGATTTGTTGTAATACGGGATTTGGATGGACAAAATGTGCTCCAAAGTTTTTGAACCAATCGAAAACTTTTTTGCAACATATGAAATTTCCTTTTTCAAAGAATCATTTTCTTTTAAAACATGTTGACAGCTAAATTTTACCATTTTATTTAGGACTTAATTGCATACAAAAAATTAGGAATTAGTCGTTAAAAAAAAAGGGAAAAAAAGAAAGAAAAGTTTTTTTTTTAATTTTATTAAAAGATATTGTGTTTTCATTATTACACGAGTATTAAATGGTCTTTATTTTTCCAAAATTGTCATAAAAAAAGTAAAAAAAAAATCATTAAAAAGTATAAGAAAATTCAAATGAGGCCATGTAGAAGGTTTTCCTTCGTGCGAGGGCTCGCCCACCTATCTCTTTTCCTTTTCTCTCTTTTGCACTTGGGCTAGCCCATCTCCTTTTATTTCGACCCGGCCCATGCGCAGATCATCTTCCTCCCCTCACACCAAGCATGCTCCTCCAAAAGAGGAGAAAAGAGGAGAGTACAAACAGAGGAGTAGAGGATCCAGGGTCGGAGATCAAGCGGCCATGACAGGCTAGTGGTGGCAGAAGCCATGGGCGCCTATCGTTGGCTGGGCTTAAAAGGAAGAAAGCAAAGAGAAGATGGGGGTTCTCGGCTGGTTCTTTGGTTCAAGCGAAGGAGGGAGAGCTAGAGAGAGTTGGAGTGTGAGAGAGTGAGCCAAGGGAAGAGGGAGCTTAAGAAAGTGGCTGGCTGTCGTTGGAGATCCGTCCACTAGCCCCGTCCACCACGGCCTTTCCCTAAACCAGGTAGGTCTTCCCCGCGAGCGTCGGTGACTCATTTGTTTTGGGGGGGGGCGTTGGGTAGGACCTCGTGGCCAACGAAGTCGGTGCGAGTTTCAGTCCCATCAGTCCTCCGTGAAACTTACTATGTGATCTAGTATGCATGCTAGGAAGTTAGGTTTGTGTCCGAATCCCCATTGAGTTTGAAATCCCTTGTTTGGTAGCGCATGCCAAGTGCTCGTGAAAATGTTTCAGTCGGATCCGCGACCACCTCCTCCAGCTTTGGTTTGCTTCTGAAGTACTGGTTATCGTCTCATTTTTGGATTGAGGCCTGGTTTGTGTGAGTCTCGACCCCGTCCATGTGGTGCTATGGTGTGTTTTCATTTTGCGCATCAATTGGTAAATATTTCGGTGCATTTAGGGTCTCGGTTGATCTCATGTCCTTTTTTCGGCTGATGCCCACTAAGTGTTCGTTAAAATGTCTGACTGAGTTTGTGTGCATTTTCTTTGATTTACGTTTGCCTCTGTACATCGGCTTGTCCATGAGGTAGTGGCTGGCATGCGTCCATGGCGTACACCTATATAGAAAAATTAAATGTTTAGAAATTCCACGTTTGCATGTATTTGGATAATAAATCATTTAAAATAATTATTTATTCATATAAGGCATTATTTTGAAGTATCTAAAAAATTAAGACTGATTTTGAGGTTACACTATTAAGTTGATGGAACAGATTCATGCATTTGAGCTATATAAAGAAAAATTAAATATTTGAAAAAGATTGCGCATATTTTGGTAATAAATAATTGTTTATATAACAGTTAGATTCTATTTTGAAATCCTTGGACGCTGAATGTTTAAGCTGATTTAAAAAAAAAAGAAAAAGAAATTCTGCATCGAAATTATAAAACATAAGGCTAAAAAAATAAACTAATTTTCAAAAAGTTATATTCCAAGATTGAGCATATTTTGGTGTAGAATGTCAAAAAAATGATTGTTTACGTATGTGTAGATTCAATTATAGATTTAAATTGATCAAATCATTCCATGAATAGATCTTTGCTAACAAGGAAGGGAAACATAATTTTGCATAGTAATTGTTCATATACTTTGAGGAAATACATTAAGTATTGCATTGACCCCCCCTACAAATAACCAACCATAATGAAGACATACACTCTCAAATCAAATTTGTCAATCACGTGATCGCGTCCAATAATTATGCCTCACTCCCAAATGCTCTCGAGATGAAAGATGCTGGGTCCATTAGTGGATTTAACTATTTGATATAGTAGGGGAAGCTGTAGCACTAAGAATAAAGCCACGGGGATAGAGGTTAGCAAAACAATGGGAATGAGAATCCACTCCAATCTCTTATCCAGCACAATTGTGAGAGCTGCAGCGAAGCCCACTAGGATGAAAGCCAAGGAGAGGAAGAGAAAAACAAGGCCCATAATGATCTTCTTAGGCAACGATTCAAGAAAATCTTGCGGCTCATACCGTGAAGTTAAGATGGCTAGGAATAGCAAAATAGCCGTCACAGAGGATAGCAAACCTAATGCATCCAAAATTGCAATTATGAGGAGGGAGTCCTTTCCTAACAACAATGGGACTCCAGTATTGTCGTTATTGCCTCCAGGCACAGTGAAAGCAGCAGCAAACAATACTGTGGCAATTAGAGTTGAGACAAGCATACATGAATTTGCTGTGTCCTTCACCCACTTCTCTCCTTTCTCAAACAAATCTTTGTGGTTCTCCACGAATGCATTCAAACATGTCATCCGCTCGCCCTGGGTTGTCGATATGTAGCCGGCTTTCATGTAAGGGATAACCCAACTTTCCACAGCCTATGCAAAACTCACAAATAAGAGTTTCGATAAGTGGATAAAGTATAGAAAATTTTCAAAAGACAAACGAGGGAACATATCAAGGAGATTAAGACTTAACCAACATTTGATGCGGAATTGTTTAAAGTTCAAGTCACATGTTTATATCTAGATCATGTCGAAAGATAAGCAACAAAAAGAAAGGAAAAAAAAGGAAACTTCTTATTATGAAGAAAGTAATTAATATTGATAATAGATTCAATCTCATAACAAGATGATCGAAATTTTAGACCATACTTAAAATTTTCCTCTGAGATATTTTAATGTGAGTCCAGAAGTGAAGATGGTGTAACTAGATTGAAGAGAGAAAAACATTACATTGAAGAGAAGGATATTTTGGTCAGTTAATTTAAAAAAAAAAAAAAAAAGGAATGTCTTAACCAAAATAAGGAGTGGAATAGCATGTCCCTATGATAATTATCATTAAGCATGGTTATTAAAGAGATGAAAAGAAAGATACTTACCTTATACCATTGGAGTTCTCTTTGCATTTTAAAAGCTGCTCCGGCCACGTCAGTTACAGCATCGAAACCAGGGCGGCGGCACGATGCTACTCCAACCATAAGCTTTGCTGAATCTTGCGTTGTAGGTCTTGGGACTAACGACAAGTCACCGGTCGAGCTTAACTTCAAAAAGAGTCCGAGAGTCCTTTCTTGGCGAAACTCCACCGCATGGGTCGGCAAACTCCTACCATAAGGCCTAACCCAATTAAGCTCTGGGAAAAATTGAATACAGAGCTTCACGATTTCACTGATTCCGGTGCTTGTAGCTTGAAACAGCAAGTCCCCCTCTTTGAAAAAATTGGTGATCTCGGTGGTACTCATACGAGAAATTGCTATGCAAACTTGTTTTGCCAACTCGACCGCTGTCACGTGTCTCATCTTCATCTCGTGAACTCTCTTGATTGTGGGAACTACAAAATGTCAAAAATAAAGGAAAAAGGAAAATGTAAAACCAAGGGGCGGCAATTGGATTAAGAAAAAATTTTCTCCAGCTCTGGGTCCCATTTTTTTTTTTTTAAGACACCAAATTGCATCTAACAAACATATTACTTATTGTCATAATTTCACTCATTTAGAGTTTGGGTTGGCGGGTGATTGTGGGAACGATGCCATTCTTTTTTATTCTTTAATCTTTCAGGAGAGCTATTTTGAATTTTTTTTTTCCTCCTTTGGGATTCAGTCCTCAAATGCAAACGGTGAGTCTGTATCATGTCTGGATAAAAAACAGAGTTGGATGTGAAGAAAGAAGAAGCGATTAGAGGGTAACTGAAGAAAGTGATCTTCCTTGAAGTTCTTTTTTTTTTTTTGTCGGTATCTTCCTTGAAGTTCAAACGAGGTTTCATAATGTTAATCATATTTAAGAGAACATAATTATAAGAGATAACCTAATAGAACAACTCTGAAAATAATCACGCTAATTACATTGTCTAGCTAGAGTAAATCATAGTAGTCTTTGCCTTTATAAGAATATTTTAGACAATATTAGTCAAATATGCATAGCAGCAAGTAAAAAAAAAAAATCATATCAATCGTACAAACCGTTTAATTTGATAAAAATACGCAACGACTCTATTATGTTTCCCTTTTTGTCCTTTGACAAAAAATAGAAGAATCAGGGACAAGGCTAAAGGGAATATTCAGGGGCATACAAAAGTTGCATGAAGATGACAAGTGTAAATACAGGCAAAGTTGTGAATAAATATTGGGAACTACAGGATCTTTTGTAGCGGTCATGTGGTGTTTGGGCTAATTTTCACGTAATTTAATTGGTCCACGTTTTTAGGTAATCTTAAGAGTGCATTCTTCCATATTGGCCTATGTATTCAGGACCTTATTTTCTGGAGTGCTTCCAACAAATCTGAAATATAAGATTATAAGAAGAGGAGAAAACTCCTTTCTTACTGAACAAACAGCTTGCTGGTATAAGATATATCACTTGGGGTGGAATTCTGGGATGCACGATTTTGTTGGGACCCACGAAATTTTCTGCCACTAAAATAGTCTTCTATTACAAGCCCTCCCAAACAAATTATTTTGATTTTTACTACCTGTTCCTATTCCTATTCTTCACGCCAAAAGTTGGCATATAAAAGTGTAAATTTACTATGTTAAATGCGATTAAATGATAAGCCCATGCCTTCATCTATTGTAACCTTATTCACGCGAGGGGCTTGCCCCCAGTCCCATGCCCAATTCCTGCACCCTCTCAACGTTTTCTTTCGTGTTGTATTGAGATGAAGTAGCAGTCAAAGAAAATAATACTTAGGCTTTAGGCACTTCACCCGTAATGGAGGAAACGAATGCATATGGGTTCATTGTTCTTATTTTTCCAGAAAGATTTACATGCTTGATAGAGATAATGAAGTGAACATGATTTCACCAATCAAGATTGAAGGAGAAGTCCTATGTTTACGTAAACCTTATACCATATCTTATGCTTAGATCATTTAGCCATATGAAAGAAATTCCTAGGTTATCATCAAATCTCACCTCAATTTACAATTTCACGATTCTTGTAATTAGAATTTGGTGAATATCGGAAATCTTTCAAAATTTAAAAATATTAACACAGAAAATCATATATAACTTTGTTTGAGTTTGAATACTTTTGTGAAGGATTTTTATTAGTTTTGTCGACAATGTAAACAATAAGTTACATATTCGTTGGTTGACAAGGAAAAATTGAATTACAAAACTAACTTCAGCATACATGTCACTCATTTGATGATAAATGTGAAAAGATTTTTTTTATGCATGCGACAGGCCTAACACAAATTCTTTTCCAAATTATAGCAAAGAACTAAGTAGGAGCTTTTTTCTACTTATAAAGAAAGTCAAAAACCAACAAGCTAGAGACTTTTAATAGGAGAGAGAGGGAGATGGTATCTTGATACAATGGAAGTGTACCTCCAGTTTTGGCAGCATTCCAAAGTGACCTTAAAAGAGATTGAAGCGCGGCATCAGGTTGTGAAGAAAACTTGGTCACTGGATATGAAGTCATTATAAGATCTCTTAATTTGTTTGTTACGTTGTCTCAAAATCAATCAAGTTATACAATACTAATGCACTTGGTTGAATCATATATGGTTCCTAAGGGATAGCCGATCCATAAAAAAATAGTTCAATTTCAGGCCAATATTAAAGAAAAACTAGGTCAAGGCACCATAATACAAAGAAACAATCATTTCCAGTTTCATTTGCTAGTATGGAGGAAATCAATCTGAGAAGATTAACCTAAAGTTCAATATCATGCAAGATCTAAGATAACGCCCAACAGCAAAAATGCATACCCACCCCGATCCAGATTTTTATCCGTTGGTTTGTAGTTCAAGTCCACCGGAATACCTTTAGTTCAGAAACAAAAGAGCAGGTGATGAGCCAGGTATGATCTTTTTGAAGGGAATCAGTAATGAATGCGAGTGCAGAAAGTACGGACATCGGTATATCAATGCTTCCACAACACTGAGCCTGGTTCCGCTGCGAAAGTGGGATTCCGTCATCGCCAACGCCCACAGTATATTAACGCTTCACGCTTTGTACTTTTCATGGTCATTAAGTGAGGGTACCGCCCAACTAGATAAAGGGTGATATCTATCCGAATTCACCAGCAAAGTTGATCAGGAAAATAAGCCAAGTCTAGAATGAAGGAAAAAACAGATGGAATTGAGATAAAGAGTGATGGTGATCTTACCATGATGACCAGCGTAGGTGAGATCTATAATGGTCTCAATTGCATCGGGACTGCTGAAGGGATGACTTGGCTCATCGTCTGTTGTATTTTTTGCCAGGAACCAGGCAATCTCCTTATGCATAGAAGCTTCCAGAGCAGATATTCCCAAAGGAACACGTCCTTCCTTATCAGCAAGTTGCGTCAACTTAGGATTACTTCTAACTAATGCCTTGACCATCCTTATCCTTCCACACAGGACAGCATTGTGGAGGGCTGTGCGGCCATCACAATCAACCATTTCAAGTGCTTCCGGATGCGGAGACAAGAGCTCAACCAGGTTCTCCAAAAATTGGTCTTGTGCACTCAAAGCGGCTATGTGAAGCAATGTTTCTGATCTGCTTGTTATTTTGGCCGTCTTTGAAGCAGCATCTTGTTTGAAAAATCTTTGTAGCAAATTCCCAATCGCCCTTGAATGCAGCTCGCAACAATGGTCGGTAATAGGGTTCATCCACTTCCTCTTCGGAATTTTCTGCAATAGATGCAAACTTTTCAGATCATTCAGTTAATACTTTTATCCTTGCTGACATTGAGAAGTGTCCCAGAAAAGAACAATTTCATGAAGGTCCGCCCCAGACATTAATTTCACACTGAAAATAACTCTTCTGAGGGATAATGCACCTGAAGCACCTCCAGATTGGGAAGAAGCTGATCCAATGCTTGCAAAAACATTTTCAATATCTGTAGGAGAAAGAGTGAGCACTAAGTCCTTCGCATAATTTTTTTCCCCCTTTTTCTAGCCAAGGTCAGCATTATGTTTGTTTGGTGATAAAGAAAATAAAAAGAACCATGAGAAAATACAAGTTCCAGCATATTTGGGACTCCATCGATTATGCCATATTCTTTCTCGGTTGGAACTTGAACATGTACCTGCTGCTGGTTCTGCATGATTCGAATTTCCTTGTTCTTCACTTGGTTGCGTCACCATTGGGTTGCTCTCCTGGTTACAGTCTTTCAACAACAAAGTAAACGGAGAATGCAAAAGAGGCTTTCGACTTTCCTAGAAAGTTAAAGCTCTGATGTCAATCGGCTTTAGTTGCATGGATCTGTTATATCATGTGGTTCTCGTTGATGAAAAGCCTATCAGCGATGGAAAAATATAACTCTTGTTATACGAAAATTAATTTAGGTTAAATATGGGACACACTTATCAATTTTAAATTTTTTTATAGTATTAAAACTTAAAAGATATAGAAATTGTTTGAGTTCTTTCATGCTCGCCTCCTCTCTCCTCTCTCTGCTTTCGCTGTCGACCGAACTCAACTGTGGTCGGCAAGGATTCTATCACAATAGATGGAATACACATAAAAATGAATAGTAACCATATATTTTAAACAATGGTTCAAATGGCAATTCAAAAGATCCACATAGAAGTTATGTTATAACAAAAATCTCTGCCACTGATTACAAATTTAAATTGAATCTTTTCAATCCTCTGACAATTTAAATTAATTTCTATACTAAGTTCTATCACTCTTTTTCCTTCGTTAACTTTTTCCTTCTCCAATTTTCGCGCACTTATGTGAATGTGACTTTTTTTTTTTTGGCGAGTGTTCTCACAGGGCATGTATCACTCGTACTTGTTTACATACATTTCTAACCAACAATATTGAGTTACATTGTGCAGTTTTGATACTTCAAATTTATCGACACGATTATTCTCTCCTTCTTTGTGGTCACGCTCATTATGGAATGAGCTTACATAGCAAAACTTAAAGGGAATGGATGAAGACTTATAAAATAGTTTTAAGCAATGGAAATTAATTTTTTTCTGAAACAATCTTATAATGGCTACAACTTAAACCGGCTAATCAGTTTTATCAGTCAATTAAAAAATTCGAAGCATTATTTAATACATGGAAAGATAATTCTTACAATTAGCTACACAGGCCGTGGACATTAGACCAGTAAATCATAACTTATTGTTGGGCAGTATTGGGCCTCTCTCAGCCAAAAAGTTAACTCAAAAATTGAGATTTTCTCTCATACTTATAAATTGACTACCAACCCCTTCCGCAACTATTTCCGCAACTATTGTGAGATAAATCCCAATGATCCCCCCACTCAAAGATTAATTCCGCAACTGACTTGATTCAGATTATTTAACGAAATCTATCTGTGGTGGAAGCGAAGGGCGAGACCGGACATGCAGGGGCTGCGAGGAAATCTCCCTCCGTTAGACAAACTTGTTTCACTTTAGTATTTTCTCTTAGAGTTATAATATAAATATTATTTCAAAGAATGTGAGAGATGTCGGGAGTATTAGGGTATAGAGATGTTTATATTCTTTCTCTTTCATTGTATTTTGAGATGTAAATATTCGCAATTATAGTTCGCACGTGCATGCAGGCCACCGACTAAATCACCTAAATTTCTTGTGTTGTCTTTTGGCTCTTAATTCTACTTCTTGGGCTGTTTGATAGCACAAGGTTGAGACTTGGTTTTGCTGATGGTCATGTTGTGAAGTTCGAATCGCCATTTCTTCTGAGTTAACATTCTTTTGCTGAAGAACAATAATTTGATGGAATTTAGCATGGCGCGTTGTTGGTACGTTTCTTTTTCTCACACCTCAAGTCATGAGGTTGTTGTGCCGACTTCAATATTATTCACCCGTGGAGCCACCATGGCTGGCAGCGTCTAGTCATCATCTGCATGTAATAATTTTTGTTGTTGTTTGCGTCCGGGGTTCACCAATCCCCATGGCCGTTGTGAAGAGGTTTCCTTCCCATCATATATTAATTCTCTCCGATGTCTTTGGGCACATTCATATGGGAATCCCATACGAAATTGCGAAAATTGCCAATTAAATGTATCCGTCTCATTCTCAACCTAACTCTAATGTATTCATTTCAATAATTTTGCTATTCAAATGTACTGTCTCGTTCTCAATCTACCTCTAATGTGTTTCTTTTCAATATTTTATCTTCTATGGATGGCATTTTATCATAAAATGAGTCACGAAATAGATTTTTAAATGTGTAGCGGATGCATATTTTGTTCCTTGATTTTGATATTTTAAGTAATCATCTTTTGGTTAAGAATGGTACGAGGGAGCAGGAGCATGTTACATCATTTTGTCAAAACGTGAATACCTATATTTCCTTCGCATACTCTAGCTCTGGTTGCATTCACCATGTGCATTCGCTTGCTAGATTTGAAAACTTTCATCTGTCTTTTGTCTTATTTTATTTTGTTATTCTTTTATTTTTTTAAGAAGGAAATGCTTAGAGCGGCTAACCATATGCGCTTTGTCAGTTATTTACACATGACATAAATGGAAGATTCCAGCCCATGAGCTTGGTAAATACAAGTACTATTGTTCAACATGGACGCTTTAACCTGCATCATGGGGCTTAAGGGTATGGTTAGGATCTCCTCTGCTATTTGTCGGTCGAAAACCTCCCAGATTCTTTGTTCGTTCCATTCCATTTCCCCTGAGTTCAATAAATCCGACACCATAATAGGATCACCCTCTGTTAGCTGGGCCTCCAATCACTCCTCGAGGTAGCCAATTATGTTCTCGGATCTATATTTTTTGCTATTATGGACAACCCATATTAGTGATGGTCAGATAATATTTTTGCATATAGCGAGGCTTTGCCATCCCCATGAAAGTCTAATACCATTCCCTGTATGAAGAAAATCACAATGTGGATGGTACAATCCTTTAAAAACTGGGCTCCATAGGGATTTTGGATTTTGAATTACTCTCCATACTTGCTTCCCCAACAATGCTTCATTAAGTTTAATTAAGTCTCTAAACCCCAAACCTTCTTCATATTTCCATTCTTTTACAATCTCTCGTGTTCTCCAACGCACTCTCCTTTGTTTTTCACTGTTTTTCCACTAGAATGCCGCAATCTTTTGTTCAATGGCATGACAAATGGACAGGGGAATTTAAAAAATAGACATCGCGTATTGTGGAATTGCTTGTACCACCACTTTTGACAATATTTTCTTCCCTGCCTTCGATATCAGATTTTCTTTCCAGCCCTCTAGTTTGGAGTTAACTCTTGCAAGGATCCAAGTGAACATTTCCTTTTTTGAATAGCCCAAATTAGATGGAATTACCAAGCATTTCCCAGTCTTTTCTATCTTTGGGACTCTCATTTCATTAGTCAAATTCTGTCTTAGGTTATAAGGGCAATTTTTGCTAAAGATCATACCCAATTTGTTGAGGTTTATTGATTGTCCAGAGGCAAAAAAATACTGATTTAGAACAGCAGCCACATTCTGGCATTTTGAAATTTTTGCATTAAAAAACAGAATTAAATCATCTGCGGACAGCAAATGTGAAAGGGTTGGGCATGCCCTGTTCAACTTAATCCCTTTTATGCTTCCATAAGCAGCAATTGGGATAAAACATTTGCTATAATGATGAAAAGATATGAGGATAGTGGGTTGCCTTGCCTTATTCCTCTTGATGGTTCGAAGTATGATAGGGGTTTGCCATTCACCTTTACACTAAAGGAAACTGTTGAAACACACTGCATAATCCAAGAAACCCAAGTAGCACCGAAACCCATTTTAAGCATGTTGGCTTCCAAAAATCCCATTTGACCCAATCGTACGCCTTTCTCATATCAAGCTTTAGTATAGCCTAAAACCATTTTTTCCTTGTTCTAATTCGTAGCTGATGGATTACCTCTTGAACAATCATTATATTATCTTGTATTTGTCATCTCTTCACAAAAGCATTTTGTTCTGTGGTGATCAACTAGAGCAACCAGGGTTTAAGTCTACTCGCCAATACAATTGAAATTATTTTATGGGCATAGTTACAAAGACTAATGGGCCGAAATTGATCTAGCCTTTCTAGGTTTGGCCTTTTTGGGATAAGTGTGATGAGAGTTTCATTTAGCTTGGGATTGAGTCGACCTGAAATAAAGAATTGATGTACCTCTTTGTAGATATCTCTATGGATCTCTTTCCAATGGTGCTGGTAAAATTGTTTGCTCAGACCGTCTGGCCCGGGTACCTTTATAGATCCTAACTAGAAAGTGGCATTTTTTACCTCTTCTAAGGTAACTTCTCCAATAAGCACATGGTTCATATCCTCCCCAACAATTGACGGTAGTTGATCTAGCACTGGCTAAAAGTTGCTCTCTCCCTTATGTAGTGTATAGAGTTCTAAAGAAGTCAATTGTCATCTACTTTATCTGGAAAGGGTCTCTGATCCACTCATCATTTGGTGTTTTCAGCATTAAAATTTTATTTCTCTATCTTCTCTTGACCGTAGTGGCATAAAAGAATTTAGTATATTTGTCCCTCCATTTAAACCATTTGATTATCTCATCTCCCAATAGATCTCCTCTTGTCTTCACAATCTTTCTATTTCACAGTTCAGCCATTTTAATCTTTTTTTTTATCAAAATTTTGATTTGGACAGTTTGTGACATCCCGATTTTCCGATTCTGGTTTCTATTGAATAAGTCGGGCATTTCGTCTTCGCGTCTATAGCTCTCTTCTCTGAGTTGGCCACTCACGAGATAACTAGTCTATCATGTGAAGCCATTAAAGAATCTAAACGCAACAGACTTGAGAATTCGACCAGGAACGACTGCTCGACCATACTAATCTGCAAGGGTCATTATGGCACAGACCGATTAGAGACCGGAGATAGGTCGATTCAACAGAACCATGTAATTCAGTGTGGGTGATTCCACCTAATTGCACAATTCTTATTGATTGGCACTAGACCGACTTCTCTATCGTTTTGGTACCCTGTGTCTGTATTTGAAATCTCGAGATTTCTACGACAATCGAGAGTCGCCAATGTGTCGAAGATGCACTTTTTGGCTTGAAAATAATCAATCACAGGTCAATTGCACAGAAAATTCCTAAAAGCTACCCAATAGATTAGGACGTGCTAAAGTCACGCCAAATTGAAATCAATCGAGAAATTGAACCCGATTACAAAAATTGGAAGTTCTGTCAAGTCACAATTCATTTTAGGAATGTCAACTCATCTCTAGAAGATTTTTCTACAAATCAAGATTTTTGGCAAAAAAGCAAAGTAAGGCCGTTTTTGTTCTAGATTGTCAAAAGGTCGTTTTTTATCGAATCTTTGGGAAGCAAGTTGGATCATTTGATGGGGAAAAGTCATAAGAAGGCCAATGACACATGGGTTAATTTAATTGAGGTTCAATTGGATGGAATTGATTGAGAATTGATTGAATTAAGTGTACAAGATTTCACGCCACGGCGGAAAATGAAATTGCAACCATTGTAATAAGGTTGTGGGAGATAGTGGAGTGTGACATCATCCATGAGGTCATGGTGGGCCATGTGTTTGAGTGACCTAAGAGAAAGAGAGAGAGAGAGAGAGAGAGAAAGAGAACCGGTTCCTTCCCCCTTTCTCCTTCTCTCCCGTCGTTGCTTCTCTCTCCCTCATCTCTTCTTGTTGTGTGAAGAACCGAGCAGCAAACTAGAGGAACTCCGTTGTTGCACGCCTCATGCCATTACGCCACCGCAAGCCCACGGAGGCTATCGCTTGTCCAACCGCTTGTCTCCGCTCACCGCCGTGACACCGTCACCCTACGCCCACGCATCTCCGTCTCTCTCCTCCATTCCCTTGCTGTTTGATGCCCCGGAAGTTGAAGACCGACGAAGCCGGCTTGCCGTTGAGGCCTCACCGCCGTGCACCACAACCGAAGTCACCACCACTGCACGCCGTCGCCTCATCGTTGCTCTGCCTGTCTCCGTCTCCCTCTCATTATCGTCCCTGCTATTTCGCGAGTCCAGCAGCCATTTCAGATCTGGTGGAGCTCCGCCGGAGCCGTCCAACCCATCTCCGGCCACCGTGAAGCCCCACCTGGGTCTAGCTCGGCCTCCTCTGCCCATTCCTGACCCCAATTAGCACCGGATCCGCCTCTTCTCGGCCCCAAACAAAGTGACGGACAAAGAGTTGGAAAATGGGTATCATAGCAAAGGTTTGGCCCATTTTGGCCGGCTTCCCGACCTCGGAAGCTAGGCCTGCCTTGGAGACTATCGATCCTCGCGTCATCCTAGTCGTTTTGAGCCGTTTGGCTCGTTAATATGGCGAGTTTATCCTCTAAACCTCGCTTAGTAAGTTAATCATGCTTAATGGGTGTTTAGATTAGTCTAATTAGGTTTAGGTGGTTAGATTAGATTATTTTAATGTAAATTAGATTAGTTGTATGATTAGTTTAATGTGTGTTTAATTATGGCTAATTGTATGATTAAATTAGTGTAATCTTGTTTAAGCCCTAATTAATTATTTCTAATTTTAAATATTATTTTATTAAATTATATTATTATAATTTAATATTTAATTATTTAATTTTCGAAATTAAATTTAATTATTTAATAATTTCGAAAATTTTGCCGAGATGGCCGGTCGTCAGAATTTCGCATTGATCAGAGCGATGCGGTTGGTTTGTGTTAATTGTATGTTTAAATTGAGAAATTGAGTGATTGATGATTATGGTTGATTATTCCAAAAGTGTGGAATTGAGTGATATTGATAAAGTTTTGGTATTTAAATTGAAAATACCCTGTGTCAGCTATTGGCATCGTAATTGGTTGGTAGGACCAGTTTGAATCTATTGATTGATTTGATTGAGAAATGGATTGGGTTATTGATGAATTGATAACTTTGTTGAGCACTTATGATATATAGTATACTATATAAATATTTACAGACTTACGGTAAGCTATAGTATACTATATAAACTGCGGTAGCTGCTGGTGAGCTATGATATACTATATTGAATATTGCGGTAGCTTCTGGTGAGCTATTATATTATCTATCAACTACAGCTTTGGAAAGCATATGTCTTATTAACGACTGGTTTGATAGACACTATGGAAAGATAGATAATGTGATTGAATTGAATCATTGTGAACGATCAAATGTGATTGAGAATTGAATTGTACTGAGGTGTAGGAAAGGATTGAGGTGAGGTAAGTCATTTGTCCTCTTTGTGTGGCTAGAGCGCCTTGGGCTTATTTTCTTCCTAATCGAGTTTTAGAGGGTAGGACTCGCTGAGATGTAGTCTTATCCCAGTTGTGGGATAATATTTCAAGTCCCTAGATAATGGTCGTAGAGGACCAGAAGTCCTGTTTGATATAGCTAGTTTAAGTACCTAGAGGGGGTGAATAGGTATATGCAAGATTTTTCTTTATAATTGCACAATACTAGACAGTTGATAGATTTGAGACAAACAATAATCAAAATAAGAATGAGAGAAGGGAAGAGAAAATTGAACACGCGGTTTATAGTGGTCCGGCTTATTTCAAGCCTACGTCCACTCTTCTACACTGACAGCCTATTGGCTGGATTCCACTATGAACAAAGAGATGTTACAGCGATGTTCTCCTTGATTTCTCGGTGTAGATGATCTACCACACTCGCTCAAGGTATCACTAAGTATAGACACTCTTTGTGTGTACAATTTCGCTCAGAATGTACCGACTAATAATCAAGGTGCTTCAGACTCTAGAATTTCTCTATCGATCATGCACTAAAGTAACTAGAACGACTTCCTTTTATACTCCTTTATGCCATCATACCCGTTGGCACTTACCAAAGGAATTCCTCCAATCTACCCGTTGGACGGAATCAATCAAGAAGATCATTCGAGCTATTAAAGGAACCTGTCAATAGCCCATCAATCCTGTTCGCCCATACAATCAGGATCTTGGTTTCCAAGAATAGAACCTTCCAAGAATATTTCGTCGACCATCGGATCTTCAAATGATCTTGATAACGAATGAAAGAATCCGTTTTAATTATCCAGCCATGAGATCTTCTCTAGAGGATAGGACTAAATCCTCAACCAAATACTTCGGCTCTAGATTGCCTTCGTCACTGGATTAGAAAAACTGTCAATGAGAATAGTCTTGAGTCTTGAGTCTTGAGTGCTGAGTCTGTTGATCTGAAAGTCTTCAGACGCTAAACAGAAGGCTTGCAATTATCCATACTAGACTGATAGAAACGTTTTGTCAGCTTCAAAATATTCTGGAAAGATTTTTCCAACAATCTCCCCATTTTTTATGGTGACAAAACTTTCCTGTAGATTTGAGCAACTTTGACCTACAAAACATTACTCAAGCAATATGGCTATCTCATAAAGATTTAATAAAATCAACAACCAGAATCTACATCCACAGAAAATCGGTTAGTCTTTCATGAGTAAAACCATATAGCAATACTTGATATAAATGCAAATAGTCAAGCATCAAAATCCACATCCAAGTCAGTCAAATTCAAGTTCACACCCAAGTCATACTCAAAAACATTCAAACACACAAAAAGAAATTTAAATGCAAAGTTTTTAAAGAGTTGAGTTCAAATTGCAATTCTCCCCCTTTTTGTCATCATTGAAAAGGTGAGAAAAGAGTCAAGTCTGCTTAGGAATGCGCACGATATGGAAATCTCCCATCGACTGTACGATGCCTTCCAGCCTCTTCAAGTCTTCCCGTAGATGAGCCACCTCTTCTCCTTTGGCATTTGCTTGAATTTGAAGAGCGATATCTTTCAATTGATCCGCCAGGGTAGCAGAAGATGCTTGTCTAGCATTCTTCAGGACTTGAAGTTCACAGTCCGAGCATAGATTTGACCCCGCATTTCCAGAAGAACATCAAGGATACGACGAAAATCTGCTGCATTATCCGTCTGTGTGCTCGCATTTGCTTTCTCGGATGGAGTGAAGGCAGATGATGGAGCTTCAGTAAAATCGAGCAAATTTGGTATTGACATAACATGTCCTTCCTCAGGCATTTGAGAAGCCTGAAAATCTTCTGGATTTGCTGGTGAGCGACTCACACCTTCATTGTTAATAGCATGGGGTGTAGTCCTTCCTTGCTCGCCATCTCCCCCGTCTCTAAGACCTCAATTGGGGAAGAGTGATGGTCATGCTCTTCGCGCCTTGATTCCCTTTCTCTTCGGCTTCATCTCGCAGACTTTTCTTTCACTTGCTTCTTCTTCTTCTTCAGCTTCTTTCTCTTTCTCTTGTTGCTCCTCTGCTTCTCTGTTCTTTGCTTGTCCCTCTTCTTCTCTCTGTTCTGTTGATTCAGGTACAGAACGTCTGGTCCTTTTCAATGCAAGGATAATGAGATCTTCCCCTTCATCTTCATCCTCCAAGATAAGAGTTCTTTTCTTTTTGGATGGAGCACCCATGGGCTCCTTCCCTTTTCTCTTTGATGCAGAAGATACTGGAGTCTTCACTTTGAACTTCTCCATTGCCTTACTAAGCTCTTTCAGACGCATTTTTGTCAGCATTTTCAAATCCACCACCATTTTGTCACATGGTCGAACACAAAGAGTATGTGGAGGCTCAATGTTCAAGTGTTTGAAGATCTTGGTCACAAGATTTGGGTAAGGCAATTGGCCCATGTCCTTCACCATTGCTCTGTACATGTGAAAGAGAATGGTGTGAGGAAGAGAGAACTTCTTCCCTGAATTGATCGCGTATATCAATTTCGCCTCGGAGTTAGACACGTCAGTCTTTGATGTAGACTTTGGCCTGAGACAGTTGATCACAATTTTGTGAAGCAAGATGTTGATGGCACGCATCCTTGAGTAGGTAATTCTTCCCTCTATACTATTGTTTTTGACAAGCTCCAATGTAGTACGAGCAATCGAAACTTTGATCGGTTGATAGCGTCCTCTTTCAACTCCAATTATATCTGCCAACATGTCCACATCTACCACATAGTCTTGGTCTCGAACACTGAAGGATATTCTATTTGCATCTAAAAAGCTGAGATTCGAATAGAAGTATGCTGTCAATTGTGCATAATTGTCTGTGGTATCGGAGCAAAATTGCTCAAGTTGAAGCAGATTGAACTTCTCCCTTAAGTTCACATTGATGGCATCTAAGAAGTCGAAATCAACACTCTTAGGGTTTATCACCCCTCTTTTCAACAGTCTGAAAAACAGATTTTCCTGTTCCTTCGATTTAAACAAATCCATCCTTTTTCCCTTCACCTTTGCTGCAACACCCATTCTAGGTTGGAATTTAAGGAACATTTTATCATCATTGTTCCCGTTAGTCGGATTCAATCCCTGTACACGAGGGTCACTTGGAATGTTCGCAAGTGCTTCCTCAGCCTTTCCTTTGGGAGCAATTCCCAAATCCTCCATTTTCCGCAAGAAAATATACTCATTCCCATAATTCTTATCTTTAAGGAACTCATCTATATAGTTCAGCGGAGTACCAGTGCTTTTCAGAGCACGATAGAGCTTGTAAATAAAATAGGGTTTTTGGACTCTTACAGGGTCTGCCTCCTCGATTATTTCTTCCTCCGGTTGTTGACCCGCACCTTGTGGGGTAGATGGTGAAGAGTGACATAAAGGAGAGTGAATCGGGCTCTGTTGCTGACTCGGTAAATCTTTCTCCTCGGTGAGATCGAAATGGGTAGGCCCTTTCCTCATCCTCTGTGGTCCCCTATTTGCGATTCTTGATGACTTTCTCGAAGAAGACATCCTTCCTTGTCGTTGAAAGATTCCTTTACTCGCTTTCCCAAGAAAAGTTGACAACTTTCTCGAAGATGAACACAAAGTAGAGATAGGATTGGGAGGAGAATGCCTTTTTAGGGTTTTGAAGTTTAATCGACAAAAACTGTATATATAACCAATCGGCACAAGGAAAATGAACATACTTCTCTTTTGAAATCGATAACTGCCAAATATAAGTTAATCTTTTTGAAAAGACACGATTCCGTTTTTCCCAGAAATTATAAATTAACTGAACTAATGATCGTACCTTTTCGAGATTGATATATAACAACTTACAATCGATAGCCATGTACGTCTGAGTCTGAGGGTTGGATAGTCTCTAGACTTTAACTTCCTCAAGCTTCAAAATGTTGAGTCTGGAACGGATAAAATCGAATTGATTTTTCTCCAAAGGCTTTGTGAATATATCCACTAGTTGGCTCTTTGAATCAACAAATTGAATCGAGATTTCTCCATTTTGAACATGATCTCTAATGAAATGATGTCAAATCTCTATATGCTTTGCTCTTGAGTGAAGGATTGGATTTTTGGTGAGATTGATTGTGCTGGTGTTGTCACATCTAATCTCTGTGCTTGAGTCTTCAATTCCAAAGTCTTGTAGCTGTTGTTTTATCCATAGAATTTGCGAACAGCAACTTCCAAGAGCTACATACTCGCTTCATTGTTGAGAGGGCCACGGTGCTTTGTTTCCTTGAAAACCAAGACACTGTTCTGCTTCCAATCAACTGGCAAGTTCCCGAAGTGCTCTTTCTATCAACTCTGCAACCGGCCAGATCTACGTCTGAATATCCTAGAAGATTAAAGTCTCCCTTCTTAGGATACCAAAGACCGATGCTTGAAGATGAAGCAACGTATTTAATAATACGTTTCGCAGCACTGAGATGTGATTCTCTAGGATTTGATTGAAACCTAGCACAGATGCAAACACTCAACAAAATGTCAGGTCTAGAAGCAGTAAGATAAAGAAGTGAACCAATGATGCTCCTGTACAGCTTTTGATCAACTTTCTTCCCTTCTTCATCTTTGTCTATCTTCAAAGAACTTGACATCGGTATGTCGGTCTTTTTGCACTTTTCCAGTCCAAACCTTTTGACAAGATCATTAGCATATATTTTTCTTGATAAATAAAGGTTCATTCCTTTAATTGTTTTATTTGGAGTTCAAGAAAGAATGTTAATTCTCCCATCATACTCATTTCAAACTCATCCTGCATAGACTTAGAAAATTTCTTGCACATACTTTCATTAGAGGATCCAAAAATAATATCATCCACATATATTTGAACAAGTAAAAAGCTTTTGTTTTCCTTTTTGATAAATAAAGTAGTATCTACTTTACCTTTGACAAAACCATTTTGTATTAAGAACTTACTTAGCTTGTCGTACCAAGGTCGAGGTGCTTGCTTTAAACCATACAAGGTCTTTTTCAGTCTGAAAACTGAGTCTGGTTTCTTTGGGTCTTCAAACCCTGGTGGTTGTTTCACATAAACTTCCTCAAGGATAAATCCATTTAGGAAGGCACTTTTGACATCCATTTGGAATAACCTAAAATTTTTGTAACAGGCAAACGCAAGTAATAGTCAAATAGCTTCTAACCTTGCTACAAGAGCGTAAGTCTCATCATAGTCTATTCCTTTTTCTTACGTATATCCCTTGACCACGAGTCTTGCTTTGTTTCGTATGAATTTTCCTTTCTCATCATAGTCTATTCCTTTTTCTTGCGTATATCCCTTGGCCACGAGTCTTGCTTTGTTTCATATGACTTTCCCTTTCTCATTCATCTTGTTCCTGAACACCCATTTGGCTCCAATAACAGTTTTACTTCTTGGTTTAGATGTCAATTCCCAGACATCATTAATGTTGAACTGTCGAGCTCTTCTTGCATAGCTTCAATCCAGCTTTCATCAGATAAAGCTTCTTCTATGCTCTTTGGTTCAATTTCAGAAATGAGAGCCACAACACTAGATTCTTCATGCCTTTTGGACCTTGTGCGAATTCCTTCATTGATGTCGCCAATGATAAGATATTTGGGATGACTGGACTTATGCTTCCAGTTACTGGTTGATTTATCTGGTTGATGATCTCTTTCTTTATTTGAATCTTCACGATCAGCTTGATGCTGGTTTTCCAGAGTCTGAGATGCTTCTTGAGTTGTAAGCTTTGGAGGGTCTGGAGCAGGTTCAGACTCTTCATGATGAGTCTGACTGGATTCATCTTGCATAGAGTCTTGAAATTTGACATTCATTGACTCCTCCACAGACTGACTCTTCTTGTTGTAGACTCTGTAGGCTTTGCTTGATGTAGAATATCCAAGGAAGATGCCTTCATCTGATCTTTCTTCAAACTTACCAATTCGATCTTTAGCATTTTTCAATATAAAGCATTTGCAACCGAACACATGAAAGTATGAAACAATAGGCTTCTTACCTTTGAATAACTCATAAGGGGTTTTCTCTAGAGAAGGTCTTAAGAAGACTCTATTGATTATATAGCACGTTGTTGAAACAGCTTCAGCCCAAAATCGTGAAGAAATCTTACTTTCAATTAAAAGAGTTCTAGCCATTTCTTGAAGAGATCTATTCTTCCTTTCCACAACTCCATTTTGATGAGGAGTATATGGAGAGGAGAACAAATGCTTAAAGCCAGATTCATCACAAAATTTTGTAAAATCTTGATTTTCAAATTCACCTCCATGATCTATTCTTATACTTGAGATAACACATCCTTTTTCATTTTGAACTTTTTTAGCAAATTTTTCAAAATACGAGAAGGTTTCGGACTTACTTGCAAGGAAATATACCCAAGTAAAGCGGGAGTAATCGTCCACAATTACTAGGCAATATTTCTTACCTCCAATGCTCTGGGTTCTGGTTGGTCCGAAGAGATCCATATGCAACAACTGTAGTACATGATTAGTAGAGACATGATTTATTGGTTTAAATGAATTTCTTACCTGTTTTCCCAGAATACATGGAGTGCATGGATTAGACTTTTGGTATGGTAATTTGGGTAGACCTCGAACAAGCTGCTTTGATGAAATTTTGGCTAATTGCTTCATGTTGACATGACCAAGCTTTCTGTGCCATAAGCTTGCTTCGTCTTGAATTGAGATTAGGCATTGCGATTCATCTGGTTTCACATCCAGAAGATAGATATTTCCATGTCTTCGACCCATGAAAGACTGAGTAGAGTCTTTATTGGTTCCAGAACATGTTCCTTCTTGAAAGAAGATCTTAAAACCAGTGTCACACAATTGGCTAATGCTGAGAAGATTGTAATTGAGTCCTTTCACTAAGGAAACATTACTTATTGTGAGATTTCCAATTTTCACAGCTCCAAATCCCACAATACTTCATTTGCTGTTTCCTCCAAATGAAATTTTTCCACCATTTACTTGCACAAGTTTTATGAAGCAATTTGAGTCTCCTGTTATGTGTCTTGAGCATCCTTTGTCAAGATACCACTTTACATTTTTCTTGACGGAGACTCGCATTTAAAAGAGAGTCTCAAGCTTTCTTTGGTACCCAAATTTTCTTGGGTCCTTTGGTGTTAGTAAAATAAACAGTATTAGCCTATACTTTCTTAACAGGTTTCCAAACCATAGGACACTCTTTTTCAAAGTGATCCGGACTTTTGCACTTTGAACACCTTAGGGCATTTCGACCTACAGACTTTACAAAAACTTTCTTGAAATGATTTTTGTAAGCCTCTCTCGAGGGTCTTTTCTTAATTCTTTCTTTTACTTTAGGAAAATCAATCAAGGGAATTGTTTCTGCTGTCATACCTAGACCGGACTTATTGAAGTAAGGTCTTTGAGCTGAAATAATTTTTTCAAGTTTTTCGGACCCTATTGAAAATTTCTTTGAAATATTCGATAAGTCAGTTTTTAAAAGGGAATTTTCTTTCAAAAGATTATCTTCATTTTCTTTAAGAGTGGAGACATTTAAGTCTAAACTTTTAACTCTTTCTTCTAAAACGATTTCCTTTTGTTTTAGAGCTGAGTTTTCCTTTTTAAGTTCGGAAATTCTTTTGAGAGAAGTCTTAAGACTAAAACACATTTCATCAATGTATTTAGAAACTTTGACAGGAATTTTAAAATCACTTACCTCAAATTCACTGTCGAGTCCGATCCGAGTTTGAGTTTGAGAATCCGAATGTGCCATCGACATAGGTTGGCATATTCATTATCACTTTCTTCACACTCTGTATCACTCCAGGTTTCGGCTTTGAGAGCTTTTCGAAACTTTTCAGCTTTTCCTCTCTTCTTCTTCAGAAGAGGACAGTTGGGTCTGATGTGTCCCTTTTTCTTACATTCAAAGCAAACTACATCTTTGTTTGGTTCCTCATCATCAATAGACTTGGTTTGCTGTCTTTGAAAGCTTTGTTTCTTTGAGTTGAACCTTCTTCATTTTCTATTCAGTTTTCTGAATCTTCTTATCATGAGAGCAAGCTCCTCATCATCCATGTCATCTTCGAATCAGTATCATCGAATCATCATTTGATTTTAATGCAATGGATTTCTTACCTTTTGGATTTTCGTCTTCATTGATTCGTTCCACTTCATAAGACTGAAGAGTTTCAATCAGCTCGTCGACAGATAGTGGCATAATTCTTTGCGTCTCTCTGATTGAAGTCTTTATGTGATTTCAATCCTTGGAGAGTCCACGCAGTAGCTTATTTACCTTCATAGGATCAGAAATTTTTTGTCCTTGATTCTCAAGACCATTGACAATATCTGTAAAACGGCTAAACATGTCAGTTATAGATTCTCCTGGTTTCATTTTGAAGGCTTCATATTGACCGAGGAGAATGTTAATTCTGGTCTCCTTCACTCGATCTGTTCCTTCATAGGTGATATGCAATCTATCCCATACTTCTTTTGCTGTAACACAAGAAGATATTATGTTATATTCAGTAGGTGACAAAGCACAATATAAAGAGTAAATTGCTTTTGCATCGAGTGCTTGTCTCTTGATTATCTCTTCCTGAGTCATTCCGCTGGTCTCAACAGTTTCTTTCCCTCTTTCTGAGACTGATGCAGCTGTAGGAGTAATTCCTTTTTCTACAACGTCCCATTCCAAAGGATCCTTTGATCGTAGGAAGGCTTTCATCTTGTTCTTCTAGATGTTGTAATCCTTTCCATCAAAGTAGGGTGGTCTAGTATTGCTTTGCCCTTCCACCAACCCTGGTGCTAGCATACTAGCCATGGATCTTTTACTCTAAAGTAAAACACTTCAAATAAAGTGAGCACACGAGCTCTGATATCAATTGATATAGCTAGTTTAAGTATCTAGAGGGGGGTGAATAGGTATATGCAAGATTTTTCTTGATAATTGCACAATACTAGACAGTTGATAGATTTGAGACAAACAATAATCAAAGTAAGACTGAGAGAAGGGAAGAGAAAATTGAACACGCGGTTTATAGTGGTTCGGCTTATTTCAAGCCTACGTCCACTCTTCTGCTCTGACAGCCTATTGGCTGGATTCCACTATGAACAAAGAGATGTTACAGCGATGTTCTCCTTGATTTCTCGGTGTAGATGATCTACCACACTCGCTCAAGGTATCACTAAGTATAGACACTCTTTGTGTGTACAATTTTGCTCAGAATGTATCGACTAATAATCAAGGTGCTTCGACTCGGAATTTCTCTATCGATCATGCACTAAAGCAACTAGAACGACTTCCTTTTATACTCCTTATGCCATTATACCCGTTGGCACTTACCAAAGGAATTCCTCCAATCTACCCATTGGACGGAATCAATCAAGAAGATCATTCGAGCTATTAAAGGAATCTAACGATAGCCCATCAATCCTGTTCGCCCATACAATCAGGATCTTGGTTTCCAAGAATAGAACCTTCCAAGAATATTTCGTCGACCATCAGATCTTCAAACGATCTTGATAACGAATGAAAGAATCTGTTTTAATTATCCAGCCAAGAGATCTTCTCCGAGAGAATAGGACTAAATCCTCAACCAAATACTTCGGCTCGGATTGCCTTCATCATTGGATTAGAAAAAATGTCAATGAGAATAGTCTTGAGTCTTGAGTCTTGAGTGTCGAGTGAGTCGGTGATCCGAAAGTCTTCAACACTAAACAAAAGGCTTGCAATTATCCAGACTAGACTGATAGAAACGTTTTGTTAGCTTCAAAATATTTTGGAAAGATTTCTCCAACACTGTTGTTCGGAAGGTGGAGGCTGAAGAATCGGCGAACATGTCTGACAAGTTGGTCATAGGACAGTTCCCTAGTTGTTGAGCCTGTCTATTTTGTAGACAATCCAATGTTTATAAGAAAGCTTGTTTGGTTGTGATTGATTGCCTGCTTTTATATCCCTAGTTAAATGTTGTCAGGGATTTGTTTCGCTTCCGCATGCGTAAAAAAAAAAAAAAAGGGTCGGCGAGTGTTCTGAGAAGTCGCATTTGTATCGACCAGAGTGGGATATTCGCATGCTCGGAGGATCAGGTTGTGACAACCCTGTTTAAGTGGTATCAGAGCGGGTTTATGAATGGAGGGATAAGGTGCGATGAGTCATGGGATAGTTAATAGGAATGGCTTTTATTTCATGTGATGCATGTGGTTGATAGTTGTTTGGTAAATTGATTGGTGATGATCACTCAAATTCTAATCTGGGATTAGAATTGAGAAACAGGTTTCTGTAAAGATCCTGTAGTTGAGTGATCAAGAGCAGAGGTCTCCTTGAGAGAGAACCTTTAGACCAGTTACTCGGGGTGGTATGCCGACAGGGATCGGTACCCAAGGTGGTCGTGGTGGAGCACTGGCTTAGACTAGCGCGAGTGTGATAGTACCGTTGTAGGTTGGTACTAGTGTAGTAGCACCGAGCAATCCTAGGTTCGAAGGGATCGTTCCGGCGCTAGTGTTCTTGGGAGCTTGATGAGCCAGTAACCTCAAGACCGAGCTGCCACTGTTGCCGCTGTATTTACCGTCGCCAGTGTTGTAACCGCTATTGTTGCCGCGCCTGTTGAGGCCCAGCCTGGAGTTGTGATCTAGGAGCAAGTCGTTGCATCCAAGTCGAGGTTCAGAATCAATAGAGATGGAAACCAGTTTGGGAAGGAGTCTATGATTAGAGAAAAGTATCCCATTTCCATCCAACTAAAAATGTGGGATGGTCAGGTCAGCAATGAATTAGAATGGAGTGTCGTGCTGACGGAAGCCGACATGGATTAGCCCCGTGTCTTGGTAAGACGGGTGCTTGTTCTGAGTGTGACCAACAGGGTTACCTGGCCAGAAACGGTCTTAGAAAGCCAATGGGACAGATTGAAAGGAGTGTGCCATAGAACGCATCATAGGGTTTTTAGAACAGGCCTTCAGTATAATAAAGAGCGCATGCTGTCACTTGACAATAGGCAGGGGACTCACTAATTGTGTGCCAAGTTTGAGAAAAGCAGTGTGAGTCAACCCGGTGACCTAGTACAATAGAAGCATACTTTGAATGTGGCCAGCACGGCCATCAGGATAGGAACTGTCCACGTAAGTTCAAGAGAACTCGAGCATCGCGACCGCCAACAGAACACCACTAGGATGGCAAAAGGAATAGGAATGGATTGACCATGCATCGATCAAGGGAAGAATGTTTTGAGGTGTTTTATCGAGTAGTGCAACATGATTTTGAGTGAAGGTTGTGGAGTTTCCGTTGTTGTAATAAAATAATAGGAAGATGAGTCTCTGACTATAGTTGTACTTGATGGGTTTTCTTATATATGACTTGGGAGTCATTTATAAAAAGATTTGACTCGATGTAACGATGTAATTCAGTTTGTTCAGTTAGCGTACGAAAGTTTTGATATACTAAAAGTCAGAAATGACCTTCGATCCCTGTTATTCGTCACTGAAAATGACATGGTTTCTAGTTGTAGGTTACCAAATCTGTATGGCAACTGTAGTGGATGCGACAGTTGAGGAACCGAGTATGGAGAACATAACCATGGTGCAGAAGTTTTCTGAGGTGTTTCTTGAAGAACTGCCAGGTCTGCTATCAGAAAGGGAAATAAAGTTCGTGATTGAATTAGTAATCGGATTAGAGCCAGTCCCTAAGGCTCCTTACTGGATGGCGTTATCTGAGTTGAAAGAACTAATGGTGGAGATGTATAAATTGTTAGATAAGGGATTCTTACGTCCCAGTGCATCACCTTGGGGAGCATCAATCTTGTTTGTGAAGAAGAAGGATGGTTTATTGCGTTTGTGCATCGATATTCTCCAAGATCGACATGAAGACAAGGTATCATCAATTGAGGATTTGAAAGGAAGACATACCGAAGTTACCATTTCGCATTTGATACGGCAATTATGAGTTCACAGTAATACCATTTGGTTTGACGAAACGTCCCAGCTGTTTGTATGGATTTGATGATCAAAGTGTTCATTGGGTACTTGGATTAGTTATGATCGTGTTCATTGAAGTTATCCCGGTGTGTTCGAAGAGTGCTGAGGAGCACGAGAGACATTTGAGGATGGTACTTCAGACCTTGAGGACTCTTGAATTTTACGATAAGCTTAGCAGATGTGAGTTTTGGATAACTCATGTTACTTTCCTAAGTCGTGTAATTTCAGGTGAAGAAATCTTCGTGGACCTCGCCAAGATCGAAGCAGCTATCAATTGGCCAAGATTGGCTACAGTGACAAAAATTAGAAGTTTTATGGGTTTAACAGAGTATTACAGAAGGTTTGTGGAAGGGTTCTCAGCCTTAGCTTCGCCATTGACTCGATTACTGAGGAAGGAAGAGAAGTTTGTGTGGACAGACAAGTGTGAGCGTAGTTTCCAAAAGCTTAAGTAAAAGTTGACTATTGCACCTGTGCTAACCATACCGTCTGGTCCTGGAGGATATGGGATCTACAATGATGCGTCGTTTAGAGAACTGGATTGTGTGTTAATGCAGCATGTCATGGTTGTTGCATACACGTCTCGTCAGTTGACGTCTCATGATTTGAATCACCTGACGCATGACTTAAAACTTCCAGTAATAATGTTCATTCTAAAGATTTAGAGATATTGTTGGTGTGAAGAAAGACTCCAGATCTTCGTTGACTGTTAAAGTCTCAAAGTATTTATTTTCTCGAAAGGAATTGAATATGAGATACCGCTGTCAACCAGATCATTTGAAGTACTAGGATGGTGGTATCTGGTATTACCTTGGAAGGATGAAAGAGGTCACTGATGCGTTGAGTCGAGAGTCTTCATTTGTGAATATGCTGGTTAAATTATGGACCTTACTTGAGAAAGTTCAAAATTCGATTTTCAAATCTGAAGTAGGCCACCTTTGAATTTTATGGTCACCCTCAGAATTGAATCGGATATTCAGGTTAGAATCAGATGCTTCAGTGGACAGACTCAGAGATTCAAAAGATTCTGCAAGAGAATACTGAGAAGAGGAGAGCTAATTTTCAGATTTCTGAGGACGATTGTGTGTACCTGAAGATACAGAGATTAAAGAAGAGATCTTATCGGAAGCTTGTCGTAGCAGCTTCAGCGTTGTCCAGACAATACGAAGATGGGTCAGAATTTGCATCAACAGGATTGGTATACTGGTATGAAGACAGATATTGCTAATAAGGTCGCAAGTGTTAGATGTGCCATTAAGTGAAAGCAAGGTATTACAAGTCGAAAGGACCTTTGTAATCTCTCAAGATCCCCGTGAGGAAGTGGGATCACGTCACAATGGATTTTTGTGACAGGTCTATCGAGGAGTCAGTGTGTTAAGAATTTCATTTCGGGTAGTAAGTGACAGACTGATGAAATCAGCCCACCTTGTGGCTGTGTGGAAGGATCTTGATTTGATTAAGCATGCAGAGGTGTTTGTGCATCAGATAATTTGTTTGCATAGAGTGTCAGTGTCAGAGTTATATCAGATCTTGACCAGAGGTTCCCAGTTATAGTAGATCAGTCAGATGGTTCCTTTTTAGTCAGTGCAGAGCAGAGTGTTCAGAACTTCAGTTGTTGAGTTGAGATCAGAGAATGAAAGGTTGCAGCTCAGAGTCAGTTTAGCAGTCAATGGACACAATTGCAACTATCAATGACAGATTAAAGACCACTCAGAGCCACCGGGAAATTTACGCAGTTAAGTGTCAAAAATCTTTGAATTTTTAGGTTGAGAATCCTGTTCATCCTTGGATGTCGCCTAGGATAGGGACATCTCGAATTGTTAAGAAAGGAGAGCCGGAACTGTTTAATCGGTGGAATATTTCGAGTTTGGGATCAATTAAGAAATTTGGCTTTAAATGGAAAAAGAAAGCGGTTTGGGACACCGTCGGCGCCTCTAGCCGAGTGGTATCTAGGATGAAGCTCGCAGGTCCGAAGTCGGGAGTTCGAATCCCTAATGCGGTAGTCAGCCGATTTGTGGAAAAAAAAGAAAAGGAACCAAAACTTTTGCGACTTTCATTTTTGTAAAGATGGACAAGTGCTTAACCTTTTGGAAGTAAGATTTGATCGAACGTTGGAAGTGTTTTATCGGCACCAAGGATCTTGGATAGTAGTGGGAAGTAGAATGAAGGAGCATAATTGATGAGACGACAATACCCCACCATTTTGAAGAAGAACTTTAATGGTTTGAATTTTGAGGATGAAATTTTCATAAGAAGAGAAGAGTTGTGACATCCCGATTTTCATATTCTGGTTTCAATTGAATAAGTCGGGCATTTCGTCTTTGTGTCTATAGCTCTCTTCTCTGAATTGGCCACTCACGAAATAACTAGTCTATCATGTGAAGTCGTTAAGGAATCTAAACGCAATAGACTTGAGAATTTGACAGAAAACAACTACTCGACCATACTAATTTGCAAGGGTCATTACGATTGTAATGATTAGAGACTGGAGATAGGCCGATTCAACAAAACCATATAATTCGGTGTGGGTGATTCTACCTAATTGTACAATTCTTATTGATCAGCACTAGACCGATTTCTCTATCGTTTTAGTACCACGTATCCGTATTTGAAACCTCGAGGTTTCTACGACAATCGAGAATCGTCATTGTGTCGAAGATGCACTTTGTGGCTTGAAAATAATCAACCACAGGTTAATTGCATAAAAAATTTCTAAAAGCTACCCGATAGATTAGGACGCGCTAAAGTCGCACTGGATAGAAATCAACCGAGAAATTGAACCCAATTACAGAAATTGAAAGTTTTGTCAAGTCACAATTCATTTTAGGAATGTCGACTCATCTCTAGAAGATTTTTCTATAAACTGAGATTTTTGGCAGAAAAGCAAAGTAAGGCCGTTTTTGTTCGAGATTGTCAGAATGCCGTTTTTGATTGAATCTTTGGGAAGCAAGTTGGATCATTTGATGGGGAAAAGTCATAAGAAGGCCGATGACACATGGGTTAATTTAATTGAGCTTCAATTGGATGGAATTGATTGAGAATTGATTGAATTAAGTGTACAAGATTTCACACCACGGCGGAAAATGAAATTGCAACCATTGGAATAAGGTTGTGGGAGATAATGGAGTGTGACATCATCCATGAGGTTATGGTGGGCCATGTGCTTGAGTGACCTAAGAGAAAGAGAGAGAGAGAAAGAGAACCGGTTCCTTCTCCCCCTTTCTCCTTCTCTCCCGTCGTTGCTTCTCTCTCCGCCATCTCTTCTTGTTGTGAGAAGAACCAAGCAGCAAACCGGAGGAGCTCCATTGTCGCACGCCTCACGCCATTAAGCCATCGCACCCCACCGGAGGCCATCGCTTGTCCAGTCGCTCGTCTCCGCTCGCCGCCGCGACACCGTCACCCTACCCCTGCGCATCTCCGTCTCTCTCCTCCATTCCCTTGCTGTTCGACGCCCTGCAAGTTGAAGATCGGTGAAGCCAGCTTGCCGTTTAGGCCTCACTACCGCACACCGCAAGCGTAGTCGCCATCGCTGCACGCCGTCACCTCACCGTTGCTTCACCTGTCTCCGTCTCCCTCTCACCGTCGTCCCTGCTATTCTGCGAGTCTAGTAGCCATTTTAGATATGGTGGAGCTCCGCCGGAGCCGTCCAGCCCATCTCCGGCCACCGTGAAGCCCCGCCCGGGTCTAGCTCAGCCTCCTCCCCATTCTCGACCCCAACCAGCACCAGATCCGCCTCTTCTCAACCCCAAACAATAACGGATAAAGAGTTGGAAAATGGTTATTGTAGCGAAGGTTTGGCCCGTTTTGGCTGGCTTCCTGACCCCGAAAGCTAGGCCTACCTTGGAGACTATAGATCCTCATGTCGTCCCCGTTGTTTTGAGCCGTTCGGCTCATTAATCCAGTGAATTTATCCTCTAAACCTCGCTTAGTAAGTTAATCATGCTTAATGGGTGTTTAGATTAGTCTAATGAGGTTTAGATGGTTAGATTAGATTGTTTTAATGTAAATTAGATTAGTTGTATGATTAGTTTAATGGGTGTTTAATTATGGCTAATTGTATGATTAAATTAGTGTAATCTTATTTAAGCCCTAATTAATTATTTTCAATTAATTAATTATTTCGAATTTTTAAATATTATTTTATTAAATTATATTATTATAATATAATATTTAATTATTTAATTTTCGGAATTAAATTTAATTATTTAATAATTTCGAAAATTTTGCCAAGATGGCCGATTATTAGAATTTCGATGATCCTTGTGAGTCTTGTCGGTTTGTGTTAATTTTCTGTTTAAATTGAGAAATTGAGTGATTGATGATTATGGTTGATTATTCCAAAAGTGTGGAATTGAGTGATATTGATGAAGTTTTGGTATTTAACTTGAAAATACCTTGTGTTAGCTATTGTCATCGTAATTGGTTAGTAGGACCAGTTTGAATCTATTGATTGATTTGATTGAGAAATGGATTGGGTTATTGTTGAATTGATAACTTTGGCAAGCAGTTATGATATATAGTATACTATATAAATATTGTGGCAGCTTATGGAGAGCTATAGTATACTATATAGATTGCGGTAGCTTCTGGTGAGCTATAGTATACTATATAAATATTGTGGCAGCTTCTAGTGAGCTATGGTATACTATATTGAATATTGCGGCAGCTTCTGGCGAGCTATTATATTATCTATCAACTATAGCTTTGGAAAGCATATGTCTTATTAACGACTGGTTTGATAGACGGTTTGGAAAGATAGATAATGTGATTGAATTGAATCATTGTGAATGATCAAATGTGATTGAGAATTGAATTGTCTTGGACGTGCGGGGAAAGGACCGAGGTGAGATAAGTCCTCTGTCCTCTTTGTGTGGCTCGAGCACCCTGGGGCTTATTTTCTTCCTAATCAAGTTTTAGAGGGTAGGGCTTACTAAGACGTAGTCTCATCATGGTTGTGGGATAATATTTCAAGTCCCTAGATGATGATCGTGGAGGACCAGAAGTCCGGAGTTCGGAAGGTGGAGGCTGAAGAATTGGTGAACGTGTCGACAAGTTGGTCATAGGATAGTTCCTAGTTCTTGAGCTTGTCTATTTTGTAGACAATCCAATGTTGTATATAAACCTATGTGTTTATAAGAAAGCTTGTTTGGTTGTGATTGATTGCCTGCTTTTCTATCCCAAGTTAAATGTTGTCAGGGGATTTGTTTCGCTTCCGCATGCGTAATAAAAATGAATGGGTTGGCAACGTGTCCTAAGAAGTCGTATTTGTATCGACCAGAGTGGGATGTTCGCGTGCTTGGAGGATCGGGGCGTGACACAGTTTTTCAATGACTGTATCTCTCCTTTCAAAGCTTTAATTTGCCTTTGTGCATTAGAAGATCTCTTTTTGCTCCATATGGTAAATTTTTGGGATGCATTTTCTAGCTTATTGATGAGGCCATTAATGCTTCCTTCAACTAAATTCCACGACTCTAGCATCACTTGTTCATATTCTTCATTGTATAATCAGAATGTTTCAAGTTTAAACTCATTTTTCCTTCTTTTAGGTTGAGGGAACAATTCCACCAAGATTGGACTATGGTCTGACCCAACATCAGGTAAAGCATAAATTTCCGCACTAGGGAAGTTAACTCTCCATTCAACATTACAAATTGCTTTATCTAATCTCTTCTTTACAAAATCTTTTGCTTCCTTGTTTTTTGCCCACGTGAATGCACATCCTTTGCTTTCTAAGTCCATGAGGCCACATGCATCCAAAAAATCTTGGAATGCTTTAATTCTATAATTTTCAGCCAATTTTTTTCCCACTTTCTCCCATGTATAAAAAACCTTATTAAAATCCCCCATACATACCCAAGGCTCACATTGTAGCCCTTGTTTAGAACTAACTTCGTCCCATAGCCTCAGTTTCCTTTGAAAATCATTTGGTGCATGATACTCTTATTTTCTATTTGGTTTCCTCATAAACAAGCTCAGATCAATGGAGTGCATGGAACTTGAAGGATAGATAGAGATATCAGGTCATTCTAGAAAATTGCTAAACCCCTGTTATACCTCTTGGGTTGACGATAAAACTTCTTTGGAAGTTTAATCTTTGCTACTCTATTTTGCAAAACTCCTTTGTATTTTTATTTTTTTTGTCTCCATTAAGAATAGAACGATTGGCCTTTCTTGAGCCACAAGGGCACTATGGCCTGAATTGTCGGGGGTGCCCAACCCCGACAATTCTAACATATTATCTTCATTTATAACCTAGTGGCTTATTGGGGCTAACCATCCCGTGTTTCTTCCTTCGAGAGGATTGATGTATCCAATAGTTTAGATTCATCAAATAGCTATCTATTCTGCCCCAAGTTTTCATGAGGGGAGTATCTCTTAATTTTTCTACTGACTTGGGCTCTTTTCCCCTTTCCCTTTCCTTCTATAACCTTTCCACTAAAGGTGCAAGCTGGAGATGTGCTTTTATCCAGATTTGGCTCAATTTCAGGTATGAGGAGGGCTTTTCCAATGGGGTTCCAATGCATTTCTTTAGTAAGCACCTCTTTCCTTTTCCCAAGCTCTTTGTTTAAATTCTTTCCCTTGCATTTCCTTCATAAACGACAATATCCCCAGGGTTACAAGGTGTTTCTGGAATGTAATCCTCTTCCAACAATTCTTCCATTATTTTCCCATAAAACAAATCTTAAAAAGGGCTATATTCTTTTGCCTCTGCCTTTAGCCAAGAGCCGAACCCCAGCAGTGTTGGGCATAATGCCACAATTTTCCACAAGAATAGTAGTAATGTGGTAATCCTTCATATCTGAAATCAAGCCAGATTTTCTTGCTGTTGTTATTGAAAATGGATCCAGATTTTAAAAGGGTAAATCAACTATAACTCTTGCCTTTCCATTTTTTTTTTTAGTGGCATACGGCCTTTAGCCTCTATTTTGACCTCTAAAACTTTGCCAATGTATTTTGCCACTCTCGCTACAACCTCTTCAGAAACCCATTCTATTGGTAAACCATGTATATGAACCCAAAAAGTGCGGGAAGTAAAATTATAGCAACTGGGGGTTGTATTCTGTTCCTGGGATTTCAATAACATGAGGTGATTAGCAAAGGACCAAGGCCTCATAGATATTATTCTATCTCTGTCCATTTCGATGCAAATCGAAATACATAGATTCCAAGGATAACAAATTGATATCAACATTCTCCACTTTCCACACTCTCCTCATTGTGTTCTAAATGCTTGGAAATTTACCTTTGGGTTTTGGTATAGCTGGCCAATTAGGGTTAGTTGGCCTTCCTTTATCTTTTCTACATATATAACATCATCCACTGCCGTAATTGCTTTGTTTGACCACATTCTTCCCAACCTTTTGCAGAGTGCTGCTAGGCAAACTTTCGACTCCTCCAAGTTTGCCATTCTCAGAAAGAAGAAGCATTGCAATTGACTGGAAGGAAGGAGAATGGATGGTGTTGAGGTTTTGGGTTGAAGACTTTGTATAGGGGTAAGATAGTGTGGGTTTTGGAAGGAGAATGGGTTGGGGTGACTAGTCGATTTAGGGTTTTGAGGGAAAAGAATTTGGGGGCTAGGTGGAGCAAAAACTGCCATTGTCGTTTAGATAGGGGAAGAACTAGTTGAGATGTAGGTTTTTGAGTAAACATTTACAGTTTTGGGTTTGGATGTTGTGGTAGGAAGCTACCACAAAAGGTATATAGAACTCTCTGAAGGTGACATAAGGTCTACGAACTCTCCGAAGGTGAGAGGGCCGAGGGACGTCAATTGAAAGTGTATGTTTAGTTCAAATGTTTTAACTATGTGAATTTTAACAATTCAGTTGGACTTAGATTTATGATATAAAGATCGTCATACACACACACACACACACACACACACACACACACACATATATATATATATATAAAGTTAGTGTCACGAAAAACTTTAAATTGGTGTACTTGTCATAAATTTATACAAAATTATTTTTTGACAACCAAGAACCCTCAACAAGTACATTTGAGACAAATTTACTCCAATCTAATTTTTTCATAACCAAAAATCCTAAATTGTTTCATTTGTGATAAATTTACTTTCTATTAGTATTATTTAAATAGGATAAATATAATGAAAAATCATAAACTGATATACCTATGACAAACAGATGGTGAAACTTGAAACTAATATGCCTATTAATTGTTAAGGGTCATCTGACTCAACAAGTAATGCCAAATTCAATGGGAATTAATAGACGATAAATTTATCACATGTATACTAGTTTAGGATTTTCGTGGTGTTAACCCCCCTTTTTTACCTGTTGAGACACCTTGCAAGTGTCATAATGCCGTTGAAAAGCTCTTGTCTGATAGTTGTGTTAGTTTAAACCCATGCTGAAAGTTCTTTGCTAGTATAATTTCTTTGGATTAGCTCATCTCACCCTAAAACTTCTTGAGCACTGAGGTTTAGTGTAAGCTATCCAATAAGACATCACTCGACCGGTGCCCGTTTTCATCTTAAATGAACATAGCCACCTTTTTTAGGAAAACAATGGTAAAATCAAAACCCAAGGATCTAAACTCAAAAAACCATGAGACAAGAGCTTTTCAATGACACATGCAAAGTGTCTCAACATGAAAAAGAAAAAAAAAAAAAGGGAGTTAATACCACGAAAATCTCTAAACTGATATACATGTGATAAATTTACAAAAAATTAATTTTTTATCAAAAAAATAAAAAAGAAAACGAAACCCCAAACTAATATATCTAGTGCTACAGATCATTAGGTTCATTCCTTAATGATGGGACCATTACTTTAAGATGACTTGGTCCCTCTTTTTTACTAAAGAGTTCATTCCATCCCTTTACAACATGATGAAGTTGAGTCTTTACCAAGTTAAGTTGGTTCTTTGGCTTGGGAAAGCTACTCAGACAGCCTAATTGGCAAGCCTTTAGTGTAAGCTATCAGCAAAACGAGCACCTCACTTCTGTCAAAGCCCAAAAGCAAAAGCAAAGAACTTCAATTGATTAAAGGTAGAATCTTTCTAAAGAGACAGCTTTCATGCAAAATACAGTTATATAAAGGAAATTCTCCAATTTCTTGTTTTCATCTCCAAAATTGTCCATGAAATACGTTTGGTAGAAATTTTGGTTGTTGTGTTTTCTAAATTTTGAATGTTAAAACGGAAAACGACCAAAATTGACCTTATTTTGTAGAGGACATGGAAATTGTTTTTATAATTTATTTAATTTTTGGTAAGGTTGTTTTTATAATTTTCACTCACGTTGAAAGCGTTAAACAGCACGATCAATGATCACTTAATGTTCTATCCACCATGAGGCAAATAGCATTACCAAGCGACGGACTCGTTTTTGAAACTACCTGAAAAACAAGTAGCTCGAATGCTAGCAAAGGTTAAGATCTTGAAAACACAACGGTACTGAGCATTTGAGTTTGGAGAGAAGAAAATTACAAATGAACCAAATTTCCATATAACAGTCACAATTCAATTCCCATATCCTTGAGGATTAGAACAAGAATGATTACCTTACGGGGTCATCTGAAATTGACATAAGGGAAGTAATTAGATAGTACCCATTCTCTGTCACTCCCGAAATGCTTAGGGAGCGTGGACCCACAAATATTGATTTTTTGTCATAAAAAACTCCTATGCCGAAAACCCTCCTAAACTCCAAAGAGTGCAGGTCCTTCCTTGCTCGTGGGAGATACGTTCTCAAGTTTCATAGGCTCCATATTCAATCTCTTTTGCCTATATTCTAGCGGGAAAATTGTCAGAAAGTTCTTAAACCCATGACACTCTAACCAATTTAATTTTAAACATTTTAATTTTATCAATTAAGTACTAACCTTAAAATGTTTTGCCAATTAAATTCATCCAATCAATTTTTAGCTAGAAATCGCTGATGTGGATGTCATCGAGTCTTATATAGCAGGATCGACGTTAACATAGATAATTTTTAGTATTTTTTCAAAGTTTTATTAGTTTTTATTGTTCTTTTCTTTTTCTCTTCCTTTTCTTTATTGTTTTGCTTTCTTTTATTCCTTTTGTTTCCCACTGTGGTTGGCGAGGGTTGCCAAAGCTCACTAGCCACTGGGCGAGGGCCATGAAAGCCCTTGCATGGCCTTGCCCACGGCTAGCAAGGCCATGGCCGCCTTCATCGGCGATCTGCAGGGCGGGCTCACCCAAGCTAGGCTGCCTTGCTAGCCTCGGGTGAAGGCGGCCAAGGCCTCACTAGCTATAGGTGAGGAGGCCTTTGCCCTCATCCAGCAAGGCTAGACTTGCCTAGATTTGGGCAAGGCGGCCTTGCTTGCAGCCATGATGGCATCACACAAATTTGGATGAGGCCAAGTGAGGGCTGAAACCCTCATTGGTGGTTAGCGGGGGCTTCATGGTCCTCACCCCTCACCAACCATAGTGGGAAACAAAAAAAGAAAAAAAGAAAATTAATTAAAATTTGAAAAAATATTCTAAAAGTTATTAAAAATTGCACACGTTTGCCGGTTGTACCACGTAGAGTGATCTCATCCACATTAGCAACTTATGCCTAAAATTGACCAAATAGACTTGAAACAAAAAACTACATTGGTATTTATCTTCATTAACACATAATTAATCAGCAAAATGAACACTTCACTTTTGTCAAGCCCAAAAACAAAAGTAAAGAACTTCAATTTGATGACTCGGTCCCTCTTTCTTACGATAGAGTTCATTTCATCCCTTTACAGTTGACATAATGATCAAGTTGAGTCTTTACCAAGTTAAGTTGCTTCTTGGGCTTGGAAAAGCTATTCGGGCAACTTAATTTGTAAGTCTTTATTGATATAATTCATTAGCAAAATGAGCACCTCACTTTTGTCAAGCCCAAAAGCAAAAGTAAAAAACTTCAATTTTATGATTTGTTGACACCTAAATTTTGATGTTCCAGTTATTGATTTATCGCATTAAAAATTAGGGTTTAATTTTATCCTAAGAAAAAAATATTCATTGCATACCATATAGATTTAGGTGCATTTATTTTTAATTTGCATTTTTTTACATTTATTTACTGGACCAGTGGCGGATGGGTCGAATTAGTGATTTTGGGTTTTAAATTAATAGGCCGGACTAAGCCCATGAAGAGTACAAATTGGCCCAAGCCCGTTTTCTGAAATTGAGATTTGAAATGAGGATTTTTGCAATTTAAGAAAATCGGGTTGTAATTTTATCTTTAAAAATCAGTAGGAGATATTCGAGAGATAAGGAAAAGGATTTTCGTGATCGTAGGGGTTGTAAGCAATCTTCGTATGAGATGAAATATTTACAAAAGATTGCATTTTGTTTTCCTTATATAAGGAGTGCGCGGAAAAAGTTAAAGAATGGGCTTCTCTTGGTCGAAAAAGAAAACACAAAAAGTCAAGTGAAAAGAGAGAGACAAAGGAATAAGGGTTTTGGTTCTTTGGGAAAGGAAAGGGAGAGAAGTGTGCAGAGAAGACAGGGGAGAGAAAGTGACGTGAGAGAGACAGGTGAAAGAGAGAGGAAAAAGTAAAAAAAAAAAACACTGTTTCTACGCCGGTGAACTCCTCATCGACCAGCACTAGAGCTCTGCCTCGCCGCGCGATCACTACCGTCTTCCGCACCCACGTGGCTGCCCCTGTTCTGCCTTGCAACGCCACCGGAGCCCCAAATCAGCCGTAATATCGAGCTGATCCGCCCTCTATTGTAGCCCACTTGTGACCCGCAACCTCTTGATCACTCGCCACCGCGCTGAAGTGCCACCCGATCCACACCTTCTGCAGCAACCAACACCGCCGCACCTCTATACCCGCGAGCTTGCCGTGACCCACCGCTCCCGCAGCCAAGCCCAAGCGCGCCCTTTGCCCGGCGGCCGGACCCTAGCCGAACCATTTGTCCGACCCGACGCCCTTACATTGCCCCTATCCACAAAGCCACCACCGATTCACCTCCTCGCCGCTCACCCGCCGCCGATTCACCCTTGTCGAGCTTCCTTGCTAGGATCGACGACTGTTGTCCCGAGAGATCGACCGCATGAGCGGGCCCACTTTTGGGAAAAAGAAAAACGAAAAAAAAAAAAACGGAAAGGGGAATTAGGTAGATTTTTTTATTTTATTATTATTGCTTGTCCAGTTATAGTTTTTATTATATTTTATTTTCCTTTATATCTGGTTTTGTTTAGTGAAGTTGTTCCTTAAATGTATGATTGATATTTCGACATGAAAAAGTCCCTCAAGCTAGGGATTGACAGTCCGATTTTCACGCCTGAAATCCAACTCGCAATCCCTTACAAAAATCGACAATCCAATCTCAAGCCGAGATTCGATTCACGATTTAATTTTAAAATTGGTCAGCCTGATCTCATGCGCGAGATATGGTTCGCCAATTTTTGGATATCATCTTGTTTGATTTGATGTTGTGGTGTTTAAATCAATTTTATTTTCGTAAAAGGAAAAAAAATTTTGAATTAGGATTAGGTTGGTTTTAGAATATTCCTAGTCTTAGGGTTATCTTGCATATTTAGGATTGCAATCTTATTTCGAATTTTTAAATAAAAAATCCAAAAAAAATGCATTTATTTAGGATGTTAGTTTTAAATTGGGTTAATACCTTGAAAAACCCCAAAGCGGTACGCTTATGAAATATTTACCCCAAACTATTTTTTTGACCACCAAAAACCCCAAACTAGTATACCTTTGATAAATTTACCGCAAACTGGTACACTTGTGACAATTTTACCCTATGTTAATTTTCGTAAAATTTTATTATGAAATTATTAATTTAAATGACATGCAAAAGTTGACCGGTATACCAATTTATGATTTTACGCTCCGTTTGTCACAATTTACAATTTTTGTGATTTTTTTTGTGGTAATAATCCAATTTAGCATAGGGTATATTTGTCACAAATTTACCAGTTTGGGGTTTTTTTGCAGTCGAATAAATTAATTTGGGGTAAATTTGTCATAAATGTACCTGTTTAGGGTTTTTTATAGTCAGTCGGGGTAAATTTGTCACAGGTATACCAGTTTGGGGTTTTTCATGGTCAAAAAAATAGTTTGGGGTAAATTTGTCACAAGTGTACCAGTGTGGGGTTTTTCAGGGTATTAACCCTTTTAAATTTGAATTGCATGTTTAATTATTTGGCAATTTTAATTACGAATTTTATAGACAACACAAAAAAAAAAGTCATCATGCATATATCATGTAGAATTAGGGCATTCTTTGTATGTCATGGCATATTAGATAAAATTGCATGTTTCATTTTAAGTTTAGATTAATTTTCTAGATAGATTGCATCTTAGGTTAGAGATTGCTAGGTTAAGATAATATCTTAGTTTTAATTAGGATTTAGTCTGACCTGATTAATATAAGCTGGATAAAATCTTAATCTAGATAAATAATTTTTGCATTTTTCTTAATTTCGAATTTCATGAAAAATACAAAAAATTGTCTTAGAATAAATTCATTTCATTATCTAGAATAGATTGCATTTTTAAGAAAAAATATCATATGCATGTCATTAGGATTAGATTCATGAAATGCAAGTCATTTAGAGGTTGTTATTAGATTCATTTAATTAGAAATTTCCCGTCATTAGGTTAGGTCATTTAATAAATGTCGCGTGACATATAGCTTTCATATTAAATTGCATGTTACATGTCATTTTTGTTAAAATAATTTTGTACGTCATTGCATTGCATCACACGTCATTAGAATTCAGTCATTCTAGTTAATTTAGATTTCATATTTGTTCATTAAGAAATCATTAGTTTTTTTACTTATTCATATAGTTTGGGACATATTGCCATGCCATATCATTTCATATTAGATTAGAAGCATTGCATTGCATATGGACTATATTTTCATTGAAAAAGAGAAAACAAAAATTGAGTAATTGCTAGTTAATTAGAAATCATATCTAGGGTTATTGATGTGGATTTTAATTTAACACTACAGATGCTTTCATTACTTAGAGGTAAGTCCTACATTATTTAATTGCTTTCTTGGGTGTTAAATTGGTGATTTGCGCACCTGCATGAACACCTTACATGTTAGGGAACTAAATTAAAATCAATTCAAGCTGCCTGCATTTTTTTTTTCAAAACAAAAGAAATGGTACCGAAAGGGTGTTATAGAAATCTAGCGTAACCAAGTCCCAAGACCCAAATCTCTGGTTCGTAGGAGTAAGGTAAATTTCCCGTTACTTTACTTGGGTTTCTAATCGACCCACAAAAAATAAATTAATCAATTGCATGTTAAGAATTTGAACCTAAGTTGCGAATTGGCATGGGCTTGGGAGCCCGAGTTAAGTCTAGGCTTAACAATCCATTAGCCAAACCCTAGGTGGTTCACACCCGAAAATTTGGTCGCGACAATGACTTGTCTCTCTTTCTCACTATAGAGTTCATTCTATCCCTCGACAATTGACACCATGATCAAGTTGAGTCTATACCAAGTTAAGTTGCTTCTTGGGCTTGAAAACACATTCAAGTGACTTAATTCACAAGCCTTTGGTCGCATAGTTCATTGGCAAAATGAGCACCTCACTTTTGTCAAGCCCAAAAACAAAAGTAATGAACTTGAATTTGATGATTCAGTCCTTCTTTCTTACTATATAGTTCATTCCACCCTTGACAGTTGACACCATGATCAAGTTGAGCCTATACTAAGTTAAGTTGCTTCTTGGACTTAAAAATGCTATTCGAGCAACTTAATTTGCAGGCCTTTAGTTGTATAATTCATCAACAAAATGAGCACATCACTTTATCAAGCACAAAAACAGAAGAAGTAAATAACGTTAATTTGATGACTCCGTCATTCTTTCTTACTATGGGGTTCGTTCCATCCCTTGACAATTGACATCATGATGAAGTTGAGTTTATACCAAGTTAAGTTGCTTCTTGGGCTTGAAAAAACTGTTCATGCAACTTAATTTGCAAGTCTTTAGTCGTATAATTCAACAACAAAATTAACACCTAATTGTTGTCAAGCCCAAAGCAAAAGTAAAGGACTTCAATTTGATGAGTCTATCCTTCTTTCTTACTATAGAGTTGATTCCATCCCTTGATAGTTGACACCATGATCAACTTGAGTCTATACCAAGTTAAGTTGCTTCTTGGGCTTAAAAATGCTATTCGAGCAACTTAATTTGCAAGCCTTTAGTTGTATAATACATTTGCAAAATGAGCACCTTACTTTTATCAAGCCCAAAAACAAAAGTAACGAACTTCAATTTGATGACTCCATCATTCTTTCTTATTATAGAGTTCATTCCATCCCTTGATAGTTGACATCATGATTAAGTTGAGTCTATACCAAGTTAAGTTGCTTCTTGGGCTCAAAAAAGCTATTTGGGCAACTTAATTTGCAAGTCTTTAGTCACATAATTCATCAGCAAAATGAGCACCTCACTTTTGTGAAGCTCAAAAACAAAAGCAAAGAACTTCAATTTGATGGCTCTATCCCTCTTTCTTACTATAAAGTTAATTTCATCCCTTGATAGTTGACACCATGATCAAGTTGAGTTTTTAGCAAGTTAAGTTGCTTCTTGGGCTTGGGGAAGCTATTCAGGCAACTTAATTTGTGATTCTTTAGTTGTATAATTCATTAGCAAAATTAGCATCCTACTTTTATAAAGCCAACAAGTAAAAGTGAAGAGCTTCTTTTGATTCAAGATATAATCATTATAAAGAGATAACTTTTATCCAAAATATAGTTATACAATGGAAATTCTCCAATTTTTTGTTTTCATCTCCAAAGTTCTCAATGAAAAACGTTTGATGGAAATTTTGGTTGTTGTCTTTCTAAACTCTGAACCTTAAAATTAAAAATGACCAAAATTGACATTATTTTATAGAGGACGCCAAAAATGCTTTTACAATTTTCATTCCCATTGAAAACTCCTATTTTTTTTTTTTTTCACTCACCAACCATATTATCAAGACAGTGGAAGATGAAAACAAAAGACGGTTTTCATTAGAACATTTTTGTGAACCAAATGCACGCTAAATACCTAATGTAGTCATTAGAACATTTTTGTCCAATTAGTTTTAGACTTATTTTATTGATGCTAATTCAGTTTTAAATTTTCAATTTTACCAATTTAATTCTAAACAGTTACTCGAAATTTTAATGTAGTCATTTCGGCCAACTTTCACTGAAAGTCATTGATGTGACAGAGTGCCACATAGGGAGGCCCATGATTACCGGATTGCCATATCAACGATTTCAGCCAATTTTTATTGAAAAGTTTATAACTGAATTGGCATATGTAAAATAAATTTAGGACTAATTGGGTTATTTTCCAAATACCTTCAAAGATTTGATGGTGATTTGGTTTTCAGAAAACTGGTGTCATGATATATAAGTTTACTCAAGAGGCGGAAATGTTGATTAGACTAAGTTGGCACTCCTGCAATTATAGTATTTCTCTTAACCCGAGTCCAGGATACTTGAAATCATGCGTCATACTCAACTATCTTTCCTTAAAAAAACATTGTTTAAAGTTTTTCGGTATAACCAATGAACTATTCGTTCCTCTATGACGAATAGTTTTTTGGACCATTGCCCTTCCAACCCTACTCCCCTGCCGAGCCTTTGTCCGACCCCCGCGACGCCAAACCTCCTCCTCCCACTACTCATCCCCACGCTTGCCGGTTTGCCGGCGCGACTCCTGCTAGTCCACCCAATGCATGCAGTCTACTCACTCCGCCTCACTTTGCCTACACCAGCGACATCGAATGTCCCTAAACTCCAACGACCGTACTTCCACAGCAACAAGCATCCAAATGTCATCCTACGCTAGTCTGTCCGCGCTCCCTCGCTCCGTGCTTGCACCTCTACCTCGCGTCGCCATGCCTCACCAGCAACCTCGTGCTTGCCCGCCACAACACCGGAGTGCCGCCCGATCCGCCACACCCCCGTTGCTCGAGTCCCGCACCTAGCTCGTTGGTTGTCTCCCTCGCTCGTGTCGACGCTTACGCTCTCCCCATTAGGTGGCTTATTCTTATTTTTTATTTTTCCTTTATTTTATGTTATTTTATTCTAGGCATTATCCGTAGGGTTTTGCCCAAAATTTATGGATCATTTTTTTAATTATATTAATTTTTGGGCATTTTGATTGTTAAGTCATTATAGTTATTAATTTGATCCGTAAGATTTCGGATCGGATTTTTAATTATTTTGAACTTTATGTTTTGATGTTTAGGGTTAAAATAACCGTTAATTTAATCCGTAAGACAATGGATTATTTTTCGGTTATTTTAATTCTCATTTGATGAATATCTTGATTGTTTAGATATAGCTACTTATCATGGGAAAACACTAAAAAACATAAAAATCAAAAAATTAAATCTTGCATCGGAGTGTGTTAGTAAATTAGGATTGCATTTTTTAGGATTGCACTTTTAGATGATTTTTGAAATAAATTAGTATTGAATTTTTTAGACAAGACTCTTAAATAATGTTTGCACATTTAGATAATCTCATTTTTCTTCAAAAAAAAAATTTTCTAAGATAGGATAGGGTTTAAGTCAAATTAATCCCTAAAACATATTAGAAAATCATTCATTTTATATAGTTTAATTAGGGTTTTTATTCCGAATTTTAATAAAAAAAAATACAAAAAATACAAAAATATTTGGTGCATGTCAAGTAGTTTGCATATTAAGGTTCATTCAATTAGAAATAGTTTGTTAATAAAATTAGGTCATATAGTTTAAACGCATGATTTATGATAAGGTTCTAGTTAAAAGAAAAATCCGAAAAATACTTGCTTTAGTGTGTGGAATTCATTTGGTGCAATTTATTCAATATTTAATAATGATTGAGCATTTGTGTGATCACCCCATTGCATGATAGTAATTTAGGTTAAAATAAATCCAAGTTGCTTGCAAAAATATTTTTGAAAATTAAAAAGAAATGATACCGAAAGGGCATTAGAGAAATTTAGTGTAACCAAGTCCTCATACTCGTAATCTCTGGTTCATAGGAGTAAAATAATTCTTTCATTTTTTTACTTAGGTGTCTAATCAACCTACTGTAAACTGATTAATGACGACCCCCATTTGTATGTTAAATATTTGAACCTTAAATCACGAATTGGTATGGACTTGGGAGAGCCCGGGCTAAGTTTAAAGACTTAGTAGTCCATTAGCCTAAACTTAAGTGGTACACCCTAAAATTTAGGTCGTGATAGCTTAGCGACTTCGCTAGGGAACTGTGTTAAAACACTTAGTGGACTTAGGCCAATTTTTTCTTTTTATTTTAAAAATGTTTTTGTTTTGCAGCAAGGACACCAAGTACGTCCCTAATTGAAGTGTTAAATATTCTTGCAGATGGAAGGTATAAGGGGAGTAGTTTTTCCTAACCCTTGTCTTGCAAGTTGAAGTTAGGGATGAATGTTTGAATTTAAATTATAGAAGTGTTGTTTGCATTTAAACTGTTGTGCATGTTTTATTACTTTTAGCACTACACTATTGCACACACAACCTGCTACCGGACCTGGGCTGCGATAGGATTTTTAGAATGGTGTTGAGAATGATACTTCCTCAAAAGCGAGACTGCTATGTAGAGATTGACATTCTCTTCCCCGAATTCTTTTTTTTCATTGTGTCGAATGTGTTTGTCCATATCCACAAGACCGCGTGATTATTGGGCATTCCATTCAACTAAGCTGGAGTTAGGAGGACCTGACACATTAATGTGAGACCGCAACGGTCAAATCATCCTCTTAACTTCAGTTTGTTAAGCTGTCTAGGTAGCAATTGAGCCTCACATTTCATATGTGTGTCTATGTGATTGTCATCCCTTTCTGATGAAAGTAAGTTGTCTAAATTCTCACTTCGCAATTTACTTAATTGCGCTTTTGGGTCGGTCTATGACAATTTAGGTCAATCATTGATTTAATTTCTTTGACAGTTAGAAATAAAATGAGGAAATTGCCATGCAACGAATCATTTGTAAAATAACAAAAATTTTAGAGAATTTGTTTTCAATTCATGTTTAGGAAATTTGTTCTTGCTAAAGTATCCTATTTTTATTTTTAGAAATTCCCTTCTTGCACAAACTTTTCAACGAATAAAAAAAAAAACAAATAAAAAATAGATTAGATCGCTCTCATGGACTGGCTCTTTATTTACACCACATGCTTACATGTTCTCATTTATTTGAATTAGGTGATTATGGAGCGATCCTGTTCACCCATTCATACATGGTCGAAAGCTAAAATGGCGGATCAAAACGAGGTGCTGAACCGTATCATTGATATTGACAATGACATGAACAAGCGAATTGAACACCTCCAAAGTCAAGTCGATGAATTGTTTGCTACTATGGCTTGTCTCGTCAAGCAAAAGTGTTGTGATGACATAGATACTCTATCTTGATGAACTGCGACTCAAAAAAGAGAGCCAAGAGGACTTTTGAATCGTCTCATTTTCCTAAGGTAGCTGAATTTGACGCCACCATGAAGAGACTAGTGACATATCTAGAAGGAAGAATCTTTCACCTGGAAGATTCACATCACAAGATCAAGGAGGATGAAGAACTCAAGTACATATGATTCATGGTCCTAAGTAGTTTGATTCCCTTATTTAATTAGGGGCAAGATCAGTTGCACTTTCCCCTATGTGGGAATTTTCATTGCTTTCTAGGAGATGTTTTCAATTTCTTCTTTTTCGTTTTCCATTTAAGGATTGAGCGTTGCATTTACCATTTGATAAATGTAATTTGATTGTTGAATATCAATAAATTACAAGTTATGTTTTGAGGACATGATGGGGTAAACCAAACCAATCCAATGACGATATCCAATCATGAAAAGAAGATATCACCCATGGAGGAATCCTAAGGACCGGGCTTCTTCATACTTCCTCATCAAAAAAATTCCAAAAAGAGAATAAAAAGAATCATCATTCTTGAAGCCATTTCTAAAAGCATGCATTAAGTTAGCCCTGTTTAATTTTCTGACTTATTTACTTCATGTTTCAAAGCATTACTTTCTGGGCCTGATAAGAATACATCTGAAAAGGCACATCAAGTTGCAATTGGCCCAACTGTTAAAAAGAGTTAATATGACAGATTGGGGGCATGACAGATTTTGGTAGTGACCCGACTGAAATAAAATCTCGACCCAAGTCGAAAATGGATATTCCATTTGCTTTTACTTTGATGTTGATAGTATCATATTCATGCACATTCTCTTGTGCAGGGGCAAAAGTGGATTTTCAGTCTTAAATGATAAGGACAATCCAAAGACATCAATTACTGAGGCAATCCGATTGTGGAAAAATCCTTGAATGAATGCTTAAAACCATTCTTTAGTGTGTGAAACTATTTGTTTTGAAGTTGACAATTTTTCATGCTTAAAGCTGTTGAGCTCTTTTAAAAAGGATGTTGCATAGTAACTCTTTCATGTTTAGTCCACCAATTCCACTAAAGAACATCAAGATGGACTAATTTAATGAATGATGTGGAATGAATTGAGCATACTAAATGAGATGAATCGGGATGATGAAAGACAAACCCTATCCTGTACACAGTCCCCTACTCATACACTTGCGAGGTGAGTGTAGGAAGGTTTATATCCACAAGGTAAAGAGTTCTCTCGCAAAAGGTACAACAACCGAGATGATGAGGAGCAGTTTATTTCTTTATCCCAAACACTACAGGTGATCTGTTGCTTAACCTCTTTGAGCCCCATACACTTATGGAGACTTTTTTCAAATTACCCTTGTCAAGAACCACCCTATATCAAGGCAAATTGAAGGTAAAACAACACCATAAGGTGGAGAAAATGGAAACAAATTTTCTTGCTCTCACTTGCATCAATCTTCAAGTTATGCTATTACATTGAATCCTTGTGGTAATTTAAGTGCTTTAGGATGATGAAAAGCATTTCTTTCTCTATCCTATAAAAAAAAAAAAAAATCCTCAAGAATCAGAGATATCACCAGGTAAGTATATCTTTACCCATATTCTAAATACTCGTTATTGTGTAGGTATTCTCAACACTTGACTCAGTCAAGCTGTCCCTTTCTACTGACCTGGTGTGCTTTTGTAGCCCAGCGTTCATCGACCTAGCGTGCTTCCGTAGCCCAGTGTCCTTTATATTGACCTGGCATGCTTCCATAGCCAAGAGTCATTTTCATCGACCTGGCGTGCTTTCGTAACACAGTATCTTTTAAATTGACCTGGCGTGCTTTCGTAGCCCAGAGTCCTTTTCATCAACCCGGCGTGCTTTCGTAGCTCGGTGTCCTTTTTATTGACCTGTCGTGCTTTTGTAGCCTAGAGTCCCTTTTATTGAACTGGCGTGCTTTCATAGCTCAGAATTTCTGACCTAGCGTGCTTTTGTAGCCTAGAGTCCCTCTTTGTCGACCCAGTGTGTTTCCAAAGCCCAGTGTCCATTTATATCGACCTGGTGTGTTTTCGTAGCACATAGTCCTTTTTATCAAATCAGTGTGCTTCCATAGCCCAAGTTCTTCTTAACCGACACTCAATTAAGTTGTCCCCCAAAGATTTTTCCCAGAATTCAATCTGATTAAGGCAACCAAAGAAAGGTTCGGGTCTTGGTTAGATGATCTCTATTGCAAGACTAGGCGACCGAAGAAAGGTTCGAATCTTAGCCAAGCAAAATCTCAGTTTAGGCAACTGTAGAATGGTACAGGTCCTAGACAACATCTATTTCCCCATTCGGGCAATCATTAAATGGTATGAGTCCTAGACAATATCTATTCAGGCGACCGTAGAATGGTACGGGTCCTAAAAAGTGCATCCACATTTAGACAACCGTAGAATAGTACGAGTCCTAGACAACATCTATTCAGGTGACTGTAGAGTGGTACGGATCCTGGAAAATGAATCCTTGTTTAGGTGACTGTAGAATGGTCTAGGTTCTAGACAACAACTATTTCCCCATTCAGGTGAACATATAATGGTACGAGTCCTGGAAAATGAATCCTTATTTAGGTGACCGTAGAGTGGTATGGAACCTGAAAAATCAATTCCTTCGTCAAGGCAACCGTAAAAAGGTACAGATCCTAAACACAACCAAACACTGCCATATTTGGCTATCATAAAAAGGTACAGGTCCTAGAAAAGCAATCCCTTTTACAAAGCCTTGTTACTATTCTAGGCGACCGTAGAATGATACGGGTCCGGACATATAACACCAACTATCTCGAATTACTCTATCATCCTTGAAGATAAGTTATTCCAGGTAGGTTTATTTATCATTTACATTTCCATGCATCATATAAATTGCATTCAAAAATGGAATTCATTTTCCAACAAAAATCATTCATTGCATGTGCATAACCAAAATTTAGGTCTCAATTTATCTTTAAAGGCAACCTCTATGAGCTCACCTTCAAAGAGGAGCATTGTTAACACCTAAATTTTTGCATAAAAAACGGGTTAATTTTTACTAAAAAAAAAAAAAAACACATGACATATAGTTTAGAAACATTTATCTTATTTTGTTTTATTTTATTGGACCGATGGTGAACGCGACATTTTTCACATATTCTATTGAGATTTTTCACATATTCAGGTAATATACATTGAGGGACATATTTTTGAGTAGAAAGGAAATTTTCAGTAGAATAATTGAAAAATACAAAAGAGAATATCGCGCGGGGTGCAACAATATATTTAGGGAATTATGCACATTTGCAAAATTGGAAATAAAATATGCCACAAAGTTTTAAACTTTTCCCCTATAAAATATGTTGTTCGTGTACGGACGGAGAAGGAGGGCGAGAATTAAAGAAAGACGAAGAGAAATCGTGCAAGGGGAGTTCTCGCAAGAAAAAATTCGTAGAAAAAAGCATGAGAGATAGAAAAAAAAAAGAAAGGAGCCCAAAATTAGTGATTTTCTTTTCTTCGACAAGTTGTAAAAGAAAAACAAAAGGAGAGGTCAAGCAAGAAGGGAAAAGTCCACAAAGCAAAGGTCGTGAGAGAGAGAGAGAGAGAGAGAGAGAGAGAGAGAGAGAGAGAGAGAGAAACAACAACAAAAAGAAGAAGAAGAAAACAAGAGTTCCTATTCATCTTCCTCTTCGAGATCCCCCTAGTCCGCTCGCTCGAGCCATCGGTCACCACCGCCCTACGCCCTTGCGCCGCCGCGTCCGCTCGCCAATCAATGTCATTGCTGCTCGCGACCCAGTGCCTCTGCTCGCGACCTTGTGCTGACACTCAGCAGCACCACCGAAGCCCATCGACGCCGCCATTGCTGCTTCCCCCCTTACCATTGCTGAGCACCACCAAAGCCCGACGACTACGCCTCACCTCCGACGACCCGCAAGCTCGAACACTTGCAATGCTCGCGGCCAGCTCCGCTCGCCGATCTCCCTATTCTCGCCACGCGTGACACCGCGGCACTTGACAACAGCAGGTCCCGATCCGTACACGACCCACCCTCGCATATCGACCTCGCCCAAGCCAAACTACCCTTCCAACCCGATGCCCCTATTGAGCCTGCATCCGACCCCGCGACACCAGACCTCTTGCTCCCACTACTCGTCCCCACGCCTCCCAATCTGCCAGCGCCCGACTCCTACTAGTCCACCGAACGCCCACAGGTCCGCTCGCTCCACCTCTCTTTGCCTACACTAGCAATGTTGAACGTCCCCAAACTCCGACGACCGCACTTCCACAGCTACGAGCATCCAAACGTCATCTCGCTGCTGGTCCGTCCGCGCTCCCTCACTCCACGCCTGCACCTCTTCCCCGCGTTGCCGCGCCTCACCCACGACCTCTTGCTTGCCCACCACTATGCCAAAACACCACCCGATCCGCCGCACCCTTGCTGCTTGAGTCCCTCACCTAGCTTCGTCGGTTGTCTCCCTCGCCTATGTTGATGATCTTTGCTCTCCCCATTAGATGGCTTATTTGTATTTTTTTATTTTATATTATTTTACTCTATTTTTTTAATTTGCAATATTATTGTATAGGAAGGTGATTTTCATTTCATGAATATTCTAGGCATTATCCGTAGGGTTTTTCCCAAAATTGTTGTAATTATTAATTTGATCCGTAAGACATCGGATCAATTTTTTTAATTATATTAATTTTTGGGCATTTTGATTGTTAAGTCATTATAGTTATTAATTTGATCCGTAAGATTTCGGATCAGATTTTTAATTATTTTGAACTTTATGTTGTGATGTTTAGGGTTAAAATAACCGTTAATTTAACTCGTGAGACAATGGATTATTTTTTCGATTATTTTAATTCTCATTTGATGAATATCTTGATTGTTTATATATAATTGTTTGTCTTGGAAAAACACTAAAAAAACATAAAAATAAAAATAAAAAATCAAATCTTGCATCGGAGTGTGTTAGTAAATTAGGATTGCACTTTTAGATGATTTTTGGAATAAATTAGGATTGAATTTTTTAGATAAGACTCTTAAATAATGTTTGCACATTTTGATAATCTCATTTTTCTTTTAAAATAGTTTTCTAAGATAGGATAGGGTTTAAGTCAATTTAAACCCTAAAACATATTAGAAAATCATTCACTTTAGATAGTTTAATTAGGGTTTTTATTCCGAATTTTAATAAAAAATACAAAAAAAATACAAAAATATTAGGTGCATGTCAAATATTTTGCATGTTAGGTTCATTTAATTAGAAATAGCTTGTTAATAAAATTAGGTCAAATAGTTTAAATGCATGATTTATGATAAAGTTCTAGTTAAAAGAAAAATCCAAAAAATACTTGCTCTAGTGTGTGGAATTCATTTAGTGCAATTTATTCAAAGTTTAATAATGATTGAGCATCTATGTGATCACTCCATTGCATGATAGTAATTTAGGTTAAAATAAATCTAAACTGCCTGCAAAAACATTTTTGAAAATTAAAAAGAAATGGTACCGAAAGGGCATTAGAGAAATCTAGTGTGACCAAGTCCCCGTACCCTTAGTCTCTGGTTCGTATGGGTAAAATAATTCTCCCATTATTTTACTTAGGTGTCTTATTGACCTACCGTAAACCGATTAGTGGCGACTCCTAGATAATAATGATTTGCGTGTTAAATATTTGAACCTTAAGTCGCGAATTGATATGGGCTTGAGAGAGCCCGAGCTAGGTTTAAAGACTTAGTAGTCCATTAGCCTAAACTTAGGTGGTGCATTCGAAATTTAGGTTACGACACACGGAAATGTGGGTTTCGCCTAAAACTACCCTTGTAGAGACGGACTTGATAATTCCCTGTTTTGGCATTTTCTTGTTTCGAGTCTTCTGCGAGCAGCTTCACGGCAGTGCTTCGTTATCGAGGCTTTATCCCTGATGATACTCACATACAGCGGTGGCCTCAAATAACCACGGTATTACTCTGCTCCACAGGACATTTCTTTATTGGTAGATGAGTGGACATGAATAAATCATATTATATTTTTCTTTTCCGATCGTTTAAACAAACAAATTCTGCTACGCAAGAAATTTATTTAGCGAAAACTTTTCAAACAATGATATAGCTTCCTGAAATTAACAGTTCACATATAAAATGTAGCTAATAACTTACTTTCTACAAGAATTATATTTTTTTTATTCCTTCTCCTATGATTAGTTTGAAATTACATAAATGTCTTAAAAGATACCAACATTTTTAGGAAAATGATTTTCAAATTATTCAGTTTTTACAAAATAAACAAAACCTAAAAGCATTTGAACAATGGTCTCCTCATACTGGGCCGTTACAACTCTGAATTCTTCAGCCTCGACACTAGAGGCTCACCAAAATGGAACAGAAAAAAATGAAAGAGGAAATCTGGACAGCAACTGCTTGGCATGAACGAACAGCACATCAATGACACAATTAAACAATTCTACACACCAGGACATATGAACAGCAAGCACGCACAGAATAGACATAATCCGTAACACAGCACATCATACATCGGTACAAACACAACAACGTGACCACATCAACAACTCAATGCATACGAAGATGAACCAATCAGTAACACTACCCTGAAAGAAGTTGAAGGGGAGGACAAACACGAGAAGAAGAAAGAGGGAAATTCTCTGTATTTCTCTGAATTTACTAATTGTACAGAATTGATATTATATTACAAAGTATATGTAAAAGAAAAGGAAATGAAATAATCTTCCGATTGGATCCAATCTTGATTGATTCAATAATATCCTCATAATTTGATCCTTGCATAACTTTCCAATATTTTTGCGTATCTTCCAACACTCCCCCTCAAGCTAGCGGCTTGTAGATGTCCAAGACGCTAAGCTTGCTCAAGAGATACACATGTTGTCTTCGACATAAATGTTTGGTGAAGACATCCGCCGGTTGTTCTTCTGTTCCAATCCCCTGTGTCTTGATCATCCATTGCTGGATTTTCTCTCAAGTGAAATGACAGTCTACTTCTATATGCTTCGTTCTTTCATGCATAATAGGGTTAAATGCAAGTTTGACGGCCGCATCATTGTCGCATAATAACTTTGTTGGTCCTCTAACTAGTACTCCAAGATCCCGAAGATAACCTTCTCAACCACACTATTTCAAATGTGGTTTTGGCCATGGCTTGATATTCTGCCTCTGCTGAAAATAATGAAACAGTTGGTTATTTCTTCGTTTTCCACGAAAGTAAAGAATCCCCCAATTTAATACAAAAACCGGTTATGGATCTTCTGCTCATTGGACAGGTTGCATAGTTTGCATCACAGCATGCGGTCATCTTCATGTCACATTTCCTAGAAAGAAGAATTCCAAGTCTAGGACATTTCTTCAAGTACTTCACAACTTTTAGTGCCGCATTCATATGAGACTGCTTTGATTTGTTCATAAACTGACTGAGTATCTGCACGGCATAACTTATGTCTGGCCTGGTCATAGTTAATTATATGAGCTTCCCAACAAGTTTGTAATAGCCTAAAGGATCTCTAAGTACAAGATCAGCTTCTCGAGATAGTCCAGCATCATAATCGGCTGTAGTTAGTTTGATATTTTGCTCAATTGGTATTACAACTGGCTTACATCCCAACAATCTTGCTTCTGAAATAATTTACAATGCAAATTTCCTTTAGCTGAGAGAGATTCCTTGGTTTGATCCAGCAATTTTGATTCCAAGGAAATACTTTGGCGAGCCTAGATCTTTAATGTGGAAAGTAGAATGCAAGTATTCCTTAAGACCCTTGATAGCCATTTCATCATTGCCCATAATGAGTATATCATCTACATATATCATCAAATAGATAGATGACGTACCTTTAGTCCATGTAAAAACGGCATAATCAAATCTGGATTGTTGAAAACTAGCAGCTATTAGTGACTCAGCAAATTTTGTATACAACTGTCTGGAGGCTTGCTCGAGTCCATACAAAGATTTGCGGAGACGACATACTTTATTCTCCCATTGTCTCTGTAAATCATGTGGTACTTCCATATAGATCGCGTCGTCTAAATCTCCATGAAGGAAAGCAAATTAAACACCCATCTGATGTAATTACCAGTCTTGAAAAGCCGTGATCGAAAGAAATGAGAGAACTATGACGTCTTTGGCGACCGGGGAGAAAGTTTCATGATAGTTGAAACCTTCTCTCTCTGTGAAACCTTTAGCCACTAACCAAGCTTTGTATCTTTCAATCGATCCATCTGCCCTATATTTGATCATATATACCCGTTTGCATCTGATTGCCTTACGATGTGAGGGTATGGTAATAAGATCCCATGTTTGATTATCCATTAAGGCCTTCAATTCTGCCTCCTTGGCTTTCGCCATCATGGATCGGTGCTTGCCTCATCAAAGCTGGATGGTTCTCACTCTTCAGAAATGCAAGTGATGCAACATCTATGCTCCAAGGATAATTGATCGAAGGAAACATAAGAAGAAATGGGAAAAAGAATGCCTAGTGAATTCCTGACTCCATGTATGTAGTCTTTATTCTAGGTAGATGGCCACGTGACGCTACCGGAACGTCTAGGAGGATCATTCTCTAAAGATAAATGATTATCTAAAATTTCCACAGGAGGCGAATCTGAAAGTACCTCATCATCCTGCCTTGGATCTTTAACTTCCATTAAAGGTGTCATGTTGGTAGTCGATGTAGAAAATTCCCTTGTATCTGGCAATGAAGGAAGAAATATATATCCAAAATCTTCAATCTTGTCCTCTATAGAAGAAGTAGGAGAATGTCCTGTCTTAGTGTTGCCTTTTTCTTGAGTGGCAAATGGAAAAACAGTTTCTTGGAATAAAATGTCCCAGTTGACGGAAAATTCCCCTGTAGATGGATCAAAGACTCGGTATCCCTTCTGTAAAGTGGGATACCCATAAAAATGCATTGGCGAGCACAGGGACCCATCTTATCCTTAGGTCCTACGATTGTGGCATAGCATAGACAACCAAAGATTTTTAGGTGGTCCAGGTCTGGCTTCTTCTCAAAAAGCACCTTGAAAGGAGATTGTCCATCTAGAATCTTGGTCGGCATATGATTTATTAAATAAGCTACAGTCAATACACAATCCCCCCAAAAATTGTTTGGAATAGAGGCTTGAAATTTTAAAGCCCTTGCAACTTCCAACAGGTGACGGTGTTTCCGCTCCACCACTCCATTTTTTTATGGCGTATAAGTACATGAGCTCTCATGTAATATCCCCGTGAGGAAAGAAGGGAAGCACATTCATGATTGAAAAATTCTTTACCATTATATATCCTTATTCTTTGGACAATATTCCCAAACCGGGCTTTTGAGAGAAAGAAATGTCCTTAAATTGGACACAACTTGACCCTTAGATTGCATGAGAAAAATCCATGTGCCTCTTGAGTGATCATCCAAAATGGTAAAAAAGAATTGAGATCCATCATGGTCCCCAGACATCAATATATAGTAAGGAAAAAATATTTCTTGAGTGACTTTGGTTCAAAGGAAAGGGACTGTGCGATTTCTTTGCAAGTGGACAAATTTGACATTGAGGATAGGGAAAAAAAAGAACTATGGCCCAATCTAGAGTGCAAAAAGAAATTTCTATCATTGGTAGTCAAATTAAATAATGATTTTCTTATTACAAGGAAAATTATTAAGATTTTTGGGCAAGCTTTTCTAGAAAATAATCCTTCAGAGAGACTACCCCAACTCATCAGTTTCTCAATCGAAAGGGCCTGAAATAGACAGGTATCAGCATCAAAATAAACTCGACATGAATTTTCCTTACAGGCTCTAAACACTGAGATAAGATTAAATTGGAAGTTCGGACTATAAAGAACATTGGTGAGAACAATATGGGAGTTGAGGGTGACTGTCCCTGCTGTAGTAACATAAGCAATATTCCCATTTGGCAATTGCACAAATAATAGGATCATCTAATTCTTCATGAATAACAAAGAATAATTCTTTATCACATGCTATATGGTCACTAGCTCCCGAATTAATAATCCAGGTATTTCGAGATATAGTATTTGCCAGGCAATAAGAAATACCTATAAAATTGCTTCCTTTTTTTGGACATCCAATTTTTGTAAAGCCTGCATTAGTTACTAATATTCCCCATGTGTGATAGGTTGACTTGCCAAATTTGCTGATCTTGTAAGTTGATAGGTTGCTGTAGATATCTCCTTTCCCTTCTTGTCCTTTTCTCCAGGTCGGCCATGTAATTTCCAACAATTTTCATTTGTGTGGTGGGGCCGCTTGCAAAAATCACAAATTAATTTCCCTCTATTTTTAAAATTCTGCCCATATCCTTTGGAAAATTGAACATTGTTGGATCCCTTCAATCCGGATCCATCTCCACCGTCCAGATCAAACAAATGCCGCATGCCCTCAAGACCGTCAGATCGCTACGTTTGATCCTGGCTGTCCATTCCAGCCCCTTTAAGAGTTCATTAATCCGCAAACCCTAGCAATGGATCATAGCCCCTCTTCTTCTGTAGGGTTTTTTCTCTCTCGATCCTTGCCACCAGCACTAGAGCTTTGGTGGCCTTACTATCCGATGAGGCAAGCCGCTGGTTCTCCCCTTGCACCGCAAGCTGGAAGATCTGGCCGAGAGTGGGTGCTAGTTCCATGGCCAGTATCTGCAACTTGAATGTGAGGTAAGTGTCGTTGAGTATAAGCAGGAACCAAGTCACCTCCTCTTTGTCTTTCATCACTTTGTACTACTGAAGGGTCGTTTCGGGCCCTTCCAACTTTTCTTCAGCAGCTTCTAGTTCATTCCAGAGGGTTGAAAGCTTGTTGAAGCATGTCGCCATGGACATGTTTCCCTACTTGATTCACCGAGTGCTTGATGCAGTGAGAAAATTTTTGCCCAATCCAATTTTCCATACATTTCTCGGATGTTATCCCAAATAATTTTTTAATCTTATATGGATGGTAGACCGGCAACGATTTCTAGGCTGATGTAATTCCCTATCCATGTTCTAACCAATTGGTTGCATTTTTTCCACCGACGTCCCATTTTTTCGTCGATCAGGATCAGGATGGTCGCGTCGATAAAATCCTCTTTGTCTTTCGTGATTAGGGCTCGTCGAAACTCCTGCACCCAACTCGAATAATTTTCTGGCCTTGTGAGAGGGTGGCTAATGAGCCGCAACTCTGGTCCGTTGGTGGTGGAAACGTAGAGCGCGTTGCCAGGTTCTAGGTGACCCATGGCGGCCGCAAAGGGAATTGGCAAAAACCCAAGTGGGACTCCCCGGTAGTGATTTGCAGCTTGACTCGGATTGAATCTGCCCGGAAATCTCGCACTTGAATCACTTGATCCGCCTGTCTGCTCCAGGCCGATGGTTGAGCTTGCCCCACTGTTGGTTGGTAGGCCTCCATCAATCTACACGCTGCTCTGGTAGCCCGGTTGTGATGTAACTGGGTTTGTCCCCTGGATCCATGGATATGGCATCCACTAGTAAGGAAAGCCCGAGAAAGGTTGCCCTAGATTAAACTGTGCCAGAAAAGTTTGCCATTGCGCGTGTTGGGTGTGGATCTGGCTTTGACTGAGGTGCTGTTCAGCCATGGATGTACGATGGATGAATTTGGGCTGTACGAAGTCTATGGCATCGTGTCTCTTGCTAGTAGCTCGTCTGGGTTTGAGGTGAGAATTTCTGGTTTGTTCATACTGGAAAAAAAATCCTTCCCCTTCAAAGAATAGTGATTCCTTTGGTAACTCTCTTTGCAAGTTAGAGTTCCTCTAGGCAATCGAAATAGGAGTGGAAGCTATGTCAGAACCTTTAGCTGCTCTAATACCATGAAAGAAGTCGAAAGGGAGGACAAACACAAGAAGAAGAAAGAGGGAAATTCTCTGTATTTCTCTGTATTTACTCAATGTACAGAATTGATATTATATTACAAAGTATATATAAAAGAAAAGGAAATGAAAAAATCTACAGATTGGATCCGATCTTGATTGATTCAATAATATCCTCATGATTCGATCATTGCATAACTTTCCAATATTTCTGCGTATCTTCCAACTTGCCCACCCAAAATGAATGCGTATACACGCTGTTACAACTCTAAATTCTTCAGTCATAACACTAGGGGCTCACCAAAATAGAACAGAAAAAAAATGAAAGAGGAAATCTGGACAGCAACTGCTTGGCATGAATGAACAGCACATCAATGACACAATTGAACAATTCCACATACCAGGACATATGAACAGCAAGCATGCACAGAATAGACATAATCCGTAGCATAACACATTGGTACGAACACAACAAGGTGACCACATCAACAACTCAACGGATATGAAGATGAACCAATCAGTAACACTGCCCACCCAAAATGAATGTGTATGTGATGACTAGAGCAGCAGCTCAATGCTCTTGCAGCATGCACCCAAGATTCAAGATATTAGCATTCATTCAATATGCTTGCGATCTCAACATGTACAGAGAACAAACCCAGCAATATTTTTTCATAATATGTTTGCAGTTGGGCACAATAAACATAGATCAACATATTGTGAAGCATAAGAAGTAAATGTGCATGGATCGATTCATTTTCGTTCAAGATGCCCTCGGTCTAAGTTCTGGAATACTTAGATATCAGATTTATCTCATGTACACACTTGATATGCATCTAATCCGAGAATTTCAATAACAAATCCTAAAATGGATAGCTACTAACTTCTGAAAAGAAAGGAAAAAAATACAAGTAAAGTCTATACAACAAAACTAATGTATCGATCAAGCAAAGGGAAGCTCTCAATCAGAATCTGAATCGAAACACACACTGATCTAGTTCAGGAATTTTATCAAACAGGTGGTAGATATTTCTGTCAAAGGATCTAGATGCAGAAATAAGGAAGAGATCTTATCACAAAGAGGCAACTCAGCATGCTCAAGGTCATCAGGAAAGCCTCAAACGCGACCAGATTTCACGCTGGTGGAATTGAGTACTCGGTCTTTACCTTCAGCAGAAACAGAGTATGTGGATTTACCTTGACGAAGAGTAACATCTGACCGCGATTGGAGATCAAATCAGAGGAGTGAATCTTCAGGAGTTGTAGCACCAAACACTGGAACGGACTAAAGGAGGGAGATGGAGAATCAAGCACTTCGATGAAGTTAGCCTGAAAACGCAAGCGAAGAGAGCACTTCCTGTGGCTGCGAAGCTGGTGGTGTTGGGGAAGTGGCCTGCAATGACAATCGGTGACAGAGAGAGGGGTAAGGATGCATAGAGGAAATCGAGAGAGAATCACAACTGAACATGAGAATTCCTTCCCTATACTCTCTGCTTTAATCTCTGAGGTTCAAATGCGAAGAGACTATGGTGGTCGGCGATCAGAGACGAGTGGCGGCTACCGGTGGAGTGGAGGTGGCCGAGTATGAAGAGGGAATGGCGACCTAGAAGCTGCTGGAAAATGATGACGCGAGAGAGAATTCGCTGAGCTCTGTGTATGTGCGTCCTCTCTGTTCTATTCTACCCCGCCGAATGCATACGTATAAGATACGAATATGTGGAAGCGAGGCTGTAGTGAGATGGGCCCAATGTTTATTTAGTAATTTTTATTAGTTTCATATACTTCTTGTTTTTACATTAAAAAAAAAAGAAATTGCATGTTCGATTTGCCGAAAAAAATTCTGGCATCAACAAAAGGACTTCTATTTGTGTTTTTCTCAAAAGGAAAATTTATGAGAAAACTATTTTTGTATTGACAGGAGAAGAGATTCATTCAATTAGATATAGAGAAGTATCGTTTGTGACAAATAATTTTATGTACTCATTGGTTTATTGGTGGTGTAGTGCTCCATTGTAGTTAAGTAAACTTGCAAGATAGAACTTATAAACATTCCCGTATGGATTGAACCTTCTTTGCCACTTTTAAGATAAGTCGTGAATATGCTCAACAGCTATTTAGTCTCTATCATCTATAGATACAGATTGGTTGCAACCATTAATTTCAATATGGCCCCCGGCGGGGTCATCCCAATGCACGCACCCAGGCGGCTCGGAGGTCCTCATCATCCTCCGAGGGTAGATTTGTGCCGGGTTCATCTCGTCATCGGCAAACACCATCTACTTGAAGAACCTCAACAAAGGGGAAAGCATGATTTTCCCTCAGGGCTATTGCACTTCCAATTGAATGCTGGTAAAGGTCCAGCACTTGCCATACTAAGCTTCAACAGTCCGAGCCTTGGGCTTTGCTCTGTTCGCTAATAATTTTCCTTCTGAGTTGGTGGAGGCCACCACTTTCCTTGATGATGCCCAGGTTAAGAAGCTAAAGGGGGTTCTTGGTGGCACTGGCTAAGTGGCTAATTTCATTTTCGTCGAGAATCCATCCATTAACAATCACCACCTTTTCAAGCCTCTTCATTTTTTTTAACTTTATTTTATTTTATTTTTGGGTGAAGTATGAATATGACAGCAAAATGCTACATCGTAAATTGCATAGGCAAGATGATTTATAGATATTTACTTTGGAATTAATCCCACCATAGTCTGACTATCCACAAATAGCATTTCTCCTTTTTGCAGGCCCATTGTGATAATTAAAATTTTCGGAAGTTCAAATCATTGAAATACAAGCATTGAGACGCTTAGTATAGTTGGAAGCAAAATCCTCCAAGATTTATGGCCAAGAAGAGAACGTTTTACATGGCAAGTGTTTATAATGCTTGATAATTAAAAATAAACTAGGACAATAATACCAACCTCCTACTGTCACGTCCTGAACTCCAAGCGCATGCAAATCTCTCTATGGTCGATATAATTTTGCAACATCCAAGAACCATTGCCGATCCATTCATTTTATCAAGCATATGGAGGTGTAATCATAAACTCCAAACAACACAGAAATGGGATAGCAAACATAAGGTTATATTTTCACAAACCAAACATATTTTTACAGTAGCATTTATATACAAAAAGAGTCTAACACGACATGGTGTATTTCAAAAAGAAGAGCTTCTAAGCTATCTACGCTCAAGCTCCTCGTCTATGGGACCTAGTCTCTACCTACGACCTTGCCACACTCTTCAATAGATCAGGGTGAGTGATCACCCATTATCCAGATCAGACGGCAGATCCATCAATATCTGGCAGAAGCTACTAAGGCATCTATACTCCATTGCATGTAGTCCTCTGTTCCTTGCCTTTTCCACCCTCCATCTAAGAACCTGAAAAATTTAGCCCACTAAGGGGTGAGATCACATCTCAGCGAGTTCCTCCCCTAAATCTCAATTAGGAGAAGAGTACACTCTACATGCAATCTAATCACCTTCCCCATAACTCCCTTAACACCCGCATTTCTCTACATGTTAGTGTAAATCAAATCGTACTTAACAATATCGAGATCACATATCATATGAACATTTTAACATGTGTATATGTAAGGATATAAATATCAAAACAATTATACGGGTCTCCAATCACCAGACTAAATTATTATGGCACATCCCATACCACACAATTCCATCTCCAAATTAGGTTCCTCCCTTTCGATCATTCATACGTCTCAAATGATTTCAATATATTGGCCCCAACCAAAACAACAGATAGCAGTCTTCCGATATGACTGTGTATCGTCTCGTACCATCGAGCATGGCAACATCCACATCTAGACGACATTCTGATTAGGAGCATCGGTCCAGCCTCTACTGTGATCGGCATCCGTTGACTTGGGGCATTCCCGAAAGAGCATCGTCTAGCCCCAAAGGCTCATGATGGATTCTTATGTCATGTATGCATTCACCTAATATCACAATTCAATGATGAATTACATATTTCATTCACAACATCAATTAAGTAAATTTCCAACAATAAACACCTTGAGAACAGTTACAACTTACTATTGACCGGAATTGGCAGAAATTGTCAATTTGCGCACTTTCGAGTCTAAAACCAGAAACCAAGTCAAATGAGTTCAAAAAATTCTCAGACTTGAATATATTTTAAAGGACACCTGAATGAACATTTTTCATGAAGACACCGAGACCCAAGTCATTCTAAATTCGGCCTAGTAATTCATTCAATCCAGCACCAAAATCGGGTCCATTTCCAAAAGGTCTATATTCCAAAATTGGCTTAGTTTAGGGTCCAAAATAGGTCCGTTTGATCTGAAATTTAATTATATCAAACTAGAAGAGATAACAAATAACTTTCATGAAGAAATCACTTGGAAATTCAAACCCTAAGGGTCAGTAAAAGCCCTTAGAATCCCAACAGGTCGGGGCTTCCAATATACTCAAACTTTCTATTTAAAGATAACAAGAGCTAAAATATTTTTCTTTTAAATTCCCAAAAATCCTGAGAAAGATATATGTTATGATTGAAGATGTCTAAAACATTTCTTCAGAAGGAAATCACTTCAAATCATAATATATCTCAGTCTACAAAAATAGCCAACCGTAAGTGTCTAAAAATCAGTTCTGGAGAATAGCCCCTGTCTCTGGCTAAACTGTCCTCTAAAACACTAATTTGTTATTTAAACTAAAACTAAACTATTTCCAGGCTAATCTAGCCTTTCTAAACTGACATTAAACTATATTTAACATCATCTAAACCTTTCTTAGCTTATTTAAATTCCTAAACAAAGATACATAGCCCCTAATGAAGTCTTAGGAAAACAACTCACCTAACTAAGAAAACCCATGGTTGCACTTGTTGATTGAGCGGCAGCAGCCAAGCTGCGACCTCTAAGGATGCCCGAGTAGCTACGATCAGCTTGGAATAGGGTTAGGAAGCCCTCGACTCATGGCAGAGAGGGCTGGCTCTCGACCTGTGGAAGCCGAGGGTGAAGAACTTGCAACCGCAAGGGTGCGACTACAACACAGCAACGCCGGCTCACTTGTTGGTGGCTGGACAGCAACACAGGGGAAGGTTTTGGGTCCTTCGGTGGTAAAGTTTGGCTGCAACAAAGAAGGGGTGTACTGAGGTGCGGTTGCAACACCTACGGACGTAGCTGCAGAATTTTCGGTATAGAGAAATTGGAGTGGCGCCTGTTCGGGTGAGCTGTTGGCTTGCGGCGAAGGGGTTTAGTCCTCAAATGAATGCCAAGACAGAGAGAAGTGGAACATGAAGGGTAGTTCGGGTCGGGGATGGTTGCTGCTCCAACTTTGGTAGCACCGAAACAAGGGACTCCTCTATTTTCTTATTGTTGTTTTGAGCTGGTCGGCCGGGAGGAAGCCGAAACAGAGGACTACATTCGAAAATTTTCACCAATACTTCTCGTCGTCAATAATTCTTGGAAAGATGTAACAATATTTCTAAAATTAATTGTGACACCTTAAAGTTCTCAATTTCTTAAATCATAATAAATTTTGCAGTTGAATTCCTTCAAACGTAGTTTTAACGCAATCTAAACTATCAGGTAGTTTTTTGAAATTTTCGACGCGATTCACTCATGGTCGATTATTTCCGAGCCACAATGTAAATCTTCAACTCATTTTCTATCATTGATTATCGTGAAAATCTCAAGGTTTCATATACGAGCACAAGGTAGCAAAACGACAGAAAAATCGATTTAATGCCGATAGACAAGGATTTTGTAATTAAATTGAACCACCCATGCCTAATTACATACCTCGTCGCATCAACCTATTTTCGATCTCTGATAAATTTTTGACTATGTTGTAATGACCCTTGCAGACTAACATGATTGAGCAGTTGATTCCTAGTCAAATTCTCAAACCTGTTACATTAAAATCCCTTAATGGCTTCCCCAACTAGTCTAGTTATCTCATGAGTGATTGGCTCAGAGAATAGCACTATAGACACGTCGATGAAAAGCCTGATTTATTCAATTAAAAATAGAAGTAGAAAATCAAACTGTTACAACTCTTCCCCTCTTATAAAAATTTCATCTTCGAAATTTAAGTTGTTACATCTCTCAAATCAAAAATGTAAGGGTATTGTTGTTTCATTGCATCCTCACTTTCTCAAATTGCTCATTTCGTGCCGTGGTATTGCCAAATCACTTTGACCAACGAAATCGTCTTTGTACGTAGGACCTACTCTTTTTGATCCACAATTTGAATCGGCCTCTCTTCGTACGACACCCTATCCTCCACATCCAATTCTTCAAAATTCAAAATGTGGGTCGGGTCAGGTTTATACTTTCTTAGCATTGACACGTGGAAGACATTATAAACTTGAGCAAGTCTCGGTAACAACGCAAGGCGAAGTCCCTATTCTTTCTAGAATTTCAAAGGGACCTACATACCTGGGACTTAACATTCCTTTATTGTCGAAGTGTGAAGTACCCCTCATTGGCGACACCTTCAAGAAGACATGGTCACTAACTTGGAATTCCAATGGTTTTTACCACTTGTCAACGTAGCTTTTCTAGCAACTTTAAGCAGTCTTTAATCCGTTTCTGATAATTGTAACAACATCCACTAACTGCTGGACTAACTCTAGGCCGGTGATCTTTTGTTCCCCAACTTCATCCCAACACACCTTTGGTGTTCTACATGCCCGGCCATACAATACTTCAAAATGAGCCATCCGAATGCTCTGCTAGTAACTGTTGTTGTAGGCGAATTCGATGAGATGAAGTTGTTTTTTCCAATTTCCTTTAAAATCCAGTACACAAGCTCATAGCGTATCTTCGAGGGTTTGAATGGTCTTTTCAGATTGACCATTTGTCTGAGGATGATAAGTTGTATTGTATTGCAGCTTTGTTCCTAAGGTAGCCTGCAAACTTTTCCAAAATGCAGCTGTAAATCTCGAGTCTTGGTCTGAGGTGATTGTCACCGGTACTCCATGTAGACGGACAATCTGGCGAACATATAGCTCTACATGTCTGTCTAAATCGAGATCTTTCTATACTGCAATGAAATGAGCTGACTTTGTCAGTCTGTCAACTACTATCCAAATTGAATCATTACCCCTCCGAATCCTCAGTAGGCTTGTCACGAAATCCATCGTGATGTGCTCCCAATTCCACTCGAGGATCTCGAGAGGTTGCAAAAGTCCTCTCGGTTTACAGTGCTGAGCCTTTACTTGTTAACACGTCAAACATTTGGCGACATACTTGGCTATGTCTGTTTTCATACCGACCACCAATATTGTTAACATAGGTTTTGATACATCGTCGTACTGCTAGGATGCTAGGATGTATGCTGTAATTGCTACGATGTGCTTCCGATAGGATTTCCTTTTTAAGTTAGGCATCATCCAGTGCACACAATCGTCCTTTGAATCTCAACGTTCGGTTTTCTTAAATGTGGAAGACTGATTTTCTCTTCTCTACTTCCTCTTCTACAATTTTCTAGATCTGTGGGTCAGTCCATTGAAGTGTTTTAATTCTCCTCTGAAGTTCCCGTTTAATTTTGAGGGTAGCCATAAGATTGGAAAGGTGGCTTACCTCAAACTTGAAATCCAAATCTCTAATCTTCTCGATCAAAGCCCATTCCTTGAGCACCATCTGTGCTACAGAAGACTTTCGACTCAGCGCATCTGCGACTTTATTTGCCTTACTAGGGTAATACAAAATATCACAATCATAATCTTTCAAGAGTTATGTTCAACGATGCTGTCTCATGTTCAACTCCTTCTGAGAAAATAAATACTTGAGATTTTGATGGTCTGTAAAGATCTACTATCTTTCTCCACACAAATAATGTCTTCAAATCTTCAGAGTGAAGAAAAATGCTGCAAGTTCTAAGTCATGCATCGGGTAGTTCAATTCATAAGGTCTCAACTGATGGGACGCATATGCAACAACTCTACCATGTTGCATCAACACGCAATCCAATCCCCTGAACGACGCATCACTGTAGATCTCGTATCCTTCAGAACCAGAGGGTATGGTCAGCACAGATGCAGTGATCAGCTTTTGCTTGAATTCCTGAAAACTATCTTCACATTTGTCTGTCCATACGAACTTCTCTTCCTTCTTTAATAGGCAGGTCAACGGCAAAGCTAATGTTGAAAATCCTTCCACAAACCGTCTGTAGTATCCTGCTAACCCCAGAAAACTTTTGATCTCTGTTATTGTAGTCGGTCTCGGCCAATTAATCACTGCTTCTATCTTGCTTGGATCCACGGAGATTCCTTCTCCTGAAATCACATGTCCTAGGAAGGCAACACGAGTCAACCAAAACTCACAATTGCTAAACTTGGCATACAACTCGTGAGTCCTCAACGTTTGTAGTACCATTCTTAAATGTCCTTCATGTTCCTCTGAATTTCTAAAGTATACCAAGATATCATCGATGGCCAGGATCATGAACTGATCTAGGTATTCCTTAAAAACTCGATTCATCAAATCCATAAAAGCAGCTGGAGCGTTCATCAATCCAAACAACATAACTGTGAATTCATAATGACTGTATTGGGTATGAAACGTTAACTTTGGTATGTCCTTCTTTCTGATTCTCAGCTGATGGTACCCCGTCCTTAAGTCGATTTTAAAGAATATCGACAATCCTTATAACTGATCAAATAGGTCATCGATTATTAGCAATGGATACTTGTTCTTAATCGTTACCTAATTGAGTTGACGATAATTGATGCACAAACGCAACGTACCATCTTTCTTCTTAAAGAAGAGAACTGGTGCTCCCCACGGCGATGCACTGGGACGTATGAATCCTTTATCCAATAATTCCGTATATCGCACCTTCAAATCTTTTAACTCCGACAACGCCATCCGGTAAGGGCTACATGTTTTTGTTCCTAAAAAGTGTTTCTGGAACACTTTTTTGTTCTTTTGTTCCAGGAACACAAAAAGAGCAAAAAAAAGAAACAAAAAAAAACGAGCAAAAAAAAGAAACAAAAAAAAACTTACTTCTTGTTCCAGAAACAATTTTGAAGAAACGTTTCTTCTTCTCTCTCTTCTTCTTCTCTTCTTCTTTTCTTCTTTTTTTCTTCTTTTTTCTTTCGACGGCCACCTGCCTAGGCCATGGCCGGTGACCGGCCGTCAATGGCCGGCGACGCCGTCGAGGGTCGGCGACCTCGCCGGAGCGTCGCCGGCCCCCGGCGACGCCAAGCCTCGCCCGCGCCGGCGAGGCCGAGCCTTGCCTTGGCCGGGCGAGCTCGAGCTCGCCCGGATCCGGCGAGGCTGAGCGTCGCCGGCCACCGGGGAGGCTCGACCTCGCCGGATCGACGCGAGCTCGAGCTCGCCCAACCATGGCAAGGCTCGGCCTCGCCGGATCGGGCGAGCCGAGCTCGCCCGGCCCAAGGTGAGGCTCGGCATCGTTGTGTGCGGGCGAGGCCGAGCCTCACCCAACCACGGCGAGCCTCGCCGTGGCTGGGCGAGGCTACCCGGCCCCGTCGGCCGATCGCGGAGGCCGGCGATCAACCGAAAGAAGAAAAAATGAAAAATAAAGGAAAAAAAAGAAAAAGAAAATAAAAATATTAAAAAAATTAAAAGAAACAAAAAAAGAATAAAATTTACCAAACGTGTTTCTGTTCATTTTTTATTTCCAGAACAAGTTTACCAAATGCGTTTTTTTATTCAAAAATTGTTCCCCGGAACAGAAACACTTTTTTTTTTATTTCTATTCCCGGGAACAGAAAAAGAACATAAATAAGAACATGCAGGCCCTAAGGGGTCTTAGAGATTGGTTCCGTCCCTGGGGCTAATTCAATTACAAATTCGATCTCCCTTTCTGGCGGTAGATCTGACAATTCTTTTGGGAACACATCCATAAATTCTTGTACCACTGCAATATCTTCAACCTTCAACTTCTCGACTGTTGTGTCCATGACAGTCGCCAAGTAACTCTGACAACCCTCGTTTAACAACCGGATCGCCTCGACTGACGAGATTATGGAAATCGAAGGTCCTCCCCAACTTCCATTAAACTCGAAACTTTCACTCTCAAGTGGGTTGAACTGAATTGTTTTACGATAACAATCCATCTTAGCTCATTGCTTGATAAGCCAGTCCATGCCAATTATTACATTAAAATCATACATGGCTAGAACTAACAAGTCTATTCTTCCCTCTTGCTCAGCAATTACCAACTTGCAACGTGGACAACCTATTGTAGACAATACTCTATCCTTTAATGGCATCGATATACTAACAACTGATTCCAACAATTTAGGACTCAATCCTATTTACTTAATAAATTGGTCACCTAAAAATGAATGAGTTGCACCAGGGTAAAATAAAACGTATGCTGGATGATCATTCAGGGAAACAGTACTTGTGATCACATTCGGTGCGTCCTCTACGACCTCTGGTGATGGCATATGTCCTTCCTTGCGCTGAAGGTTTGCCTAGTATGCCCTACTATGCATTCGGGGGTGTGTACCCCCCGAGATGAGTGCTAAAGTGTTGACCGCTTTTTAAGAATTGATCTAGTTCTAATCTTATCGTCGATGTTTCCAATAATCAAATCTTTCGGATGACTTGACTTGTGCTTCCAATTTCTGTTGAATCTATCATCAGACGTTGTAGGTTTCTCACTAGCTTGCTCATCAACCTTTCCTTGTTGTTGAGGCTATTCATCTTATTTTGATTGTTTGCTATCTTGTCGTGCTTGAATTTTATTAGAAAAATGCTCTCCTTAATCATAATCTTCATAAGTTTGAGAGTTCTCATCAAAGCTCACATTGATAGACTCCTCCACTGTGCGAGATCTTTTATTGTAGACTCTAAAAGCCTTGCTTGTAGTTCAGTATCCTAGAAATATACCTTCATCTGATCTTTCATCGAACTTACTAGGCCGATCATTCACATTTCTCGAGATATAACATCTACAACCAAAAATTCTTAAGTATGAAATGATTGGTTTTTTTTCCTTTGAAAAACTCGTAGGGGGTCTTTTCTAAAGAGGGTCTAAAAAAAAATTGATTTATGATATAACAGGCTATTGAGACAGCTTGTCACGCCCCGATCCTTAGGCACGCGGACATCCCTTACCTTTGGTCGATTTTAAAATGCGATATCCCAGGACTACGTATCGCCAATCCTTTCATTTTCAATATGCACATACAGAAGCAGTTATAAATCCCCAGACAATAAAACAATGGGATAGAAAAGCAAGACCATAATTTTCATACTAAAATTCTCAACTACTCTTATACAAGCACCTCATAGTATATAATACAATACTATTCACAGGGGTCTGATCTGACATTTATCTACATATAGTCAAGGTTTGACAAAACGGGATAGGATCTCGGTTCTCATCTGGGTCGTACTCAGGATCCTCCTCATGGTCATCTTCTTCTCCAAAATCTTCATTCTCATCTAGTTCCACATTAGGGTTCTCCTCTTCAGATTCCTCCTCCTCAGGCTCCTCATCAGGGTCTTGAAATGGTTATTCAATAACCATTGAGACCATGTCTCAGCAAGTTCTACCCCCTAAGACTCAATTAGTAAACTAATACACCTTAGGGTTGCCTATGCACAACATGAGTCAGAAGACTTACCTTGGCCTCAGATTCCACCTGCATATTAACACAGATCAAATAGGCATCCAAGTAATCACATCACTGATCGAAGTATCGATTAAATCAACCTAATTGATTACACGCCAACAAGACCACTCACAGTCATTTCCATTCAATCAATCAATTCACAATATCAAAATGAACTAATAATCAATCGGCCCAGTCAATTACATGTCATCACGACCCATGCTTGGTCGGCACATTCAATACTATCTATACGCCCGACCATAGTTTAGGACTGCTCACTCTAAGCTGATAGAGTTAAGGTATATTGCTCTCGCTAAGCTGACATATCGCCCATAGACTGATATAGTATACCGGTATACTGCTCTCACTAAGCTGACATATCAGAGCCCGTAGGATGATATAGTATACCCCCGATGCTCACCAAAAGCTGTCAGATCCACTGATCCGATATAATAATATGCTCACCAGAAGCTGCCAGCCATACTTTTATAGTATGTCGAAAATAATATATGCTCACCAGAAGTTGCCAGCCATACTTTTATAGTATGTCGAAAATAATATATATGCTCACCAGAAGTTGCCAACCATACTTTTATAGTATGCCGAAAATAATATATATGCTCACCAGAAGCTGCCAGCCATACTTTTATAGTATGCCGAAAATAATCATTTAATCAAATCATCATTTTTATCCTTTCTGATAAAAATACCGTGTGTGGGCACACGATCGGCTTAGCCAAAATAATATAATTTCCTTTCCACAAATCCCACCATTATCTGTAGTCCACCAAAACACTTTTGGTGCTGTCAACCGACACCCGGTTATTTTCCAATTAATAATCAAAGATTATTCCATTAAAGAATAATTCTCAATTTCACAAATAATTCAATTTTGCACAAAATAAAGCTCAATTAAATAAACGAACTACACCACAACAATCAACACAAAATTCCAGTGACTGGCCATCCTAGTTGAATTTCCGGGAAATAAATAATTAAATAATTAATTTTAAAAAAATAAATAAATAAATACAATCAATTCAATTTAGCACAATATAAAGCTCAATTAAATAAACGGACTGCACCACGATCATCAGCATAAAATCCCGGTCACTGGCCATCCCAGTTGAATTTCCGGAAAATAAATAATTAAATAATTAATTTCGAAAGTTAATATTAAATTCCTAAAAATTCCACTTATGCCCGAATTGCCTAATTAACACCTGATAAGGGTCGGGAAAAATCCCAAGTAGCATTCAATAAATAGCACGGGCCATTCTCTAGTTAAGTACACTAACTATTTCACTAATATGCAATGCAATTAACTAATAATCGCTAATCCATTTTAATATAACCACTTCATTACATTTAACTAACACTAATCAATATTTAAGCATAATTAGCAAACTAAGAAGGCATTAGTGAGTAAAACTCACTTGGCAAAGCGAAGATCGGAACACTACAATGACGACGTAATGGCGGCCGAATTCCAACCCTTTGGCAACGTTGACGGACACTCGCGGGCTTGGACCGAGCCTTAAACTTGAGGTTGGGCCTATTGAAAATGGACTGAACCAAGTGGGCTTCGCTAAACTGGGCTTCTAAAATTTTAGCAAGCTGATGGGCTTGATCCACTAGGGCTGGACTGAGCTGAAATTGGGCTGAAATCGCATGGGCTGGAGACTTCAAATGGCAGGCTTCCGGGCCAACTGGACTAAGACTTTGCTGGGCTTGAAGATGACATTCACATGGGCTGGCCTGACTTCTTCACTGGGTTGAAATCGTATGAAGATGGGCTGAAGACACGGGCCTAGCTGCTGGGCTGAATTCTGGTCTAACTTGCGGCCTAAAGAAATTCACTAGGCTGGAATTGAGCCAAGATGCCGCATGGAGCTGGGCTGCAATTTACGTGGACTTCAAGTGGCCTAGCTGCTGGGCCGAACAAGGGAATCAGCAAGGGACGCTAGGCTGAACAACTGCTGTAGAGATGGGCTTCGCTGGCTTCGTGGGTGCTGGGCTTGATCACAAATGGGCCGAGCAGCGTGAGAAGAGGACGCGGACGAAGACGAGGAAGAGAGAGCTGCTTCGGTCGCTTGACTCGCTGGGGAAGAGGGACGCTGGCACGCGGCAGCTTGGTCGCTGCTTGTCTTCATGGCAGAGGAGCAGCAGCGAAGGAGATCGGCAGCTAAGGCGGTCAACAACTAGGGAGATGGAGCTGCTTCGTTGACCTGGGGAAGACAAGCTGAAGTGGAGCTGCAGCGTCGACGTGGAGTTGCTGCTGGGAAATCGGTGGCTTCGATGGGACGATGATGCTGCTTCGTTTGCTGGCTTCGTGCAGCTGAAGATGAAGACACGTGGATGGCCGATTGAAACCGCTGGCGTGGATCGAAGCTGCTGGAGCTGCCCTCGGTTGAAGACGCTGGGCGAGAGGAGGCTTCATGGGGGTTGAACGCGTGGACGGCTATCGGAGAAGACCACGCGTTGGAGAAGCTGCAAGATGGAGGGTCATCGGTTGCTTCGGTCAATAAAAGGCCTTCGGTGGATGATGCTGTTGACCGAAGGGAGACAAGGTTTGCCGGAGGGTGCTCGAGAGTGGGCTTCTCGATTCTTTTTGTGCGGCCAAACTGAAGATTCGAAGGAGGAAGAAAAAGAATCATAACAGAAGCACCGAGTGGATAGGGGAGTCGGCCAGCGTGCGAAGGAAGATGGGGACAAACAAAGTCAAACATGGTTATCTCTTCCATTGATTGCTTGTCCCCTAAAAACCTTCAAGTTTATCCCTTGGTCCCCCAACAATTCTTTCTTGAATACAATTTCACCATTTATTCCAAATTAAAGCCAAAAATGCAGCGCTTATTCCAATTTCGAATTTCCTTAATTTTTGGCTCTAATTTCTTCATTCGATTCTCCAAATCAACGTCCAATTTTGCTGAAGAAAAATCTCGAACAATTTTCTGCAAGTCCTCAATACCCAAAGGCTCGGCTTGGAAGTCAAAACTCGCTTAAATTTGGCGCGTACGAATTTCCGTTAATTTTCTACGACGTCCAGACCGATTTTCTGTAAAACTCTCGGAATCTCTGAAAATTTCTCGGAAAGACAAGACGACGTCCTATAAATGAACCGTGACATGCTCAAACGTCCGTTTCCCGAAACCAAATTTAGTTTAATGGTTAAAATCGGCCAAACGCGATTTTAGTCTGATCCGACCTATTGAGTAGCTTTTAGGGATTTTACCGCGGTTATATCCCTTAACGACTTCACCCAATAGATTTGTTAACTCGTGAGTGATCAGCTCAAAGAAAAAGGACCATCAACGCGTCGACGAGATGTCCATTTCATATATTCGGGACGGGGTCAAAATTCGGGATGTCACACAACTTCTACCCAAAAGTGAGATACAATTTTACTTTCTATAAGAAGGGTTCTTGCCATATCTTGCAAGGACCTATTTTTCCTCTCTACAACACCATTCTGCTCAGGTGTATAGGGAGTCGAAAAATGATGCTCAAAACTATTTTCTTCAAAGAAGTTTTGAAAACTTTAATTTTCAAACTCTCCCCCATGATCAGTTTTAATGCAAGAGATGGATTATCCTTTTTCATTTTGAATCATTTTGGAAAACTTCAAAAAACAGAAAAGTGCTTCATGCTTGTGTGCAAGAAAGAAAACTCAAGTGTACCTTGTGTAGTCATCAACTATTACTAAGCAGTACCTTTTACCTCCCAGACTCTACGTTCTTATGGATTCAAAGATATCCATATAAAGAAACTGCAAAGCTTTGTTAGTGCTAACAATGTTAATGGGTTTGAAAGAGTTTCTCACCTATTATCCTAAGGCATAGATTGAGGAAACTTCAAATCTTTCAAATTTAAGATCTGGTAATCCTCATACTAATTTCTTTGAGGAGAGCTTCGCTATTTGTTTAGTGCTTATATGTCCAAGCTTCCTATGCCAAAGATCTTTTCTTCCTTGATAGAGACCAGACACTAAAAGTCATCAGTAGTTATATATGATATATAGATATTTTCGTGTCTTCTTCCAATAAAAGACTACTTCAAATCTTTACTTGTGCCTGAACATTTGTTTTCTTGAAAGCATATTTTGTATCTGGCATCACATAGCTAGCTGATGCTGATAAGATTATAGTTTAGTCCTTTGACAAGAGATACATCTCTTATCATCAAATTTCCAATTTCAACAGTTCCTTTGCCAATGATTTTCCCTTTATTGTTTCCTCCAAAGGAAACACTTCCTCCAATAATTCTCGTGAGCTCAATAAACTTACTCGAGTCACCGATCATATGTCTTGAGCAATCGCTATCAAGATACCACTTGTTTTTCATTTTGTTTGGTACCTGCAAGAATTAAGACAAATTCATGTCTTCTTTGGTACCCATATTTGTTTGGGTCCTCTTTGGTTAGAAGGATCGGCCATGCTTAGAAAGTTCCTCCGAATTGGCTTCCAACCTTTGGAACAGTCATTTTCATAATGATCATGACATCCATAGATTGAACATTTAAGGAAGCTTTTACCAACAAGCTTTACAAACTTTTTATTAAGATGATTTTCGTAAAAAAACTTTTGGTGGTTTTTGATTCTTCCTCTTTTTGTGAGTCAGAAAATCATTTTCCAAAACCTTTTTGTTTTTACATCCAAGTCCTAATTTATTATAATACGGGATTTGGATGACAAAATGTGCTCCAAAGTTTTTGAACCAATCGAAAACCTTTTTGCAATATTTGAAATTTCCTTTTGAAAGAATCATTTTCTTTTAAAACATGTTGACAGCTAAATTTTACCATTTTATTTAGGACTTAATTGCATACAAAAAATTAGGAATTAATTGTTAAAAAAAAGGGAAAAAAAGAAAGAAAAGTTTTTTTATATTTTATTAAAAGATATTGTGTTTTCATTGTTACACAGAGTATTAAATGGTCTTTATTTTTCCAAAATTGTCATAAAAAAGTATAAAAAAATTCATTAAAAAGTATAAGAAAAATCAAATGAGGCCATGTAGAAGGTTTCCTTCGTGCGTGGGCTCGCCCACCTATCTCTTTTCCTTTTCTCTCTCTCTCTCTCTCTCTTTTTTTTGCACTTGGGCTAGCCCATCTCCTTTTATTTCGACCCGGCCCATGTGCAGATCATCTTCCTCCCCTCACACCAACCACGCTCCTGCAAAAGAAGGAGAAAAGAGGAGAGTACAAACAGAGGAGTAGAAGATCCAGGGTCGGAGATCAAGCGGCCGTGACAGGCTAGTGGTGGTAGAAGCCGTGGGCGCCTGTCGTTGGCTGGGCTTAAAAGGAAGAAAGCAAAGAGAAGATGGGGGTTCTCAGCTGGTTCTTTGGTTCAAGCGAAGGAGGGAGAGCTAGAGAGAGTTGGAGTGTGAGAGAGTGAGCCAAGGGAAGAGGGAGCTTAAGAAAGTGGCTGGCTGTCGTTGGAGATCCGTCCACTAGCCCCTGTCCACCACGGCCTTTCCCTAAACCAGGTAGGTCTTCCCCGCGAGCGTCAGTGACTCATTTGTTTTGGGGGGCGTTGGGTAGGACCTCGCGGCCAACGAAGTCGGTGCGAGTTTCGGTCCCATCAGTCCTCCGTGAAACTTACTGTGTGATCTAGTATGCATGCTAGGAAGTTAGGTTTGTGTCCGAACCCCCATTGAGTTTGAAATCCCTTGTTTGGTAGCGCATGCCAAGTGCTCGTGAAAATGTTTCAGTCGGATCCGCGACCACCTCCTCCAGCTTTGGTTTGCTTCTGAAGTACTGGTTATCGTCTCATTTTTTGGATTGAGGCCCGGTTTGTGTGAGTCTCGACCCCGTCCATGTGGTGCTATGGTGTGTATTCGTTTTGTGCACCAATTGGTAAATATTTCGGTGGGTTTAGGGTCTCGGTTGATCTCATGTCCTTTTTTCGGCTGATGCCCACTAAGTGTTCGTTAAAATGTCTGACTGAGCTTGTGTGCATTTTCTTTGATTTACGTTTGCCTCTGTACATCGGCTTGTCCATGAGGTAGTGGCTGGCATGCGTCGATGGCATACACCTATATAGAAAATTAAATGTTTAGAAATTCCATGTTTGCATGTATTCTATGTAGCACGGACACGGCGACACGGACACGCAATACGACACGACACGACACGCGACACGTCATTTCTCAAAAAGTAGAGAATTTCGACACGTTCCGACATGTTAAATATTAAATAAATATTTTTATTTTTAATTAATTTGATTCAAATTCACAAATAAATAAATAAAGAGTTTATAATGAATTTATGCTAATAATATTAATAAATCTGACATTTTTTTTATTTCATTATCCTAAATTTACATTTATTTTTCAAAATCCCCCTCCCCCTAAATTTACTTTTATTTTTTAATCTCCTTTATTTATTTTTCTGATTAAAAAAAATTCCCATTAGAGTCCACTCAACTCTCTTCTTTTCCTTATCTATTTCCCCCACCCCAAAATTTATTTTCCTTTCCCTCCCCAGTCCCCACCATCATCCATTCCCCCCACCCAAATTTATTTTTTTCCTTTCCCTCCCACAATCGTCCATTTCCCCCCATCTGTCCGTCACTTTCCCTCCCCCCAAAATAGATACCCATAGACCCCTACTTTTTTAATTACTTTTGAGTTCCTCAGAAACCCTAGCTCCTTTACTCCTCCTCCTCGCCGCTCGCGACCCTTCCTCTTCTCCTCCTCCCTCCTTGCCGCTCGCCACACGACCCCCTTCCTCGCTGCTCGCCGCTCGCCGCTCGCTGCTCCTCGCCGCACGCACGACCCCCTTCCTCGCCGCTCGCCGCACGACTGCCTTCCTCTCCTCTTCCTCTCACCTTTGGTCCTTTCTCCCTCGCAGCTGTAGCCTCGTCGGATCCGTCGCAGCATCACAGGGTCGGCCCTCGCCTCAGTCTACGGTCGGCCGTCTCTCACCGTCGCTCGCGGTCTACTCCCTCCTGGACACGCGTGTCGAAACGTGTCGGGCAAAGGTTGACCACGTGTCTGAAAACCCGACACGCGTTGACCGCGTGTCCGACCATGTCCGAGCGTGTCGACGTGTCCAACACGCTCCGACACGTGTCGGACACGACACAGAAGCACGGACAGCGTGTCCGTGCTTCATAGCATGTATTTGGATAATAAATCATTTAAAATAATTATGTATTCATATAAGGCTTTATTTTGAAGTATCTAAAAAATTAAGACTGATTTTGAGGTACACTATTAAGTTGATGGAACAGATTCATGCATCTGAGCTATATAAAGAAAAATTAAATATTTGAAAAAGATTGCGCATATTTTGGTAATAAAATAATTGTTTATATAACAGTTAGATTCTATTTTGAAATCCTTGGACGCTGAATGTTTAAGCTGATTTTAAAAATAAAAAAAAAAGAAAGAAATTCTGCATCTAAATTATAAAACATAAAGCTTAAAAAAACTAATTTTCAAAAAGTTATATTCCAAGATTGAGCATATTTTGGTGTAGAATGTCAAAAAAAAAAAGGATTGTTTACATATGTGTAGATTCAATTATAGATTTAAATTGATCAAAACATTCCATAAATAGATCTTTGCTAACAAGGTAGCAAAACATAATGCATAGTAATTGTTCAAAAACTTTGAGGAAATACATTTAGTATTGCATTGACCCCCCTACAAATAACCAACCATAATGAAGACATACACTCTCAAATCAAATTTGTCAATCACGTGATCACGTCCAATAATTATGCCTCACTCCCAAATGCTCTCGGGATGAAAGATGCTTGGTCCATAAGTGGATTTAACCATTTGGTATAGTAGGGGAAGCTGTAGTACTAAGAATAAAGCCACGGGGATAGAGGTCAGCAAAATAATGGGAATGAGAACCCACTCCAGTCTCTTATCCAGCACAATTGTGAGAGTTGCAGCGAAGGCCACCAGCATGAAAGCCAAGGAGAGGAAGAGAAAAACAAGGCCCATAATGATCTTCTTAGGCAACGATTCAAGAAAATCTTGCGGCTCATACCGTGAAGTTAAGATGGCTAGGAATAGCAAAATGGCCGTAACAGAGGATAGCAAACCTAATGCATCCGAAATTGCAAAAATGAGGAGGGAGTCCTTTCCTAACAACAATGGGACTCCAGTCTTGTCGTTATTGCCTCCAGGCATAGTGAAAGCAGCAGCAAACAATACTGTGGCAATTAGAGTTGAGACAAGCATACATGAATTTGTTGTGTCCTTCACCCACTTCTCTCCTTTCTCAAACAAATCTTTGTGGTTCTCCACGAATGCATTCAAACATGGCATCCGCTCGCCTTGGGTTGTCGATATGTAGCCGGCTTTCATGTAAGGGATAACCCAGCTTTCCACAGCCTATGCATAAAACTCACAAATAGGAGTTTCGATAAGTGGATAAAGTATTGAAAATTTTCAAAAAACAAACGAGGGAACATATCAAGGAGATTAAGACTTATCCAACATTTGATGCAAAATTGCTTAAAGGTCAAGTCACATGTTTATATCTAGATCATGTCGAAAGATAAGCACAAAAAGAAAAGAAAAAGAAAAGGAAACTTCTTATTATGAAGAAAGTAATTAATATCGATAATAGATTCAATCTGATAGCGAGAGGATCGAAATTTAAGACCACACTTAAAATTTTCCTCTGAAATATTTTAATGTGAGTCCAAAAGTGAAGAAGGCATAACTAGATTGAAGAGAGAGAAAAATTACATTGAAGAGAAGGATATTTTGGTCAGTTAATTAAAAAAAAAAAAAGGAGTGTCAAAACAAAGATAAGGAGTGGAATAGCATGTCCCTATGATAATTGCCATTAAACGTGGTTATTAAATACTTGAAAATAAAGATACTTACCTTATACCATTGGATTTCTCTTTGCAAATTAAAAGCTGATCCGACCATGTTATTTACAGCATTGAAACCAGGGCGGCGGCACGATGCTACTGCAACCATAAGCTTTGCTGAATCTTGCGTTGGAGGTCTTGGGACTAACGACAAGTCGCCGGTCGAGCTTAACTTCAAAAAGAGTCCGAGAGTCCTTTCTTGGCGAAACTCCACCGCATGTGTCGGCAAACTCCTACCATAAGGCCTAACCCAATTAAGCTCCGGGAAAAATTGAATACAGAGCTTCACGATTTCACTGATTCCCTTGATTGTAGCTTGAAACAGCAAGTCCCCCTCTCCGAAAAATTTGGTGATCTCGGTAGTACTCATAGAAGAGATCGCCATGCAAACTTGTTTTGCCAACTCGACTGCCGCCACGTTTCTCAGCTTCTTCTCATGAACTCTCTTGATTATAGGAACTACAAAAAGTCAAAAATAAAAGGAAAGAGAAAATGAAAAACGAAGGGCCGGCAATTGGACTAAGAAAAAAGTTCTCCAGCTCTGGGTCCCAATTTTTTTTTTTTTAGACACCAAATTGCATCTAACAACAGTTTACTAATTGTCATAATTTCCCACATTTAGAGCTTGGGTTGGCGGGTGATTGGGAAAACGATCTCATTCTTTTTTATTCTTTAATCTTTTAGGAGAGCTATTTTGAATTTTTTTTTCCTCCTTTGGGATTCAGTCCTCAAATGCAAACAGTGAGTTTGTATCATGTCTGGATGAAAACAGAGTTGGATGTGAAGAAAGTAGAAGCGATTAGAGGATAACTGAAGAAAGTGATGATTCGAAGTTCTGTCGGTATCTTCCTTGAAGTTCAAACGAGCTTTCATAATGTTAATCATATTTAAGAGAACATAATTATAAGAGATAACCTAATAGAACAACTCTGAAAATAATCACGCTAATTACATTGTCTAGCTAGAGTAAATCATAGTAGTCTTTGCCTTTATAGGAATATTTTAGACAATATTAGTCAAATATGCATAGCAGCAAGTAATAAAAAAAAAAATCATATCAATCGTACAAACCGTTTAATTTGATAAAAATACGCAACGACTATTCTGTTTCCCTTTTTGTTCTTTGACAAAAATAGAAGAATTAGGGACAAGGCTAAAGGGTATTTCAGGGGCATACAAAAGTTGCGTGAAGATGACAAGTGTAACTACAGGCAAAGTTGTGAATAAGTTTTGGGAACTATAGGATCTTTTGTAGTGGTCAGGTGGTGTTTGGGCTAATTTTCACGTACTTCAAGCAGTCCACCTTTTCAGGTAATCTTAAGAGTGCATTCTTCCATATTGGCCTATGTATTCAGGATCTTATTTTCTGGAGTGCTTCCAACAAATCTGAAATATAAGATTATAAGAAGAGGAGAAAACTCCTTTATTATCTAACAAACAGCTTGTTGGTATAGGATATATCACTTGGGGTGGAATTCTGGGATGCACGATTTTGTTGGGACCCACGAAATATTCTCCCACTATCATGGTCTTCTATCAAAAGCCCTCCCAAACGAATTATTTTGATTTTTACTACCTGTTCCTATTCCTAATCTTCACACCAAAAGTTGCCAAATAAAAGTGTAAATTTACTATGTTAAATGCGATTAAATGATACGCTCATGCCTTCATCTATTGTAACTTTATTCACGCCAGGGGCTTGCCCCCAGTCCCATTTCCAATTCCCGCACCCTCTCTACATCTTCTTTCATGTTGTATTGAGATGAAGTAGCAGCCATAGAAAATAATACTTAGGCTTTAGGCACTTCACCCATAATGGAGGAAACAAATGCATTTGGGTTCATTGTTCTTATTTTTCCAGAAAGATTTACATGCTTGATAGAGATGATGAAGCGAACATGATTTCACCAATCAAGATTGAAGGAGAAGTCCTATGTTTACGTAAACCTTATACCATATCTTATGCTTAGATCATTTAGCCATATGAAAGAAATTCCTAGGTTATCATCAAATCTCACCTCAATTTACAATTTCACGATTCTTGTAATTAGAATTTGGTGAATATCGGAAATCTTTCAAAATTTAAAAATATTAACACAGAAAATCATATATAACTTTGTTTGAGTTTGAATACTTTTGTGAAGGATTTTTATTAGGTTCATCGACGATGTAAAGAATAAGTTACATATTCATTGTTGGTTGACAAGGAAAAATTGAATTACAAAACTAACTTCAGCATACATGTCACTCATTTGATGATAAATGTGTAATGATTTTTTATGCATGCAAAGGGCCTAACACAAATTCTTTTCCAAATTATGGCAAAGAACTAAGTAGGAGCTTTTTTCTACTTATAAAAAAAGTCAAAAACAAACAAGCCATAGACTTTTAATAGGAGAGAGAGGGACAAAGATAGAGATGGTATCTTGATAAAATGGAAGCGTACCTACAATTTTGGCAGCATTCCAAAGTGACCTTAAAAGAGATTGAAGCGCCGCATCAGGTTGTGAAGAAAACTTGGTCACTGGATATGAAGTCATTATAAGATCTCGTAATTTGTTTGTTATGTTGTCTCAAAAGCAATCAAGTTATACAATATTTATGCACTTGGTCGAATCATATATGGTTCCTAAGGGATAGCCGATCCATAAAAAAATAGTTCAATTTCAGGCCAATATTAAAGAAAAACTAGGTCAAGGCACCATAATACAAAGAAACAATCATTTCCAGTTTCATTTGCTAGTATGGAGGAAGTCAATCTGAGAAGATTGACCTAAAGTTCAATATCATGAAAGATCTAAGATAACGCCCAACAGCAAAAATGCATAGCCACCCCGATCCAGATTTTTATCCGTTGGTTTGTAGTTCAAGTCCACCGGAATACCTTCAGTTCGTAAACAAAAGAGCAGATGATGAGCTAGGTGTGATCATTTTGAAGGGAATCAATAATGAAGGGATGCGAGTGTAGGAATTACGGACATTTGTATATCAATACTTCCAAAACACTGAGCTTGGTTCCACTGCGAAAGTGAGATGTCGTCATCGCTAACACAAACAGTATAGAACGGTCTTCACGCTTTGTACCTTTCATGGTCATTAAGTGAGGATACCACTCGAGTAGATAAAGGGTGATATCTATCTGAGTTCACCAGCAAAGTTGATCAGGAAGATAAGCCAAATCTAGAATGAAGGAAAAACATATGGAATTGAGATAAGGAGTGATGGTGATCTTACCATGATGACCAACGTAGGTGTCACGCCCCGATCCTCAGGCATGCGCACATCCCTTAACTTTTGGTCGATTTTAAATTGTGATATCCCAGGACTATGTATCGCCGACCCTTTCATTTATATATGCACATGCGGAAGCGGTTATAAATCCCCAAATAATAAAACAATGAGATATACAAGTAGGACTAGGAAATTGAACCTGAAAACCACACCATTGCAATCATATACAAGCCATACTAAAACGATTGGTTTCTACTCAAATTGACTTTATAACAATCGTCATCAGGATCCTACTCTGGATCATCACCAGGGATCTCCTCGTCAGATTTCTCCTCCTTAGGCTCCTCATCCAGGTCCTGAAATGGTTATTCAATAACCACTGAGACAACGTCTCAGCAAGTTCTACCCTCTAAGACCCGATTAGTAAACTAATACACCTTAGGGCTGCTTATGCACAACATGAGTCAGAGGACTTACCTTGGCCTCAGATTTCCACCTGCATATTAGCACAAATCATACAGGCACCCAAGCAATCATACTATAGATCGAAGCATCGATCTAATCGACCTAGTCGATTACACACCAAGAAGACCCCTCACGGTCATCTCTATTCAATCATTCAATTCACAACATTAAACCAAGGCAATGAATCACATCAAGTCACTCTCAGATCGAATCATCGATCAATCGACCTAGTCGATTACAAGTCATCCAAATTATCTCTTGATCAACCCTTTATCATACCGTACTGTCTCAAGATGATCTATAGGATTATCGAGCCGGTATATCATACCGTACTGTCTCAAGATAATTTGTAGAGTCACCGAGCCGGTAGATCATACCGTCCTGTCTCAAGATGCTCCGTGGAGTCATCGAGCCGGTATACACACAATTTATCATACCGTCCTATCTCAAGATGCTCCATAGAGTCATCGAGCCGGTATACACACAATTTATCATACCGTCCTATCTCAAGATGCTCCATAGAGTCATCGAGCCGGTATACACACAATTTATCATACCGTCTTTGTCTCCGGATGCTCGTAGAGTCATCGAGCCGGTAGATCATATCATTCCAAGCAAATAATCAAATAACCAGTTTTTCTCATTTCCGATAAAATGCCATGAGCTTGATTGGCCTTAGCCAAAACATAATAATTTCCTTTTTATAAATTCCATCATTTTCTGTAGCCCACTCAGATCTTTTCGGCATTATCAACCGAAGCCCAGTTCTTTTTCAATTAATAACCAAATATTATTCAATTAAAGAATAATTCATTCTTTTACAAATAATTCAATTTAGCATGAAATAGGGCTCAATTAAATAAACGGACTGCGCCACGACAATCAGCATAAAATTCCGGTCTTTGGCCATCCGGTTGAATTTCCGGAAAATAAATAATTAAATAATTAATTTCGAAAATTAAATAAATAAATACAATAAATTCAATTTAGCACAATACAAAGCTCAATTAAATAAACGGTCTGTGCCACCATCATCAGCATAAAATCCCGGTCACTGGCCATCCCAGTTGAATTTCCGGAAAATAAATAATTAAATAATTAATTTCGAAAATTAATATTTAATTCCTAAAAATACCACCTAGGCCCGAATCGCTTAATTAACACCCGATAAGGGACGGGAAAAATCCCAAGAAGCATCCAATAAATAATAGGACATGTTTACTAGCTAAATGCACAATCAATTTAATTAACACGCATCAATGAGTCTTTAATTTAATTACTTTAATCTAATATATCCACCTAATTGCAAATAATTAAATCTAATCAACCTTAAGCATAATTAGCAAACTAATAAAGCATTAGTGAGTAAAACTCACTTGATAAACGCGAAGACCGGATCACCACACGGCAATGCGACGGCGGCCGAAATCGGGCTCGCGACGACAATCACGGCTTGGAACCGGACCTTAAACCAAAGATGGGTTGAACTGAATAAGCTGTTGGGCCCAAAACTTGGCTGAGTTGGGCTGGACTAAACAGCTGAACTTTTCGTGGGCTTGAAATGGCCCAACTGCTGGGCTTCAATACAACCGAAGATGGGCTTCGAATGTTGGGTGGAAGAACTCAATTTATGGGCTGAACTACTCGAGCAAACTGGGCTGCTGAGCTCCAAATGGCCGCTGGACGTGGGCTGTACGTTGGGCTGACTTGCGAGATGTTGAGCTCACGGATGCTGGGCCGAAGACACTCGAACGAAGGGCAGCAGCTTCGGTCTTCGTGGCGGCTGAAGCAGCGAACTAGAGCAGAACGTGGACGAAGCTGGCTGGCGCAGGGTCAACAAACGGTTTCGTTGGGCTTAAATTTCAGTGGAGGTGTTGACTGAGCAAGGAGGAGCTCGAATACGTGGGTGGCAGCAGGCAGTGGACGTGTGGCTTCGGTGATTTGCTGGCGGTTGAAGACACACGGAGAGGACGTAGCTGCTTCGGTGGAATTCACGTGGCCGTGAGGAGGAGAGAAGCAACAACGTCCGCGAACTGAGGAAGCTGGACGATGGCCGCGACTTCGATTGAAGGAGGAAGCGGCTGTGGACGCGTGGAGAAGCTGAGTGGGTCGACGATGGGGCTTTGTGCATGGGTTGTTGACCGAAGGAGCTTCTTTCGGTGGCTGATGGCTTCAACGTGGCAGCTGCAGCGGTCTTCATTGATCTTCAGAGCTGGACTACGCGCGAAGGAGCTGCGGTCAACAAGATGGAGAGCTGGGCTTCGATCGTGGCAGGTAGTTGCGGTAGCTTTGCAAGAAAGAAAAATGAAAGGAGAAGGGGCAGAATGGTTCGGTTCACTGAGAAGAACGAAAGCAAGGCAGAAGCAGTAAGTGTCGTAGGAAGGGAAGAGAGGAGGGAGAGAGCAAGGAGATAGGGATGAAAGGAAAACCGGTTTCTCTTTTTGGAGACCATTCCCTTCAATCTTATCCCTTTGTTCCTCATATGGCCCACCAAACCTTAGCTGGCTTGCTCAGCACTCTTTCAAGCTCAAATCCCTTCTAGAAGCTCTTTGAGTTGGTCCATAAGTGTGAGCAAAGGGGGCACACGAATTTTGAAACAATTGGCTTCTATTAATCACTTGATTTACTTTAAATCCATCTCAATTGGCCTCATAAGATCTCAATAAATCCAAGTGATGCCTCAATGCTTCCATTAAATATTCTCCTCATCCAATAGCTCATCTCGCATCTCAATTTTGTATTCCATTTTAATCCTCGGCTCCAATTGCATAGAAATGATCTGATTAATTCAATTGAAATTAATACCGAAAATTATGGATGTCACAGTAGGTGAGATCTATAAAGGTCTCAATTGCATCAGGACTGCTAAAGGGATGACTTGGCTCATCCTCTGTTGTATTTTTTGCCAGGAACCAAACAATCTCTTTATGCATAGAAGCTTCTAGAGCAGATATTCCCAGAGGAACACGTCCATCCTTATCAGCAAGTTGCGTCAACTTAGGATTACTTCTAACTAATGCCTTGACCATCCTTATCCTTCCACACAGGACAGCATTGTGGAGGGCTGTGCGGCCATCACAATCAACCATTTCAAGTGCTTCCGGATGCGGAGACAAGAGCACAACCAGGTTCTCCAAAAATTGGTCTTGCACACTCAAAGCGGCTATGTGAAGCAATGTTTCTGATCTGCTTGTTATTTTGGCCGTCTTTGAAGCAGCATCTTGTTTGAAAAATCTTGTAGCAAATTCCCAATCGCCCCTGAATGCAGCTTGCAACAATGGTCGGTAATAGGGTCCATCCACTTCCTCTTTGGAATTTTCTGCAATAGATGCAAACTTTTCAGATCATTCAGTTAATACTTTTATCCTTGCTGACATTGAGAAGTGTCCCAGAAAAGAACAATTTCATGAAGATCCGCCCCAGATATTAATTTCACACTGAAAATAACTCTTTTGAGGGATAACGCACCTGAAGCACCTCCAGATTGGGAAGAAGCTGATCCAACGCTTGCAAAAACATTTTCAATATCTGTAGGAGAAAGAGTGAGCACTAAGTCCTTCGCATACTTTTTCCCCCTTTATTCTAGCCAAGGTCAGCATTATGTTTGTTTGGTGCTAAAGAAAATAAAATGAACCATGAGGAAAGTACAAGTTCCAGCATATTTGGGACTCCATTGATTACACCATATTCTTTCTCGGTTGGAAGTTGAACATGTACCTGCTGCTGGTTCTGCACGATTCAAATTTCCTTGTTCCTCACTTGGTTGCGTCGCCATTGGGTTGCTTTCCTGGTTATGGTCTCTCAACAGCAAAGTAAATGGAGAATGCAAAAGAGGCTTTCGACTTTCCTAGAAAGTTGAAGCTCCGATGTCAATCGGCTTTAGTTGCATGGACCTATTATATCATGTGGTTCTCATTGATGAAAAGCCTATCAGTGATGGAAAAATATAACTCTTGTTACACGAAAATTAATTTAGGTTAAATATGGGACACACTTATCAATTTTAAATTTTTTTATAGTATTAAAACTTAAAAAATATAGAAATTGTTTGAGTTCTTTCATGCTCGCCTCCTCTCTCCTCTCTCTGCTTTCGCTGTCGACCGAACTCAACTGTGGTCGGCAAGGATTCTCTCACAATGGATGGAATACACATAAAAATGAATAGTAACCATATATTTTAAACAATGGTTCAAATGGCAATTCAAAAGATCCACATAGAAGTTATGTTATTAAAAAAATCTCTGCCACTGATTACAAATTTAAATTGAATCTTTTCAATCCTCTGACAATTTAAATTAATTTCTATACTAAGTTCTATCACTCTTTTTCCTTCGTTAACTTTTTCCTTCTCCAATTTTCGCGCACTTATGTGAATGTGACTTTTTTTTTGGTGAGTGTTCTCACGATGCATGTATCACTCGTACTTGTCTACATACATTTCTAACCAACAATATTGAGTTACATTGTGCAGTTTTGATATTTCAAATTTACCGACACGATTATTCTCTCCTTCTTTGTGGTCACGCTCATTATGGAATGAGCTTACATAGCAAACTTAAAGGGAATGGATGAAGACTTATAAAAAAGTTTTAAGCAATGGAAATTAATTTTTTTTTCTGAAACAATCTTATAATGGCTACAACTTAAACCGGCTAATCAGTTTTATCAGTTAATTAAAAAATTCGAAGCATTATTTAATACATGGAAAGATAATTCTTATAATTAGCTACACAGCCCGTGGACATTAGACCATTAAATCAAAACTTATTGTAGGGCAGTATAGGGCCTCTCTCAGCCAAAAAGTTAGTTCAAAAATTGAGATTTTCTCTCATACTTATAAATTGACTACCACCCCCTTCTGCAATCATTATGAGATAAATCCCAATGATCCCCCCGCTCAAAGATTAATTCCGCAACTGACTTGATTCAGATTATTTTAACGAAATCTATCTGTGGTGGAAGCGAAGGGCGAGACCGGACATGCAGGGGTTGCGAGGAAATCTCCCTCCGATAGACAAACTTCTTTAACTTTAGTATTTTCTCTTAGAGTTATAATATAAAAATTATTTCAAAGAATGTGAGAGATATCGCGAGTATTAGGGTATAGAGATGTTTATAGTTCTTTCTCTTTCATTGTATTTTGAGACGTAAATCTTCGCAATTAGTTGGCACATGAATGCAGGTCATCGACTAAATCATGTAAATTTCTTGTGTTGTCTTTTGGCTCTTAATTCTACTTCTTGGGCTGTTTGATAGCACAAGGTTGAGACTTGGTTTTGCTGATGGTCATGTTGTGAAGTTAGAATCGCTACTTCTCCTGAGTTAACATTCTTTTGCTGAAGAACAATAATTTGATGGAATATAGCATAGCGCGTTGTTGGTACGTTTCTTTTTCTTACACCTCAAGTGATGAGGTTGTCGTGCCGACTTCAATATTATTTACCTGTTGAGCCACCATGGCTGGCAGCGTCTTGTCATCATCTGCATGTAATAATTTTTGTTGTTTGTGTCCTGGGTTCACCAATCACCATGCCCATTGTGAAGAGGATTCCTTCCCATCATTTACTAATTCTCTCCGATTTCTTTGGGCACACTCATATGGGAATCCCATACGAAATTGTGAAAATTGCTAATTAAATGTATCCATCTCATTCTCAACCTAACTCTGATGTATTTCATTTCAATAATTTTGCTATTGAAATGTACAGTCTTATTCTCAACCTACCTCCGATGTGTTTCTTTTCAATATAATTTTGCTATTGAAATGTACTGTCTCCTTCTCAGCCTACCTTTGATGTGTTTCTTTTCAATATTTTATCTTTTATGGATGGCATTTTATCAGAAAATGAATCATGAAATAGATTTTTAAATGTGTAGCGGATGCATATTTTTTTCCTTGATTTTGATATTTTAAGTAATCATCTTTTGGTTAAGAATGGTACGAGGGAGCTGGTGCATGTTACAGCATTTTGTCAAAATGTGAATACTTATATTTCCTTCGCATACTCTAACTCTGGTTGCATTCACCATGTGCATTCACTTGCTAGATTTGAAAATTTTCGTCTCTCTTTTGTTTTTGTTTTTTTCACGAAGGAAATGCTTAGAGCGGCTAACCATATGCGCTTTGTCAGTTATTTACACATGACTTAAATGGAAGATTCCAGCCCATGAGCTTGGTAAATACAAGTAGTGTTGTTCAACATGGACACTTTAACTTTTCTGTAAAAGCAAATAACCCTAACTAGAGTGACTATTTATGTTTTAGGCCCCCTAAATTTGACGAAAGTATCAGTTTCTGAAAGGATATTATCCATAAATTCTTAAATATGACTTCAAATCAAAAGTGAATTTAATATGCCTTGAAGCCTCAACAACTTTACAAAATTCAAAGAAATAAATAATATGCTAGGAGTGGATTTGAGAAGATAAGGACTTTCAATGAAATTTTATTGAATTAAAACAAATGACCTACATTCATAGTTGCTCAACTAGGTGAGTAAGGAGAGGCTAAGGTTGTTTCTCGGGCAAGAAGCGACAGGAATAGGAGGCCAGGGTGGAGGAGGAGGAGGAAAAAGAGGGAAGGGGGGTCAAAGGTGGAGAGAGAGAAGACGAGGAGGGCGAGGGAAACAAGGAGGGTGTAGATGGAGATGCTAGATTGGCTCTACTTAAGGAGCGACTGAAGTGGGTCCTTCTAAAGGGGGAAGGAGAAGGAGGAGGAGGACAAGAGCTTGGGTTTGTCAACAATGTTGGACGAACTGGAGGTGGAGTTGTGCTGGTGCTAATGTCGGTGCCGGTGTAGTTGTCGCTGCTAGTGATGGTGCTGGTGTTGTTCTTCGGGGAAGAAGACGACGAGGAGGCCCTGCCATGCCTCTCTCTCTCTCTCTCTCTCTCTCTCTCTCTCTCTCTCTCTCTCTCAATTTGGAGATTTAGGGTTCTGACTTGGGGGAAAGACGACAAACAATGTCGTTTTGTGGTTTAGATGCTGACTGTACTCTCTGGCAAGCCACATCAGCTTCAAAAATTAATAAAAAAAAAGTGATATCGGATTTTCGGTCAATCAAATCAGAGTTGGCACTAAAATGATTGCTTTTCAAACTTTTTAGCACTTAAGTGATCCAAAATAAAATTTTGGCACCAAAGTGAGCGCCGTACATAACTTTTGGCTTGTACTTACCCCGCTTAAGCTACTTAAACTTATCCCAATTCCAACTTTAACCGAATTGAATATATAGAGTGCTTCTTTTCAAATATGATTCACAATTCTCTTTCCTTCGTACCAAGTCAATCATCAGAAATATGCAATGAGCTTACAACTAAAAGAGAATGGATTGAGATGTATAAAAAGGTATAAAGCAATGGAAATTAATTTTTATTTTCTAAAACAATCTTATAATTGCTAAAACTTAAACCCACTAGTCGGTTTTATTGGTTAATTAAAAAAATTTGAACCGTTATTTAATACATGGAAATCTAATCTTTATAAATAGCTATACAACCCATGGGCATTAGACTAGTAAATCATAACTTATTGTTGGATAGTCTTGAGTTTCTCCCACTCAAAAAACTAGCTTACAAGATAAGATTTTCCCCCATACTTATAACCTGACCACTAGCCCTTTCTACAATCAATATTGGATAAACTCCAACAATTTACCCCTCATAGATTAATTCTGCAACTAACTTGATTCAAAATATTTCACGAAATCTATCTATGTTGGGAGCAAAGGGCGAGACTGAACATGTGAGGGCTTAGAGTAAGTCTCCACTCGTTAGACGAAATTGTTTAACTTTAGTATTTTCTCTTAGAGAGAGTATGTGGGAGATATCGGGATTATTAGGGTATAGAGGCATTTATAGTTCTTTCTCTTTCATTGTATTTTGAGAGGTAAATCTTTGCAGTTATTGTCCGCCCATGAATGTAGGCCATCGATCGAGTCACACAAATTTTCTTGTGTTGTCTTTTGGCTCTCCATTCTACTTTTTAGGCTTTTTGATAGCACAAGGTTGAGACTCTGTTTGCTGATGGTCATGTTAGGAAGTTCGAATTGCTATTTCTCCCGAGTTAACATTCTTTTCCTGAAGAAAAATAATTTGATGGAATATGGCATAGCGCGTGGTTGGTACGTTTCTTTTTTCTTACACCTAAAGTCATGCGGTTGTTATGTTGACTTCAATATTATTTACCTGTTGAGCCGCCATGGCCGGTGGATCCTCTTCACAATGGGCATGGTGAATGGTGAACCCTGGACATAAACAATAACACAAATTATTACATAGAGAATGGCTGCCGGCCAAATATTGTTCATCACAAGCCCACCAATATGGAAAAGTCCTTCCCATCATATACTAATACTCTCCGATGTCTTTGGGAAGCTCCCGTGTGGGATTCCCATAGGAAATTGCGAAAATTGCTAATCAAATGTATCTGTCTCATACTGACCAAAAAAAAAAATGTATCTGTCTCATTCTCACCTAACTTTGATGTATTTCATTTCAATAATTTTGCTAATTAAATGTATCCTTCTTGTTCTCAACCTAACTCTGATGTATTTCTTTTCAATAATTTTGCTTATTAAATGTATCCATCTTGTTCTCAATCTAACTTTGATGTATTTCTTTTCAATAATTTTGCTAATTAAATGTATCCATCACATTCTCAACCTAACTCTCACGTGTTTCATTTCAATATCTTATCTTCTACAGATGGCATTTTATCATAAAATGAGTCATGAAATAGTTTTTTAAACGTGTACCTGATACAGATATTTTTTCCCGGTTTTGATATTTTAAGTAATCATCTTTTGGTTAAGAATGGTATGAGGGAGCAGGTGCATGTTTACATCATTTTGTCAAGACGTGAATACTTATATTTTCTTCGCATGCTCTAACTTTGGTTGCATTCATCATGTGCATTTACCTGCTAGATTTGAAATTTTTTTTTTTTGGTAAAATTATTCACTTACTGTTAATTCAACCACCTGAAAATTTTCGTCTCTCTTTTTTATTTATTTTTTTTTTTTTTAAAAATGAAATGCTTAGAGGGACTAAACATTTGCGCTCAGTTATTTTATAGATGATGTGAAAGGAAGATCCCAGCCCATGAGCTTGGTAAAGACAAGTAGTGTTGTTCAACATGAGTGCTTTAGCTTTTCTGTAGAAGCAAATAACCCTATCTGGAGTGACTATTTATGTTTTTCGGCCTGTAAATTGAACGAACATATCAGTTTCTGACAGGATATTATCCATAAATTCTTAAATATGACTTCGAATCAAAATTAAATATATTCTAATATGCCTTGAAGCCTCAACGACTTTGCAAAATTCAAAGAAATAAGGAATATGCTAGGAGTGGATTTGAGACGACACGGGCTCGGTGAAATTTTATTGAACTAAAACAAATGACCTACATTCGTGGAGGTCATGTTTGCTCAACGACTAGAGTTGAATATAAATTGCTAATGGAGATGAGTAGAGTGCTGAGAAAAAGTAAAAAGCTTACAAAGCACGATTGGAAAACTTTTACAGACAAAGATTAGCACTGAAAATGGTAAACCTAATCTAATTCGAAATTAAAACTCAAACTTAGGCAAAATCTAAAATAAATCGATCCATTATGAATGATCTTCTCATCTTCATATTCTTCAAAGTGATTTTTCCAATGTCTTGATAGTTGATGATTCCCCTCTTTTCCTGGACCCTTTTCGTGTCTTTCAATGGCCATTCTGTTATGAGTTTTGGTTACTCTCAGCATGAATCTATAACTGTTTTGACTTGTGCTCTACTCTAGGGTGATTTGTAACTACTTCTGATCCCTTATTGATGGATTATCTTTGATTCAATCTTCAATTTCGGTGCATAAATTGAGTCAAGCTATCATCGCCCATCTCATGCTGTCCATTGGAAACTCATGATCATTGAGCTAATCATTCATTCCGTCGATGGCCCTTCTGATTCAACTGTATTGCCATGGCCTTCATGATATGATCTTAGCAGACATTCCATTGATAAGGCTTTGTGGATTAAGTGTATTGTCATGACCTGGTTTTGACAATTAGTTTCTTTACGTTTAGGTCCAAATGTTTTACCTGTGTAAATTTTAACAATTCGGTTGGACTTAGATTTATGATCTAAAGATTGCCAAATTTTTTTCATGTTGAGACATTTTGCAAGTGTCATAATACCGTTGAAAAGCTCTCGTCTCGTAGTTGGTTCAGTTTAGATATTTGGGTTTTGATTTTACCAATGTTTTCCTACAAAAGGTGGCTATGTTCGTTGGAGACGAAAGAGGGGTGTTGGGCGAGAGATGCCTTTTTGGGTAGCTTACGGTAAACCTCAGTGCTCAAGAAGTTTCAGGGTGAGATGAACTAATTCAAGGAAATTATACTCGCAAAGAACATTTCAGGATGGGTTCGTTATCTATCTTTGTATTTATATATAAAAGTGCATAAATTTCGCATGACGCTCACCGATGTGGCATATTTATGTGCAAGTTTTTATCTAGTAATTTGCTTTTGATAGTCAATGCAGCAAACCTCTCAGCTAGCAGATATCTAATCTTAGCAAGTATCTAATTCCCCATCTCTGATTTATATGCATATTGTGATAATAAATTGCTATCTTTTTAGAAGAAATTATATATATTTTATATTGTTGTTTATGTCTATGTCCGCTGTCCTTATCGTACTTCGTCGTTTGTTTATCCCCTGCTCCAATTTTTCTTGCACCATCCCCTTATTTCCAAACAACATACGATAATAAAATTTTTAATCAGTGCACTAACATTGTCACAATTTCTTTACATAAGCTGGTTTTTATAGAATGACACATATTCAATTTTTATTTTTAGCATGTAGATATATTTCATAAACAGGTTATGCTCCTATTCTGAGATTATTTGTATAAAAAAAGACTAACACTGACCGTGTATGTAATATGTATCCTCTTCAAGGATGCTGCCAAAGTTTCTATGCCCACGATGATGTCACATTCTTGCGTCATCTCCAAGTTTGTATGACGTCATTGCTTACATCCTCAAGAGGAAAGTCTGGGTGGCGTCCTAACATGGATTATGACGCTTGCTAGGTGTCTTAGCATGAAAGGATCGAAGAGATAGAGACAAGACATCTGCAAGGAAGGGATAAGAGAGAGAACGAAAGCCTTTTCGACTAGCCCAACAATGGCACCCTAGTATCGTTTATGAACTTCGAGGGTTGTTTTTCGGTGAGAGAGTGGCTAATTGCATTATGTGAATGTGAGCCATTCAAAATTGAGATATTGTGTATGTGGCCTTGGCATGCCCTCAAGAAGATTTTTTGTTTTGTCAAAAATAAAACTGGATATGCATTGAAAATTTTGGTTTACACCCTTTCCTTTGTTTATACCCCCACTTCAATTTTTACCTGGTATCAAACTAATGGTGAATTTTTTGGGCGAAAAGTACTAAAAAAATCCTAAACCTATTGCATTGGTACCAATTTAGTCCTAAACTTTTCAATTGGACCAATTCAGTCCTAAACCTTTTAATATTTGTATCAATTTAGTCCATCCGGCCAATTTTGGCCAGTAGGCGCCGACGTGGCAATATTTGTATTTTTTTTTTTAATTATGTTTTGAGTAACAATAAATGAAAGAGAAAGCCATTTTTCTATCATCAATTCTTGCATTAAATTGAAAACTATTACAAATCAGAACAAGTATAGCAAGAGTGCCATAACTTTTGTATAACGATCACTTGGCATAACTTTTTTTTCCTTACTTAAGTGCCATGTCGGAGTAAAATCAATCATTTGAGTGCCATCTCCGGCAAATCGTCTTACATATATTTTTTGCATTTTTAAAAATTTGAATTTTTCTAAATTTTTGAATTTTTTAGTTTATATTTATATTTTCCTTTTTTTCTTTATTTCTTTTTTGTGCGTCGATTGCAAAGGCCTCACCCTTGGCCAGCGGGGCCATGAAGGCCCTGGGTGAGGCCATTGATAGCTGTAGGCGAGGGCCTTCACAGTGAGGCCACCTCTCTTGCGGAACACACCCTTATTATAGAGAGAAAGGTGCTTTGGCCATTAACAAATAAAGATATACGGAAATAACATATGTATAGTCTCCAGAGCTGATCTTAACAGTTATTTAATGGACATACCTAAAAATTATATATATATATATATGAAATCAGTCATTTCTTTTTCTAACTTACAAAAATTTTCTTTAAATCGTGAGTGAGAAAATAGGATTTCGCATACAATCATAACACACAATGAATATGTAGCCTGATTAATTTCATTTTATAGCGCAAGAGTCATCACGCACCAAGTTATAAATGACAAGAATTTCTCCACTATCTTATAGTGTCAACTGGTTCCACCATATTGGTAGGAGAGATCGGCAACAATTTCGGTTAAGATCTTCTATGGTGAAATTTTGGTTTATTCTTGCTTCGAGATATTGGGCAAAAGAACGCTTCAAGTGCCATAACTTTGGCCAAAGGGACACTTAAGTTCCATAACTTACGAAAGGTACACTTAAGTGCCAAATTCGAAAAAAAACGGATCACTTGAGTGCCACTCCGGAAAAAATCCAGCCAAAACGCCAAAGTGGCATTTTTCCGGCGAAGCGCGCCCAAAATGACGCCGTTTTGCACGTTGACGTGACCAAAACGGCGTCGTTTTTGGGCTGATGTGGTAAAAAGAAAATTAAAAAATTAATTAAATTAATTTTAAAATTAAATTTAGGTAAAATATTTAAAAATAATAATTTTAAAATTAAATTTAATTAAAATATTTTAAAATAATAATTTTAAAAATTTTAAAAAAAATTTTAAAAAAAAAAAAGGGAATGGGGGAGGCGGCCGAGGGTCGCCCTTAGCCGCATTGCCGCCCGCCCCGCCGCCGCCGGGAAGGGCCGGCGACGGCGGGGGGAGGGTCGGCCGGGGTCGCCGGGCCCTGGCCAGGGGCCGGCGACCCCGGCCGACCGGCGGCGAGGGCTCGCGAGCCCTCGCGAAGCGGGCGAGGGCCGCACGCCCCCTTGATCCGGCGGCGAGGGCTCGCAAGCCCTCGCCGCCGGTGCCCTCGCCCAAATCCGGCGGCGAGGGCTCGTGGCCCTCGCCCGAGACCCGGCGACGAGGGCTCGCGGCCCTCGCCCGGACCCGGCGGCGGGCTCGTGAGCCCTCGCCGCCGATCGGCCGGCGAGGGCCGCGAGCCCTCGCCTAGATCCAGCGGCAAGGGCTCGCGGCCCTCGCCCGATCCGGTGGTGAGGGCCGTGAGCCCTCGCCGCCGGGTCGGCCGGGTCGCCGGCCCCGACCGTGGCCCGCGACCCCGGCTGACCCTCCCCGCCATCGCCGGCTCTTCTCGGCGACGGCGGGGCGACGGCGACGGCAACGGTTGAGGGCCGATCCCTCGGCCCGCCTCCCCTGTTTTTTTTTTTTTTTTTAAATTTGAAGTTTTTTAAATTTTTAAATAATTATTTTTCAAAATATTTTAACTAAATTTAATTTTAAATTAAATTAAATTAATTATTTTTTTTCCACATGAGCCGAAACGACGCCGTTTTTGGCCACGTCAACGTGCAAAACGGTGCCGTTTTGGCCGCGCTTTGCCGGGAAAACGCCACGTTGGCGTTTTGGCTGGATTTTGGCCGGATTGGCACTCAAGTGATCCCTTTTACTCCGATTTTAGCACTTAAGTGTACCTTTCGTAAGTTATGGCACTTAAGTGTCCCTCTGGCCAAAGTTATGGCACTTGAGGGGTCCGCGTGTCCGAGATATTGTATAAAAATGACAACATCGTAGAGGCATCGATATTCCTCATTTCACTATAATTAGTTAAATGCAACCTACATGCAATTAAATCCTAAGGATATGCGACTCCCTAACACCGTGCAACATGCAAAGCATGATAGCAGATTGTAAATGCAATTTATATGAAGCACTAATCTAACTGTTTCTGGTACTTTTCTTTGTTGACTTAATGTAATAAAGCCGAAAATCAATCCTAATCTACATGTGACCGAACATGCATTAGATTACTTCACTATCAATAATTTGATGGTGCGATGTTAATTCCTACATGCAAAAATGATTATGTAATGTAACATGAACATTTGCTTGAAAATTGTTTGATCACCCACTTTGGTGGGATATCACGAAAGAAGTGATGATGTCTCTTTTGGGTGCATCTCTCCGCAAATTGTTACACCTGGAACAACAAAATCTCTTTTGTACATTGAAAGTGCAATAATCAAGCCAAAACGTATAGTAGTTCTTATTATCATGACCCTTAAAATTTTGGCCACATTTCGGCATGTCCTTTTCATTAGTAATGTGATCCATAAAATTCTTTATCTTTGTTAGTGACACGTAGCGACTATGAACATTATCAGAAGCAAAATAGGAAAGAAAAAAGTGGGCAATTCGAATGAAAAGTATCGGTATCATATGCAATCAGAACTTGGACGCTACTGTGAGATTATGTCGATTTTCTACAAATTTTTTTTTTTTAATGACCGAGGAATCCTCCACTTCCGCCGGTGCTCGACCGGCACACAACGGTCGGGCGCCTATAACTCGAGGGAGACTAGCACAGGACCCCAACACCATGGCCCCCACTTACAACGTGTTTAGCAACGCCTGGATTCGAACTCTTGACCTCAGCGATGAAGGAGGGACTCTAGTACCAATGCAGCTGCCTACGGTTGGGTGGATTTTCTACATTTTTTTCTTGCATTTTCAACCAAAAAGAGATGTTTGATTTAGACATACTCCTGCCAACAGGGAATATATTTTTGGGTGATTCGAAGTTGAAACACATTTTCCATTTTGATTGTGGACAAAAGACATCACTTATTGAACTTATTTTGAAGGATGATTTCATTTCTTTTCTTTTTGGCTCATCCATGAACGTGAATTTAGTATCTACGAAAATAATAAAGAAAGTACCAAGGAATATGCTCCGGTCTATTTAAGACCATGTCATGGCAAGTTTTTCTGTTGAACTTTTGTTTTCTAATTTTAGCGGGTAAAAATCACTCGAAAGACAAAGGTGATATTCATTTCTGTCTTAACGTCCTTTTCTGGTCATTTGGAAGGCCATTTCCTTTTCCCGTTGCTTTATTTTTGCTTTTCTAAACTTTGTTTACTTTAGACAAATCAGCACGTTTTTACATGGGAATCCACTGGGAGGGGAAGTTGGAAGTCTATGTGAATCCAGCAACAGACCTTTCAGAGAAGACTTTTGCTGAATCCCTATTCCCACCACCAATAAACTCTCTCCTATGCTAAAAGTGCAAAATCGAGTGGCATCAAATCCTCAGCCTCACAAGCAATTTTGCAGGTCTTTTCACAAGGCCTTTATGTGGGTCTTTGATAAGCTGGCTGGGCAATTGGAGACATTTTGATTTTCCCTTAAAATTGAAGTTAGACTAGACTGTGGTGAAAGTAAAAACAAGGCTCCCGGATATAACGATGAAGATTCCCAGGTCATAATGCGGGCGACTCCATAATTGGTAATCCAAATCTTTGGTTATTGTCAATTAATTGTGTGCTTGGGTTGACAGGGATGGGGACCGCCGCCCCTTAGGGCCTCTTGGTTTTTCAGTCTGACTTTTATCAAATATATATCATAATTATGAAATCATCATATAAAAGTTTTATATTCCACTCTTAGAGCTAGGTTGTGACATCTTTGAATGAACTTACTAAACTACTGTCTACTTTGACCTGTCTCAAGGTTTTGTCCTTTGGCGTAAAAGTCACCACCTTTCAGGATGTCATCCATTCTAGGAGTGCTCTTATCTTAGTACGCTTAATTTTGGAGTTCCAAAGCTAAACATTACCGCTACGCAAAAGGCATTTTTGTGACTTGATTATAATTTTCACATATATATTCCAAAATCACTCATCCTATATTCATTGCATGTTTTAGTTCATTCCTACCCCATTCGCCATCCTAAGAGCAGCTCCTTATCCAAGCCCTCTATCTCCGTTGTCCACTCCAGACCAAATCATTACATAGGTATTGGAGTTTACTTCATGTCGCCTCCCCTAAGCTATGTTTCTACATTCTCCACCTAATCTTCCATCATTGTAGATTTTACGCCTGACATTCATTATCGCGTCGATAATGCACTTTTATTCCATCTTCTTTCGATGTTCATTTTTACACAAAAGTTAGGGTCCGAGTCATTTAATGTACGAGGCACGAGAAGTTCGAATTGTCATTGTAGCTACTATGATGGATCTTAGGATCGTCTCATATGGCAAGTGACAATTCCCCAGATTGTTTAACAGAAGTTCGAATTGCCTTTAAAAGTATTTGCTTTTGAGACAGGTATGCGCTTATTTTCAGCATCGTAGAAAGATTATTTGTTAACAAAATATTAATTAGCTATTTGTGTTAAAAACAACCTGTTGGTAATTTGTTTATAAAACAAATGAAGAGGTGCCTTGTCCCACATCGAAAAGATGTGAGTGCGCACGTGGACAAGATTTGGCACAACCGACGATCAATTTTTTATGTCTTTTTAATGTAACATTTGAGTCATACTTGTTCACGAAAGGTTGTCTTTGTTCTTTTGTAACATTTTGAAGGGTTGCCTCTATTCGAAAGACATATATAAGTATATTTGTTTTGAGATCAAACAATATCTTTTTTCATTTTTTTTTTTTTGTTTTCTTTCAAAAGAAACTACAGCCATTGTTTCTAATTGTTTCCCATGAGAGATCCTGGAGAAATACTAGAATTGCTATCTAGTATTCTTGTTTGAGACTTTGTTGTATCCTGAAGGAAATTTGCCGGTGACCATTAGCAACGTAGTGGGGCAAATAAATCCTTAAAAAAAGTGATATCACGCCTCAAAATCTGACTTGAGTACTTTAAAGATCCGACTTCATTGTTCTACCCAATTTGAAGCCATATTTTGCAACAATTTTAAGGATTTATTTTTCTGCAACAGTGAAGTTGGAGTTAATCGAAGTCAAGTTTTGTCGGGCACATTCGTTTGCTTTGCTGCCAGTGCAATTTTGTTCGAATCGAGAACCAGGGTAGAGGGCTTTGGTGGAACTTCAGAGCGTATTGATGTGGCGGGACAGTTCAGTTATTTCTGGCAAATCTCGTGACAATCACATTGATATATCTTATGCACAAATGATACAGCATCACCAGAGGGGTGAAGAATATTTTGCAAGCGGAGGACAACATTCAGGATATTATGGAACTCTCAGAACAAGGATGATTGTGTTTTGGAGGAAGCAAAATGAAGGAAATCCTGATGGATATCAGTTGATACAAAAAGAAGATGTGCATACGGAGGAGACTTCAAACTCTTTGGCAAGTATATCGAGTGATCACATGCCATGACTTCTTGCATGTTGATCTGCTCCATGAGGGCGTGATGTTTGACAATAAGTATAGAACGTTGGAGAAGACTACTTGGAGTCAGCAGAAAGATTTGATCCTCGAGAACGCTCTTGGAGAACGATAAAGGACATGAGCACGAAACGAGGGGGTCATTCTTTGGTCGTCTTGAACCAAAAGTTACATGATGTAGGAGGCTACGATGGATCTAAAATGGTGGCGACAGTGGAGCTTTTCCATCCTCATGCCGGTTCGTGGATGATGGTGGAATCGATGGACGATCTCACCCATTGAAATATTTAGTCGCGAAAATTCGAAAACAAAACCATCTTTTTCTCGAACGGATGGTGAATGAAACGTATTGGCATGGATGGCGGTTGGGACCCAACGCCAGTCACGAGGGACGAAAGGACGTCAATGGCTTGGCTCCTTCTACGTTTAGCCATCCACGTGCTTTAACTGGTGCATGAACCTCTGACTCGGCGGGTCGTGTCTTTTCGCTAGCGTGCTTGCCTCGGTTGAACCAGATTGGTGCGGTGCTTGGTTTTTGTCGAAGAGTCTTGATTGTTGTGCAGAGTGCGCGCCATGGTCGTTGGTTTGCACGAGAATCACCGATCCGGTGTTCAACTCGGGGCGGGGGTCGGCCCTGACGGAGAAGGGCACGGTGGAGATGGAGGCGAGCATAATGGACGGGGTGGGGAGGAGGTGCGGCACGTTTTCTAGTGTGACGATGGTGAAGAACCCGATCTCCCTGGCCAGGCTCATCATGGACAAGTCCCCCCACTCCTATCTCGCCTTCGCAGGTGCCGAGGAGTTCGCCCGCCTCCACATCTGTACTTTCTGCCTACTCCCATAGACTTCTGCTTCTCCTTTTTTGCTCACGTGGGTCTCGCATTCGAGTCACGAAAATCATGAACTCCTCTCAAGAGAAGCGTTTCTGCGGCATGTATTAACGGACGGTCTCGATGAACGAGGACATGGAAGTACTCGACACGGTGGAATGTTACAAAGAGGGTCTCGGATGATAGGAGATTGACCAAAAGGCTTTTGAGAAGAGGTGTTATTTCTCTGCAATCGTCGTATGACAGAAGATCGAGGTCCTACACTTCGGTTCGGTCCTATGTTTCTGCCTACCTTCAAGCGGACAAGCTTCCTCAATAAATAAGGAGGATTAAGGATGTCGTTGTGAGTACGGTAAAAAATAGACTTAGTCATCGGCAGGGGAGAGAATTTGAAAAGAGATTAGCCTAAAAAAAAACCAAAAGAAGGAGATAAGTTCATCCAGGGAGAAGTTGAGAAAACGCCAAAGCAGAATTTGGTCTGTCCCTCGATGGCTTCCACGGACGCTGATGATTATCGCTCATTGCCATTGGCTGTATTTTGAAACAGCACAAAGCATGCTTTGCTTGGTTGAGAGCCTAAAGCGACTGCATCTCCATCGAAACTTTTCGTTGGCTAGTATTGCTTCACTTTTCTGTGGATGACACAAGTAGATGTGACCGAAATGTTCCTATGTTTGCCAATTGGTGTCACATTAATGGCACTGATCAAACTCAGGAATAGTGGGGGTCATTGCACCCACAGATAGGACAATTGTGTGAAAGTGAAGGCAAATGTTGGGTCATTCATGCATGTCTTGGAGGATTACTTGAGAATGTACCGAGGTGTTGCTTTTTTGCTAATCGACTTATATGCTAAGGTATGCAATATTTTTATCTCCATGTTTAGCACGTAAACTGCTACACTATTTGTCATTGAGGGTTTCATACTTGCTCTTAGTCTTTAGTCATTTTGGCGTGTGTGTTCAATTCCATGTGTGGGATAATGATACAATTGAAGAGATGCAATATGCCCCAATTTAAGACTTCAGTAACAAGAAATGGTACACATGTGTATGCTTGAGCTATTGATCATTGTAGGTGGTTGACCAAGAAAGGTGAGTTCAATTGCAATGCATTACGAGATTGACACGAGTGTGTGAATTTTGAACTGGAACTGGAAGGTGTCTATAGAATTTTGGTATCGTGTGATTGAGCTAGACTTTTGGTCTTGATTTGTTTCATGCTTTAGGATTTTTGAGCCATGCATTCAAGCACAAGATTATTTGGAATCGGCTTGATTGCTTGATGTCCTGGATTAATATGTGCACAAATGTTTATGTTATTATGGGCTTATGCAAGCACATAAGCAGTGGCATGAAAATTTGATTCAATCATATTATCTAATGGTTTCAAGCATAATAATGTTAAATTTATGGTTTTGCCCTTGCATGCAATTTGATGAAGAAATGAGGTATGGCTTTGATTATACCTTTTAGAAGGTTTTGGATTATACAATGTTGTTGATTCCATTCCTAGAATTGCTGGTATCTTCTTTTCGCCTCTCTCAATTCTAGTTTATGCACTTATGATACCTCGATACTCGATTCGCTTGCATTTACTGAATTTTTAGAGAATGTTCTTACATGCATGGGATGATATGTAGTGCTCTATTTATGGAGGCAATCTGGAGATACTGAATGGGTTTTTTTTTTTTTTTTTTGTCCCTTGTTTGGTTCTAATGTGTTCTATTTGTTGTCCTTGCCCCTCATAGATTTGATTATAAGGAATATCATAAATGAGCCAAGAGAGTAGAATTGCATTGGTTTTCTATTTTGATGTATGTATTTCATTGAGCATGAAATTTGACAATGCATAGTTTTGATTGGATGCCTCATGAAATATTCTTGTGGTGGGGGTATCCGAAGGGGACTTGAAGTCATTGAGACTAAGAAGTATCTAGCTTTCATTTTCAAAATGAAATATTTAGGAGAAGCAGATACTATCTTAAGTATTAAAATTAAAAAATAGTGGGGGTTATTCTTTGAGCTAAAGTGATTACACGGAGAAGATGTTGCATAGATTTAAACATCTTGTTTTCAAATATATGAGTACTCCATTTGATTCCTGGTGGAGAGTTTTTAATGTGAGTGATATTGGTTTTTGATGTATGCGATACATTATCTAGACCTGATATTACTTTTTGTATATGCAAGTTGAGTAAATACTAGTAATCCAATATATAATATTAGAGGGTTATCTTATTGTTCTATAATAATTCGGCTATATTAGAAAGATATACCGATGCTAGTTGGATTGCAAGTGTGAGAGATAAACAATCCACTAATGGATTAATTTTCACATTACGTGAATGTGTTGTTTCTTAGGCGAGCAAGAAACAAATGTGCATAATTCACTCAACTATGAAACTTGAATCATTGCTTTAGCAGAATTTGAGAAAGAGGCTAAATTGACTATGAATTTGTTATCAAATATCAAATTATGACCTAGGCATATGCCTTCTATTTCTATCTATTGTGATAGTCGAGCTACTTTAGCAAGAGTCTATAGTAGCACCTATAACTGTAAGTCTAGACATATTAGTCTAAGACATAAATATGTGAGACAATTGATTAAAGATGGTACCATAACAATTGTCTATGTGAGGTCAAGTAATAATCTTGCCGATCCTTTGACGAAGTCTTTACCGAGAGACATGGTAATAATGACCTCACAAGAAACGGGGCTGAAACCCTTTAATTGAAATCACCAATAATGGTAATCCGACCTTTTTCTAGAACATCACTAGTTACAAGGTTTAATGAGTAAGAACAAGTTATTGGATGTGATTGTTTGATACTGACGTAGCCTTGATATGAGAAGTCAGTATCGTCTGTTACGTTTTGTAGGTTGAATTGAATTCTTAATGAAGTATGATACAAATATGTAATGTGTTGATAGTAACAGAAACACATGGTAGATACTTCGCCTATACGAGCTTAGAAGTGGTGCCGCTTCTTACGAAAGTTAGGGTTGCTTTCTAGAGAGCTCATGAAACAGGATCAAGCACAAGGCCATAATAGTGCAAAGTAATATAGAACTTCTCGCTGAAACAAGAGGTTAGTGTATGTGCGGTATGTCCGGTTCTATTACATAAAAGTACAAGTTTAAAGCCGAGCTATTTGTCACTTTGATAGAGCTTTGAGATACTTGCACTAAGTAAAGGTTTAACTCGAAAGAGACCTTTATGTATGTATATTAATCTCACGGAAATTTTGGCTGTATACCTCTAATGTTTTATTTCTCGTTTTGTTTTACAAACAAAAGTGGGGGATTGTTGGTAATTTGTTTATAAAACAAATGAAGAGGTGCCTTGTCCCACATCGAAAATATGTGAGTGCGCACGTGGACAAGATTTGGCACAACCGACGATCAATTTTTTATGTCTTTTTAATGTAACATTTGAGTCATACTTGTTCACGAAAGGTTGTCTTTGTTCTTTTGTAACATTTTGAAGGGTTGCCTCTATTCGAAAGACATATATAAGTATATTTGTTTTGAGATCAAACAATATCTTCTTTCATTTTTTTTTTGTTTTCTTTCAAAAGAAACTACAGCCATTGTTTCTAATTGTTTCCCATGAGAGATCCTGGAGAAATACTAGAATTGCTATCTAGTATTCTTGTTTGAGACTTTGTTGTATCCTGGAGGAAATTTGCCGGTGACCATTAGCAACGTAGTGGGGCAAATAAATCCTTAAAAAAAGTGATATCACGCCTCAAAATCTGACTTGAGTACTTTAAAGATCCGACTTCATTGTTCTACCCAATTTGAAGCCATATTTTGCAACACAACCATGGGTGTTAAAGTGACATTCTCCTCATCTTAAAAGGATCTTACCTTAGTTCTCTTTTGGCCGCTAGTTCTCTTTTAGCCGCTCTTATATACTAAAAGCAAAAGCTTAAGCTAGGGGTAAGTACACTATAAGTGCTAAAAGTTGTGTACGGCGCTCATTTTGGTGCCAAAAGTTTCCGTCAGATCACTTAAGTGCCAAGTCGGAGGAAAAACGATTACTTTGGTGCCATCGACGAGAGATTCCAGCCAAAATGATTACGTGACTTTTATATTTAAAAAAAAAAAAAATCGACATGGCTGTTAAACAATGTGTTTTCTGTCCTCCTTAAGAAAACGACTTCGTTTTGCTGTCATATGTGGACAGCCTCACAAAAATGACGCCACACAGCTCATATGGGATTGAAAGTAGGGTTTTTTTGTTCGATCCTAGCCAAACGCCGACCTAGCTCACTTGGCCCACATCGCTCAGCCTCTGTCGTAGTTGCTCGACTAGGTGAGCAAGGAGAGGCTGAGGTTGTTTCTTGGGCAAGAAGCAACGGGAAGAATAGGAGGTGAGGGTGGAGGAGGAGGAGGAAGAAGGGGGGTCGAAGGTGGAGAGAGAAGACGAGGAGGGCGAGGGAAACAAGGAGGGTGCAGATGGAGATGCTGGATTGGGCTCTGCTCAGGGAGCGGCTGAAGTGGGTCCTTCTAAAGGGGGAAGGAGAAGGAGGAGGAGAGGAGGAGGAGGAGGAGAAGAGCTTGGGTTTGTCAACAATGTCGGACGAACTAGAGGTAGAGTTGTGCTGGTGCTGGTGCCGGTGCCGCTGCGGTTGCTGCTACTAATGCTGGTGTTGGTGTTGTTCTTTAGGGAAGAACACAACGGGGAAGGCTGCAATGCCTTCTCTCTCTCTCTCTCTCTCTCTCTCTCTCTCTCTCTCTCTCTCTCTCAATTTGGGGATTTAGGGTTCTGACTTGGGGAAAAGATGCCAAACGACGTCGTTTTGTGGTTTAGATGCTGACTGTACTTTTCAGCGAGCTACATCAGCTTCAAAAATTAATAAAAAAGGTGTCACGTCGAATTTCCGGTCAATTATATCGGAGTTGGCACTAAAATGATCATTTTTCAAACTTTTGGCCCCAATGCCGTACATAACTTTTGGCACTGATAGTGTACTTACCCCGCTTAAGCTACTTAGGCCCTGTTTGGTGTTTGGAAAGCCCTTTGGGACTCTAAAGTCCCTTGGCCAAATGCAAAGGTGTTTGATTTGTTTTTTTGGCGACTTTGGCGAGATGCAATTGCATCTCCAAGTGGCTCTAAGGGCCTTTAGCTTAATGCAGCTCCGAAGGTACTTTGGGAAATTGCATCTTCGAAATGCAAGTCCCGGTATTGTTCATCTTTTCCAAAACCACCGCACACCATCGGAAGAAGCTGATTGGAGACCGACGACCGCCGGCCAAAGGGTCGCGTGCGCCAGCGACCCTTACCTGAGGGTCACTCGACCTAGGTGACCGTCGCTTGGGGTCGCATCGCTAGATCTAGCCATTCGGCCGCCAGATCCGACGGTCCGGTGGCCGGACTTCAAAAAAAAAGTACAAATGTTTTTTTTTTCAATTTAATAAAAGTCCTTTACAGATGTAAATTTTACCAAATGGTATTTTGGCCAAAGTTGTATCTCAATGCAAATTTTACTAAACGATATTTGCATTTCGGAAAACCCCATTTGCCCTAAGGTATTTGTATTTTGGCAAATGCATTCACTTATCCCAATTCCAACTTTAACCGAATTGAATATATAGAGTGCTTCTTTTCAAATATGATTTACAGTTCTCTTTCCTTCGTACCAAGTCAATCATCGGAAATATGTAATGAGCTTACAACTAAAAGGGAATGGATTGAGATGTATAAAAAAGTATAAAGCAATGGAAATTAATTTTTATTTTCTAAAACAATCTTATAATTGCTACAACTTAAACCGACTAGTCGGTTTTATTGGTTAATTTAAAAAATTTGAACCGTTATTTAATACATGGAAATCTAATATTTATAAATAGCTATACAACCCATGGGAATTAGACTAGTAAATCATAACTTATTGTTGGATAATCTTGAGTTCCTCCCACTAAAAAAACTAGCTTAAAAGATAAGGTTTTCTCTCATACTTATAACTTGACCACCAGCCCTTTCTGCAATTAATATTGGATAAACCCCAACAATTTACCCCTCATAGATTAATTCCGCAACTAACTTGATTCAAAATATTTCACGAAATCTATCTATGGTGGGACCAAAGGGCGAGACTAAACATGTGAGGGCTTAGAGTGAGTCTCCACTCGTTAGACGAAATTGTTTAACTTTAGTATTTTCTCTTAGAGAGAGTATGTGGGAGATATCGGGATTATTTGGGCATAGAGGCGTTTATAGTTCTTTCTCTTTCATTGTATTTTGAGAGGTAAATCTTTGCAGTTATTGTCCGCCCATGAATGCAGGCCATCGATCAAATCACATAAATTTCTTGTGTTGTCTTTTGGCTCTCCATTCTACTTTTTAGGCTTTTTGATAGCACAAGGTTGAGACTCTGTTTGCTGATGGTCATGTTAGGAAGTTCGAATTGCTATTTCTCCCGAGTTAACATTCTTTTCCAGAAGAAAAATAATTTGATGGAATATGGCATAGCACGTGGTTGAGCCGCCATGGCTGGTGGATCCTCTTCACAATGGGCATGGTGAATGGTGAACCCTGGACATAAACAATAACACAAATTATTACATAGAGAATGGCTGCCGGCCAAATATTGTTCATCACAAGCCCACCAATATGGAAGAGTCCTTCCCATCATATACTAATACTCTCCGATGTCTTTGGGAAGCTCCCATGTGGGATTCCCATAGGAAATTGCAAAAATTGCTAATCAAATGTATCTGTCTCATTCTCAACCTAACTCTGATGTATTTCATTTCAATAATTTTGCTAATTAAATGTATCCGTCTTGTTCTCAACCTAACTCTGATGTATTTCTTTTCAATAATTTTGCTTATTAAATGTATCCGTCTCGTTCTCAACCTAACTCTGATGTATTTCTTTTCAATGATTTTGCTAATTAAATGTATCCGTCACATTCTCAACCTAACTCTCATGTGTTTCATTTCAATATTTTATCTTCTACAGATGGCATTTTATCATAAAATGAGTCATGAAATAGTTTTTTAAACGTGTACCTGATGCAGATAATTTTTCCCGGTTTTGATATTTTAAGTAGTCATCTTTTGGTTAAGAATGGTACGAGGGAGCAGGTGCATGTTCACATCATTTTGTGAAGACATGAATACTTATATTTTCTTCACATGCTCTAACTTTGGTTGCATTCATCATGTTTATTCACTTACTGTTAATTCAACCACCTGAAATTTTTTTTTTTTTTTTTTTTTTTTTTGGTGACCCGGGAACCCCCGCACGGCCGGCGGCCGGAGGAGTAAAACAGGGGCTGCATAAGCGGGAGGACCCACCACCCCCGACAACCCACTTAAGACATGGCTAGCACTTAAGCAACGACGACGCCGTGGATTGAACTCGGGACCTCTCGTGAAAAGTACCCTTGCCCAACCACCTACGCCACCACCACGGGTGGTTCGGGTAGATTTTTTTAGAAACCACCTGAAAATTTTCGTCTCTCTTTTATTTTATTTTTATTATTTTTAATTTTTTTAAAATGAAATGCTTAGAGGGACTAAACATTTGCGCTCAGTTATTTTATAGATGATGTGAAAGGAAGATCCCTGTGACATTCAAATTTTTCAACCCTGTCTTCTACTGAATAAATCGGGCATTTCGTTGACGCGCCTATAGGGTTATTCTCAGAGCCGATCACTCTCGAGATAACTAGACTATCTAGGGAAATTATTAAGGAATTTTAAGGCAATAGACTTGAGAACTCGATCAGGAATCGACTTCTCGACTGTGTCCATTTTTAGAGGTCATTACGGCATAATAAAAAGTCGATTTGAGATCAGTGATAGATCTGTTCGACAGAGATGTGTGGCTAATCGTGGGTGACACCACTAAATTAGAAAATTTCGTTACCGACACTAAATTGATTTTCTTATTGTTTTGGTATCCGTGTAAAGTAATTGAATCATTGAGATTTTCACGACAATCAAGAGTCACCATTGAGTCGAAAGTGGGTTCAGTGTGGCTCAAAGAAAATCGACCATGGGTTTTGCACTTAAAAATATCTAAAAGTTACCCAAAAGCCTAGGTCACGCTAACAACGTGTCAGTGGAAATTAACTGCGAATTCAAGTCCGATTTCAGAAATTGAAATCTTTTCATGTCACGATAAATTTTATGAGTATTGACTCGGTCTCAAAAAAAATTTTCAACACCGATCTTTTTGGGAAAAAGTCGTCGTTGGATCGTTTAAATGCGAGAAAATCGAAGATGATTTTTGATCATAAAATTGAGATGCGTGGTGGGTTATTGGATGAGAAAAAATAGCAATTGAGACATTGAGGCATTGATTAAAATTATGGTGACTAATTGAGAATGAATCAAGAGAGGATTGAGGAGCAATTGAAGCCTTGGCTAAGAAATTCGTAATCCCCCTTAAGCCTAGCAAAATGAACCTATTGAGAAGTTGTAAGTGATGTATGTGTGTGTGATTGTGAGCCAAGGATAATGCTTGGCCAAGAGTGAGTCTAAGAGGATAGACTTGTGGAAAATATCAAGCCTAGGGCCCATCACTCATCTCTCTCTTATCCCCTCTTTCTTGCTGCCGTCGAGGACTTCTCATCTTGCTCCATTTCACACGCCCGCAACTACGGAGAAGCCAGCGGAAGCAGGAACAACCAGCAACGCCAGGACGCCGCACGCCTCCACCGAGTTCCTTCACGCTGCCACTTGGCCGCGTCTGCGCTTAGGCTGGTCCACAATTGGAGTGGGAGACCGTCGAGCGAGCTTCTCTCCTCGCGTCTTCAGCTTTGGTCCCAAAGTCAGCGAAACAGCGCCGATCGAAGTAGCTCCGTGCCCGCATCTTCTTCTCTCCACGCGTCCACAGCCCGGTTCCTCTTGGTCAACATCTCCACCCACGAAAGCCCTCACTTGACCTAACAGTTGGTTTTTGCTGCCACTTGGCAACGTCTTCTCTTGAGTCGGTCAACAACAGCCACACCGAAGCTCCTTGGTTGACTCCCTACTGCCAGCGAACTCGTGGATGCCAGCCAGCTGCCCGCGGGGTCTCCTCCAGCCGAATTGAAGACCCAGCGAACTACCTCCATCCGTGTCTCCCCTCCGTCTCCGCCACGTCCCGATCAACGGAAGCCGCTCCGTCCGCTGATTTGTTGACCAGCAACATCCACGTGGCCAGCTCCACCGAGAGATCTCTCCCTCCACACGTCCGAGACACCACAGAGAGGCAAGCTGCTTCCGTTTCTTCCATCTTCACGCTCGAGCTTCCCAAGTCCAACATTCGGCCCAACTCAGCTCGTGGAGTCCAGCTGCCGTAGATTTCAGCAACATTGGCCTTGCAGTCCAGAGGCCCATCGGAAGCTTTTGTTGCCTCTTGATTGGCCCATCAGCCCAAGGAAACTTAGCCCATCATCAATTAGAATTGAAGCCTAGCAATTTGGCTTATTTCAGCCCAAAGAGAGAGCCCATTTTCAGTTTAATTCTGGCCCAGCAAGCAGCTCACAATTCAGTATTTTCAAGCCCAAGTGATTAAAGAAGTCAGCCCAATCTTGAAGTCCAAAGTTTCTTCGGGCTTGCGAAGTTCTTGGCCCGGCCCAAGTTCGGCCGCCGTTGCATCGTCGTCTCGGTGTCCCGGCCTTCGTTTAGTGCAAGTGAGTTTTACTCACTAATGCTTTCTTAGTTTGCTAATTATGCTTAGGGTTGGTTAGATTTAATTACGTGCATGTTAGGTGGTTAGATTAGTTTAGAACAATTAAATTAGTGACTTAATGATGCATGTTAGTTGGTTAGACTTAGTCGGTAGCAAGTAGAGAGCTTCTAATATTTATTGAATGCATCTCGGGATTTTTCCTGACCCGTTTCGGGCTCCAATCAGGCAATACGGGCCTAAATTGGATTTTTAATAGTTATTTATTTAATTTTCGAAATTAATTATTTAATTAATTATTTTTCTGGAAATTCAACCGAGATGGCCGGTAACCGGAATTTCGTGCTGATTGTCGTGGTGCAGCCCGTTTAATTATTTGAGCTCTATGCTGTGTGGAATTGAATTAATTGTGGAATTTGAGGATTTGTTCTAAATTGTTTGTAATTGAATATTTGATTGGTAGATGGCCGAGTATGGGTATATAGCGCCAATTACGTTGATGGGCTATATAGTAGAGAGAATGGTGAGAGCTAACTAAGAATGTTATTGGCTGAGACCAATTAGGTACGATATTATTGGTCATACGTGGTTCAGTGATTAGAAGTATCATTTGGCGAAAAAACGGCGCCTTAAAGAACACAAGTGAATGACTTATAGACAAATGTGGTTCGGTGATTAAGGAAATATCACTGGTGAAAATGACGCCTTAAAGAACTCACGATGTTGTCTATTGCCGATGTCACCTTGGCGAAAACAGCACCCTAGAAAGGACACATGGTTCGGTGGTCGAGGATATCATTGGTGAAAACGGCGCCTTAAAGAACGCACGGTGTTAGTGATCGGTATGTCATTGGCGAAAACGACACCCGAGAAACACATGTGATTTGGTGAAGGAGTACACCATTGGGAAATCATGGTATGAGTGGGAATGACCTAGAGATGGTCTGACTGACATGTAATCGACTAAGTCGATTGATCAATGCTTGATCGGATGTCGTGAATTGTTTGAATATCTGTGTTTAACCTTGAATTGCAAGTTGGAACTGAGGCCAAGGTAAGTCCTCTGACTTGTGTTGTGCTTAGACAACTGTTTGGCGTATTAGTTTACTAATCGGGTCTTAGGGGGTAGGACTTGATGAGACGTGGTCTCATTAGTTATTGAATAACCATTTCAGGACCTTGAGAAGAAGCTGAGGAGGAGGAACCTGAAGAGGAGAAGGATTTTTGAAGAAGAAGTTGATCTAGAGAGAGATCTTGAATACAACCTGGATGTGGATTGAGATCCCATCCCTTTTGTGAACCCTATTTTAGTGTAGATAGGTGTGAGACTTTTATGCTGTAAATAGTATTGTAAATATTCTATGAGTTGTGCTGTTAATAAAAGTGTGGTTGTGAATTTCAATATGAAAAATATGGCATGCTTTTCTATCACATTGTTTTATTGTCTGGGGATTTATAACTGCTTCCGCATTCGTAATAAAAAGAAAGGGTTGACGATACTTAGTCCTAGGATATTGCACTTTAAAATTGACCAGGTAGAAGGATGGGCGCGTCCCCGAGGATCGGGGAGTGACAATCCCAACCCATGACCTTGGTAAAGACAAGTAGTGTTGTTCAACATGAGTGCTTCAGCATTTCTGTAGAAGCAAATAACCCTATCTGGAGTGACTATTTATGTTTTTCGCCCCGTAAATTGAACGAACATATAAGTTTCTGACAGGATATTATCCATAAATTCTTAAATATGACTTCGAATCAAAATTAAATATATTCTAATATGCCTTGAAGCCTCAACGACTTTGCAAAATTCAAAGAAATAAAGAATATGCTAGGAGTGGATTTGAGACGACACGGACTTTCAGTGAAATTTTATTGAACTAAAACAAATGACCTACATTCGTGGAGGTCATGTTTGCTCAACGACTAGAGTTGAATATAAATTGCTGATGGAGATGAGTAGAGTGCTGAGAAAAAGTAAAAAGCTTACAAATCACGACTGGAAAACTTTTACAGACAAAGATTAGCACTGAAAATGGTAAACCTAATCTAATTCGAAATTAAAATTCAAACTTAGGCAAAATCTAAAATAAATTGATCCATTATGAATGATCTTCTCATCTTCATATTCTTCAAAGTCAAATCCAATGTGTCGTTGTGATTTTTCCAATGTCTTGATAGTTGATGATTCCCCTCTTTTCCTGGACCCTTTTTGTGTCTTTCAATGGCCATTCTGTTATGAGTTTTGGTTATTCTCAGCATGAATCTATAACTGTTTTGACTTGCGCTCTACTCTAGGGTGATTTGTAACTACTTCTGATCCCTTATTAATGGATTATCTTTGATTCAATCTTCAACTTCGGTGCATAAATTGAGTCAATCTATCATCGCCCATCTCATGCTGTCCATTGGAAACTCATGATCAATGAGCTAATCATTCATTCCGTCGATGGCCCTTCTGATTCAACTGTATTGCCATGGCCTTCATGATATGATCTTAGCAGACATTCCATTGATAAGGCTTTGTGGATTAAGTGTATTGTCATGACCTGGTTTTGACAATTAGTTTCCTTACGTTTAGGTCCAAATGTTTTACCTGTGTAAATTTTAACAATTCGGTTGGACTTAGATTTATGATCTAAAGATTGCCAATCTTTTTTCATGCTGAGACATTTTGCAAGTGTCATAATACCGTTGAAAAGCTCTTGTCTCCTAGTTGGTTCAGTTTAGATCTTTGGGTTTTGATTTTACCAATGTTTTCCTACAAAAGGTGGCTATGTTCGTTTGAGACGAAAGAGGGGTGTTGGGCGAGAGATGCCTTTTTGGATAGCTTACGGTAAACCTCAGTGCTCAAGAAGTTTCAGGGTGAGATGAGCTAATTCAAGGAAATTATACTAGCAAAGAACATTTCAGGATGGGTTCGTTATCTATCTTTGTATTTATATATAAAAGTGGGTAAAATTCGTATGAGGCTCACTCATGTGGCATATTTATGTGGAAGTTTTTATCTAGTAATTTGCTTTTGATAGTCAATGCAGCAAACCTCTAAGCTAGCAGATATCTAATCTTAGCAAATATCTAATTCACCGTCTCTGATTTATATGCATATTGTGATAATAAATTGCTATCTTTTTAGAAGAAATTATATGTGTATATATATATATATATATATTATTGTTTATGTCTATGTGGGTTCTATCTTGAAAACCTATACAAAATTGGATGAATGATGAAAGATATATGGCGGGTATAGTTCTATGTGCGTCACATTTTATGCGAACGGAGTCCTATATCTGATTTTGTAGTTCAGACGAATAAAGTCGTGCATTTAGTACTATGAATATTAAGGGTACTCTTCATATATAGATTGTTTTGAGTATGAAACCATTCATCTCGATAGCATCTATAAAGAAAAATTAAATGTTCAAAAGATAATATCCGACGATTGCCTATATTTTGCTAATATAAAAATATTGTTGGATTTCTAAGGGGGTGCAACAAATTCCTACATCTGAGTTGTAAAAAGAAAATTTTAATGTGCATATTTTGGTCAAAACAAGTTTTTTTTGGTAAAAAATTAACAATATTCCATTACTAGCCCAAGACTGATGGGTTACAAAATGGTTCGATGTCTAAACATAAAATCAACCAAAGAGGATGAGGGGATTAATAATCTAGTTCATTAGGAGAGAACCGCTCGGTGTGCCTTAGCAACCCAATCAACGGCTCGATTATATTCTCTCGGTTCAAAGCATAGTTTAATTTCTTTAAGCTGGCCCAGCAAACTAATGTAGTCATGGATGATAGATCGTGCGGCCTAAGGTGCTTCGGCCCAGCCTAGGATGCATTCCACCGTTGATAAGCTGTGGGACAATAGGACCATGCTTAGATCACTTGATACGTGCATGCACAAATTAGTTGGAAGACTGCCTTCAGCTCGTTCACTTCGTGCATCCCTTTTCTCTTTCCACCAGTTCAGTGCCTCACAAATAGCTAGGGTTTCGGCCACGAGCGTGGATGGGAATCCGTTTCGCAAATCCGTCGAGGAGGACTCCATCTCTGTTTCTGCTCACCCCTGCTACCGATGCCTCCAGATTTGAGTTGTTCCATGCATTGTCCACATAGATTTTGTAGAGGAATTGGTTTGTCGAGCCACCTCCCGTTGCTGCTGAAGACCTCCCCTCTACTCGCGCTGCAGCCGAGGATCTCTCGTCTGCTCAATTAGTGTTGTTCCTCCCCTGTTGCGCTTGTAATTGTGTTGAATATATGGTTCTTCAATTATCAAGCTTGGTTTGGGGTCTTTTGCTTGAAGATCCAGTTTTTCCGAGCCTTCCATACCCTCCAAATAGCTTCGGCGAACTCAGCTTTGGCTTGTAGGCTTTTCCTTACAGTAAGATTCTCCCATACCCATTTATCTATTCGATTATTAATATCTAGAGAAATGTTGGCTACGATTCTCTAATCTGACCATACAGTCTTTGTCCAAGGACGGTGGATAAATATGTGCTCAGTCGATTTAGGAACTTGGCCACAAAAAGAGCACTCTTGTTTAGGTAAAATCTTCCTTTTGTAGTTAAAGCATTATTACATGCACTTCATATGAAAAATCTGACCTTGGGGTAGGTTTTAAGTTTCCCAATTTCTGTCCATAGTTTTTTAGGAGATTAGTATGATGAGGATGGTTGATTTATCATTTGGAGTCTTTCGGAGTCTTGAAGTTTGTTGTACCAGCTCTTTACCGTGTAGGCGTCTGAATGATTCATTGTCCATATCATCTTGTCTGGCCCAGGTGTTAGGCTTAGAGGCATAGCTGCAACTTCCTTAGCAATTCTTTCTTTGTAAGTCTCCTGTAGTAGTTGAAAATTCCATTCCTCGTTTAGTTTGATTGATTAATTCCGCTACTAGCTGATTGCTGGACCGCCTATCTTGCGTGAAATTGGCTATCTATCCTCTCTAATTCTGATCTTACTGTCATCCGCAGCCTCCCATTTTACTTCTTGCTCAATTGTATCTCTTCCCATTAGGAAGCTTTGCCACCCCCACGAAGGTCGGGGGCCTTTTTTGGCTGTCCAAAAATCGCCTCTAGGAAAGCAAATACCTCTCAGCAAACTACTCCATATGATTGTTTCATCTTGTATAAATCTCCAAGCTTGTCTCTCCAACAGTGCTTTATTGAAATCAACTAAGTCTTTGAAGTCTAACCCCCTACAATCTTCCCTTTTTTATTTTTTCAAATATCCCATCTTTTCCAATGGATACCCTTTCTGCAGCAATTTGTTTCCACTAGAAAGATGGTATTCTCTTTTCAATAGCTTTACAAATTGATATAGGAATTTCGAAAATCAACAAGGCAAATTGGGGTAATGTTTGGACTACTGTCTTGATCAGTATTTCTTTTCCTGCCTTAGACATCAGTTTTTCTTTCCACCCTTCTTATTTCCTATCAGCTCTTGTTTGTCCCTAATCTGAAGGTACTCCTAGATATTTACCTGTTTTTTCAATGATTGGCACCCTTAATTCAGCTGCTATGTTCTGTTTTAATCCTTGAAGGCAGTTTCTTTCAAAGAAAACTTCGGACTTGTTGAAATTAATGGACTATCCCAATGCAAAGCAATACGGATTCAAAGTATTTGCTCAATTATGAGCCTTAATACTTGTACCATCTAGGAAAAATATGGAATGGTTTGTGAATAAGAGGTGTGATAGTGTTGGGCAATGTATGTTAAGCTAAATGCCATTTAGGCTTCCATCTCTTATAGCTTTTAATAACAAAGAGGATAGGACATTTGCCACAGAATGAATAGATAAGAAGAAAGTGGATCGCCTTGTCTAATCCCTCTAGTTGGTTTGAAATAATCACACGACTCCCCATTTACCTGGATACTAAAGGATACCATGGAAATACAAGTTTGAACCAAAGTAACTCATTTCACACAAAATCTCATTTTCAACATACAATCACATAGGAAGTCCCATTCAACCCTATCATAGACCTTTTGCATATCCAATTTTAGGATCGCTTGAAATTTATGCTTTCTTTTTGTAACTCTAAACTAATGTAGTAAATCCTAGACGATGAAAATATTAGCCTGAATTTGTTGGCCCCCGACGAAGGCGCTTTGTTCCTAGGATATAATCTCGGGAGCCGGGGGTTTAATCTATTGGCCATTACCTTTGTGATGATTTTATAATTGAAAATGCATAGACTAATAGGCTTATACTAAGTGATGCTTTCTGGGTTTGAAACTTTTGGGATGAGAGTAAGATGAGTCCTATTAAGTTCAGGATCAAGTATATCTTGGCTGAAGAAATTATCTACAATGTTGAAAATATCTTCATGAATTTCTAACCAGTTACTTTGGTAGAATAATCCATTGAGTCCATCTGGTCCCAGTGCCTCTGTTGTGCCCATTTGAAAAATTGCAAGTTTGAATTCTTTCCCTATAACAGGCCCTGTTAAAGCTTCATTCATCGTCAGAGCGATCACTTCTTGACATTGGTCTAACACCGGCTGATATTCTCTATTCCTCACCATAGTATATAGAACCTAGTAGAAGCTTGATATGTGTTGCTTAAAATCAAGGGGTCCCGACCCCAATTGTGATCATCAATTTATAGCATAGAGATTTTATTTCGTTGTCTCCTTTGTATTGTGGTTACATTGAAGCATTTTGTTTTTTTATACCCCCATTTGATCCAGTTAATCTTGGATCTCATGCCCAATACATTTCTTCTTGTTTCCATATGCTTTTGATATGTTGGACTATTTGCCGATATTCCTCCTAGTTTTGACTTCCTTCAGCCCTATTCATTAACTCGGTGATTCTTCCCTATAGAGAGAGGATTTCATGGGATGCGTTTCTGAATTTTTTGTTGCTCCATCACCTTATTTCTTCATTTACCTTCCTTGTTTTGCCCACAATATCCAGCTGATAGCCTTCCTCATCTCTCCAGGCTCTCTGGACCACTTTTTTACGTTCTCAATTTTCTGCCCATAAAGCTTCAAATCTAAACATCTTCTTTTTCCTCACCCCCAACTTAATCTGTTTGCAGAAAAATCCGAACCAATTGTTGGACATGCATATGCCTCCACATTAAGGAATGAGACTCTCCAATCAAAGTTTCAAAGAGCCCTATCAAGTCTCTTTTAACAAGTTCTGCGCCTTTTTGGTTATTAGTCCATGTGTAAGTACACCCATTGCTCTCTATATCCATTAATGAACAATAATTCAGAAAATTTCAAAACGCAACCATTCTATAATGATCTAGTTAATGTTTTCCGACTTTTTCCCACTTATATAGAACTTCATTAAGATCTCCAATACATAGCCATGGGAGACAATTTGAGACATAGATAGACCACAAAGTTTGCCATAATTTTAACCTTTCTTGGTAATTAGTAGATGCATGAATGAAAGAGATATTCATATGACTCTGCTGTTTAGATCCTTGCATCTAACATCAATGAGTTCTTCAGTACTTGTTTCCAAATTCACCTGAAGCTCCTCATCCCACATAAAAGCCAATCCACTCCCAATTCCAACTGGATTAATTATAACAGCATATTTAAACTGAAGATATTTTCTAACTCTTTTGATGACATTTTCCTCATTCTTGGTTTCCATAAGAAAGACCAAATTGGGCCTTTCTCGAGTTACTAAGGCTCAAAGATGCTAGTCTGTCAAGGGATTGCCCAACCCTTGATAGTTCCAGCTCAACAACTTCTTGTATCCCCTAGTGGCTTATTAGGGCTAGCCACCAAAGCCCGTTCATTTACCCCTTCCAACACCTAGACTGGGGTATCTAGTAGATTCTTTTCATCCAGCAAATTCTCTGGTATCCCTCTCTTCTCATATGGAGTGAAATATTTCTGTTTTTTTGCTGCTGGTTTTTTAAGTCCTATCTTCTCCTTCTTTGATGTCCCTACACTTTTATAACTTTTTGTTAAAGGAAGAAATGGTACTTGAGTTTGCTATGTTCTTTTCCCTTTATACGGGGCTGCATCTTCCTCCATTTTTTCATCATATACTGTCACATTGGCTACTGAGTTGTGAACCATCAGAGCCTTATTCAGCCCTGTTTGATCTTTTTGCAGGTCCATATCTTCCGGAGGGATAGGTGTTGCAGGTACCATTTCCTCTTCCTCAAGGTTTGGATCTATTTTCCCATAAAAAGTCTTCCAACACATGATATACTCTTTCACTTCAGCCTTCAACCATGAACCATACCTACCAAGTTTGTCTTGAGCTAATCTTGTCTCCTCATAAAAATATTTTTGGACAAAAGTTGGCATAATGTCCCATACAACCGCATGAATAGTAGAAATGAGGTAACCTCTCATATTTAAAATCAATCCACCACTTTCTACATCTCAACTCAATTATTGTTCCTATTTTCAGTGGGCAAGTTAGGTCTAGCTGAACTTTTACTCTCCCATTTTTTCGTGAACTATTGTTCTTGCCTCTATTATGACCTCCTCTACTTTTCCCAGCTTCAAGGCAATGTTTCATACAACATTTTTATGTGGATTCTATTATGAAAGTCAATATGTAGCTAAACGAATGATCAACATTGATGGCTGGTATAATTCCATCTTTTTCACAATTAACGTGAACAAAGTATTATATCTGGTTTCACCAAAAAAAAATATTATATCTGGTATAATATCGATTACATCATTGTTCACTAGCATAAAGTCCTATATTTGGTGTAATTTGCATCATTGGTATTCTTCGTATGTAGATCTTATCTATTATTGAGTTTTGTCTCAAAAGCACCTACATAAACAACGAGTTATGAAATAGTTTTTTAATCACATACTAGACACCCATTAATTGATTTGATATTTTGAGACCCAGGTTTCAGTTAAGAATGGTATCAGAGAGTATATGCATGTTTACCGTGTTTTGTCAAGATGTGAACATATATGTTTTTCTTGCCAGCTCTAACTTTGGTTGCATTGATTAAATGCAATCACTTGCCAGATTTGAAAATTTTCTTTTATCTCTTTTATTTTATTTTATTTCAGAATAAAGATGAGCTAACCAAGCCGAGCTATATCAAATATACACGGCGGCTTCTCCACCTCTATTCTTCCTTAGGAAACCGCTCTAACTTTTTTAACCAATTAACTGGGAAAGATTAGGCAGCGCATGACAACATTTCTTAGCTAGGGAAGAGTTTTTTTTTTTTTTTTTTTTCCCAGAAATAGCTCTTTTCTGTTTCTATTCCGAGGAACAATTGATGAGTAAAATAAGGTGTTTGATAACTACACAAAATTTCTACTCCAGAAATAGAAAAAACATAGAAATGCGTTTGGTACGAAACAGTTTCTTTTTTGTATTTATTCATTTTTTATTCTTGCTAACAGATTGTCAACTGGCGGCGGCTGGCCGGCGGTCGGTGGTGGTGGATGAGCTGTGTGGCGGCAATTGACGGTGGCGGTCGGTGGCCGGCGGTCGGCGGTGATGGTTGGTGGCCGGTGGTCAGCAGTGACGATCGGTGACTGGTAGTTGTGCAACGGTTATGGTCGACCAACGGTAGCGACAGCGATCGGTGGCGGTGGCCGCGGTGGCCGGTGGTCAAAGGTGGCTCTGGTGGTTGGAGGTGGCCGCGGCAAGAGAGAGGAACAAAAGAAAAATAAAAAGGCCATGGCAAGAGAGACGAACAAAAGAAAAATAAAAAAGAAAATTAACTTCTTTCTAAAAATTGTTCACGAGAACAAGAAGCCACTTTTTTTGGTTTCTCGTTTCGCTCCAAATCTATTCCTGAGCTAAGTTTCTATTCTAGGGAATAGAAAAACAACTTGGCATTACCAAATGGATTTATGTTATTTTTTAATTCCAAGGAACAAAAGAACACAAGTTGGGAGAAACAAACGTTACCATGCGGGCCCTTAGAATTGTGTCACGACCTACCCTCGAGGGGAGGGAGTAGGTTTAGGGGTATTGGCTGAAGGACGGGCCTAAGGCCTATGATTAGGCGCGAGCTCTCCCTTGCCCATACCTCGCGTAACATTTAGATATTTTTAGGAATTTTGCACAAAAGTAGTCGCCACTAGCCTATTGGGGTCGGCCATAAACCAAGTGATGCATGAGAGTGCATCTCACTTCCTACACAACCAGAGAATCTAGGGTTGAGGACTTGATTACACTAATTGACCAATTAGTGCCCTTTCAATACATAATCTTGTTAATTTTAAAATAATGGATTTCTGCCATGCAGTCTGGATTAATTTTGCACCTATCCACTAACATGTGAGGTGATCATGCGGGCGCACAATCATTAAAGTAAATAGAGGTCTAATTATACTAAAAAGGCAAAAAAGGCAATTCCTAACCAAACCCTACATTTTAAAATTTAAGATTTTTTAAAAAAATTTTAAATTTTCTTTTTAATTTTTTTAAAAAATATTTTTTTTTTGGCCGAATCGGGTTGGAGTGCAGTCGACCCGACCCGAGTCCGACCGAATCAAGCTTGGCTCGATCAAGGCAGCTCGGGTCTAGCCCACTCGGGTCTGGCCTAGTTGGGTTAGGCCTGACCATCCTTGGTCGGGCCTCTACTGCCCAACTTGGGCCCAAGAGCCGAGCCCAAGCGGAAACTAGAGCCAAGTGGGCTAGATGTGTGATCTGGCCCACTCGGCCAGCACCCCTTGGTCGCGATTCCTCAGTCGCGACCAAGGGTGCCCGGACGGCGCACTTTGGCGATGGCACCGTCGGGACCAGGTAGGGGGACGGTTTGACTCCCTAGCCGCGATGGTGTCCCTCCAGTGACCAGGAGTCCTAGGGCTCTATGCGGAGGAAGCTCGGGGGAAAGACCCTGCTCAGGCACTCTGGCGAACGGGTGGTGGGCACGAGCAGTTCGGGCAATTTTCGACCTAAACGGGGCTCGAGGCGGTGGCAGCGGTAACCAACGAGTTACTGATAAAAAAAAAAAAACTAGGACCTAAGGGGACTTATGGAGGCCGGAGCTCGCCCGAAACAGACGGAGCGAGCTCCGGCCAGCTCAGCTTAAAGAACCACACACCAGATGCTCGGTGAAATTCCTACCTGGATTCCGATGAGTTTAGAGGTGGTCTGCAGCTCTAGCAGTGATCAACGGCAGCAATCGATTGCTCCGGGGCGTCTCTTACTCCTCTCCTCCTCTTTGTGTTTCTCTTTGTGTTGGGTTCCCTCCTCCCCTCCCTCCCTCTGTTTTTTTTTTTTTCCTTTTGTTCTTCTTCTTTTCTCTTTTCCTGCTCCGCTCGCCCGCATGACTTCATTCGACCAATCAACTGCCTTTGCGAGCAAACCCTCACTCGACGATTCCAACGCTTACCTGCCCCCGTGAGATGATGCTGTCCCCTCTACCCTGGCGACCCTCGCTTTTGGCTTCGCCAATTCCCCATGCAAACGACGGCTGGGGAAGGGAGAAAGCCTGGGCCCGAGCCAGGCCGAAGGGGAGAAGAAGCTAGGCTCGGCCGTGTGATGGGGGGAAAAGAAAAGAAAAGGGGTGGGTCGGGCTAAGGTTGGATCCGGCCCAACCTGACCCTTAAGGCTTTTTTTTTTTTTTTAAATTTTTTTTTTTCAGTCAAAAATTTTTTAATTAGATTTTTTTATGTGCTTGAAAATAAAAATTAGGTGTCAACAGCTACCCTTTTTTAAATGTAGCCTTGAAGAAGTTGCAATAAAAAACAAAAGACACCTAAATTATTCCAACGGTAGAGAGACCTTGGGTGCATAAGCATATATCGTCGACAGAGAGAACTCAAAGCTATGGAAGCATGTCCTGTCAATAAAAGAAAGAAAGACTCCAGGCTATAGAAGCTCATCGGATCATAAGAAGAGGGGAAGACTCCAGGCTATAGAAGTCCATCGGGTCATAAGAAGAGAGGGAGACTGCGGGCTACAAAAGCCCACTAGGTCATAAGCAAAGGGGAGGACTTTCGGCTACATAAGCCCACTGGATCATAAGAAGAAGGAGAGGAATGAGGTCTCATAATGAAAAAAGGGGTTTCGACCGGGTTGTAAATGCATAATTTGAGAGAAACCAATGAACTTTTGTAGATGCTATGGTTTAAGGTTGACCATGAACCTTTTGAAAATCGCAGTTTAAAGATAGATTCATAAACATTTTAAAAGTGCGGTTTAAGGAAAAGCCACCAACCTTGTGGTTTCGACTAAATGTGATAGTCTCACCATATAAAAACGGGTTTCAACTGGATGTGATAGTCTTACCGTGTAAGAATGGGTTTTGACTAGATGATAGTCTCACCGTGTACGAACGGGTTTCGACTGGGAGAAAAGTCTCACCGTGTAAGAACGGATTTCGACTGGGAGAAAGGTCTCATCGTGTACGAATGGGTTTCGACCAGCTATGATAGTCTCACCGTGTACAAACAGATTTTGACTAGCAGAGAGGGCTCGCCGTGTACAAATGGGTTTCGACCGGGTATGATAGTCTCACCGTGTACGAACAGGTTTCGACTAGGAGAGAGGTCTCACCGTGTACGAACAATTTTCGACCAGGTATGATAGTCTTACCGTGTACAAACGAGTTTCGACCAAATGATAGTCTCACCGTGCACGAATAGGTTTCCACTAGAGGAGAGGTCTCACCGTGTACGAACGGGTTTCGACCCAATGATAGTCTCATTATGTATGAACGGGTTTCGACCGGATATGATAGTCTCACCGTGTACAAATGGGTTTCAACTGGAAAAGAAGTCTCACCATGTATGAATGGGTTTCAACTAGAAGAAAAGTCTCACCGTATACGAACAGGTTTTGATTGGAAGAGAGGTCTCACCGTGTACGAATAGTTTTTCACTAAGAGCGGACAAGCATGGTTTACAGATGAAACCACAAGCCGTGTGGTTTAATAATAGGCCCACAAACCTTTGGTTTTTAAGGAAGCACTCGCTAACCCCTTGAAAGAATGCATGGCTTCACTAGGGAACCTTGTCAAACTCAACTTGATCAAATGTCATTAGAGACGTCATCAAGAGACGTGTTGGCAATATTGCAGCGTAATTGAATAAGCTAATCAAATTCGACTACTTTAGAAGAACATTCGATGTCAATCAACATCACATGACGCAAAACTGTCATCTTGCTCGAGGATATATCAATCATTAAATCCTTTGGGAGACAAGTTCGTATCAAAATGATTTTTATTCGTGAAAAAGGCTCATTGAGCATGCCAAACTAGAGTTTATTAGTCAGAAAGGGGTTCTCACACACTCTCGATAAAATGGCTGCTTGATCCCATCCATTCGAGTGGGAAGTAACTGATTGCTGAAGGTATGAGCACAACTTGATGGATCAAAAAGGTCTTTTGAAAGGATTGCAATATAGGCTCGACTAGGGCTTACACAAAGGAATTATTACTTTTAGGCCAATAAATGAACATTTGTCACTATCTTCATTGGGTTTACAAGTCGAGAGCTTGGAAGATAAGACAAGATAAAATCACTTCCACTCCTTCACGCGGTAACTTCTTTATGGCATTCTCATTTTCATTCAAACCATCTCAATCAGAAGAGGCTTCGGAAGAGGGTCGTAATGTTGGCTCAAGAGAGGCTCGAAAGGCTTAAAATTTTCAAGAGGGTTTTTAAGAGTCGGTGATCATCATGGCATCGTGGCCAAGTCACTTGATCTTCGATCTTCCAAAATCATTTGGCTTTTGAAACATAGCGCATCTCGAAAGTCCCTTGACTAATCATTTCTACATGGGAGCTTTGCCCCATTCTCTAATTTCCTTTGCACTTGCGATGATTTCCCTTTTTTTACACAGGCACTTGGACTTTGATAATAATATATAGTATATATATTTCACATAAGATGCAACCTTTTGGCTCCTTTTCTTGATGGGCATTGGCCTTACTTTTACCAGGCACACTGTTTTTTCATGCCCCCTAATTTTGTCGCACTTTTTGCTCTTTGAAATTTTAGAGCTCTTACAACTTTCGAGATGCTTTTCATGCTTTCTCATAAATGTCAATTGTATTTGGTCAATTCTTATGCCTTGCCCCAATGAAGGGAGATGGTCACTACTCGGAGTTTAGAAATGAACAATTAGGCCTAAATTGGTTAAAGGAACGAGTATCGGTGTTTGGGTAAAGAAGGAAATGCTCTTCTTCACATTGGGATGAGTTGAGCTCTGATAAGAATTCACCTGAAGCTATTACCAGAAGATTGATGCAAGTGGAAGTAATAAAATCTTTCTCAATTTTTCGCTCTACATCTTAACCGAAACCTCCTGTGCTGCCCCAATGTAGGGTCGTTCTTGACAGGGGTGCTTTGAAGGGTCCTCTTTATTCGGCCTAAAAAGGTAGCAAGATGCCAGCTTGGTGCTTGAGATTGATGAAGAAAACGCCTTTATCATTTTGATCTTTGTGCTCAATGCGAATAAATCCTCCATCCTAAGAGAATGTCGTCTTTCACTCAACTCTCAAAAGTGTTTGAAGGATGTGTTTGGAAATGACTTACCTTTCTTGATCCTAAGTACTTCTTTTTTGGCATGGTTAACGTCTCACCTTTCACTCGAATAAAAATATTTTTATGAACCCCTTTTCTCAAGGGTTGCTAACATGAAGCACACGTAGTGACACCGAAAATAGGTCATGTGAATGATGCCATGCATTTTTTGAAGAATTTTTTTTATTTAGAAAAACTTCAAGAATTCATCCTCATATCCTTGGATCTCCTCATTCTTGCAAAACAGTCAAACTTGGGAGCATCTGGAGGCCCAGGCCTCAGCGACCATCATAGGACTAGTTTGATGTGCTTGCACATATCCATAATAAAAGATGCGCCTATTTTATTAAATGAGGAAAGATAATGCCGTATTTTAATACACACCACCCTCGACCAACAGCTTAAGATCAGGACTGACCATAGTTTACACTACGAACGACCTAAATAAGAAAGAAATAACAATAGAATCCCACGCAATGGATTGGACATAAGACAGAGGACTAAACTGAATGAGAACCGCCCTACTCTAGGGGGACAGCTATGACTTCAGAGAACTCAGCTTCCTCACAAGTTAGAATGGTGCATATGACGTCTTCCTCGAAAATTGAGTTCGCTTTATCAGCATGATTTGGTAAGGGATTCTGCTGCACATTGGGCATAGCCTCTTTGAAGGTCAACTTTCCTTTATCCAAAAGGTGCTGAACTTTCCATTTCAGTGCGAGGCAATCATTGACATCATGCCCCCTTTCTCCCATGTGGTATTCACATGCCTTGGTCACATCAAACCCTGGGAATCTTGGGTGATTGTCTCTAAGCACTTCCTTGGCTACTAATCTCTTCTCAAGGAGGATAGGTAACAACTTTGATAGAGGTTGGGGTAGAGGTGTGAATTCCTTTCGAGGGAACTTCTTGCTTCCGTCAAATCCCTGTGACACATTTCCTTGCATGGCTTTAGGCTTTTGTAAAGGCATCGACACTGATTTAGGTGCAGATGGCTCTTGAATAAACGCCACTTTGACTGCCGTCTCCCTATCCTTCCTTGTTGTTTACTTTTGGCTATTTCCCGTAGATATTCTTCCATCATCCATTGCCCATTCGACTCCTTTACCTACCTCAACCAGTTGTGAAAACGTCTGGCAACCCAAGAACACTAACCCTTGGAAGTATTCAGGGGGCAATGTCTTAAGGAATAGTTGCTTCATCTCCCTCTCATTCAAGGCCGACTTCACTTGTGAGGCCATAGTCCTCCACTTTTGCGCGAAGGCATTGAATGATTCATTCCTCTTCTTCTCAATGTGGGTCAACTCTTCCATCGTAGGGGCGAGCTCAGTATTAAACCGGTATTGCTACAAGAACTCATTGGCTAAATCTTCCCAACTGGTGAATTCTTCAATGTCTAGTGCAATGAACCACATCAGGGTGATGCCTTCCAAGCTATCTTGGAATGTGTGTACGAGGAAAGACACGTTGTCAGCGTAGCGAGCTATTTTCCTCAGGTAATACCTAAGGTGGGTCGTGGGGCACCCCGTTCCGTCAGACTTTCTTCTGAACTCAAGCTCTTCGAAAGTCTCAAGGAAGTTCGTCTTGGCATATGAAAACAACCAATCAGCTCCTTTCAGCTCCTTTCAGCTCATAACCTTGCAAGGCACATAGTCACTCCCCCATCTTTGCCAAACGTTTTTCACTCTCTTCACTTAGGCGGGGTATTGGGTTTTCATTCAAAGGAGGATCCAAATTAACGATGATTGGCGTGACAGAAGAAGCCTCTCCAGCAGCTTCTTTCCCAGGGAGATCAGCAACATGCGTACCCCCCGTCGACAGGGGAGCGTGTCCTAATGACGTAGGAGTGGATGTTCCAGTGACAGCTATAGCGGGGGGCTCTTTAAGCTTCTGGCTTATTTCAAGCATCATTGCGGTGAGTTGGGCTAACTGGTCCTCCATCTTGGCCATGTGCACGTTGGTATCCTCGTTCTCCATTCTGACTTTTGCATGCGTGCGAATTGGGGATCTTCGCTTGGCCGTGTCAATGATCGACAAAAGACAATCGATTGGCTAGTACCTAGAGTAAGGGTAGATAAACATATATAAGTACAAGTAATAATTAGGCGGTCGGCCCATGACAAAGATCTAATCACCCCAATTTTCTCGCTTCATTGAAAACCACATTGCTACATAATGCAAAAAAAAAAAGAGCGAAAAACCCCCTAAACAGTGAAACTACTTCGAAGATAGAAAGACACTCTCCTAACTCCAAATTTTCAACATTGAAACTCAAGACAAAGTCTTTAATATGGCAACGCATGTGAGTATGGTCCCGCTACAAATCGCACTTGACTCAATCTAACTAATGAGGACGGCTTCCGCTCGTGGCAACTCTACTAACTCGGGTTAACTTCAAAGCATGCTCCTTGGCTTCCTCGAGCTCCCTTTTGAGGCGCTTGATCTCAGCTTGGTAGGTGATCTTCAATGGTACTTCAGGAATCTTTGGGCAAAGGGTCTCTGGGATCTTGTGCTAACGAATGTACTCTTTCGAGGCATAGTAGGTCTTTTCTTGCCCCTCTAACTCTTCTTCAGGCCATATCAGCTTCTGGGGGTGGCACATATCCCACATCGACTTGACCAGCGCAATGGAGTCTTTGTGATCTTGGCATCCATCGAGGAAGTCTATCTTGAGCGAGTCCTCCTGAATTGCCGGCGAAAGCTGTTGAACCTCTTTAAACTAACGGGTGACTCGGGTAGGGTAATACTCGGTGACTCCAGTGATTCCCAACAAAGGAATAGGTCCAATAAGCCCACACATGAACCACACTTCTTGAACTTGGAACCATTTGGCATGCTATTGGAAATCCTCAGGTCCAAGGTTGGTCAAGAAAACTAACCACTTAGAATAATGATAATCTGGGGCAAACATTTTCCTATCTTTAAACTTTATGATAGGGTGGCTAGAGTCAGAAATATTGTTTACGATCATCAAGCCACCAAATCCCTTAATGTGAGAGAATAACCAAATTTGCAAGAGTGCAGGAGGAGCATGGAAAGCTTTGTATTTATTTTCTTTAAAACAAGTAAGGGAAAGAAATGTTTCAGTCAAGATAGCATTAACAAAGCATTTTCCCATACATATTTCACAAACTACCCACGCTACGGAAGGGCTAATAGCATTCCTACAGTGTGGGAATATCACATACCCGAAGAAAGCCAGAAGGAAAATCCTTTTTTTTTGGAAAGATAAGGCATTTTGAAAAAGCTCATTTAGAAATGAAAACAGGTAGGTTTTGCGATTGGCTTTCAAAACTTTTCTCATGTCCTCTCCCTTAACTTTAAGAAACTCAGATACTGTCGATGCATGTTCAGTTCCTACAGGTGGACTAACCAATTCCGACACTAAGGGCTTTCCAATGGCAATACTATATTCCTCCAAGGTTGGAGTGAGATCGTGATCACCGAATATGAAAGTACAAGTTGCGGGGCACCAAACATGCACTAACGCTCGCATGACACCATAATGAGTCTCTATCTCCAAAAGGGGGAGTAATTGTCCGACGTAAGATCGCACCCAGTCACGGCTAGTCAAATCTAGTCTATCCCACCACGTGCGAAGCTCGGCTTTTGGGACGAAAATGATGTGAAGCATCAGTACCTCCATCGTATTCTAACCAAAGTTACAACAAACCTAATTTGTCATGGACCGACCAAAAACATAAAGCGAATAAATAAATTGCGTAGAAAAGAATTCGAAAAGCTTACCCTATTCATTGAGTAGCAATACCAATGACATAGACATGCGCATGGGTGGTGGTTCGATTTCTACTCTAGATGGCTCAAAATGTAGTCATAGGATCATCTGACTAAACCAACAAGATTGCGGTTAGGTCGTGTTACCCATGACTCTGGTTTTGTCAAAGAATTGACCCGTGTCGCACAGTTATAGACCGGGGTGGGTACCTTTGACATGAAGAAAGAAATTTCGAGGTAGAGATCGACAACTCGTACTGCATGGTTGTAGTTGGAGTGATATTCATCTCAACACCATCCTAAGTGATCCTATGCGGCCCAGGTCCGACGGCAGGTAATGTGTGCTATGGTGTAGTGCAATGCAAGGAACGCAGGCATGACAATTTATATACAATCACCACTTCATACATAAAAAAAATAAACCACATTCCTACACCTCCTTGCAAGACAAATGTGAGCAAACACCTCCCCTTATACCTCCTATTCTACAAAAATATTTAACACCTTTAATATTAGGGATGTACCTGGAATCCTTGCCGCCAAACAAAAATATTTTTGAACAAAATTAATTTTGGCCTAAGTCCTCTAAGGTTTAAAACCAAGTCTCCAGTGGAGTCGCCAAGCTGTTGCGACCTACCCTCGGGAGGAGGGAGTAGATTTAGGGGTATTGCCTGAAGGATGGGCCTAAAGCCCATGATTAGGCGTGGGCTCTCCCAAGCTTATACTCCGTGTGACATTTGGATATTTTTTATAAACTTTGCACAAAAGGAGTCGCCACTAAGCCTATTGTGGTTAGCTAGAAAGCAAGTGAGGAATGAGAGTGCATCTCACTTCTTATGCAACCAGAGAATCTAGAGTCGGAGACTTGATAACACTAATTGACCAATTAGTGCCATTTCAGTAGCTAATCTTGTTAATTTTAAAATAAATGATTTTTGCTAGACAGTATGGATTAATTTTGCACCTATCCACTAACATGTGAGGTGATCATGTGAATGCGCAATCATTAAAGTAATAACCATAGCTACCAAGATCATAATTGCAACAAAATTAAATACGTGCAACTAAACATAACTAAATATGCAAATTAAGCATATGATGTAATCATCATACGAGCAAATAGAGGTCTAATTATACTAAAAAGGAAAAACATGGCAAGTCCTAAGCAAGCCCTACATTTTTAAATTTTTTAAATTTTTATTTTTTTTAAAATTTTTTTTTGGCCGGACCAGGTCGGGTCCGATCTGACCTCACCCGGGTCCGACCGAATCAAGCTCGGCCCGATCAACGCGGCTTGGGTCTAGCCTGCCCGGGTCTAGCCCAGTTGGGTTAGGCCCGACTGTCCTTGGTTGGGCCTCCACTGCCTGACTTGGGCCTGAGAGCGGGGCCCAAGCGGAAACCAGAGCCAAGTGGGCTAGATGTGCGATCTGGCCCACTCAGCCAGCACCCCTTGGTCGCAACTCCTCAGTTGCAACCAAGGGTGCCCGGACAAAGCACATTGGTGACGACACCGCCAAGACTAAGCGAGGGGACGGTTCGACTCCTTGGCTGCGACGGCGTCCCTCTGACAACCAAGAGTCCTAGGGCTTTACGCGGAGGAAGCTTGGGGGAAAGAGCCCGCTCGGGCACTCCGACGAACAGGTGGCACGCACAAGCGGTCCGGGCGATTTCCAACCTAAACAGGGCTCGAGGCGGCGGCGGCAACAACCAGCGAGTTACCGATTAAAAAAAAAATTGGGACCTAAGGAGACTTACGGAGGCCGAAGCTCGCCTGAAATGGACAGAGAGTGAGCTCCAACCAGCTTAGCTTAAAGAACCGCACACTAGATGCTCGGTGAAATTCCTACTTAGATTCCAGCGAGTTTGGAGGCGGTCTGCAGCTTCGACAGCGATCGATGGCTCCGGGGCGTCTCTTGCTCCTCTCCTCCTCTTTGTGTTTCTCTCTGTGTTGGGTTCCCTCGCTCCCCTCCCTCTGTTCGTTTTTTTTTCCTTTTGTTCTTCTTCTTTTCTCTTTTCCCGCTTCGCTCGCCCACATGACTTCGTTTGACCAATTAGCCGCCTCTGCTAGTAGACCCTCACTTGACGATTCCAACGCTAGCCTTCCCGTGTGAGATGATGCTGTCCCCCCTGCACTGGCGGCCCCTGCTTTTGGCTTCGCCAATTCCCCATGTAAACGACGGTTGGGGAAGAAAGAAAGCCTGGGCACGGGCCAAGCCGAAGGGGAGAAGATCTTTGGGTTGGGTTGCGTGATGGGGGTAAAAGAAAAGATAGGGGGCAGGTTGGGCCAAGGCTGGATCCGGCCCAACCTGACTCCTAAGGCCACCTTCTTCTTTTTTCAATCAAAAATTTTTTAATTAGATTTTTTTTATATGCTTGAAAATAAAAATTAGGTGTCAACAAATTGGAAACTCTTGCCTGAAGGTATTTCCTTAAATCCCACAAAACAAGATTCCTTGAATATGAAGCAAGAAAAAGCGACATAAGGAAACGAATAATTCTAGAGCAAATAAATTACCGAAACATGGATAATCATAAGTAGATAATCACATATTTAGGATAGAATGATGGGGGATTACACCCTTTGGCCAAAAACTTATTTTGTTGACTCGAATACTTCTATAGTTCCAGTCTGCGCAGCATGTTTTGGTTGAAAGTATGTATTTACGATATATACGTTGATGAAAAGTCTTTAGTGTTGGAAAATGACGATTTTAGACGTTCTATCTTAACTTCTTTCTTGCCAGAGATTCCGCTTGTTATGAAGTTGATTTTATTTGCAGATGATGACTAAAGGATAGCGGCCGATAATTGAGTCGCTATCCTACAAATAATGTACTTGAGCAACTTTGACCTTAGTACATCACAGGCACACCAATGTGGAAGAGTCCTTCACGTCGTACGCTACAGTTCTCCGTTGTTTCTGGGCGGCGGGAATGCCATGAGAAATTGTGAAAATTTTCTAATTAAGTTTATCTGTCTTATTCTCAACATAACTATGATGTGTTTCATTCCAATAATTTATCTTCTTTGATTGGCATTTTATTGTTTACTTATTGACCTTAACTTCTCCGGAATCTTTAAAGCAGCTAACAAACTGTTCAGATTTTATGTTTGTTAAACTTTCCGCATCCAAAAAAATAAGTTATGAAGTAGAATTTAGATGCATACCCGACGTGATTTTATTTTTTAAGATTTTATTTTTCTCCCATTAACTGATTTTGATATTCTAATTTGCCATCTTTTGGTTAAGAATAATGTTAGGAAGCAGGTGTATGTTTACATCACTTTGTCAAGATGTGAGTTATTTATGTTTTCCTCACTGACTCTTAACTTTGGTTGTATTGATCAATCGCATTCATATGCCATATTTGAAAATTTCCTTCTTCTTTTATTTTATTTTTTCAAAAGGAAATGCTTAAGGTGGCTAAGTGTGGAATCATACATAACTATCATGTGTAAGTAATAGACAAAGCACATACAGTTAGCCACCTTAAGCTTGTAGGATTCCATGAAATTTTTTAGGGCTACTCTTAACTTTGTCTATTACTTACACATGAGATTCGCGGGTCTGGATCGGATGCATGAATTGGGCTTTCTATAACAAACCCCTTCAATAGAATTAAACCCAAACCTCCAAAGACTAACTCTAAACACTTAAACTAAATCAAGCGCAAACTCACTAAAACACAAGTCAAACCTATTTTGTTGTTATAGCTGCATTAATCCCATTTTTACTATAATCGCACTAAGCTCACCTTAAGCACAAAACTTAACCCATTGCCCAAAGTTCATAAATCCTAAGTAAGCCCACCCTTGTTATTTCCTTTTATCAATTTCTACTTCTAATGACTAAATCTACCTTATTTACATTAAAAAGATAAAACTGTCATGAATCTTTCACTTACAATATAAAGTGAAGGCCCCACTATTTTCCCCCCTATTTTTTACTTTTTTCCATTTAGGATGGTTACCATAACAAGTATTTCGTGTCTAATAGTAAGGAAAAAATGCATTCTTTGATATAGTTAAAATTGAAAAATCTCTTCTTCATTATTGAATTTATATCAACTTATCTATTTTTTTTTCTCTCTTTTATAAAAGCTCACTTTCTTGGTAAACTTTTGTTAATTTCATTAGCTAAAAATATATATGTAGACTCTTTATTTACTATATCAAAGTAATTATCTTTTTTCTTACTATGTTGGTGAGATACTTTATGCAGGGCATGTAAGAGTTTAGAAGAATATCTAATAATACACTAAAAGCAATATGCACAATGAGGTACTTTATCAATCTAAAGTAATGATATTTCGCTGGTATTTTTTTTAAAAAAAAACCATTACTTTATATAATGCTATGATTTAATTAAATTTCATTTGCTTAGTAATTTATATATAAATTTAATCAACAGCATAAAAAAGAACTAGATTTCTTTAAAATTTCTTTTTTTGACAAAAAAAATTATGGAAGTAATATCTAATTATAAGAAAAAACATAGTACCTTTAATACACTTGGAAAATTTACAATAAATAAAAAACTAAATATGTGAAATTCTTAATTACGGTAGATGGATCTTACATAGATATAGAAAAATCTAAAACAAATGAAAGTAAATAAATTTGAAACCACCTATATGGATTTAGTCGTGAGGTGGTGGAGATAGTATCGTCCTCTTTTTTCATTACTTCTTCCAGCTCCTGTTGTCTTCTTCCAGCAACCCAGAGGTTTCTTAAGGCGTACCAAGAACAGCTCAAACGAGACTCCACCGTGAGTTTAGTCGGTCCACCACCACCTGGCCATCACCGAGCACCACCCTTACTAACAAACACCGTCACTGGTCATCGTCCACCGCAGCATTGTCCATCATCGCCGGTCACCGGCCATCCCATATTCACAATCACATAACAACAGAACTATGGAGAACAGGAATTGGAAAAACAAAACGGCATGGATATCTCATAGGATGGACACTCCGGTCATAGACTCCAAACATTTCCTCTCCGGCAAGCACCACAAAGATACGATCGGAAAATTTGCAAAACAGAGAGTAGAAACCTGAGAAAAATATACACTCAGATTTTCGACAAACGGTGTGTCATTGTGATTATCAAATCCAGTTCATGCAAACTGAGTAGTTTTTAGTCTAAAATCCACAATGGGGCAAAAATATCATCACAGATTATCCAGAAACAGCTTCGGTGCATAGTCTCTTAGGTATGAGTAGAATGAACACCAACTCGGCCTCGCACCTTGCCAGAATAGGGTAGACAATGGGGGACGTAATTGCCTGTTTTATCAGCGATTCGGGAGCTGCGACGAACACACGAGTCAAGAATTGGGGCTCCTACGATCGCTCACGAACGAAGCTAAGACAAGTAGATGAGGTTCAGACTAGACATGCTTTCTTCGGACCTTCTCGGCCAGAAACAGGGTAAAACAGAGTACGTTCTGTACTCTTCCAAAATCGTTACCTAGCAATGGTGAACGATGATGAGCGACCTCGGAAACGAAGAGCAAGCTTCTAGAATCGATTTCCTACGAATTTTTCCCCTCGAATACTTAAATCTCTCAGTGTATAGTATGCCTTTCTTCCTGGAAAAATCGGTGAAAGGAAGAAAAGGGGAGCAGCGGCTGAGGAAATTTGAAGTGGTGAGAGTCGATGAAGTGTGAATTTATGGCGGTCAGCAATGGAGGCCCGTAGCCATTGCCGAGCTTGAAGTACTTGACTGAAGATGATTCAAGATGGAGAGATTTTCCCTACTTCCTTAAAAAGAGCCACTTTTTCATTTTGTCTTGTGACGCCAGCCCTCTCCTTACGCTTCAAATCTTTAAAAGTAGAACTTTAGGAGGACTCGACGCTGGGCCTTTTTTTAAGCTCCATGGGCTGCACGTCCGAATGGGCTTAAACGACACCAAATCGGATGGTGGCCTAACTTATGGGCTTTTTAGTGGTCCACGTAATGCAAGTTGCTCCAAACAATGTAAGATGGACTAAATGGGTGGGCTGGTGCGACTAAGCATTTTCTTTCGCCTTATTTATTTATTTGCCCTTTTTTTGTTTTTGCAATTTTCTATTTTATACTTTTATTCCAACAAGTTCAAGTGTCGACAATTGCCTCTCTCTGAAAGGGAACTCAGAGAGCTCCTTTTATAAGTAAAATGTACCTCAATTTCGTTGATAGAGTTGAAATAGCGCAAAGGTCAAGAATGTAAAACGATCCAAAGATATACTTGGGAGATTTTAGGATTGCTCTCCCTTTATTTTGAAATTTTAGATTCTTTTTGTTTTATATATTTTTTATTTGACTTTGGGCTACAGAGGCGTGCTAGGTGATGGCACCCTCTGCTTTGGATCTTTTACAATGCTCCAGCGACGGCTTGGCAAAGAATCCTCCATGGATACCCAAGACAATTTGGTTTTGGAACCATTGGCGGGCATGTCCCATTCTTTCCTTTGTTGTTCTGATGCGATCCCATAATGATAAGCCAATGAAAAAATTGCAAAAATTTCGGTTTTTGTGTGTTAATTTTGAAGTAATATAAGCAATATTATGAACAATACCTTGGACAGATCATGCATTGAGAGTTGCACACTTCTTTATTTATTGTTCAACACTCCGGATAAACACGTAAAATGTAATTTGCACAGAACCTGAGGGCATTTTTGGCACAAGAAATTTTCTAATTTCCTATTTTTCTTTCCAAAATTCTCAGTGAAAATACCTTCGGTAGATATTATGGTTGCTGTGTTTTCAAAATTTGAACCTTAAAACTGAAAAAGTACAAGGATGCTTTAAAGAACCTGGCTTTACGTTTATTTGGGCAAATGACACTTATTGTCCATGTAATCATGACAACGTGACTTATTTGCCACCACAGAACAGTATGAGGACTGTAATTATAACCAAACATAAGATTCAGATTAAAGTTATTTTTCCCAACCTATGTAGGGACCGAAAATATTCAATTTCCCCGGACAAAAAATGCAAAAGTAATGTGTGGCCACCAAATACAGCTTAATTGTTCATTGTCTCAGACCCATGGGCATCACTATTCCTTTCAATTAAAAAGTAAACACGTAAAATGTATTACTCAAAGTCAAATATCCTAATTTGGTGTGTCTTGGCTCCACAAGTTCTGTTATAGTTGTTGGTGAGACAATTTTTATGGAATAAAGTTACTAATTACTGAAAGTAGGATTGACTTGGTAATACTTTGGCATGACAAATGATAAAGCTTCCCAAAACAGCCGTACACTCACTGAAGGTTTGTCACTTTGAACTTTTAATTTTTGTTATTCATAAACCTTGTGTTTCAAGCATATTGAGTTTTTATAATTCGAAATATTTTAAATTTCATAGCATACAAATACTGACATATAAATTCAAATATTATCTTTTCATAATTGAGAAATAGAAAAAAAAAAAAAAAAAAAAAAAGGTCTTCTACTTCCAAAGAGAAAACAAAGGCGCTCAAAGGAAAAGGTAAGCTGAGTAAACGACCTCCCCTTCGCCTGCATCCCCGTTTCATTACTTGACCTAAAAAACAAGAAGTGCGAAAGAATGTAAGACTTTTAAAGCGCAATTTTTGCGGTCATGCCGGAAGCGGAGGTCGATGAAAAGTATCGACCGCTATTTGAAGCCATGGTGAAAGCTGATTGGACAACTGTCAAGACAATCCTCCATAAAGATGACGAAGCAATGATGGCAAATGTTACGAATGAATCCCTTAACGCGCTCGAATATGCAGTTATGGCTGCACAAGATCAACATCACTTGGTCGAGAACCCGTCTCAAGTGCTTGCCCGGTAAATCTGAAGAATATAAAAATTCCATTTTTAGGAGCGCCCTCTACGATGCTGTTCAGAAAGGAAGAATGATGATGGTAACGGTATTGGTAGAAACCGTTGATTCCAAATCTGATATTATGCCCCCTGCCCTGTTACATGCTATTAGATATGCTCCTATGCAAAAGAAGATTATCTGGCACCTGGCCAGGCAAACAACATCCGCCCCATATATTAATACCATGAGGTGCCGTATTCTAGCCGGACATTTGGGTAGGATTTCGCACTTACTTATCTTATTTCATTTCCTTGATTGTTTGCTTTAATTAACTTTTTTGTTCTTGTGTCCCCAAAGAAATAAGCTTTTTTTTTTAGCTCACCAATACTCCGATGTAGCCACATCCAAGGATAAGAAAGAACATAGCCTATTGGGAGACTTGGCAAAGATGAAGTCTTAGAGCAGCTAGAATCAATTTTTGGGAAAATTGTATTTACGAATGTAGTATTTCTTTCACTTCTTTTTTTACAATTCGAGCAACTCTATCCACATGGTATTCACTCTATTTGTTCCTATTTTTAGGTTTCCCCTCATGCTTCTGCAATACATCATTTGACAATTCCAAAGACATGAAGATGGCTCGAGGTCTTTTTGTTAATCTGCTTAATATCTAAATTAAGGGACAAGGACTACATCTATGTATACAAATAAATATCTAAACGATGATGTATGCCACAAACTAATATCTAATATAACATCTGTGAAGTTAGCTGAGAAGTCTTACTCAATCTCACATTGCCAAAGAATAATCCGAAATTATTGGATTTCAAGTTATAGAGGTGGGTCGTACACTAGTTCTCTCTCGTTGTTGCGAGCTCTCTCTACCTCATGGTAGCGTCTTCCTTCCCATAAACCCTAGATCTACTTTTTAGCATTCCTTTCCTCGTCTTCTTTTACACTTTTGATTTATTGAAATAGAAAAAAAAAAAAAAACCCGAAAAGTTCCTTCGATCTTGATTCCGTTGAGTATGGCGGGTCTTGGTCACTCTTATAGATCAAGAGACTGGAGTTCTGTTTTGGAGAAGGCAGCGTCTTCCATGATCGATCCAGAGGGTGGAGGGCCTTGTTCACTCATCCAGAAAAGTAGCTCGGAGTTCTAATTTGGTGAAGGTAGCGGGTTCCACGATCGATTAAGGTAGAGACCCGTCTTTATCTTTCAATATGGGGCTTGGACTCATGGATGTCGAAATACGGTGATGAGTGTAAGTGATCGTGCTATTTGGGGTAGGTAGGGCTGCATCGGGCTGTCGGACTACTTGTTTGTTGTAGCGGAAGATGATGTTGGAACCAATATTTAGAATCGTAAAAGAGGAGAGGTGGAAGTAAGATCTTACCCAGTTTTGTTGAAGTCAAACATGACTTGCATTGCACAACTATGTAGTCTCGAGTATCTTTTCGTTAATTTTGGCCGTACGGGTTAGAAATCATGGATAGTAAGGAGGAAAACGAGATGCGGGTAGCAGCTTTACGTAAAAAACTAGGCCACCGTGGTCGAAGCGTACGTGGTTGAAGTGTGTTCGGAAATACCTTTACGAAAAGGGATGAATGCAACAGAAGCGTGCAGGTAAACTTTACTTTAAACCTAATGTAAATTATCCAGCATTTCTCTCTACTATGAAGAAGGCATGGAAAACAGATGCTATCTCATGTGTACAGAAAGAACCAGGGCTCTTTATCTTTGTTTTTCAATCAAAGGAGGAGAAGGAGAGGGTTTTGAAGTTTGCTCCATGGTCTTACTCTAGCAATCTGTTTGTCCTTAAACAGTGTGATCCTGTAATTCCAGAACATTGTTATGATTTTTCCAGAGCAACCTTTTGGATAAGAATAGGAGGTATCCCCCCGGGATGGAGAGTCGAACCTGTATACCATGATGCGGCAGAAAGATAGGCCGGGTCCGGAAATTTAGTTGGAATCTATGGGAAATGTTCAAAAAAAAGAAGGAAGAGTTAGAGTGGAAATTGATTTATCTAATCCTTTAAAATCAAGGGCTATTTTGGATATTGATACTAAATGGTTGTGGGTTGAATTTAAATATGAGAGATTACCTCATTACTTCTATTCATGTGGCAAAATTGGTCATTATGCATCGATTGTCCCGAAATCCCTTATGCGTAATCACCATGGGTAGCAAACAAAATTGGGCCCTATGGATCCTAGTTGAAAACAAAAGCAAGTGAACACATCCCTTATTGGGAAGCTTTTTATGGAAATATTGACGAAGAACTCATAGTCGAAGAAACCATACCTATGGAACCTTCTACAGCTAATGAGGCAATCCCAACAGCAAGAGAGAAGGATCAAGACATGCAAATAATAGCATGTAGTAAAAAGTGAGCATAAGTTTCAATGGAACCCGTGACCATGGATGCAATTATAACTACTCAGAAGGCCTCCAAGGAGTCTGGAAAGCAGATTATTGGCACAGAAGACCCTGTCCAAACTTCTTTGAAGATAGGCAAAAGCAGCAAGAAAAGTATGAAGGTACAGAAAGCAAAAAAAACAGAAGTGTATACCTGACCCAACTCCTCTCCTCATAGATGACTCGGATCTGATGGACACTCTAGTAAAGTTGCTCCAAGATGGTGCAGAATGGGCTCTAGTGGCTAGCCCTAATAAGCCACCCAAGACGAAATGAAGTTAATAAAGACGAAATGAAGTTAATAAGCTGGAATTGTCAAGGGTTGGGCAACCCCTTGACAATTTAGGAACTTAGAGCTCTAAATGCTCTTGAACAGCCCAGTTTAATTTTCCCTATGGAGACAAAAAATAAAGCAACGATGGTGGAAGGTATATACAGAAGATTACAATTCCAGCATTTATTTCTAGAAAATCCAACAGGCATAGCAGGGGAATTGGCTTTGATGTGGAATGACTCCGTAACATTGTAGGTGAAAGATAGTTTTAAACAGTATATAAATGTGGAATGTACTGAAGTAAGTAGAAATATGATGATGCAGATTACCTTTGTTCATGCTTCCACGAATTTTGGAGAAAGGCAACAGCTATGGCAACTCTTAAAGGCACTTAAACCCCAGAATTCAACTCCATGGATATGCATGGGGGACTTCAATGAGATCTTATATGTATGGGAAAAGGTGGGGAAGAGAGAAGCAGATAATACTAGAATTTTAGCTTTTCGACACATGCTGAATGAGACATCCTTGATGGATATGGATAGCCATGGCTGCGCATTCACCTGGGCAAATAAAAGAGAAGGGGAGGAGTTAGTAAAAAAAGGCTTGACAAGATGCTTTGTACATTAGAATGGCACATAACTTTTCCTAAAGCAGAAATCCATGCGTTACCAGCAATAGGATCAGATCACAGTCCTCTTGTACTTCGATTATATCAGGAACCTAGGAAAAGAAAGAGGGATTTTAAGAAGGAGGCTTCCTAGATTGAAAATGAGGAATATCATGACCTTATTATTCAAATATGAAATCAGCCCTCTATTACTACGCTTACTTTTTCGGAGAAACTCGGGGAGACTGCTGTAGAATTAATTAGGTGGAGTAAAGAGAAGTACGCCCATGCACCCTAAAGGCTAAAAGAACTAAATCAGACTCTTACTGAGATTACAAATCAACTAGATCAGCACAGTACTCAGAAGCAAGTTCAAAGCATAATACACCGAATTGATACACTGAGGAAGCAAGAAGAACAATACTGGAGATTGAGATCTCGAGTGAAATGGCTACAAGATAATAGAACCAGAGCAAAGTGCATTTGTACAAGATAGACAGATTCAAGATAATATCATAATCGTAAAAGAAGTTTTACATCAGATGTGCATCACCAATCGAAGGAGAAAACATCAAGCAGTTTTAAAGTTAGATATGTGGAAGGCACACGACAGGGTAGAATGGGCTTTTGTTAGAGATTGTATGCTAAAGATGGGTTTTTCAAGGAAATGGGTTGCTCTCATAATGCAATGCATAACAACAGTGACATTTAGTGTGAAGTTTAATGGTGTACCTACCCCTTTTTTCACCCCTTCCAAAGGACTGAGACAAGGTGATCCTCTGTCACCCTATCTGTTCATACTAATTTCAAATGTCTTATCATGGATGATGCAAAAAGCAGTAGCAGATGGCAGCCTTCAAGGAATACAGCTGACTAGAACATGTCCTAGACTATCTCACATGTTATTCGCAGATGATGCTATCTTCTTCCTAGAAGGTACTCTAATGGAGTGTCAGAACCTAACACTTACACTGAATCAATATTGTCATGCAACAGGGCAAGCTATAAACTTAAATAAGTCGGGGTGTCTTTCAAAGCAAACATTGTCCCGTAACCTTACGGAGGAACTTGGCTCGGGAAGCTGCGAGTACACGTTATCGAAAAGACAGTAAATATTTAGGGATTCCTACGGAGAATGGGGGCAATTGAAAAAGGATATATTTGCATGGATATTAACTCAAGTAAATTCAAAATTGGAGGGATGGAAGGAAAAACTACTTACTAAAGCAGGAAAGGAAGTGTTGATCAAGAGTGTAGTGCAGGCCATCCTATCCTATGCAATGGCGATTTTTAAACTCCCAGTGTCCATTTGCAGAGCAATTGAAAGGAGAATAGCGTCATTCTGGTGGCAGAAAGGAGATAGTAAACGAGGGGTGCACTGGAAAAATTGGGATGCTCTAAAAAGAAGGAAGGATGAAGGAGTTTTGGGTTTTAAAGACCTGATTACTTACAATGATGCAATGCTTGGTAAACAGGCATGGCGCTTACACCACTCCCCAAACGCTTTGTGGGCCAGAGTCTTTAAGGGCATCTATTTCCCATCTGTCGATGTATGGATTGCTTAGAATGGCCAGAGAGTGTCATGGGGCTGGCGAAACCTCCTGAAGGGTCGAGACACAATCAAAGACGATATAAGAGGGGCAGCTGGGGATGGGAAATCCATTAAAATCAAACAGGATAAATGGTTACAGGGGATTATTGAGGGCCAACCAGAACAACAAAAACCTACCATGGTAGCTGATTTGATCAACAATACTACGCGAGAATGGAATCAATCTTTGATAAAACAACTGTTTGAGGAAAATATAGCCAACGAAATTTTAGCCATCCCCCTTAGCACGAACCCTAAACCTGATCACATATTGTGGACAGGAAACAGAGCAGGATCATTCTCTGTAAAAAGCGGATATAATAGGGCGTATTTATCAGCTACAAGGAAAAATCAATACCAGGCCTCTTGTTCGTACTTGCCTCCACGCAACCTATGGACGCAGATCTGGAGTCTCACAGTACTGCCGAAGATCAGAACCTTCCTCTGGAGTATCTGTCAAAACGTGATTCCAACAAGGGAGAATCTATACAAAAGAAAAGTCATCCCAGATCCTTCATGCCAGATTTGTCACACACAGGTCGAAACCACAGAACATATTTTCTTATTCTATCGATGGACAAAATGAATCTGAGAGGATCAGAGGTTGCATGGCATAAATCTCTAGAGAAACATAAAGCGAATAGATCAATGGCTAGTGGAGGTTTTTCAAGAAAAAAGGGAGGTACCTGTACGGGTGTTCATCGGGCTAGTTCTTTGGCAGATCTGGAAGGCCAGGAACTCATGGATATTTAGGGGAAAACACCCACAGCCTCTAGAAATCATCAAGCTCGCACAGAACCAAAGTATTACTATGACGTGGGGGGTGAAAAACCAGAAGAACAAAAGTCAAGGTCAAATCTTACTAGTGCGTTGGAACCCCCCGAAAAATCAAGAGGTGAAAATGAATGTAGATGCGTCATGGATGCCGGCAGAGTTCCTTGGATCTGTAGCAGGAATCGCACGGGATGAATCTGGATCTGTAGTCGAAGGGTTTGCGGCCGAAGTTAGGGTTTCCTCAGCGTCTCAAGCGGAAGCCAAAGCACTTCTCCACAGGATGCGCTATCTGAAGGAGATAAGTTTGAAGCGTGTGGGGAGGCGAAAAGTCATATGGTTTGGTGGACATGTGAGAGCGATAGCTCATCGGTAGTAGACTTTGTGCTGGGCTGGGCCGAGACTCATTGGAACCTGCGTAAAGTAATCAAATGCTGCCAACAAGAATTATCCCAGTGCAATTATATCACCATCGGATCCTACCCTCGAGATGCAAACCGCACAGCCGACTGGCTGGCACGTCAACATCAAGAAAGGAAATTGCCTGCGAATTGGATGTACTCTCTCCCTCTATCTCTTGTGGATAATTTATGTTTGAACTGTAAGCTGTCGTTGCATTCTAAGACTAAGTAATATAATGCATATATATGCTTTTCGACCTAAAAAAAAAAAAAGTTATAGAGGTGGATTGATCCCAGTTTTTTTTCTAGCATATTCAAGCACTATTAAATTTAATTACATGCGCAATCTTCATTTCATGAGATTCACATGTATCTTTTTGTTCTCGATCAATTCCTAATTTGCCGACATGATTCTTCTTTCCTCTTTGTAGTCGTCCAACCAGCACTTAAGTGGTTCAAGACATCACTTTGGAATCTCGCCACAAAATCAGGTACATGATATTGCCATGGTATCTGCAGAAAAAGACCTTATTTCATCCATGGGTTGAGATCTCTATAAATTAAAGTGTCAATTGATATTTTCAATATGTTCCTTTGAGATCATACTTTTTATTAATATGGACTGGCTACCAATTCGTATATTATGATATGACTCGATTTGATTCGATTTGATTCGATTTGATTCATAGTCTAAATAATATGTATTTATTAGGTGAATTTGTATAAATTACGAATAGAAAAAAGACCTATTGATCTGACACTAAATCTACCTATTTTTCATTAAAAAAGGACTTCTTTTTTTCTTATGACATTGTTTGTCATCGATAGATCCATCTCTTCTCCAATGCATGCATTTTAATTTTCAAGCCACATGAAGTTGATTTTCTCGATAAATATCTTAAATCTATCATTTTCTTCTTAACTACTATATATACATAAGAACTCGGCACAAATGTAAAAGCCTCTTCAACCTTTTGATTCTTTATCGTGGGAAAACTGTTTAATGTTACGTGCAGCACCTTTCATCAAAAGAATTAGAGAAATGAAGTTGAGGCATGAATGCTCGGTTGAGTTTGTAAACCTCGCTCTTAACGAGAAGAAGAAGGCTATGAGAACCTCAGAAGTAGTCAAATTTTTAAAGGTATCAGGCATTGTCCATGACTCTGCATATAGCAGAATCCTTGAAATTGTGGAGTTATGTCTTGACCAATTTCCGGAATTGATGTGGGACTCCCGTTCCCTAGAAGAACTAATGAAAGAAATGGTGCTCGGACGACAAGTTGAGTTGTTTAGACTAGTGAACGCATACAACAGACCCGTAAATTTGAGTAAACATAATATGTACGACGACCTGATGGAGGCAATAGTAGCATGGCAATCAGAATGTGTACCGGCAAATGTTCCTGGAGCAGTTGTTCTTATGTAGAGGGAATTTCGGTGGTTCAAGGTTGGTTTACTTTAGTTGTCTGCTACACTCAAGTGTTCTTCAATTTACTTACATTCACATTCATAGGCGTCCTTTATTTTTCTGAAGGTACTGGAAGAAAGGAGCAATCCTTCTTTGAAAAGTGTGAAATTTAAGGTCGGTTCATCTTATATGTTTGCCACCCTTTTGTGCTCTTTAATTTATAATGACATTGATAGGCGTCCTTTATTTTTCTGAAGGTATTGGAAGATAAGAGCGATCATTCTTTTAAAATTCTGAAATTGGTGAAAACAGAAGAAAGGAATGGGAAAACATGTCGGGAAATTTTTGTAGAACAACGCAAAGATTTACTCAAAGAAGCAGGGCAATGGATGAAGGATACATCATCTTTGTCGTGTCGTCGTGACTCTCGTCATTACAATAGCTTTCACTGCGGCTTTGACAATACCTGGAGGCAATGACGGCAGTACGGAAATCCTGATCTTTATGAAGAAGGGTTCATTTTTTATATTCGCTGTTGCAGATGCTCTCGCTCTCTTCTTCTCTATAACTGCCACCTTGATGTTCTTGGCTATCGTAACTCTATGCTACACAATTGAAGATATTCTCCATTCACTACCGAGAAAAATGATAATAGGCATCACTTTTCTCTTCCTCTCTTTGGCCTTTATGTTGGTGGCATTCGGCTCTGCTCTTACAATCGTCCTAAGCGAATGATTGAAGTGGATTTACGTCCTACTTACTTTGCTGGCTGCCATCCCTACCTATTTCTTCTTAAACGTACAGTTTCCCTTGTATGTCGAAATGGTCGAATACATCTACTGGCCTCGCCTCTATCGTCCGCTGAAGCTTAGGAAGAAAAGAGGGCGGGACTTTAATTTTAGAATCTTTTGGACCAAAGCGTCATGGGGATTCTACATTCCTCAACTTTGACGCATGTTACTTTGATGCTTCGTTTGATAAATGTAGCTGGATAATAGTAGCTGTCTTCTTTCACAACAAGTATGTTTTTATTTTATTTTATTTTATTTTGATGCCTGTTACTTTGATGCTTAGTTTGTGTTGAGTCATGATGGATCAATGAAAGTCCGTGCCGCGTTGTCGGCAGGATAGCTGTAGTCTAATATTACAAATCGGCAACTGAGAAAGGCAGTCGTCGTCGATGGGAGAAAATCGGTGAAAGCTAGAAATCGACATACGAGGAAGAGCCGCTCGCTGATTACGAGGTCGATGGAAATTCAGAAGTAGAGACGAAGCCGAATCGTAATTGGTTTCAAGATGAGAACATACGGTTATAAATTAACACAGTTGAGGCCGGGAAACTCGGGAGTTATTAGGATTTGGAATTTGAAAAATAACCACTCTTGACAGTTACGGTTGGTGCAAGGCTATAAAAGGCCAAGGAAGACAATTGTAAAGCATCCGACCAAGTAATAACACTTATTAAATTTTCTGCAATTTACTTATCAATTCTTTACTTGCAATTCTTTATTCTGTACTATTTTAGTTTCCATAGTTAGCTTCATACTTATTGTTCTTGTCCAAGTCACCACGCAACCCGATTCACTTTAAAAAACCGAAAAATCTATCTTTTGGTAAACGTATTTCAACGAGAAACATTTTCGATGGAACATCTTTTTGACACATTTTATGGGACCAATGAGGTCAATTTGAATAAGCGCAAATGGTGAAAACGAGGAACCAAGAGCCTCGAAATGTCGCTGGCAAGGAGAGTCAATCCCCGCAACTAGTCAATGAGAGGCTTGCTCGATTAGAGTCATCATCCGCTAATGCGGTGGGAGATGACAAATATGATGAGAATTTAGCGAATATTCTACGAAATCTCACTAATGAAGAGAGGAGAGATTGGAGCCAAAGCTGGTGATAGTAGCGATCGTGAGAAGGATGTTTGAGGAATAACAAAATGATTGGGCTAATCATGGTTAATCATCTCGCAAGAGTGCTTAAGCCCATGATAGTCAACATGGTGAACGAACTTACTTCTGGGCCGGGATAGTCAAGGCAGCCGCTTCCGGTGCCAGGAAGTCAAGGGGCAGCGAGGTATGTACCTTCGACCTCTTCTGTTCTTTAAACAATGTCGGTAATTTTGGCCAAACCGTACCACATTTCCATGCTCCAGGTCATTTCGGAGCTTGCGGATTGAGAGCGAGAGCAATTCGTTCGGTATTCCAAACTCGAATGTGATTTATTACAATGAGATGCTGTTCGATATGCAATCTTTGTAATTTTCAATTTTTTTATAATAACATTTTTTACATATATTTGAGGAAAAAAAAAAGTATTTGCTCAATTTCAGAAAGTTTCGCCTTTTGAGATCCAAGATTTTTTTTTTATCGAAAGATTTAGGAATTTACTTTTCTAATTTTATGCATTAATATTTTGATTGAATGGAAATTGTTTTTGATTGACTAATCATTTTCAGCGAACCAAATAGATGAAAGCCCGGACAAGTAATTTTTGAAAAATATTTTCGTTCAAACAAACACAGGCAAAATCTTATCCAAATTGACCTCTTACAAATGATCTTCTCATCTTTATGTCTTTAGAGTCAATCTCGTGTCGCGTGCAAAGTCTTACTTGAGAGTAGCCAAAAAAATAATAATAATAATGCTTTACGTGAACGCGCAAGATTATCGTTGACGGCTAGTTTGGGCAAAGTCAGGGTTTCTTAAACTAACTAGCGCTGCTCTTTCTTGACATTTTTTTATATTTTTCTTTTCCCGTTAGCGAAAGAAGATGATATGATAGAGCACCCAAGTGGAGTCCGTTTTAGGACAATGAGACAAGAAGTTCTTTGTCTCCAGAGTCATCTCGTGTGTGTTTGGTTGGATACCCCCATAGACTCGCAAAAGTGCTCCGAGATTAAGAGTGGCTCATGCCCTAAATTATTGGTAGTGGATGAATCGACTGAAACCTAACTGGTGACTAGGCATCTACCATTCAAACGTAACCTTGTTTTGGAAAAATCCTAACGTATTACATGGAGTGCCGATTTGGTGTCACGGACTCAATTAAATATCTCCATCTTCTTAAAGAATCGAGACAATTGAGGATACTCTATTCGATATATGATATTATATCGATACTTTATATGAAGAAGGAGCTAGACTCTTTGGTTTGGTGTGGACGAGACGTCCTAGAAATTGAACCATTAACTTCAACTTCCTAGACATAGATTCCAATAAACGGACTTAGGTGATTTTATAAGAACAACTTATGGACAGGAATCCAACAATTGCGAGGCAATGTCACACGTTTCTTAGTGCAAATCAGAGGAGCAATTCCATGATTTTCTAGCGTGGTAGTGGCCAAAAGTCTCCCAACGCCGAAAGAAAAAAGAGGTGAAGAGAATGATCGGCCCTTGAGCAATACGTGGAGAAAATATAAATAGGTTATATGGCATTATCTAATTCTGCTTGTATGAACCTGCATTTTACAGAATAAAAAATCTGTCGAAATAGGATTCATGTTACATAATCTATCGGCATGAAAGTGTTTTCTACATAAGCAGACTCAAAATAGAAAAACTTATTTATGGATGAAACCTACTTGCTAAAAATGAAAACCGTATGTGTCAATATATGGAATAATTGTCTAAAAAGTTCTAAACTTATTGTAAGGCAGCCAATTTGATCCAAAACCTTTCAATTGTGCCTTTCAATGGTGTCGATTCAGCCTTAAACATATTGCATAACGGTCAATTCAATCTTAATCCTTTCAAATATGCCAATTTAGTCATAAATTTTTTAATGATTTGACAATATAGTCATTTCGAGTAAGTTTGGCTAGAAATCACTAAATAATCATATTGGTAAATCGTCAAAAAATTTAGAGATAAATTGACACAACTGAAATGTTTATAATTGAATTGGCCACCATACAATAAGTTTACGACTTTTTGGATAATTTTTCCTTCATTCTATAAAACCTACTTATATAAAGAAATTTTTACTCCATTAGTACATTGAATAATATTACCATACAATATGTCATGCCCCAACCCAGGTCAACCCTCTTTCTCTTTGGTCATTTATTATGATGTCTCAAGATATGTCGCCAACCCATTCATTTTATCTTTTAATTATACACAAACGAAAGCGGAATTAACTCCACCCAATCATTCACATCGATAGGAATAGCATAGAACACATCAACAAATACTTATATACATATATATTTACATGTACACACTAGCTTAACACTTCAGAAGCTTCACATTTGCATATCCACGATGTGGATTCCTTTCGGCTCGTCAAAAGGGGGTTTGGGTTAGTTTAGTACCTCTATCCTACAAGGGCAACCTCAAAAAGTGGTATCTCATATGCGTCTAATATGCGTCCATGTTATAGTACCGAGTTCAAGCTCGGGGTTCAACTCCTAATCCAGATCCGTCTCCGAGTCAATAATGGCACCATCGGGGGGTGTCCACAACCATGGGGTCCCAAATGGCCCCTAAGGATCCCCCCGCTTGGCAATCCGTCAAAACCCCCGGAGAGGGCTGAATAGCTCCTCTCCAAATCAGACATACCAAGCCATAAACTTATGGGGCGCTAGGTTAGCTAGCCCCTCATCCACCCAGATGGTGGACGCATGCTTCTTTTAAACCACGTCCATCCCCTCGAGTGGATGGGGGGCCACTTAATTGTTGATGGCAGATAAATAGTAAAGTCTTTACTTTGCATTATCTATAAGTATGAAATGCGCTACCCACCATACAACACCCTGACACAATATCTAATAACCATATATATATTACACACACATGCACACACACACATATATATCACCATGTGGGCACACAATTTTAGCAGACATATGACAATCATGAATAATAATCCAGACATAATATTATCACTTTCATGCACAACGCATTCACACGAGTCTAGATTATTACGACCGCTCATGGTCACAATCAACACTCGCATCGGTGGTCTTCCGGCATAACCGGGTATCTTTCCGCCCTATTGAGTACGGTAACATCTTGACTTCACTTGAAGACAGCATTTCATTTAAGGAGTTTTGTTCTAAAATCCATTAGTGAACAACATCCCATTGACGTGGGGGCATCCGAAATCTATCAGGCATAATCATACGAGTATGGAATCATTAATGTGATCACATGAGCACATTACCACTTAAGCCAATTTTTATCTTTCTTATTAGCCAATGCAAGAGTGTTTAATACTTATACATTATATACTAGAAATTTTTACACACAAAAGTGCCATAAAAAAATTCCACGTGATCACCAATTGGTTATTCATCCAACAAAATAATCATGTATTAACCTCATAGCATATAATATCACATCATGAGTTCATTTATCAACTTAGGACCTCACCTTTCAAACTAATATTTCACAAGCACTTATCACTTTTAAAATTTGAATTTAATAAATAATTATCACCTTGAAAATTGGAATTTAATAAGTACTTATTACCATTCACAATAGGTTATCACATGTACTTATCGGTATTCATGATAATATATCATTTGTACTTATCACTATTCATGATAAGTTATCACATGTACTTATCACTATTCACGATAACCTATCACTTGTACTTATCACTATTCACAATAATCTATCACTTAGCTTATCACTTATCAATGATAAGCAATCACTCTAATTCACTTATCATATAATCTAAGTATCATCAATCCTAGTCATAATCCTAATCCTAAGCGTAAACACCGCCCTAAATAAGGGTTAGGAAGTTACTCGCGGTTTGGTCTTCAAGTCTTGACGGTGAGCGGTGGTGGCGAGGCTCACGACTCATGGTGCTGGCTCGGTGAAGAGGGCTCACGGCAAAGGACAACATGATGGTGGCGGCTTGGTAGTAAGGGTGGCTTGGCAAGGGCGTGAGGCAGCAAGGCACGGTGAGCAGCGCCAGCAAAAGAGTGCTGATTTGGTGTCATGGACTTAATTAAATGTCTCTTAAAGAATCGTAACCCCTGAGGACACTCGATTTGATGTATAATATTACATCAATAGGTTACGTGAAGAAGCTAGACTCTTCGGTTTGGTGTGGCCAAGATGTCCTTGAGATTGAACCATTAATTTCAATTTGCTAGACAAAGATTCCGATGAAGGGACTTGGGGAATTTTAAAAATGAGAACTACTTATAGATAGGAATCAAACAATTGTGATGCAATGGCACCCCTTTATCAGTGCCAATCAAAATAGCAATTTCATGATTTTCTAGTGTGGGAGTGGCCAAAAGTCTCCCAATGGGGGAAAAAGAGGTGAAGAGAATGATTGGGCCCTTAAGCAAATCTAATGGCGGTGAACGAAAATATTATGGATTTATATATACATGCATCGTCATCATAAGAGCCATTTTTACAAAAAAAAAAAAAGTCTTAGAATGGAAATTTAAATCTGTCTATTACATAAAGTTACATGTAGAAAATATAGATAGGTTATGTGTCATTATCTAAATTATACTTGTATGAACCTGCATTTTACAGAATAAAAGTCCATCAAATAGGATTCATATTACATATACTGTCAGCGTGAAAATCTTTTATACGTAAGCCTTCTCAAAATGAAAAGACTTATTTATGTATTAAACCTACTTGTTGAAAATGATAACCGTACGTGTCATTCTATAAAACCTGCTTATATAAAGAAATCTTTACGCCGTCACTACATTGAATAAAAGTCGAGTGAAATATGCCACTTGCAAAGCAGGAAATAGTGGGAGAAAAGAAAAGAATGTGACTATGAGTCAATTAATAGTTCCTTTAGTCTTTTTGAAAATAGGGAAATTGTTAGGTCCGATAAATTTATTCTTTCGAGCCCACCATTCTCTGCTCCCTCTGCTTGTTAGGATGTGGTTCATACTCACCATCAATTTTGTCGGGGTAGTGCCATGCAACTCTAGAGGTTGAGCTTATATTTTATTGATAATTTGAGCTTGGGCTTATGAATAGCTACTAAATATATAAATATTCTATTTAGATGTATATATTAACTTTTTTTTATATTTTATTGATAGTTTGAGCTTGAACTCATGAATAGCTACTAGACATATATATTATGTTTGAATATATATATCTCTTGTAATTTGAGGAATGTAATAGAGTAGTATGAGGTGCTAATTATAGTTGAATCATCAGCTGGACGTATCCCTAGTCTAAGGATAAACCATGATAAAATCTTGCATCTCAAATTCTATTTTTTAATTTTTACTCTCTCTATATATGTTTTTTTTTTTGGTGATTGTGCGGCGAAATCTAACCTTGCCATGGTTGGCGACAATTCGCTTAGGTGGACGAAACCCAAGAGACCCCAGCGGATGCAATGAGGCTGAGCGCCGGAGACGGCTGGGTGGAGTGCGGTGATAGAACCAGCAGAAAGGAAGGAAGAAAGAGGGGGTGAACAGATTTTGGTTTTCTCTGATCCTTTTCTCTATTTTTTGTTATATTAGAGTTTATGTGCGGGCGACGTTGAAGCTTGTAATCCACTAATCGTGAACTGATAGGAGGAAATTTTTCCGACCAAGGATGGCGGAAAACACATCCCTAGTAATTTTTTAAATTGGCAAATGTTGTTGCGGAAACTAGTGAAGTACTGAAGTTGGACTTCTGGGTCGCCAGGTTGATCTAACTTGTTCTTTAGATATTCAAGCATAATTAGCATAGACGGGCAAGACCTAATCTTAAGTTTCCCATGAAATTTTTCCTTGTTCGAGACCATCAACTGCTCCCTGTTTTGGTAGTGCATCATCTCTGCATTATAAAGTAAATCCAATGCCACTCTGAACTTTGGCCTGCAATTCCCTAACGGAAAACTAAAGAACAATAACCAAGTATTTTAAACAATGGTTAAAATGGTAACTTTCAAAGATCCACCTAAAAATTGTGTTATTATAAACATCTCTACAATAGGCTATAAATTTAAAATGAAGTTTTTCTATCCTCGGGCAATTTAAATTGATTTCTATAGGATTAACCTTTTTCTTTTCTTTTCTCTATCTTCGCGCACCCTTTTTTCGGTGGTGTTCTCACAATCCCTGGATAACTCATTCTTAGCTTGCATATAATTCTAACCAACAAAATTGAGTTACATCGCACAATTTTAATATTTCAAATTTTAATGACACAATTCTTCTCTTCTCTTTTGTGGTTGCAGTAAGTCAGTGGTTGAATATAACACTTTGGAATGCTACCACAAAATCAAGCGCGCAAAATTGAGATCTTATTTAATCGAAGGCTAGGGATGTCTTAACTAAAGGTGTAAACCAAACTTTTCGGTACATATCCGGCTTAAGATTTGACAATATATACGTGTGTCTATATATATCTTCTTGAGATGATGCTAAGGCCACGTAGACTTGAAAGATAAAAGGAAATATTCCAAATAACAATATGAAGTGCTTTCATTTTTTCAAATAAAGATCTAAAGTGAATATTATTTCAAATAATAATAAGAATATGAAGTGGAATTTGTTTCAAATAAAGATTTAAAATTGCCATATCAATCTCAAAGAAGATTTTAACCTAGCCGATGGAAGAGCATTTTTGTCTTTTATCTTCTTTTAAAAAATTCCTTTTTTCCTTTTCCTCTTTTTCTTTTCCCTTTTCCCTCTATCGGCCATGGTGGAGGTTGTCGGACTCAAGTGAGGGTCGAGGGTAGTGAGGGTTGCCCTAACCCACCTAGCCCAATTGAGGTGACCCTTACTTGACACCGGATGTGGCCAACAAACAAGGCATGGTGATGGCCAATGGAGGGAAGAGGATAAAAGAAAAGAAAATTTTAAAAATATACTTGGAATTTTTTTGATTAAAATGCCCATTCTCTAATGGCTAAAAATAGTTACTGACCGGTCAAAAGTCTTTATTTGAGAGGATTTAACCACTCTAAATATTTATTTAAGACGATTTGGTTATTTCAAACTTTTATTTGAAGCAGTATTCACTTTGAGTCTTTACTTAAAAAAATGAAGGTATTTTAATTTTTTATTTGAAATTTTCACAAGGTAAAAGGAATACCTCGTCGAAACCTGGCAAAAAAACCCTCGCAGTTTATAAAATTTACTGGAGTGCCATTCCGTGGGAGTCGAAATGTTTTCAGACACTATTTGTCGGTACCATGAAGCAAAGCTCAAAGATGGAATCTGTTTCTCTGTTATCCCTTCCGTGCGGATACCTTGTCTCCATCTCTTCCACATCTTTTCATGCGAGACACCTAGCAAGTGTCAAAATCCACGTCGGACACGACCCAGACTTTCCTCTTGAGGATGTAAGCAATGACGTCACATGAACATTTTAGAAAACACAAGAGTGTCGCATCCTTGTGGGCGACGACCTTTAATAGCATCCCTTGACTTCGATGACATCTTTAAGTCGCCCCCATGTTGGGCCAAAAGGGGTTGTCCTAAAGACGTCCTTGCGTGACACGTCTACGATTAAAAAAGAAAAGGTGCTCAATAATTTCATACATAATTGCACTTTTTCAGACATGTCTCTATCCCACAATTCACGTGAAAAACAGTCCATCTTTATTTTTATTTATTTTTAATTATGAGCTAACAGAGAGCAGTTGATGGTCTCGAACAAGGAAAAATTTCATGGGAAACTTAAGAGACGGTCTTGCCCGTCTATGCTAATTATGCTCGAATATCTAAAGAACAAGTTAGATCATCCTGGCGACCTAGAAGTCCAACTTCACTAGTTTCCGTACCTACATTTGGCAATTTAATTTTTACTGAGGACATGTTTGTCGGAAAAAAATTTCCTCCTATCAATTTACAATCGGTGGATTACAAACTTGAATGTTACCCACACATAAACTCTAATATAACAAAAAATAAAGAAAAGGATCAGAGAAAGGCAAAATCTGCCCATCTTCTCTTTCTTCCCTTCTTTCTACTGGTTCAACCATGGCCGCCGCACTATCACCGCACTCCACCCACCCATCCGGCGGTCGGCCTCATTGCATCCACCGGTGTCTCCATTGTGGGTCCATCCACCGTGAGCTAATCGTTGCCAACAACGGCAAGGGGAGCAGAGAAAGGCGGGCTCGAAAGGACACATATGTCAAACTTTGACAATTTCTCTATTTTCAAAAGACTAAAGGAACTATTAATTAACTCATATATTAAGCACTCATCATTAAAATGGACATTTAAGATATTGCAATCGGGATAATGAAATCAAAGGTACTGAACTTTTACCAATTATCTTTTCTTTTACCAAAAAGATTTCCATTCACTGTCAAAATGATACGTAATATAAAATTTCAAAAATCACAATAACAAGACAAGTCCACAGAGTTCCAAAACAAACCAAAAACTAGAAATCAAGGCATGGGCATAGGAATAATCACAAGCTCATCCTCCAAGAACAGTTCTATGACGGCGATTATTCATCGAATCACATAGCATCATCAATGACTAACACATGTCGAGATCTCTTTATGTAGTTACAGCTTTGGTTTTCAGTGGTGTGTGCCTGAGTTTGGCATTCTCAACACCATCATAATATGTTGAAAAAGCTCAGATATGATACCTGTGAAAGCAAGTTTTGTAGCCATTGTAAAGTGCTAAAACTTTAAACTAAAACACCTTGAACAAGTGCATATTTGACACTGATAAATGTAATTTTACCTAATCTTTTTCTTTTCTTTTCTTCCACCATCCCTAGCATTGCCAACGACGTTTTTCAATGAATGTACTGGCGGTGTAAAAACTTCTTTATATAAGCAGGTTTTATAGAATAATGCGAACAATTTTCATTTTTAGCAAGTAGGTTTAATCCCTAAATAGGTTTGTGCATTCTGAGATCGCTTATGTATAAAGAAAATTTTATATTGACAGCGTATGTAATGGAATCCCATTTCAATGGACTTTTATTATGTGAAAGGCCGATTCGCACAAGCAGGTTTGAGTCTAAATTGCACTAATTTGTCCTCATACAAAAGGTAAATTGACATCTTTAACTTTACCTTATAAAATGAGAACATTGTCATCATCAATTAATAGATTTTTTCATATACATTTAGCTTAATGTGGGTATTCTCAAAAGTTCAATATACCATCTCTGCATTATAAAGTAAATCCAATACCATTCTGAACTTTGGCCTGCAATTCCCTAACTGCAAACTCATGAACAATAACGATGTATTTTAGACAATGGTCAAAATGGTGATTTTGGAAAGTCCACCTGAAAATTGTGTTATTACAAACATCTCTACAATAAACTATAAATATAAATTGAAGATTTTCCATCCTCGGCCAATTTAAATTGATTTCTATAATAAAGTCTATTGCTCTTCTTCTTCCTTGATTAACTTTTTTCTTTTTTTCTATCTTTGCTCACCCGTATGCGTGGGCCCTTTTTCTGGTAGTGTTCTCACAATCCATGTATCACTTGCATATAAATCTAACCAACAAAATTGAGTTACATTGCGCAATTTTAATACTTCAAATCTTACTGATATGATTCTTCTCTCCTCCTTCATGATTGCAGCACGTGAGTGGTTCAATATAACACTTTGGAACGCTGCCATAAAATCAGGGGTGCAAAATTGGGACCTTATTTAATCAAAGTGCAGGGATTTCTTAACCGAAGGTGTAAACGAAAATTTTCAGTACATATCCGGTTTAAGATTTGACAAAAGAATATATGTCTTCTTGCCTAGGCCACATAGACATGAAAGGAAAAAGAACAAAAAAGGATACGTCTCTCTCTCACACCAAAAAATCGCCCTAGAAGTTCATAAAAATTACTGGGGTGACATTGCGAGGGAGTCGAAAATGTTTTCAGGCTCTATTTGTGTGCGGTATATGTACCCAAAGCACAAATGTGAAACCTCTCTCTCTCTCTCTCTCTCTTATCCCTCTCAATCTCTTCCATGTCCTTTCATGTTGACTTCGAGACACCTATCAAGTGTCGGAATCCATGTCAGGACATACGTACTTTTTATGAAAGGCAAGAGTGTGACATCCTCGTCAAGGAACCTTGGCAGCATTCTTGACTTCAATGACATCTTTAAGTCGTCCAACGCGAGGCCAAAAAGGACTTCTACGAAAGACGTCTTTATGTGACATGTGTCCAATCGAGAAGATGAGGTATTCGATATTTTCATACATGATTGCACACTAGAATATGAACTAATTTCATCTATTAAACCAGAGTTTAGGTCATACTTAAGACCCCCATCTGAACTCTTATCCTCCCCCATTTTCCTAGCTATTTCAAGGATAACATAAATTGCATTTTCAACTAGTTATTTTCCTTAGAAGAAATTGTGATGTTAAGCTTTTGAGAAGACCCATGTAAACCTGAACGTATATAAAAAATTTATTGATTGAGAATGACAATGTTCTAATTTTATTAGGTAAAGTCAAAGATATCAATGTATCTCTTTTACGAGAAGGCACACATGCGCGATTCAAACTCAAATTATGTCCAAAAGATTTTTTGAATTGGCAAAGAGACAAAAAGCCCTTTGAAGTAGGATTTATTTTAAACAAATTGTCAGTTTAAAGGTCTTTTTTACACAGGTAGTCTCAAAATTAGAACATAAACCTATTTATGAAATAAATATACATCCTAAAAATAAAAGCTGAATATGTAAAACCTACTTATGTGAAGAAATTTTGACAATGTTAGAGCACTAAACAAAAATCGACTGAAATATGTTGTTTGCAAAGAAGGGGATGGTGGAAGAAACGCATTACATGGAGCAATTGGAAATCACTTACCAACCAGACATCTGCTGTCCAAGAGAGATCTGATGTTCTGCAACTATTGTTGGACAAACAAATGTGATCAGGTAGCCCCAGTTGAACTTGATAAACAACAACAAACTGCTAAGAAGTTCACCCGATTATCGTATTCAACCTCTACAAAATTGGTTTCCTTTACATGATTTTTGTTCCTCTGCTCCATTCTTAAGAAAGATAAGAGGGAGTCTGGCATAATTTATGTTGGCTTGTTTCGAGAGTGTGCATCCTCTAACTGTACATTTGGTACCTTGAATGGCTTGTTTCTGAATGGTGATTTGGGAGGATTTTTTCGGTGGCGAAAAAGGCTTGAGACAGGGGACCGGTGGTTAAGAATACTTTTCTAGAATTCTTGCTAGATCAGTTGGTGGGAAGAGGTTATCTTCGCATCGTTGCGCCCTAAAGTAAAAAGCTCACTGACCAGGCATCCAGTGATAGTAGTGTTTCTACTTTGAATGAGACCATGTCTATCTTTCGACAATCAGAAAGTCATTAAATTAACCTCGTCCCAACCTGGTGGACCGAAGATGATCTCTCCCTCCAAAAAATCACCCTCGAAGTTCATAAAAATTACTGGGGTGCCATTGCGTGGAAGTCAAAATGTTTTAAGACTATGTAGCAAAGCTTAAAGATGAAACCTGTCTCTCTCTTGTCCCTTCCATGCAGATGCCTTGTCTCTATCTCTTCCATATCTTTTCATGCGAGACACCTGGCAAGTGTCAAAATCCATGTGAGGATACGACCCAACTTTCCTCTTGATAATGTTTGCCTCTATGCCTATCTCTTCTTTTCATGCGAGACACCTAGCAAGTGTCAAAATCCATGTTAGGATACGACTAAACTTTCCTCTCGATAATCTTTGTCCCTATCTCTTCCATATCTTTTCATGCGAGGCACCTAGCCAGTGTCAATCTTGCAATGTCAAAATCCATGCTAGGATACGACCCAACTTTTCCTCTTTCCTTTCGATAATGGTTGTCCCTGTCTCTTCCATATCTTTTCACGCGAGACACCTCGCAAGTGTCAATCTCGCAATGTCAAAATCCATGCTAGGATACGACCCAACTTTTCCTCCTTCCTCTCGATAATGGTTGTCCCTATCTCTTCCATATCTTTTCATGCGAGACACCTCGCAAGTGTCAAAATCCATGCTAGGATACGACCCAACTTTTCCTCTTTTCTCTTGATAATGTTTGTCCCTATCTCTTCCATATCTTTTCATGCGAGACACCTGGCAAGTGTCCAAATCCATGTCAGGATACGACCCAATTTTCCTCTTGATGATGTAAGCAATGACGCGACACGAACCTGGGAGACGAAGTAAGAATGTCACATCCTTGTGGGGGCAGCATCCTTGACTTCAAGGACATCTTTAAGTCGCCCAATTCGAGGCCAAAAGGGGTTGCACAAAAGACGTCCTTGCATGACACGTGTACAATTAGAGAAGATAAGGTCCCAATAATTTCCATACATAATTGCATTTATTCAAACATGGCTTTGTCTCACGATGCACGTGAAAAACGTTCCATCTTTATTTTTATTTTTTTTAATTATGAGCTAATTTCATTACTTAACTTTCCCATCTAAATTTGTACCCTCCCCATTTTCCTTGCTATTTGAAAGATAACATAGATTCCATGTTCAGTCGTTGGACTGTGGTCGGCGAGGCGAGCCTCGCCATTGGCCGACAAGGCTAACCTCACATGGCCCTTATCTCTGGGCGGCGGCAACTGGCCGATGGAAGAAGGAAGAAGAAAGAAAGAGGGAAAAACTGAAAATAAAAAAATTAATTAAAAAATTGTCAACATTAGCGTCAACTGAATGGTTAGCATCAATTGGTGTCTATGGGCTAAAAATTGATTGGATTGACTAAATTGACACAAATACAAAATGTTTAAAATTGAATTGATAAAAAAAAATTATAATTGAATTGGTACAATTATAATAGATTTAAGGCTTGCTTGATAATTTTTTTCCCACGCCTTTGCTACAGTCAAAAGGCCTTGAGCACTGTAATTTTGCCGTACTGGTTCGACGCAATGACAAGTTCATAATCGAATTGCAGACAACACGCATTGATCATACGGCCAGTATTAAAACACTAGAATCGGATGGCGTTAAGATTAAACAAAAGAAAAGAGACAATAAAGGAGTGGACCTCTGTCCAAATCTAATAGGAGAAGTAAATAAACAATTAACAATTAATGATGACCGCATAATTGTGATGAGAAGTTATAATCCAAGATATTTCTTGCCTGAAAACGAGTTCAGTGGATCAAATGCATCACAATGGTTTGATTTTGTGAGATCCATTCACATAACGATTGTGAATTTTTGTGATTCACCAAATATAAAGGATCTGATTTCAGATGATAAATTTCTTATTACATGATCTATAAATTACATGGATGAAGACTACTTGAACTATTAATTATGTGGGTTCTATTGAAAAACCCATGTAATTAACTGTTTCATGTATTTTTGCAAGGTTATGGTCGCCAGAAACGCAATGGTTTCACTGAATTATTAAAGTCCAATTGAGGATGATTGATGGCTAATTAAATCGTTACATGTCTTTGAGTCAAAAGTAAACGGATTCAAGGACTCTGTAAAATTTGAAATACTTAATGACACAAAAATAATATATTGGAGACAACAAGGAATTTGCATGAAATTTTATTGAACTACAGCAGCTGGCTTACATTGGAGCTACAAAGATAGTTATTTAAATCGTTAGCACTACATAAAAACATTCCTCCTAGAGTAGCTATTAATATAAATAAGAGAAACTTTGTGAAAGCCATTCTGTACGGTCTCTATCGACCCGCTTAAAGAACCAAATATAAAACCTCATACACCTTAAAGTTTTTTTTTTTTTGGTAAGGTTTATTATTATTATTATTATTATTATTATTATTATTATTATTATTATTATTATTATTATTATTATTATTATTATTATTATTATTATTATTATTATTATTATTATTATTATTATTATTATTATTATTATTATATTTTATTATATTTTTTTTTTGGTAAGGAATACACCTTAAAGATCATAGGGAGAAAAGAGAATTTTTGGAGGTCCTTATACTCATTGTAAGCCTAGCATTGAATATACTAGGTATTCACCTTATCAATATCTCAAATCAAAGATGGGTTCTATTTAGTGGATTTACATCTTTCATTAATGAAAACTTTTTGATGTAGTAAGTAATAGCTCTGGTTATTCGTTGTTAAAAAATTCTTGTTTTTGCAGTTCATACCATCCATATATAGTGTTTTAATATAAGATTTCAATTATTTTGTGTTTCAACAATAGCAATTCTAGATGCTAATACAATTAGATTTGCTCTTCATAAACGAACTTGGGATTTGCGATCTCAGGTAAGATCGGTTCAAGATCATGAGATTCTGTTCTATCGATAGAGAGGGCTGTTGCACAAAACATACTTCTTAATCTTTACCCTACAAAGATTACTGCTTCCCATCTTAAGGAGTATGGGATTCTAATATAAATTTAGTGGGATGATCTATTTCATTTAAATGCTAAAATGAAATAGATATTTTGAAAGGTATAACGGCTAACAATTTATTTTCTGTAACCGATATGTTATTACTCTAAAAAATGGTGACCACAAACCCACTCGCTTCTATACTTGACAAGAATTGTTTGACTTGACTCAATTTCACTGACTGGGTGAGGAATTTGAGAATTGTTCTCAATTTAGAAAAAATTGAGTATGGGCTTGATGAAAAGATGCCAACCTCTTTTCCTAAGGGTGGGACCCAAAAGGAGCATATCACTTATGACAAGTGGCATGATAATGACTTAAAAGTTAGGTCATATATGCTTGCTTCAATGAATAATGAATTGTAGAAGAAGTATGAATCTATGGAAGATGCTAGGTCGATCATTTTGCATTTAAAGGAATACTTTGATGAGAATGGTCGAACCTCTAGCTATGAGATATCTAAAGCATTGTACCGTATGAGGATGGCTGAAGGATCATCAGTTAATGATCATGCTTTGAAAATGATATGGCATATTGAAGAATTGGCTAGGCTGAATCTCATTATGGACAACGAGTTAGTTGTTGATTTGATCCTCCAATCTTTACCCGATTCCTTCTTGGTTTTGTCTAAAACTTCCACATGCATAAGATGGAGAAAACTTTGCCGAGAAGGAAATACAACACGAGACCAAATGTAGTGACTATGGCTAAGGCTTCTTCTTCAAGAAGCAAGACTATTTTAAAGAAAAAGAAATGGAAGAAGCCTGTCAAAGCTGCTGTGCAACCAAAACCTAAGATTGATAAATGAAAATGTCATTACCGTGGTGTCAAGGGCACCGGAGGAGGAACTGTAGGAATTATTCACGAGCTTAAAGGTCAAGAGCCTAAGGACCAACCTTATGAAGGTATGGTATCTATGTTTATTGAAACTAATCTTATGGTTAGTGCTGAATCTAGTTCATGGGTTATAGATTCTACTGCAACTTCACATATTTGTATGTCTTTACAAAATATGGAAATAAGCAGGATGCTAGGGCAAAATGAGATTGTCCTGACATTTGCCAATGGAGTAAGAGTTGCTGCATTAGCTATATGGACTTTTCGTTTATATTTGCCTTCTGGACATGTATTGGTTTTAAAGAACTATTTGCATTATAAGAATGCTGTTAGGAAACATCATCTCTATACTCGTCTACGTAAAGAGAATTATGAATTTTCTTTGGCCGGGATGATGTATGTTCTATTTATAATGATAGAAGATGTGTTGGTTCTAGCTTATTAACAAATGATCTTTATACCATTACAATGTTCGGTAATATGATTACCGATGTTAATAAGTAAAATGGAATTGATATAAATGTTATAACTAATAAACGCCCTAGAGACAGTCCAAATAAAAAGTATGTTTGGCATCTCCGATTAGGTCATATTGGAGAAAAACATAATTAATAAGTTGAGTAATGACGGGTACATTGATCCATCAAATTTCGAGTCATACTTGGACTCAGGAGGCATGTCTTCTAGGAAAAAATGATTAAAGCGTCTTTCGTGGGGACAAAGTGCGGAAGGTTAACATATTAGGATTAATACATACAAATATATGTGGACCAATTAATGAAATTGTTAGAGGTGGTTATAATTACTTCATTACATTCACCAATGATCAGTTTCCATGGTATGGTTATTTGTATCTCATGAAGTATAAAATCTGAATCCTTTGAAAAGTTCAAAGAATTCAAGGTTGAAGTTGAGAAACAAATAGGAAAATGTATTAATGCTCTTCGATCGGATTGAGGAGGTGAAATCCTGGACTATCTTAAAGAGAATGACATTTTATCACAATGGACACCTCCTGGAACTCCAAAACATAATGGTGTATCTGAACAAAGAAATCATACTTTATTAGATATGATGCGATCTATGATGAGTTACACCGATTTGCCAATATCCCTTTGGAGATATGCCCTTGAGACAACTATATATATATAGACAGATTGTCATCCAAATCTGTTCCAACTTCGCCGTATGAGATATGGCATAGTAGGAAACCTAGTCTTAATTATATTAAGATTTGGGGTTGTCTAGCTTTCGGAAAAAGCTGAAAATGGAAAATTGGAGGCAAGATTTGAACAAGGTCGCTTCCATTGGATATCCAAAGGAAAGTCTTGGATATCATTTCTATTTTCATTTAGATCAAAGAATTCTGGTAAGCAAGCATGCTTTTTTTTTTTTTTTTTGAGAATCACTGGCCCAAGAAGGTGGTGCTAGGCGGAAAATAGTCTTACAAGAAGAAAATAATGAAGTACCAAACAACCGAGTTCATATACCAACTTCTCGATTTAGTGAGCTTCGATACACAACCTCTTAGGAGAAGTGGAGAACATCTCGCCCACCGGCTCGCTATGACACTTCTGCTAATCATATTAAACCATTATTCATTGTAAATGATAGCGATCAACCTGGTGGTCCTAAAACCTATGAGGAGGCGATGTTGGACATCGATTCTGGTAAATGGCTAGAAGCCATGAAACCCAAAATGGATTCAATGTATTCCAATGAAGTTTGGACCTTAATTGACCTGCTTGATGGTATTGTACCAATTGGCTGTAAATGGATCTTCAAGAGGAAGATGAATGCTAAAGGTCAAATTGGAACTTACAAAGCATGGCTGGTGGTGAAATGATCTCGTCAGAAAGAATGAATTGATTATGACGAAACTTTCTCACCTGTGGCCATGCTAAAATCCATTCGGATTATGTTGGCTATAGCTACACACCTTGATTACGAGATATTCCAGATGGATGTCAACATGGCTTTTCTAAATGGTTTTCTTGAAGATGACATCTATAGGCGGGAACAGCCCATGCAGGTTTTGAATCCAATAGTGAAAAGCAGAAGGTGTGTAAGCTTAAGAGATCCATTTATTGACTCAAACAAGCCTCCAGAAGTTAAATATCCATTTTGATGAGGTAGTCAACTCGTTTGGCTTCATCAAAAAATCCAGATGAACCTTGTGTATACAAGAAGATCGTGGGAGTGCAATTGCATTTTTTAGTTTTGTATGTCGATGATATACTTTTGATTGGAAATGATGTACCAATGATATCATCAAAAATTATTCTTATCATAAAAATTCTCCATGAAAGATTTAGAAGAGGCAACCTTACATTTTAGGCATCAAGATCTATAGAGATAGATCAAGATGGTTGATTGGCTCTCTCACAGCCTTACGTACATAGACAAAGTGTTAACACGGTTTAATATGCAATGTTTCAAAGAGGATTATTGCCTTTTAGGCAAAGGATCCATCTTTCTAAGGAGATGTGTCCCAACACTCAAGAAAGAGAGTAGATGACAAAATACCATATGCATCCGTTTATTGGAAGCATAATGTATGCTATGCTATGTACTAGACTCGATACTGCACATGCTGTAGGTATTACTAACATATATCAGTATGATTCAGGAGAAGAGCATTGGATAGCAATCAAAAATATTCTTAAGTACTTGTGAAGGACTAAGGATCTATTCTTGATATATGGAGAAGGAGAATTTAAAGTTGTAGCTTAAACTAATTCCGATTTTCAATCGGATCCTAATGATTATAAGTTTACGTTTGGGTTTGTCTTTACATTCAATGGTGGTGCAGTTAGTTGGAAAAGTTTCAAACAAAGCATAATTGCCGATTCCACCACTGAGACAGTGTGCATGTAGTCGCTTTCCGTCAAGCAGCAAAGGAAGCCACTTGGATGAAGAAATTTATTTCTGAACTTGGAGTCGTTTCTTCAATTGAGCAACCGATTATATTGTTTTGTGACAACAATGGGGTGATAGCTTAAGCTAAGGAACCAAGGTCTCATCAGAAGTCCAAGCACATTGAGAGACGCTTCCATCTCATTAGAGAAATTGTTGGGAGAGGTGATATCGCCTTCTAGAAAATTGTCTCAGCGGAAAATGTGGCAGATCCCTTCACTAAGGCCTTACCTTAGTCTTCTTTTGAAACACATATTGACAAAAATGGATTTGAGATACTGCATAAAGTTGGCTTTAGTGCGAGTGGAAGATTGTTGGATGTATGCCCTAAAACTACTATGTAATAGTTACATATTAGGATTTCTAGTTGTACTTTCATTATTATTATTTAATTAATGGCAATGATGTATTCATTCATTTATCAAATTATTTTATATTTAATAACGATTCCATAAGATCAGCTTGAAACTAGACATGCCCTTGAGACGTCAAGAATATATGTGACGGGTTCATAGCTAGGTTGAATCTTTAAATCGTTTCCCGATTAATGGATTATTGAGTGGATATTAATATCTCAAATCAAGGATGGGTTCTATTTAGTGGATTTACACATTAATGGAAATTTTTTGATGTAATAAGTAATAGCTTTGGTTATTCGTTGTTAAAAAATTCTTGTTTTTGCAGTTCATACCATCCATATATAGTGTTTTGATTTAAGATTTCAATTCTTTTGTGTTTGACAATGGCAATTCTAGACACTAATACAATTAGATTTGCTCTTCATAGACAAACTTGGGATTTGCTATCCTAGGTAAGATCGGTTCAAGATCATGAGATTCTGTTCTATCAAGATAGAGAGGGCTGTTGCACAAAACGTACTTCTAAGTAATTGCCCCATAAATTCTATATCCATATATATGAATAAGAAATCATGTAACGAGGGCTTGCTTAAGAATAAGAAAGAGGAATCTCATGTACATACCATGAAATAAGGTTTGATCCTATTCATGGGGATTCCATAAATATGCCATTCCAAAAATAGAAAGTTCGAAACAATTGAAATTTTTTTGGAGATTGGATGCGGTTACTAATTCATCCATAATAGCGTCCGACCATAACGACCGAATTTATTATGTTCATGCATAAGGATACTGGATTCCCTATAGAAAAGATTTCAAAATCATCCCAAAGGCTATCTTAGGCCATGTCGTTGATGCCTTGGGAGTACCTATTAATGAAAGAGGGGCTCTAAGTGATCATGCAGGAAGGTGTATCGAAGTGAAAGCCCCTAGGATTATTGAACATAAATCTGTGCATGAGCCTATGCAAACAGGCTTAAAAGCGGTAGATAGCCTGGTTCCACAATCTTGCTGAGCATGTTTGCTCGATGATTGAAGTGGAACATAAACTGCTAGTGGAGATGATTGGAGTGCGTAGAGAAAGTAAAAAGCTGACAAAACACAATTGGAAAAGCTATTATATAAAACTTGCTTGTTTACATCACTAATGTACAGAATAGAAGCCTGTTGAAATAATATTTGTACCACATAAATTGTCAGTATAAAACTCTTTTTACAGAGTCTTAAAATAAAAACATTAACCTGTTTATGGGATAAGTCTACATGCTAAAAACAAAAATTATATATGTTCGTACTATTAAACTTATTTTTTTAAAGAAAATTTTACACCGCCAGTACACAGAATATAAAAACCATTAGAATATGTTGTTTGCAAAGAAGGAGATGGTGGAAGGAAACAAAAAGGATAATTATGTGAAATTACACTTATATCTTTTTTATTAAATTTTCCAAATTTGCACTATTGTAAATTAAAGGAATTTCCATAAAAATTTTAAGGTCATAAATTTGGATATATTTTATATATATCCACAAGTCGATGTATAAAAAGGGAAGATCCAAGAGATCAGAAAATAACTTCGAATTGACCCACGTAAAAATACTTCTCTGCTTCAGATTTTTTCATGCTTGCGAGACGGTGGTCTTCGATCCCTAGGACCATCCCTAGCCTTAGAGGCTCTTAATGGGTTAGGACTCAACTCTTGATTATTGGAGTCATTGGCTTCAGAATCCTAATGACCAGCCACATTACTAGTAATCCGGTGAGACATCGTATTCTCCTTTCGCAGTCACATAAAAAAAGAGTCGTGCGTAAATTTTTGCCAAAAACTCAATGAATTAATTAGTAAATAAAGTCCAATGGAGCGATGGCCAGTTAAATCATTAAATATGACATCGAATAAAAAGTAAATGAATTTAATATGCCTGGAAACCTAAAAAACTTAACAAAATTCGAATTACTAATTAATGCGCAAATAGTAGATTGGAAAAAATTAAGAATTTGCATGAAATTTTATTAAATTAGAACATATAGCTTACATTCTTGGAGGCCATGTTTGCACTATGACCAAACTTGAACCTAAACTGCTAATGAAGATGAATGAAGTGGTAGAGAAATTAAAAAGCATACAAAACACGACCGGGAAGCTTTTATAAATCAGGATGAGTGCACAAATTAGAACACCTAATACAATTCGAAATTCAAATTCAAACTTAGGTAAAATCTTATCCAATATTCATATCTTTAGAGTCAATCTCATGTCGCGTGCAAACTCTTACTTGAGAGAAGCAAAAAATTTAATGCTTTATGTGAACACTTAACATTATTGTCTACGGCTAGTTTGGGCAAAGTTAAGGTTTCTTTTAAACATGCGCTGCTCTTTCTTGACATGTTGATATTTTTCTTTTCCCATTGGCGAAAGAAGTTGATATGATAGGGCATCTAAGAGTGCAAATGATAATCATTCTGGCCATAAATTAATTTCTGGAACAGAAATAGATTTTTCTATTTTTATTCTTGGATGAGTTTCTTAACAAAAATACACATTTGATAACGATACAAATTTATATTCTCAAAATAGAAATTCGTTTGATAATAACACAAAATTTCTCTTTCTTGGGCGACGATAAGTAGCCGGTGACTAGTGTGACAATAGATGACGGTGGCCACGGTGGCTATCGGTGGCGGTGGCAATATGCGGTTGGTGGAGGGCAATGGCGACCAGCGGCAAGCGATGGCAAGGGGCAAGTGGTGGCGGTTGTGGTGGGCGGCCAAGATAGTGAAGATTAGCGATGATAAGAGTTTTTATTTCTCATTTATGTTCCAGAAATAGAGAAGTAGAAAATCTTTACTTCTTATTTCTATGTAAACCTATTTCTGAACTAAAAATTTGTTGCAAAAATATAAAAATAAAATTGTGTTACCAAACGGATTTATGTTCCAGAAATAAGTCTGGAATAGAAAAATAGTTTTGAAATAAAAAATAGAATGGTTATCATGCGCGTTCTAAGTTGAGTTCATTTTAGGACAATGAGACGAGATGTTCTTTTTCTCATGAGTCATGCCGTATCGTAACAGCATCTCATGTATGTCGGATGGATTCCCCATAGACTTGCAATGAGTCCTCGGAGATTAAGAGTAGATCATGCCCTAAATTATCGGTGGTGAATGAATCGACTTATGAATAGAGACTCGGCATCCACCATTCAAACGTGAATTTGTTTCGGAAAAATACTAACGTATTTACTTGGTGGGCCGATTTGGATCAATTAAATATCTCTATTTTCTTAAAGAATTGAAGCAATCAAGGATGCTCAGTTTGATGTATGATATCATATCGATACGTCACGTGAAGTAGGAGTTCTTTCGTTTGATGTGGCCGAGACTTCCTTTGAGATTAATCTATTAATTTCAATTTGCTGGATAGAATTGACTCCAATGTATGGACTCGGTGGATATTAAGATGAGAACAACTTATGGATGGGAATCCACCGATTGCGATGCAATGCCACGGTTTTGACACTGAGCATCCATGATTGCTTCGAAGAAAATTTGACACCCCCATTTTACAGAATAAAAGTCTATCGAAATAGGATTCACATTACATACTTTGTCAAGGTAATTTTTTTTTTTTTTTACATAAGCAGTCTCAAAATGGAATAACCTATTTATTGATTAAATTTACTATGTATTTGCTAAAAATGAATCATTCTATAAAACCGCCGAATAAAAGCCAATGAAATGTGTCGTTTGCAAAGCAGGGGATGGTGGAAGAAAAGAAAGAACATTATTATGTCAAATTACACTTGTGACCCCAAGTAACTAATTGATAAAAAAAATATCTAATTTAGGAATCCAATTGATTAAAAAAAAATGATCACGGAGGAAAGATAACTGGTAAAAGTTCTGCACCTTTGGTTTCTTTATCCCGATTGCAATATCTTATATGTCCATTGTAATGATGATGCTTAATATATGAGTTAATTAATAGTTCCTTTAGTCTTTTGGAATAACCTCAATCTACACCACGTAAGGTTAACTTCTGCCAAGAGGAGAATAAGAGTTGACAAAGAGTCAATCGCCACATACCAATGGTCTTCTAAATCTCCTTTTCTGTCTTTCCTCTTGCGTGACCTGTATACAATTCGAGAAGAGTCTTCAACAATTTCATACATGATTTCAAACTTTCAAACGTGCTCACGTCTCACGGTGCAGCCGAAGAACGTTTCCGCTTTGTTTTTACTAATTCCATTGATATTCAGAAACATGCAGAAACAAAAATCAATTATGTGTCATTATCTAAAACATGCTTGTGCAAATCGGCCTTTTACATGATAATAATCAGTCAAAATAGGATCCACGTTACTTATGTTGTAAGTGTAAAAGTATTTTATACAAAGCAGTCTCAAAATGGAAAAACCTATTTGTGGATTAAACCTACTTGCTAAAAATTAAAATCGTATGTGTCATTCTATAAAACCTGCTTATATAAAGAAAATAAAGTCCATTGAAATATGCTGTTTGCAAAGCAGGGGATCATGGAAGAAGAGACAAAAAAATGATTATTCGTGTCACGCCCCGATCCTCAGGCACGCACACATCCGTCTCACTTGGTCGATTTTGTAATGCGATATCCCAGGACAATGTATCGCCGACCCTTTCATTTTTAAGCACATGCGGAAGCAATTAAAATCCCCAGACAATAAAACAATGGGATAGAAAAGCAGGCTATATCTTTCATATTGAAATTTACCACCAAACCTTTATACATGGCATTAGACAGAGCACTTCACAGACTATTCGCAACTTCAGAGTCTCACTCTATCTACACATATACAAAATGGTTCACAAAGAGATGGGATTTCAATCCTTGTCTAAGTCATACTCGAGATCATCCTGATCCTTTCTGATTCCTCTTCACTCAGATCATTCTCTTCCTCAATTTCACCTGGGAGTTCTCATTCACAATTTCCTCCTCCTCAGCTCCTCGTCGGGATCCTGAAATGTTTTCCCCAAACTGGGATGAGACTACGTCTCAGCGAGTTCTACCCCACTAAGCCCGATTAGTAAACTATTATACTAAAGGCTGCCTAAACACGCATAGGTCAGAAGACGTACCTTAGCATCAGATCCCACCTGCAAGTCAGTGCAATTTACAATAGGCACTCAAGCAATCATATCACCGACCGAATCATCGATCAAATCGACCTAGTCGATTACAAGCCAACAAGACCACTCACGGTCATTTCCATTCAGTCAATCAATTCACAACATCAAATCAACACAATGATCAATCGACCCCGTCAATTACATGTCAATTGGACCATTTCTAGGTCATCTCACTCCACACCATATAATCCCCAATAGTACACTCAGTCACAGAGCTACAGTAATGCTCTCGGGCGTCTATTCGCCAAGGTGATGTACAATAAACACTTTATGTGCATACTCTTAGGCATTCCACTTTCCTTCAGCCACATGGGCACGATACTCGATACACAGAATTATGGCCACGCGGGCACGATCTACGCCACACAGGCACGATCAACTATCGCCACACAGACATGATCAACTATCGCCACACAGGCATGATCAACTACCGCCACACAGGCATGATCAATTATCGCCACACAGGCATGATCAACTACCGCCACACAGGCATGATCAATTATCGCCACACAGGCATGATCACTGTTCAACAATTTATGGGCATTCTCTAAGGCATCCTACATGCCAAAGCGATGTAATAATCGCCGAGCCACGTCACACAGCATTTCTTCACACAGCATTTCTTTTCATCTTTTATCATCATTAATAACATATCGTGCATTAGCACACGATTGGCCTTAGCCAAAATATGATGATTTCGATTCCACAATTCCCACCATTAATAGCATCCACCAAAACACTTTTGGTGCTGTCACAATCGACACCGGTTATTTTCCAATTAATTTTCCAAATTAATTAACCCAGGAAAATAATATTGTAATCACAATTAATTCACTTCAGCACAAAATAAAGCTCAATTAAATAAATGAACTGCGCCACGATGATCAGCACGAAATTCCGGTCGTCGGCCATCAAATTCTTAATTTCCGAAAAATAAATAAATAAATAATTAATTTCGAAAATTAATTAATAATTATTAAAAAATCCATTTAGCTCAAAATGAAGCCAATTTAAATAAACGGGCTGCACCACAATCATCAGCATAATATTCCGGTCACTGGCCATCTCAACCCTAATTTCCGAAAAATAAATAATTAAATAATAAATTCCGAAAATTAAACAATTAACATTAAAATTCAATTTAGCTCAAATTAAAGCCCGATTAAATAAACGGACTTCACCACGGTCATCCACGTAATATTCCGGTTCCGGACCATCTCCCTTGAATTTTCGGAAAATAAATAATTATTTAATTTAATTCCGAAAATTAATATTAAAATGCCAAAAATCCCACTTAGACCCGAATCATCAAATTGAAGCTCAATTAGGGGTCCGGAAATTCCCGAGATGCTTCCAATAATTAGTAGACCACGTCTACTTGCTAATTGCACAATCGATTTATCTAAATCACATCACAATTAACTAATAAATGCTAATTTATTCTAATCTAACAACCTAAACATAATTAATTAAAACTAAATCAACCTTAAGCATAATTAGCCAACTAATCCTGGATTAGTGAGATTACTCACCAAATCGCGCAAATCAGATCAATCCGACGGCGGCGACGCGAGGAACGATTCCTCCCAAAGCGACTCGCGGATCCGGGCCCGGAAACGGCCCAAAAGCGGGCCCGAACCAGCTGAAACCCATTCCGTGGGTTGGCCGGACGGAGCCGAACAGGGCTGCTCCGGCGGCTAGGGCGGCAAGGAGGCCGGCGGAGGGCGAGGGAGTCGCGGGGTGGTCCGGCGAGGCTAGGCGGTGGCCGGAGGTGGCCGGACGGGGGTTGGTCGGTGTGGAATAGGGGAAGGTCGGGCCTACTGGATCGCACGGAGGAGAAGCGGACGGCGGCGGCGGACGGGGACGGCGCGAGCGCACGGCGGGTGGTGCACGGCGGCAGCGGCGGACGTGAGGCGTGCGGTGCGGCGGGCTGGAAGGGCGGCGACGGAGCAGACAGGGAGCTGCAGCTTCTGGTTCGGCGATTCCACGAAGAAGAAGGCAGGAGAAGAAGAAAGAAGGGGGTGGGTTCGATCACGTGGGATGAGGGACAAGAGAGAGAAGAGAGAGAGAGAGAGAGGATAAGCTTTTGACTAGTCAAAGAGAGAAAAGAAAGAGAGAGTAGGCGTGGGGAAGGGGTGTCCGCATGAAAGGGGAGGGGAGAGGAGAGAGAGAGAGGAAACAGGGAGAGAGAGGGAGAGAAAAGAAATAATATAAAATATAACACCCCATGGTCTTATTTTTCTTTTCTTTTCTCTTTCCCTTTCTATTTTCTTTTGGTCTTCAATTTTTCCTCCGATAATTTCTTTCTTGAAATTTCGGACTCGTCAATAATTTGACGATCGATGAGATAAGGTCCTAAAAATGAATTGTGACACGCTCGGATATTCGATTCCCAAAACCGAATTAAATTTCATGATTAAAATCGACCGAATGTGATTTTAGTCCAATCCAACAAATTAGGTAGCTTTTAGGGATTTTACCGCGGATATATCCCTTAACGGCTTCACCCAATATGTTAGTTAACTCGTGAGTGATCAGCTCAGAGAAAAAGGACCATAGGCACGTCGACGATATGCACATTTCATATGTTCGGGACGGGGTCGAAATTCGGGATGTCACAATTTGAAATTGCACTTGTATCTTCTTTAAGTAAATTTTCCAAATTTACACTTTTGTAAACAAAAGGAATTTCCATAAAATTTCTGGTGTCATAAATTTTGGAAAAGAAGTCGTCATTCAGTAAAAAGAGAACGGTACATCATCTGCGGCTGGTTTATATGTATAAACAGAGAAAATCCATGACAACACAAGTTGACTTAAACTTCACTATAAGCTGCGAAAGCACAATCCAAGATCTCTGTAACTAGAATCAAGAACACATATATAATCAAGTAAAGAGATTTGTTCCATCATTCTCAATAATTCAAACTCAAGAGCTTCTCCTCTATTGTCCTATGTATCACTAGCTCAATGAAATTGTCCCTCACCTTTAGCGTTTAGTAAATGCTCCTTATGTGAGGATAATTTGTGTTCGGGTTAGAGGAAGGACTTGAGCACTATTTATAGTATTTTTAGCTAGGCCCTCTCATCACGGGCCATGCTCAATTTAGTCCACATTAGCCATTCCCATAATAGACTAATTAAGAAACCTTCTATCTCACATTATAAGATAACTTCCATAATACAATAAATTATAATATCAATTAATGTAACCAACATCAGAAAAACTCTTACATTCATGTCTTTATCCATGTGCAAGGTATACTTCTCTGCTTTAAATTTGAAAAGAGGCAAGAGTGTCCGGTCCTTCTGGTGAGGAACTTCGGCAACATTCTCCACTCCAATGACATCTCTAGTCAAGAAAATATTTAGTATATTTAATGTGCCATGTAGGATATATAACAAACCATCTAAGTAACAACATGTGGCAATAATGGCCCCACTTTATGATCTTTTCTCTCCTTCGTTGCCCCTTGTCTTCCTATCTTCTTTCATGGTTCCTTTGTTCCTCTCTCCTCTTTTACTTTCTCGCCTTGAATATTTTCTCCTTGCCGTTACCCTCTCCCTCTCACCCACTTTTCACCATCTTCTTCTTGTGGTACACATACTAGAAGCATAGCATCAACCCACAATGCAGAAGCAGAGCTTCATTTTTGTTTCTCCTATTATTTTTTAGGCCACAATCTCTGCAATGTGGCCATGAGCAATGGCTCCAGATTTGGCTGAACATCCAAATCGAGCCGCCCTTCCGACGTTGCTCGATGCCGACGACAACCATGGACATGGATGAGCGTCATCCATGGTTGGCCGCGAGCGTTGTCCATGGCTGACATCCATGGTGGATGGGAAAGATACCCAAGGGATCAATTGTTGGTATTTGGTTCGATAAACAAGAATACGTGCATAGGTAAATTAGACTCAAAGTCTTATTACAGCGGAAGTAAAAACACCCGTACACGTATTTCTGTTGGATTGTTTGTGCATTTTTAATAAAAGCACTTGGAAGTGATAAGGAGCTAATCATATTACCCTTGTACCGTGCTCCAAAAATTTTGGTTTTGACCTTCTTTAGATTCTAACTATGAATGTCTGATGTCCTTGTAGCATTAGTTCTGACATTTTTCAGATTCTGACTGTGAACGTTTGGTCGCCTAGTAACACTGACTCTAACGTTCTTGGAATTCTAACCATGAACGTTTGATGTCTTCAAGTAATACTGGTTATCATGTTCTTTAGATCCAGACCACAAACATTTGATCTCCTTGTATCGCAAGTCTTGACGTTCTTCAGATCCAGCCCTATAATGTCAAGCCTCTAGTTCAAACACACCACCAATCTCAAGTTGAATAGTAGAAAGAAATTGAGAGATCTCACCACTATAATTGTGCTAGCAATTGCTTTCGTGTGTGAATGACTTAGTTGATTATTATCAACACTCTCAATTGTCGATTGTCGATCATTTTGTGATATGCTCTCTCAAATGTCTTTTTATAACTAGTCTCAGATCACATTTAAATCAACTTATTAACTCTAAAACCGTTTCAGAGAATTAATTTGACCGTGACGTCTGATGAACATAACTTCTAAGACCATTTCAGACACTAATTCGAGCATTGATTTTGAAAACGTTATAGAGCATTATTCCAGGCATTAATTTGTAACCGTTACAAGACTTTATTCTGGGCATTAACTTTATAACCATTACTAATATTTAATTTTACTGTTACATTTGAAACCATTGTAGAACATTAATTGGTCATTTGAGTCTAAAACCGTTTCAAATCATTAAACTATCCATTGGTTCTGAAACCATTTCAAATCATTAATGTGATCGTTAAGTTTGAAACCATTTTAGAAATTAATGTGCATGTTAAATCTGAAACCATTTTAGATCTTTAATTTAACCGTTAAGTTTGAAATTGTTTTAGATATTAATTTGGTTATTGATTTTGAACTCACTTCAAATCATTAATGATGCCATTGATTCTGAACTCACTTCAGATCATTAATGTGGCTATTAATTTTGAACTCACTTTGGATTATTAAATTGGTCATTGAATCTGAACCTACTTCATATCTTTGATTCGGCTGTAAAGTCTGAAACCTACTTCAAATCTTTGTAAAGTTTGAAGCTCCTTTCATATCTTTGTAAAGTCCGAAGTCCTTTTCAGATCTTTTATTTTTAGCTCGACTCAATCGATAGCTCAACTGCAAACACATTTGCAATATTGTGTCTCTCGTTCAAACATCATTCTAATTAGTTATGGTGTGTGACATCCCTAAGTTTACCATTGAGTCGGCAGTAAGACTTATACTAACACATTAGCACAACCAAGAGAACTAATTGTTCAGATCAATCTTTTGTTCATATAAACCATTAGTGACATCTAGCAATATGTCATAACTATTCAGACAGTGTAAATATTTCAAAAACATAATGAACCTATCAGCTTTGGTGACTGTGTAATTTGATCATTTTCTCTCACCATGTCCCGATCAAACAAAGATCATTGAATTCTTGGTCAAGCCATCAATTCGATCATATGCCCAAATCTAATTGACATGTACCCCGATCGAGGATTTCAATACAAAATCACGATTAGATTGTATATGACATCAAATCTTATATATTTATATATAATAAGAAGACAAATTCCATATTGCACACGCATGTGCCTTCATATGTGAACAAACTATAATAATCAAGTACATAGATGGTTTGATGAAGCGTCAATATGCATACTTATGAACCACAACCATCCAACATTAAAGTCAATATCGTGCCTTAGGTCTAAGGATCTTACACTAGACCAAAGCATGAATGATTAGTCAGTGACCCTGCTAAAAGCTTCCATGTTGCTAATCATTCTATTAATGTTATGTTCAGTAAACTTATCCGAGATAAGCACATGTGTTCTAATTCAGATATCACAATACCCAAGAAGGGTTGTACTTGTCATGAATCTCACTCGTACTCACAGGTGAATTCATACTGGTCATGAAGCTCATTAATATTCAAATGAATGAGTTTATACGGGTCATGAAGCTCACCAACACTTACATAAGTGACTTTGTCCTGGTCATGAAGCTCATTAATATCCAAATGAGTTCATATAGGTTATGAAACTCACCAATACTTTATACAGGTGACTTCACACTAGTCTTGAAGCTCAAACATAGATGAGTTCATACTTGTCATGCGTTTCAACATGTATGCCTTCATTTTTAATAAATCAGTGCATGTATAACCTATTTCTTATTTGGTCTCACATCCATCAACAATCGACATCCATTTCATAACACATTTTCATATATATCCTTACCTCATTCTTTCATTGATCGCATTCGTCATTAGTGATAACCATACACTTACTTCTCACTTGTTACTTATACAAACACATTCAATACTCAATGTTTAGCATGCTTAATAATCAATTTGAGCAGCAAATAATGATTATGAATGAAATGTCTGAACATGGAAGAATGGTTTTTGAACTAGAAAGTCTGAAGTATAACAAAGTGATCCTGAACGGAAAATCTGAAGTATAAGGAAGTGATTTAGAACATAAAGTCTGAAACACATACATAAGCGATTATGAATCGGAAAGTCTAAAACATAAGGAGGTAATTTAGAAAGAAGGTATGAAACACAAAGAAGTGATCCTGAATTGAAAAGTCTGAAACATAAGTGATTCAAAACATAAAGTTTGAAACACATAGAAGTGACTCGAAAAGGAAAATTTGATCGTAAGGGAAATGGTTTTGATTGGGAAAGTCTAACATAAAAAAATGGTTCTGATAGTGAATTAGACTCAGAAACGAAATCATATGTTAAAAGTAGGGAAGTACACTAAAAGTGTCAAAAGTTGTGTATGGCGCTCATTTTGGTGTCAAAAGTTTCTGTCGGATCACTTAAATACCAAATCGAAGAAAAAACGACAACTTTAGTGCCATCAGCGAGAGATTCTGGCCAAATTAATTATGTGAATTTTATATTTTAAAAAAAAGTTGTTGTGCCGTTTAAACGACGTCGTTTTCCATCATCCTTAAGAAATGACGTCGTTTTGCTGTCATACGTGGACAACCTCACAAAAATGATGTCATATAGCTCATATGGGGACTGAAATTAGGGTTCTTTATCCAATCCTCGCCCAACGCCAACTGCTATCGCTCGGTCATTGTCGTTCGCTTGCCGTCGCTCAACCACCATTGCTCAGGTAGTATCGTAGTTGCTCAACTAGGTGAGAGAGGAGAGACTAAGGTTGTTGCTTAGGCAAGAAGTGGTGGGAAGAATAGGAGGCAAGGGAGAAGGAGGAGGAGGAAGAAGGGGGTCGAAGGTGCCATTGCTGGTGCCTCTGCTAATGTCGTTGCTAGTGTTGTTCTTCGGGGAAGAAGACAAGGAGGAAGCCCATGCCTTCTCTCTCTCTCTCTCTCTCTCTCTCTCAATTTGGAGATTTAGGGTTCTTACTTGGGAGAAAGATGCCAAACGGCATCGTTTTGTTGTTGGATGCTAACTGTACTCTCTGACAAGCCACGTCAACTTAAAAAATTAATAAAAAAGTGTCACGTTGGATTTTCGACCAATTAGATCGGCGTTGGCACTAAAATGATCGTTTTTCAAATTTGTTGGCACTTAAGTGATCCAAAATAAGCTTTTGGTACCAAAGTGAGTATCGTACATGACTTTTGGCACTTCTAGTGTACTTAACCTTTGTTGAAAGCGAATCAAACTAAATGAGCACATCAAACTTTGAAAGTAAAATCAAAATTAGAGAGCACATCAGACTTAGAAGCGAATCAGACTTTGAAAACATGTCAGAAAGTATCAGACTTAAAGAATGTATCATATCAAAACGACAAGGATTCAGATGGCCTATCAGACTCAAAAGCGAATTGGACTCAGAGAAAATCAGACTTAGAAAGCATTAGGAATATAAGCGAATCAGATTTTAACTAATTAAACTCCAAAGAATGAATGAACATATTCTTGACCAAGTAAACTGTAATAGAACGAATGAACCGATTCTGACCAAATAAATTCTAATAGAACGATTGAGCAGATTCTGACTAAATAAACTCTGATAGAACAAATGAACATATTTTGATAAAGTAAACTCTAATAGAATGAATGAACAGATTTTGACCAAATAAATTCTGATAGAGTGATTAAACAGATTCTAACCAAGTAAACTCTGATAGAATAAATGAACAGATTCTGACAAAATAAACTTTGATAGAACGAATGAACAGATTGTGACCAAGTAAATTTTGATAGAACGATTGAACAGATTCTAACCAAATGAACTCGATAGAACAAATAAATAGATTTTGACAAAGTAAACTCTAATAGAACGAATGAACAGATTTTGATCAAGTAAACTCTGATAGAATGATTGAATAGATTCTGCCAAGTAAACTTTGATAGAACAAATGAACAGATTCCGATGCAGCATTTCCACTTACCAATTGCACCGCACTTTAAGAAAACTGACCACACACCTTCTAAACATACACAAGATGAAAAAGGCAAATCAAACAAACACCACGTTACTACACATCAAAATTACACATCTCAACCAACCAATCACATCCAAAGTGCTACATGTTACCACCTCCCTTGGAAATTACTAGGCGTGTAAACATCAATACAAATCATATCAACACACCATTATTGAATAAAGTCATACAACAACCAACCAAGTCAAGAGTACTAAGTGGATCAACCCAACTTAGCACCTAGGGTTTTCACTTACCTTGAAAGCAACTTAAATTTTAGAATCTAAGTCACTTTCAAACAAAATATACACAACTGAAAATAATAAAGCTTGATTTTCAAAAACAACAGAATCCTTTGGTTAAAAGTATTAGATTTACCTTGTTCTTGGCATCTTAAGAGTGGGACCATTGTTTGTCTTTTTTTGAAAGTGAAAGATTGGAGAGGAAGAAGAGGGAGTTGATGATCGATAGTCTTTGAGGATTCCTTCTACACGGCGTAAGAATTTGTAGGAGAAAGAAAGGGAGTAACTAAGGTTAAAGTCATAATCTCCTTGGGTTAAGTTGCCAAGTATTCCAATACATAAACTTCAAGTGTCCCATATGAATCTAGCTAATAAACAAGTGGTCCAATGAAATGTTGACATGAGAAGATATTTTGGAAGGGGTGAGATTAGACTTCTTCTCATTGAGCCAAATAAGGGCATGAGTCATTGATGTATTAATGAGCATATGTTAAGATTGATGATCTCATACATGATGTCATGGTGGTTAAATGCAATGAATCAAATTGACGCATGTGCTTAAAAATCTTGATAGAAAAATGGAAAGTGGCGAGTAGGTGGAGAAATAGTAGTGATTTAGGAAATTAGATTTTCGTTCAAAACATTTGATTCGTTTAGAACACTTGATAAATTGAAAATATTTTTGTTATAAACATTTGATTTTAAACGTTGAAAGTCTGAAAACATTCTCCTTTTGAAAATTTGATTTTTGAGCATTCATAAATCTGAAAACATTTTAGTTCGGAACATTTGATGTGGAACTCTCATAAATTCGAAGACATTTTCTCTCGGAATACCTAATGTTGAATACTCGTAAATTTGAAAACATTTAAATGCACTAAAATAATATATGAAAGATACATAAATTAGGAAAATCCCAAAATAATAAATTTAAAACTCGAATATCTTCAAACATAAAGTTCTAAACATACTGGCCTAATTCTACCAAATATTTGGCGGTGAATTCAACATTGTTGCTTCACACAATCAACTCACACATCCAAATCTATCAACTTTATTCTAATCCCTTTGACTCTTAGTGATCTAGTTGAGGAAATTATCCTAAATAATAATATTGGGTATAGCGGAAAATCCATATGTCACACATCGTATTTTGCATTTCCTTCTCACAAACCACTAGCATACCATGTAACTTAGTAAGAGTTTTCTTCATCTTATGCATGTGGAAGTTTTGGACAAATCTAGAGAAGAAATTAGACAAAGATTGGAATATTATATCCATGGCTAATTCATTATTCATAATAAGATTTAGCCTGGCTAACTCCTCAATGTGCCAAATCATCTTCAGAACATTATCATTAACTAATGATCTGTCAGCCACTCTTATATGGTACAATCCATTAGATATCTCATATGTAGTGATTTGACCATTCTCATAAAAAAAATCTTTTAGATGCACGATGATTGAGTAAGCACTTTCCATGTTCTCATACTTCTTCTGAAACTCATTATTCATAGAAGCAAGCATATATGACCTAACTTTTAGGTCATCTTTGTGCCACTTTCCATGAGTTTCTCATTCTTCTTGGGTACCACCTGAAAAGCCTCCTAGCAAGTTCTAATCAAGCACATATCAATTTTCTTGGAATTGAAAAACAATTCTCAAATTCCTTTACTCAATCAGTATAGTTGGGTCCCGTTAGACATTTTTTTTTTTTAACAAGGATAGAAGCAAGTGGGCTTGTCATAACCATTTTCAAAGTTTTAAAATTATCTTTGTAGAAAAATAAATTGTTAGCCATTGACTTTCAGCAAATATTTCATTTTGGCCTTTGAATGAAATATTATACCACTATTCTTTTTGGATTCCATACTCTTTAGGGTGGGAATTGATAATCTTCATTGGGAAAAGATCACTAGTGGGGCTTGAAGTGTCACCAGTTTATAATCCACCTCACCTAATAGTTATTGGTGTCCTATGAACTTAGTGAGTGGATCGCATGTAAGTCTTAATCATACTTCGGCCTATAGATCATGAAAGCCTCACCATATGGTTATTGGCTTCATGATCATAGTTAAGTCCATCCCATCATTTCATGCAAGTATTTATAACACAAATGATTTGTCACCAAACGGTTATTGGAAATCATTCGGCCTAAACCTTGCACCATCGGATGTGTAATAGAATGGTCCTATATTCTTGAATAGCAATTGACTCCAATGAATTCATAATTAGGCAATCAACCATCTAAACATAGGAACAAACCACGACGATGGTAGGCTATGAGCTCAAACACTCGTTAAAACTTAACATCACAAATAATGAGATTTTCTTTGTTATCAATTGTCTCACTTTACATATTAACCGATTAATATGCATATGAATTAAAAATCTAAAGGCCACTTTGAAAAAATCCTCTTCACAAATCAAAATTGATAATCAGATCATACAAACAACATGAACCAATCAACAATTAAAAGTACAAAAATGTCTAAGGATTGGCTTTGATACCATTGATGGTGTTTGTTTCGATAAACAATAATACATGCATAGGTAAATTAGAATCAAATTATAATCACAGTGGAAGTAAAAAAAGCCTATACATGTATTTCCATAGCATTGTTTGTGAAATTTTAATAAAAGCACCTAGAAGTGATAAAAAGGGCTACTCACATTACCCTTATACTGTGCTCTAAAAATTTTGGTTCTAACGTTCTTCATATTCTGACCATGAATGTCTGATATCCTTGCAGTGTTGGTTTTGACATTTTTCGGATTCTAACTATGAACGTTTGACTTCCTGGTAACATTGACTCTAACATTCTTGGAATTCTAGCCATGAACATTTGATGTCTTCTGATAATACCAATTCTAATGTTCTTTAGAACTAGACCACAAACGTCCGATCTCCTCATAACGCAGGTTTTGATGCTCTTTAAGTCTAACCCCACAAGTGTCAAGCCTCTAGTTCAGACACACCACCAATCTCACGTCGAATGGTAGAGAGAAATTGAGAGATCTCACCACTATAATTGTGCTAGCAATTATTCTCGTGTATGAATGAATCAACACTCTCAATTGTCGATTATCGATCATCTTGTGATCTGCTCTCTCAACTATCCTTTTATAACTAATCCCAAATCACATTTAAATCGGCTCATTAACTCTAAAGCCATTTTAGAGAATTAATTCTACCGTAATGTCTAATGGATGTAAATTATGAGATGGTTTCAGACATTAATTTGGGCATTAATTCTATAACTATTACAGAGCATTATTCCCTGCATTAGTTTGTAACCATTGCAAGACTTTATTCTGGGCATTAACTTTGTAACTGTTAAAAATATTTAATTTGACTATTACATTTGAACCTTCACGCCCCGATCCACGAGTGCGTACACATCTTTCTGCGGTTGATAAAAAATTGCGACTTCCCAAGACACTGACCCTTTCTATTAAGCACATGTAGAAGCGAAACAATAAACCCTTGACAACAAATAGCATGGGATAGGAAAACAGGGCAACATTTCACAAAAGCCAACTTTTATAAACAACGGGGTTTAGGTACAAAACGAGTCTAGTCAAAAGTCTACAAAAGATTGACTCTCAAAAAGAAGCTGTCCTACGACCTACTCGTTGGACACAAATGCCGATCCTTCAGACTTCACCTCCACAGACTCGGGGCTTTGGTCCTCCACCTAAGGACCTGAAAATTGAGCCTACGATAGGGTGAGACAATGTCTTAGCAAGTTCATCCCCTTAACCCCTATTAGGAAGGAAATACACCCAATGGTGGCCTAACAACACAACATAGAGGACTTATCTCACCTCAATTCCTTCATGCACGTCAGCACAATTCATATCACAAATGCATATAATTAATGCACACAACAATTGAAACCCCTCATTCAACTCAATAAATCATAGGGGTCCCGATTATAATGCCAAATCGTTATAACATGTCCCATACCATGTCACACAGTTTTGTCTCATAGTTAGGTGCATCTAACTCAAACAATCATGCGTTCCAATTGTTAATTTCGCCCCTCTAGGGCATGGCCTACTTGAAGTTTGGTGGTCTATTGGCGTAACCAAGCATTGCCTCTTCCCCATTGAGCACGGCTACGTCTCTCAAAGACAGCTTTCTTGAAGGAGCATAGGTCCAGAATCTACTGCAACCCAAAACCCAATTAGTGGGTAACCCATATAAGGTAACGTCCATCCGACTCAATTTGGGGATGTGTTCTCTTAATCAACACATGATCATTCAATCTTAGCCTAGGATACCGTGCATTGCACTCAAATACTTCAATTAAAATAGTGATTCTGGCCTATTTTCAAACACCCGGAAAATAGCCGTATGTGGGTACACGGTCAATTCGAACCTTAGAAGTGATATCTCTCCTTTTCAAACCCCCACTATTTGATATAGTACTTAAAATCCATTTTTGGTGTCAAAACTCGACACCCGAGATTTTCTGAATAAATATCATATTTTCACAATCATCACTCAATTTGCACAATCCAACAATCAATTGCATAATCTGAACATACCAATGAAATCGACACGAAATTCGGTCACAGGCTATCCTAGTCTAATTTCAGGAAAATAATAAATAATTAAATATATTCTGAAATTAAATATATAAATATTAAATTATATTAATATAATTTAATAAAATAATATTTATAAATTCGAAATAATTAATTAAATCAAGATTACACTAATTTAATCACCTAATTAGCATTAATTAATTATCCACTAAACTAATCACATATCTTAATCTAATTAACAATTAACTAAACTAGTCTAACCACCTAATCATACTTAGCTTAAAATAAACACCCCTTAAGCATTATTAACTTCCTAAGCAAGGTTTAGTGAGTAAACTCACCGGTTTAGCCTTCCAGTGAGTCCACGACAACGACAATGCTAAGACGGGCAACAAACCACCAAGCGGCGACACCAACCAAGGCTAGGAAAGGCTTGAAAATGGGTCATGAAGATCGAAGACCCTTGTTGGTTCAGCACGTTCCAGGCTGGGCCCGGGAGAGGGAACCATGATGTGCAACGGCGAGGAAGGGCTAATCGGAGCTCCGGTGAGTGGGTGGCCGGCAACTGGCGGCACCTGGGGGTCAAGGGGAACTTGTTGGTGGTTGGGATGGGCGGAGGAAGGGTCGGAATGAGAGGAAATTCGCGAAAATCACGAAATAGTGCAGGCAAGCGAGCTCCAAGCGGTATCGCATGTGACGGCTTCCGGTCAGCAGACGAGACAGCCGGCGGTTCTGGTCAGTGAGAGGCTGGGCTCCTCCGTACAGTTTGGATGTGCTGAAGATGATGGTGGGTGGCACGGGAATGCAACTTTTAAGTCAGATTTTTGGAGAAAGGTCAACTGGAGTAGAAACAGGAATAAAAAAAAACATAAGGGGAAAAAAGGGTCCCGTGGCTTGGCGGGTGTGCGACCGGCTAGGGGGAGGCTGTTCTTGATTTTCTCTACAATTTCTAAGCTCCCAACACTTCAACAATGGTTAAAGAAGGACTGAGGAGGAAGAAGAAGGTTGTTGGTCAAGGAGGGAGCCACCAAAATATCCTAAACACTTGAGTTTTGGCCCTACCACCCTTTAGCTGTCTTCCTTAGCCATTTGCAGATGCCAAAGCTTCTTTGGCAAGCCAATGAAGTGGTCCAAAAGTCCTCTCCCCCATGGCATACGAAGTTGTGATACATTCCCCTCCAATTCCATTCAATCCTCTTCAATTTTTATCAAAATGAGCTCAAATCAAAGCCTATAAATTCATTCAAGGTGTCCTCACTTAAATCCACATTTTTTTCCTTGTTCATTAAACCAACTTGGATCCCAAAAATGCGACTAAAAGTGGGCTGACAAATTTCCCGCTCCAAAATAACCATACTTTGTTTTTTTCGCCGAAAATCTCGGTTTGTAAAAAAACCTTTGGAGGATGAGTCAACATTCCTAAAATCAATTGTGACATTATAGAACTTTTAATTTCTGAAATCTGGTTTAAATTCGCGATTAATTTTAATCTGGCGTGATTTTAGCGCGTCCTAATCTACTAGGTAGCTTTTGGGAATTTTTAGTGCATTTGACCTGTGATCGATTATTTTCGAGTCACAATGTACATCTTTAATACATTGGTGACTTTTGATTATTATAGAAATCTCGATGTTTCAAATACGGACATATGGTACAGAAAAGACAAAATAATTAGTCCAATGTTGTTCGGCGAGAATTTTGCAATCAAGTGAAATCACCCACTCACTGATCACATATCTCATTCGAATTGACCTATCTCTAATCTCTTATCGATTTTGATAGTGCCGTATTGACCCTTGCAGATTAACACGGTCGAGTAGTCGGTTTCTGATCGAATTCTTGAGTCTGTAGCGTTAAAATTCCTTAATAGCTTCACCTGATAGTTTAGTTAACTCATGAGTAGCCAACTCCAAAAAAAAGGCTATAGGCATGTTGATGAAAAGTCCGACTCATTCAATTGAAAACGAAAGTGGAGAATTAGGATGTCACATAAACCATTTTAGAACATTAATTGATCATTTGAATCTGAAGTCGTTTTAGATCATTAAACTATCAGATTGATTCTAAAATCGTTTTAGATAATTAATGTGACCGTTAAGTCTAAAACCGTTTCAAATCATTAATATGGCCATTAAGTTTGAAAGTATTTTAGAATATTAATGTGACCGTTAAATCTGAAACCGTTTAAAATCTTTAATTTAGCCGTAAACCGTTGTAGATCATTAATTTGACTATTAATTCTGAACTCACTTTAGATTATTAATGATGCCATTGATTTTGAACTTACTTCAGATCATTAATAGGGCTATTAATTCTGAACTCACTTCAGATTATTAATACAGTCATTGAATCTAAATGCACTTCAAATCTTTGATTCGGCCATAAAGTATGAAATCCGCTTAAGATTTTTGTAAAGTCTGAAGCCCCTTTCAGATCTTTTATTTTTAGTTCAACTCAATTTGATTAGCTCATTTACAAACACATTTGCAATATTGTCTCTCTCTTTAAAATGTTATTCTAATTGGTTTTGGTGTGTGACATCCCTAGGTTAATCATTAAGTTGGGAATAAGATTTATACTAAAACATTAGCACAACCAATAGGATTGATTGTCCAGATCAATCTTTTGTTCCTACAAACCATGAATGATATCTAATAATATATCATGGCTATCTAAATAGTGTGAATATTTCAAGAACATAATGAACCTATCAGCCTTGATGACCATGAAATTTGATCCTTTTGTCTCACCATGTGTGACATCTTGATTTTCCAATTTCGTTTTTTTTTTTTTTTTTGGTAAAGATGATTTTCCAATTTCGTTTTCAATTTAATAAGTCGGGTTTTTTTTATTGACGCACCTATAATTCTTTTCTCTAAGTTGGCCACTCACAAGATAACTAGCCTATCAGGTGAAGCCATTATGGGATTATAATGCAGTAGACTTAAGAATTCGACCAAAAAACGACAGCTCGACCGTGCTTATCTGTAAGGGTCATTATCGTATTGTCAAAATCAATCAGAGACCCGAGATATGTCGATTTGACAAAGGTATGTGATTAAGTGTGGGTGATTTCACCTAATTGCAAAATTCTAGTCAAACGGCACTAGATCGATTTTTCTGTCTTTTCATGTACCCTATGTTCATATTTAAAATCTCGAGATTTTTCACAACAACCGAGAGTCACCAATGTGTCGAAGATGTACATTGTGGCTTGAAAATAATCAACCACAGGTCAAATGTACAAAAAATTCCTAAAAGCTACCCTGTAGATTAGGACACGCTAAAATCGCACCAGATTGAAATTAACCGTGAAATTGAACCCGATTTTAGAAATTAAAAGTTCTGTCATGTCACAAATCATTTTAAGAACGTCGACTCATCCTCAGAAGATTTTTCTGCAAACCGAGATTTTCGACAAAATAATCAAAGTATGGTTATTTTGGATCGGGAAATTCGTAGGCCGGCTTTTGGTCGCATTTTTGGTCGTCAAGTGGGATCTTTGGATAAGGAAAAATGTGGAATTAAGTGAGGACACCTTGGATAAATTTTTGGAATTCAATTGGATTGAATTGAAGAGAATTGAAGAGGAATTGAAAACTTTGATGGCTAGATGTTACAAAATTCGTATGCCATGGGGGAGCAACGTTTGGACATGTTGGAAAGCTTATGGAGGAAAATTGAGGAGAGAGAAGTGGTTGTGGACAGCTGATGGCTAGTGGTGGTAAGACAATGGAGAGTTGGACAAGTGTTGGAAGCTTGGAAGCAACTTTAGGGACCCCTCTCTTCAACAGCTTCTTCTCCCTCATCTAGCCCACTTTCTCCGTTGTTGTGGTTGTCTTTGAGCTTCAAAAACTAGAGAGAACCAGTAGAAATCACAGCTCCTTCCCCTTTGCCCGTCGACCGCTGCACGCCCACCAAATTGTCGTCACTTGCCGTCATGCCCACGAGCTCGTCCGCTGCTCGTCCCGTGTTGTCTCTCCATTCCAACGAGCCTCGGTCACCGTCCTTGGTCGTCACAGCTCCGACCTGACCTCCACCTCGCCATCCAAGCCACCAAAAGTCTCACCATTGGTCCCCGCTCACGCTCGCGCCCGCCTAGGCCGTTTTCGGCGTGGATTCATCGGCTTGTAAATTCGATGAGTTTACTTGCTAAACCTTACTTATGAGGTTAATTATGCTTAAGGAGTGTTTATGTTAAGTTAAGTATGATTAGGTGGTTAGATTAGTTTAGTTAATTGTTAATTACCATTAATGGATGTGATTAGTTTAGTGGATAATTAATTAGGGATAATTAAGTGATTAGATTAGTGTAATATTGATTATGCCCTTAATTAATTATTTTAAATTAATTAATTATTTCGAATTTATAAATATTATTTTATTAAATTAATTTAATATTATATTATTTAATTTAATTTCATAATATATTTAATTATTTATTATTTTTTGAAAATTAAATCGGGATAGCCGGTGACCAGAATTTCGTGTTGATTGCAATGGTGTATTCAGATTATGCAATTGATTGTTCGATTGTGCAAATTGAGTGATGATTGTGAAAATATGATATTTATTCAGAAATTCCCGGGTGTTGGGTATTGACACCGAAAATGGATTTTAAGTACTATATCGAATAGTGGGCTTTGAAAAGAAGAGATATCACTTTCAAAATTCGAATTGACCATATACCAACACACGACTACTTTTGGGATGTTTTTAATACGAAAAAACAGGCCAGGATCACCATTTTAATTGAGGCATTTGAGTGCAATACACAGTATCCTAGGCCGATATTGATTGGTCGTGTGTTGGTTAAGAGAACCCATTCTGAGCTGTGAGCTAGATGTTAACCTATATGGGACTTGGGTCGCAGTAGATTTTAGACCTATGCTCCTTCGGGAAAGTCGTCTTTGAGAGACGTCGCCATACTCAGTGGGGTAAGAAGATACCTGGCTACACTAGTAGACCGCCGAAATTTGAGTCGGTCGTACCCTTGAGGGGAGAATTTAATAATTGGAACGCATGATTGATTGAGTTAAATATGTTTGATTATGAGACAAAACTGTGCGGCATGGTATGTGACGTGTCATAACGATTTGATCTTATAATCAGGATCCCTGTGATTGACTGAGATGAGTGAGGCATTTCGATTGTTGTGTGCATGGATTATATGCATTTGTGATATGAATTGTACTGACGCGTGGGAAAGAACTAAGGCGAGGTAAGTCCTCTGTTCTAATTGTGTGGCTGTGTGGCTAGAGCGCCCTGAGGCATATTTTCTTCCTAATAAGGGTTTAGAGGGTGGACTTGCTGAGACATTGTCTCACCCCGTCGTGGGCTTACTTTTCAGGTCCTTAACTAGTGGTTGTGGAGGACCCGAAGCCCCGGAGCCTGAGGAGGTGGAGTCTGAAGGATCGGCGTTTGTGTCCGACTAGTATGTCGTAGGACAATTCCTTTTTTAGAGCCGACCTTTTTGTAGACTTTGACTAGACTCATCCAGTTGTTTATAAAGTTGGCTTTTGTGAAATGTTGCCTTGCTTTCCTATCCCATGCTATTTGTTAATAGGGGTATTTGTTTTGCTTCCGCATGTGCATTTAAAATGAATGGATTGGTGACGCGTCCTGGGAATGTCGCGTTTGTATTGACTGCAGAGGGATGTACTCACGCTCGAGGTTCGGGGCGTGACACCATGTCCTAATTGGACAAAGACCATAGAATTATTAGTCAAGCCACCAATTTGATCATATGTCTAAATCTAATTGACATATATTCTACAAGACATGAATCATTCGTTCTCGATTATAACCCCAACCAAGGATTTCAATACAAAGTCACGATTAGATTGCATAGGACATCAATCTTGTATAGATGAAGACATATTCCATATTGCGCACGCATGTGCCTTCGTATGTGAACGAACTATGACCATCAAGTACAAAGACGACGAAGCGTCAATAGCACACTTATGAATGATAGCCATCCAACATAAAAGTTAGTATTGTGCCTTAGGTTTAAGGATCTTACACCTAACCAAAGTATGAATGATTAGTCATTGACTCCGCTAAAAGTTTTATGGTTACTAATTATTCTATGTATGTCACGTTCAATAAACTTGTCTAAGACAAGCACCTATGTTCTAGCTTGAAGATTACAATACCCAATGGCTTGTGATTCATCATCCTCTCAAGGGTCCTATATTGAATGGTGAAGCTTGAGAACACATCAGTCTCACCAGGATCATCAATATTCTCTCAATGCTCCATCGATCGGGAATAGTTTAAAGATTCAACATAACTGTAAACTTATCACACATATTCTTAACACCTTAAAAATAGGTTCAGTTGAAACTGATCTTATGAACTCATTCATATAAATAGAACGGTGAATGAATATTTCTTTGCCATTAAATAATCCCCAACACGTAACTACTACATGGTTGCTTTAGGGCATATAGCTAACATCAATGGCATGCTCAAATGACGCACATGATGGCCATGGATTAGCGTCGGCATGCTCATGAGCGGGTCATCCATGGCTGGCCGGTGATGCTGCAATCCACATGGCAATTTTTTTTCCGTCCTATATTGAAGCTTAACCAGGGGGAGGAAAGTGAGGTCTACCAAATATTTTGAGTGATGAATAATTTGGCGTGTGGGCCGGGATCAATACATATCCCATGTGGCATATTAAAAACACTTAATATTTTCTCCCTTTTGTCCTCATTTGGCTTGTATTATTGTGCTCTTTTTACTTTTATGGGCCATTACTTTTAGCTAGTTACATCTTACCTATCTGTAAAGCATTCTATAAATGCTCGCTATTATTGGATCATGTAAAAGTTTGGAATATCCTCAATCTACACTATATAAGATTAATTTCTGCCAACAGTAGAATAAGAGTTGACTAAGAGTCAATTGCCATATACCAATGATCTTCTAAATCTCTTCTCTCTTTGGTCTTGCGTGACATGTATACAATTCGAGAAGGGTTCTCGATATTTTCATAAATTATTTTATACTTTCAAACGTGCTCATGTCTCACGGTGCAGCTGAAAAACGATTCTTCTTTATGTTTACTAATTCCATTAATTAATTTTCCGTTAGATTTCAAATTGACTTCAAGTCTTCATCCATGTGAAAGTACTTCTCTACTTTAGATTTCAAAAGAAGGGACAAGTATAACAGGAGTGCCATAACTTTCGTACGATGCATATTTGAATGCTATAACTTTTTTTTTTTCATTCACTTAAGTACTAGTTGATTATTTGAGTGCCACTTTCGACAAATAGTCATATGTGGATTTTTTTACAATTTTTTTACAATTTTTTTATTATTTTTATTATTTTCTTATTGTTATTTGATTTTTTTTTTTTTTTATGTGCAGACCGCAAAGGCCTCGCTCTTAGCCGGTAGGGCCACAAAGGTCCTAGGCGAGGCCATAGTCAGTTGCGGGCAAAGGCCTTTGCGATGAGGCTGCGATAGGCTCACCTAGGGCCATGGTGTCCTCTTGACCATAGGTGAAGGCATGAAGTGATTGACTCTTCAAATTTGTGGAATTTTAGGGTGCGTTTGTTTGTGTTTCGTTCAAAATGCATTCCGGGGAACAGAAATAGAAAAACTATTTCTGTTGGGAACAATTTTTGGCTAGAAAAATGTATTTGGTAAACATGTTCCGGGAATAAAAAAAGAATAGAAACATGTTTGGTAGATTTGTGTTCTTTTCTTGTTTCTTTTAATTTCTTAAATTTATTTTTCCTTTATTTATTTATTTATTTTCCTTTTTTCCTTTCTTTTTTATTTTTTTCTTCTTTTGGCCGATTGCCGCCGGCCTCGCCCGGCCCATAGCGAGGCTCGCCGACCCTCGGTGAGGCCGAGCCTCGCCATGGTTGGGCGAGGCTCGGCCTCGCCTTGGCTAGGCGAGCTCGGGCTCGCCCGCATTTGGCAAGGCCGAGCTCGCCCCCCACCGGTTAGTTATCAATTTTTCAAATTTGTGGTAGCGACCCTCGACGGTCGGTCGCCATGGCCGAGGCCGGCGACCACCCAAAGAAAAAAAGAAGAAGAAAAAAGAGAAGAAAAGAAAAAAAAAATTACAAAAATTGTACATATTGATGCCTACGCAAACAAGTACCACGTAAACAAAAAAAACAGAAAATCTGTTCGACATCCATCAATTTTTCGGATTGTACATTTTTGCGAGGCAAATCATCTATATCAATGGTATTTAAGTGATCAATTTTTCAAATTTATAACACTTAAATAGCGAAAAGAGTCATGACACTCAAGTGAGCATCTTTCAAAAGTTATGGCACTTTCACTATTCTTTGTTTCGGAAAGAAGCAAGAGTGTCACATCCTTCTGGTGAGGAACTTTGGCAGCATTCTCCACTCCAATGACATCTTCTGTCGGCCATTCGGCTTGTATTATTGTGCTCTTTTACTTTTAATGGCCATTACTTTTAGCTAGTTACATCGTACCTATCTGTAAAGCATTCTATAAATGCTCGCTATTATTGGATCATGTAAAAGTTTGGAAAATCCTAAATATATAAGATTAACTTCTGCCAATATAATAGTTGACTAAGAGTCAATTGCCATATACCAATGACCTTGTAAATCTCTTTTCTCTCCTTCCTCTTGCGTGACATGTATACAATTTGAGAAGAGTCCTCAATAATTTCATACACGAATTCACACTTTCAAACGTGCTCGTCTCACGATGCAGATGAAAAACGTTTCCTTTTTGTTTTTACTAATTCCATTAATTAACTTTCCATCTAAATTTTTCCTCTTCATTCCTTATTTTTCCGATGATGAAATGAATTCCATATTCGGTTCACTATTCTTTTGTTAGAAGAAATTCCGATAATCTATTGAGAGAACCCACATTAAGCTAAATGAATATATAAAAAAAAAGTTTAATTAAGTGAAGATAAAGCTGTTCTCATTTTTCAAGGTAAACTTAAATATGTCAATGTATCACCTTTATAAGAAGGACGTATTAGCACATACGGACTCAAATTATGTTTGGAAGACCTTTTTGAGTTGGCGATCAAAAAAAAATAAAGAAAAAAGAGGTGCAAAGAATGATTTTCCCCGTGTTATTTAGAAAGTACGGACCTAACGACAGTGAAATTTTTTTTTATAGATATATATTACCTACATCGTGATTTGTAAAAGCTTTTTTTTTTTTTTTACATAAACAGTCCTAGAATGGAAATATAAACCTGTGAATGGAATAGAGTTACATGCAAAATAATTGGTTAAGTGTCATTAGCTAAAACCTGCTTATGTGAAGAAATTGTACATCGCCATTGTGTAGAATAAAGCTTTTTGAAATAGATTCATGCTACATACACCGTTGGTGTAAAAGCCTTTTTTTTTCCCCTTTTTTACACAAATAGTCATGGAATGGAGATATAAATCTGTTCATGGAATGAATCTATGGGTGTGTTTGTTTCACGGAAAACTTAACATTTTTGGAAAATGTTTTCCGGGAAACCATTTTCAAGGAAAACTATTCCTTTGTTTGGTACTGAAAATATTTTCTGGTGTTTGAATTGCATTTGAAAAATGATTAAAGGTGTAGAAGACGCCGACGAAGAGGAAGAGGAGGGAGCGAAGCCAATGGGAGCATAGGAGGGGCTAGGGTTGGAGGAGGTGGTGGTGACGAAAAGGGGGGGGCAAAGGAGAAAGAGAGAGGGGAGGAGGAGTTAGGGTTTACGTTCACAAGCAAAGAAAGAAAAGAGAAAAAAAAAAAAAGAAGAAAGAAAAGAAAAGATATAATAATAACAAATTCAAAATTTTTAATTAAAAATTCTTTTTAATAATAAATTTTTCATCAAGCAAGGACCTTAAAACATTTTGGAAAATGTTGTTCTTTTATAAGGGAAATCGTTTTCCTAAATTTAAGCTTTGGAAGGAAAACATTTTCTGTTGACTAGGAAAATATTTTCCATTGACTCATTTTCCTAAATGAACCAAACGCTAGAAAATGAGGAAAACATTTTCCCGGAAATTGTTTTTTGCAAAACAAACACACCCTACATGCTGAAACTAAAATTGTATATGTGTCATTTTATAAAACCTGCTTATGTAAATAAATTTTTATACCGTTAGTGCACTTGGAAAAAAATCCTTAGAAATATGTTGTTTGCAAAGCAGGGGATGGTGGAAGAAAAGAAAAAAAGAAATACTGTGACGCTTGTATTTTTTTCAAGTGAATTTTCCAAATTTACACTTTTGTGAATAAAAGGAATTTCCATAAAATTTCTGATGTCATAAAATTCGGAAATGAAGACGTCATTCAGGAAAAAGAGAACGGTACATCATCGACAGCTGGAACTTGGCTCCGTCCACGAGCCCATGTATAAATAGAGAAGATCCACGAGAATAAAACTCAACTTCGAATTCAACCCCGTAAAAATACGTCTCTGCACGGCAAAGAGTACACTATGGATTCCCAAGACAGTTCGGTTTCGGAACGATCGGCAGGTTTGTTCTGTTCTTTCCTTTGTTGTTCTAATTTGATCCCATAAGGCGATGGGAAAATTGGGAAAGTTTCTCTTTTTGTGTTTTAATTTCGAAATTAAATTGTTTAAAATTACAATATTTCTTCATTTCATTGCTTAACAAAGTTGAACCTAAGATAATTTCTGGTACGAGGAAATCTTCCAATTTCTTGTTTTTATTTCCAAAGTACTCAATGGAAATACTTTCGTTAGAGATTTTGGTTGCCAGGTTTTAAAAATTTGAACCTCAAAACTGAAAATAACCAAAATGACATTATTCTGTACAAGGATTGCTTTAAAAGCCCGCGCCAACGGAAAATGACTTTTAAATAATTTTGGAAATTCCAACTAAATCATCAGAAATTAAAACTATCCTTTTTGAAAAAAAAAAATTGCTTTAAATTATTCAGGCAAATAACACTTTTTGTCCCGTAATTTTGACAAAGTGACTTAATTGTCACCACAGACCAGTGTAAGGAATGGAATTATAACCAAATAATACAGAGACTAAAGTGAGATTTACTACCTACAGGGACTGAGATAATTTAATTTCTCCAAACTAAATATGCAGAAGCAACGTGTGGCCAATTAATTCATTTTCTCGGACCCATGGGCAAAATGTATTACTCAAAGTCAGATTCTCCTAATTTGGTATTGACTTGGCTCCACAAGTTCCCTTATAGTTGTTGATGATGATACAACTGCTTTTTGTCAATCACAGTTTTGTTACTTATGAGCACTTAATGTGAGAAAATTATCAAATCAGTCCTAAATCTATTATATTAATGTCAATTTAATTATAAACCATTCAATTTTTCCAATTTAGTCCTCAATCTTTACGTAAAATTTCAATAGCCATTCATACCAATTTTCATCAAAAATCGCTAACATAGTAGTGTACCAAATTGGGTAGCCGACAATGATTAGACTATCATATCAACAATTGTTGGCTAAAATTGATTGGAATGATCAAATTGGACATTTGCGTAACGACCTAGGACTAAATTGAAAAAAAATGAAAAATTTAAGATTAAATTGATATTCATACAATAAGTTTAAAACTAATTGTGTAATTTTCCTCACATAAAATCCAGTTCATTAAAATTAATTACCAGAAGATTTCCTCTTATCAGGGAGTTTTACCCAAACAATCACATCTTAAGGACTGAGCACAAAGCAGATGGGTTTTGAATAGTCAATTACTTGTCATTAAGAAAGTGCACGAGACTAATCTTTGAAGACATGATCCTCGAACTATTCAATTGATAAAGCTACTCAAGGTGGTCGCAGACCAACTATGTTTGAAGCGTACCTGATAATCAAGAATCAATCAAAAGCTAAATGTTAACGTTAACATTTTTATTTTTTTTTGGTTTTAAAGTTTACCATTTAAGTTCAACAAAAAAAAAATCATGAGATGAAGCATACAAAGTATGATTATATTTCCGAGGTTATTTATGATCACTTCTCTTTTTGTGACAGAGACTCGTGTAGACATAAGTTCAGAAGGAAAAATAGCTGATACAGCTTCCCAGGATCGAGGAACACCAACTGAAGGTTTGTCACTTTGAAATTTTAATTTTCGTTCTTCCTAAATCTCGTGTTTCATGCATTTTGAATTTTTTTAAATAAACATGTTAAATTTCATAGTATAGAAATGCTGACATTGCAATTCACATATAATTTTTTTTCATAATTTTACACTTTTCACTATCAAAGATTAAACGGACGTGCTAATAGGAAAAGGTATGCTGAGTAAACAACAGTCCCTTTGCTTGCATTTGCGTTTCATTAAGAACTTTGAGCAGGTGCGATGGTCATAGAAGTACGAAAGCCTGAGGACTTTTGATGTGCCATTTTTGCAGATATGCCTACACCAGTGGTCAATGAAAGTTATCAAGCATTGTTTGTAGCTGCACAGAAAGGTGATTGGAAAAGTGCTAAGAAATTCCTCAATGAAGATCGCGAAGCAATGACGGCCGTAATTATGACTGTAGATAATGAACCCGTTAGTGTGCTCGATGTTGCGATTCTGGCCTCACAAGATCAATTGGTCAAGAACCTGATCAAGCATTTCCCTCCAACAGATAAAGATTTTGATTTCAGTATTCCCCTTAAGAAAGCTGCCTCGACAGGAAGGAAAAGAATGGTAGAGGCATTAGTAAACAAAGTTGATGATGCTGAATCTAAAAGTGTATACGATGCCATCTCCAGTGCTACTACATTTGCTCCTAAGCAAAAGGAGGTTATTTGGTGTCTGGCCAAACGTACAAAACGCCCCCCAATAGAGCATACCATGTCAGGACTTGCTAAGGCCGGCCATTTGGGTAAGAAATTACACTCGCTCATCACATTTCCTTCACTTTTTACTTGGATTAACTCTTTGTTGTTGTGTCCCCAAAGACATAGCCTTGTATTTAGCTCACCGATACCAAGTCTCGACGTCAAGTGAAGAAAACAAGTTCATTTTGGAATGCTTGGCGAAGATGGAGTCTAACTTTCGTAGTGGAGCTAGACTCAATTTTTGGGAAAAATCCATTGATAAATGTGGGTAATTCTTCCCCCTTTTTTTTAATCTAGTGCGCACAATTCAAGCAACTCTCCATCCAATGTAGAGCATCTAATCAATCTGTCTATCCTCAGTTATAGGGATCCCTCTATGTCTGGTTGATACACCATTTGACAACTCCAAAGAAACGAAGACGTCTCAAGGTATTTCTATTAATCTGTTTAATGGTTAGACTAACAAGGCAAACATCATATCATTAAGGGATCCCGTCGACAAAAACGCTAAGGGACAAGGAATACATCTATAAGCACAATTTAATATCTAAACCATGATGTATGTCACAAATTAATGTATAATGTATCATTTGTAAAGTTAGTTGAGAAATTTTAGTCAATGTCAAATTGCCAAGTAGAATTATTTAGAATTGTAGCATTGGATCTCATATCATAAAGGTTGATGATCCTAGTTGTCTATCATATTTAAGCACTATTAAATTTTGTTATTGTCTAATATATATTTTTGTTCATCATCAATTTCTACTTTGCTGACATGATGCTTGTCTCCTCTTTGTGGTGGCAGCTAAGCGGTTCAAGATATCACTCTCGAATTATGCCACAATGCCAGGTATACGAAACTGCCATGGTACATACAGAAGAAAGACCTTATTTCATCCATGGTTAGAGATCCCTAAATTTAAAGTGTAAATTGATATTTTTGGCGTATCCCTTTGAGATCATAGGTAATATGATAATACGATTTGATAAGATCCCATTCTAAATCTGAACTGTATATACCTATCAGGGGAGTTTGTAAAAATAATCAATCAAAATTGGATCTATTGATCTGTTGCTGAATCTACGAATTTTTCAATAAAAAAAAAAAAATCTTTTTTTCTAATGATATTGGGTGTTCATCGACAAATCCATATTTTCTCTAATGCATGCCTTTTGATTTTCAAGCCACATATTTTGCTTTCTTGGTTACTATTTTATATTAGGATAAGTGCACTAGTAATCCCAAAACTTATCGCAGAAGTGTAATGAAGCCCTAAAATTATCAAGAAGTGCAATTAAGTCCTAAAACTTATCACTAAAGTGCAATTAAGTTATAAAACTTATCAAGAAAGTACAATTGGTTTATAAAATTTTCAAAAAGTACAATCAACATAAAGAATTTTTTGGACTAATTTGACAAGTTTTATGACTTAATTGCACTTTTTTGACATATTTTAGAATTTCCAATACACTCATCCCATCTTATATCCATGATTTTCTTTTCTATTATTTTATAGACATAAGAACACGGCACAACCGTGAAAGCGTCTTTGACTTTTTGATTCTTCATCGTTTGGAAAATTGTTTATTTGATGTACATGCAGCTTTTCTAACCAAAAGGATTGGATTGAGGCACAAATGCTCGCTCAAGTTTGCAAATCGAGTTCTTAGCGAGATGAAGAAGCAAATGGAAACTCCCAAATTACTTAAGCTCCTTCCAAGTATTGTCCTCGATGCTGCATCTCGTGGAATCTCTGAAATTGTCAAGTCATCCTTTGAGCATTTTCCGGAGTTGACGTGGAATCAAAATTTCATAGAAAAACTGATGAAAAATGTTGTGAAAAGACGGCATGTGGAGTTGTTTAGACTGGTGAACGGACCCAGCACAATTCCATTGTTGACTGATGAGATGAGGAGAGAACTGATGAACGTTCTGGTAGAATGGTCACAAACATGTCTACCGAAAGATGTTTCTAGAGCTCCTTTTCTTATGCAGAGGGAACTCCAATGGTTTAAGGTCGGTTTCTTGTTTAGAATTTTGGCTTTTCATTCATATTTACATTGAAACATTTTTCTGTCGAGTCTGATCAATTCTATTTGTTTACTTTTTCTTTTTTATTTATATTTAAAAGTCTTAATTTTTTAAATTGATCAATTCTACTTCAAAAAGTCTTAAATTGTCAGAAGATAAAAAATCATACTGGGATGAGTTTGTAGACAAATGCAAAAAAATTGCTCAAAGAGGCAGGGCAATGGATGAAACATACATCATCATCTTGTAGCCTCATCCCGACTCTCATCATTACGGTAGCTTTTGCTATCGCTTTTACAGCACCAGGAAAAGATCATCGTGATATAGGGATCGAGATCTCTGATAAAAAGAGCTCCTTCATGGTATTCACAGTTGCCAACGCGCTCGCTCTTTTCTCCTCTGTCACTGCCACCTTGATGTTCTTGGCTATCTTAACTTCACGCTATGGTGCAGAAGATTTCCTAAACTCACTACCAACAAAAATGATACTAGGCCTCACTTTTCTCTTCCTCTCTTTGGCCTTTATGCTGGTGGCACTCAGCTCTGCTCTTACCATCGTCCTAGGCAAAACAGTGGATTGGATTTACATCCCAATTACTTTCTTGGCTGCCATCCCAGTCGTATTGTTCGTAATCCTACATCTCCCATTATATCTTGAAATGGTTAAATCCACTTATTGGCCTCGCCTCTACCTTTCCCTGAAGCTTTGGGAATAGTCCTGCCTCATTTGTGGACTTGCGACTACTAGGCTGTTTACTATGTTTTAAGACTTTTAATGTGTGACATCAGTGACACTTATAATAAAGTTAAATGTATGCTGTCAAGTGCACAGCTTGTCTCCATGTATTATTTATATATTTCATTGCTCATCGTCGTATTAAGATGAACCAAATTTTTCATATTAGGATTAACCCAATTTTTCAAAGAATTGGCAATGTCGCTGTCAATATTCAATAGGTGTTCATCCATTGAAATAAAGCAACGATCCATACAAATTCTCCATACTACATAAAGATGGCCACGAACCAATTGGAGCATGCATTATAACCAATCTATTTTTCTATTTTTTTTTTCTTTGAGTAAGTTTGAAATATAAATTCGTTTGGTAACGCAATTTCATTGTTCTATTTTTAAAACAAATTTTTATTTTAGAAATAGATTTGAAACAAAAATGATAAGTTAAAATTTTTTATTTTTCTATTTATGGAACAAAAGAGAAATAAAAACTTTTCTCACATTCACTACCGGTTGCCCAATAGATGATCACCACCAATTGGGAGGAGAAATTTTGTGTCGTTACCAAAAAATTTCTATTCAAAGAGCATAAGTTTTGTATCTTTACCAAATGCATATTTTTGCTAGAAATTCGTCTGGGGATTAGAAATAGATGGGTAAAAAATGATTTATGGAACAGAATTGTTATCATTCACACCCTCAGTGGCCCTATACAAGGAACTTCTGATGTAGCTAACTGAGCAAAACAATAATTTCAACTCAGTGGAAGGTCAGCCTTTGAAATCAGTCTTCACCGACTACCCATACTTGCACCTTATCCTCTCATCCAACTCTTTGGGTTTGACCTCCGCGATCTTAGCCGCGGTGGCCATCGATCCCATCATTCTCTGCTTCCTCGCCACGTGTCCCTCTCTGCGCCCAACCCTTCATGCTCCATCACCCAGCAACCATGCACAGTGCACATCAGCAACAACACCATCAACTCCATCAACTCCATCAGCAACATAACCATCAAAACCCCACGCTCCAGCCTCACCAGGACTTTAGCCACTTTTGGGTCTCTCTGTGATCTCAACAGCGAAAGGGTTGACGTTTCTTTGGTGAATAGCGCCAGGACGCCAAGCACTTGGCCGGACAGCGGACCAAGGAGGATTCAGACTTGGGTTGTGAAGCAGAAGCTAGTGAGCTAAGAATAGATGCTCACTAAGAGGAGACGAGCGACATGGACAATATTAAGAGGAACATGGCCGAGCGAAGTTGGGGTATTCTGAAGAGGGTCATGGGAGCAAAAGATGCTACGGAGAGGATGACCATAACGAAAGTTTAGCAATACAGCAAGAGATTTGGGAATGAGCAAGAACTTGCTCCACTTTGCGGCAGACGTTTTCTTTTTAGTTTATGGGGGTCTATTTGATGTTGGCACCTAAATTTTTACCCAAAGATTTGTTTATGTATTTAGAAAAAAAATTAAAAATTTTATTTTTATTGAATTTCGAATTCTTGCATATAAATTACTTAAGCATTTAGTATAGTATTGACACTTAAATTTTTTTGGAGATATCGTCATTACATTTCTAGAAGAAAATTAGGGATTGAATTCATCAATGACAATGGAATTCCACCCAAAATTTTTTAGAGGATGCTTGAATTAAGACCAAAGCAAGGGCTGAGGATCTGACTGTGACTAGGTAAGCCCTAAGGGGGTCAAATTGTATTTGAAACAACAAATTGGGGCTAAAATGCAATTTTCAAAAGGTGAAGGACCAATTTGCAAATTTTATAAAAAATTGGCAGAGCCCCTAAATAATCATTTTTATCATTTTTACCCCTAATTAAGTAAGAAATTGAACTCGGTCGGGTCAAGTTGATCATATCAAGTCAAAATGACCAAATTGAAAAAATTGGTCATTCTTAAGCAAGAAAATGGACAATTTTGAGGGATTTGTTTTTGCAAAATTGGGAAAAGTAACTTGTAAAATCTGGCTAGGGGTTAAAGTACTACACATGCAAAAAAAAAAAAAAAATCAGCTAAATTGATGGATGAAGGCACTTCAACCAACTGCAAAAACCCAGCTCATGATTTGGCTATAACTCGAAGTTGATGAGTAATCAACTTCATTGCTCCACCATATTATACTTAGATGTCCAATTAGCCTAATATTTGGTTGAGCCGTATGTTGACACACGGCATTTAGCCGACGCTTCCAAAAAGGTAAAAAAAAAAAATCGAGATTTGGATTTTGATCGTGACGAAGCCCGTTTCTTGACAAAAAGAAGTGTTGTTTTTCATTTATTTCTTTTACATTGTCGCTTTTTATGCATTTTTCTATTCATTTAAAAAAATCAAAAAGTCAAATGATTGACTTTCTGGTTGATTTTTTGGTTAACCCTTTAATTAAAAGTCAATTCAGGTAAAAAATTGGCTTTTCGCATAAAAAGATGTTAATTAGCTTTAATTTCACTTTTCTTAAATTAATTTTTCAAAAATTTGAAAATTTGACCAAACAATAACCTTTGATGAAAAGTCAACTAAATAGTTGATTTTTAATTAAAGTTTTGACCAAAAAATTTTAAAGAATCAAAAATCATCAAAACACTTTGTTTAATTGTCAATTTGATTTGTGTGTCAAAAATTTCACAAAATTCGATTGAGAATCTTATTTTTCGAATTTTTTGGTTTTAGGTTGTAAATTTACCAAAAATAAAATATTTTTGTTTTAGTTATAATTAGATGTAGTTCCTTTTATGATATTTGGTCTAGAGACTATTTCTAATCCACTTGGTCATTCAATTTCAGGAATTGTCATGTCAAAGACGAATTGCCATTTTAAGCCTTAGGGGGTCAAAATCGAATCTTCATGATTTGTAAATGGACAATTGTGTTTCACTCATTTTCTTGAGATAAGTCCAAATCCAAGGTCCATTTTGAGAAACTCACTTGAGAGCTTTCCAATTTGAGTAATTTCTCTCTCTTGGATATAAGAAAAACAATTAAGCTTCAATTGAAGAAATTCAAGTTGAACCATTCAAGACTATGGTTCAAATTCACGAATCAAGGTCCAATTTTCATATTAGACCTTGACTCATTTTTGGTCTAAGTCTCTTGACTTCAATTCAAAGTCAATTTGAATGCATTAGGTGATCATCAACCTGATTAGCCCTACGGCGCTGCCACAACCTCCAATAAAAAGGGGCCCGGGGTACACCTAACACATCTAATAATACGAGGGCGATTTAAAAAGTATCATCAATCCCACTACTACCTAACCCTCTATAGGCTTTGGGATCCATGGCTGTGACGGCCTGAGCGGCGGTGCGCGGGGAGGAGGGATGGCGGTGCGTCTGCACCTCAGTCCCCGAGCGTGCACAAGGAAGGGGTCCCTGTCCCACATCGCCTAGGGAGGGAGTCCTGGGCCAGTTTATAATGGCTTGGGCCCCTCTAACCTATGTGACGCGTTTTAAAGCCGTGAGGACTCAGTGTCCAAAGCAGACAATATCACATAGTGGGACTCGGGTCGTTACAAATGGTATCAAAGCCGACTCCTGACCGCGTGTGGGGCCATAACATAGGCGCTGTGCTCCCAAGGAGGGGAGAGTGTGATGGCCTGAGCGGCAGTGCACGGGGAGGAGAGATGGCGGTGCGTCCGCACCTCGGTCCCCGGACGTTCGCAAGGAAGGGGTCCCTGTCCCACATCGCCTAGGGAGGGAGTCCTGGGCCAGTTTATAATGGCTTGGGCCCCTTTAACCTGTGTGATGTGTTTTAAAGCCGTGAGGATTCAATGTCCAAAGTGGACAATATCACATGGTGGGACCCGGGTCGTTACAATGCACAATATAGTTAAATCATGCACTCATGCCATGCAATAATCTGGACCTGAACACATATGAATCTCATGCACTTTCCATACAAATATGTCCAGATTATTACGGCCACTCAGGACCCAAGGCCAACTCGAAGGTTCTCAGTCATCCAGCATAACCGGGTATCATCTTGCCCCATCAAGAACGGTATTGTCTCGTGTAAATGCATCAAGATGGTCATTCCTATTAGGAGCTTCGTTTCAAAATCCATTTGCGAACAGCATCCGGTTGACTTGGGGGCATCCGAACTGAATCAGGCATCATCCCACGTAAAACGCATCAAGATGGGTTCACACCCCGCATAAAATGCATCAGGCTTTTTAGGTGATCACACGAACATACCATCATATAATTTTTTTTTCTTATCTTTCTCATTAATCCATATAATGCCCATGCAATATGCCACAACCTTTGTCATATGCCATTATGTTACACACGTGCATCATATCATACAATATACATAGTTGCATCATTTAATTCATAAACTCATGGCATATAGGTCACTTATCAAAATAGAGTAAAGTTATCATAATATTTCAAAATCATTTATTACATGCCATCATAACCTATAATGTGTCCAAATCATTTATCGTGTGCCATCATACCCCATCACATAATTCATCTTTCAATTAATGTACCATGCATACACATATGACTCACATAATACATATAATACATATGACACTTTAAACACGTGCAACACATAATACCTATAACCCATTGGCACATACAATTCATAACCCATGTAGCATGTGTAACATATAATCCGTACCCCATATAACACATATATCACATAATAGTCTACCATCATATTATGGCATAATAAAACAATGTATCAACTTTGCTTAACATAATCCAATAGTGTATCGCCTACAATCCAATAGCCTATTGCCCAAAAGTCTGATAATCTATCACTTTAACCTCGACAACTTATCGGTAAAAGTTCGAAAGTCTATCTAAACCCAACAATCACTTATCACACATCATCCACTTATCACACTAATAAATCATCATTTGACCATAAACAAGCCCTAAACCACTCCTTAAGTGCAACTATAACCCTAATTAAAGAGTTGAAAGCCATTCACAAACAAATCCAAGCTTTGTAAAGCATCGGGGATGGTGCGGCAAGGTTGGACGACTCTTGGTTGCACCTCCACAGTGCACGTGGGAGGCTGGACGACAATTGACCAGTGGTGGGACGGCGGCTAGTCGGCGGTTGGTTAGCGACAATGGCCTTCCGAACTTCTTGGGGGTACCAAACCAACGAAGAAATGAGAGAGAGAGGGAGCGCCAACAAGGGCTGAACAACACCAAGTAGCTCTTGAGGAGGGCTAGTTGGTCAGTTGAGCGGCAATACACCGGGGCGAAGGGCGGTCCAGCATCAAGGGTGCGACAGATGGTCATTGGTGAGAGAAAACAAGAGGAAAATGAAGGAACAAGCTTGCAAAAGAGATGCAAATGGGTGAGGGGGTTTGGCTAGTGGTGAGGGGAGAGAGAGAGAGAGTGTATATGTGAAATTTATGAGTTAGTAAAAATGAGAGAGAGTGAAAGTGAGGGGAGAAGGTGGCCAGTGGTGGAGAGAGGAAGAGAGGAGACAGAGTGAGAGAGAGATCAAGTCCCATTAATGCCCATCAAAGGTGACTTCTTCAAGAAGCAAAATCCATGCATTAATGAAAAGATAAAAGCACTTGAGTGGATAGGTTAAGGCTAGATTAGGCTAGCTAGACTAGGTGGCTAGATAGGTCTTCCATCTCCTTCCTCATTGCCACCCAAATGCTTGTGCTGCCCCTCCTTTGGCTATTTCCCAACTTCGCCATTTTGTCCTTAGTCCAATGAAATGGCACATTGGTCAATTTGCCAAGATTGTGCACTATTCATGCACTATTCACGTACTTGAATGCATTAAATGCCAAGATTTGTGGAATGATGGCTTGATGGGCTTGAAGGGCCTATGGGTCTCCCTTGGTTGCCCATCCCTTGGGCGTGTGGCCTTAGGCCACCCACTTGGGCTTGGGCCCACTTGGGTCATCGCCTTGGCCCGTTTCCTCTTTTCTGAACTTTTACACATCGTCAATGAAAAATCGAGTTTTTGCCTCAAAGTGGCTTTTTTCGATGCCTTCGTGGTTTATCGATCCTCAAGGTAATCTCGTCTGATGATCGCTTGCCGATACAATTCCGTTTTGAAAATAGGGTTGGAACGAGGATGTCACAACTCTTTCCTCCTAAAAAAATTTCGTCCTTGAACTTTACAGGATCAGTCACTTCTTCGAACAAATGGGGGTACTAGCTCTTCATAATGTCATCTCTTTCCCAGGTCGCTCCCTCGGTGCCGTGATGCTGCCAAACGACTTTGACCAGGAGAATGACCTTATTGCACAATACCCTTTTTTTTTGTCAACGACTCGTACTGATTTTTCAACGTATGTCACTTTGTCGTCCACTTTTATCTCCTCATAACTTAGTACGTGTATCGGGTCTGGTTCATACTTTATCAGCATGGATACATGGAACACGTTTTGAATCTGGGTAAGATTTGGTGGCAATGCTAAACGGTAGGCTAAAGTCCCAATTCGTTCCAGAATTTCAAAAGGTCCAACGAATGTGGGCCTTAACTTCCCTTTCTTGCCAAAATGAGACGTACCTCTCATTGGCGACATTTTAAGGAACACATGATCTCCAACTTGGAACTCCAGAGGTCTCCGTCGTTTATCTACATAGCTTTTATGGCAGCTCTAGGCTGTCTTTAACCTTTCTTGGATGATTTGGACTACATCCGTGGATTACTGTACTAGCTTGAGACCCATAATTTTCCTTTCTTTGACCTCATCCCAATAGATGGGCGTTCTACGGCACAATCGTATAATGACTCAAATTGTACCATTCCGATGCTCTGTTGATAGTTGTTGTTGTATGTGAATTCGACGAGATGCAATTGGTCTTCCCATCCTCCTTTGAAATCTATGACACAGGCTCGTAATATATCTTTGAGAGTTTGGGTTGTTTTCTCAGATTGTTCATCAGTCCGCGAATGATAAGCCGTGTTGCAGCTTTGTTCCCATAGCCGTCTGTAAGCTTTTCCAAAATGCAATGGTGAAATTGGGATCCCGATCTGAAGTGATCATCACTGGAACCCCATGCAGCCGAATTATTTGTCTCATGTATAGCTCGACTACCTATCTATAGCATAATCCTTTTGTAGTGCAATGAAGAGGGCTGGCTTGGTTAGTCGGTCCACCACAACCCAATGGCATCATTACCTTTCTGACCCCTCGACAATCCCATCACAAATTGTGATATGCTCCCATTTCCACTCCAGTACTCCAATGATTGTAGCAATCCACCAGGTTTGTAGTGTTGGGCTTTCACTTGCTAGCATGTCTAATACTTTGCTACTTGTCTCCCAACGTCAGCCTTTATATTATTCCACTAATAATACTGTCGAAGGTTTCTGTTCATATTCATACTGCCTATATGGATATTATAGTTGCTTCGATAGGCATTTGATAATATCTCTTCTTTGAGTTTTGCATCGTTAGGTACACACAATCGTCCTCAAAACTTCAAGATCCCATCATCCGTCACTTAGAAATACGGGTTCGTCTTCTCAAGGCTTCCTAGTACAATCTTTTGGATTGATGGATCCTTCGATTGCAAGGCTTTAATCCTAGTTTACACTTTTGGTTCAATTCGAAGGGTAACCATAAGACTAGAAAGATGGCCTACCTCGAACTTGAAATCCGAATCCCATACACCTTCGAGAAGTATCCACTCTCGGACCATCATTTGCGCAATTGGTGACTTTCGACTCAGTGCATTTACTACCATGTTGGCCTTCCCAGGATGGTATAAGATGTCAAAGTCATAGTCCTTGAGAAAATCTATCTAGCGCCTTTGTCTCATATTCAACTCCTTTTGTGAGAATAAGTACTTCAGACTTTGATGGTTAGTGTAGATCATAAACTTTTCCCCACACAAGTAGTGCCTCCAAATTTTTAAAGTGAAGATAATCGCTGCCAACTCTAGGTTGTGCGTCAAATAATTTTGCTCGTGAGGCCTTAGTTGCCTAAACGCATAGGCTATGACCCTTCCATGTTGCATCAAGACGTAACTTGATCTCTTAAACAAAGCGATGTTGTAGATCTCATATCCTTCAGGACTAGATGGTATTGTCAACACTAGGGCAGTTGTTAGCTTATGCTTTAGTTCTTGAAAACTTTTCTGGCACTTGTCCATCCATTTGAACTTCACTTCATTCTTTAATAATCGCATTAGGAGCGTAGCTATTCCAGAGAACTTTTCCATAAATCGTTGGTAATAGCTAGCCAGTCCTAGAAAACTCCAAACTTCGATCACCGTCGTAGGTCTTGGCCAATTCATGATCATTTCTATCTTTGTCGGATCCACTAAAATTCCATCGCCTGATATCATGACCCATAAATGCTACTCGATTAAGCCATAACTCGCACTTACTAAACTTAGCGTAAAGTGAGTGTTCTTGAAGGGTCAGTAATACCATCTTCAAATGCTACTCATGCTCTTTGAGGCTCCTCGAGTACACCAATGTGTCGTCGATGAAAACTATGACAAATTGGTCCAAATATGCCTTGAACACCCAATTCATTAAGTCCATGAAATCAGCTGGGCATTAGTTGACCCAAACGGCATCACTGTAAACTCATAGTGGTCGTATTGCGTCGAAATGTGGTCTTTGGGATATCCTCATTCTTGATCCTCAGCTGATGATAGCTCGTCCTCAGGTCTATCTTTGAGAATACCAAAGCTCTTTGAAGTTGATCAAACAGGTCATCTATCCTCGACAATGGATATTTGTTCTTGATCGTCACCTAATTAAGCTGTTAGTCAATCGCAATGATTATACCATATCACATAATTCATCTTTTAATTAATATACCATGCATACACGTATGACTCACATAATACGCATAACACATATGACACTCCAAACACTTGCAACACATAATACCTATAATCCATTAGCACGTACAACTCATAACCTATATAGCATGTGTAACATATAATCTGTACCCCATATAACACATATATCACATAATAATATACCATCCTATTGTGGCATAATAAAACAATGTATCAACTTCGCTTAACATAACCCGATAGCTTATCGCCTACAATCCGATAACCTATCACACAAAAGTCCGATAATCTATCGCTTTAACCTCGATAACTTATCATTAAAAGTTCAATAGCTTATCTAAACCCAACAATCACTTATCACACAACATCTACTTATCACACTAATAAATAATCATTTAACCATAAACAAGCCCTAAACTACTCCCTAAGTGCAATGATAACCCTAATCAAAGGCTAGAAAGTCAATCACAAATGAATCTAAGCTTTGTAAAGCATCGGGGATGGTGCGGCAAGGCTGGAAAGCTACTGGTCGCGCCTCCACAGTGCACATGGGAGGTGGATGATGGTTGAACAGCGGTGGGATAGTGGCTAGTTGGTGGTGGTAGCCTTCGAGCTTCTCGAGGGACCAAACCAATGAAAGAATGAGAGAGAGGGGGAGCCAGCATGGGCTGAATAGCATCAAGCAGCTCTTGAGGAGGGCTGGTCGGTTAGCTTGAGCGGTGGCATGGTGGCACGAAAGGCAGTTCGATGTTGAGGGTGCAACGGATGATTGCCGGTGAGGGAAAACAAGAGGGGGTTCAGCTAGTGGTGGGGGGAGAGAGAGAGTGTGTGTTTGAAAGTTGTAAGTGAGTAAAAATGAGAGAAAGTGAGAGTGAGGGGACAAGGTGGCCAGTGGTGGAGAGAGGAAGAGAGGAGAGAGAGTAAGAGAGGGATCAAGTCCCATTAATGCCCATCAAAGGTGGCTTCTTCAAGAAGTAAGATCGATACATTAATGAGAAGATAAAAGCACTTGAGTAGATAGGTTAAGGCTAGATTAAGCTAGCTAGACTAGGTGGCTAGATAGGTCTTTCATCTCCCTCCTCATCGTCGCTAATGCTTGTGCCGCCCCTCCCTTGGCTATTTCCCAACTTTACCCTTTTGTCTTTAATCCAATGGAAGGGCACTTCGGTCAATTCACTAAGATTGTGCACTATTCATGCACTATTCACGTACTTGAATGCATTAAATAGCAAGACTTGTGAAATGATGGCTTGATGGGCTTGAAGGGCCCATGGGCCTCCCTTGGTCGCCTACCCATTGGGCGTGTGGCCTTGGGTCACCCACTTGGGTTCTCACTTATAGCCCGTTTCCTCTTTTTTGAACTTTTATGCCTCACCGATGAAAAATTGAGTTTTCGGCCCAAAGTGGCATTTTTCGATGCCTTCGTAGTTTATCAATCCTCAAGGTAATCCCGTTCAATGATCGCTTGCCGATACAATTCTGTTCTGAAAATCGGTTTAGAACAAGGATGTCACAGTTTATGTCCATTATTTCTCGTGATAATCACTCAAATAAGCCAATTAAAAACCTATAGATCACATCTACAGGATTTAATAGGCTTAATTGGATCAAAATAGGATAATTTCTCTTCAAATCATGCAAGTTTTCTTTTCAATTGTATAAATTTTGAATCCAGGTAGGAGCCAACCAAAATTAGTCAAGAATCGGTCAAGAACTCGATCAAACTTACTTGAACTGGTCTGACCGATTCGACCAATCGTTGGCAAGGTAGGTCGATTCGGCCCCCTGTTGGTCGATTATGGACTTCCTATGATCGATTCTAGGTTCCTCACCGTATCAATTTTACTCCCATGCCCTCATCTTTTCAATTTGCAATTTGACCCTAATTAGGCTATTGAGTTCAATTTTCGTTTTAAATCGAACCCCATCCGATTAGCCTCCAAACACTTCTTAATGATGTTTAGCCTTTTAAATATTTGATTTGACCATTAGATCAAAATGTTGACCATCAAATTGAACCGACGATCAAGATTGACCGATTTAGGACTAGTATAAAAGGTTTTTCCCTCCATTTTTGAAAGGAACTCATTTGTGCAAAAATATACACGCTTTATAGAAAATTCTCTCTCATCACTCTCCTCTTTCTTGCCTCTCTCTCCTCCCTCTTCTCTCTCCATAACCGAACCGATTCACCGCCGGTTTAGGCCCACCAGCCTCACGCCGATGGCTAACCAATCACCGCCTAGCCCCCCGTGGCTGTCCTCTCTCCATTCTCGAGTCCCTCGCAACCATATTGGCAGATGGTGATCAGCTCCATTTTGATCGTGTCCATTCTTCCCTGGCATCCGCAAATCGGTCCGACTTGGACCGTTCCCTTTGGCCGCTCAAACGGGTGGCTAGCGGTGGCTCAACTGCCACCAGATCTTGTCCAATCCAGTCCCTAGGCCATCCCTGACCTGGTCATGGTCGGGGCTTGGCCAATCAATTATTGGAATATCTTTGGTGACCTTGATCTTCTCTGGCGGTCCAAAGATTGGTCCAAGTGGACCGGTCTTGTTGCAAGATGAATTGGCAGTCTAGCGGCCTCCTTGGCAGTCCTTTAGTATCCTGATATGTTCATCGGGGATTCGATCATGCTCCGACGACAATTCCTTTGTTCAATCACGGATCAAACTCGAAGAATATGCAAAAAGGTAACAATCTCAAATCCAAACCCGATGAAGCGAGGTCAGCATATCTGATCAGGGCCAAGGTTCAAGATTAAATCTATGGAAGATACTTAGATCTAATGATGATCAGTTTGATTGATGATTTGCTGAGTTTAAGGATAATTGAGATTGCACTTGTGGTGGATTGGATGAGATTTATGCTAATCTGCAATTTGTGTGCATTTGTAAGTGGCTTATTGTTTGGCCTGAAACGAGACATTAGATAACCTTATTTGATCTCGAGCCTTCTAGACATAGAAAGTGTGTTGCAAGACCTTTGATTTTATAGGTTGCACATCTCAAACGTGCTATGTTTGACGCTCCAAAAACATCTCGCAATATGCTCGATTATGTAGTTTTTTGTGGTTAAATTTTGGTTCTATTTTGGTTTCGATTTTAAAATTTTCTATTTTCGTACCAATTTTTGTAATTGATTTTTGATAAAGTTGTCTTCACAAGTTTTGTCCCAATTGTCTCGAGCATGTTACGTATTTTTTATAGATTTTTCAAATCAGTTTTGGTGGGTCAAAATTGTCTAAAATTGAGAATATATGTCAATTTGCCCTACACCGGCTTCTGATTAAGGTTGAAGGAAAGAATCTCTGGTTAGATTTTAGATATAAACTATTATCTCATTATTGCTATTCCTATGGTAAGCTTGGTCACTATGCCACGTACTGTAAAGAATTTCCTTATGATGAGAGTAAAATGGATGGAAAAGATAGCTTTTTATATGGATCATGGCTAAGAGCAGAGGTCCGGGAACACAGCCCCTTCTGGCATACCTTTTATGAAATGAATCTACCCCAAGACGATGTTGAAGAGATTATCCCGGAGACCCCTCAACCTCCTTCGGCAATCATCCCTATTCCAAATTTTGTTCCTGCTGTCCCTGACATTCCAGTACAAAACAAAGGTAAACAGACTATGGAAGCCTCGGGGTGCGACCCAATTATCACAGCTGCAACTCTTATTAAGTGGAAACCTTTGATGGAGGATTCAACAACAAGCAGAGCTTTTTAGGATCTTCTTCCTGTCAATCAGCAACACATAATGGCTAATAACACTATAGCAGGTTCTCTTGAATTGAAGAAGAAGCTTAAACATTCATGGCTCAATGCAAGATCAAGGCCTATTAAGAAGGCAAAACAACTCACTCACCATGAAGTTCGAAATCATCTACAGGAGAATTTTGATGAATTAGCTTTACAGGAAACTCTTATCATTGAGGCAGATGCTCCTGCATGTAGGACCCTGGTGGCTGGCCTTAAAAAGCCACCAGGTGAACAATGAGACTTATAAGTTGGAACTGTTAGGGGTTGGGCAACCCCCTGATAGTTCGAGCACTTAGGGTCTTAGTGACCCAGGATAGGCCCGATATTCTATTTTTGATGGAAACCAAAAATCAAGAACAGAAGCTTATCTATCTTCAACGGAAACTCAAATTCTTAGCAAGCTATATTGAAAATCCAGTAGGATTGGCAGGAGGTTTAGCATTATTTTGGATGGATAAAGTTTCTTTGAAAATAATCTCACTCTTCGGATATGCTTGACTCCATTTGTACTGACTTGGATTATGGCATCACTACGCGTCTCACCTGCTTACACGCTCCAACAAGGTACCATCTCCGACAGCACCTGTGGACAACATTAAGGCAAATCAATAACTTCAACACCCTACCTTGGCTTTGCATAGGGGATTATAATGAAGTATTGTATCCATGGGAAAAAGTAGGGAAGTGTCTTGCTAAGCCTCAACGAATGTTTTCTTTTCACGATCTACTCAATGATTGTTATCTAATTAATCTAGGCAACAAAGATTGTGCTTTTACATGAACTAATAACTGAAACGGTGAAGATATTGTAAATGAAAGATTAGACAAAATGCTTTACATAAAGGAATGGAGATTGACTTACCCTCTTGCTGAAGTGTTGGCTCTACCAGCCCTCGGATCTAATCACAACCCTCTTCTTTTATATACTGAAGTGATACCAAGCTATAAAAGGAGAAAATCTTTCTATTTTGAAGCTTATTGGCTTCAAGATATGGAGTGCCGTTCAACAATTGCTGCTTCTTGGGCAACTTATCAACTTAGAGAGATGATGCTCCCCCAAAAGCTTAAAACTGTCTCTACCGCTCTATCAAAATGGAGCCGATCCAAATTCAGTAATGCCAAACATCAGCTTCATTATCTCAAGAATCAACTTCAGTTTTCGACAAATCAGCCTCATATTCACTTTGATACAAATGTGTTATTTGACCTGAAAGAGAAAATACACAACTTATGGCAGCAGGAGGAAAAATTATGGGCAATGTGATCCCGAGTTAATTGGCTTAAATGGGGGGACAAGAATGCAAAGTTTTTTCATGCTACCATGGTTCAAAGACGACAACACAACAAGATAAGAATGATGCAGGATGATTAACAAAATTGGATACGCGACCTGAATGATCTCAAAGAGATGACCTCTACTTACTTTAAGCATTTGTATTCTTCAACAGGGTATAGAGATTATGGCCTGATGTTAACTCTTTGCAAACCAGTGGTGACAGCGGAGATTAACGATAATCTAACAGCAAAAGTTACCTGTGAGGAGGTGTAGATAGCAGTCTTCCAATTAGGAGAAACAAAAGCACCGGGTCCAGACGGCTTGAATGGTCAATTCTACCACGCACATTGGGACATACTAAAAGAAGAAGATATAATATCAGTTGTGCAACAATTCTTTCAAACAGGGATTTTGTTACCTGAGTACAATCACACTCCTATTTCCTTGATCCCATAGGTCCCTCATCTAGAAAGTTTGGACCAATTCCGCCCTATCAGCCTCTGCAATTTTATTTATAAGGTGATTTCCAAGATCTCAACTAATCGTCTTAAACCCTGGCTACCGGATTTGATAACGCCAGAACAAACTGCATTCGTTGGTGGTTGGCAAATCCAAGATAATATTATTGTGGTTTAGGAGGTACTCCATCAAATCAAAACCAGGAAACGGAAAAAGAACTTTCAGGCCGTGCTTAAATTAGACATGCAGAAGGCTTATGACTGGGTAGAATGAAATTTCCTTAGAGATTTTCTCCTAAAGCATGGATTCCATACCTAATGGGTTCACTGGATATTGCAATGCGTTTCTACAGTTTCTTACAGTGTTAAATTCAATGGCAAATCTTTATCCTACTTTCATCCTACTAGAGGTCTGAGACAAGGCGACCTTTTATCACCGTACCTGTTCATCCTGATGGCTTATGCCTTAACAACTCTTATCAACAATGCAGTGGACATGAGAAATCTTAAAGGTATTAAGCTAAACCGATGGTGTCCCACCCTCTCCCACTTATTTTTTGCAGATGACGCCATTTTCTTCCTAGATACGAAGCTTACTGAATGTCAAAATTTAGCTAATGTCCTAAATGAATATTGCTTAGCTATAAGACAAGCTATTAATAGAAACAAATTAGGTCTATTTTGTAGCACAGATTGTCCTATCAGCTTGAAAGAAAATCTTGTCAGAGAACTTAGAGTCCTATATTAAACAAAACTGGCAAATATCTTGGCATACCTTCAGACTGGGGGAAATCTAAATAAGAAATGTTTACATGGATTATGGGTTGAATACATTCAAAGCTAGAAGGTTGAAAGGAGAAGCTTATTTCAAAAGGAGGCGAGGAGGTCCTTCTTAAAACCGTTGTGCAAGCAATACCTTAATATGTAATGTCGATTTTTAAAATCCTTGCTGCAATTTGTAAAGCAATAGAACAGAAAATAGCTAGATTCTAGTGGCAATCAAATTACAGCAAGCAAGGCATATATTGGAAGAACTAGGAATGCATTAAGAGTAGGAAAGATGAAGGGGGTTTAGGATTTCGCGATCTTATGGTATTTAACAAAGCTTTACTAGGCAAACAAACTTGGTGTCTAGCTCAATAACCCGCTTCTTTGTGCAGCAAAATGCTTAAGGGTTTGTACTTTCATTCTCTGGATTTATGGCATGCCACTAAAGGTATTAGACCCTTTTGGGGTTGGCAGAGCATATTAATAGGCCGGGAATCTATTACAGATAAGGTTTTATGGTCTGTTGGTGACGGAACAAAAATAAAAATTCGAGATGATAGATGGTTGGCTAGTGATGTAATTGGAGGTCCTGCTCCTAGAGATGAACCAGAAAAAGTTGCAGGTTTTATATCTACAAAATACAACGCATGGAACACAACACTTTTGCACCAGAGTTTTTTTTTTTTGGTAACCTAGGGAACCCCCGTAAGCCGGTAGCCCAGCGAGGTAAACCCTAGAGCAGGTAGAGTCACCACCACCCTTGCTTGCTGGGTAAGTCATGGATTCCTTTCCAACAAGGTAGATGACGTAGGGAGTCAAACACTGGACCTCTCGTGAAAGGAGGAAGTGCTCAACCAACTACGCCACCACCATGGGTGGTTTTGCACCGGAGTTTTGATTGCCAAATAGTTGAAGAAATTTTATCTATCCCTATTTGACCTCAATTTGCGTAAGATAGACTAATATGGAGAGGAACGCAAATAGACTAATATGGAGAGGAATGCAGAATGAGCATTTTACAGTGAAGAACTGTTACAATCATATCAGAGCTCAACAAACGAGCAACATCAACAATCAGGCCTCTTCATCTTTTCAGCTGCCCCACAAACTATGGAACGCAATCTAGAAACTAAATATTATGCCTAAACTAAGATCATTCCTCTAGTCTGTCTACAACAACACTTTGGCGACTAGAGAAAATTTATACAAGTTACACATCTTGACAAACCCAACTTGCTGCTTGTGTGCAAATCAGGTACCCGAGACCCAGAACATATTTTTTTGTTATGTCCTTGGACCCATAATGTTTGGTTGCATCTAGAAATCGATATCAAGAGTCATACAGCAAGTGCGCATCGAATAGAAAGCCGGTTACTTGCATATATTAACAAAAAGAGTGACTCACCAGATCTCGAAACTATTACATCCATCCTCTAGCAAATCTGGAAAGCTCGGAACAATTTCTTGTTTCGTCAGCAGCATCCAAACGTCAAGCAAGTTGTCCAATCAGCGATAGTAGATGCCCGATCTAGCCGTCTTTTCAGTACACAAATGCAAAGGCGTGTTTCAAAACAGAGAATACCGAATCAGAGATGGCATCCACCAGAACAAGGAGTCCTAAAAATTAACATCGATGCGGCTTACCAATCCCATTACAGCAATGCCTCGGTGGCTTGTGTGTGCAGAGACTCCTTTGGCCTCTTGATCGATGGATTCGCGCGATCTGTTCGCACCTCCTCGGCCCTGCAAGCTAAGGTGATCGGCCTTAATCTTACCCTGCATTTTCTGCTTCAAAGGGGGTGAGAACTGGATAAACTTGTTGTGGAATCTGATTGTTTAACCATTGTGGATGCCATCCACAACCCTACCTAGCAGCCGTGAGAACTAAGATCCCTTTTTGATGAAAGTTTGGCATGCTTCGGTGCCCTAATTTAATGCTACTGCAGACTAGGCCACGAAGGCCCATCAGGCCTCCCTTCTTCCTCCTAATTGGGTTCTTCATCCTCCTCCTTTTCTGCAGGATATTTTGTATTTTGAACTTATACCTAATGTAACTTCTACGCTGAGAATTTAATATATGTGCTGTTTCAAAAACCAAAAAAAAAAAAAAAAAATCTGCCCTACACCATTCCGAGCTGCATTTTGGTAAAATTGAGCATGTAAATGAATCCTTTTGACCTTAAGATCTTCATTGGACTTGAAATACATGTTATGTGTGCTCCAACGATGTATGTCTCGCATGATTTGCTCAACATTCGGTATATCATTTGTATGTTCAAACACATTAGGGTTCTGCTGCAATTAGGAAGTTGCATGTTGCACATCTATTTTGCCATTTTCATCAAGGTTTGTATGTTCTCAACTAGGCTTTGAGTTCTCAATGAGAAATGTTCATCGCGATGTGTTCTATATGTCAGATTTTTCATTAGAACGCTCATTTGGATCTCTTAAATACCAAATCTCATGATAATGCCTGCTCAACTATTAAAGTTGCATCAATATGTAGTATGTCATGATCGAGTGTCATTTGGTATGTGAATGTTATGCCTCAACTAGGCTAGTTGTACCTCAAAATCATCAAGCTCGTCATTTTAGTCCTAAGTCATTTGCATTGTCATTGACTCACATGATTCTTTTGCATATCGACTTAGGGTCAGATATTTACCTAAAACATTTGCAGCATCAAATCCTTTATCACTTGTAAATTCCATGCCGCTCATGCATTGTTTAAGTGATTTTGAGACTCATCAATGTGTATTATGTTCTGATTTGATAATGACTGAGGCACATACCTTCATAAACCCCAACTTTTCAGCACCAAAATGACCTCGATTGGACTTAGACCTTTGTAAGAAATCATAAGATTCATTTAGATCTTTCAAATGCCACTGGTTTTATGCGATTTGCTTGTCGTTAGATCCACTTGTCATTTTTTCTAAGATAGGTCAGAATTTGAACTTAGATTAAATTCGGAACCCTGTTTTTACCCCTATTTAGTCAGTCTTTTGCCATTTTTGTGTGATCTTTTCTGTAGGGATTCTTGAATTAAACCCTAATAAAATTTGTTTCTCTCTTTTTGGACTATGTCGTGGTAAATTTTCATGATTTTTAGACCCTGTTTGATAGGTCAAATCTCAATTGCAATGACCAAATATCCTGCTGATTTGTCAATTTCCTGATGCGATGAGGTGCATTGTCAGATTTTTGTAAATTAATGTTTAGCTCTTTTTAGGAAACTTTCTTCACAAAAGTTGTTCCTTGTGATGTCACGCATGATGTATAATTTTCTTAAGAACAATTAATCGATGGGTCCTTTCCAATTTTGCCAGTTTGTATTATTTGGTCTAAAATGTTCTGTTGTAAGTCTTTATTGTGATTGCCTATCTAGGTTTTTAGGATAGCTTGCGTGTGAAATTAGAACTCATTGTCTTCATGAAGATTGTTTCATATGCCTTCATCTTCATTGTCAAAAACTTTCCATTAATAAAATGATCTTTTGATCGTGTTTTCTTCAAAGTTGCTTTGAAATCTCAATTTTGCACATCAAAGTAATTTGGCACATGTGATGCTTCTGACATTGATCAATTAGAATCTTTTAAACCTTCCTGATTTGGCATAGGAATTGTCATGGTTTTAGACTGTATCTAAATTGTCTATGTGGTCTATGGGTGCATGATATGTGAGCCCTAGACTTAGACATTTAAGTGCGTTCTATAATCAAGACATTCCTTGTCTCAAACATTTCAAAATCTTTCTGATATTTGATTTGACATTGAGATTATCAAAGTTTAGGTTGTATATAAAATGCCTGCGATATTTGTGAGTGCATGATATGCGCACCAAACTAGCCTTGGCAATTAAATACATTCTATAACCAAGACGATCCTTTGTCCAAAAATCTTGTTTTCCTTTCTCAAAATTTCAAACTCATCTTTGAAGCGTCACATGGATTGCTCATGCACGAAACCATGTCATTCATTATAAATGCTTGTGTTTTTAGTCGACGCATGACTATTGAATAAGTGACCTACCGATGGTTCACTCAATTGTTTGATTGTTTGAGAAATAAGGCTCAAGGGCTTGCCTGTGCTTTTAATTTGTGATGATGCATGTGGATTTTACATGTATGTTAAGTGTGATGCCTGATATCATGGGTAGATCTTGGGAATCACCTAGAACATCTTTTAAGGGACTTACAAGCTTTATTGACTATGCGAGAACACAAATGGTCAATAATGGCTATAAGTCGTAAAATGAACTAGGTGGGTGTCTAGAGAGACCTATGCAAAAAGCCAACCCCGAGGCCCAAATTTGTTCAATTTTGAACCTTGCTCCACTTGATTGTTTGAGCTTGATTCTATGTCGTGCTTTTGATTGTTTTGCCATGAATGAGTGTTTCTTTCCTTTGTATATACCTAGCTTAGGTTTAGGTTAGGGCTAGATTAGGTCCCAAAGGTGGAGTATGATCAAGACTCGAAGATGATGGAAGGTCAATGTCCATCCCGACCGTAATTTTTGTATTCATTTTCCCAATATATGTTTCGGGTTTGTTATTTGTATAAACACCCGACAAGGTGTGGGTTTTATTTATTGTGCTTGATTTTTGTTCATTGTTAGGATGCATGTTAGATTTATTGCTTTTCCATTAACTATTCAATTGCTTGTTTACTTACCGTCTTGTCTTTTAAATTCAATTATGTGTTTTCTTTTCTTTTTTCTAGAAATAGAATAACACAAAAATGTCCATCCATGTGTGATCACTTAGTTTAGGATCATTGACCGAAAGAGTAAAAAGAAATGCATAATCATCTTAGGTAACACGGCATATTGTTAGGTACCGAAAGGGCACTAATAGAAATATTAGCGTAACTCAAATCCCCGAATCTAGATATCTAGTTACATTGCTCGATTAGGTTTTTTCGCTAATCCCCAAAAACGAGGCTAGTGGCGACTCCCATCCTTTATTAGGTTATTTAGATAACTAGTTTTAAAATCAACCCATCTCGAGGGGTATGGGTCTTGATAAGGTCCACATCGATTTAGCATACTTGATATAGCAGTACTCCATAAGATAAAGTGATGCCATCCTTATGGGCGGAATATACGATCAAGAGAGTTATTGTAATAAAAATACCTCAAAATTTGATATTCACACCTGACCTCTTCTCCTGAGGTGTACCATCTGTGTGGGTGTGGGTTGCGACACCTTCCACTATCATGCGAGATACGAGTTTGGGAGAGCTCATGACCGTGATTGAGCGAACTCACAAATGGTTAGTCCTAAAAGGCAAGGTGATGACACCTTTGTGGAATGCGAACCATGAGGGAGCTCTCGTGGTCAAGTATCCCTAAACTCGACCTTTCCCCCTCCTTCCTCGAGGTTGAGGTCGGGTTGCGACAAACTTGGTGACTCCACTAAGGACTGGTTACTAAAATAAGAGGACTTGAAGTAGTTTAAAAATGGTTGTCATGTTAGCTAACATATTTTGTGTAGGGCCACCTGCATGTCAAAGTCGTGTGAAAAATGAAGTAAGTCACTAAGTATTAATTGGTCTTGTAGGTTGGAGATATAAGAGGTGAGTGTATGTAAACCCTTTGTCTTGCGGTGGAGTAAGGATGTATGAATGTGTGATTGGGTTATATTGAAGTGCTGGATGTTTAAATTTAAATGCATGTTTACAAGCTTTAACACTGCATCCTGCACACAACCACGGTCTAAAATCCCAATCGTCAAATTTAGATCCTTTAGAAGATATGGGTGGAATCCGCGAGTGAACATTCGTGGTAATACATACTACCATAAATCCGCTTGTCCTGATTGATAAAAGTGCATTGGCCAACAATAGTAGTGGTGGGTAAACTACTTTTATCTTTGGGGATATGGACCTTGAGTCTTTAGCATCCTCACCTCAAGCATTGAAACCTTACAATTCCTCATGCAATTTATGATTTGCACTTGCCATGAGTTTGTTTGGTAAAACATCGTTCTTTTCTTATCATTATTATCCTTCTTAATTTCCAAATTTTAATTACATGCCTTATTTTTTAACGATGATATGTCTTTAATCGTGAATGCCCATTTAGATTTAGGCTTAGATGGGCAAGCTCGAGATTGATGTGACCCCATGCCGAGGAGCTTGAGGAGCATATGGGATAATCTCAACCCGAGGCATCAAGAATATGTGGAGAAATGCATCAGTTTTTCCTGACCTTACTAAAGGTCGAGCCTCGAATCGCGATGGTGAAGGCATTAGTCCATTTTTGGAAACCCGTGACCTCCACCTTCATGTTTAACCAATACAAGTTGATCCTTAAAATTAAGGAGTTCGAGATAGCCATTGGTTTAGGTAGGGCTTCCCTAGGTTTCGTCACTTCTCCTATTGGTCAAAACCCAATCTCTCTTCTAAGCCAATTCCTAAATATCCCCTTCAACAAAATTAGAGTTATTCTTAAGGGAAATTTGAATTTCATGCCTTATACTTTGCTCAAGCAACATCTCTTTAGTCTTGAACCTAAGTCTGGAAATTAAATTCTCAATGTCTTTCTTCTCATATTTTTCGGTTTTGTGATATTCCTGCATACTCAAAAAATAATCAATCCTTTAGTCACTCACATTGTTAACCAAGTATGTGCCTTTAGTCATTTTACACACATGATCCTGCAGAAACCTTTGTATCCCTTAATCGATTTAAAGCAAATGGACGAGGAACTCTTAAAGCCCCATTAGGACTTCTCCAAATTTGGCTTGTTTCTCGCATCAAACAATTTGCCCCTTGCATGAGGATCATTGATGTCACAAAACATCATCATCCCATTCTTAGGTATCACCAAAGAAATGAATTCTTTCCATTGTGGTCCTTCTCTATGTGGTTCCATTTCCTCAAAAAACTCACCCCGAACTTAATCCAATGGCATGTCTAATGGCCTAGGAATCCCAAGGTACGCCTTATTAGTGGAGTTGATGACTTATTTCCCCTTGTGGGGTTAGTGGGTCTAACATCATATTACCCGTTAAGGGTGCTCCGCCAATATTGCGCTCTTTAAACAATCCCCTCGATCCTGGAGCTAGGTTTGTACTGTATTGATTATTACAATGAGGTCATTGTCGAAGATCAATTTGAGCCCTTGCATCAATCCAGGGTCCCAAATTTGATTTTAGGGCTCAGTATAGGTTGAATTTTCCCCCCAAAATCAAGGGGGCTCATTTTTCAGATCCAATTTCTCTCTCTTCACTCTCTCCCCCCCCCCCCTCTCTCCCCTAGCTCTCTCGATCGGAGCTCATCTTGCCACCGCTTGCCGGCGCCTTTTCCGGTGAATTACCACCTCATCAACCTCCCCTCGGCGTACTTTCTTTAGTCGCAACATCCATCCTCAAAGACGGTTGTCAGAGAGCCTTGATCGGAAGCCATTTTTGATTGAGTCCGAAGACTGTGCTCGCCGCCGATGTTGTATCCGGCGACTTGGGCTTTCAATTCAACGTCCGGTGGTCCTCCTATGGTGTTCCTCAATTTGCGACGTTCATCATCCACCTGTCGTTGAGGTGATCGTGGCCTTGCTTTAGCTAAACTTTCCTCGGAACACCTCAAACCGACACTCTCTTCCCAATCGACTCAATAAACGTGCTCGGTGATGACGATGACATCTAGCGACTTTGCTGGCCATTCCAGCGTCCATTGGTGGTCCGTTGGAGTCCTTCGGCTGGTGTTGACGTCCTTAGACATGTCCTCGTCCCCGAAGTGAAGCTTGATTAGCTCGACTGAGCTTTACACAAAGGAAGATCAAGGTAAACATTCTCATACTTGAATCCTATGAAGCGGGCTATACTAGATAGCTGGGGCTAAGATTCGAACATAAGATACTTTATCATATTCATATAGATGATAAATATGGTTTAGAATGAGCGTATGATGATCAATGATTAATTGGTGGCTTGATTGAGTACGATTGCCATTTCTGGAAAAATCGTAACTAGTTTGGACTGATTTGATGAATGTCTTCAAATGAGCTGGAAAACGATCTCGTTTGATGTTAATGTCTGCATATGATTCAAAGATGATTTCACAAGCTTTCCAACGGTGTATCATATGCATGATTCAGACTTCATTTGCTTTGTCGATTGCTTGTCACAACTTCAATGTTGATTCTGGATTTTGGATGTTCTGCTGTTATGTTATGGTTAACCAACCTATTCAGCTTTATGATTTTTCTTGATTTTTTGTATAATGATTTTGGATTGGATGTCTCAATGAAAGTTGATCACGACATTTGATTCTAGATCATATAAAAATTGCATGAAATTCACAATTCATTTGTTTAGGTTAATCTCTTGTTAAACGTTGCATTCATGATCCGTAAAGTCCTGTTTCAAAAAAGTTCTCTTTGCTAAATGTCTTCATTTGAGCTGAAAGATGATTTCAATTGTGTTTGTGGCTTTCTAAGGATTCATAGGAGATTTCATGAGATTTCTTTTGGCACCTAGTTTGCATGATTTGGCCGTCATTTACTAGCTCTAACAATTTTTACAAGACCGAACTGCAATCGGCAAATGATCAGTGTCCCGTTTCCTTGCTCTGTTTCGGTGACCTTTGATGTTTGCCATCTTCATACGATTTTTTGTGGTCAGATTGTTAAGTCAGTGTCTTAATGAAAGCTGTTCATTAGGTTCAGATCTATATCATATAAAAATTTCGTGATGATTGAAATTCATTTATTTAGGTCGATCGTGTTTAGAATGTCTGTGCTCATTCCTGAATTTTTGCTCGGTTGATTGTATTGAACTGATTCCTCAATTTTTATAAAATCATGTATTGTGAATGTAGAATTGTTTTCTTCATGAAAGATGCTCTTTACATCTTTGTGAACAACATATAAAATTTTCATGAGAATTGAACATTGTTAGGATAGGTCAATCATGTTTAGACCGAACACATTTGCTACCGTGATTTGTCTGACCTGAAATGAAATTTTTCAGGTCAAGCTATCTGAAAACATAAACTAGACGGAAGCATCACTATAAATCTTTTAACATTTGAAATTCTCTTGCGCGTGCCTCGTTAGTAATTCGATAAGCCAGTGCCATAATCTCTGACATTGATTAAACAGTGAAGTTGTGCCATCCGCAAACTTAAATATCCGCCACTCGTCTTCAAGACCGAAGATTGAGAATGCCTTATCAAATTAGACAGAAACTTTCTGAAAACCCCCCCCCCCCTCCTTTTTCCTCCTTCTCTCAAAAAAAAAAAGGAAAAAAATTAAACAGGAACCGAATCCACTATGCCCAACCGTCTGCAACTTAATAACCAAATTTCGAACGAATATATTGACATTTGATCGTATGACAGAATAATGGCTGTATAAATTTGACCCAAGAGTCACATATCGCATACTAATGACTTCAGAACAAAAGTAATTCATCATTCATCACCAAGGCCTGGCGATGGCCTGTTAAAGGGAAAAAAATGAAAAAAGAAAAATCAGAAAATGAAAACCTGTTAGCTATTTCCCATTAAAATTAGTTGAAAAAACTAAATTGGCATTAACAAAAGATTGTAAATTATCAAAAAATCTAAGACTAAATTGATACAATTGAAATGTTTATAATCAAATTGGCTGCGTATAATAGGTTTTAGGGCTTTTTAGATAATTTTCCTATGCAAAGATAGCCAGCACATTTCACTCAAGACCCAATTCTATAAATTGAGAATTCGATACTCATCACTTATCCGGCTCTTCTAAGGAGGTAATACAGTCCATGTGGGGTCAGTTTTTGGGTTCCTTGACATGAACGAAGTTGCGGTGCATTTGTCAAATTAACTTCACAATGCGCATCAAAACAAGTGATAAAGAGTCTAAAGTATGCTGTTGACACCTAAATTTTGATTAATTTGGCTCTAATAAAAATATTCCCTTTGCATGACTTAGGTATTAATATCATTTGCTTTTACTAAGTTTTATTTTCTGTTATTTTATCCTATTTTCGGATAAATTAATTATATTAAAAAAAAAAAAAAGAGCCCGAAAGGGCTAGGGGGCTGGGCTTTCGCCCCAGCCCCCACTTTTTCCCTGTTTCTTCCGAGCCACGCGGGCCAAGGGCCCGTCTCACCCCCAGCTTCACCCCGCGGCCCGGCCCTCTCTTTCTTCTTCTTCCTCCTTCCTTCCTCGCGCTGCACACCACGCGCGCAGGAGACCTAGGCGGAGGAACGAGGGTAGACCGACGACGAAGGGGACGTCTCGCAGACGTCTCGCGGTGCCCCCTACTTTCCCGAACCGACGGACGGTGGGTCGCGTTCCGTATCTCTTCTCTCTCTCTCTCTCATCGTCTCGTCTCGGGGTCGGCATCCTAAGGATCCCGGCTCGGGGCGCGCGGCGGACGGACATAGCCCGATCTTTGGGCTCGTCCGCTGTCCGACGCCGTGAGCCGGGTAGGAACCCTCGGCCGACCGCCCTTTTTCTTCATGCCCATGCTCTGTTTCGGGCTCGCCGGACCGGGCAGCCGTTGTCCAGTTCGTGCGAGTTTCCTGCTTTATTCGTGTACGTACTGTGGTCTCGGGGCTTAGCATGTTGATCGCTGTGAGTCCCCGCTCGAGCTCGGGCTCGGTCGTCCCCGTTTTTCACTCCTTGGTTTGCGAATATTAATTGTTTGCTGAAATGCTCGAGTTAGGCGCCCGTTTGTGTCCTTCGTTTATGGCCGAAGCTTGCTGACTCTCATATTTATATTGGACGTAAACGAATCGTCCCCATGTTGAAGTCAAGTTTTGCTGGTCCGTTGTTGTTGATTTTGGTCCGAGTTCGCGTGCCGAGCAAGTCTAAAGCTTCCATGAGTTCGCTAAGATGCCCGAACCAAGCTTGTATGGATTCCCGTGATTTTGGTTTGGTTTTGAGCGCCTGTCGATCATTTGACATGTTTGTGGACCTTCGTTCCCATCCGTGGAGTAGCGCGCGGTTTCTTTGCATGTCGCGTGTGTCGCGGCGGGCGGTGATGAAAGCGGGGTTCGGATGTGGCCAACGGTGCTGGCTTGGTCCACAAGGTCGGCGGACGGTCCTACGGTTGAGCGAGGGCCGGAGGCGAGCTGGCTCATGGCCGTTTGTTTCTGGCCGCACGGAGAAGGATGCGTGCGTTTGTGCTGGGAAGGCCTCTGCGAGTCGTGGGGGTGGAGAAAGAAGAGAGACAAAAAGGGAAGAGAAAGATAAGTTAAAGAAAACCAGAAAAAAAAAAAAAAAAAAAAAAAAAAGGAAGTCATAAGTGAGGCCTAGCCCTCTATAGTCTGTTGGCGTGCGTGCAGAGAGAAAGAGGGGATAGGAGAGAGAGAAAGAAAGAGAGGTTGAGAAAGGACAAAATAAAGAAAAAGACAAAAAGGGGGGAGAGGGGGAGAAATGTTTAAAACAAAGGAGAGGCGCGCGAGATGCGGGTCAGTCGGGCCAGACCAGAATGGGCCGGTGGCAGGGTCTGGCCGACCCGGGTCAGTTTATTATATTATTATATTATAATTTTTAGATATTTTTAATTAAAAATCGAAAAAAATTTAAAAAAATAATAATTTTTTATTGGGAAAAGCCTAAAATTGATTTTGAGCATTTTTCTCTTAAAAATAAATGAAAAATCCTTTAAAATTGTCTGAAATTAGGGAAGGGCCTATTTTTTTTTTTTAGTATCCTTTTTAATACATGAAAATCCAAAAATAAAAAATAAAAAATCAAACCTTAAGGTTTAAACAAAATTAAGCTGAAAGGGCATTAGTTAATTAACTAGTATAATCAAATATCTTATTCTAATTTCTTTGGTTGTGCAAGAGTAAAACGTTTCCCTTAATATTTTATTTGAGTTTCTAATAAACCCATCTTAAGTCGATTAGTGGCGACTCATAAATAAAATTGACTTACAAGTTAAAAACTTAAGTCATAACTCGTGAATTAATAGGTTTAGGAGAGCCCGTTCTAAGCCTAATGTTTAGCGAGCTATTAGTCTCTGCATGCGTACGCACGTTGGGCGCCAAAAGGGAGGTTGCGACATATGCCTTCGAAATTGATTTGCAAGTGAAAAACTCAAATCATAAGTCGTGAATTGATGGGTTTGTGAGAGCTATTATCCTCCACAACTAAATGAAATTAACTTACAAGTTAAAAACTCAAATCATAAGTCATGAATTGATGAGTTTGCTAAGCCTAATGTTTAGCGAATTATTAGCCTCCACACGTGCCCACACGTAGGGCGCCAAAAGGGAGGTCGTGACACATGCCTTCGAAAATAGAAAGACAAGACTCTTTTGGCACCTATCGAACTGTTGTCGAATGACGAAGGTGGTGGTGCCCGGGCATTTGCGGTTTGCGTTGGTTTGATTATGCGTTCCGCGAGTATGAACGAGTTTCACCGAAGAAAAGGAACGTTACTTGGTCGGCAAAAAAAATGGTTTTCTATTGCAGGTCTATGTTGTGAGTATTTATGATTTTCGAGGCCTAATTCTCTTAATAAGTATTAACTTTAGTTTGGATTTTAGTTTTGGCTCAAATTTTTTTATCTGAGAAAAACAGTAATTTTTGCTCCGATTTCAATTCTGGCCCTTACCCTTTTAAAAAAAAAAAATCTCATAACAATCACAAATTTTAGTTCGGGTCTTAAATTTGACCCTAGTAAAATTTCCATCCAATGATGCTATAAAAGATGTAATATAAGGTGCTAATTGTGTTGTCGCTGCCCTGCTAGAAGCCCTATTTGGTATGTCCCTGCCCTACACGATCATCGCGGGCCTTATTTCGGCCGGCCATTTGGGTAGCACGAGAGTGATACATATAGGTTTGGACTGTATCGCGTCATTTTACTTCTCCGAAGACAGGAAGATGCCTCCTGCCCGGGCTCAAGTTTCACAGGGTAGGACATATGAAATTGGGACCTAAACTTTATTCTTTCCATGATCGAAGCCCAACTTTATCTATTTTACAAGTCATCATGTGTGTTATATGTTGTGCGCAGATTACGAAACCTTGCTCTATCACTTACGCGTCCTTACTCCAATCTCCCATGAGGTGGGGAGTCGAGTTCCTCACTTCCTCTTTCCCAAGTAAGAAGGGTGGCCGCTGAAACAACCCTAGTGATCATGCTTGACACTATTCGGATCATAATTATTAGCACAAACTCATCATTTGTCGGTTGGTCCTCATCATTAGTTGGTCCCACGAACTTTACATTCATGGACATTGTTCTTGTATCGGAGTGTAATCACAAAACGGGAAACGCCGTCAATCTACCAATAGTTGCCGTTTGATCCTCACTCTTCGACGGCCTTGCTTGGCCGGAGATAATCACACGGACAGCTTTCCTCTTTTTAGGCATGTCACTTTATTTCCTACTTTTCCTGCAGAATTTTCACCACTACTTGAGCACGCATACTTGGCACTACAGGAGATGGAATTCAAAGCCAGTTCAAGCACGACAGGGAGCTCTGACTTCTCTCGGCAATTACAGGAGAAGGAATTCAAAACAAAAAGCGAACCTTGACGCTCCTACCTCTTCTGAGAACTGGAAACCCCCAAAGGTCAGATCTTTAAAGGTCAATATTTATGGATGCTTCATCGAAAGCTCTATAGAAGGAGTAACCGCCTGCATTATTCGAAACTTAGAGGGGACGCTTGTGGATGGCTTTGCAAAACAGATCCATGTCTCCTGTGCCTCTCAAGCGAAATATGTGGCTCTCTCGGAAACCCTAAAGTTCTTACTTCCTCGAAGACACGATCCCCTCGAGTTAGAGTCAGACAATCTAACTTTTAGTTAAACCTATGGAGAATCCAGGCCTTGATCCTAGGGGTGTGCAACCAGACCGGGTATACCCGGTTCCCAGACCAGCCCACCCGGAAAATAGGATCAGGAATCGGTTCCTGTTGAAACCAGTCCGGGAATCGGTTCCCAAAATTCAGAACCGGTTTAAACTAGTTCGGGAATAGGTTCCGCGTGATTACCCACCCGGAAACCGATTCCTGGACCAGTTTTGGAATTGATTCCCGATCCGGTTTTATAAGTAAAGATCTAAAACCTTTTTTTTACCCCCAATTTATATTCTTACTCTTGCAATCACACGACGTTTTTCCTCTTGACTCTCTCAAACATGCACGGCACTCCTCATTTGTCATTCATCTTCCTCACTTGCTTCCCTCCCTCACCGACTCCCTCTCGCACCATTCGATGGACGGACGCTGTTCATTGTCACATGGATTGGCTCGCTTAATTTCTCTTTTCTAGGAGAAGTTATGCTTGCATAAATGAATAGTTTCATGTAATAGTTGTGGGAATAAAACTAATATTAGACCCATGTTTGTTACTAATTCTTTTCCTTATGATTTTATTTATTATAATTAGTTTTGTGGATCCTTAATTTTTCGTTTAGTCAAAAAGTTCATGTATTTATTTATTACAAGTGCTTAATGTTTCAATACAAATTATGAGGATTACATTATTTTCTCGTGCATTAATATAAAATTCGAAGTCGTATAAAATATCAGGAAATTGCAAAACAGGTTCTAGTAGAAACAGGATTGGCTTTAGAATTTGATCGGAAAAAGAGTAAGTTTGGTACATGGTCCAATACAAACAGGGTCGGGTATAGGATCCAGAAAAGAGGAACCGATTATAACAGGGTCAGGTACAGAGTCTAGATCTAGACCCTACCCACCCTAAACCCGATCACCCCTACTTGCATGGGATGCACACGCTATTATCTCCCGATGCCTTGATCTGTCATCCAGCTTCTCACAGCTGCGTATCATTTTTTGCCATCTTGAAGCCAATTCCATTGCGGACTGGGCCACAAAAGCTCAACGCCAAAAAACTTTGCCGAGGACTGGATTTCTTCCCCTCCCCAAATCTTTCTGGATTTACTTTGTAAGGAAGCCAGTTTATGGGCCCTACGTTTTCAAATTAAATTGAAGTCAATTAGTTTATGAACAAAAAAAAAATGCTTGATACTGGAGAATTCGGGATGAAGAAAGAAAAGCACAAACTGGAATTAGCGATTTTGTTCGTGAATAGATACTATTGTTTAAAGTGTTTAATTTCACCACCCACGGTCTCAAACTGATAATGGATTATATCTCTTCAGGTTTATTTTTTAGAATTAAAATATATGCAAATAAAAACGAGAAAAAATAAAATTTACCTTTCGGAATTTTAATTTCTCGAAATAAAATTACAAATGAACCAAAAAAAATAAATTCATTCTTGTCGTCTCTATTTCCAAAATACACCCGAGAATAGTTTCCTTCTTGGAATTTGTATTTCCAAAATAATCTCTTCTTGGAACTTGCAAGGCACCAGCCTTCGGCACTACGCATACGTAACCGCCTGTGCATGCGCTCTCTTGAGTGCGTGATGTAGCTAGCCGGAGAAGGGTCCGGCAACCCTCAGCATTGGCTGGTTGATGGGGCCGCCCTTCTATTTTTCTTTTTTTCATTGCCAAAACCTTTGCTTTTTTGACCCAAAAAAAAAAAATCCTTTCGTCCTTATTTTTAAAATTATATATATAAAATCCTTTCGTCCTTATTTTTTAAAATTATATATCTCCTCTTATTTCTTAAGTTTTTAGTAGCCACATGGGGTGTCAACTTGACATATAGTGATAACTTGATTACCGTTTCAGCATTCGCACTTATTCTGTAAATATAAAACTACCATGAACAGGAAAAACATATCATTCACAAATCCAATCAATAAAAAGAGTTTAAGGACAATGTCAAATGATTGGTAAAAAATCAGAGCCTTTGATTTTCATTATCTAATTAATAAAAAAGTTAAATAATATAGGAATCCATTTGATTAAAAAAAAATGATTATGGACAATAGATAATTCGTAAAAATTTAGCACTTTTGATTTCATTAACCCGATTACAATATCTTATATCTTTATATTAATTATGATGCTATATACGAGATAATTGAAAGTTCCTTTGGTCTTTCAAAAATAGAGAAATTGTCTGAATTCATTATAGTTGTTCTTTCGAGCCCGCTGTTCACTGCACCAATTTTTCCACCGGCGCCTGGTCGGTAACGATTTTGCTGCGATGGAACCACAGTAGAGACGCCAGTGGATGCAGCGAGCCAAGCGCCGGAGATGGCAAGGTGGAGTAAGGTGATAGTGCTGCAGCCTGTTTGAACAAGTAGAAAGAAAGGAAGAAAGAGCGGGTGGGCTGATTTTGGTTTTCTCTGTTCCCTTTCTTTATTTTTCGTTATATTTTAGAGTTGTGTACGGGTAACGTTCAAGCATGTAACACCCACATGAACTGATAGGAGGAAATTTTTTCTGACCAACGATGGAGGAAAACATGACCTTAGTAAAAATTATATTGCCAAATGTAGGCAGGAGAACTAGTAAAGTTGGATTTCTAGGTTGTGCAGGTTGATCTAAATTGTTTTTCAGATATTCAAGCATAATTTCTAAAGACGGGCAAGGCTTTCTCTCATTTGTCAAATGAAATTTCTCCTTATTCGAAACTATCAACACCTCACTCTTTTGGCAGTGCACCATCTCCACATTATAAAGTAATGCAATACCATTCCCAACCGCGGCCCAATATTTCGAAAATTATCCATAACTGAAAATTAGTGAACAATAACCATGTAATTAAACAGTGGTCAAAATTGTTATCTACAAAGATCCACAAATTTATGATTTTACAAAAATCTCTACCATAGATTTATATATTCGAATTGCTTTTCCAACCTGTGATAATTTAAATTAATTTCTATGCTAAGCTCTGTCAGTCTTCTTCTTCCTTCGTTAATATATTCCTTTGTCCTACTTTTGCGCCTTTTCCTTTGTCTCCGTTAACCACAGAACACCTTCGAATTGCTTTTCCAACTTGTGATAATTTAAATTAATCTTATTTTGGTCTTCTTCTTTTGCTTTGGCTTTTGCCTTTTACTTTGACACTGTTAACCACAGAACACCTTTTTCTTTTTTTTTTTTGGCTTTTGCTGGCTGGCAACCACAGATCACGCCAGACATGAAAGGAAAAGGACTACATGGTCCGAATTCGGTGGACCGAAAATGATACGACTCTTTCTCACCAAAAAAACCACCCTCGAAGTTCATAAGTTTTACCGGGGTGCCTTTGTTAGGGAGTAGACATGTTTTCACTGTTTTGTCGGTCCATGCAGCAAAGCTCAAAGATGAACAGCCCCCTCCCCCTCCCCCTCCTCTCTCTCTCTCTCTCTCTCTCTCCCTCTCTCTCTCTCTCTCATCTCTTCCATGCCGATGCCTTGCCTCTTATCTAAAACCTGTTTGTCGGAACAAAAGTTTGCACCGTCATTGTACAGAATAAATGCCCATCAAAACAAGATTTATATTCCACAAACCATTAGTGGAAAAGTCTTTTACACAAACAGTTTTGGAATGGAAACAAAAACCTGTTTACGGAGTAAATCTACATGCTAAAAATAAAAAAAATGCGTTATATAGTAGGGGATGGTGGAAGAAAAGGAAAACACAATTACGAGACACTTGCATCTTCTTTTCGTAAAATTTTTAAATTTACACTTCTATAAATAAAAGGAATTTCCATTAATTTGTTGGTTTCATAAAATTTTGAGAATGAGCATGTTCATTTCGCGGAAAATGAGTGATTTGGAAAATCATTTTCTGAAAAAATAATTACTTATATCATTTAGAAAAATTAGTTAACAAAAAATTGTTTCATCATCGATAACAATCTATGCCCAACTATTTTCATGAGCAATGAAAAAAATTTCCATTCATTTATTTTTGTAAGCAATTATTTTTTTAAAAATATTTTCTAAATCACTCATTTTCGGCAAAAAAAAAAATGCATCCTAAAATAATCATTTAGGAAAAGTGAATGGGTGTTGTTCCTTGCGTAATATGTGAACAATTCAAACAGAGAAAGTAATCAACAGAAGAAGTGTTGTTCCCGCAATGCGCATGAAAGACGTACCATCCTTATTTTTTAAATATGACATCTACAGCTGGAACTCTGGCTCCATCCGCAACTCGATGTATAAAAAGAGAAGATCCATGAGAACAGAAAACAACTTCGGCCTCAACCAGGTAAGAATACTTCCCTGCTTTAGATTTTTGCCTGCTTGTGTGACAGCACAGCAAAGGATCCTTACAAAAAAGAGATGGAAACAAATTCGATTTCATTGCCACCATTGCATCCACCGCCCGGTATGTTCCATTCTTTCCTTTTTTGTTCTGATTTGATCTCATAAGGCGATGGAAAAATTGTAAAAGTTTCGTTTTTTCTGTGTTAATTTCGAAGTAATATAACCAGTATCATGAACAATATCAGGACTGATAATGCACTGAAAGTTGCACGCTTCTTTATTTATTGCTTAACAAGTGTACAGGCACTTTTTACAAAATCCTTATTAAAAAATAAAGGAGAGACAGTGATAGATGATAATTAGCGCGAAACCTCAGGGCATGCTTGGTGAGGAAATTTTCCAATTTCTTATTTCCCTTTCCAAAATTCTCAATGAGGGTCCATTGATAGAAATTTTGGTTGCTGTGTTTTGAAAATTTGAACTTTAAAACTGTAAATGATCAAACTTGACATTATTTTGTACAAGGGTTGCTTTTAAAAAACTACACCATCAGAAAATGACTTCTTAATAATTTGGAAAGTCCTATTAAACAATTAGAAATTAAAATTATTTTTTGAAAAGAAAATTGCTTTGAAATTATTCGGGGAAAGAAGAATTTTTGTTTTTGTAATTGTCGCCACATAACAGTATAAGGACTGGAATTATAACCAAATAAAGTACAAGGATTATAGTGAGATTTCCCATCTTGCGGGACCCAAAAAAAATTAATTTCTCTTGGGCCCATGCGTTTGATTATTCCTTTCAAGTAAACAGTAAAAACGCAAAATGTATTACTCAAAGTCAAATCTCCTAATTTGGTATGGCTTGGCACCACAAGTTCCCCTATAGTCGTGGATGGTGATACAATTACTTTTTGTCAATCCTGGTTCATTACTTACAAGCATTCAATGACCAGTTTGTTAATTGATCACAAAATATTTCCTCCTACCACAGATTTTTGTCAAAACAATTACCTCGTGAGGGCTAATTATTTTCTATGTTTACTTACTATGAAAATTGAATTTGCAGCTGATTGTTCTTATAAGCAATTTCTTGTTCTTCAAGCAATTTCATCAAGAGTATAGGGCAATACAAAATAGTTAAACTTATAATGTAAGGTTGTTCTGAGCCAAAAATAACTTGTCAATATCATTATTATGACAAAGTGCAAAGATAATATTAGAGAAGAAAATTCACTCACAAACACATTGTCCAAGATCATGGTTCTCAATATAAATAGTGGAATGTTCTTGCCACAAAAACAAGAAAAAATAATAAGGATTTTGTAAGAAAATTAGATCATTTTTCCTCAAATTGTTAAGTCTATTGATAAAGTATAATCAATATACTTTATTTAAGAAAAAAAATTGTGCGATAGATTGGTATGATATAGTCACGATGGTATCAACTTGTATCCTATATCAATTGTAATTTATAAATTAAATGCATTAGTGGATAAAATCGATACGCCTAATTCAATCATTTTCATTTTTATAAAATTTATGTTATGATTACTGTGTAAAATTGTGAAGATAGATAAAATTTTGTGCATACTTAATAAATGAATCATATTGCAGAAAGATCGATGACAATGAGAAATTTTGGGATAGAAATACTTTTGGTAGGATCCTTAAATATTTTTATTTCTTTTAAATTTTTAAAATTCTTTTATTATATTTTCTTTTTCTTTTTCTCTTTGGCGTCGACGAGTTGGGCGAGGTCTGGCGAGCTCGCCAAAGGCCATCCTGGCCATGGCAAGGCTCAGCCTCACCATATTTAGGCGAGACCGAGCCTCACTAGGCCACCGGCGAGCCTCGGCCTCACCCAAGCAGCATGAGGTCGACCTCGCCTAGCTTAGCGAGGCCAAGCCTCACGTCGACTGGGGAGGCCGAGCCTCACGGTGGCTAGGCGAGTTGGGCCTCGCCTTGGCTGGGCGAGGTTGAGCTCACCCAGCCACCGATGAGGCTTGGCCTCCCTGAGCCACCGCCAAGCGATGCCGTACTAGAGGTGGCCTGGCAAGGTGGCGAGGCTCAAGTCAACGAGCCTCGGCGTCTTCGGGGGTTGGCGACTCTCTGGCCAGGTCGCCGGCCAAAAGGAAGAAGAAGAAGAAGAAAAGAAAGAGAAGAAGAGAGAATAGAGAAAAAAAAAATAGATTCTAAAAATTGTTTCCGAGAATAAGAAACTATTTTTTTTTACTTCTTGTTTCTATTCTAAATCTATTCCTAGGAACAAAAATTTTACCAAACAAATTTCTATTCTTTCTTCGTTTCCCTAAACAAAAGAATAGAAATAGTTGTTCGGGGAACATAAATAAAATTTACCAAACATGATCTAAATATATTGAAAATCGTAGTATTTCTTTATTATGTTACGTAATAAGTGTCCGGACAATTTTCTTTTTATAAAATCCTTGCGAAATAAGGAGAGAGTGTGAAATAAAAATATTATGCTGGATCCTAGGGGAATATTCGGTACAAGGAAATTCTGCAATTTCTTGTTTTCATTTAAAAAAATTCTCGATGATAATGCGTTTGGTAGAAATTTTGGTTTTCTTGTTTTCAAAATTTGAACCTTAAAAATGAAAAAGACCGAAATTATGAAAAATGAAAAAGACCAAAATTGACATAATTTCGTACCAGGATTGCTTTGGAAAACTACACCAACGGAAAAGGATTTCCTAAAAATTTGGAAAGTTCGACTAAATCATTAGAAATCAATTTTATTCTTTTTAGAAAAAGACTTACTTTAAAATTATTCGGCAAATAACACGTTTTGTCCCTGTAATTTTGATAAAGTGACTTAATTGTCACCATAGAACTGTATAAGGATGGGAATTGTAACAAAGCGGGATGTAAGCATCACAAATGTCATAACTTTTGTATAGTATTCACTTGAGTGATATAACTTTTTTCTTTAATAATTTAAGTGCTATAACTTTTAAAAAACGTTCACTTGAGTGTCATAACTTTTAATTGATTTTTTAAGTGTCAATTTTTTTAAAAAAAAAATGTTAACTCTAGTGTAAGAAATCCGAAGTGCCATAGCACTTATTGTGAACATTTAAAAAAGAGTTATGGCACTCAAGTGATTGATTGAAAGATTATATGACACTCAAGTAATCAAAAAAAAGTTATAACTCTTAAGTGAACTTCATACATAAGTTATGACATTCAAGTAATCAGAAAAATAGTTATGGCCTTAAGTGAGCGCCATACAAAAATTATGATATATATGGTGTTCTTTTTTCATAACAAAACAAAATATAGAGAGTAAAGTGAGATTTCCCAACCTACAGAGACCAAAAAAATTTCAATTTCCCTGAACTAAAATCGCAAAAGCAATGTGTGGCCACCAAGTACAGCTAATTGATTCATTTTAACGGGCCTAAGTACATAATTATTCTTTTCAAGTAAACAGCGAACACGCCAAATGTATTACTTAAAGTCAAATCTCCTAATTTGGTTTGACTTGGCTCCACAAGTTCCCTCCTAGTTGTTAATCATGATACCGTTGCTTTTTGTCAGTCCTAGTTTCGTTACTTACAAGCACTCAATGATCAGTTCATTAAAATTAATTACCAGAATATTTCCTCTTATAAGAAAGCATTGTCCCAAAAATCACCTCATTAGGACTAATTATTTCTATGTTTACTTAATATACAAATTGAATTGGCAGCTGATTGTCCTGCAAAGCAATTTCATCAAGGGCAGAACGCAAAACGAATGGATTCTGAATAGTTAATTATCTATCATTAAGAGACTACATGAGACTAAACTTTTGAAGTGATGATCCTCGAACTAGTCAATTCACTATAGTCATCTCCATAAAGAAATCATGTAATGTAGCTCTAAGCCAAAAGTAAACTGGTCAAAGGAAATGGTTGTCACTGTTATGACAAAGTATAAAGATAACATTAAAGAAGAAAATCCATTAATAAACACATTGTCCAAGGGACACGGACGTTGAAATGTTCTTGCCACAGAAACAAGAAAAAGTAATATGGATTTTGTAAGAAAAATTAGATCAATTATTTTTCCCAACCATCAAGTATAAAGTTTAAGCTAAACACTTAGGAAAAACTCCATGCAATTCATTGCTATGATCATAGTAATAATCTTATAAACATGTATCTTATATCAATTGTGACTTATAAATTTATTGTATTAATTGATGGAATTGATGTGATTTAGTTAATTCATTTATTTTATTTATGTATAAACTATTTCATGATTATATGTGAAATTGTGAGATAGATACAATTTTGTATAGACTTAATTTATGAATGATATCACAGATAAAATCAATGGTAACGATAAATAAAAACTCACTAAAAAGCACATTGCACAAGATAAGAAGGTAAAGGTCCCATAAAACTAATTTATGATACAATACTATCTCGAAAAAAAAACTCATAATCTATGTTAAGTTTAATGTTAAAATTGTTTTTGTTTAAAAATTTATTTTTATACAGAAAATTCTATGCAATGACTGAGCCTGATGCTAGTCATGTATTGATGATTTAAAGCATACACGGTATAAAATTTTCTAAGGTTATTTATGTTCATCTCTCTTTTTGTTAACAAAGTGGCTAAGGAAGAAGGGAATTCAGAAGGCACAACGACAATTCGATAAAGGTTTGTCATTTTGTACTTTTTATTTTCTTTTTTCTATAAATTTGTGTTTCATGCATTTTGACATTTTTTGTTAATAATATTTTAAATTTTAAGCATACAAATGCTGACATATAACTTCAAATATAATCTTCATAATTTTGAAATCTGAACAATATCTTGAATTATAATTGAGAAAGCCCAATTTTGTTTTTTACTTTCAAGGAGTAAATAAACACGCTCATAGAAAAATGTGCGTTGAGTAAACGACTGCCCCTTGGCTTGCATTTGCATTTCATGGGAACTTTGAGCAAGTGCAATAATTACACTTGACCTAAAAACCAAGAAGTGCATAAGCCTGAGGACTTTTAATGTAATTTTTGCAGTCATGCCAACAGCGGTGGTCCATGACAACCATCGACCATTGTTTGGAGCTGCACTCGTAGGAGATTGGACATATGTCCAGAAAGAGGTTTCTCAAAATAAAGAAGCAATGATGGCCGAAGTTATGACTGTAGAACATGAATCCGTTACTGTGCTTGATGTTGCGGTTATTGCCACACAAGATCAATTGGTCGAGAACCTAGTCGAGCTCTTGCCTTCAAGACATGAAAATTTAATTTTAAGAGGGCTCTCTGCAATGCTGCTCGGGGTGGAAGAATAAGGATGGTAAAGGCATTAGTAAGGCAAAATTGATTTTGATTCTGAAAGTGTAGCCCTTGCCTTATCGACTGCTATTTCATGGGCTCCTATTCAAAAGGAGGTTATTTGGTACCTGGCCAAAAGCATATCCGCCCCAGATGATGATATCATCAGCAGCCTTACTATGGCCGGTCATATGGGTAGGATTTAACACTCACTCATCTTATTTCATTTCCTTCGCTGTTTACTTGAACTTAACTTTTTGTTCTTGTGTCCCAAAAGACATAGTCTTCTATTTTTAGAAAACCAAAACTCCAAGCGACAATTGAAGATACTAAACACGATAGAATGTTGGCATACTTGGTGCCTATGATGTCTTACTTCCGTAGTAGAGCTAGACTCAACTTTTGGGAAAAAATTATTTACAAATGTAGGTGCTTCTTGCACTTCCTTTGTTAAATATGTACAATTCAAGCAACTTTATCCGCATGGTATTCACTTTATCTGTTATGATTTTTAGGTATCCCACCATGCTTGTTCATACATCATTTGGCAAATGAAGAAATGAAGTTGCCTAAAGGTATTTCTGTGAATCTGCTTAATTGATGGACTAACATGACAAAAAGCATATCATTCATAGATCCTATCAATAAAAAATTGAAGGGAAAATGACTACATCTATGTATACAATTTAATATCCAAATCATGAGGTAGGTCACAAATTAAAGTCATATATAACTGTTGTAAAGTAAGGCAAGACGTCTTACTCAATGTCAAATTGCCAGGTAGAATTATTGAGAATTGTAGACTTGGATTTCATCTAGAGGTTGATCAGTCCAAGTTGTTTTCTAACATATTCAAGCATTATTAAATTTCATTGCATGTGCAATTTTTGATTCATGAGTGTGATATGTATCCTTTTGTTAATCATCAATTCCTAACTTGCTGACATGATTGTTCTCTCCTCTTCGTGGCTATAGCAAAGCAATTCATGATATCACTCTTGAATCTTACCACAAAACTAGGTACATGAAATTACCATGGTATTTATAGGAAAAATGACCTCATTTCATCATAGGTAGAGATCCCTAAATTTAAAGTGTAAATTGATATTTCAGTATCCCTTGAGATCATAGGTATTAAGATGGACTGGACCTCAATTCGTATATGAAGATATGATTCAGTTTAATTTAATTCCAAGTCTAAATGATATATATCCTTTACGTGAATCTGTAAAAATACTCTATCCAAGATAGATCTATTGATCCATTATTGAATCTTCCCATTTTTCATTAAAAAAAAAAAAACTTTTTTTTTCCATAAAGTGTGTGTGTTCATCAATACATTCGCCTAGTCTCTCATGCATGCATTTTTATTTTCAAGCTATATGAAATTTGTTTTCTTGATTAATATCTTACATCCATCATTTTCTTCTAAACTACTATGTAGATGTAACAAAACAGCCCAAATTCATCATTAATATCTTTGGCCTTTTGATTCTTCCTTGTTATATAAAATTGCTTATCTAATAATACGTGCAGTTTCTTTCATCAAAAGGATTGTAGAATCGAAGTTGAGGCACGAATTTGGAAATCTAGCTCTTGTCAACAAGATATTTACTATGGATATTCCCAAAATACTGGAGTTTTTATTGACTTCAAACATTGTCATTGACGCTGCATCTCGTGGAATCTCTGACTTTGTCCAATTATGTTTGATGTTTTTCCCGGAGTTGATGTGGGAAAAAATTTCACAAAAGAACTGATCAAAGAAGTTGTGAAGGGACGGCATGTCGAGTTGTTTAGACGACTGAGCGCACACAACACAACTCCATATTTGACTGATGATGAGTTGACAAGACGTAGCCTGATGGAGGCAGTAGTAGAATGGTCACCAAGATGTGTATCGGCAGATGTTTCTGGAGCAGCTTTTCTTATACAGAGGGAACTTCAGTGGTTTAAGGTCGGTTGACCTTATTCGCCTACCACAATTTCGTGCTTTTTAATTTACATCTATAATGATAGGTGTCCTTAATTTTTGTGAAGGTGGTGGAAGATATGAGCGATCCTTCTTTAAAACGTCTGAAGTTTAAGGTCAGTTCACCTTATTTGTTTGCCACCCTTTTGTGAGCTTTAATGTACACTTACATTAATAGGCGCCCTTTATTTTTGTGAAGGTATCGAAAGAGGAAGATGGGAGCGATCCTTCTTTTAAAAGTCTAAAATTGGAAGAAACAGAAGAAAGGAGAGGGAAAACATATTGGGAAGTTTTTGTAGAACAACGCCAAGATTTGCTCAAAGAGGCTGGACAATGGATGAAGGATACATCATCATCTTGTAGTCTCGTCTCGACTCTCATCATTACGGTAGCTTTTGCTGCTGCTTTTACGGCACCTGGAGGCAATGACAGCACGGGGATCCCGATCTTTCTGGAGAAGAGCTCGTTTATTATATTTGCGATTGCAGACGCTCTCGCTCTCTTCTCCTCTGTCACCGCCACCTTGATGTTCTTGGCTATCCTAACTTCACGCTATGCCATTGAAGATTTCGTCCACTCACTGCCGAGAAAAATGATACTAGGCCTCACTTTTCTCTTCCTCTCTTTGGCCTTTATGATGGTAGCATTTGGTTCTGCTCTTACAATCGTCTTAAGGGAACGATTAGAGTGGATCTACATCCCAATTACTTTGTTCGCCGCCATCCCTATCATATTGTTTGCAGTCCTACAGCTTCCCTTGTACGTTGAAATGGTCGAATCCACCGGCTGGCCTCCCCTCTACCGTCCCATTAAAATTTGGAAATAATCTCTACTATTGTTAGAAAAGACATCTGTAATGTCATCTTTGTTAGCACTTCTTACTGTGTGTGATGCGAATGTCATGCTACACTCATTTTAAAGACTGAAGTGTAACATCAACAATACTTGTACTAAAGGTTAGCGTTTGCTGTCAAGTGCACACCTTGCCACAATGTGTTATGGGATTGTTTCCCCCCAAACCGTGAGCAATTACTTCATTGCTCATTCTTGTACAAGGTGAACCCAATTTTCAGAGAATCAGCAACATGATCGTCAAATATTCAATGGGTTTCATCCAGTCAAATAAAAGCAAAGATCCAGACAAATTCTCTACAATGGCCACCCAACTAGTGGCCCAACACAAGTAACTTCCGATGCAGCAAGCGGAGCAAACAATAATTTCAGTTCAATGGAAGCTCAGCCTTCAAAACCAGTCGTCCCACTGCCCATACTTGAACCTCATCCTCTCATCCAAGTCTTTGGCTTTGACCTCCATGAACCTAGCCGCGTTGGCCATCGGTTCCTCTGGCACTTTCGCTCTCCTTATGCTCCGGTTCGTCTCCATCGCGTTCTTTTGTGCACCCAACCCTTCGTACTCCCTCACCCAGCAACGGTGCACGGTGCATGTCCGCACCAACACCACCAACTCCAGAAGCACATAACCATCAAAATCCAGCACTCCAGTCTCACCAGGACTTTACCCTCTTTCAGGTCTCTCTGTGATCTCATAAGCGAAAGGCTTGACGTTTACGCCAGGACGCTAAGCACCTGGCTGGACATCGAAGTAAGGAGGATCAAGACGAGGGTCCTGAAGCAGAAAAGAGTGAGCTAGGAATATGAGACGGGTGGACGGTATTATGAGGAACACAAGGCCGAGCGAAGTTGGGTTACTTGCTAGACCTAGGCGAGGGGCCACGTGCCCTCGCTTTGGCTGGTGAGGACGTGGTGGCCCTTGCCAGAGCCGGGGAGGGGCGTGGTGGCCCTCGCCCAGTGCTGGCAGCCCTTGCCGGCCCTCAGAAAAAGAAGAAAAAAAAAAAAAGAGAGTAAAGAACAAAAAAAGAAAATCAAAAACTAAAAAAAATTATTAAAAAGTTAAAAAAATCATTAAAATATTATTAAAATTGGCTACGAATGTCGATCATGCCACATAAGACAGTTAGCATCCACGTAAATGATTTTCAATCAAAATTGATGGATTGACTCAATAAGTACTAATGCAAAAAAATTTATGACAAAATTGATCCAATTAAAAGGTGCCAATCCAATGAAATAGATTTGCTATTTTTTGTTACTTTTTTCCACCGTGGAGCACTATAAGATAGACCCAAAGTGTCGAGAAACACGAATCATGAAGAGTCATAAATTCGTACATAAAAATTTACGCAAATATATTCTTAATTGTTCCGCTTAAGCTCAAGTACGGTGAACGAGGAAACAGAAATTTAAATGACAGATGAATTAAAATCACAGTCAGAGCCTAGGAAAAAAAAAAAAAGAGAAAAAAAAAAACAATTTCAGTTTAATGGAAGCTCGGGTGGCGAAATCAGTGTTAAACCACTGCCCATGCCTCATCCTCTCATCCAACTCTTTGGCTTTGACCTCCACGATCTTAGCTGTGTTGGCCATATATTCCTCCTGCACTTTCGCGATCCTCATGCTCCGCTTCTTCTCCACCGCGTCCCTTTTTGCGCCCAACCCTTCGCGCTCCCTCACCCAGCAATTGTGCACGATGCACGTCAGCACCAACACCACTAACTCCAGCAGCACATAGCCATCAAAACCCCGCACTCCAGCCTCACCAGGACTTTAGCCTCTTTCGAGTCTCTGTGATCTCAGCAGCGAAAGTCTTGATGTTTCTTTGGTGAACAGCACCCGGATGCTGAGCACCTGGCTGGACAGCAAAGCGAGGAGGATCAAGAAGTGGGTCATGAAGCAAAAGCGGTGAGCTGGGAATAGAAGCCCACGAAATAGGAGATGAATAAAATGGACGATATTATGGGGAAAGCGAGGCCGAGCAAAGTTGGGGGTATTTTGAGGAGGATTGTGGGAGCAAAAGACGCTGCAGAGAGCATGAAAAGAATGAATTGTAAGCAAGAGAGCAGGAGATTCGGGAATGAATAAGAACTTCTCAACTTTACGGCAGGACATTTTCTTTTTGATTTTGGGGGGTCTATTTGGGTGTTTGTATTTATATGCATCAAGAGGGGAGAATTTGAACGTGAAAGAAGGCAAAGTTTCAAGTTCAACGGCTAGGACACAGGTTGGAGAGGGCACCGCCTTTACATTTATTACTCTGTCTTGGGTGGTGCAATGGGTGGGCATCACTCATTTCGCTCTATCCCAAGTGTTTCAAAAGCCAAAAGGCACAGAATTGTTAGTGAGGGTTCCTTATCAACTTATGAGAGAAGGTTTGTCTTTCCACAAAATTACATGTGAATTGTAGAGAGAGAGAGAGAGAGAGAGAAATTGAAACAATGAGATAGAACAAAATACTGCCAACTACTTACAAATATATGTCAAAAATACTATTCATAAAGATGCATATAGTCAAGAAAATGTTTTGAGCTCCATTTTCTGGTTCACTTGGATATGTAGTTGTAACTTCTGAGAACGCATTGTAAAGTAGATTAATTAATCAGGGCCAAAGCAACAGGCGCTCTATGATTCACCTCTGGTAGTACATCCCTAGGGATTTTTGCTAGCATGTCTAGGGCATCTCCCTACTCTAGCAAATGCCACAAACATAAACAAAAACCAAAAGGGAAAAAGTTCCATAGAGAGCATATACCATTGGGCAGCAATTTTGAAAACAGAGTAGGGATTGCTCAATTACATGATCAAAGTCGTGTATGAAATGCACATGGATATTGCTTGATAGGATGTCATGAGAAATGCCTTATCATCGTTCCAAATCATCTGCCTTGACACGAAATTAATCCCATTGATGATGATGGGACCTTCGTTTCTACAAATATCTCGTAGATGACTGAATATTCAGTAAATGTAAAGAAAGGGAATGGAAGTGAAAAATGAAGAGTTAAAAACAACTGATGAAACAGATTGCACGTATTTTACCACTCCACTACTTCCCTTACGTACAACAACATTGTCCGACAAAATTGATGATATTCAAAGGCTTCAATGCTCATTCTTCACTGCACCACTGAACCTCGTCATCCCTTCCCATATTCCCACTTCTCCAGCTGAATATGAAATTCAGGCAAACAATTGATGCTGCAATTAAATATGAACATATGCTAAGAAACAATGATAAATAAGCAACTTCTGAGGCCAACATGAACACTCAAAAGCAAAACGATTTTTGCTCAGCCATGTTCAAAATTTTCATGTCAAAGCATCATCCTGTGCACATTAGATGCTAGTAGTTGTCATCTCAATGCAGTTCAAAGGAGCCAACCAATTAACATACCATCTCTTCACCAATATCCTCTAAACAGTATCTGGATAGCTTAAAATGGCTTCCACTCTATCTAGCGATGCTTGCAACTGCCCAGAGTTCATGTTGAATAGTGGCTCATCAGTACCAAGACCCCTGTTACATGAAACACACAACTTGAACCCCAGAAAAAATTAATAAAACAGAGTGACATAAATCACGGAAGCACATGACCCACACCTGTAAGTTCACTGTATGTTATAAACATCATGCTTTGTAATAGCAAAATTTTAATTCGTGACACCGAATAGTTGATACAATTAGAACTTGTTTTGATATATTGCTCATCTAGTTTCTTCCAAGAGCGAAATATATTGTAGTTGAGAAGGAAGAAACTTACCCTGTGATTTCTGGAAGAACGTAATCAGCCCTCCACCCAAATCGAAAATCTACACCTGGACAAAGTCCAAGAGTGGTCTTATTTCTAATTCGAGATACACCGTCCCCACCCAAACATGTGGTGAGCTTCCATTTCCAACTAATTGCATTTAACTGAAAATTGTGGCCTACGCCAACCTGTAATTTTCAAAGCACACCAAGCTGACTCCCCAAAAGCTTTACCAATTACCGCTCAATACCCACAGAAGTTAACAGACTTATTGATGATTGAGAATATTTGGCCACGCCAGCACAAAACAGAGGTGAAATCAAAGAAGCCTCAAACCTGGAGATTTAAGAATTTTGTGACAGGAATCTTTTTCGAGAGAATGCGCACGTCTTGATGTATGGGTTCATAGACAAACTTCCACAGACGGTCTGGGGAGAGAGGCTTGAACACAAGCTTCGCTTGAAAATCATTCCTTGGAGCATTGTAAAACTGAATCAAAATATCAAATCAAGATGTCATAATGAGGCTATATTCCATAACTGCATTAACTGAACAAGCAGAGTTACACCAGGCCTTAAAGGCTCCAACAAAAATTTTGCTTGATGGCCAATCGTTGGAGCACTATAAGACAGACCCAAAGTTTTGAGGACCATGAATATACAAACATTAAACACAAATATATTCTTAATTGTTCCACTTAAGCTGAAGTATGGTGAATGAGGACACAAAAATCAAAATATCTGATGAATTAAAATTGCAGTCAGAGCTTATAGAAGAACAAAAGAGACAACAAGAAAAAGAAAGTCTATGTTCATCTACTTCATTATGCGACTATTACTGACAGAAGCTGTATTAGGTCAATAAAGACGAAACAGTGAACACAAAGCCAAGCCAAGCAATGAATTTATGGAAATTATATTGATTAGCATATGTCAATGGAATCTATGCGAATAACTGTAAGGCTGTAACATCCTGCATGCCAGATCTTATAAAAGTCTGATCAACATGCTCAGCCAAGTGAGGTTCAACCTCATGGAGATCACTGAAAAAAAAAAAAAACATAAAAGTGCTCCCGTTAATCTACTCAACTTCTAACATCTTCACTAATCAAACATCAGTGAAAACTGTAACAAAACCTCTTTTATCTCCCATGAGAGCATGGATTGATATCTGAATAGTTCAACACTCTCCGGATTCTCCCTTACATGTGGACTGACATATTGACTTAACACAGAGCCCTAAAATGGACTTCAATGCACGGAAGCAAACGAGAGGGCCTCAAGTATGTATAACTCATGAAGTTGCCAATGGCAAGTTGCCAAGTCAATTTTTCATGTCAATCTATCTGCAAACTTAAACTAGACAGAAGCATCACTAAAATTCCTTTAACATTTCAAATTCTCTCCCACATGCATGTTAGAAGAGTAGTCAGTAATTTAGGAACCAGTGCCACAATCTCTGACGTTAATTAAACAGCGAAGTTGTGCCATCCGCACACTGAAATATCCGGCACTTGTCTTCAGGACCAAAGAACAGAGTATGCCGTATCAAATTAGACAGGAACCACATCCAATATGCATACCTAATCCAGGTCAGCAACATGAAAATTAAAATAAGAACGAACAAGTTATTAACATTAAAATTGACCCAAGCTTCAGATACCTATGCAGATGACCTCAAAACGAAACATTTCATTCATTCCTTTCAAGCCTTTGCCGAAAATGGTTTGGCTCATCTTTCCACAGCTCTCTCAACAAAATTAAGCCACTAGATCATCCTTTTTCATTCACCCAGGCCAATCATATTTGCTAGAGACCAAACTTCAAATACGTGGCAACACAAAGGCAAGCAAAATTTAGGCACATCAGAAGAAACACCTCCAGATTAACACCGACTCGGATTCCCTGAATTTCTTTCCGAAACTTGAGGAACAACTCGGAGGGCATCAAATTGATGTTGTACCGTTCGTCCCACGAGGTGGGTTCTTCGCCGGCTGGACTCGTCTCCATGTTCAAGCTCCCAACACTGCAAAAAATCAATAAAGAACAGTTCTTTTCCACCATACAAAAATCGCCAACGCGTTTCACTCAAGACCCAACTCTCAAAATCGAGAATTCGACACTCATCACTAATCCGACACATCTTCGGAGATAACACAGTCCATGTGGAGTCGGTTTCTGGGTGCCTTGACATGAACTGAGCTGCTCTGCATCTGTCCAAATAACCTCACAATTCGCATCAAAACAAGCGATAAGAGTGTAAAGCATACCTTCGAAACTAGAAGAACAGGACTCTGTTGGCGCCTATAGAACTGTGGTTGAATGGCGAAGTAAAAAATGGGGATGAAGTTCGCAGCTATGACAGTCAAAAATGATGGCGGTACCCGGGCAATTTGGGGTTCGCATCGTTTGGATTATATACTACGAGACTACGAGTACGAACGAGTTTTGCCGAAAGAGGGAAAATTGTTTACTCGGCCAAAAAAAAAAAAAAAAATGTTGATTTTACTGTCTATGCACTGAGTAATTATAGTTTCTCAGTTGGGCCAAATTAATTATGAATATGTCAATGGAAGCTATTAGCATTTCAAGAAAGGATTAATATCACTAAAAATTTCAAACTGATAATTCATGACATATTTACTCCAAATTAGATTTCTATCCAAACTAATATTGTCTTATGAAAAATCTCAAATTAGTATTTTTGATATAAATTTACTCTCACATGGCATATTCTAAATTGTTAATGAATGATTGATTTAGGGTAAATGTGTCATAGGTTATCAATTTTGGATTTTTTTTTGTCAAACGAAAATTAGTTTTAGTAAATGGGTCATAAGAGACCAATTTGGATTAATTTTGGGGTGCAAATGTATGAGACAAATATCACGCCACACCTCTAGAGTTCTTTTTAACAATTCTTACAATTGAGTTTGTTGCGATTGTGAAAGTTCACACTTACGAAGTAGTAAATGAAAGTTATAAACATGATAATGCTTACATTTGCAAGATCCAAAAAGGCCATTTAGATGCTGGCAAGTAGCGGATCAAAGTAACCAGAAAGGCAGTTTTAAGTAGAATGAGATATGAAAGATACAAAAATAAGAGAGATGCGAAGATCTGTTCACATAAAATCAAGAAGCACGATGGCATCAAAATATCAAAAAAGACACCTTCAAATAGGATGAGATATGAGATATAGAAGGTGGATGAAGAGCGAAAAACTTTATTTACACAAATGCAAGAAGGGCGGTGGTGATCAGGTTAACAAAAAAGAAACAAAAATTTCTATCTGCAAACATACAGTCTTCCATCTTAAAGATGCAGAGTACTAATTGGCTACTTGGTGTTTCACAATCTCCTTACATTATTGAACCCCCAAGATAAGCTCCATTTGGCGAATCAACCTATTATCTTGTCCTTGTCTTCATGGTGAATTGCCAATGCAGACACATTAGGCATCGGAGCTGCCATGGCTTGTAGGTCAGCCGGAGATAGGGACCAGCACAGATTCCACCACCGAGGCTGTGTTGATGCCCCAATGTCCTCCGGTATTCTCCTTTGTGGATATATTGGTGGAAGAACGCAAGATGGCAATGTAGACATTGTGTTAAAATTATTCGTGTTACTACAATTTGTACTTGGTAATGCACTCTGACTGGAGTTAACTGGTCTTTTCTGTATCCCACTCCTGCCACTGTTTCTGAAAGCATAGCCATGATTCTTGAAGCTGAAATTACTGTGAGCTAGTGAGATCTTGCATTTCCTGTTGTAGGGATTATCAGGTTTTGCAAGGTCTTTAATGGAGGAAGAGGCCGAGGACTCTGCAAGGCTCGTGAAGAACTTTGCCTGACCACTATAATAGTTCGATATGCCTTTCCTGAAAAATCACAGAAAGAAAGGAGAGGGCTTCAAAAACCATCATTTGTCCATAAATCTGACTACTTGGAGGTCACAATCATAAATTTCTTAAAGCATTGCGTTAGATGGAACATATACAGAGATCAAGATAGATAGTCATTAAGCATTATAGAATCCGAACCTTGGAGCAACTCCGGCACCAGCAGATGCAGATCACATTTACTTTTATTCCATACACTCATATCAGGGGTTTTCCTATGCTGCAAAATGGATGTTTCGCTTCTGAGTACCGCAATTTTTAACAGCTTCTTTTTTTCCTTTCTGACAAAGATTGAACACCATGATGCTGTGTTTCTTCGAGATACCTTTACAGCTAAAGTTCGGATTTTGGACCAGACTTTGGAATTTATATTTGGTAGGTAGACAAAAAGTGGCTGCCTATGTTAAAAGGAAAAAGAGAAGAAAAAACTGGCTCTCACCATCCTAACAAGCTAAATTAATGATGTTACACATGGACATCCAAATTTTGTGCATTCCACCACCCAAAACATTTAGAACTGCTTCTAGCAACAGGAAAAACACTTCAAAAGTTCCCACCGTTATCCAATTTCTCATTGGGATGAGCATTGGGCTAGTCCAGGAGGTGTAGCCCTAGAATGGTAACTAATCGACTGAAATTAAATAAATTAACCAGTTCACACATTCATGATGGAGCATCTCTTCAGAAGCTTCCAACAAATTGGAGGCACGATCATACCAAGATATAAGATATTTAAGGGTGATAGGATAGGGAATTTATTTTTCATTTTTTTATGTTTGCTTTTTAAATGCCAGCCCAGCATAGCAGTATCTTATTTAGGTAAACAATCAAGGCCATATTGCTATAAGTTAAAACTTGGTACTTTGTCAAAGATCAAGCTACAGATTTTGGCAAACCAAGTTAGAACAACATAATACAACCAAAAAGTGTAAAAATCATTCTTCACAGAAAGCAATTTTACAATATTAATCAGAAAATACTGCAATCTTAGACGACAGAACAAGCAGATTTTGATATTGGATGTCATGAAGTCTAGCATCAATCACTTAATGCACTATAGAACTTGCAAAAGAGCATTTGGGGAGCTTGTGTCTGAAGACTTTATAGTCAAGCACTTAAAACCTTTCTTTCAGCAAAGTAATGAACCAACACTAACACAGATATGGAAGTTTCTAAGTCACCGGGATATTTGGCAGGAAAAAACGAACCGATGATCAAGTATTTCCATTTTGATGATTAAGATTACTTGATTGTCCACGTTCTGATAGACAAGATTCCATTCAGATGATAACATCAGCACATCAAAGCCTCTTTTGAAACTTAATAAATCACAAGAAGACAAGAAATTCTTAAAGTCAAATTTTCCATTCCTAGGCTCTGTAAAACCGCCTAGCTAATGACCACCTCAAAAAAAGTTCAATCCCAGCAGTACACGTCCAATTATACAGGCAAAACTAGATTTTTGTTGAAGCGAAATTCCAAACTGTCTGAATTAGCTAGGGCTAATAATTTGTGCTGCTATGTGATAATCACTTATTTTCAAATGAAGAGTGCCACACAAAGTCACATCAGGACAGGAAAATAGTCATGTAGCATCTTTGACAGAGAAAGGTGATACATTAATTAAACAAGTAAAACAGCATGAACAATACGTTAAGACACGATTTTCACCACGATCTGCATGAAGAAGCACGATTTTGCTGGATCTACAATCGTGTTCTGTAAGTGAACAAAAAAAAAAAAAAAACAAACGTGTTCTGTTTTTTGCAGGTGCCAACAGGTGATACATTCCACCTAAGACAGTCAAAACGAGTCACAGACCCATATTTTGACTCAAGTTTGTTGAAATGGGTTAGATATGAGTCACATAAAATGTAGAAGATAGGTCATAAATGGGTCCAAAGAGAAAAGCCTAGAAAGAATATGGATTTTAGTTGGTCTATTGTGGATCCACTTTCAACCCAAAATACTAGAATTACATTAAACAAGTCTCACGATTGGCTCTTCTCTTCTCTGTCTCTCTCTCTGGTTCGACCGCTACAGACAATCTCCGTCGTTGGCAAGCACTGTCCCTCCTCTTTGTCCTTACCACCCCCACCACAGACGATGTTGGAGGAACTCATGAAGCTCAGGCTCTCGCGGCAGCTGTTGCTGTCGTCGGTGTTGCTGCCATTGTCGACACCACTGAGTAAAGCGCAAGCAGCCATGAACACTGATTCTTTGTAGCGGGAAGGGAAACGAAGGCAAAGGCGAAATGAGGGGGAGAAAGCGGAGAACTTGTAGCGGGTGTAATATATGCGTGAAGAGCGAGAATGCACATTAAATGTTCGAACGAAAAGGCAAACACAAATAATGAAACACAGCTTCGGGATTCTACTCTTTTCTCTCCCTCTCTCGCTAGAGCGTGGCAAGCCAAAGCGACCCCACACGACCTGCAAGAACCGTTTTTCGGCCGGGGATCGATTCAGATATTAAGATAATGAGGAAGCACTTGAAAGCTATGGCTTTTGGACGGTTCTGAGTTCGCAGAGACCGAGAACAAAAGAAAAAGGAGGCGAGAAGCGAGAGCAGGTGGTGGGTGAGGGCGGTAATGGTTGGTAGCGAGGGCCGTCCGTATTTGGGTGGAGGAATTCGAACCTGCACATTGATGTTTGAGGAAGCACGTCGAGCGTTTGACGTGCTTGTTGAGTTCAGCAGTGTTGAAACTCATAAAAACACCAATCAAAACAGAAAAATTTCTGTTTTTGAGAGAGAGAGAAGATGAAAAACAGAGCACTTCATACGTCTTGTGCTTAAGAAAAAAAACTGTCAAGTCCGCAATAGACCAACTTAACTTCGCCACTTTGTTGCACCTCACGCAGAAAGAAAAATTTGACTTTGAAATGCTTGGTTTTGCCATGGAAAACTGGATTCTGAGATATTGCTAACGCCGCTTGATTATCCACGTTAACTTCAATGCAATCACTAGAATTCAACCACAGATCTTTCATTATCTTTTTCAGCCACAAAGCTTGATTTGCAGCTGCAGTAGCTGCTATAAACTCGGCCTCTGCGATGAGGCGAGCTACAATCTCTTGCTTTTTGGAACACCAGGAGAAACAAGCAGAACCAATATTGAAACAATACCCAGACGTACTTTTCATGTCATCCACTGAACCAGCCCAGATCACTATCGAAAATCCTTGCAGATTAAACTTCTGACCTTTCTTAAACTTCACACCAAAGAACAATGTTCCTTTGAGATATCTTAATACCCTTTTTGCTGCAATCAAATGTAACTGACTAGGACTACTCATAAACCTAGATAAAATACTCACAGCAAATAAAATATCTGGTCTGGTTGCTGTAAGATACATGAGACACCCAATCAGACTTCTATACATAGAAGCATCTACTGCATCTGTTCCATCATTCTTTTGCAGTTTTTCTTTAGCAGCCATAGGAGTGCTTACACTTCGACAATCTTCCATCTGAAACTTCTTTAGAATTTCCTTCATGTATTTTTTCTGACAGATGAAGATCTCATATGAAGCCTGTTTGACTTCCAAACCCAAAAAATAAGCCATCTTTCCCAAGTCTGACATCTCAAAAACTGCAAATAGATCTTGCTTCACCTTCTCTATCAATTCAATATCATTCCCCGTCACTAATAGATCATCTACATAAAGTGACAGAATTACAACACTGTGATTCACCTTCTTGACATAAAGAGTGAACTCACTTAAGCTTTTTACAAAGCCAAAATCCTGCAAATATCGATCTATCTTCCCATACCAAGCTCTTGGAGCCTGCTTCAGTCCATATAGAGCTTTCTTCAACCTGTATACACTCTCTTCTTGCCCTTTGATACTAAAACCTTCAGGTTGTTCAACAAAAATCTCCTCCTCAAGCTCTCCATTCAGAAATGCAGACTTGACATCTAACTGAAATATAGGCCACCCCTTCTCTGCTGCAATAGCTAACAGTAGCCTTATTGTATCAAGTCGTGCAACAGGAGCAAATGTTTCAGAATAGTCTACTCCCCATATTTGTGCATAGCCTTTCACCACCAGTCTAGCTTTGTATTTATTAACAGAACCATCAGGATTAAGTTTTGTTCTAAACACCCACTTAACCCCAATCACATTCTTATCAGATGGTCTGTCAACGAGCTCCCATGTGTGGTTTTTCTGAATCATTGAAATCTCCTCCTGCATTGCTGCAATCCACCTCTGATCCTCCTTAGCTTCCACAAAGTTAGATGGTTCGAGCATTGCCACATTGCTTCTTTCATAGATTTCAGCAAGTGACCGTGTACCTCTCACTGGTAAATCATCAACATTGTCTTCCAATCCATCTATAACTTCATCAACCTCTAAATCATTTGCAGGTTGTTTTTCAAACTATTCTGTTCTACACTCTTTCCTTCCATCCAATTCCACTCATCTTCCTCTAGAAAAACAACATCTCTGCTTACAGTCACATTTCCTGTCATAGGGTGAAAAATTCTGTAAGCCTTTGATTGGAGACTGTACCCAATGAAGATTCCAAGCTCTGCCTTCTTATCCAACTTGTCCCTCTTGACCTCAGGAACATGAGTGTAACATAAACACCCAAAAACCTTCAAATTTTTCTGAAGGTTTAACACCATACCGAGACTTCAAAAGGTGTTGACATCTCTAAGGCATTTGTGGGTAATAACTGTTTAATGAGAACATTGCAGTATTTGCCTGCCTCATTGAGAACTTCTTAGGCAACATCTTCTCCTGCATCATACATCTAGCCATCTCCATAATACTTCTATTTTTCCTCTCACCGACCCCATTCGTTGAGGTGAATAGGGAGCGATGAACTGCTGCACAATTCTGCTTGCTCACAATTCAACTTAAACTTGTGAGCAGTATACTCAGACCCATTATCAGACCTGAGCATTTTAATTTTCTTCCCACTCCGATTCTCAACTAAGGCTTTAAACTTCACAAACACATCAGCAACTTCAGACTTGGCTCGCAGAAAATAAATCCAACTCATCCTAGTCATATCATCAGTGAAGGTAATGAAATACCTGCTACCATTGAGAGAAGACTTAGACATAGGTCCACATAAATCTGTGTGGACTAATTGCAGCTTTTCACATGCTCTCCAGCCTCCTCCTTTGAAAGGAAATCTGGCTTGCTTGCCAAGAAGACAAGTTTTGCACTTTGTGGAAATTCCTCCTCCAAACTTGGCAAGTCATACGCAAGCTATTTCTCTCGCATAAACAACATGCTCTTCCTGTGAACATGCCCAAGTCTTTTATGCCATATCTCTGCATTTTCTTCTTTGCACTTTAAAGCCATTTGTTGCATCTCTTGTGGCTTGAACATGAAACTCTTGTCCTCCATTGGAATTCTTAGCACTTCTTTGCTATCTGCATTATTAATAAGACATTCCTTCCCTTCGAACTTCACTTTATAGCCCTTCTCAACTAATTGACCAACACTCAACAGATTATGGTCAATATTTGGCACAAAGAGAACATCACCGATCGGCTTCACCTCCGATTTCCTTCAATAGCCTTTGTACCCTTCCCTTGCACTTCAATATACCTGTCCATTGCCAATTCTAACTCGGACCGATCGACTGTCTAGACTCCTAAATGCTTTGAATTGCCGGTCATATGATTGGTACAGCCACTTTGTCCACCAGCCATGCATCATTCCCAACAAAAGATTTAGAAAAGGAAGCTACAAACAAGTGCTCTTCCTCGTTTCATTCACTCGCTGCTACGGGCTTTTCCGCTTGCTGGTAATTTTTCTCTTTGCGAGATGGCTTCCATGTGACCCAACTTGTGACATCTTCTCGCATCTAGCATCGGCTTTCTCCAACATCTAAAAAACCGATGATTAGTTCCACCACGAGTATTGACAAGGCTTTTTGTTCATCTTCCATTTGCTAGACCCACCAGAATTTCCTTCTTTTGCTACAAACTTGGAGTCACCGGCATTTTCTCTGGACTGAATCCATTTCTTCCCTTTGCCTCCATCATTTGATTTCACTCTAGCTTGCAGCGCACCTCTACAAACTCTTCTTTTCTCATCAGTCTTCTGTGTTCCTGTGCCTGCAAAGCATTCAACAATTCTGCAAGCTTTATATCAGGTAAGTCTCTTGTATTTTCCAGAGACGCTATGGTGGCTTCGAACTTCTCTGGAAGAGACACCAGAATCTTCTGAACAAGCCTTTCATCCTTCAAGTCAGTCCCTAAAACTCTGATTTTTTCAGCTATCCCAACCAACCTATCAGAGTACTCCTTCACTGACTCTGAATCCTTCATCTGCTGTCTCTCAAACTCCCTCAAGAGATTCAGCACCTTCATGCCTCTTATCTTCTCATCTCCCTCGTATTCATCCTTCAAGAAATCCCATATTGCCTTTGCAGAATCACATCTCATGATCCTTGTGAAGATAGTGGGTGAAACAGCAGCATACATGCATGACTTTGCCTTGGCCTTCATTGTGATTCTCTCTTTATGGTACTTTATCTGATTCAAGGTTGGTTTGTCTGGAAGTGGAGTAGCCTCATAATCATTCTCCACAGCCTCCCATAAATCATGACCCTCCAAGAATGCCGTCATCTTGACAGCCCAAGCCTGATAATTTTCCCCAGTAAATACTGGAGAAGCCATCGCAGAGAAACCACTCGACCCTGTCTCCATCACCCTTTAACTTCTTTACACTTCGATACTTGCTTCACTTCACAGTCCCTCAAGATCAATCACGCTCTGATACCAATGTTGAAACTCATAAAAACACCAATCAAAACAGAAAAATTTCTGTTTTTGAGAGAGAGAGAAGATGAAAAACAGAGCACTTCATACGTCTTGTGCTTAAGAAAAAAAACTGTCAAGTACAACCCCTAAATACAAAACAAAAACTGCTCACGTACGTGCAACACATAACTGCACACAAACGTGCTATTAACTTCCTAGAAAATAACAAAAAACACTAAACAAATAACTACATTGAACTTGGCTGTTTTTTAATAAAAAAACAGAGTAAAACAGAGTAAAAACAGCAGAAAACAGAATAAATAAAAGAAAACATAAAACAGCAACGGAGACATTATAATCCAACAAGCAGCAACGCCATTACTATCCCCCTACTGGCCCTCCCAGCATTTCATTTCATCGACCATGCAAAATTGCAAATTGTAGGTGACAAATGAAAGCTCCCTTTCTTGGTTCAAAGTTCAGTTAATCATCTTTGTTCCAATCAAGGGCCAGTTAATTAGCTCGATCGAGGTCCCTGTTTATCAACAAAAATAGAGGTATGGACGTTTGGAGTACCAAAACTTGGCACAAGAGATATTTCATTGTCAAAAATTCAGAAAGATATACTTAAATGCCAAAATCAAAGAAAAATGAATCACTTAATTGCCAACAATGAAAAATTCTGCTCAAAATACTGACATGGTATTTTTCCAGCGAGACAAAAATAAAATGACGTCGTTTTGCACGCTAACATGCTAGATTAGTTGAAAACGATGTTGTTTTGCATCTGATTTGAATTTTAATATAAATATTAATTAATTTAAATTTAATTTTTTAAAAAAAAAAAAAAAAGGGGATTGCACTTGTTCGGTGAGGGCTTGCACAGCCCTCGCCCAAGTGTTATGCAATCAATCAATCTTTTTTTTTAATTAATATTTATATGAGATAAATAAGAGGCAAGATGACGTTGTTTTGACTCTTCTTTACTAACTCAAGATTCTGGCGAGCCACGTGGATGAGTTAAATTATTTAAAAAAATGTCACGTAGGATTTTCAGGACCCTCATTAAAATTGGCATTGAAATGTCTTAATTTAAAAAAAAAGTGATACTTATGTGTATCTTTCGTAACTTTTTTGCATTTAAATGTCCCTCGTGTCTAGTTTTGGTATTTGTGCTGTACTTCTACGAACAAAAATGTAGCTTGTTAGATTGAAGGGGAAGAGAGCTTTGCATGCATCGCATATGCTCTTGATGCCAGGCAAAATGCCTTAAATCATGGGTTGCAAATGGTAAGAACCGTGCTAAGCATTAATAAAATTACTTTGCATAATTCATTCAAATTTGGCATGATATGCTGACACGAGGACGGCCCTGACATGTTACTTTTGGCTATATGTACATGTACATGAAACTTGAGCTAAGAAACAGGAAATACCAGTAAGCAATAACGAAAAAGATGGTCTGGTGACTTTGCTTGAGGAAGTCTGGTTGATTGGCAGCTCCTGGCATTGACTGACCGCAAGGTGCAACTATAAATTTTAAGGAAAAGAAGCCTTAAAATTTGTTGGATGTTGAAGTTTTTTATTTCACGAATCGCAGATGCTAATGCTATTTCAATCTAGTATAGATTACCAAAACAATCTTTAAAAAAAAAAAAATCCTAAACCTATTGTATTTGTATCAATTCAATCATAACTCTTTCAATTGCGTCAGTTTAGTTCTAAACTTTTTCACGTTTTGTCAATTAACTCAATCTGGCCAATTTAGGCCAAAAATCACTGACATAAATGTCAGTAGTCCTACTAGCATAGCTAGCGGTAACATGGATTTTTCTTACAATTTTTATTTTTTGTTTGAATTTTAATAATTTTTTGGTTTTTTCTTTATTTTTTACTTTACTCTACAATTTTTATTTTTATTTTGTTTCAATTGAGGGCCAATGACTCTCACTAGCCACACACTTTAGGTTGCATAATAGTTCAAATTCGAGACATATTTTAACAATTTTCTACCTTTTGTCGACGTTTGTAACTAAGGCATGATGTTCATCATCCATGACAGTTTTCCTAACGCCTTGATGGACGCTAACTTTTTATAGATGACAATTGTGCTCAAACAAAGGAACATGCTTAGTCATCATGTCTAATGAGTTCTCTACCTTAGTTCAACGTTTGTCATGAATTTATATGTTAATGGGGTTAACTGGGTCGATTTGCACTCTTAAGTTGATGGGACCCCAATCTTTCTTCGACTAAGTATCGGAACACTCGACATTAATTAAACAAGACAAGATAAGAGAATGACCACTAGTTTTTGCATACCCCAACCTTGCTTTTAATTTATTTTCTTTTCTTTGACCACTTCTTGACCCCACGTGCTTTCTTTTATACAACCGAAAAGAATATTCCAAGTAGCCAATTAAACTCCATAGAAAATTTCACAATAAGAGTTCATTGATATACACTCTAGGGGCCCTTGACGATTGTCCATAGAAAATTTCTCCATCAATGTTTAATGTGCCAGTGTGTACACACTGGGACCCCCTATATTTAACTTATATCTTTTTCTTGCACAAAGTCGAAGCAATACCCTCTCAAATCTTTTACATCTCAAGGTCTGAATGAAATCATGGATATATATATACAATAAGAGAAGCATACTTTAACAAAAAAAAAAGAAGATATATAAATATAAATATATATCTTTTATATCCAATCCAATAAAAGAATCTCTCTCTCTCTCTCTCTCTCTCTCTCTCTCTCTCTCTCTCTCTCTCTCTCTCTACGATTCAAAACAAAGATTTATAGAACTTCTTTCTTATCCAATCAGGTCGGATTGCATAACGGCTCAAAATTAAAACATACTTTAACAATTCTCTACTTTGGCTCGAGTTTGTAATCAAATCATAGTGCTAATCATCTATGCCAACTCTCCGAATAGCCTAATGGGCACTCACTCTCTATAAATGCAAATCGTGCTCAAGTAAGCTTTGCCAAAGGAATAAGTTTAGTCATCGTGTTCAATGAGTTTTCTATCTTGGCTCGATGTTTGTGATGTATTTATATGTCAATGGGGTTAACTAAGTCGATTTGCCCTCTTAAGTTGATGGGACCCCAATCTTTCTTTGACAAAGTATCAGGACACTTGACATTAATTAAATAAGTGAGATAAGAGAATGATCAGTGAGTTTCTACATACCGAGAAGAAGGAAGTCATATTGCACACAAATTAGCTTTTCCTAAATGCCCATTCCATCTTAGTGGAGATACCACACTGATATAATTGGACGACAACTCTACTAGTTGCTTTGTGCTTGAGTCATGTTTGGGAGCCCAAAGAGGTCCATGCACCGATCCTCGCTTTGCGTTTTGAAGATAGCGCATCATGATGCAAATTATAAGAGCTATGAGTTTGCATGACAGCGGATTACACTTCAATTTGTTTTGCTTTCCAGCATTCATTAGGCTCACATAACCCTGATCTACAGTGGAAGATTCGGTCTAGAAGAGACATTTGTGTGGAGAAGGTGAGCGTGGGACTGTTGTATTCTAGTTGGAAATTTGTTACCGTGGTTGTAGTAACCAGCTTTACTTAAGCAAATTCCATTTCAAGTAGCATTTGACATTAGTAATCATTCTGACCTGATTTATCAGATTTGTCATTTTTCCCCCAACTTTGCCCCTCCCTACTTACCATTCAAAAATTACCCATCACCAAAACCCACCTATCCAAGACCCTAACCCAACCCAATGCATACGACTTAGCCCATCCCCTCCCGGCACTACCCGCAATTGTTGAGTTGCTGAGCCACCGTCACCTCACCTCAATTGTCTCCCTCTCTCTTGTCTCGAGCTTGGGCATCCGTTGCTGCCCAAATCGTGTTGTGGAACTTGATGACAAATCTAGGTGGCCATGGCGAGCTTGGCAGATCGCGTGACTTTCGAGCTTGAAGGCCACCGGTGTCAGTGCAGCCTTCGAGTTGGTGGTCATGAACTCGAGTGCGACTTTGGAGCTGGTGGTCATATGAGAGAGAGAGAGAGAGAGAGGTTGACATCGGTGTGGTGAAAGATAGAGAGAACGGGAGATAAATACGATCATTCTCTGAAAATGCAAATTGTGTATTTTGAAAAGAGGGGAAGATATTTGGTAATTAGTATGAAATTATGGGATTGATTTTCGAAGGTTCTTTATTTTTCTCCTCAAAAAAATGACATGATCCCTTGCTCATTCTCTACCTACCTGATAGTATGATTCTCTTTTGATCGTTAAACTTGCATTCATATTTGAGATAATCAATAAGGGAGATGGCTTGTGATCTGTAGTTTTCTCACAATTCTTCATTGATAAATCAAGAATTCATAAAGAGAGTTCATCAAGAGAAATTCTAAATACTCTTATAAAATGAAAATTCATGTAACACATCAAAAGACTCTAGAAATAATTAAAATTTGACATAGGAGGTTATTCCTTTTAACTTAGGCACCCAGCCGCGTGGCCTAGCTTGGATGGGAACTCTACTAGTTGTTAGCAGCCATTTTCATACATCTGCACCAATCTGGGCCTCGATCTGCATTGGCTCTTGCTGAAATTTGGCGCAGACATCAAGGCAATAAAATTTGGTCTCTTTGAGACTGAAAAGGACATGCCTTGAGTGCGGTAGTTTTTTTTTTTCAGGCTAAAGCTAGACTCCTAGCAAAATGTCAAAACCATCTCATGAGACACTTTAGCACTAATAAGATGGGAATCAATGTCTTAACCAAATTGCGGGTCTGCCATTAACCTGGGACTTTTAAAGAACATTCAGTTTTTAGTGCTCTATTGTCAAGCAAGAGGAGTTTTATATCTCGTATAGTTTGCGAATGGACCTAGTGATATACGGAGATGGAAATTTACATTCGGAAAGGAAAGTAAATGTGTTACTACAGAAACAAAGCCAGTGAGAAGAGACAGAGCTGTGTTTTTATGGTGTTGTTTGTCATCGTTAGTGGTATGATAACCAAATAGAGATGAGCAAGCAACTACGTAAAAAGCACCTTTTCAAAAGAGGGAAGGATCACGCGATGTATTGTCTTCAAGGAAATTAGAGCAAGACCTTATTCAGCTGTGAAGGTAAGAACTTACATGACTTGGTAGATCCACATTGGGGCCAATGTTGATCAACGACAATAAAAAAAAAAAAAAAAATGACCCAATCCAGCCATTACCTAGAAATGCAGAATGAGAGAACCTAAATTATTCGACCACTGGACAATTTTCAAAAACCGTCCTAAACAAAATAGTAGCATGTGATGAAAAAGCTCCGACATGTAGTGATAACCAGTTCCACATAGTGAAACCATCCCTGCCGCCATTGGGGGTTGATGAGTAGAACAAACAAAATTACCAGTAAAACCATCGTGTATGACACTCCGAAGCTGATATAAAATGTCTCTTTGTCTATGAAACCATCTTCTTTAGCTTTCATGTATGATTTTGTTGTTGAGCTATTAACATTAATGGTTGTTGAACAGTCATTACTCAATGGCAGTCCACACAGAAGATGGTTTCCGTAGTAACTACTTTCATCAAAAGCCCCGAATTGATTTTTATTTGGTATGCCTCCTGACAAGTCGTTGTAAGACACATTGAAGACTTCTAGGGAATTCAACTGAGTAAGCTCTTCAGGGATAGATCCAATCAAGTTGTTGTAGGAAAGGTCAATACTCTCTATCTTTGTGAGGCTCGACAATGACGTCGGTATATGTCCTATAAGCTTGTTATTGGACAGGTTCAGCACAAGCATGTCCTGCAAGATTGCAATCTCTGGGGGGATCTCCCCACTGAACTGGTTGCAAGAAAGATCTAGTCCTACCATTTTAAGGAGTGTGTAGCCTTTATAGGAATCAAACCTTCCTTTTGTTGTGAACCCGACTATATGTGGAACTCGAAATGCTCGTTCTTCCAGTTCTTCAGAGAATAGCTTGGTGTGGCTTTTAATTGTCCTCACATAAGATGAAGGTAACCATCCTGTAATTGTAGTTCCCATCGGTGTTGAAATTGACTTATCGGCATATCCATTGGAGGAGAAATTCATGGGTCCCAAGCAACTAGGTAATGGACCAAACAGATTGTTTTCAGAAAGATCAATCATACTTAAACTTTTCAAGCTACACAATTGCTTGGGAAATGTTCCAACGAAGCTATTACCTCTCAACAAAAGAATGCTCAGTTGAGAGAGGTTACCTAACCAATAGGGTATGCTTCCAGAGAATTCATTTTCACTCAAATCCAATGTCACCAAATGGGAGCTATTAGAGAGCACATGCACGATTGAACCATTCAATTTGTTCCTATTCAAATGGATGTGACTCATCCGCTGTGACATAAAAAATGATTGTAGTGGACCAGAGAGATTGTTGTCAGACAAATCCAAATAGACAAGCCACTCAAGATTAAAGAGTTCTTGAGGGATGATGCCGTCCAATTGATTTTTAGACAAGTCAAGGGCCGCAAGCGATGACAAGTTTGTAATCAATCTCGGAAGCTTGCCAATGAATAAGTTGTCGCTAAGGTCCAATGCCCACAAATTTACGAGGGAAGAAAGAAAAGAGAGACTTCCAGTGAACAAGTTGTGTTCTAACCGCAAAATTAACAAATCTAGTTTCATGCTATCGTTAGAAAACACAATTTCTCCTTGCAAGTTATTATCTGCTACGTTGAGCGTTTCGAATGATAAGGTACTCTCTAGTATCTGTACAGGTAGTCCCCCTGAGAAATTGTTGCTAGACAAGTCTAAGATATATAGGGATTTTATACTACCCAATTTAGATGGAATATTCCCTTCCAATCTGTTGGCTGATAGATTAAGGCGGTGCAAATTTGGAACATTGAAACAAAATTCAGTCGTGAGCTCTCCTCTCATGCCGTTGTTGGATAGGTCCATCACCGAAAGATTAAAAAGGGTTATTGATGGAACCTCAAGTGTCGTAAAGGAGTTATTTCTCATGAGAAGCATTTCCAACTTAGTGTTGTTTTCCAACAACCAAGCTGGAAAGGGACCCAAAATGGCGTTCGAGGAGAGATCAATGACTCTCAGGTCATATTGATGATTGAGAAAGTCAAGAGAAGTCACTTTGAATCCTTTTAATAGACTATTTGCCATACTAAAAACCTTCAACTGGAGCCTTGGGATCAAAGATGCACCTTTGGTATCAATTGTTAGTTTGGTGTCATCGAGAAATAGCACCTTAAGTCTTGAATGGTTTGCAAGTGGGCCAAGCGATGAGGGGATATCAAAATGGTTACCCGAAATGGAAAGAAATTCGAGTGAAGTAAGACTAGTGAGGGGAGATGAAGCGACATTATCTGTGAATTCATTGTCTTCAAGATTCAGAATCCGAATAGAGGTCATGTTTCGCCAGCATGTAGGAAGTCCACCAGTAATTCCATTAATGCTAAGATCCAGCTCTTCTAGTTTTACCATATTGCATAAGCCTGTTATAGATATCACAAATCAATTCAACTCCAATGACATATATCGGTACATACATTCAAGTACATCAAACGTCCATTTCATCTCTAGCTTTCATACTAAGAGATTAGGACTTACTCTGATCGATATGTTGCCACTTAGACTGGTGTTGGACAATGACAACAATTTAAGAGATGTCAAAGGACCAAGGCTGGAAAGGATTCCCATGCTTGTGTTCAATGAAGAATAATCCAAGATGAGCTGTTCCAACTTACTGAAGTTATGGAAATCTTCCAAAAAAAAAGAGATAACTGAACATCAAATTTCCTTACACAAGCATAATCATGAAATTCTGCAAAAATATCACGAGTGAATGGAACTTCTTTAATAAAAGCTTAGGTTCCGTTAGTTTTGCAAAAAAATATGACTTTTTTGGAAAATGTTTTCCAGCAAGTTATTTTCTAGGAAAATAACAATATTATTCCAATGTTCAGCTGAAATTTGAAAATTATATGGAAAATTTGATTTATTTTCATACGTACACTCTTTTTGATAATAGTTTATTTTCAATTTCTATTTTTAAATCAATTTTCTTTTTCTTTTTTCTTTTTCCCCCTTCTTGTTCAACTAATCACTAGCCACAAGTGTGGTCGAGATTGTCTAAGGCCGGTGAGCTCGAGCCTTGGCCTTCGGCGAGCTTATTCCTCGCCTATGGTTGGTCATCGATCGTCACCATGGCCAGCGGCCAATTGAGGAAGAAGGAAATGAATAAGGAAAAAAAAAAAAAGAAAAAAGTTAAAAATCCCATTTTAAAAGAAGAAAAGAAAAAAGAAAAATAATGAAAAAGAGTGCATGGAGGAAAATAGATCTATGTGAAAGAAAGAGAATGGAAAATGATTTCTATATTTTCCCCACTTTTGAAAATATTTTTTCCATTGAAGGAAAATGTTTTTGTTAACTCATTCATTTTCCATGGCCGAAAGTTAGAAAATCTGGAAAACATTTCCTTGAAAATTATTTTTTGCAAAACGAACAAAGCGTTATTTTGATTATACATTCACTAACAGGGTTGACTAACCTTGGGTAGTTATCGTTCCTTCTATTGTACTATTCTGGAGAGAAAGGATCTTGAGGGATGACAATGCCCCTAATGCTTGTAGGATGGTCCCCACATTTTCCAAGTGGACACCATCTAGGCAGAGTTCCTCTAAGTGGCTCAAGTTTTTTATGCCTAGCAGTAAAATTCCAAGTAATTAACTTGCTTGGCAGTAGAGTTGTGAAAGCGCCCATGCAGATGCTTTGGGATAAAAATATTTTGATCAACAACATTTCTATATTGAAAGAGAAGGGGGTTGCAATATATGACTTCTTTATTCTCAACATGATGCACATGTAAAGGTATTAAAGAGCCTGTCTACATGACTCGTAGGCTAGTTAGTTTAATTTATGAATAAAAATGAGGTTCCTGCATGAAAACTAAAACAGTACCTTCAGTAATAGCCGCTGCATCGACTTTATTATGACTTAAGTCCAGCTCCTTTAAATTATTGAAACCACCTAATTTACCACAAACATTGCTAACTCAAGTCAAGAATGGCTCCGACCAAAAAAAAAAAAAAAAAAAAAAGTCAAGGATGGTGATTTTGTACGGAATTATGGACATAGAATAAGCTGGAGAAATTAACATTCACATGTAAAGTCCGAGTCAAATTGTTTGTTTTGTAGAATAGACACCTGAGAGTAAGAATTGTACCGAGAATGGGTAGAATAGAATTATTTAGAGAGTTGTAACTCAAGTCAAGCACCTCCAGTTTGCTCAGCTTGGAAGATAGCAGGTTTGGTTCTGCGAACAAACAACAAGAAGCACTAAAATCTGCAGAAATCTATTCAAGTACATGCGCAAACAAGTATTGCCATTTCGGGGGAAATATGTCGTAGGCTTGTGGATAAATGATGACATGGACGTAACCATCTATAATGCAGGAAATGAATAAAACCACAGAGGTGGTTAACATATGAGTTCATTAGAGAATTAGTTTCTCTTGCTTTATAGGAAATGAACGAACGGTGAATTTTTACCTTCTGGTGCTATCCACCCTCCCAAATAGTTGAAGGACAAGTCAAAGCTCTTGAGCTCTTCAAAGGGAAGAAGTAGAGAAGCGTTTAGGTACCAAGTTTTGAAGCCGAAGCGGTGATATCTCGAATTAGAGAGCATTAGCTGAGTAACTCGTCCTGTGGTGGGGTTGCACTCAACACCTTCCCAGCTACAACAGTTGAAATATGATCCCCCGACGTCCACCCAATATGGCAAGTCCAATGTGGCATTAAGTGCTAAGAGTGCAACCCTTTCTTGTTCCCGACACCCATGAGAGCCACATAAACATGCGATACCCCAAACCACCACAAGCACCCATAGTGCTTTCTTTTTCATGACTGTAGATTCGAAAGACCAAACTTTATATGTATCACACTCTTGAGTTCTCTTTGCAAGTTAGAGCAATTTTATAGGAGTTCGGCGATGCTATGCTTGAGTGTAGATGTTGTGGTCATGGCCAAAGTCTTGGTCATCTTTAGTGATGAATGTAGCTCAACTCCTTTTGGTGACAAGGCTAATTAGCGTGTGGGGTGGGGAATGTACCTTATGCAATGGCCAGATTTCATTGTGGGGAATTTTCCAAAAGTCTCTATTGGCATAATTTTTCTACACGTTAAGTCTAGTCTAGTGTAGTAAACTCTTATCATTCATGTGACTAATTCAATCTTTGTCTAATGAACAGCACAGGTATTGTGATTCACTTGGTTCCCAGTTAGGCCCCGTTTGGTTGAACTTTCCCAAGGGCCTTTGGGCCCCGAAAGCCCCTTGGGGAAAATTTTTTGTGTTTGGCAAAACTTTTGAATGCTCTTTGGTGGATTGTGGGCATTCCACAAGCTGAAAGCCCAATGCTGGGGTAAGGTTGCTTTCAGCTTTGGCATTCTGAGAGTTACTGTTCATTCTTCTTCTTCACCGTCTTCTTCCCCGTTCGGTTCTTCTTCCCTCGCCTGAGTCGGCCAAGTTTCGCGGTTGACGGCGCTCAGCCGCAAGCGGGCTACCGGGATGCCTCGCCTGAGGTCGCGCAACCTCAGGCGAGGTGGCCTGAGGTCGGGCGACCTCGGGCATCACCTAGGTCGAGCGACCCGGGCGACGCCGCCCGAGGTTGCGCGGCCTCGTGGCGTCGCCTGGGTCGCGCGACTTCAAGCGGCGTCGCCTGGGTCGCTAGACCTCAGGCGACGCCCTGGGTCGCTGGACCTCAGGCGGCGTCGCTTGAGGCCGCGCGACCTCAAGCGACGCCCTGGGTCGCGTGACTCAGGGCATCGCCGAGGTCGGCGCCACCCGGGGCATCGCCGAGGCAACCTCGGGCGAGCTGCTCCCCGCCACCACCACCGCCTCCCCGCCACCAGCCACACCCCCACGATCACCAGCTGCATCTCCTCCTCCCTTTTCTTTTTTTCATTTTTCATTTTACTTTGAAATAGCTTTGCAAAGCATACACAAAAAATTGATTTCCAAACACACTTCCCTTCCCAAAATGCTCATTCTCTCAAGGATACTTGGGGAAATGCAAAGCCATTTCCCCAAAGTTGAACCAAACGAGGCCTTAGAGCCCAAGATGGTCTTGACCAATTAGAATGCAACTAAATGATGGTGACATGAAAAATAGTAAATATTAAAGAATTATTCATAACGAACTGGTTTCTTATTCAGGAAACTAACATTCGATGTAGATATGATGACGAGTTCACATAAGTGCTTTTTTTTATTGTTCAGCTCGACTAACTTATAATACTTATATTTTCAAGATAATGAAAATTACTAATCTGCAGCTTTCACATATTTCACACAAGAGAAAAGCGTGAGAGATTGCCTTTTGATTTCTCAAAATGCGGCTAATTTAGCTTAATGCATGTCCAATTAACATTATTTGAATTGCTTCTAATGCAAGGATGACAGTGGATTATCCCTACAAGTCCGTATGTATAAGTGAAACTTCACCAGAAAATGTCTGGAAATTGGATGGTTCTAAACTTGGAAAATCTGTTAATTTACTTTGCACCGGGGCCTTCAAGAGAAAGTGATCTTGACTAGAGGCATTTCAGAAGCAAACATATTGTAAAATTAATGTGAAAATTGAGAAGATCTTGCTATTAAGTTAACGCAAAAACATTGAAGAAATAAATGGGGAACGACAAAGATACAAAATATTTACGAGATTTGATCCAAATATCGGTATCTATCCCAGGGAGAGTCAGTAACAAATAATTCACTATAGTCGGAGAATCGGAACTACAATTGCCCACACGCTTAAGCTTTTCCCACACCTAGATTAAGATTAAACCGAAACATATTTATAAATAAACAACTTAATTGGATGTAAAGTCACAACATAAATCACCCGTTTTTAAGCCCATAACAAAAACCTTCGCACAGTTAATTCAAGAACATCCATACGTTCTTTCTTTGATTCTTCATGTGGGGGCTCGATTTCTAAAGGAACCCACTATTTGGCTTCTCCAGGAAATGAAACCCAGAAAGCAAAACTTTACTTTTAATTTATTTTCTTTTCTCTAACCACTCCTGACCCCACACATTTTCTTTTGTGCAACCGAAAGGAAAATTCCGAGTAGACAATTAAAGTCCACAAAAAATTTGACCGTGAGAGTTGTTGCTATTTTCTACTGGGGCCCTTGGTTGTTGTCCACAGAAAATATGGCCATGAAAGTTCATTGCTATTCTCTACTGGGCCCTCAGTGGTTGTCCATAGAAAATTTCTCTATCAATGTTCAATGTGCCGGTATCTACACGGTCCAACCCCCAAATTGAACTCACATCTTTTTCTTGCCCAAGTCCAACCAATACACTCTCAAATTGGCCAAAGTATAGCACAAATACCAAAACTTAGCATGGGGAACACTTAAGTGCCAAAACTTATGAAAGATATACATAAGTGCCATTTTTTTTTTTTTTTGAAAATTGAGACATTTAAGTGCTAAGTCTAGCAACCCTTGTCAGAAATCCTACGTGGTAATTTTTTATTAATATAACTCGCATACATGGCTTACCGAAGAGCTGATTCAGCAAAGAAGAGCCAAAATGATGTTTTTTTGTCTTGGATTTGAATTTTAATATAAATATAAATTAAATTATATTTAGAACTTAAAAGAATAAGAAGAAGAAGAAAATTGCAAAAGGCTCTTTCAACGAGGGTTGTGCAAACCCTTGTCGTGGCATCCCCATCGTTGTTGGGAAGGGCCAGCGACGGTGGGGAGAGGGCCCAACGACCCCAATGATCGGCAACGAAGGTCGGCAAGCCCTCACCTAGATTTGAGACGAGGGTCGCGGCCTCCCCTAGATCTAGTGAGGGTCTCTAGCCCTCACCCAACCGGGCCAAGGGTCGTCGCCCGCTTGACCCGCTATCAATTGGCCGGGGTCGCCGAGCCCTAGCCACCATCATTAGGAGGCGACAGAGAGGGATTGCACAACCCTTGCCCAACGTCTTTTGCAATTTCTTCCTCTTCCCTTTTTTTTTAAATTGATAATTTAGTTGTAAATTTAATTTAACTAATATTTATGTTAAAATTCAAATCTAAGGCCAAACAACATTGTTTTTGGCTTATCTAGTCAAGTCAGCATGCAAAATAACATCGTTTTCAGCTTATCTAATCACATCAACTTGCTCAACGATGTCGTTTTGCACTTGTATCACCAAAAAAATACCACGTCAGCATTTTGACTGGATTTTCTCGTCGTTGACACTTGACTAATTCATTTTGCTCCAATTTTCTCACCTAAGTGTACATTTCCTAACTTTTGGCACTTAAACATCTCCCTATGCCAAGTTTTGACACTATAGGTGTCCAAGTGTCATCTTTTACATCCTAAGGTTTGGATGTACAAATAAAGGAAACTCTCCAATAGATACGCCATCAAAGAAAGATTTTTGTGGATTTCTTTGTTATCCAATCAAGCTAGATTGCATAATGGCTCAAAATCGAGATATACTTTAACAATTATCTACCTTACCTCGACATTTGTAACAACTCAAAATGTTCATCACCCATGCCAATTCTCCTAATGCCCTAAAGGGCGTTCACTCTATAGATGACAATTACGCTCAAGTGAATTGCCACAAATTCAGGGATCGATGTCAATATTAGCTTACATCGGTGACATTGCTAATTAGTTGTCAATATACGACAACATATAGTTAACAATAATTTACAAAAATAATGAGGGCCATAGATTACTAGTTAAAGCTCAAGAAAGAGTAAAATATGTTAAGGGCGTCAAAGAGCTGTTATGGATTTGAAATCACTAAAGAATCGAGCAAAGGAGATCGTGGAGAAACTAGCATGTGATTTTAAAGGAACAATCACTTGAAAGTAAGATCATGACATCATGATAATTTGGATACAAAACTTTTGAAGATGGAAGAACATGGCTACAACCGTTACAAAACTACTTAGAGATAATTATGGCACAATCATTATAATAACCATTGTTTGTGTACTGGAATGCCCCCACACAAACAAACAAAAATGCAATCTTCAATTATCTTTAGTTCTAGAATGACTTGGTTGCATTCAGTTCCGTTGAAGTGGTTATATTCCAAGCTTTGTTGTCAATTGAATTACGGTGCGGTTTCTTTTTGTACAGTTTCGTCTAAAGTGAAGTCTTTGATTTCCTTATTCAATTGTGATATAATTTGTTCAGAGTCACCACATAACCTACCTCCTTTAATTAAAAGACTTGTTTTCAATGAAAGATATTTCATTGCAGGATCAATTCTAGTGAAACAGGACGTAACGTGATGTTGAAAAGCCAAATTATAAATTGCATAGTTAGGCCAATCATGATGACTAAAATTTTCAGAAGTTCAAATCAACAAATTACAAGCATTAAGATTGAGACATTCGGCATAATCAGAAGAAAATTTCTTTTAAGATTTATGACCAAGAAGAGAATGTTTTACATGGCGAGTGTCTATAATGTTTGATAATAATATAAACTAGAAAACACATGCCCTCATATATGGTTCTCAATTTATTAGATATTCATATTTTTCTAGTAATTGAGCCCCATAATTAAGGGCGTGTGTTTCCTAGTTTATTTTTATATTTCAAGCATTATAAACAATTGCCATGTAAAACTTGCGTTCTTGGTCATAAATCTTAGGCTGCATTTTATTGTCAAGGTAAAATTGGGATAGGATGAGATAAAGTGACATACAACATCCTCCGAATAATAAAGATGGACATATCTAATCCTGTAAAATTTTTGGTACACTTTAAGATAAGATTTAAAAATAAATACAATTTTCAATTAAATTAGAAAATTCAATTAATTAAAAGCTAAAAACCCTAGATCTAGGAATTCTGGCCACCGCCTCCGCTTGACTAGCGATTGAAGACACGACCACCATGGAAGATTTCATTCCTGATATTGTGCGAGAAGAAGAAGAAGAAGAAGAAGCAAAGAGTCCACGGTGTGATCTCACTCTCGATCTACTCGATTTGGTGCTGTTGCGCCTTTCGGCCCCGAACATTTCCTCCTTCTGGTGGGTGTGCACGACGAGGCAGTTCATCACCAACCCCGTCCTCCGCCCCCTGCCTCCCTCCGCCGACTTCTTCCGCCCTAGCACACCGATCTTGGCGTGCACGACAACTTCTGCACTTTCTTCGACCCCATGCACAAAAGCGAAGCTCGCTGGGTCGCGGCTCCATTGCGGCAAGCGTGGGGATAGGCAGCTTCTGACCTGGGGCACGCAGGAGGTGTTCTTCTTCGACGTGTCTGTGAGGGTCACGGTGCCGCTCCCCGACCTCGACAAGCACGACGTCGATGATGCAGATGACTAAGAGAAAACTTCCAGATAGAACAGTTGGGTTGATTTGACGTGGATGCCGACCATTTCTTCTCTTTTGATAAGTCTTTTTTAAAAAAAAAGAAATTTTTATCCAATATGAGTTTATCCCACCCTTTTTATCCGGTATTTTTTCTAAAATTTATCCGGATTTATTCAATTCAAATGACGTTCTCAAATACCGAATAGAATAGCAAATTATCATATTCAGACTCAAATCTGAACTATTAAATGCATAAAGCACTTATCAAAAATGGTAGAAAATTTATACTGGTGTAGATTTTAGGGAGCTTACAAAGTTCATTTAGGTTGAACCTGCATCTTCAAACAATCCAACTAGGTTTTTGGGAATTGGAACTATAAGATCTTTGTCCTTCCTGGAAATTGCAAATGGAGACCGTTGATAACCTCCATGTCGTGCAGTAGACTCGCATGATTAAAAGTGGGTGCTAACATAGTGCAAACATCAAACAAACAGGAAAACAAGGCAAAGTCCAAAATTACAATCATGGTCATAAAAACTTGTTCTTGCCTAGGGAACAATTTCTTTTAATCTTTATCAAACGATCAAAAAAGAAGACGCTAATAAACTTAACTTTTACTATAAGAATTAACACAAGAATCTCATCTATCCACAACAATGCTTGGCATATCTTGTGAATCTTTCAATCTCCGTGCATCTTAAACACATCTACCTGCAACAAAGAAGAAACAAAAAAGGAAAAATCGCTCATGATAATGAAAGGGAATTGATAAGAAACAGAAGAAGTTGATGAAATTGCAAGAAAATCAATAAATACTCGCACGATATCTTTTTGCCCATGCCATGTTGATATTGACAAAAAGGAATGAACTCTGATCGGATCAGTGATTTACCAAAAAAATAAGTAGAGCAAATTTTCCATGAGAAGAATTTTTTTGGTAGATCACTGCCCGAACAGAGGTCCATCTCTAATCACTTTGCTTGAATAGCGCCTTTCTTTTGCTTTTGTGAATGATCAATTTGATGGAAATCATCCATATTTATAGCCTATGAATCACTTGTTACCAAAATAAGGTAGTATCGCTGACCTATGTACTTACCTACCACCACGCTGGATAATATGCCAATCTAATTATGACTCAAAATGGGTTGGATTAGTTGCCAATTATGCATTCAATTATTGGGTCGGAATTTAAGTCATGTCGATCCTCCTAATTATATACTTGCTAAGTTAGTGAATATAAGCAAGAAATCATCGATTTTGTTTAAAATTAGCTTCCCATTTTCATAGGCCATGAGCGATGGAAGCGCGAAGAAACTCGATCCATTCCAATTTTGACATGTAATAATCATGAAAATGGCCATGCTCTTTATCTATAATTACCATTTTTATTGTTCTCAATTCCAGAATGGCCATGAAGTCTAAGGCCAATATAATGTGTCCATTTTGTCACATCTTGGTAATTTTTGCTCCACGGTATTTTCTAGGAGGAGATAAAGAGGGTTTCTGCCTTTTTCCCCTCTTTTCTACTCTTGTATCATTTATATGTCAGAGCACTAGATAGATATTAGCTAGCCATAAGAAAAATTCATTCCTCTAAAACACTAGAAGAGGGCCACAAATACGTGTGAGAAAATTGGAAAGAAAAAATAAAATTGATTTGTTTATTTAGGGGAAAAATTAAAATCCAAAATGTAGCTGTGATTTAGGGAGAACGGAGATAGTGGAAGGCTGATAAAGCTAGTGTTTTGAATCTATTTAATGACAAGCATACAGAGATACTATCATTCTATGAGAAACTTTCTCGGTGATTTAGTGATTCAAAAACATCAATTTGACAAGAAGAGCGTTTGATGGTTCTGTTTGGATTATACAATTAACACAACCAAGCTTCATCTATTTAAAAAGATGTCAACTAAATAAAATTAATGTAGCAAGATTACAAACTATATCATACTATTATATTTCATTTGTGAGCGCTTTTGGCCTTGATAACCTATATGCACTTACATTTCATCAAGTAGAAACATATGTTAGCTTAATTTTGAGTCATGAAGAGTTGATTTAGTTGCCAATCGTGCATGCCAGATTATTGGTTGGGTTTTAATCCAAGTCAATCCTCCAAAACAAACGCCTTGCCAAAAAAAAAAAGCGTTATCAATTTGATTTGATATCACGTCTCATTTGATTAATTGGGAGCGATTCAAGTGCGCAGAAAGTCACTCTATTCCACATTTGACATGTAATAGCCATGAAAAGGGCCATTGTCTTAATGAATTATCATGGATATTATTGTTCTCAGTTCCAAAATGCAAGTGACGTCAAGAAAAAAGTTTAGCTCAATCTTAGTCAAATGTCAATTGTGGACAATCTAAATTCCTTGGTTAACCGGTGGCCGAGGACCATAACTTCCATTTTGATTAATCAACACAATTTTCTGATGATAATTTTCCTATTTCCATACCATACCATTATGTTTTCTTGGTACCCATCTGAAATAGATTATTAAGTGGACAGAGATAATATCATATCCATTGGAGGAATAGGGCGTTGATTTGGTTCTGTTCGGATTATAACTCAGCTTCATCTAATTGAAGATAATATAAAACCAAATAAATTAAAGCGAAACGACTACAACCCATTTTTTTCTTATAGTATGGATTTGTTCGCAATTTTAGTCGATTTGAAGCCACTAGTGTCAAACTCATACTAAGTGAAGCGAACCTCAAGCTCATACTGAATATTCATTAGTATACAATTGACGGTAAATTTTAGAAAACATCATCACATCACATTGATAATGCTTCCGATGAGTGATATAGGTTTATCTTTGCCATAAACAAAGTCATAATAAAAAGAGGTAGTGACGTGTTTTCTTTTAGTCTGGATTTGTTCGCAATTTTAGTCGATTTGAAACCACTAGTGTCAAACTCATACTAAGTGAAGCGAGCCTCAAGCTCATACTAAATAAGAAACTGAATATTCATTAGTATACAATTGACGGTAAATTTTAGAAAACATCATCACATCACATTGATAATGCTTCCAATGAGTGACATAGGTTTATTTTTGCCATAAACAAAGTCATAATAAAAAAGGGTAATGATGTGGATAATGTTTTTCGGCTTTTCTTTATGATTCAACATCATCTCTAGATATCACCGGCCGTGGTGACTCCGCTGGGTAGGCTTCAATGAACCTTTGCGAGAGAGGTGAGGAGTTCAAAACATTTGCAAAGCAAAGGCTCTTGCGGAGTTACTTGGTGACTTAAGTGTGCTGCCGGGGGTGGTGGGTCCTCCCGCTTACATAGCACTTGGGGGTTTACACTTCGGCTACCGGCTAAGACGGTTCCTCCAACACCAAAAAAAAAAAACATCATCTCTTGATTTTTTTCTATTCAACTTAATTCCTAAACTTTTAAAATTTTGCTCAAAGTCGTTCCTTTAAAAAAATTATAATAATAAGAGATTAGCTAAAATAGATGCTAGCGCTGTTAACTTTCCGTCGAAATTTCATAATGGTATATCCACATTAGCAATGTCTCTTATTTGGGGCACACTGTTTGAAATCTAAGGCGATTGCTACCCCTTATAGAGGGATGAAACTTTTGTGATGATGGTTATAGGAAGGGAGGGACAAGGCGTTGCCGTGGTCATGGCGATGTCGTGGCCGCAGGCCAGCGACAAGGTAGCAGTGATGAACGACAACAATGATAGTGGTGTGGGCGACATCAATGCCTAAAGAAGAAAGGGGAGAGATGGAAGAATTAATTAATGTAAGCACCAAAAATTGGCTTAATGGGCCATGGATAAATAGCAAAGTCCACCAAGCCCAATACGCAAAAAGAATAGGCCTACAATAGCTTGGGCAAGACTCGCTGTCGAGGATACCAATGGTTCAGTACCAAGTATCACCCATGAGCAAGAGGATAAATATGAAGGCAGTTTCTAAGAATTCAATACCGACGACACGGCAGATAAGACGATACCGTTATCAGCGCAATACTGAAGATTCTGGAATATTTGAAATTGAAGTGATAACAGTAGGAAGACGGATTTTCACAACACTAGATTATAAATAATCGAGGAAACATCATTATAAGTTATCGCACATTTTGCAGAAGAAACTTCGATACATTTAGTTTCGACTATATTTACTTATCCTTGTTTTCGCATTTACTTTCATTTACTTTAGATTTATCATCTATTTTATCGTAATTACATTGGAATCAGTTACTTTCTTTCCAAAATGACGCAAAACCCGAGACAAACAAAAACTGAAGAAACCTCTGCTTTGATGAAAGATATTTGGTTCGAGAACCATCTCAGTCAAACAATTAACCTTATACCCCGGATGCAAAAATAAAATTTCAAAAGCGATTTTGCTCCCTATTGATTTGATTGTTAATGATAAGAGTGGGCAGTTATGTATTTGGACTGAATATTTTTTGCTTTTGTACCAAGAATGGTTTTTACCATATGCCACGGATAATAAAAGATTCTTAAGGAGCACTACATGTAGATTGAAGTTTTCTTCATCTGTGTTCTTTTTCGACTTTTGGGTAAGTTTGGATGTGACGTTGAAACACTATTCCATAAATTGTATAGACAGGTCTATTGTGATTATTACAATTTTCGGAAGCTCAAATCATCAAATTACAAGCATTAAGATTGAGATATTATAATTGGCAGAAAAATTCTCTAAGATTTATTATCAAAAAGAAAACTGGGAAACACGAGTCCTTAAATATGGTGCTGAATTAGTAGATACTCATATTTTCTTTCCTTTTCCTTCACGAAAGGGATTGAAAATTTATATTAGTGTAGTTTTTACAGAACTTACAAAAACTCATCTTAGTATAGATTGGATCTTCAACAAATCAACCAAGTCTTTGGGAATTAGAAATACAAGAGATCGTCCTTCTGGGACCTTGCAAATGAAGACTGTCGATAACATGATCAAAAAATAAAATAAAATGAACTCAACTTCCACTATAAGATTTGAAACAATATTCTCATTAATCCATAACGATGTTTGGCATATCTTGTGAATTTTTCGATCCTTATGCAACGTACATGTTGGACACTTCTACCTGCAACAAGGAACGAATAAATGGTAATACATCACTCATTACAATGAAAGAGAATTGAATAAGAAATTGAAGAACATGGGAAACAGCAAGAAAATGAACAGATCTTCAATTAGCGTTCTCTCTAGTTGCAGGTTACTGAGGTACATCACATGGCATCTTTTCACACTGCCATGTTGATGTTGACAAAAGGGATGAACTCTGATCGGATCAGTGATTTACCAGAAAATAAGCAAAAGCAAAAAATGCTTTCAAAAGAAATTTTCTGATAAGTCACTGCCCGAACAAAGGTACATCCCTATCACTTTGCTTGAAAAGAGCTTTTCTTTTACTTCTGTGAATGATCAATTTGATGGGAATCATCCATATTTATAGCCTATACAACACTCATTACCTAAATAAGAATAGTGTCGTTGACCTATGCGCTTACATAATCATGTTGGATCATATGTTAACCTAATCATGACTTTGGATTAGTTGCCCATAATGCCATGTCCAATAGTTTATTGCATTTTAATTCATGTCAATCATGTTGGACCATATGTCAACCTAATCATGACTTTGGATTAGTTGCCCATAATGCCATGTCCAATAGTTTATTGCATTTTAATTCATGTCAATCATGTTGGACCATATGTCAACCTAATCATGACTTTGGATTAGTTGCCCATAATGCCATGTCCAATAGTTTATTGCATTTTAATTCATGTCGATCTTCCTAAATAAATGCTTTCTAAGTTAAGTGTGATATATACGAGTAATGATTGATTCCATTGGATACTAAATTCACATTTTATTAGCCACGAGTTGTAAGTGCGAAGAACTCGCTCTATTCCAATTGTACAAGTAATAGGCATGAAAAGTGCCCTAGTTTTGATCTATTCTGGCAATCGCAACAGATCGCATTGTTTTCAATTTCCAAATGCAAGCAAGACCAATAAGAAAGCTTACTTCACTCTTGGTCGAATGTCAATTGAGGACCAGTGGACAACCCAAATTCCTCACTCGGCCGGTGATTGAGGACCATAACCTCCACTTCGATAAATTGGAACAACAGTTAGTGATAATTTACTGATTTTATCCTTTCTACTTCTACTAAAATCGTTTTATTCTTTATACTAATTCCAAAGAAATTATTTCGACTTAATAAGTTTATCCTACCAAGCAAAATAAACATATAGAGTTACTATCATTCTATGAGAAAGTTCCCCGGTGATCTACTCGACTCCATTTGACAAATAGGGTTTTCCATGATTGGGTTTGGATTATACTATTAACGCCAAACCTCATCTTTTTGAAGAAAAATTGAGCAAATAAAAATATAGCAATAAGATCACAACCTATATTATATTGATAGTTTTGATTTAACCTCAATTAGTGTTGATGACCTATGCGCTTACAATTCATCAAGTTGAAAGATATGTCACCTAATTTATGACTCATAAAGAGTTGGTTTAGTTGCCAATCATGCATTCCAAAAATTAGATTGACTTTTAATTTATGTCGATCCTCCTAAGTGAGGGCTTTCTAAATAAGTGAATATACAAGTAATTACCGACTTAGTTAATATTATGCCCGCATTCGATTAGTTGTGAGCGATGTAATTGTGAAGGAAATCACTCCATTCTGAATCAAACACATAATAGTTAAGAAAAGGGCCATGGTTTTGATCTATTATCATTGATTTTATAGTTCTCAAATCCAAAATTCCCATAAGTCTAAGGTCAATATAATGTGCCAATTCACGTCTTAGAAATTTTTTCTCCCACAGGTTTTTTTTTTTTTTTTTTTTTGGAGGAGATAAAGAAGGTTTCTCCCTTGTTCCCTCTTTTCTATTCTTGTAACATTTAGTACATCGATGCCAAAGTTCTAGATAAACATTTGATAACCATAAGCGAAACATACTCTTTTTAAACACTAGCAAAAAGGGTGCACATATGTGTGATAAAAATGGAAAGAAAAACTTATATAATTTGCTTGTTTAGGGGAATAAACAAAATTCTAAATGTACCGGAGATTTATGGAGTATGATGGGACTTATGTTGGCCCTTTCAAATTGCATTTTTCCCACCGTTGAGTAGTAAGTCATTTTGTGCAAAAATTTGAGGTTAAAAGATTGTTTGAAATTGCTTTATGATGTATATAGATAATTCACTAAATTATCTTAAGCTCTCTTTGAAAATAAAATTTAGGGTGACACAATCATAATTGATAAAAGAGTAAAAGCGACGAATAAAGTCTATTCAAAGTAAGGTTGAATTCCCATTGGTCTTGTGATAAAGGTATAACTTATCTTTCTCAAGAACATGAGTACGTTTCAATGCTAGCATGTTGATAGGGGTTATAAAGACGGACTCGTCAATTTCGAACTTTAAATTTGTAGTGATGGGAGTAATTATGACTGAATTCAAGCATTCTGCGACCATGTAGGACCTCATAGTAATTCCTATAGGGGGTCGCTAGCACCTTTCAAGTCTTGAATTAATGGTTTCAAGTCTTGAACCAAGTCTTGAATTAATAGAGAGAGAGAGAGAGAGAGAGATTAGACAAAATCATGCGAACAATCTCATTAAGTACGTTCATTTTACGGGAATTGCAAACCCGCCGAAATCAATCGGGTCCAACTAGATGGACTCAGGAGCTTTCCGGATCCACTTCATAATTTATCCAGGCCCACGTCCTCTTGTTTTGGATCGGAGCCCATCGGCCCAAACCATCTTCATAAACCTCGGAAAAACCTCGAAGCACCGAGGAACGCCAAGCCGAAGCAACAACGCGCGATCAGTCCCGGCCAAAGCAAGGCATAGCCAGCACGCGCGGTCCGGAACCGAAGCTCGCTGCAATGTCGAGGATCGAGACCTTCGAGGACTTCGTGAAAGTTCATGGCCTGCTGCTGACGGCTTCCGGGTTGCCGCAGCCGCTACACGAGCGTCTCTTCAAGAAGCTGTCGACCGACACCTTCGACGGCGGCGCGCGCTTCCAGATCGAGCTGTGCGAGGATGGGCGTCAGAGGAGGCTCGTCCTCACTTCGGGGTTAATGGGCAAGGAGTCCGACGTCTTCCTCGTCGACCATGCTTGGACTTTCCGGCTCTCCGATGCGTACAAGCAGGTTCTTGATTTTCTGTTTCGACACCCATGTCCGGTTTAGCTATTCTGTAGTGGTGGAAATGGGCATCGGATTTTTTTAAGTGTATGTAATGGCAAAGCTAGTGTTTTGACTGTTGAATTGTGACGGGAGAAATTAAATTGAGTGTCGTGGAAGGTTAAGAAGACTTCAGTAAATTGAAGTTGGTATGATTTCGGGACATTCCGTTTTTTATAATAATAGTGTTAGTGTACAATAGAGAATCATTTTATAGGGTGATATGTTCTTTTTGCCTATAATATGCAGAATAAGCAAATCCATGAACTTCTTTTTTTCATTAGTTCAACTGCAAAGCGTACTGGGTTTTCTTTCTCTGAAACTTTGAGTTAGAAAACCTCAGGACTCCTTTTATTTTGGCTGGACGAGTCTTCATAACGTTGCATTTATTACAGCTTCAGGAAGTTCCAGGGTTGGCTCAGAGGATGGCCGTTTTAATGTGTGTCGATGGCGATCTGAATGTAGATGAAGAAGCTGAGGGAGGGACTTCAATAGCGGAGGCTGGCAGCACGTGCATTGAGGATATACTAGAACATGAACTGTGTAAAGCAAAAGAGAACAAGGACACTGTCAGATGGTTGGAGCTCGATGAGCTCGATATCAATGATGACACGCTCTTATCTCTCAATTTATCTGCTAAATTTCCGGTTGGTGTTCACTACATTCCTCCTGAATTAAATGACACGCATGATTAGATGTATGTTGTACAATCTCACCTTCCGTAACTATGGTATAAAAACTCTATCATGTGTTATTTATAGACTAAAAATTAACATTACCAATTTTCATGGAGTATATGCACAAGCAACCATCATTTCCTTACAACATACTTGCCCTGGAGATGATCTCCAGTACCATCTTTGAGCTTATTGTGATGTGATGAACACATGGTTTATGTGCTTATTTTTTCTTGTGCTAGGATTTACTTGCTCTTAGCCTGTGTGGAAACAGGCTTGAGAGTGCAGATATCATTTTTCATGAAGTTACCAAATTCAAGCATCTAAAAGCTCTGTGGCTCAACAATAATCCAGTTGTAGAGAAATGGTATGTGCATTTGCACCCAAGTAACTTAGAGCAGGCTTTTAGAGGAGGAGAAGCTTAATGGTTTTACCTTCAGTGATGACTGTCTGGCAGATAAAATTCTTCAGGCTTGTCCTGGGCTTGAAATCCTTAATTCATCTTTTACCCGTAATTTTGGGGAGTGGGCGTTGGGATTCTGTGCAGACGTCTATGGGAAGGATAACCCAGGCCAGCACTGCAGAACTGACCATAAGTTGCACAAAGTGACATCTCTTGATATTTCTAGCAGAGGCATCCACAATCTTGCTAATAAGGTCCGTGACTCAATTAGCTTACTGTTCTTAGTGACTTATTCGTGTTATTCTTTTTAATATGTTTTACTCTTTCTGCAGGCATTTTCACCTGCTATGATGCCATCACTTTCATATCTGAACCTTCGGGGAAATTCACTTGAAGAGAATTCAGCAAGTGAGTTGTTGGAAGTCTTGAAGCAGTTTCCTTCCTTAAATGCTCTTGAGGTGATTATTTTGCTTTTGTTAATTAACTGTTCCAAGAACTTACCGCAAGAGTTTGAAAGTTTCAATTTTTAAATAGAGGTTAATTATTTACATAGGTGGATATTCCTGGACCCCTCGGTGAAAGTGCAGTAGTGATTCTGGAATCACTCCCGAATCTTTCCTCCCTTAATGGTGTTTGTGCAACAAAAATATTAGAAGCTGGGAAGCATGTGATTGATTCTATCCTTGAACCACGTCTTCCGGAATGGAAACCAGAAGAGCCCCTTGCAGATCGGGTTATCAATGCAATGTGGCAATATTTAATGACTTATAGACTTGCAGATGAGGAAAAGATCGATGAGACTCCTGCATGGTATGTGTGTTTTTTTCAATGACCTGCTCTTTACATGAACAATGATCTATATATAATCAAGGTCCTCCCATGCTTAGTATATTACCATGAGACATGTCCTCCTATGCCTAGTATGTCACAATGAGACATGTCCATATGTCTTTCCTGTTTATCTTTGTAATATTCTCGCTTTAAGTATACTTTTATTTGATATCTAACTTGAAATGTCATGCAGTTCATTTAATACTGCCTGAGAACATTTCACCATCTGAAAAGGCATATCTGTTTCAGCTTAGTTTTAATTTGTTAAACTCTCTAAGAACTTTGTGCAGATATCAATAGCAGACATGACCAACCTTATAATTCTGTGAACCCCATTATTGTTCTATGTATTGCCAATTGCTGTTCTATGACTATGGAATAGCATGCAAGATTCCCGTATGATGTACTTTATCAAGGATGTCTTTTGTGATAATATAAACAGCGCAATCTCTCTGGTGGCATAGGTATGTGATGGATGAACTGGGCTCTGCATTAAGGCACAGCGATGAGCCAAATTTCATGGTGGCCCCATTTCTCTACATGCCAGAGGGAAACCTAGCATCAGCTGTGAGGTCAGCTACAACTATATCCTCTTCAACTTTGCCTTTTTGGCATCATTCTGCTCGACAACCTTGTCTTCTATACGTGAATGCAATTTTTGATTCCTCTTTTGGACCAATGAATGTAGTGTCTGAATTATTGTCACATTCTGTCTGTAGTTTGACGAGTTATGGAACTCGTTTTTTTCCCTCTAGCTAAACAAACTCGTGTTTTTAATCATCAATCATTGTCCCAGGGCTCATCCAATCTTTATGTTGTCAGTTTAGATGTCTAATTTTTTCTTCTTTAGTGAAATGGTGGCAGTCATCTTTATAATGGGTCTGCTCTATGTTTTCCAGCTATTCTCTCTTATGGCCAATCCAGAATGCTCAGCAGGGTGATGAGTGCACCCGTGATTATCTTTATGGGATTGGAGAGGATAAACAGCGATCTGCCAGACTTACTGCTTGGTTTCATACACCTGAAAATTACTTTATTAAAGTACAAGCATATTATTTATTGTATAACAATTTTAAACAGCTGCTTGTAGATTTATCATTAATACTTGTTTGTTCATCCAGGAATATGAGAAACACCGTAACGAATTGGAATCCAGAAGTTTTACTCCCCCATCTGCGATGTCTTTGGTGACTAAAAGCCTGCTTGAAGGCGACAGATGTCCTTTACGTGTGTACACTGACATACCTCAAGTTGAAGAATTTCTTAAACGGCCTGAGTTCATCCTCAGTATGTACTGGATTCAGACTGCTTTTAGAACTTACCCCATCATTCTTCTTTGCTGTCTTTTAGTTTGGCTTGTGTTGTAGTGACTATTATTGTTCGAGGAGCTGTCATTTCTCAATAATTGCTCACATCAACTCAATATATCTGGTTGAAGTAGTGGAGGTTGGCGAGACTTCCTAATAAGATGGCAGGACATTTTTGTTTCCTGATTATTTGATGTAGGCTTCATGTTGCCAACATTGCCCATAAATGTGGTCTCTGAGTTCCATTTTCTTGATAGACATCTGATTGCTTGGTGTTTAGTTAACTCATTTTTGATCTGAGTTACAAGTAGCAGCATTTGCCAATTCTTTTTTCACCATTATGTCTCCTCATCATTTTTAATATTATATTTGGTTCGCAGCCTCTGACCCAAAGGATGCACATATCATCTGGACAAGTATGCAAGTTGATGAGGATACAAAGAAAGCAACTGGAATAACAGATGACCAAATTATTAATCAGTTCCCTTATGAGGCTTGTGTTGTGATGAAACATCATTTGGCTGAGACAGTTCAAAAGGTCAGAAAGATTTAGGTTTCTCTAGTTTGCAGACCATAAGTTTCTAGAATATTATTCATTTTCTTCATCATCCTGCAAGTTTTGGGTTCTCTCTGAAGCCGAAAATTAGTTAATGTTTCCAGAAATTTGACTCTGAAATTTGTTTTCCCTTCTACATTTGTCAGGCATATGGATCACCTGACTGGCTACAGCCAACGTATAACTTGGAAGTGCAGTTGTCTCAACTTATTGGCGACTATTACATACGTAAAAGAGATGGCCTTAATAATCTGTGGATTTTAAAGCCCTGGAACATGGCACGGACTATTGACACTACTGTCACCGATAACATATCAGCCATAATCCGTCTCATGGAGACTGGTCCAAAAATATGTCAGAAGTACATTGAGCATCCTGCTTTGTTCCAAGGGAAAAAGTTTGATATCCGCTATATAGTACTTGTCCGCAGTATAAACCCCTTAGAGATATTCCTTTCCGATGTTTTCTGGGTAAGGTTGCATTTCCTTATCTATCAATAGCATGTACATCAGTCAAACTTTCTTCTTAATCAATGCTTGTCTCATCTAGATACTGCATCGAACAGTACTCACCATTTGCTCTGAAATAATCTCAAATTTTAGGTGAGGTTGGCAAACAACCCTTACTCCTTGGAGAAGAACAGCTTTTTTGAGTATGAAACTCACTTTACAGTAATGGTACGTCTCATGCAGCACCTTATTCCATATGATTTTCCTAGTTTTTTGGCAGTGTTGCACTGTTGTTCACACTTTAGAAGGTTCAACCCAGGATTTAAATGAAATGCTCCATCTTGTGCAATTTTCTTTCATGAAAAGGGAGTTATCAATGGCTTTATTGGTAGGTAGTCAATATGAATTAGGGATATGAAGTTAGAAAGAATCACTGATTCTCTAATTGTTTCTATACCTTTCAGAATTATCGCGGAAGAATCAATCATAAAAACACGCCTGATTTTGTAAGGGAATTCGAAGAGGAACATAAAGGTAATCAATTCTTGGCTTTCATTGCCTGACAAGAAATTTTCTCCCTTTACTCAACTTTAACTGGATTCCCTTTAATTGCAGTTAAGTGGTTCGATGTGCACGAGAGGGTAAAAAAGATGATCAGGTCGGTATTTGAGGCAGCTGCATTTGTGCATCCTGAGATGCATAGTCCAATGTCTAGGGCCATCTATGGAGTGGATGTCATGCTTGATAGCTCTTTCAAACCCAAGTTGTTAGAGGTATGTAACTGAATTGTGTATTTCTCTTGTAAGTATCTTGGAGCTGCTTCTTTCTTTCTTTTTTTTTTTTTTTTTTTTTTTTTTTCCGAATTTCGTCACCCAGCAATCGGCCGCACTTGTTGAAAGCTGCTACTGATGGGAGGAAAGACAATGCAATTCATGCTCATTCACGGCGAGACAATCCTCATTATCACTAATCTTCTAAGACATTTTCACATGATATGCAGGTGACCTACTGTCCTGACTGTACAAGAGCATGCAAGTATGATATGGTATCTGTCTTTAAAGGTGAAGAAATGAGGGGTTTCAACTTCTTCAACGATGTCTTTGGTTGTCTTTTCCTAAATGAAACCACTCATGTTAGCCCATTGTGATGGTTTCGGCAGAGATGAACATACTTTTCCAATGTATGTTAGAGTAAGGTCTTTTTGTTGAATTGTCTTTTTTTCAACTAATATTATCTTGGTCTGTCATGTTGTAAAAGTAAGGGACGAAAACACCAGTGTCACATAATTTGATCTTTACAAATATTCTTGTTGTGTTTACTTTTCCTGTCGTAATAGCAATTTGTCCCTTGGGCCTTTCCCAAATCAACTGTGAAGAGTTGCATGGTAAGAGAGAATTAGAGGGCAATGAAACATTTTCCATACTTATAAGAGTCACAATTCCCCTCATTTTGTTATATAAAATATTACCGTTCGAACTTGTTAATAGGCGTAATAGCTCTCTGACTGATTGGCTAAGATGCCTGAATGAGACGTGGGAGTTTCAGCGAATGTGTGGTGATGATGACACCGTAGGCTCAGGCTTGAACTCATGCGCGGAGAAGTCCACATGCCCAACGGACACACGGATGATGGTCAGTACAACATGGCCCCTAGAACCTGATTAGGCCTGAGAACGGTTGAGTATTTCTAGGAAGACCATGTGCAAAAGGACCTGAATCAACAATTTTAATTATACTCCCTTGAACCCTAATCTATTACCTTCTCTAAGCTTTTTTTCTAGAGAGATCAAGCATGAAAGAGTCGATCATGACCTGAACCCTGAAACATCTTCACCTATAATGTGCATTCAACGCATTTAGTCACCTCTATCCTCTTCAAGGAATTCCGGGGAGCATTATTTTCTCGCCCTTTCTACTACCATTCCCTAAATAGCACCTGCACTTGCAAGAACGGCAATGCTGATAGGAGATTTAAGCACGTGATGGGTACGTATGTTCACACAGGGAAGGTATGGAGCGCCACAATTGATAGTGCTGATAAAGGGTCATTGAAAAAATGAACTCATTACGTATCAAAAGATTTGACTGTTAGAGCATCACCATAACCCTAGTGAGTCTAAAGAAAGAGCTAGACACAACACTGGCAAGAGCTTGGCTGCATTTGTCAGTAGCTTGACTCAACATGAACACTTTACATCCTCTACATGCCCCAATTTCAAACTCCCTGAAGATCAGTAAATGGACATTGATATGGTCAGTACTTCCTATCCTCCACATGTCCACACTCCTAACAAGTGAACAGATATGGTCAGTCCTTTCTATCTCTTTTTCTTGAACAATGATAAGGCCTTCAGGGCCATGACACCGTAATCAAGATGTTCTAAAATCTAGAAGTTATTTGACCAATGACTAAGCAGATACTGTACAAAAATCATCCTTAATATGACAGCAAAGCTTATCAAGGTCCTTGTTTCTCTGTTGAAGCTGCTGAACTTTGTGGCTGGTTGCTTGATGCTATCTTCTTTTGCTGTTCATCCAAGGCTCGTTCAAGCTTCAAAAGGTCAAATCATTGTCTTAGAAGAAACATTTCATAAATGAAAGATACAAAAGGTGCTATGCACTACACAATCGCTGATTTATAAACATTGGCATGATGAAGAATATAAACAAAACAGTACCTTTGCTGCCCGAGTACTCCACTCGCCTATGATAGCTCTTAGCCTCTCATGTTCTTCAACATACTGTTGTTCAAGAATTAATTGCAGTGTGTCATCATAAGCACGAAAGAAAACAACCTAACTGTAGTATAGAAGACAAATGTGTAATGGCTTGCAAAGTAAATTCCAGGTGACATCCACTCCAACAGTTCCTTTCCTAACCAGCCTTGCAAGTATTAAACCCTTGAAAGAGGAATAATTTCTAAGAAGGATTTTCAATTCACAAGGCAAGTCTATAATCTACTTTGTAAAGGCCTCACAGAGCAGAACTTTAACTGAAACTAGCGGGATATGTGCTACAATGTAGGCGAAACAGTTATGAGATGAGGGAGGTCCATCCCCAGCTCAAGCATGTAAGACAAAGAACAAACAGAAATCTGTGTTAAAAGAGGACAATTCCCTTTGATTCCTAGAGAGGGGATGTGAATTTTACTGAATTTTCTCTAGTAACTTCTTTTTGTGGGATGACTACTATTACCTTTTTTAACTCTCGTCCTTCTCGATTAGGTTAAAAAAAAAATCATCCTGCTTCCACGTTTGTTTCTGATATTGAAACAGAGTTGGACTGATTGCTATAGTCCATAAAAGAAAAAGTCCATATTTCATACCTGATTGTTAGTTGTGCGAACACGCTGGATCTCAGAGTCCCTCTCAGCTATCAAAGACCGAGCAAGCCTAAGCTCTGACTGCAGTTGATCCATCTACATTATGCCAAAAATGTCACTCAACAGAATACTAGATATAATATGTCCACATTGCCAATCATGATCTTGGATTCAACTGACCAAGGAAGCACAAATAATGTCAAGGAACAAGAATGAAAAAATCAATAAAGCCAGAGTCAGGAAGTGCGAAAGAGGCATATTGTGAAGGTTATGAAGGTGGTAATGAAGCCCAAGATAGTTTCTTCAATCATGAAACATCTAGTTAAACTTCCATAAAGAAGCCAAGTCATTTGATAGGATATCAGAATTTAAACCATTATGATAGTTTAGAGTACATATTGATAAATAATATATATCACTGAGTTAAATTGTGATATAACTAGGTGTTTGATCAAGCGAATCTTTGACATGTATATAAGGGACAAAAATAATACAACAGAAAACAAAACCCGAAGATGTAAGTTATCCCCTGATGTCTCATAAGTTTACAGGCTCACGGCTTTAAGAAATTGAATATATGAACCTAACTTCCTTGTTATTACAGTGATGCCTCTTTTACAAAATGATTATAGCCATATTATCGCTAACTTAAACGTTTTGTGATAAAGCAATCATGTGGAGAAACTTGTAACAGCTTCCTCCACATGATCATTTACTCTAAATCATGTAAAGACATCAATTTGGCAGTTTTCATCTCCCAGGTTCCATTCACTAACTTGAATTTGATTGGGGCCAGCCTTAAGAATAAGGCAAATGATTTTGTCATTTGGCAGCAGGTCGCACATTTACATCCTAAATTAAGCTGCACTTTCCCATTAAAGAGATCATACTCCGATGGTAGGACATAATATTACCTCAGCTGAGAGCGTCCTTAACTCTTGATCACGAGCTGCCAATAGGTGGGCCAGATCAACCTGAAAAGCAGCCGCTAAGAATCACTATTGCTCATGGCCAACTAACAGTCGTTTGGTTATAGGAATATCAGTGTTCAGTAGATAACAAAACAACTTAAACCATCACTAGTTGTCTGAAATCCATTCACATCCAGGAACATACATAAAACTTGTTTCGTCCTCAGCTACAGTGGCTAACTTATCTAAGAAGGGAGGTAGATCATCTGTCTCCATATGAATCACAATGAGATTGGCAGGCTCACCCACATAATGTGCTACATAAGAGAGTGGTAGAGTAAAGAATTGAAATAATTTTTATAGAACCATTTCATCTCTACAAGCACACAGCACACTTACTGCTCAACATTTATATAAAGAATCATCAATATCAATATGTTAATTTCTTTAGATCTTTATATCGACTCAGTAAACCTTCTCAAGAACCTTCATACTCTAGTTTCAACCATGTAACTGAAGGAGAGCCAAAAGATATTACCTGTGGAGTGCTCCCGTCATTGGATCGCTCATATTTGCTCAAGGATTCTTGCAGTCGAAGAACCTGCAGCACAATCCTACAGTTTGTTTATCTTCATATCTTTGACAACACTATAGTAGCATATCAAGAGAGAAACAGCTGGGGGTCTACCATGTTTCTCCAAGTGTCAAATGGTAATTTGTAATTCGGCTCACTATTTCATTATACATACAAAAGTTGAACAAGAGAACATGTAGTATGAGATAGCCCAGTGGAGTGGAGCATGGCCATTCTCTGCAGGCCCAAGGTTGACAAGTCAAATCCAGATAACGCCCCCTTTAGCATTACTTTGCTTTTTTGTGTTCCTCTTTCTTGTTTTCTTTTTCTTTCAATTCAAATAAAGAAAAAAAATTTCCATACCTCTCTAAGTAAAGATAAATTCTATCTTTTGCATCATTTTGCTTTTTTCCTTTGTTTTCATCTGTTTGCTTTTTTCAAAGTTAATTACAGACAAATTTACATTGTTCTATTTTTTCTGCCTCTCATTCATTATATCACTGTAGCTAGTTATTTTGTATTTCCTAATTAACCTAACCATGTGTGCTTTTTTATTTTCATTTTATAATTGTTAATATTTTCAACTGTTAATTCTTCCAAAATTTTGTGATACCTATTCAAGTTTGAATAACTCATTGTATATCTCTTATATCTTATCAAGAATAGGCATTGCTTGGAATTTATTGATTGAGTGCTTTTCTATTCTAAGTTTCTTCATTATTTTTCTTTCTTGAAATTTCTGACTTTTCAATTTTTCCCATTTCCTTGGTTGTTTTCCATCTCATCACGAATGGATAGATGAACCAAAAGAATGGCATTTATTATTATCTTTTAAGAAAAAAATTATTTATTATATTTCCCGTCAAAATTTAAAGAATACTATTGTAAATTTAGAAATAGGATTTATATTAAGTCCAAAGCTGATGTAAAAGATAAGTTACACATTCATTGGATGGTAAGCAGGTGGACCTAATTTGGCTACGAAACTAACTCCAAAAAAACAAGTTGCTTTTTTCTGGTTATGTTTTTTCTGCTGTTAGAATTTAATTTTCATTTAATAAATATTGATACTGAACTAGTATTCATGCTAAACGATGGGAAGGACACCCGTACTTTAATGTCTATTACAGTAAGGTTAATCCATATACAATTGATTAAATTTGTTTGATCCTCAGGCAACAAATATTTGACATTTCATAATGTACTAGATTTAGATGTTTCAAGTATAAATAAATCTGATGAGTGTTCTGCCAATGGTATTGAGTAGATAAAATCATATTGGATGAATTTAATGAAATTTCATGAAGTTCTGCAGCATCACACTGGCAATTTCTAATATATATAGAACACCATGAACCTCAATTTTCCAATGATTGAAACAGAAAGAGCTCATAGACGTCTTGCCATGAGGGATCAACAAGTGCTAACCAAAATCATAAACACCCATTAAGCTTTTAAAAAAAAACACCTACCTCCTCACTTAAAAAATGGAGGTTCTCACGTTGATACTGCAATAAAGCCATTTGCTGATCAGAAAGCCGTCCACCATCATGGTATCTGCAGCACATATTATCACAACACCGTATCATGAAATCCATTAAAGTATCAACCATTATTCATGGCAATACTGTTTGTTAGTTCAAATTATATTTTCAGCAAATCAAAACTGCTCCAACAGGAGACCAAGTGTCACAAACTCCAATAACATCAATATATAAGGACCCAAATTGCAAGGCCAGAAGAGGTATATTACATGACTCTCATGATTTAAGAAATAAAAGTAGACATAACGAATTTCAAGCTTCAGAAAGAATATCAACCTTACAGCTTCCAAAGGACTTGACTGTTGAAGTGGAGAGTATAGTGACTTTAAAACATCAGGATGAGAATTTAACGAATTGTAACGGTGGACATATCCTGCATGCACCAACAAAAAGAAAATCCGAAGCTGATAGAATGATACACAATTTGTTAACTCTCACGATATCAAGAGAAGAATACTCAATATAAATGTGTTTGCATGAGCTCATATCTGGATCATGGAACAACGAAGAAAAATTAAAGTACAACTCCAGACTGTATTGATGCGAGATGAGCATGTATCAAGAGGTTCTTACAAGTTTGACATTTATTACAATGCATGTCTACTCACCAATATATACACTCATAAAAGACCCAGCACATATTGCTTCTATGACCATGATAATCCTGCATGTTCATTACAATTGGAATTATTATTACGCATAGAAATGAGCAAGAATTTTCAATCACAAAAATTCAACAAAAATGAGACTACTCAAACCAGCGTTAGATTTCATGCGCTCAATCCTAAAGGGTACAAAAATCTAGAAACTAAATTAATGGGGTACAAAAACAAACAAAAACAAAGAGAAAGAATAAGAAGCAAAAGAGGAAAAAGTCTGTTGTAAGACTGATAAAGAAAGGATAATGGGTCGGCTACAGCAGTAATACTAAGAAGATCACAAAGGGATAATGAGACATCCTCAACCAGTAAGTGGAAAAGAAAATAGATCATGTGCTAATTCACAAATTCCTAAGATAATTACATCTTTGACCTCTCCTCAAAAACTTCATCATTTCATCAAAAACCAAGCAACATTCAGCAATCAGTTCCATGCAAAAGAACATAGAGCAAGTCTAATAAACATATTCCATGACCCATCAAATGTTTGAACTCTCCTCAAGAACTTCATCATGTTATCTAATATCCAAGTGAAAATTCAGCAACCAGTTCTCAGGAAAAAGAAGACAGATAATCTCTATTCTCAATTTGTAAAACTTCATTCTGCTTGATAGGTTTCTGTTATGCTTTCATTAAACAAAGATAAAACTAAGGTTAATCATCCATTTTGCAAAATCTGCAACAGAAAAATTCTATTCTAGAACTTTCATGCTATATACATGCCAATGCCATTTGTCAAACAAGAACCATTGATATAGGTGGGCGGTTGTCATACCTCAGCATCACAGGTATGGAGAGAAAACTGACATAGCGATTCCAGACAATGACAAGTAGCATAGCAGCAGTTCCTAGCATCCAAAAGAAACTCAAGTCAGTACCAGCAGCATCATAGACGACATATTTCTTTATGCGAATCCCACTGAAGTTTTGCCTCTGATAGAGAAGATGATAGAACATAACAATATTTCCTCTGGCATTTATAGTAAAAGGTACTCATAAATTAAGGAAACACCCCAACCATTTGCCCCTAGCCCTGGCACACAACTACAATATCAAACAAACAAAACCAGCACTACATGGTTTTACTAGTTATCTAGTCCTAGAGGCCTAATATGTTTCCACATAGACTATTCCATGTCCACGTTAGGATTGTATTTGGGTTATACTTAAGAGTATTTCCCTACGAAGCTATTGCTCCCAATCTTCCACATATGCATATAAAAGATCGAGAAGCCTCTTATTCCACCATATAAGTCACAATGAAAATAAGAAACTGCTTATGTGCAGGGTAATCTAAGAGCAAAGCTATGAAATTCCTTGAAGTGCATCAGATATCTCATTTTGTGTAAGTCATGCACTAAAGAAGACTCAAGTTACAAGGAACCATTAAGCTTTCAATGTTTAGGACCATGGTGATTTATATCATGTATGGTAGTCAAAATAAACAAACAGATTAATAAATGAGCAAAGCATGAAAGTTGCTGCTGATGTTAATAGTATCATCTTATTTGTCCAAATGAAAAAATCAAGAAATTGAAACCACATACCATATGCTGTGAATGCAAAAGGTAGGCGGACAATATGCTTCAACTTCTGGCTGAAACTATAGTAACCCTATCCAAAGAGAAAAACTTAGGGTAAACAAATAGTCACAAAACCTCACATATCTAATTAGAAGGCAGCAAATGATTATAGGAATGCCACCTCCCCTTTCACTCCATAACATTGTTGCAGAAATGGAGACAGATTACCTGCAGACGTATTTTCTGCACTTGGTAGACCAGATACTGTTGAAAGATTCCTGAACCAATGAACCATTATATGAAATAGAATCAACATTTAGCAAGATCTTTGTATAGTAAACAAATGTCAGTTGTCTAATAGCACCAACACAGAAAAAAATGCATAATGGGGCCAATTTTGGAGGAGAAAGAGGGTTGGGAATTGGCAAATAAGCACAAGAAGCAAATGCAGAATTTAGAAATGTATTTTGGCAACGCAAAATGGTATTGCTAACATATATCACAGAAGTTACCAAGTGATTACCAAACAAGCACCGCAACGTCATCAAATTTACAGGCTTTACACACATATCTCTCAGCACAAAACTAATGCAGCATGGCATCCAAAGTATGTCCCCCTCCTCTGAATCCATCAAATATCAGGTTCATGTAGCGAAGTCAAAGAACATTTGCTTGATCTACTCTGTCATACTGTATAAGCAGATATTTTATATCTTAAAGTGGTTGGGTGATGAATGGTAATGAGATGATGTGGCCTTTGAGAATATTTTGATGACTTTTATTTTTTCTCCAAACAAACTTTTTCCCCTCTATATTTATTCATATCCATCCTTGCCCGACCCTAAAACTACTATTTATATGCAATCTTTTATTATTAACAAACGGATCAAATAGTGAACATAAGTACAAGGTTGAAGCCCTCTTGAGTATTTCTAGTGATTTTAATATTCTTCCAAACTCACATTTTTGTTGATCCACATTTTATATTTTATTCTCACTTTTGACTTAAAATTATTCTTTTATCTGACCGATGGTAGTAGTTAGAACAGTGCATTGTATAAACATTCAATTGATTAAGTGTGCACAAGTATAGACTAACATAAGTGAAATCAAAGTCTAAGCATGGTTATTGCAATTTTGAAGATTGGATAAAAAGTATTATTCTTGACATTCACGAAATAAAATTCCATTATACATCACACAAGTTTGAAAAATAAAAATCATATCTCATCATCTTTTATAGTTCTGTTGATTTAAGTTCTTCATTTTTTATTGTTTTTTTGGCCTTCTTTTGAAACAAATTGTCATACAAAAGGTATTAATAAGTAAATTTAATTGGTAACACATGGCTTAGAATCTAGTTTTTTGGAGAAAGGAAATTCAGATTAACCACTAACAACTTTCCATATCCCAATCAGGAAAGTACAGGATCAATCTATAGCACTTGTAATGTATAGTATCATCTTAAATTCAGCAAGAATGATCTCCCAACTATTGGGCTGTAGGCAGAAAATGCTTTGTGGCCAGTATATTTATAGTCAACCATAGCAACTGAGAGTGAGATACATCGATCTCTAGCTAAAATTTTCGAGGCCTAAACCAAGTCTTATTGGGAAAAAGACCCCACAAGTTGATTCAACTACGACTGTTGCCTGAAATGATGATAACAGCAATCAGACATTTCTCCCTAGATGGGTTTAGCTATATGAATTCTCTCATTTTCTTCTCATACGTTTATTATCTTGCAGATACTCAGGGTCCTTCCAAAAAAGTTTTCACCCATTACTTCTCAGGTCTTCTCCCTTTTGACCCACTCTCCTAGCACAAAGTCAAAGTTCCTACCAGAGTATTTCAAGGCCCTCATTTCACTTGCTCAATTTAATCCACACAAATTTTCTCCCATGTCATGAGAAAAGGGGACCTCTCCCACAATTCAATTCCTGTTTTATCATCTTTAATATGCACACATCAATGTTTCTCATTTCTGCTAGTCATCTTGTGTGTATTTTGGTACTTTGACTCTCCAAACTTTTCATCAAAAGGCATTATCACTATTACTATGGCTGCATACATTTTGCTCTAACACTTCTGTCGCATTCTGCATGCTAAAGGAATCAAATGTGTTGCTCCAGTTGACTCATAGGATATCCAACCTTTTTGTAGAAAGAAGCCACTGTACCGGAAGAGCTCATTCTTTGCTACTTCCTTTCCAATTCTCATGGTTCAAACATCTTTATTTACAAGAATTGCACTCTCCATCTTTGACCCATTTGGATTAGATTGTTTAGACTCCATATTTCCCCATGATAATTCCATCTTCCCATCACTCTTTCTCTATACTTATCCACAATCACCATACCATTCACAAAAGCATGTATCAGGAAAGATCATCTGTATATACCTGAATCTAGTCGCACAATTACATGGACAAAGAGGATAAATAACAGGAAATTCAGCATAAGTGCTAGAACCGCACAAAACCACAATAAATACTCTCTTTTCGCAAAGGGAAAGGATCAATGCAAGTACCTGTGACTATCATTAAGGCGACATTGCAACTGCAAAGCAAAGGCGGGATCAGCGCTTCTATAGATTTGAAGATCCACGGAGCTGCAACAGCCAAAACAGCATACCCGACCTAAAAAATAACAAACATTCAGCGACCAATTCGCAACAAAAACACCCGAACATCATCGCATTTCACAATTCTCGCTTAATCATACGCAATGTACTTGCCAACAAGAAACAGTACGCAATGCTGCCGTAAATCGGGGTGCGCTTCCGGTGACCGAACAAAGGCGCCTCGTGCAGTATATCCAGGAACCTGCAAGACCCAGAATCACCCACAACCACCCGAAATCGCGCATCAACACAAAATGCTTTCTTGGTAAAAAAAAAAAAAAAAAAAAAGAAGCTCCAGTCGAAACAATTCAAGCCGAAACTAGCCGATCGACCCTCAAGACTCCGAGTCCATCAAAGTCAATCCATCATCCGGAGCAACACACCGAAACCCAGAACACAAAATTCAAAATTTCAGTCCGCCGTCCACACTCACAGCGCGTTGTCTTCAGGGGACGTCGCCGCCACCGAGGCGTGCCTGTCCGTGGCCATCCTCGTCGACTAGATCCTCGCCACCCCCGTTCTCAGAGGGGCCGCGTCGACAATTTCCAGAACAAGAAGGAGAAGGAGAGCGCGGGCGCAGTGCAATTCATTCGCGCGGGTCGCGAATCGGCATCCTTCGAGCTGGCGAGAAGTTTCACGCGATGGGACTGCGAAAGCGAAAGCGAAAGCCTTTGCGATCTCTTCCTTCCTCCTTGCGCGACACTCAACAGAGAGAGAGAGAGAGAGAGTATTTCCTTTTTCTTGCCTTATTTATTTATTTGTTTTTATTTTTATTCTTTTTGAAACTCAAAACCTCTATACAGTTGGCAGCCAGCCAACGGCATAAACCCGAGATGACCTGAGGGGAGTTCACCTCCCCCGAACCATGGATGAGTCGCACAAGGGTCGGGAATTTGAATTTGCTCATTTTCGATAGAGAGATTGAGCACAGGAAGGGTTTTTTCTTGCCCATTTTTCTCCTGCCATTTCGGTACTTTTTCCGTGGCCTTTTCGAAGCTTTGAAAACCGGCCCAGTGAAGAACGATGCGTTCCGTCTTTGCAGGCCTTTTAACTTAACATCTAATCGGTCCTTCGTCAAGCCCACGATCCTGCTACCATCGCAGGCCGACTGCCGTCAAGAATTGTAGCGATCTCTCTCGCGATGCTGCAGCACGAGGCCGCCGCTCATCTCTGCCTTTTGTTTTCATGTGATGTAACGTTCATTCCGTTCTTGTAATTTCGATTTCTAGTTTGATGCGATTCCGATTCCGGGCTGCGTTTCAATTTCCGCACAAGAGCGACTTGCTTTTCTTGCACTTTTTTCCGTTTGCGGATGCACGGCCGAGGAGATCTGTGTGTTCGATTGTTTCTCTATATACTAAAGTTCGGATGCATAACCAAAATAAATATCTGAGCAAATTAGAGGATGCTCCAATTTAGAGTATTGTTAAAAGAGCATGACCCCTGTGGGCAGTTCATATGTTTCAGAGTAATTTCGACAAATTAAACATCAAAAAGTCAATCCTAATAACAAAATTTCATGCCTTAACCCATTTATCTATATGCGCAAATCAGAAGATTGAGTCCAAATTTGGAGTCCTATTTGCGCATTAGTAGGTAAGGATTCTTTAGGTTGAGAACTTAGAATGTTTAAGCGCTTATGAGTGTTAAAAGAGCCAATTTTTAACTAGAACAATATCACTTTGGCATCATGTAAGGCAAACAAGCACTAGAAGTTTAATAGCTAAATCCGAGAGATGTATGTGACAGCAGTATAACCATTCGATCTAACTTTGATTTATATCATTAGAAAGAGCTTGAAAATGTTGGTGAAAATAAGTTTGGACACCGAATTGATTGAGAAATTAGAAAATAGCATTTTGGTCATCTTCTCTTGTTGTCAATGCTCTCCAGATAAAGTTAATGAGAAAGGTTTTTCGGTGTTTATCAAGCCGGCAAGTGTCGCATGTTTCAATGATCAATTGCATCTAGCAATGATTGTAAAGCATGCACCTTCGATCCTTCGAGATGACATTAACATCTTTTGTTGACTCTTTTCCACGATCTTATTAGCTTTGCTAAATAGATATTAAACTTGCAAATTAACATTAGACATCAATTCAATAGAAACCATTTAGAAAAAGCAAAATCGTCAAACAAGCATAAAGCCTTTAGGTCAAGTGGTATAGCTGGGATCAAGTGTCCAAACGGGTTGGATCGTAGAAAGGAATCGAATCGGATTGGATTTCAAAGCAAATAATGCTGCTCACATGCTGACAAGATGATGACACGGCTCTTCTTCCTATGTATAGATTCTCGGACCCAACCCTCCTCTGATCTGTCAGATCGAAAATTCGCCCAAAAATTGATTGACGTTGACCGTTGACGCAATCATACGAGACCCCAGCTGGCAATTTTCGTCCTGCATTTCAGATTTACGTTGCCTAACAATTTGCGGAAAAGCAAACCGCCCAATTTTCTTTTGTTCAAATTAAGAATGTGATTTTATTGCGCGTGCAAAGAAAGCCGCCCAGGAGATCAAACCGGTTAGGGTTTTCTCTTTGGTGGTTGAGCTGAAAACAGTCTCGATGACGTACCATGGAAAGTATTGTGGTCTTACTAGAGGTTGTTGCATTGATTATGAGCAAATGGATCGAGAGATTAGGTAGCCTTTTTTGTTTGAAAATCACCACGAATTAAGTTGCTACTAGATTCTAGACCTTGTCGATGCACAGGACCGATTTGGTTTTACTCATCAATACTTTTTGTCTTAGAATTTATTGGAAAAGAAGAAACAAATGACTCACAAAGTACAAAAGAGATTAAGATAATAGGGTTATAGAGAATCGCGAGATGTAGAAAAGTCACTATAAATATGAATTGTATATTATACTTGTGTGAGATATACAGTGGAATTTTGTATTGTCAATGTTGAGATTAATGAATTGCAATAACCATGTCGACATTTGAATTCACTTGTATTAATCAATAGTTATGCACGCTTAATCGGTTGGATTTTCTATTTATGATTCCCTTTCATAAGTGCTACCATAAGGTTAGAAGGAAAACTAAGGATAAATTAGAACTGAGAATGGAAAAAAATAAAAAATAAAGTGTGAATTTTGAGAAAAGTAAACATCAATTTGAAATTCTCCAGCACCCTCATTATCCCTTTTCTTTTTTTGGTAATCCAGGGAACCCTGCACATCCAGGGAACTCCCACATGCGGCCGGCAGGAGATAAACACACATGCCACCGAAAGTAAGTCGTTAAGAGTCTCAAGCTAGCCTTCCTACAACTTGCGTTGCAGAGTTTTCGAACACTAGACCTCCTCGATGGAAGTCTAGCGCCTACCCAACCGAACCACCGCTACAGTGGTGCACCCTTGTTATCCCTTTGCTATTTATTTTTTTTTTTTTTTGTAATTTTTATTGATTTGATTTCATTTGCAAAATTAGAATCTATAGATATGTGAGTTCGAAAGATAATTAACATCATTAGAATTCCTCTAGAAAACATCATCAATAGTCATTTTCACTATTCCATCCATTTATTTAGAAATTAATAATGCATACAAATTGTAGTTTTAGGGTTAGGTACAAAGAAAAAAAGAATATAGATTAATAAAAGTCATTGAAAAGCTTTTAAAGGGCCACATAAATCCGATTACTATTCCTTGTCCAGTCGCTTTAATATAAAAATTATATGTCTGGAATAGAAAATAAAAGTCATTGAAAAGCTTTTAAGGGACCACATAAATCCGATTACTATTCATTGTCCAATTGCTTTAATATAAACATTGCATGGAAGTAGGTAAGAGCTCTAATCAAGACTGTACAAATTTTTTAATGACATTAGTAGCATTTCTCTTATGATTAATTAAGACTTATATGTTGCAACTTAAAAGATGAAAGCGCTTGTAAAAAAAAAAAAAAGATCTTAACGATTTGCAGTAGCACTAACTACAAAAAGCAATTTAATGATAAGTGAGATTAATCAAACTAAAGCATGCGATTAGAGCAACACCAAATATCGAAATAACGTGATCTTTTGGAACAAAGTTTTAGCTCTTCAAGGTAGCAAAATGAACTGCATCTTTCTACGTTTCTTTTCTATAGATTGTGGTCATAGTTGGTGAAATTCCATGGAGAGGGTAAGGTAGTTGTGGATGGATTGATTTGTTCATCCTAACTTGACCATGTTAGAGAACGACATGCATGACAATAACATAAAGCAAGAAAAGACATCCTAAAATGGAATATCTTGACGAGATTCCAACTGGGAAAATTGGGAATTCGGGAAGCAAATTAGTGGGTAGGAAGAAAATAGCCCCGATTGATGCAAAAAAAAAAATAATAATAAGAATAAGAATAGAAAACATAGATTAAGATATAATTAATTTCATGCCCTAATTAAGTTATAAATTAATATTTTTTTGATAATCCAAGTCATGGGTATAGAGACCTAGCTATTCAGAAGCTCATGAAACACTTTGCGAATCCAATAAATCTGTTAAGTTCGAATCATTGGTTTAAGCAACCTCGTGATTAGTAGGATGGGAACTAAAAATCGCCTAATAACTTAATCACTCACATCAATATTGAGGCGTTCCAATTGGTTTATAATTGCAAAATTTTGTAGATGAAACTGCGCTCTTAACCATATTCATGTTACGTGTGCCCACGAAAGATTTTTGTTTTGTTTGATGGTCAAATTAAGAAGATGTAGCTAGAAAGATGCATCCTGAGCATCTAGAAAGTTGGGTCTTCCATGAAGAGACTGAAAAGAGGAAAATGACAAGTCGGAATTTGAGTCTTTTCTTTTCGTTTCCACTTTTCACCTAAAATTACAGAAGAACCTGGTATCTAAATTTTTTTTTTTTTTTGGTGCCGCTCCTAGGTAGAAGTAACTCTTCAATTTGTATATACTATCAAATGAGCACAAGCATTGAGTGTGGTCAAAAAAATGGGATTTAAAAATTAAGCAAAGCATTTTCTTATAACATATTTGAATCATCAAATGAGGGAAATTATTAAGAAAATACACAACGTAAAAAAAAAGTGTGTCAATAAGTGTAGAAAAAGAAGAATGTTGCAAGATCTAACATCCTTTTAAGGAAGGTTGTTGCACGGTAGAAAATCACAAAATTTTGATACTAAAACGTTTTGAGAGACAATTATGAATTTATGCCTTTGTCCATGCATATAATGTGTGTAATATGAATCATTAAGGATATTCTAGGGAAGAAAAAAATAACTGAGATTTTCAAAAACGGAAGATTCTCCTTACCTTATCTAAAGTACAAAAATTCATATCTATTCAAATTCATAAGTGCTATGTGCATATAAATTGCTCAATAAAAATTGTCACACAAAATTATGGAGGATAGTCTGTAATTGTTCTTGCCTGGATAATTTGATATTGACATCATAATCTAGTTTGAACTTGGATGGAGCTATTTTCACATCTTTTTTTGGCTAAAAGACAGCATTTTTCAGTTAACCGATCGAATCATCCTCTAAATGCTAATTAATTTGAGTACCTCTCTCTCTCTCTCTCTCTCTCTCTCTCTCTCTCTCTCTCTCTCTTCAATAGAATAAAAAAAATCATTTTATTTAAAATTCAAAAGGAAAATCTCTAAAGTAAACTAAAATATTACTTGATTCAATTCGAGTAATATGTAATTGCTTGATTATGAAAAATTACTTGGAGAAGATATTGATGGTCTGATATTTTGAAAACATCTCGAAAATATGATGGTGTATTAGATGACATAATATTTTTTGGAACACAATTGATATATTCACACGTCATGTTCCCAATTCAACTTGGCATGCTATTGTTCAACCACTTAGCATGCTATTGTTTAATGTGGTTGAGGCCCCCCCAAACTTCCCCTCCGCCCTCCCCCAAAAGATCTCAGCCACGAATCTTTTTCTTCCTTGTCGAGTGAGACACAGGAAGATCTCTTGCCTTTTAAGGACATGCCTAAGTCCAAAGAATTCAATTGATATCTACACACATCATGTTCCCAATCCCATCATACCCATGTGGTCGGCATTGAGGCGCAATGCAAGAGATGCACCCAGGGTCGACACAATTCGTGGCAATAGCGTCGGGGTGCTTGTGTTAGCAATTCGAGGATGAAATTGTTATTATTATTATTTTAGGGGATTTTTAATGGCCGAGAAGGCCTCCCGTGCACATATTGGTCGCAAGCTAATGCCTTCTCCACATGATAAACTCGGCAGGCTAAAATCAGTTTTTATGTAAAAATGACTCATACGTCTCACTCGAAGAATAAAACATCCAAGCACGCTGTTCCGGTTCATCAGGCTCCTCACGAGCTAATCCTAAGCCAAGAAAATGTTATGTTCCACTACACATATCCAATTATATATGTGTGGATCATTACCATTTCTAATTTCCGGTTTGTTGATGTTTTTCTTTCCAATCATTATTTGGTCCATTCGTTTTGCGGAAAATGGTCATTTCCGAAAAATATTTTCTCGTAAGTCATTTTCCAGGAAAATAATAATATTTTCTCAGTATTCGGTTAAAGCTTGAAAATATTTCGGAAAATATTTTTCAATGTTCGGTAAGGAAAATATTTTTCACTCCTCGATTGGAGAGCGCGAGCGTCGAGCTCAAGGCTTGCCAGATCGACAAACACGAGCTTGAGGTTCGACGATAACAACCAACGACTAGTCAAGAAAAAGAAGATGGAAACTAAAGAAAGGAAAAAGAAAAAAAAAAGGAAAGGAAATTAGAAATAATTCGAATAAAAAATAAAAAATAAAAAAAAATCATTTGAATAAAAAAAGAAAAAATAAGAAAAAAAGGAAGGAGAAAGTGAGGATTTGTAGAAAGGTGTGAGATAAAGAGGTCAAGTGAGAAAAATGTTTTCCACTTAACATCTTCCCTCTAATTTAGAAGAATTTTTTTCTTTTCATTGAAAATATTTTTCAAAAAAATTTATTTTCCGCAAAATGAACGCCGAATTTTCATGGAAATTATTTTCCACGAAAGCGGAGCCTTACTGCCAAAAAAAATTTATCATCTGACCCTACAACTTTTGTCCTTTTCCTCTCCTTTTCCACTTGTCGTTTCCGCCGGCGAGACAGGACTGGACCTCAAGGAGGTCCCCCGTGGGGACTGGGGGAAGTCGGGAACGAGGCTAACACCTTCCCCACGAAAAGACGAAACTGCCCCTTGACTTTCCAAACGTTGACACGGACGTCGTGGGGAACGCCGGTCCGCCTCACCTACTCCCGCGCGGACCAAAACGCCCCTCCTCGTCCAATTGGAAAAGGAAAAAAACACATGTAAGCCAACCCGGTCCCACTCGATATACGTATGGTCAACCGTATACAGTATCTGGCGTGAGATTTTCCACGCATCGGAGGGTGGCGGATGATTTGATTCAGTCAACATTTTTTTTTTTTTTGGCGATCCGGGTATTGGAGACATGCAAAATGTGATACCAATACCATGTACTCAGCTCATGGATTGTTCTTCTTTTACATTATTTAATTGAACTTCTAGAAGCTAAGGTAGCCGCGGAGCAGACGTACCAAATTTGGAGGAAAATTAAACTGATGTGACCAACCTAAATTATAATTAATCATTGTGTATCGTCATCAAAAGACAAGGATAGATTTTAGAAAAGTATTATTATTATTTTTATTTTTTTGGGTTATGTCCATGTCCATGTTCATGATTATCATTGTTTATCGCTATTGGCTAAGAGCCTTTGCCTCCAAGGACGGTTTGCACAAACTCTAATTTAATTGGATTTCAATGAGACGAGGGAAACTAAGTTGTTGACTTGAATTGTTGTTGGTGAGAGCCTTAAACTGCATAATTCTTGCCTTCAAGTGATGTATATGTGTCCAAGGATGAACAATTATGGCCAATTTAATATGAGAACCGATCGATCATCTTTCAAGCAAAAGATTTGAGAATTCAGTTCAATTCACGATTCGTGGCCTTGAACCTATTTTGAAGTCGTTTCGAGGTTGATTCTTTGGTAAAACCAGTTTAAAAAAAAAAAAAAAAAAAAGATAATGAGATTTAGCATTCCAACATAACCAAATCATTATGACGTAAAAATAAAACAAAAAAAAGTAAACCAGTCCCTGGATGGCCCAGAACACCAATTGGTTTGGTCCTAGGATCGACGGTTTGGTTCTTGATTTCAAAAATTAAGAACCAACTCCAATAGCGTGTAGAACGTGTTCATTTTAAAAATGATCATTTCTAAATATGTCTACCTCTTACAACCTACATTTATTTATGAAAGTGACTTGTTGGATTTAATCATGCTAAAGTCATGGACTAGAAGCAACAAAAAACTATGCAAACCCCACACAAGTTCGACACCTTCTAATATTTTCCACCTAATAAAAAGCTGATGAAGTCAAGAAGTTCTGTGCCGTCTCTAGCAAGTTTCAGGGACTAGTCTTCAATGTGCCACCGGTGCCCTTTGCTCCCAAGAAATTCTACTACCAAGAAATCCTAGTCTTGAATGTGCCACCGGTCCCCTAGGTTCCCAAGAAACAGTAGTACCGAGCCTTTGATCCAAATTCTGTAGATACTCCACCCAAAGTCAAGGGAGGGCAGCACTGTCTTTTGCCTCTTGAACCACCTATGTGGACTTATCACCCATCCCTCTTTTCATATATCAATAAACTATAGCCCCGACATATGCATTGCAGTGGAAGAATTCCATGTTGTGTGTAGAACATCGAGACTACAAATATAAAACCCCATTCATTTTGCCCAAACCAAGTCGTAACCTTCCCTTCTCCTTCTCCTTCTCCTTCTCCTTCTTCAACTTTATGTCTGCAATTGGACTGGAGAGCAGGTGACGATTTGAAAATCATTAGCCCACAATTTGTCTCTGCCTTCGAAGAGTCCCACCAACCATCTTGCGATCTGCAACACCCAGATCTCTTGTATTCTTTGTCAGTTTTCCCATTTCTTGACAAGAAAGATTAGGATGATTGCTTAGTGTTTGCATCCAAGAAGTGCAAGTTTTGAAGTTCCTGGATCAGTTCAATCAGAAGCTTTTCTGCAAATGGCTGTGAAGAAGATCTCATGGAAGCGTATGGTCCTGAGCTGTTACAAAACACAGGAAGAAACCGAGAAGTGCAAGCCCAAGAAGGAGGTGACAAAGCAGAGCTCATTCCAGAGGCTCTATCTAATGGATTTGAGCAACCCCAGTTCGACGACACTCTCGGAGGACCTCTCGATATCACTCGCCGGATCGAACCTCCATGTGTTCGCCCTCCAGGAGCTGAAGCTGATAACGCAGAGTTTCTCGTCGAGCAACTTCCTCGGGGAAGGCGGGTTTGGGCCCGTACACAAGGGATTCATCGACGAGAAGCTGCGGCCCGGGCTGAAGGCCCAGCCCGTGGCCGTCAAGCTCTTGGATTTGGAAGGGATGCAGGGTCATAGGGAGTGGCTGGTATGTCCAAAGACCTTTCCGTCATCCTGACCACACCGAAGGTCTTTTCCTTACAAATGACGTAATTTTTAATCATTTTGATTCCTTCTTATCCACAGACAGAAGTGATCCTTCTTGGGCAATTGAGGCATCCTCATCTGGTGAAGCTGATTGGTTACTGTTGTGAAGATGAACATAGACTTCTGGTCTATGAATACATGCCTCGAGGGAGCTTAGAAAACCAATTATTCAGAAGTACGTATTTGATCAATTCAGAGTCCAATAATATTCTCTCACTTGTGGTTTTCAAGGAAACTAATGCATTGGCATCGGTCTTCAGGGTATTCGGCAACTTTACCGTGGTCCGCGAGAATGAAAATAGCGCTCGGTGCAGCAAAGGGTCTGGCGTTCCTGCACGAAGCAGAGAATCCGGTCATTTATAGAGATTTCAAGGCATCAAACATATTGTTAGACTCTGTGAGCATCCATTCAATGTCCTATTTGCCTTCCCATCCCCAACTTGTGTTTTCACCGGAATTGAATGATATTGTCGCTTTGTTTCTTATTGATTTTTGCAAACTTTATGCAGGATTACACGGCAAAGCTCTCAGATTTTGGGCTTGCAAAAGATGGTCCAGCAGGTGATGACACACATGTCTCAACCAGAGTGATGGGGACACACGGCTATGCTGCCCCTGAATACATCATGACTGGTAATTTTCTTTCTCTAAGATTACCCAGAAAGAAGTTCAATTCTTTTTTCCCATAGAACACATTGTTTTTACTAAGTAAAGCCAAATTCACCGTCAAGCAAGTAGCTCATTCATAATAGGGCGACACTATCTTTCATTAGATCATACTTCGAATCATATAGTGAGCAAACTTTTAATGAATTTACGTCTTGAACATTTGCTCCCTCATATGGAGAGAGCTCATATTTTTCAGCATGTCAATAGGGTTGCAATGAAGAGTTTGCACGCCTGTAGACTAAGTAGTTTGGTTCAAACCAAATATTTCCTAACCCTTATGTTCACGTTTCAAAACAGTTAGTTGCTTTGATCCCCCTCCTACCCTTTAAAGTATATAAAAAAAAAAATGATAAATGCATTACATCATTATAAGCATCATATGTTCCGTCACTAAAGTCAAATGTGTGTTCATTTGCCTTTTAGGCCATTTGACAGCGATGAGCGACGTTTATAGCTTCGGTGTAGTACTCCTAGAACTCCTGACCGGAAGGAAATCCGTGGACAAGAGCCGCCCTCACCGGGAGCAAAACCTTGCTGAGTGGGCCCGGCCCATGCTGAATGACTCCAAGAAGCTCTCACGATTGATGGACCCGAGGCTCGAGGGGCAATACTCCGAGAGCGGGGCACGGAAGGCGGCCGCGCTGGCCTACCAGTGCCTGAGCCACAGGCCCAAGATGAGGCCAACCATGAGCACAGTGGTCAAGACCTTGGAGCCACTCAAGGACTTTGATGACCTCCCAATTGGTCCATTTGTCTACACAGTTCCCATGGAGATTGATTCATTGCAGAAAGAAGGAAAACGGAAGGAAGTGAAGAAGAGGAATGGGCATCGTCACCATAACCATCAACTTCACCAGGGCCATAGACACAATCACCGTCACCATCACCAAGATGTCAGGCCTCCAGCAAAGTCTCCAAGTCACTCTGATCCTGCTCTTAGACACAACAACCACACGAATGGATTGAATTCTCCCTTGAGAAGCTATTGAAGCCTAATGCAAATAAGATTGGGAATAGATTTGCCAAATAGTGTGCAACACAGTATAGGGTCAAGTGCAAGGTTTAACTCTCGCAAGTTAGTTTCAAGGAGGCTGTTTTTGTCCTTTTCTTTTGTCTTTTGGATAGTTGACGAATGTCTGCGGAACACTATTATATTTTGAAATTGTAAAAAGTGCTTTTTTTTTATTGCACATAATCTTGTTCTCTTTAAGCGTCACCCTTTAATCAAAATCCTTTTTTTCCTATGATTTTGGCAATGAAGGGGGGTATATAACCCAATCAACTTATGTGTCCATAGAAAATGCCATTTGAATTTCATGTAATCATTGAACCCATAACTTAATTTAAATGAAACAAAAGACTTGTTCAAAGTTAACCACCGACTTCATGAATTGACTCCTTTAAAAAAATGAAAACGCTCAGTATTGTCAAAAAAACAGCTAAGCAATTTGAACACATGTGAGATATTTTCCAAGAGACAAACTGCCTCCTCCCTTCTCTGAAAATATATTATTATTATAATCTCGATCTTGATCTTGATTGAATAATTGTTTTTTTTTTTTAAAGTGATTTGGGGACCATCTTCCTCGGAAAATAATAACAATTACTTAATGTTAAGAAAAGATTCTTGATCGTACTATTCCCGAAGAATTTACACGTCCGTGCTGAGGTCATCATTTAAGGAGCAAGATGATTACAAAGAAAAAATATGCTGAAGAAAGCAGTCTAAAAGTCAAATCTGAAAACTGGAGGAATCTCGGCCATGCGTGTCCCTCGGCATAGGCCAATAATTCGAGGGCCTTTTTGGGTTCTCAATCGAGATTGTTTTGTCGTGGTGCAGAAAAATGAGCGATCCCAAACATGAATCATTATGAGAAGATTGAACGTGCAAATTCAGCTAAAAAGCACTAATTGGTTGAGGGGATAGATGTGATGGCTGAATTAGGCTACATGTTTTATTTCAATTTATCGAAAGCAAATATAATGATGTGACTCACTTTCTATGCCTCCTTTTCGTCCAAAACCATGAGATACATGCAGAAAAAAAATGTTTGTGCTCGATTGAAAGCATGATGTTGGTGTTGAAATTAAGCAATCGAGAACTTTGAGTTAAAGGAAGATTAATAAGATAATCAAGTATGAGCAAATTAGCAACAAAATAGAGCTTTGCTCAAAGATGTTAAACGAAATATGATTGAAAGAATGTATAGTAAGACATCATATTATCGCTAGCAAACTAACCAGGTTGAAAAATTGATGAGCTGAACATTAGTAGACATGGCTTATAAAATGTTCTATAATGCCAATATAATTAGAAAATTCCTAACACATGCACCTAGTACAACAAGCTATCAAATGAATAAATCAATTAATGTATGATCATCTACCAGATTAAACCCACTCCATCAAATTTTCACAATCACTTGTGAAATCATGTCCATACACCGAAAAGGGACACGAAAAGTAGCAGGTAATCATGCACTATGATCAATATAGTGTACCTCATGAGGAATGATTTAAGCTTAGTCAGGCCAATAACATTTTCCCTCGTTTCCCTCGTGAGGCAATTTCCAAGTCTAGTCAATTTTGGAAATCGCAATACATCTCTTATCCACACATTCATAAGTGTACTTTCTCTCAAGAACCAACTTCTCTTTCATTAATTCATGAGTTCTGTTCCACCTAACAACGTAAGGAAGGAGTGGACTACCATTAAATCCGCCTTGAAGTTTGTCGTGATCGCCGTCTTGGTGTTCACGGCTTCCATGGTCGATGGTGCCGAGGTGATGCCGATGTGACGCGCGGGCGATGGCTATCGCGGTTGCCGTGCGCGGAAGGATGTCCTTGGATATAAAGTGGGAGTTCATACAATTCGAGGGTTACAGCTTAGGGTACTGCTTTATGAGGCTTTCTCTATGTGCTCTTTATATATCTGTCAAATGGTTTACGAGCATGGACCTGTGTGCTTTCTACAATCATCTGCTAGTGTATATACTGCGAATTAACACCTTTGTGGAATTAACACATTTGTACGGGTTCCAATAATTTTCTGCAATTCGGATCAAAACAGGGCATAAATCCAGATTGCAACGGGTTCAGGAAATGGCATTTTGGACACCTAATTAAACTCCAAAAATCATGGAAAAATTCCACATTATTTTTGAAGATGTGATCTAAAAATTTTATGAAGGACACCAGTTCAAATTTTTTATTAAAAAAAAAATCCTGTAAAAAATGAAATCCGAGTAAAGGTTTGGAAACGGCTTATAAAAATAATTTCGAATTTGCATTATTTTTTAAATAGTTTGCACATATAAAGTTTGAAAAATCTGAATTTAAAGCATATCGTAAAACAAGGCATAATGCACAACTTTCGTGAAGAAAGTCTTATCAAATTTGTACTACAAAGACCTGCACAAAATTAGAAAATTTCAGTCCACGGTAAATTGACCCGAGAATTGTCATAAACTCAGATTCATCCATGACTCGTGTCAATTAAGCTCAAAACAATGCACACTTCAATATCCAGCATTCCAACGATATATTAATATACTCAATGTACTGACATATTAACGTTACTCAACGTTACTCACAACACGTATTTTCCGAAACCGTCGATGAACACAATTAAGCATGAAAACAACCGAGGTGACTACAACTCAAGGAAATCGACCTTGACGTACAAACGATAACTTATGTAGCGTAAACGAACAGTAATTCACTTGCCTCAGGTCTGAGTCGAGTCCCGGTTGCAGCTATTTTCAAGCGGTTCGAGTTGTGTGAAGGCAATGACCGGACGACAAGGTGGCACGAGCGGTCGTTGGACGAGGACGCGTCGCCGGTGAGGTTGATTGTCGGGAATGTGGTGTCGTGCGCGAGATGAGAAAAACACCGAGAGAGAGTGTGAGGATCGGCGATGAGGTAGGAAATGTAGGAAGGAGAGGGAAATACCGCTGCTATTTTTGTTTCCTGGTCTCCCCATGCTTCCACCGTTTGACTTGTATACTTGGCAGCCAAAAGGGAGGAACGTGGGGCCTGGTGGCATTGCTGATCAGCTCCTCTTGCAATCACGTTTGTTGACTTAGAATAGAAGTTTTTGCCAGCTGGTGACATGTCGCCCATTTTAGAGAAACGGTGGGAGTGAGGGAATGGCACGGTGCTTCGTTCTTCGCGTTTCTTCTTCCACCGATAGCTGTTGTCGTCCATGAGGAAGGACACCTGGAGAGAGAAAGCGGTGCGGACAGCTGGGTGGCATCACGGTGGCGTCACGCTGAGGGCTAGTGGCTGGACGCGTGGTGACGTGGAGTCACAGGTGATGCGGTAGCGTCGTGGGTGAGGTTGAGGTGGCGAAATCAACGATGGCTCAGGTGATGTGTCAGAGCTATGCTAACTTGGCAAAGCGAGGTGGCTCGACTGAGGTGTCACGGTTGGTGGTGGGAAGGCACAGTTGGCAAGACACGGCAGTGATGCAAATGACATCATCCAGTGACGAGTTTGGTGTTGCGGTGATAACTACTAATCGCTTGAGGATTACAATTCCGTCGGAGTGAAAATCCAGATGTCACACGGATTCGCCTAGATCTAGGTGAGGCTAGCCTCACCATGACCTTGAGGGGGCACAGGCGAAGGTACAAGAATTATGAAATCACATACTCTAAAGTTTCTAAATATTGACGTAATTGTAGAGGATAGTGAGAGTGCTAGTATAAACACCTAGAGGGGGGTAAATAAGTGTTTAAACTAAACCTTGACAAATATATGCAGAATAAAATAAACTTTGAGCAAAATAAAAGAGTTAAGGAAAAGAATAATAACACAAGGTTTATAGTGGTTCGGTTTAATCCAAGCCTACGTCCACTCTTGGCTGGATTCCACTATGCAATCAACAAGAGATTACAACTTTGAGTGCAAACACTTAGTAGATCACACTATCTCACTAAGTCACTCATTTGGTATTTCTTTCACGATCATAAACGTTTAAGCTCTCCAAAGACAAGTGTATGATCGAAGGTCGCTCAAACTTTGGAATTATAAATTCTACGCTCTATCTCTTACTTACTCATCGGTCCATGATCTCCTTAAATACTCCTCCACTTCCAAACTACCTGTTGGACAGTATCCCAGAGAATCGTCTTCCAATATACCCATTGGACAGCTCTGTATCTAGAAGATTTGGTAGTCATTGAGTGACAAAGGTAGAATCCCAAATTGATTCTGATCGCCCATATAAACGAAATCTTAGTTTCCATAAGTAAAGCTTCTTCGTATAGAAAATTCTTGTCTTCAAGATCCAATCGCCAATCAAATAGATTGAGTCAATTAAATCAATTTTGATGTGGAATCTAAACCAGATCACTAGCCATTGTATGATTGGGCTTGAGTTACGATTCATCGAATCTGGATGTAAAGTTTGAGAGTAATAAACTTTACAATCTAAGTCTGAGTGCGATATACTTTACAATCGAGTATGAACATATTCTCCTTCAAAGCATAGAGTTTGTCTTCTGGTTGGCTTCAAAGATAGAGTCTGCTTTTCGATTCTTCCAAGAATAGACTTTGATAATATCTTTAACACATTCTATCATCTGCATAGTCTATTACTCAACCATCAAGCATATTAGTAGCCTTTGATTTATTTTGTCATCTTCAAAACATCATAAGGGATTTCCTTAACAGATAGTTCCTCTCAAACTATTAAAGATAATAGTATGATAAAGGTTAGTATGTTTTTGTCTTTACCTATACTGATAATTATGGAATCTCCTGTACTATAAACTAAACTTATTAAGGTTCAAGATACTATTCTTAATATAGTTTATAATGAAATCTCTTAAACCTCTCAAGTGTAAAATGAAGTTGTTGCAGCTTTATTAAGAAGATTTGTTAGGGAAAGACGATCAGTTATATTATCATACTATATAATCTATTTGTGAGAACATGGTTACAATATCTACTACATGGTTGTTTTAGCAACTTATATAAATGTCGTTTCTTGTTCTCAATTAAGTATGTGATTAGATGCCATAAAATGCGATATACAATCTATGAAACATCACAGTGTTTGGAAACTAACTTGCCTAAAGATCATAAGTTCATTAATTGCAAATTGGCTTACAAAACTAAAAGAATTTCAAAGAAAGAATGTGGAATTTAAAGCCAAATTGGTAACTAAAGTTTTCACTCTGAAAAATAGGTGGATTGTTTATAGTAAAGAAATAATTATTTCTTTAAATATTTTTTTCAGAGTGAACATGACATTAATAATTTATTTTGGTATAAAGTTACGCTAAATAGATACGAAATCTATATTGTGCAATTGGAGAATTTTTGCAACAAATGTTTCAAGTAAACTTGTGTGTAGACTGAAAAATATTATTTATAGTCTTAAGCAAGTTTCCAAACAATATTATTAAAATTTCATAGTGTTGTTATTTTGTCAATTGGGAACAAAGTAATTTAATATACTGCAAGGTCAGTGAGAGGAAATTTATTTTTTTCTCATACTTTATGTACATAATATTTTGCTTAAAAGCTGTGATCTTGAGACATCTTATATCAGTTTATCTTTGAAGTCTGTAAGCGAAATTAATTGTTTTTGTCATATTATATTAGATTTTCTCAGAGGACATTTGCTGATTGTTTATTGGAAATATTCAATATACATTATTGTAAGCCAGAAATTGCTCATGTTGTTAAGGGTGATGGACTAAATCTATCACATTATCCTTATTTAGATATTGAGAAAATCTAATTAAATGATATACCTTGTGTCAGTGCACTTAAAAGTATAATGTATGCTCGAATTTGCACTAGACTAAATGTTGTCTTTGTGACAGGACTTCTAGGCAAATATCGATTAAATCTAGGACATGATCACCGGGTTGCTGTCAAGAAGGTTTTAAGGTACTTAAAGAAAACAAGAGATTATATGATAATTTACAGATATGTTCAATTCTTGCAGTTAGTAGGGTATTTAGATGTAAACTTTGCTGGCTGTTCTGATGACATGCAATCAATAACGGAATACATATTTATGTTAGCAGTAAGTGCAGTAAATAAAGTTCTATGTCATCTTCTACTATGTAAGCAGTGTTAGTAACATTCTTTTAGGCTCCAGAACCTCATGAAGAAGTTAATCGTTTTAACTTTATGAATAGACCCATACGGTTATATTGAAATAACAAATTTGTAATATTATTTATTTACTACAAAGGTCTCGAGGGTTCTAAATATATGGTAGTCAAAATTTTTGACCAAAAGCAAACGATACAGAAATGTGACGTTTTAATATAATATATTATCACATCATTATCCACTAACTAAAAGCCAATGTCCATGTATATTTGAACGACATGTCGTTAGTATGGGCCTAGGAGCATCATGAGATGCTGTTGTTTAGTGGGAGCTATTTTGGCTTTACTCTGATAAAGGTTTCATCTGTGTTCGTTACAATTTGTAACAGTTTGATATGTATCAACTTTTGCATTCAATAAAATATTTTTGAATGCGTTGTTATTATGTTGAATACATATTGATAAAGTCTTAAGGGATTGTATAAATCTTGAGTGAAGGCTAGGGGCATCTGGGCATCCGGTTATTAGCCTTATGCGTATGTCTTGTGATACATAAAGAAATGTTAACTATAAGGACAAGACATATGTGGGTTCATTGGAACCATAAAGTATTCTCTAGTGGCACGAGTTTTTGTAACACCTAAGGTAAGAGAATGGTGACTAACAAATGGGATCTCTTTATGAGAGTTGTTATCCATTTGACATAATACCATATTGAATCCATATCAATAAAGTTGAGAACATTCGTGACCATGGAAGGTTCTGTGTGTATACATGCAGTTACCGCCATGATTCGGTGTTTAAGACTTTATGGGATAGGATTAACTATTAAGAATTATCTCTGGACCAAATGTGCGCACATACGATACGATTTCAATTAATATAGTACAAATGGGAGAATGTAAGAATTTTCCTAATGTGGATTAAATTAATTGATATTGTAATTTACTGTTTTTACGGTTACCGTAAAACAGGGTTGGTCTAAGGTGAGATAGAAGGTTTCTTAATTAGTCTAATATGGGCTGGCTAATGTGGGTCGAGTTGAGCTTGGCCCGTAATGAGGGAGACTGACTGGAAACTTTATAAATAGTGCTCAAGTCTCTCCTCTAACCCTAATTCTCACATGTATCCTCACCTAAGGGGCGTTTACCTAATGCTACACGTGAGGGGGCCGCCTCATTGAACCAGTGATACGGAGGGCAATAGAGGAGAAGGACTTGCGCGTGGAACATTGTGTTTCAGCTTCCGCTTCAAGAACAATGGATCCAAAAACAGGTGTGTTAATCTTTCTACTTTATTATGCATGTTCTTGTTCTAGTTATGGAGATCTTGGGGTTACGCAGTTTGCATCCAACAGCCTTGCCCACAGCTAGCGAGGCTATGGCTACCTTTACCCTAACCCCTGGCCTTAGCCAGATTTGGGTGAAGCCCCTCACCCATGGCCCCCAAGCCAAGCTCGCTGCCACTGTGGGAAAAAGAAGCAAAGAAGAAGAAAAGAAAAAAATTAATAAAAATTAAAAAACATGTCGGAAGTTTAGATGATAGAAAGCAGCAAATGGTTTGGAGAATTTGCAACTCTTACGATATCATTCATGTGTATAATTACATCACTATTTATAATACAAGAGGTCTAAATCTACAAGGAAAGAGAATATACAATGAATCAAATAAAAGAATATTCCCCTGCAATCGAGATCAATTAAGATCACTATCTATCAGTAATAGTACCTTCACCACTCCCCTTCAAGCTTGGCGGTATATACACATCATGGACACCAAGCTTGCTTAATAAATACGAATGTTGCCTTTGACATAAAGGCTTGTAAAAATGTCCGCTGGCTACTCTACTGTTCTTATTCCTCTTTTTCTGATCACCCACTTGGAATCTTGTCTCGAATGAAATAATAATTAACTTCTATGTGCTTCGTCCTCTCATGGAAACTGGGTTCATTGTGAGTTTAAGCACAGCATCATTATCATAGAATAAGATAATGGACTCATTCACCTATACCCCGAGATCTTGGAGAAGGCCTCTTATCCAAACTACCTCACAGCTAGTTTTTGCCATGCTCGATATTCTGCCTCGGCGGATGATAAGGAAACAACCGATTATTTCTTCATCTTCAATGAAATAAAGAATCTCCTAGTTTTATACAGAAACCTGTAATAGATTTTCTACTCATATGACAAGTAGTATAATCAATGTCACAATATGCTGACATCTCCATGTTGTTGTCTCGAGATAATAATGTTCCCAAACTCGAACACCCTTTCAAGTATTTTATAAACTTTAATGTTGCATTCATGTGAGAGTATTTTGGAGCATGCATGAATTGACTGAGAATATGTACCACGGAGCAAATGTCGAGTCTGATCATGGTCAAATAGATGAGTTTTCCAACTAGTTTTGGTTAAGCAAAAGGGTCCTCAAGCAAAGGATCCTTATTTACGAATAACAATCCTTTATCATATTCAACTATTGTCTCGATTGGAATAGCATTTGGCTTAGATCTCGACAATCTTGCTTTTGATATAATTTTTAAGATAAATTTGCGTTGGCCGAGAAAAATGCCCTTATTTGACCATGCAATTTATATCTCGAGGAAGTATTTGGGAGGCCACAAATCTTTAATGTGATATATAAAATGCAGGTACTTCTTAAATCTATCAATGGCAGATGTGTCATTTCCCATAATGAGTATGTCATCCACATATATGAGTAAGTTGATTGATGATGTATTGACGATGTACCTTGTCTCCATGTGAACATATGGGCCTGAAAAAAATTGTCCAAGGTTAGACTGACCTCTAAGACGTGCTCAACAGGGCTTGATTGTCCTTCATTGTCTGATGGTCTTATTTGGTGTTCCACAAGAACGTTGCCTCCTGTTTGGTTGTTGGGAGACTCTTCATCACCGTCAGACACACCAGAATTTGTGATTTGGTTCTTCGGCATGGTGCCCCCTTTGTTGACTAAAAATTTCTTCTCAGGTCTGGCGTTAATGATGCTGCCACGCCAGGAAGATGAACCAAAATCAAAGGAAAATTTTTGGAAAAAGATGGAAAAAAAAAAAAAAGGGTATAATGGAAGCTAGATGGATGAGGGAGGCTCTGATACCATGGCGGAAGTTTAGATGATCGAAAGCAGCAGATGGTTTGGAGAATTTGTAACTCTTTCTATATGTGTCTAATTACATCACTATTTATAATACAAGAGGTCTAAATCTATAAGAAAAGAGTATATACAATAAATCAAATAAAAGGATATTCCCCGTGATCGAGATCAATTAAGATCACTATCAATCGGCAACAGTATCTTCAACAAAATAAAATATTATTAAAAATTATTCAATATCAACGTTCACGTTCGTATTGACCAGCCAAAACTAACGGAATGGACTATATTACCGCATTTGCAAAAGTTTCGGGATTAAATTGACAAAAAAGAAATTATAACTGAATTGACACAATTATAATAGACTTATGATTTTTTTAGTAATTTTCACACTTCAACTCACCACGCTTGATTCTCTTTTATGGCCGTTCCATGCAAAGACTATTTGGTCGAAGACAATCTCATACACGTTCACCGCGTAAAGAATTGCAGAGATCCAATCATAATCTCCCCCTCTAACTTCCTCGAATTTGCACAGAAATTGTCAACACGGCCAGATTCCTCACACCAGAGAAAAAATCTCACCACTTCCCTTCTCTATTTAAGAGCAATCATTTCGAAAAGTTCCTCATAATTCTGTCTCAGAACCCCCGAAATCAGGAGCAAAAAATGTAGAAGAGCAGCCGTTTCTTGAAGCAAAGGAAGCAAAGAGAAATGCAGGGGGACTTGCGCATGGACAAGGCGCTCCGGAGGCGGCGAAGGCGTCCACGTCGTGGCTGGCCCCGCCTCGAGGAAACGGGAGAAGGCGCGGTCGCCGTCGCCGCCCGTCTTTGTCTGTTCCTCCTCTTTGTCGCTACCATGGCTTTGTGCACGTATTTTCTCCTTAACCTATTAGGGTTTGCCGACACATAACGCGATTCAATCCGAGGGATGATCGCACGTGATCGAGGGAAGGATCTATCTCCATACACCTCTGACCGCCGGGACCGCTGATCGTCGTCTGGTCTCAATCGTGATACTAAGTTCGTACTCTGATTTCATGTGGCGGGGTCGAAGAAGAATCTTTATAAGAGGCCTCGTCCTCGGACGTATCGTAGATTGGAGGACTCATTGTCCTAGTTAGTCTGCATTTCTTTTTCTCCAGTTCAAAGCAATGTCATCATTATTTTTATATTTTAAGTAGTGGTATAATTATTTTTGGTTATAAAAATTGTGGGTTGCCGGATGGAACTTTTACTTTCTGAATTTTTTTATAGTTTAGCGTCTGAATATCTCATTTAATGTTTGAATGTCTCCGGCTGACGAAGATCTAAGGTAGCCTTGTTTCCTTTTTCTCATCATTTAAAGGGAAAATTGTGAATTGGTTGTTGTTTCGATGGGCTTATTGGGTGAAATTGAGCCATGTAATAATTCATAGATAAATTTCTGCGAAAATGAATATAATATTTTAACTAAATATTATTGCAAAAAAGAAGGGCTCTAATTTGTACGCTAAAAAAAGGGTACTTAGGGTGACAAAATCACACATCTAATTTCAAAAATTAAAATTAACAGTCGAATAAGATATATGATATCTTTTTAGTTGAAGAAGAGTGAACATAAAGAGGCGGTGTCATTTATAAAGTCAATCAATCAAATTTCACAATCACGTGTAAAGCTCGTGTTCACACCCGGAGAAAGGACATGAAAATTAGTAAGTAATCAAGCAACATGATTTGAAATATTGTGCCTCGAAAGTACAGATTAAGCTTAATTAGGAAATGACAGTTTTATCCGGAGGGAAATTACAAGTCTAGTCATCTCTTGGCATCATGGCGTTCTTGATTAAAGAAAATATCCAAATATGAAGCTTATCATCTATAATATACATATGGATATGTATATATATATATATAGATAGATAGATATATATATCCAAATATGAAGCTTATCATCTATAATATACATATGGATATGTATGTATATATATAATATTATTTAGTCGCTCAATCCAAATCCATCTTCAGGTCAAAAAACACAAGTAAAATGATAAAAGAATCAGCATTAAATGACAGCCAATGAAATAACTGATAATTGGTGAGGGTGGACTATGAAACTTGACATGCGTAGATCTTTAATAAATTAGACAGCCCAATATTAAGACATAGTGCTTCCAATTAACATTAAAAAAAAAAATACAAATTTCAGACATTTCTTGCATTATTGATATGCTCTCTCCACCTTATCTTCTATGAAATGGACCTCTCCGACACTTTCCTATAACATGGTATTTTGAAAATATTTGATAACTTAAACAGCTCAACCCGACTTGGTGAAAGAGCCCACATGTATATTTCAAAGAAATATATTTTAGGCTTTTAAATTAAAAAAAAAAATTACACTCATTATTGATCAAAGAAGGCAATAAGTTACTAGTATAAAAATAAGTGGTTCACCAAGTCACGATACATCCATTATCAATGCATTCAAGAATGTACTTCATATTAAGAACCGACTTCTCTTTCATCGATTCATGAGTTCTGCTCCCCCTAGCAAATGTCAAATCTAATCATGGTCAAATAGACGAGTTTTCCAACAAGGCTTTGATAAGTAGAAGAGTCCTTAAGCAAAGGATCCTCTTTACAAGTGACAATCTTTTATTATATTCAACTGTTGTTGACCTAACATTCTGATTGATTGGAATGGTAGCTGGCTTAGTTCTCGACAATCTTGCTCCTGATATAATTTCTAGCTTCTGATATAATTTTTAAGACAAATTTGCGTTGGTTGAGACAAATGGACCATGCAATTTCTATCCTAAGGAAGTATTTGGGAGGCCTTAACTCTTTCATGTGAATTATAGAATGCAGGTACTTCTTAAATCTATCAATAGCAGATGTATCATTTCCCGTAATGAGTATGTCATCCACATATATGAGTAAGTAGATTGATGATGTACCTTGTCTCCATATGAACATATGGGTCTGAAAGGTTAGACTGACCTCTGAGACGTGCTCAACGGGGCTCTATTGTCTTTCATTGTCTAATGGTCTTATTTAGTGTTCCGCAAGAACATGGTCTCCTGTTTGGCTGTTGAGAGACTCTTCATCACCTTTAGACACACCAGAATTTGTGCTTTGGTTCTTCGGCATGGTGCCCCCCTTTGTTGACTAAAAAATTCTTCATATATCCGGCGTTAATGATGCTACCAAGCCAGGAAGATGAACCAAAATCGATGGAAATTTTCTGGAAAAAAGATGAAAAAAAGAAGGGTATAGCAGAAGCTAGATGGATGAGGGAGGTTCTGATACTGCGTTAGAAGCTTAGATGACAGAAAGTATAAGATGGTTTGGAGAATTTGCAACTCTTTCTATATCATTCATGTGTCTAATTACATCACTATTTATAATACAAGAGGTCTAAATTGATAAGAAAAGAGAATATACAATAAATCAAATAAAAGAATATTCCAACAATCGATATCAATTAAGATCACTATCTATCGGCACAATATCAATTAAGATCACTATCTATTGGCAACAATATCTTTAACAAAATAAAATATTATTAAAAATTATCTACATCAACATCGGTCAAATGGCCGGCATCCATGTCAATATCAACCGGCCAAAATTGACCGGATGAACTATATTAACACATTTACAAAAGTTTTAGGACTAAATTGATAAAAAAAAATTATGACTGAATTTAATTATAATAAGTTTATGACTTTTTTAGTAATTTGTCCCCTTTAACCGACCACGCTTTCTGACCAAAAAAAAAACCGACCACGCTTTCTGACCAAAAAAAAAACCGACCACGCTTGATTCTCTTTTATGGCCGTTGCATGCAAAGACTATTTGGTCGAAGGACAATCTTATGCACGTTTTTTTTTTTTTTTTTTTTTTTGAACAGAATCTTATACACGTTCACCGTGTGAAGAATTGCAGAGGTCCAATCATAATCTTCCCCTTTAAATTCCTCGAAGTTGCAGAGAAATTGTCAACACGGCCAAATTCCTCACACCAGAGAAAGATCTCATGACTTTCCCTCTCTATTTCAGAGCAATGATTTCCGAAAGTTCCTCAGAATTCTGTCTCCGAACCCCCGAAATCAGAAGAGAGACATGTAGAAGAAAAAATCTCACCACTTCCCTTCTCTATTTAAGAGCAATCATTTCCGAAAGTTTCCTCATAATTCTGTCTCAGAACCCCCGAAATCAGGAGCAAAAAATGTAGAAGAGCAGCCGTTTCTTGAAGCAAAGGAAGCAAAGAGAAATGCAGGGGGACTTGCGCATGGACAGGCCGCTCCGGAGGCGGCGAAGGCATCCGCATCGTGGCCGGCCCCGCGTCGAGGAAATAGAAGAAGACTCGGCCGCCATCGCTGCCCATCTCTGTCTGTTCCTCCTCTTCGTCGCCGCCGTGGCTCTGTGCGCGTATTTTCTCCTCAACCTATTAGGGTTTGCCGACACATAACGCGATTCAATCCGAGGGATGATCGCGCGTGATCGAGGGAAGGATCTATCTCCATACACCTCCGACCGCGGGGACCGCTGATCGTCGTCGAGTCTCAATCGTGATACTAAGTCCGTACTCTGATTCATGTACCGGGGTCGAAGAAGAATCTTGGTAAGTGGCCTCGTCCTCGGACGTATCGAAGATTGGAGGACTCATTGACATATATATGCGTGTCTGTCGGCTACAAAAAATAATGGGGTGCATGGGGCTAGATCCATCTTGTCCTAGTTAGTTTGCATTTCTTTTTTTCCAGTTCAAAGCAATGTGATCATTATTTTTATATTTTAAGTAGTGGTATAATTATTTTTGGTTATAAAAATTGTGGGTTGCCGGATGGAACTTTTACTTTCTGAATTTTTTATAGTTTAGCGTATGAATATCTCATCTAAGGTTTGAATGTCTCCGGCTGACGAAGATTTAAGGTAGCCGTGTTTCTTATCTCATCATTTAAAGGGAAAATTGTGAATTGGGTGTTGTTTCGATGGGCTTATTCCATGTAATAATTCATAGATAAATTTCTGCGAAAATGAATATAATATTTTAACTAAATATTATTGCAAAAAAAAAGTGGGGGGGGGGCTCTAATTTGTATGCTTTTAAAAAAAAAAAAAAAAAAGAAAAGGTACTTAGGTGACAAAATCACACATCTAATTTCAAAAATTAAAATTAAAAGTCGAATAAGATATATAATATCTTTTTAGTTGAAGTCGAGTGGACACAAAGAGGTGGTGTCGTTTATAAAGTCAACCAATCAAATTTCACAATCACGTGTGAAACTCGTGCTCGCACCCCAAGAAAGAACATGAAAATTAGTAAGTAATGAAGCAACATGATTTGAAATATTGTGCCTCAAAAGTACAGATTAAGCTTAATTAGGAAATGACAGATTTACCCGGAGGGAAATTACGAATCTAGTCATCTCGTGGCATCGTGGCGTTCATGATTAAAGAAAATATCTAAATATGAAGCTTATCATCTATAATATACATTTAGATATGTATGTATATATAATAATATTTAGTCGCTCAATCCAAATCCATCTTCAAGTCAAAAAGCACAAGTAAAATGATAAAAGAATCAGCGTTAAATGACAGAGCCAATAAAATAACTGATAATTGGTGAGGGCGAACTATGAAACTCGAAATGCGTAGATCTTTAATAAATTAGACAGCCGAATACCAAGACATAGTGCTTCCAATTAACATACTAAAAAGTACAAATTTCAGACATTTCTTGCATTATTGCTATGCTCTCTCCACCTTATCTTCTATGAAATGGACCTCTCCGACACTTTCCTATAACATGATATTTCGAAAATATTTGATAACTTAAAAAGCTCAACCCAATTTGGTGAAAGAGCCCACATGTATATTTCAAAGAAATATATTTTAGGCTTTTAAATTAAAAAAAAAATTACATTCATTATTGATCAAAGAAGGCAATAAGTTACCAATATAAAAATAGGTGATTCACAAGTCACGACACATTCATTATCAATGCATTCAAGAATGTACTTTGTATTAAAAACCAACTTCTCTTTCATCAATTTATGAGTTTTACAAGTCACGACACATTCATCATCAATGCATTCAAAAATGTACTTTGTATTAAGAACCAACTTCTCTTTCATCCATTTATGAGTTCTGCTCCCCCTATTTATCCAAAAGAAGGAGCTCCTATAGATATCGCACAAAGCTCCTCAAACCAAGTTGCTCGATTGCTTCCATATACACACTCTCGCTTAGAGCAATGAAGTACGACTGAAAAATTCCGTGTTGAAGTTCCTCTTTAATCGCAATTCTTGGTGTTTATGGCTTCCATTGGTTAAAGAAACATGCCTTCTTAGCGTTCATGGCTCCCTTAGATTTGGCGTCTCCCGAGCCTGATGAGGCCGATTCTATCTCGGCAACGCCGGATCTAGCATCTCCAGCCCTAACCCAAACCACGAGACTGGGAAAGGGTCAGGCTTGGGGCATAAGTGTGGCACGAAGAGATTGAGAGTGGGTCAGGCTGGTGCGATCAATGTCAGCGAGTGCAGCAATGTCGCATCGGCGAGGGTGGGCCTAGTGGCGTCAACCATGCGAGCGGAGGTTGTGGGTTTGGTCTTCTTCTCTCTTCTAAGGCCAAAGCACGTTTTCGGGGGCAAGGACAAAGTGGGGGACAAAAAGAGCAGAAAGGAAATTAGAGACCATCGATATGGATTGTCCATTTGCTCAGCGGCTGATTTGTTCAAATCTGGAGGTTCCGAATTGACCTAGATTTGGAGCATTCAAGCTTTAGAAGGGGTCAATCCCCTCACACAGATAATGAGAAAATTATCCAAATTTTTTTTTTAATTTATTGCACATTTGTCAATTTATTCTTAAAGCTCCGTTCGTTTCACAGAAAATTAGACCCGTTAAACGGGTGGGTCGGGTTGGGTTTGGGTCGGGTCATAAATAATCCAATCTAAATCAACCCATTTAACCCATTTATTGTAGTGCAAAATTTTTACCCATACCCGACCCATTTAACAAAACCTAAAATACACACACAAACACACACACACACACACATATATATAATGGTATTGCTAACATGGTTTTATACGACACAAATTTAATGGAAAATTTTTATAATTTTTAAAATAACTATTTTAAAAAATCGAATTTTAATTATTTTTATTTTTAAAAAATTAATTTTTATTTTTATTTTTTAATAATATAATTTTTTTTTTTCTTCTTCTTTTTCTTTGGCTGGCCCGGCCACGACAACAAATCGGCAACCAGCCACAAGCAAGCTAGCTCTCCTGGCTTGCCGACGCTAGTGAGCTCAAGGCTTGCTAGATCGACAAGGCTCGAGCCTCGCCAGCCTCACCGAACGTTGGCGAGGCCTTTGCCTCGCCAGATCCGACAAGCTTGAGGCTCGCCTGGCGGTCGCCAGCCAACGCCGTGCCGGCCACCAGAAGAAGGAAGAAGAAAGAAAAAATAAAAAAATAATTAAACTAAAAATAATAATTATAATTTCGATTTTTATAAAAAAAAAAAAAATACTTTTGTAAAGTTAAAGAGAGAAGAGAGAGATTGTGTGGTTTGGGTTGAAAATGGGTTCTAAATCTAACCCATTTAAGACCCACTTAAGACCCATTTAATACCCACATATCTTAAGTTTTTAATTGTTAAACCCATTTAAATAGTTCCTTCAAAAAACAAGTAACCCATATATGACCCATTTATGATTTAAATGGGTCATATATGGGTCTAAGATCCATTTTTCCACCTCTACAGAAAATAACTTCCAAAGAAAATATTTTCCAAATTTTTTCAGCGTTCATTTTGATGGAAAATGAACTAATCAAGTAAAACGCTTTCCACTTTTAGAAAAAACACCTTCAAGAGTGGGGAAAATATTTTTCACATTTCAAAAGTGGAAAACATGTTCCATAACGTCTTCCACCTTACTTTCTTTCACCAAATACATTTTCATTTTATTTTTATGTTTTCTTTTTTTTTTTTTTTTAAAAAATCAAGTTTCTAATTTTTTTTTTTTTTCTTTTTTTTTTCTTTTCTTTCTTTCATTTTCATCTTCTTCCTTGACCTTGGCCGGTCACCGGCCACGATAGCAGCCGGCGATTGGCCGCGAGGCGCCTCGCCCAAGCTCACTGAATTGGCAAATCCGAGCTCACTTGGCAAACCTTAGCTTCTCTAGATCAAGCGAGGCTCAAAGCTGGCCTACAGTCCGTCGCCAGCCACCACCGTGGCCAACGACCGACCAAGGCATGAAAAGGAAAGAAAGAAAAGAAAAAAAGAAAAGGAAATGAAGGAAAAAATAAAAAATCTAAAAATGATTTAAAATAAATTAAATAATAATAAATTTATTGAAAACAAGCATATGTTGGAAAAGGTTTTCTTACCGAATGGCAGAAAATATTTTCTAATTCATTTAAAAGTTTTAATTGAACATCAGAAAATATGGTTATTTTCTTGAAAAATGGTTTCCTAGAAAATATTTTTCAAAAACGCCATATTTTTTGTGGAACGAACGGAGTTTAAACTTTTCAACTTTATCAATTGAGTTTTAAATATTTTCACATTTTAGTAATTGAGTCCATCCAATCAATTTTTCCCATAATTCGTTAATATGGACACCGACTATCCTACGTAGTACGACCGATACTGACATCGACATTTTTTAATAAAATTTTACTATTTTTTTCAAATTTTTTTATTAATTTGCTCTTCTTTTCAAATTTTTTTTCTCTTTTCCTTCTTCTTCTTCTTCTTTTTTTTCCCAATTAAGGATCGCAACCCCTACCCATGGCCGACAAGGGTGTTACGACTTGACAACCCTTGCCCAGTGGACCCTTGCCGGCCATAGAGAGAGAGAGAGAGAGAAGAAAACATAGATAAATAAATTTGACTAATTATTAAAATAATATTAAAAAGTCCCACTAGCAACAATGTGCATGTTCACGAAAAGAAAACATAGATAAATAAATAAATTTGACTAATTATTAACTCGACGACCCTTGCCCAGTGGACCCGCCAGAGAGAGAGAGAGAGAGAGAAGAAAACATAGATAACTAAATTTGACTAATTATTAAAATAATATTAAAAATTGTCCCACTAGCAACAACGTGCATGAGAAAAGAAAACATAGATAAATAAATTTGACTAATTATTAAAATAATATTAAAAATTGTCCCACTAGCAACAATGTGCATGTTCACGAATTCCAGCCAAAATTGATCATATAGATTAAATTTTCAAAATTTAAAAGATTAGGACTGAATTTGTAAAAGTGTAATAGGCTTAGAACTTTTTTGATAATTTTAACCACCATGTACCAATGGGCCACCCTAGGAATTTGCTTAAAGAGATATCTGTAGAGGTTAGTATGTTTCCAAGGTAGAATGGAGAGCCTAAGACTCAATTGGTGAAAACCGATCCAATTCCAAGTTTTAAAATATGTAGGGCAAGCCCCAAGTTCTAAAAATTAGGAAACTTTTTCCAATTGATAGATAACCCATAATCTAGAAAAAGTTTTTGTGTTTTTCTTATTATATGTCTTCGCACGATCTTAGGGCATTTCATGATATCCAATGATGAATATGTAATCTAAAACTACTAGTGTAGGTTTTCATATTTGGCGATATCCAGACTAAGATTTTTACTTTATTAATATTTCATATTTTTGCGTATCTAAATATGAATTGTGATAAGTGGATTGTAGCAAATAGTAATCATTAGAGGTGATGATTTACTACAATCATTCAATTAAGAGTACACGTGAAACTTGGATAAACTCTTAAACTGATCCCAAAACCTATGACAATGTAAGTTCTAAGTTGAGTAAGCATGATAGGTTCCGGGTTCCAAAAATTAAGAAATCTATTCTCTTCTCTCCGTTCTCACCCCTAGACGTATGAACTCAAACAAGCCTAATTCACTGAAATGCCACTTGATATTTGCCAAGAAAGCTTCCGAAATACCTTTAGTTCTTCTATAATTGTCGTTGCACGCACAGAGTATCTGGTCAAGGCAATTTCATACACGTCCAACGCGTAAAGACTCGTTTTGAAACCAAATCGCACTCTTCCTTTTACTTCCTCGAAGTCACGCAGAAACATTCTGCATACGACCCGATTCTTCATACCAAAGAAAAAGCTCATGATTTTCTTCTCTATTTAAGAGCAATAATTCTCAACAGTTCGTCATAATTTTGTGTTAGAACCCTCAAATACAGGAAAGAAAAATTGTAGAAGAGAAGCCGTTTCTTGAACAAGCTTCGACATCCTTCTAATTTCTCTCCTCTGTGGGTGTTCTTGCTTTTTGGGTTTGAAGTAAAGGAAGCGAAAGAAATGCAAGGGGACTTGCGCAGGGACATGGCGCTCGGAAGGCGGCGAAGACGCCCACGTCATGGTCATGGCCGGCGCCGCCTCGAGGAAGATGTAGTAGAAGACGCCTTCGCCGTCCGTCTTTGTTTGTTCCTCCTCTTTGTCACCGCCGTGGGTTTGTGTATGTACTTTCTCCTTAACCTATTGGGGTTTGCCAACACATAACCCGATTCGATCCAAGTGATTATCAGATGTGATCGAGAGAGGATCTACCCTTGAACGCCGGGACCGTCAGAAGTCTCTGTCGTGATCCTAAGTGCGCACTTGATTCACGCGGGGTCAAAGAAGAATCTAAGAAACCTCGGAGTTGGAATTATTGTCATATATGTGCGTGTTTCTCGGGTTGCAAATAATGGGTTGCAAGGAGCTAGATATTATCTTGTAAGAGTGACTTTCTTGTCCTTTTTCCAGTTCACAACAATGTCAAACTTCGATGATTGCCACTCATTTTTTGAGGTTCTCGTTTCATAGTGATGTTCTTTAGTGAAATCAGCACGACACTTCCAAAAAAATCAAGGTCAACTTCACAAATTCTTGGCATTTACCTCGCACAGAATCGTCTTCTTTTTCTTGTAAGTCAGAAATTATCGAATTTTTCTTATATTTATGAAGGAACAAATGAAATAAAGATTTGAGTGAATTTGAAGTTTTGGATCTCTAAGATGCGTTAAATCACTTTTCCTGAGGCAATTGCTGTTTCCACGATTATCAAATTCATAGGGAAGTTGACTGTAAGGGCACGACAATATCTGTCCAATTTCCTAAAAACTCCCAGCATTAGACTAGTCCCACTTTGCCAAGAAGGTTTTTTTTGTCTTCGACAAAACAAAAATTCTTCAAACTTTAGGTCCAGTTCCAAATTTACCTTGAATTTTTTTTTTTTTGGAAAACACCCCAAATTTTAGATCTTGTCCCAAATTTGCCCTAAATTTTTCTTTGACTAAAAAAAATCACCAATTTTCAATCTATTCTCAAATCTAACCCCATGGTCTAGTCCTAATTTGATGTAAACATTTCCACATCAATAACAAGTCCACATCAGCAAGGTGTCTTGGAATATTATCTCAATAGTCATACCATTCTATGATATGAAAATTAGGGATGACTAATTGCAATTTTTGGACAGAGGGCTAATGGGGGTAGATTTGGGACTAGAGTATAAATTGGTGATATTTCTCTTAAACAAAAAGGGCTAGACCTAAAAAAAAATTTTTTAAGACAAATAAAATTTCAAGGTAGATTTGGAACTAGACCTAAAATTATGGGTTTTTCTAGACAAAAAAAAAAAGTTTGGGAAAGAATTGGGGATTGACCTAAAGTTGGGTTTTTTTAGTAAATTAGGCTCAACTAAGTTTCTCAAAACTAATCATAATTTAGACTAGCTAATCACAATCGACGGTCGCAATTCCCCATTTGGATCATAATCTTGGTCTTCGAGAGTCACAAGAGTTAAACGTCATCCAGACAAACTCAAGCCCAATTGTCCAAAGGACCCAACGAAGATCTATAATATGAGAGAGCCCATCCAATGATCCAATGCTCTTAGGCCTACTAGTGAGCCCACACGCAAATAATAATCATTATTGTTTATACCCTCCTTCACATATTTGAACTCTTCATCTCCTCACCTCTTACTTTTGATATTGGACTTATTTCCCAAAAGCACATTACAAATTCCACAGTCAATTTACATATGTGCTCTTAAGACTAATATGTACTTAAGCAATTGCTCACATGGTGATATGCAAATTGTGTCATTTTGTGAAGATCTGTTTTGTTTATGATAAAACCTTGCAAACGAACAGATGATAAGTGCCAAATCAGCACATTTGCACGTTCTATCGGATCCATTCCCATGAGTTCAGACCCGTGTGTCTTCGGCAATTAAATTATCGATAGAGATTCGCCAGGTGCTCCAAAACCTTAAATACCCCCATTAATATTAAAGAAAAAAAAAGGTAAGTTATCTTGTGGGGATATATGTACTCAATATATGAAACGTCTCTTAGGAAAATTGTAATTTAATTTAAATAGGGTTTGATTAGGCAGAGAAGAAAACACGCTAAGGGTGAAAGGATTCTCCTGACATGTGTTCTTTCCATTATATTTTCCTCTCTTAACGAGTCCTTTTTTTCTAGTTTGAGGCTTCATTTTGGAAAATGTGACATACATATTTTCCAGAAAAATTGCAATATTTTTTATATTTAACTGAAACATGAAAATAAACTGAAAAATATATGTTGTCATTTGATTAAAAAAATCTGATTTAATTTTCGTAAATAAACATACCTTATTTGAACACTAGTGACTTGCGCATAAGCAGCCGAAAACTTGAGTACAGACATTAAGGTATGGAGTTTGGCTTCAATGGTTTGACCGAGCATGCGTGGTCCTAACCCAAGCATCGGCATCGATGTGTTTGGCCTTGATGGATCCAAGTCCGGAGACCAAGGCACAAGTCGACTTCAATGGATTCAAGATCAAGTGTGAGGACTCATGCGTGGGTGCAAGCACAAGCCCAACCTTGAGCCTAACCCAGCCTTGATAAATAGGGGTGTAGACATTGGGGTCTCGAGCCTAGCCTTGGAAGGACGCAAGTATGGGCATAAGTGGCAAATTCCCAAACGTAATTTCAATGGAACAAAGCCTGAACACAAGGCTTCGAGGTCCTAGGCCCACCTTCAATAAACCCAAGCACTAGCATTAGGCTTTGCCTCAATGCATTTAGTCCCCAACATAGGGACATGGACTCTGAGGATCCAAACTCAACCTCGATAGACCCACGCCTGAGTGCTAGGGTCCAAGCTTAGCCTAAATAAATATGAGTGTGATCTTAATGGACACAAGCCTGGGCATTGAGGACCCAAGCATTGGCACAAGGATCACGGGACTAGCCTTAATGGGCCCAGTCCTAAGCACGGGGTCTTAAGCTCGGCCTTAATGAACCTAGTCCCAAGCCTGGGGTCTTTAGCCTGAGCACTTTGGACCCAAGCCCAACCTCAATGGACCCTTGCTCAAGCAAGACCATCATGATCTTAGGCTCGGCATTTGTGGACCCTAGCCAAGTCGTTGGGGAGCCACCAATATTATCAGAGTCTTAGACCCTCCTAGACTCAGCCACCAACATTAGTGTCCCAAGCCCAACCTCTATGGATTTAGACCCAAGTTTGAGGTTCCAAATCTAGTCTCATTGACCTGGGCTTGGCTTCAATTGATCTAGGTGGACCCAACCCGAACCTCTAGGCTCAAGTCCACCATCAAGGGCCCGAGAACAAGCATCAAGGTTTTTGTGCCCAAACAGAGTTTCTGATTCAAGCATAAATATTTAATCATATTTTGGAAGAAAAAATCCAATTTTTAAAAAGGAAATTATTTTCTTGAAATTTAAGTATATATTTTTCTTTGATTATAAAAACATTTTCCATTGACTATTTTTCCCAAAAATCCAAACTCCTAAAATATCTCCCAAAAAAAATTTTTACAAAACAAATGAAGTCCGATCATTGGGTTCATCTATTTCCCAAAAACCCATAATTTGAATATCATTTTTCAAATAACGGTCTCTTGTGTCATTTATAAAAATATACAAACAGAAAATATTTTTTTTTCAATAAAATTATTTAAGCATAAATTACTATCGATTGTGAAAATATCATTTTTATTGACTGAATTTTTTTAATAAAATTTTTTTGGAAAATACGGTGTCAGATGAGTCCATGATACTCCATAGTGAGTAACTATGACGACATATCTTCCTACAAAAGGTCCAACTCCGCCACCGGGTCATTGATTCCCCAAGCCCGCGTTCCTTAGTCAAATCTCCAAGCCATGGCGACCCTGGACTCCGACGTGCCGATGACCCCCGCCGGCGAGGGGTCCAGCAGCGCCGCCGCCGCCCCTCCTCCTCCTCCGTCGTCCTCCTCCTGCTGCTCGTCGTCGTCGTCGAGGAAGCCGAAGCGGTTCGAGATCAAGAAGTGGAACGCCGTCTCGCTCTGGGCCTGGGGTAACTTCCCCCTCTTAAACCCTAAACCCTATTTTCCCTCTGCTTCCTTATAGCTTTATGGTGCATTCGGTATTGATTGGAATCTCCGTTCCCTCTTCTGGGTTGATTTCAGATATCGTCGTGGACAACTGCGCTATCTGCAGGAACCACATCATGGATCTTTGTGAGTTCTTGGTCGGCTGCCTCGGTAACGTGATTTCGAAGCTCTTTTAGATTGTGTGTGTGATGTCTGAGGTTGTGTTTTTTGGGTTCTTGTCGTCAGGCATTGAGTGCCAAGCTAATCAGGCGAGCGCGACCAGCGAGGAGTGCACGGTCGCTTGGGGTAAGCATCGATTTTTCGCGATTCTGTGTCTAGTTTAGGGCACCGGCATAGTGCAGCGTTGCGGTTATTAGATATTTTCTGTTTGATGAGGGAATAGTGGATTGCAATAATGCTAGAATTTGGAATTTAACTGATGATGCGTGGTGAATGTGGGAGCATTGGGGTTTTTAATTAAGGGTATTTGTTTCGATTGGTGTTCTCGAATCAAAGCATGTAGATGGTGATTACTGTTTAGCTTCATGAGCATATCAGTGTTCTTTGAGAGTAATCTCGATTTCTACTTGAACACGTGCATTATCACCTTTCATCATGGAATCATAAAAGGTCTGTTATTATACTAAAATGAAGTTTCCGGTGTGAAGATTTCTGTGATTGAAAATGCTATGTTTCCTGATTGTAATGATTCCCGTGTCTATTTGCTTTGGTCTTCTTACAATCCCTTATCAACTGAGGACTTAGTCATTAGATCAGTTCTTCTGAATGGGGATCTGCTGTAGGATGGAAGATCTTTCGAGGGTTTTGATACCCATCATTCTGGGCTTATTTCTCTGTAATATTCCCCCTATTGGAAATTTTAGCTTTTTAAGATGATTTGTACCCTAATAAATTGATGTTTACCAACAGTCCATTTCGCCTCACATGAATAAGACTCGCCATGATTGATATTAGCATAATGGAAATTAGAGGAAAAGCACACTTTGAAGTATGAGTGCACTTTTTGCTCTCAGAATAGTAGGAGTTCATTGCGATCAGTTGTGTTTTCGTTGCTACTTGTGTTTGTAGTTTATATTGGCATATTGACTACTTTCCTTAGCTGAAATTTTCCATGTGGGGCACCGTCCATTTCCTTGTCTAAGATGTCCCATTTACCTGCCTAAGTGTGCCCACTGTAAAAGTTTAGTTACAACATTTATTATGAACCATTACTCCTGGGTTCTCTGACCAATGAAAAGAGAAAAAATTCTGGGTGCTTGAGAGTCAATCACTTAATATTCTAATTGGGAAGTACTATATTACAGTATGTTCCCTTGTTGCTCTTTAGTTGTAGTTGTAAAATCATTTTGAGAAAGGAACGCTCTGCCCTGTTTTAAGAAACTGGATTACCATGAGATGATTCTTTTATTCAATTTTAGTCTATCTAGGTTTCTACTATCATATGATAGATGGATGATTTTAATTATTTAAGGTTCATTGTTCTTTTGAAGAACAAAAGAAAGGTCCATTATTCTTTTGTTATCTCTGGTAAGAGCAGTCTGTTTATCTTGGGCGACTGTTTCCTTGGCTCATCAAATCTCTCTACTTGATGCTATAGGAGTTTGCAACCACGCATTTCATTTTCACTGCATCAGCCGATGGCTCAAAACTCGTCAAGTGTGTCCATTGGGTAAGCTGAAATCCTTGTCTCTAATTAATTACACATTGCTGAATAGTTTAGGTATGTGGTCTGATCTTTTGATTGTGCCTTGCATTTTACAGATAATAGCGAATGGGAATTTCAGAAGTATGGTCATTAGAGCCTCCTATTCAACATCCTTTTGCTGCTATTCTGATACTGTGCTGAAGTCAGAAGGCACTATGTGTTGAGCCGTCGAAACATTTGACTCTCAGTCCCTTGTTACAGTTTCATTGAATGGAGAGTGACTAGAAAACATGATTTACAGTTAATGCGAATCTCTTTCTCTCTCTCTCTCTCTCTAGTCTGCAGGCTGTTTATTGGGGTCTGCATATGTTACATGATTTTACATTAGACATTGGGCTGTGATTTGGCACTTTAGTTAGGCTATGCTTCTATCTTTTGAGGCGTGAAACCTGTTGTGCATAATTATCTCTGCTCTCTTTGTTACCCTCGTGTTCCTGATGCTACTCTTCCCCAGAGCATGCTTTTCGCTCCCGACTTGGTAGTGTTGATTGGTGACTCAGATAAAATATATAAGTTCAATGGCTCGTGCATGTAATTGAATCCCAGTCATCATAAAACCGAACAAACATTTTGCAGAACTTGCGTAGCTGCCGTTTTGTAGCCTTGTTCCATTCCTTTGTGAAAGGGCGAGAACGACGGTACCTGGAGAACTGTTCAAGATGACAGGTTGTGCATTATCATCGTTTTTCATTCGACTCAGTTGTCACAGCGGTGCGGCCAATGCTACATTTGTAACTCTACTTCAACTCCAAACCGATTGTGTGGAAAATGTTGAACTAAACGAAATTGAATGGAGCACAGAACCGGAGAATGTGAAAAACAAAACTACAAAAAGGAAAGGAAAAGGAGATAGCTTTTCTCATGGGTGGGGCAGGCACTTCTATCCTATAGTTTCCTATATGATTCATTCGAGGGAGAGATCAGGCTTCAAGAAGTAGTGAATGGTCTTATCAATACACAAATGCATAACTCTTCAAGTGTTCTAATTGCTTTTTTATTCATCACTGTAGAAATTGGGTTCAAATTTTCCCTTGCCCTTTCTCATCAATGGACTCCTAATGGGTATGGGGGAGTGTGGTTTGTTTTATAAGTTCATACCTCTCTATCTATCTTTGAGATGTTTCGAATTTTGAAAACTCCATGGATGCGTAGACAAGAAATGCCATTCCCACTTGGACTAAGATATAATTTTTACTTGTTCAAATTATAATTAAGGTAATATAGAGTCAAGAACAACAAATCTATTTATAATAAATAGATCCATTTTGCAAGTTTGTTATTACGGGTAGTTACTGTAAGGAATCTGACTCATGATGTATATACAATACTTGAACTATTGATATAGATGCTGTGTAATTGGTCCTTTAGAGATTATGAGTGTAATGAAAGCATCCATCGACAAAATAACACTCCGAGATGATAATCTCACGATTAGTGAGAATAAATCAAATCAATCTGTTCAATTTTTTAATCTTTCTAACTTGCTCTCATGCAATCAAGGTCAAAAAGATTTTTTTTTTTAAAAAATCAATCATTCACAAGTACCGAGGAAGGATTCTTTGAAAAGTTGTAAATTAATAATCATTTTCAAAAATCGAATTGACTCAATCCTACACATACACAAGTCCTATACTTCTTGTTTTCAATAGGATTCCTTAGGAGCATTATTTTTATCTATCATTATCTAAAAATAATCAATAAATCAATCATTCACAAGTACCAATGAAGGATCTCTTGAAAGGTTCCAAATTAATAATCCTTTTCAAAAATCAAATTGACTCAATCTTACACATACACAAGTCCTATACTTCTTGTTTTCAATAGGATTCCTTACAAGCATTATTTTTATCTATCATTATTTAAAATTAATCAATTTATGACTAGATGAAACCAAGAAAGAACACCTCATGTATAGAAATCCCCTTTTAAGATCAAACAATTCCAACAAATTGCATAGGTTGTATATGCAACAGCATCTACCATATCAATAGCAATGAACCTAATTATTGCAATTGCTTCGAATACCATTTTCTAACTTGTAGCATCTACTTTTAGTTCAAGATCCCTCTTACTAATTAATATTAAAGAATTATATATCCATTTCATCCAAAATGGAAATGGGCTATGAACTTATAATTTATAATCTGATGATTAAGTCGATCCCATAATTATAAGTTCATTTCCATATAGACTAGATCGAAACTTCTTAATCCTACCCTTCCACGAAACATGCTCTTTGCTTCAGAGTTTATAGTGTTGAATCAGTGACCTGGATTAACACGTAGTTTGTGCTCAATTTATTAGCATGTGTATGTAGTCAAATCCCCATCATCATAACAACCAAACTGACATTATCATCGTTTTTTTATTATCTGGCTCAATAGTCATACCGAGGCAGCCAATGCTACTTTAAAACTCCGATTCGATTCCAGATAAATCGTGTGGGGGAAGCTGAGCAAAACGAATTTGAATGGAGCGTGGAAAATAGAGATGGAGAGACTGAAAAAAAAAGTAAAAAGAGAGAAGCGTCGCCTGAGAGATTCGAACTCTCGCGGGGAAACCCCATGTACTTAGCAGGCACACGCCTTAACCACTCGGCCAAAGCGACGGTTGTTGACCGAGTTGTGATGATATTTATTTTTATTTAAATCTAATGTAGCGCCACTGCAAAACGGCCCGTTGCTGTGTAATCGAGCCTGGAAAAGGAAACGGACGGCAATCTAAAAAATTTTACCATGTATCGTTACATGTGCAACAAGCAATGGGAATGTTATTTTTTCTGGTCATTCTCGTGACTTCAGATTTCTTACTCTCATGCCTATCATTCACAGAACTTACATGATTCTTTTCTCATGCACTATATCAAACTCACGAAATAACCCCGGCCCACCATAAGAAATCTCCCCACGCGGTTTCTCTCTTTTTTTTTTCTTTTCAGGAGAAAGAGAACCTTTTGGAGGACTGACCATGGCAACCAATTATATATATGTCCTACATGCGGGGAAATTCAATCCAAAGTCGCGACGGGCTGTATAATCAATGTGCAATTACACGCGAATTTGGTAAAGGGCAACCTCTCTTTCCGAGTGGGCACCACAAATTAGACATAAAGTGACCATCCTAATACCACAAAGAGAGTGTGGCCCATATAAAATTATTCTAACTGCTAGTAGGTGACAAAGTAGGCAATCATGCACTATGATAATTCCATATAGCATGTGAACCGTGAAGCACGGAGTAGCTATTACTACACGGGGTCCCCTTATGATGTTTAATTAGTAATGCTTTCCAAGCGTGGGGCATCGTATCGAAATTTAGTTGAGGATGGAGACCATAGAGGTCCGGGGATCTTGGTAGGATTAGGTGCTCAAATACAACGAAATAGCAAGACACGAGATTTATCTCAATTTATTCTTAAATAAGAGCTACATCTAGTATAGAATTTCATTATATTTAGCACCATCGCGCCTTTATGTTACAACATTCAATTATAAGAGAAAGAGACTATATATACTAAGTAGATATTCATGGGTTCAAATTCAAACTATCAATAAAATACGGGCTCAAACTATAAAATATGTCTAACGACTTAAGGGTGTTGCTCGGAGATCCCTGCCCGCTCATTGGAGAGAAAGACCTCCGTGCCTTCCTATTGGTAGAGAATATAAACTACACCCCCTACAGATCATTGGATATTATTTGACGGCATCTCGCCACCTTGTCGTGATACGTGAGAAACCCTCATTACAAATCTTAGTAGGGTCCCTTTTAAAGTTAGGCATCGATCACATGAGTGAGTTGGCCATGTTCGAGCATCCATCTACGACGCGATTCCGCCGCATTTCTTTCTCTGTTTTCTTCCTCCTTTTTTCAATTGAAATGTCTCGGGATCTCTGGCTCGAGGAGGAGGAGGGAGGGTAGTCGGTGGAAAGTGCAATGACGCAAAAAGGTGGCGTGCGGTTCCTTCTCTTTGCGTCTGTTCGATAGAAAAATCTGTGCTGTTGGAATTCGCCGGAAGATTTGATATTTATGGCGCGCGCCGCCCGATGCCAAAAGGGATTGGGGCTCAATCGTCGCCACCATCTCCGGTTTTTGCATGTTTTCTCCCAACTCACCCCATCCTGTTCCATGTGAAATCATGTTTTTTATTGCAACTTTTTCCTTTGTCTTGCTTCGATGTCTTGACTATCTTCCCACCACTCTCCTCAGCTTGGTCAGTGAGATCCACGCGCCCATAATGAAAATCCCAAGTTCGCTCCATTGAACTTTGATCTGACTCTCGAGCCTTTTATGAATTCCACTTTTCAGTAGTTTATTTAGTAAAATAGTGATATTTTAAAAAATATTTTTAAGAAGTTATATTCTAAAAAAATAATTATATTTTTAGAAGTTTGATTGAAATCTGAAAATTAATTAAAAAATATTTTAATTCTTCAATAAGAAAAATATTTTCTTTTGTGCACCAATTTCAATAAAATTTTTATTAGTGTATTTTTAAATCGATTTTTAATTATTTTTTACTCTTATTTTCCTTTTTTTCTTCTTCATTGATCCGTTGCTAGCCACGTCATTGGTTGACAAACTCGCTTGGGGCTAGTGGTCGGCCACCACCACCGACCAATGAAGAAAAAGAATAAAATTAATTAAAAATTAATTTTAAAAATTAAAAAATAAGAGGAAAAGGTATTTGACGAAGCAAAGTGAGGTGAAAGAATGTATGAAATTTTTTTCCTCTTTCTCAAAAATAGAAAATATTTTCCTTATTTTTAGAAGACTTTTTTGTTTCATGAAAAAAAAATTCCCCAATCAGCTCATTTTCCATGAAATGAAGGTGGAAAAATTCGGAAAACGTTTTTCTTGATATTATTTTCCATAAAGCTAGCAGAGCATTAGTTTGGAAGAGGTTACCTAGAGCTTCATTGGACAAAAATAAAAAAAAAAAATGAAAAGTTTGACTAAATTACACGACAAAGAGAAAAGAAAAAACTCGATCTTGGGTTGGTTGCTGTGGCCATTGCTGCCTCCCTTGATGGACATCGTCAACAATGGCGACCACCCCTGCACGCTCGCCTCTCCACGGAGACTGTTGCAACGGTAGAGTTGTGTTTTGTTGTGGTGGTTGTCACTTCCACATAAAAATGCCTAGAGAGACAATGAGGTTGAGCACATAATTGGATAGCGATTTGCAAGGGTGTGGAGGTGGTTTCATGGTCTCAAATTTGCTGGGGCGCGCACAAACAATGGTCACCAACGATGCTGGTTGTGACGTCGACGGCAACGTCATTACCCCCGAAGGCCTCATTAATTCCTTTTACGATAAGTGTATTGAAAGTTACAAAATTCATCACGCAAATGCATTTGACGTCCAAAATTCCCAAAAAAATATTCATATTAAAACTTGTCGAATCTATGAAATGAAGTCGTTTTATTAATTTCGTTAAATTTAATTAACTGACAACGCTAACGTGTCTTTTACATTATTGTTTTCGCTATTCTCGATAATGCTGACACGAATAAAAACACAAACAACACTGCCGATCCACGCGGTTTTGGTCAGAATCCATCATAAAAGTCTCGGGCTGCTACCGAACGCGGCGTCGGCGGACCGTTAACTGCTGGGATCACCACCCGCCACGGCGCGCGCGTGACGGAGGTGGAGGTTGCTCGAGAGACGCGAGTGCCGAAGTGAGTTCGTGATGAGTAGTCAGTCAGCGGTGGCAGGCACGAGCCGCGCGGTGTGGAAAACGGGCGGGTACGGGCACCGCCGCACTCGGATTGGACCGTTCCGGTCAGAATTGTTGACTCCTCGAACACGAAAGAGAAGCAAAAACGAGGAAAGCGGAGGGGGAGGTAGTAGCCGTTAGCGTGAGTGGGCAGTGTCGCTGTCGGCGTTGCGCTCCCTCCCCTGGATTGGCGTGATCTCGTCTCCCCACGCGCTACGCGACAGCATCATGCGGCCCCACGCCGTCCCCGCGTGTCCCGATCCTTCCCTGTGTACGGCGTGCCGCCCCGGCGTTCCCCTTTTTGCCCCTCGATTTCGTCGGGATTTCCTTTTCACTCTTCTTTGATATGAGCCGGTTACTCGTACATTTATGAAGTTACCCGTTCACTCCTTTAAAGTCCTAAAACTTCCCAAATATATGCAATTAAATCCCCATCTTTTTTTTTTTGTTGGTAAAGGTAAGAAATGTATAGATTTTGCCTAAAGCTTTCTTTTAACCAAAAAAATCCTAAAATTTTCAAAAAATATAATTAAGTTCTATAACTCATCATAAAAATGCAATCAAATCATAATTTTTTTCGAAAATAAAATTAGTTATAAAACTTGTGATGTCAAAAAATGCTATTAACAAATAGACTTAATTGCACAAATCTAACAATTTTAAGACTTAACTTTATTTTTTGAAAATTTTATTATTCGATTGCATATTCATAATACATTTTAGATTTTAATTACATTATTATAATAAGTTTTAGGATTTTCAATATATTTACCTTCATAAAAAAAATCACTGTTGCTTATTAAAAAAAATTACCCATCATGATTAAAAGTCTAAAAAAATTGTCAAAAAATTATATAAAATGTTGAAAAATTGCAAAATAACCTTAGATATCGATCTACTAATGTCAAATTTCGCTGAAAAAGAAAAGAAAATCAAATCAAATTCTGGATTTATAAATATTCAAAAACATATGAAATTTAGTAATGTCATATCAATGGATCGTGTTATATAAGTAAAAAACTTAACATACCACAAACAAGAAATGCACCGCATATCAAAAAGACTTGTGATACAATTATATCAAGTTATGCAACGGGCCGTCCGTGACTAGTCAGTTAGATAGTGAGCACGACCAAACTAAGCTTTGTGAACATTAATTTCCACAAATGAGGGCCTTCGAGGTGCAGTGGCATATTCGTAATAAGAGCGAAGTCCAAGCCCCTTCTCTCAACGAGCCCAACATATAACCACGACACGAGCGTCCCTCTGTACCCGTTCCTCCCTCCCCATCTTCCTCCCTGACTATGTCCCCTTATTAGCCACCCCCCACTACTGTGCCTCCACTCTCTCTCTCTCTTTCTCTCTCTAACCATATCCATTCTCTCTCTACCTCCCCTCTCCCCGCCGGCCATGGCCAACCTCCGCATCCTCGCCGCCCTGCAATGCCTGGCGCTGCTGCTTTCCTCGGCCGCCGCCGCCGCCGCCACCGCCGCCGCGGCCAAGAAGACGTACATTGTCCACATGAACCCCCACCACATGCCCTCCTCCTTCGCCACCCACCGCGACTGGTACGCCTCTAGCCTCCAATCCCTCTCCTCCTCCGACGCCTCCGACGCCTCCGCCGCCGCCGCCGACCCGCTCCTATACACCTACAACGCCGCATTCCACGGCTTCGCGGCGACCCTCGACCCGGACGAGGCCGACGCGCTCCGGTCGTCCGCCTCCGTCCTCGGCGTCTACGAGGACACCGTCTACGAGCTCCACACCACCCGGACGCCGGAGTTCCTGGGCATCTCCGACGACCTTGGGCTGTGGGATCCGCAGGAGGGCCCCAACGGCGGGAAGAGGCGCGCCTTCGGGGACGTCATCGTCGGGGTCCTGGACACCGGGGTCTGGCCGGAGTCGAAGAGCTTCGACGACGCCGGGATGCCCGAGTTGCCGGCCCGGTGGAAGGGCGCGTGCGAATCGGGCCCGGACTTCAGCGCGAAGTCGTGTAACAAGAAGCTGATCGGAGCTCGGTTCTTCTCCAAGGGATTTCGCATGGCCTCCGGTAATTCATCATTGACTTGACGATTCATCATTTTTAGTAAGTAATGACTGATGGGGTTCGGTTTTTAGTAAGAATGAACAAGAATCTAAGTGAAAGCATGTCATTCGCGTCTGAATTGTGAGATCTGCAGATATTTGAATGATCATTGAGTTGGTTCTTTAAGAAAAAATTGCTTGATTGAATTATAATTGAACTGTTCTTGCGTCCTCTGGGTGATGACTTTGCATTTTGTTTTGGGTTAAATCGAAGGTTCGAATTTCTTGAAGAGCCCGAAGGAAGTGGAGTCGCCGAGAGACCGGGACGGGCACGGGACCCACACGGCCAGCACCGCGGCCGGGTCGCCGGTGGCCAACGCCAGCCTTCTCGGGTACGCCGGAGGGACGGCTCGCGGGATGGCCGAGCACGCTCGTGTGGCTGCTTACAAGGTCTGCTGGAGCAGTGGCTGCTTCGGGGCGGACATCCTCGCGGGGATGGACCGAGCCATCCTTGATGGTGTCGATGTCCTCTCGCTCTCCCTCGGTGGCGGGATTGCCCCGTATTACCGCGACACGATCGCCATCGGCGCGTTCACTGCAATGGAGAGGGGCATTTTTGTTTCTTGCTCGGCTGGAAACAGCGGGCCAATGAAGGAATCACTCGCCAATGTGGCGCCTTGGATCATGACCGTCGGTGCCGGAACCCTCGATCGCGATTTTCCAGCATATGCCCTGTTAGGCAACGGCAAGCGCTATACCGGAGTCTCGCTTTATTCAGGGCGTGGGATGGGGCATAATCCGGTGCCCGTGATTTATAGTAAAGATTCCAATATCTCAGGCCAACTGTGCTTGCCCGGGTCGCTCGACCCCGCCCTCACGCGTGGGAAGGTGGTGCTGTGTGACCGGGGGGTGAATGCCCGTGTTGAGAAAGGTCAGGTGGTGCGGGAGGCGGGCGGAGTGGGGATGATACTGGCGAACACGGCTGCAAACGGGGAGGAGCTGGTGGCAGACAGCCACCTGATCCCAGCGGTCGCAGTTGGGAGGAAAATGGGGGATGTGATAAGGGAGTACGTGAAGAGCGGCCGGAGCCCGACTGCGGTGCTCAGCTTCAGAGGGACGGTGGTGAACGTGAAGCCGTCGCCGGTGGTGGCGGCATTCAGCTCCAGGGGGCCCAACACGGTGACACAGCAGATACTGAAGCCGGACGTGATCGGGCCGGGGGTCAACATATTGGCCGGCTGGTCAGAGGCAGCGGGGCCCACCGGGCTGGAGTCCGATACCCGGAAGACCCTGTTCAACATACTGTCAGGTAATGGTTGCTGCCTAACGGCTAGTTCTCCATTTATGAAGTGTTTCTCACATTTCCTAACGTGATGTTGACATGTGAAAACGTTGTAGTTGGGCGTGCTCCATTTACTTTAATGTGATAGAGTCTGCTTGAGCATTACAAAAGGCTAGGCTGGCCTGCATAGACTGACTGCTAAAAGAGGTACCACCTTCAGTGAATAATGGTGGCTTATGAGTCTAAAAATAATGGAGAAGGTGGTCCCAATTGATGAACCAAATTGGTTGCATCGAACGGTGATCTATGGTGCCGTTACAAAACTTCGATCTGCAACATGACAGAATGTGGCAGCGCAATCGCTTGTTAATCTTTAGATGACATTTGACCCAAAAAAAAGAAGAAGAAAAATCTTCAGATGACATTTTTGACATTTGCTGAGAATTCGTACATGGGCCAATCCTCTTGACCTAGATGAGAGTGGTGTCGTGTGAAGATCTAGTTTCAAGGATATGTTGATGTGGTTTTTATGTTACTATGAATGCTATCATCACTGACGCGCTTAACTGGTTTTTCAAGGTACGTCCATGTCATGCCCGCACATAAGCGGAGTCGCGGCGCTGCTCAAATCTGCCCACCCAAATTGGAGCCCGAGCGCAATCAAATCCGCTCTCATGACCACTGCTTACGACCTAGACAATACCAAGTCCCCTCTCCGGGACGCCGCCGGTGGCACATTCTCTACTCCATGGGCTCACGGTTCGGGCCATGTGGACCCCCAAAAGGCCCTCTCTCCCGGCCTCGTGTATGACCTCACGGCCGAAGACTACATCGCCTTTCTCTGTTCCCTAGACTACACCATCGACCACGTGAAGACAATTGTCAAGCGCCCTAACGTCACATGCTCTCGAAAATTCTCCGACCCTGGTGAACTCAACTACCCATCATTCTCGGTGGTGTTCAATGACAAGAAGGTCGTGAGATACACTCGCGAGCTGACCAATGTGGGGGCCGCAGGGTCCATGTACAATGTGTCGGTCACAGGCCCGTCAACAGTCGGGGTGACGGTGAAGCCGATGAAGCTCATCTTTCCAAAGGTCGGGGACAAGATGAGGTACACAGTCACCTTCGTCTCGAAAAAGGGCACGAACCCAACAACAAGGTCGGAGTTCGGCAGCATTGTTTGGAGCAATGCTCAAAACCATGTTAGGAGTCCGGTGGCCTATGCATGGACCAAGTTGGTGAGTTGAGCAGTCAATCTTTCGGGCTTTCGGTGTGGTGTTTCGGCTGCTACATAAGTAGCTTAGCTTTTTTCAACCGACTAGGGCGGAATCAATACAACACTGCATGGTGCGGTGTTGCTATCGATCCGGTAATTCTATATGTAGGCCTAGAGGATTGAAGGGAGGAAGAGCGAAACTTGTACTTTGATTTTATGGTAATTCTATATGTAGGCCTAGAGGATTGAAGGGAGGAAGAGCGAAACTTGTACCTTGATTTTATGGTAAACGTTGATGCAACAGAAAGCGTGTGAGGCTGAGGTCTTTGTTTTTAAAACACCTCAGACAAGGAACTATGGGAGCGACAAGGAAGGTCTTTTTATAATGGAAGCACCTTATGTGGTTCTTTGCTTGTAGGCTTTACTTTTCATGTTCCGATGCTCTGGTCTCAGCCAGGCAAAGTGTACCGATCCGTCTTGTGCTTTGAGCAAAAGAAAGGACCATGACGAGGTTTTGCAAATTCTTAGGTATTGAGAACAGCACGAACACCACCGTTTGATAATTACTAAATATTTCAGTTCAATCGTGGAAGTAAGTGGCGCTTGTCAAATCTTCTAGATTTAATAAAAAATGATGTCATGGCTCACGAGAGCATTTATATCAGGACGACATGACTCTCACTTCAATATGTTTTTTTTTTTCTTTTTCCTGTTCGGATACAAATCAGTACGAAATTTTTCAAAAACATGAACAGTGACCATCTGGGTCCTACTATAATTTCAAAGGATCCGTACCCCACCTGAAAATCGGTCCAGACCTGACCTTATCCCCAAATATGCAGAGCCAACTTGCCCTTTTCCTTCATTGAGTCTGAATCCTGGAGTTTGTCTGGTAATTTAGGCCCGTCTTTTTTACTTTCACCGAACTGCAAATTCTAGCATAGGCTAAAAAGGAAGAAGAGTATGAGCAGGCTCAAGAAACAGAGTAAGATGCCACAGTCCAGCTGCTCAGATGAAACTTAACCGATGAAGACGAGCGCAGAAAGCTAATTGACGCATTGGAATTTCGCCCATGCCTTTAAAGTCATGAAGACGAGTGCACAAATCAGCTAATTGACGCATATGAGTTTCGCCTATCCCTTCAAAGTCATGAAGGCGCTTACACTAACCTCTCTCCTTTTTTTCAGATTCATGTCAGTAACCAGATAGGTAGCTTGGCATGAATCTGCCACACGAGTCATTCAGGCGAATATTTTTGTCCCTTTTCAACTTGATGAACGGATAGTTCCCTCCATGATAGCACAAATTAGCGAAGGGAAACTTTGCCATTCAACTATTTCATTATCTTCATTGGACCTTTCGACATTCTCTTATGAACGACTCAAATATGGATCAAGAAGGAACAAGACCGAGAATATTCATATAAACTTTGTGCTAGTAACATAAATAGCAAGGATCACAACATATTTTTTTACAGTTACAACTGAAACAACAGCTTACTTTCGGGCACTTAAGGCAGGACGAACTAGGCCAGGAACAGCAAGAGGAACTAGGGCAGGAAAAGCAAGAGCAACTAGGCAAGCAACAGCAGGAGCAGCTAGGGCAAGAGCAACTAGAGCAACTAGAGCAAGAGCAACTAGGCCAGGAATAGCAAGAGCAGCTAGGGCAAGAGCAACTAGAGCAAGAGCAACTAGGGCAAGAAGGAAAGGAAAAGGTACAACTTCTAAAACAGCAAAATATGCCTCTACAGCAATTAGATTTGGGACACGAGCAACACCGACACTTGCGTGCTGAGCAACTTGGACACGAGCAACATTTAGATGAGCTGCACGAGTTGCATTTGCAGCTGCAGGGCAATTGTAAATGAACTGGGCACGCAGAATAGCAGCAGCAGCAAAACCATGAGAGGCTAAAACAGGACATTCCGCTGCAAAGACAAGGAGCAAAACCACAGTATATCAGGAATCATCTTCAGTTGAGTTTGACTTCTATTGGAACAAAGAAGTTATATTGTCCTTCCCCATGAGCTTTTGAAATATATCCTTAAGGCCGTATAGTAAGGGCCAACATTCACAAACAAGGTTATTGCAGATAAAATTCTCCATAAAAAAGGATTTATGATTAGATGAGCTTCTTCTGCTAGTTTCTAAATGACAATCAGGATGATAAAATGATAGAAAATAACAAACAGTCAACAGAGTTCAGCATGCAATTTCCAAAGATGATGTAAAGCCTGAGATGAAGACAGTTCGTGGAAGGATCACCAATGACAACTAAAGTGAAAGGGTCGAGGAGTTATTGTGATGTATACTTTTGTGGGGAAGAGGCTTGAAGAGGCTTACTAAAACAACACGAGCCTCTTGCATAATATAGCAGCAAATTTATGCAGCAGGCACAGTGATCGATCTTCTACATACTTTTCAATTGTATAGAACGGTATGGCAAGTATACAGAAATGTATCTCCTCTTTGCAATCAAATGAAACTACAAAACATACATTCAATTCAATCAAAGCTGTCTGAATGCTGTGAATCTAATACCATGCCAGCATGTCATAGAATATGGATGATTAAATGCACTCTGCTTCTTGTGAAGTATCTGAGTCTAAATTAAAATAAGCAACGGAAGAACAAAGCACCAAGAGTATCAGCAAGTATAATGAAGAACAAAAATACAGAAAAGAAAATCCTACCAGAGCCACTTCCAAAAGCGGCAGGATTTATTTCCCTTCCGGTCTCTGCATGAAATTGAACCAAAAGGATAAAAAATACCATATCAATTGTATCACAGGTTGCATAATCCAATTATCTTACATGAGAGGATCGGCCTTTGTCACAACAAAATCGGCAACCCTGAAGGGCGTCACATTCAAGCAGAAAAAAAGAGTTAGCTGATGGACATGGAGCGAGCTTTCTAACCAACATTGTAATTAACTGTTTATATACTTCTACAAGGAATTGCAAATTAAGCATACTCTTTGCAGCATCTGGAAGTTGGTGGAAGTCCATCAAGAGACTTTAATTCTTCCTGCTCCAAGCAGAGATTCCACCCAATTGTCAAGATTACATAACCAGAAAGTTTTTCCAGTAAAAACTACTGAAAAATATAGGGGGAAAACAGAAAAAGAGCAAGTGAAGATGACCAAGCACAATGCATTAACGTTACAAGAAGCACCCCACTCATAAGTTCCTCATCATCACAAATTAAACTCGTCGTGAAAGGGATTAATTTACAGTTATATAACTTTTCCACCACAATTTTCTTCCCAACGATCTGTCTCAGCTCTCTTATACCCACCAATCACAGCAAGCAACAAATCCATTTCCCAAAATCACAATTTTTTTTTCCTTTTCTTCTATCATTTTTCGGGTACAACAGGTAATGCTCAATAAGAGACTCCAAACGGCAAAACTCGAAGAGTAAAGTAAAACAAAAAAACAAGAAACCAAGCCAAAAAAACTCCAAAAGAGCTGAGGACCCACCTCAAGAAAACCAATTTCTCTCTCCAGCATTTGCACCTTCGCAGCCTCCCGGCGCTTCCCATACAAGTCCGGATACTCCGGCGGCGACTTCGGGCACGGCGGCGGCAGCGACGGCACCGACGACGAACAGCCCGGCCGAGCAGCCATCCAACAACACCCGCACTTCCAACTCGAACCAAAATCAAATCGATGGAAGATCCTCTATGCCCAAAAACACACTCTCAAACACTACACAAGACCACAATATAACCACAATAATGAAAAACCAAAGCAAAAGAAGAAGAAAGAGAAAAAAAATGGCAACACACGCAACACCAGGTGAACAATAATGCTCTGAACAGGAGGGTGACAAACCAGGAGGAGCTGAGGAAATGAAACGTTAGGTGAGAGAAATTGAATGAGAGCGCAATGGCAATGCCAATGGGCATACAAGAAAAGGTCCAGTGGCAGGGGGAGTAATTAGTGGCCTCTGACAGGGACAAAGACGACCCGAAGCCCGAAAAGATCTCTGCGGAAGCAGCAGGACATGGCAGGGGGCTGAAAGCGGCAGTGTTTTAATGCAAAGTGCCAAAAAAATGAATGCAGATTTCACTTCACTCGCACTGCATCGCGTGTGAAAATTTTCTTTCTCTCCGTGCCTCCCCTACAAATTCATTATAAACGCAAAATGGGGTTCTTGACAAACAGTCCTTTCGATCAAATTTAACTGGTTAGCCCCCGAAAAATGGAAAAAAGATCGGATCTTTCTGGAGACAAAACAACTGGAGAAACTGGGTTCTGATCTTTTTTTTTTTTTCTTTTTTTTCCTTTTACCCTTCCTTCCCCCCATTTTTTTCCCCTGTTTTTCTTGCTTTTAATAATGGTAATGACAGCGGTTCTGGGAAGGAGAAGTAGGAGTTGCAGTAAATCAGTAGTGGTAAAGACGGCTGTGAAAAAGGCCTGCGAACCCAAGCGTGTGTACGGCGACATTTTTCTCTTTTTTCTTTTTCCTCTGAGGAAGAGTTGACAGTTCTTTGGTTCAAGCGACTTCGGTTTTAAATAAAGAACTGAATGGACCGTGAGTAAAGAACCAAGAAGAGCACCGTCTCTGTCCTTCCCCCTCCGTTTCTCTCTCTGTCTCACTGAATATGTGATGTGAATGCGTCTGCGCTTATTTTTAGCTCTTCTCAGCGCAGGAGGAAAGCGGAAAGCACGATGATCGTACCTCAGACGACACGTGAAAGCTGCGTAAGAGAGAGAGAGAGAGAGAGCGTGTGCGTGCGAGAGACAGAGAGAGACAGATACAGAGAGAGAGAGAGAGAGAAAAATGGCTGTTCTGTTCTGGGTGTTTTACGAATCCAGCTCTGATTTTGAGATGAGATTGGTTTATAGATTAATTAAACCTACAAACCCAGAAAGGGAAAAACATAATGAAAAAGAAGTCAAGAAAAGGCAAAAAAAAAAAAAAAAAACCGATAGTGGGTTCTTTCAATTTTGCAGTAAAGATTCGAACTTGAGCCTCAAATTCGAGGAAAAAGTATAATGGGGGTGAGCAAGAGCCAGGAGAGGGATGGTAGAAAAGGTTTTGTGGAAATTCACATCGAGCTCACCCCACTTATTTGCATAAAACATGCTAAATCATTCAAAATATATAAATTTTGGCATCTGAAATGAGACAAAATTGTTCCATGATCTTTCTAAACTCGATATTATGTTATCTCAATTTCAAAAATTATTTGGTGTAGGTTTAGATGTTATCGGATTATATATTGTCCTAGGTCAAAACCTAGTGGTCATTATTATATGACAAGGTCTACTTGCATGGAGTCACGTTCCTTTCATGGAGGAGGGGTTACGGAAATTTTTAATTTTTGAATCGAGGATCTAACTCTCCCTCAGCTTTTGACTGACAAGTGTTGATAATGGTGTTAATTAAAAAAAAAAACAGCTAGAAATTTAGGGCTCTTATTCAAATAAAATAAAGCTGGCTAGTGTACTAAGATAGGGGCATACATAGGACCCACGATGTCCCCTAACAGCGACGTGACATGGCTCCCCTAGATTGATTCATTTCAATTGACTGTTGGAATCTATCCAAAACAGGTTTGAATTGACTATTTCAACAAGCATTAGATGTTTGAGTAGATCGTCTCGTTGCGGAAAGAAATAACGACACAATAGTCTCGAAATTTAAATGATCTATAAATTTTTAATTTATTTAATATGACTCATGAATTTTAATTTAATGTGTAATGTAATCGTTGAACTTTCAATTTGTTCATTGTAATCTATAAATTTTTGGAACATGTTCAATTTATTTAGTCCATAAACTTGAATCGATAAAAACACCATGTTTAACATTTTTATATAATTCATGGACTAAACTAAATATATACTAAAAGTTGAGATACCACATTAAAAAAATGAAAATTTAAGGATCGTATTTTATGTTGGACTAAAGTTCAAAAACTATATTAAACAAATTAAAAGTTCATAAATCATATTATATACTATATCAAAGTTTAGAGACCATTTGTGACATTTTTTATATATAATCATGAAACTTCGTATAAAAATATTTTATGCCATGATATTATATAGTATTTCGAGAGTAAAGTTTTGCTCAAAATGCTATAAGAGTTAAATCTTGAATGCACTGGGTCTTCATATGGTAGTGCCCTCTCAAGATCATTGGGGAAGATGAATCAATCAAATTGCGTAAGTATGACTTGGATACCACCTGCTCGCTTATCCAAAAATAAATGACTTTTCTTCATATCATGAATTGATAAACGTAAGAAGGACAAACATGTGAGGATCAAAACTTTTGTGAGAATCCATAATCAAAATACAGAGCATAACACTTTATTTGATTTTTTTGATAATTTCGAGACAAGAATGCAGACACCTAGCTATTATTATTATTATTATTATTATTATTATTATTATTATTATTATTATTATTATTATTATTATTATTATTATCTACATATTACACTTTATTTTATCTTAATAAACCTTAATTTAAATTTTGTGCTTTTAGATTATCATCATTTTCACATGCATTACTAGTTTTGCAAATTCACAATATCCAAACTCGAAGGCGAAATGGAGCTGACCAATGCGCTATAACCTTTTTACACGTGGAAAAGTTGGTACTTTTGTAGGTATAGATATGCAAGACTAATCGAGAGAAAATTTTCGAAATTTTAACTCTTTTTTTTTTTTTTTTTGGTAAAGAATTTTAACTCTCTTTATTTTGCAGAAAAAAAATAATTTAGGAAAAAACATTTAAAAAAATGATAACTTATATTTTTTGAAATAATCAGTCAATAAAAAAATGCTTTTATTATGACAACAATTTATTTCTGCATATTTTTTAAGATGATGAAAAAAAAAATTGTTCATTTATTTTTGTAAGCAATACTTACAAGGGATCATTTTATTAAAAATTGCTTTCCAAATTATTTATCTTTCACGGAACAAGCATTTATATTATAAAAAGATTATAACCGTCTCCTTAAAACGAGGAAGAAAACTAACTATTTACACTTCAATCATAATCCAAGATATTAATCAACTTTTACATTTATATGTGACTATTTGCATTACATATAAGTGCATTAGTCGCATTATTTTTTTAATAAAAGAGTTACAATTTGAAAGGCAAAATCTTTCCAAACAGACTATCATTAAGACCTTCCGGACTTGGATTCTTGCTAAATGAGCATAATGCTTGATAATTAGATGGATTGACATGCCATTAAATCTCCAAGGTTAGCATAGTTGATTGGGACATCGGAAGATTTCCAACTCAGGAAATTGAAGTTATCTATTAAAATCCCACAAACTACATGCCAAATGCTCTTGAACAAGCTTATTGTAGAGGTCAAAGGCCCAAACTTAACGACTTGTGGGACTTATGAGGCATTTCATGATTCTCTAAATAATTAGATTTCTTCGTCCATGTCTTGAAATTACCCCTAAAAAAGAACTTATATACCATTTTAGTGCAGTTAGAGCCAAATTGCGTAAGAAGTAACCTCTCTTATTAGGAGTATATGAAGTTTGAACCTCTTGCGTTTTTACTTTTATATATACCGTTATGAAAATTAACTTGAATTTCTATGTTTGGATGGATAAAACAGTATAACATTGAAATGAAATGACTATAGTATCTTATTTGTCAACTATTCAATAATCCCATAACTACATGATAAGAATTGTTCATTATTAGGGTGCATTTGTTTTACGAAAATAAGTGATTTAAAAAATATTTTCTTAAAAAAAATCATTTGTATCAATTAAAATAATTAGTCACTAAATTATTTTTTTTTTTTTATTGACAACAACTTATATCTAAACATTTTCATGGATGATGGAAATATTTTTAGTTCATTTATTTTTGTAAGTAATATAAGTGATCATTTTTATGAAAATATTTTTCAAATCAATCATTTTTCTCAAAACAATTGAAGTCATAATGAAGATTCTCAACTTTGTCAACAACGTGACATGAACTTTGGGACGTAAAATTTGAAGGTATCCTCGAGGATGAAAGAAGAAATTTTTTTTCTCCAATTAAGGGGACAATGTATGAAGGCTAACATATTAAAATAAGAAATGCATTCAAACTGGGTATTTAGTAGAGATGTGTATGGTTTGGGCGGGCGGTTCCCGACCTAGAATCGGGAACCGCCCACTAGTTGCATGGATCCACCTAGGAACCAGACCGCTGATCCGATCCAATTCTCGGGTGAATCCATAGAACCGGTTTAACCTCAACGCCTTTTCCCTTTTCGCCTTCAATTGATTGTGACCCTCGATTCGCTTTCGTCCTGACCACCACCACCATTTTGGCCACCGCCTTCATTGTTTCCCACTCCTCCCTCCAGACCGACAATGAGAAGGACAATGGGGATGATGAGTCGTTCTTAGACCTAGACTTCGCTCGTTCTTGAAGATGAGGATGATGGGGAGAAGCCTGAGGAGGGGGAGGAGGAAGAGGGGAGGTAGAAGCGGGATGAGCCCAACAACGAAGAGGATGATGGTGACAGTGAATGCGGAAGTGGAGACGATGTGAAGAAAGAGTTCAAGTTCGAGGAAGGAAAAGAGAATTCACTCAGTGTTTCACCAAGTTCAGACTAGGACTCAAAGAGAGACGAGTAGATCCGAAGGTAAATCAAAAAGGAAGAGAGAATTCGGGAAGATTTTGAATTGAAAGAGACGAGATGGAGTAGGAGAATCATGAATTGAAACAAAATGATGATTTGAGCCATAAATTTCAAATTTGCTAATTTTGATTTTTTTAATATTAAAAATAAATATATTATTATAATATAACCTATGCTGGTATGGATAGGCGGGTAAAGGTGGATCCATTATGAAATTGAAAATCGAATTGGTACTCATTGATTTTCATAAATTAGAATTGAGAATCGGATCGGTTCTTTAAGAAACCATCGGTTCCAAGCGATTTCAATCGATTATGAAGCAATCCGGATGGGTTTCAATTATTTTATATACCCCAAATATCGAGTTATTGGACTACTACTACTATTAAAAGCATCTATCGGAAATTTAGTTCTTGCTGATAAGATACGTGCTTTGTACGGTATTTAGAACTGACCCGTCTAATCAGTATCCCCTAATTCTGGACACTGATCTTGAAATCGACGAGTTTGAAGCCAAGTCAAGACGATAAATTTTGTACAGGAAATGTGGAAAACAGGTGGGGAGGACGGGGGTGGGTGGGACAGACGGGGGGATGAGACGACAGGACGTCTCGCTCTTTCCCGAAGTACTACGGAGCAGCAGAATCGCGTGGCCCTGGCAGCGGCGTGTCGGAGGAGGTGATGGGGGTAGGGGGGGGGGGGGGTGTTTTGGTCAGAACCCCCGCAGTACTCTGGAAAAATTACTGAGCCAAAGTCCCTCCCTCCCTCCCCATGTAACGCTCCGCAGTGTCGTTTCAAGAAGAGGAGAACGGATGCTCATCATTTGTGGCTTTCCCCTCTCTCTCTCTTTCTTTTTTTCAGTGAGTCTTTTTCGTGATGAATAAAGCATGCAACAAAAAAAGAAAAGACAAGTACTTCTTGCACTCTTTTTCACGCTCAACATTTTATTTTATTTTATTTTATTTTAATTCTTTTTGAAGGGCTCAAAAAGATTGATTTTCCTCCTCTTTAGTGGATGTATTATAAAATGGATTGATGTAATGAAAAAAATCTTAAATCAATATATCTGTCACAAATTTACATTCCATTAGTTTTTGTTAAATTTTATCGTTACGTTTATAAATTGAACAATATGTGACAGTTTATGGATTACAAATTTATTTATTTTTACTTTTCCATGATATTAATTCAATTTAGAGTCCATTCGTTTCGTGAAAAATTAACTATTTTCAGAAAATGTTTTTCTATAAGTCATTTTCCAGGAAGATGTTTGGTACCTAAAAATGTTTCGGAAAATATTTTCTAGTATTCGATAAGGAAAATATTTTCTAAAACTTCACCACTTAGGTATGCATCACTTACCGACCTATAAATCCATCAAATATGAACTTGCCTTTAAATCCAGACAAACTTGTTTCATATCTTTGTTCCCTTATTGTCACCAAATCCTCATCTACTCTAAAAAAATGTTTTTATGGATTTTAAAAAGAAACAAAAGAGAAAAGAAGCAAATCATGTATAGCCCTAATGAAAATCTTCCAATTGAGTGGTTTGAAAGTCTTAAAAGAAAAAAGAAGCAAAGCATGTAGAGTCATTTGCTTAAACAATGTACAACTGTAGGGAGAGTAAATAAAAAAAATGATAAGCAAGAGTGCAGAGCACAAGCTTAAGATCAATGAGCTTGAGATTCGCCTAGCAACAGTTGACGACTAACCAAGAAAGAAGAATATGGAAAAAATGGAAAAAAATAAAAGAAAAGAAATAGAAAAAAAAAATTAAAAATAATTTGAATTAAAAAATAAAATTAAAATTAAAAATAATTCGAATAAAAAACGAAAAGAATAAGAAGAAATGGGAGGAGGAAGTGATAATTTATAAAAGTGTGAGATAAGAGAGATTAAGTGAGGAAAATGTTTTGTACTCTTTAAAAGTGGAAAATATTTTCCCCTAATCTATAATACTTTTTTCCTTTAATGGAAAACATCTTCCCCAATGAATTTATTTTTTGTGAAAGGAACACCGAAAAATTCAAAAAACATTTTCCGGAAATTATTTTCCGCGAAACGAACGGAGCCCTAATAAAAACTAATAGAAGGAAAATTTGTAACAAATGTATTAGTTTGACAATTTTAGAATTTTTCATGGGTGTATTAATTTTGAATTTTTGGTTAATAAAAAATTATTTTGAGATAAATTTGTTATAAATGCATTAATTTAGAATTTTTGTGGTATTAACCATTATAAAATTGGGTTGGAGTATTTTATCTTTCCACATTTTTAAATAGTTATTAATGACTAAAAACTCATTTTATATCTTTACACAGTCTAGATCTATGAATATGACAATATAGTCTATTACAACATGTATAGCTGAATTAACTTTATATTGTATATATATAAATATATTAGACATTTTAAAATGCTTCTCCTACTTTGTCTTACATTATTGATTCTGTCACATCTTTCTCGACAAGACACTCGAATTTGTATTAGAAATTAAAGAAACCTATTCTACTAGATATTGCTTTTGATGTCGAAAGGTCATTTTACTTTAATATATATACTTTGAGATTCATGAATAGTATGATAGAAAAGTCATGAACATTTGAAAGCTTGAATTGTCCAATCGAGTTAGTCAAGGCTCAAAGATCACGCCACGCTACCCTTTTGAAACTCGTCCATCAACTAAAAGAATATGAAACATATGTAGCAAAACAATGGCGTGTTTACGTGCACCAGTGGTAAAAATCAAGCAATCGAGTCTAAAGTTCAGATATCTATTATTATAATATAAGAAAGATAAAAGAAGGAAAATGAATTTCACAATGAACTCGTGATTGGATAGCACTTCTGTCAATGCTTATGGGCCACGAGCTATACTCAGGGTCCAGCATTATCTATTTTGATGGATGATTTTTATGGGCTTCATCTGAAATATTCACCATAAATATAAAAGCATCTAGAAGAAATGAGAAACTAAAATTCATGTCCTCTGCTTTTTTAGCCTCGAGCTTCTAACAAGAATCTTTCATGTCTTCATTGTTCTTCCTTTAGTCGTTTTCTTTTTTCTTTCTTTATTTTCTCTTGTTATTCTGCTTCCCTATGTTTCAAAGCCTCTTCTTTGTGCCAACTTTAGCCTTTAGAGGATCTAACCTAGGGGTTATATTTAGTTAAATATAAATTTTAATCTCTAAGCACTTGCTTAAAAAGAAAAGTACCCGTCTTTCTCACTTCGGGTCTGAATTCAAATTGCCAAACTTTATGTATTCTCATAAGATAATCATTGGGAATACAGTCTTGTATCTCTCTGATAATTATTCAATGTATGTAGAACATAAAATCATTGCACCCTAATTAGATGGTCGAGAAGTCTCGAACATCCCTTTGTTAGGAAAGGAAAAAAGATCTACTTTTAGATTGTATAATGCGGATTGCCATCGGCATCTAAGATGGTTTGAGATCTTTCTTTATAGTATTTTTTGCTTGGAAGTTTTTCAATGGCGGGGCAACATCAAATCAAAAGGACTTACTGACGCTAATTTTTTTTTATTATAAGTTTTCAATTCATAACTGGACGTGTTTTTTCATTTCATCATATTATAACACGCTTTTTTAATGATGGCGATTCGTCGTCCAATTATTCTCGCCGTGCATAGTCCTAAAGAAAGCCATTGGAATATATTCGGGGGAGAGTTTTTAAGGGATAAAAGTAGTACCATTTTTCAACGACTATGAAAGAAGCTGTCTCCTCCAGCTATTAAAATAAGGATAAGGCTGCCCTCATTGCAGAGATCTCTCTTGGTCGACCGTGATGGATGGACTTTCATACAAAATTACTTTTTGAAAAGTCTTCAAAATTCTCCCTCTCTCTCAGAGATCTCTCTTGGTCGACCCTGATGGATGGATTTTCATACAAAATTACTTTTTGTAAAGTCTTAAAAATTCTCTCTCTCTCTCTCTCTCTGTTGATGGGGTGTTTAGAATAATTATTATTGTTATTATTATTATTTTGTTGGTACTCTCTTTTCTCTCTGGAGATTGGTTTGGTGAGTGGGGCTTAGAATTTGTGCGCTGTCTGTATCTTTAGTGACAGAAAGATCACAATGCTTCCGCTAAACAAGATGGCATACGATATCTTTGCAACTTAGCTGCCAAGTAACTTTGGTCATACAAATAATTAAGCAATTACCTCCTCCATCTCTTTCAACAAAGACAGGTTGCACCGTTTGCAGAGGCATCTTTGCTACTTCGCTTTCCTTTTTATGACCACGAGGAGACTCTACGCCATTCTTACTTGTGCCGGTAGTTACCTGGCTTTGATTGGTGACTTAATATGGCGAAAACAAATAGGTTTCTTGTTCTCCCTCTTAAGGTTGGACAATCTTAAATTTGGCAACAAATGTGGTGTTTGTTCTTCTGGATTATTTATATGTAAAATGCGAGGGGTCAAATTTATTAATTAGATTGAATCCACCACTTATATAAACATTGAATTTTCATATATCACTTTTTGTGAAAGGCACATATGAGAATCCGGATGACAGGGTCAATATATTAAATTACATGGGAACGAATTTAAACTTTGAGAAAAAGGATGTTCGATAGCTAATTAGTGGCTCTTAGTGCGGATTTATTTGAGCCAAAGGAAGGTTCCTCCTCATTCCACTGAATATGTCAGCCACTAGAATCGGCTCTAGGGAATAAAGTTCCCCATCCATTTGAACAAAACCTATGTTTTTCAACAGGAGGTAATAATAGCTAGTCGTACCAAAGTTAGAAAAATAGTCAAAATCTTGGGTCCAGCCCTTGAGGGTGCTTTTGCCCGGCTGCCCCATTTTCAAAACGTTCATGAAAGACTTCTTATGTATTTTTGTCACTTAAGAAACGGGCAGCGCTATTTCCATCTACAGGGTGCATGGAAACACTCCAAAAAGTGTTTCCGGAACACTTCTGTACGGAAAGTGTTCCCGGAACAAAATAAAAACAAAAAAAAAAAAAAAAAAAGTTGTTTCTCCCGAAAAGAAACACTTCTCGGAAGGAGAACAAAAGAACAAAAACCACTCTTCTCTCTCTTCTTCTTCTTCTTCTTTTCTTCTTTTTTTTTTTCTTCTTTTTCTTTGGCGGTCGGCGGCCTCGGCCATGGCCGGCGACCGCCGCCGAGGCTCGGCGTCGCCGGATCTAGGCGAGCCCGAGCTCGCCCGGCCAAGGCGAGGCTAGGCCTCGCCCGCGCTCGCCCAACCCGGCCGGGCTCGGCCTCGCCGTGGGTCGGCGAGCCTCGCCGTGGCTGGGCGAGCCTCGCCGTGGCTGGGCGAGGCTGCCGGCCCCGTCGGCCGGTCGCCGGAGGCCGGGGACCGGCCGAAAAAAAGAAAAAATAAAAAGAAAGGAAAAAAAAAATGTTTAAAAAATTAAAAGAAACAAAAAAATAATAAAATTTACCAAACGTGTTTTTCTGTTCATTTTTTATTCCCGGACCAAACGTTACCAAACGTGTTCTTTTGTTCAAAAACTGTTCCTAGAAACGAAACATTTTTTTTGTTTCGTTCCGGTGAACAAAAAAAGAATAGAAATAAATCCATGCGCACACTAAATAGCTACGTTCACCCATATTTAGAAGTGATGGCCCCACTCTTTTTTTTCCTTTTTCTATGCATGATAGCTCTATAATTAAGCATCTCACATATTTTGTTTTTGGGTTAATATATTGAAAAACTCAAAACTGGTACACGTGTGACAAATTTATTTAAAACTAATTTTTTGACTATGAAAAACTCCAAACTAAGATACCTATGATAAATTTATCTCAATTGACTATAAAAAAAATCCAAAATTGGTATGCTTGTAATAAATTTATCCAAAACTAATTTATTTGACTATCAAAAACCTTAAACTAGTATTTTGTGACAAATATACATTTCGTTAAATTGAAATTACAAAAAATGTATAACTGTGACAAACGGTGAGTAAAATTCCAAACCGGTACACTAATTAATTGTTACATGTCATTTAACTTAGTAATTTGACAATAAAATTTAACGGAAACTGACAGAGGATAAATTTATTACAAGTATACAGGTTTGGGATAAATTTGTCAAATGCGTACTAGTTTGGAATTTTTCGTTGTTAAAAAATTAGTTCAGGGTAAATTTGTCACAGTTGTACTATTTTGAGGTTTTCTAGGGCATTAACCCTTTGTTCTTTAGCATATTAAAGAAAAGTGCATAGAATAAAATTGAAAAGTCTATTCTTTGTCATTAATCTTATAACAACTCATCTATTTTTTGTCCATCTTATCTCAAAAGCTCACTTTCTTGATAAACTTTTTGTTAATTTCATTAGTTTACTATTTATATCAAATATCCTTATTTATGATATCAATATACTGGCAATATACTATTATACAAAGAGTGTAAGAAGTTAGAGGAACATATAAGGAATACACTAAAAATATTATGTACAATGAGTTATCTTGATAGTTTTTGTGAATAATTCATTAATGACATTAATTTTTATCAATTCAAACAATTATATTTCACTGGCATTTTCTTAAAAGAATTATTACTTTATGCAATATTTTGATTGATTAAATTTCATCTACTTAACAATTTATTTATAAAGATAATTGACATCGTGAATAAGAACTAGATTTCTAGGAAATTTCTTTTTCTATAAAAGAAACTTTGATGGTAGTAATATAAAACAATAAAAAAGACATAGCACGTTTGATATATTTGTACAACACACAAAAAATCATATTAAACAACTAAAAGAAAAAAAACTAAACATATTAAATTCAATTGAATGGTGGAAGGTAATTTTAAATTCTTAAGAAATTGGCGGAAGTCTTATAAGGGGCAGAAATAGCATTGCCCCAAGAAAATTATACATTTCTTTCTCTTTATAAACTCTTTCTTATGGTGCAGAGAGTCCCTAGCCACCACATATAAATATTAGAAAGAACATGCAAAACTCCAAATATGACATTATAATAACACATGGATGGCGATGCGGATTTTTATTGAGTGCTTGAATATGATTCATTTGCTTAATTAATCACTTTAATAGTTACGGGAACTTTGAAATTTGATTTATATAGACATGAATTCTTAAGTTTCTGATATCGATTATGTTTAAAAAATTAACTTGAATGTGATCATGATCCATTTATTTAAAGATGCACTCACAATTTATATTTATATATACGCACACATCTTATGTTTTGATCCTTATTGAATTTCGTCGAAGTTGAACGGGTGCGTGAAGCAGCAGTCTTCATTTGCAGCAAGAAAAGCGTAGTTGAATGCCAACACTCCAAAGAGATTCTCTAGACTCCAGTACTAGCTTTGCCAAATATTCAAAGCTCGCCAAACCTCCTTTTGAAACGCTGCATAATCTTGGACTTGAAAAATCAATAAATGAGACATTCCGTTGATTCTCGCTTCTTCTCTTCTCCATCTTCACCGCCCCTACGTCCTCTATATAATCTAGCTACAAAACTGTCTCTGGTTCATTAAGCAAGAAACAATATCCACAAGAACGACCGGATAAGAGGGCGCAAGATCATTGAACGATGGCAATCGTGAGCAAGGTGTATTGCTCACCGGTGGAGGCTGCCCTTGTCGTTCGGAGGAGGCCGCATGCTGTTGGCGGTGGAGGGTTCGTGGTGACAGATTGCAGCAGCACACGAGTGGTTTTCCGGGTCGATGGATGCGGAGTGCTTGGTACGAGCAGCGAGCTTGTTGTGAGGGATGGAGACGGAGACACCCTCCTCCTCATCCGCCGCAAGGTAAAAAAGCATCATGTGGTTCATATGCACATCTCCCCTCGAATTCGTCAGATGTTGAATTGAGATTGTCCTTTCTGATTGATGAATGTAGTCAGTGTACGAAATTCAAGCTCCTGATGATAATTCTTGTAATATTTTGATGAATAACACCGGTTAAATCTTTTGGACAAGTTTTAATCTCTCTCTCTCTCTCTCTCTCTCTAAATTAGGCAGGAGGGATCATTGAAGCAATGAGCATCCACAAGAAATGGAAGGGCTACATATATGACTATGAAGGTGCCCAGAAGCTGGTGTTCAGCATCAAGGAGCCCCATTCAACATCCTCAATATCATGCTTCTCCGGGAGCTCATCATCTTCGGCCATCAAAATCTCTCTGGAGCCCAGGAAAATCAACGGTCCAGATGGGATCTTCCACATCAAGGGTCACTTCCCTGATAGGGATTGTAGCATTGTTGACTCTGGAGGCAACCCAATAGCACAGGTCCTAAAACTATTTACTAAGTCTGCTCAATAAGAAAGTACTCGGCTTTCTAGATACTAATTATGCCTATTGCGAGAAAAGTGATGACCTCCTTCGACACCCAGAAGCTTATTAGTCACTTAACTAGCGTTTGTTGGCATAGAACACATCTAAACTATGATATACAATGCAAACGCAATGCGGGGAAAAAGTAATGTAAGAACGTGGAGAGACATACTGGAGAAAGCCATTGTGTTGACATTCGCACTTCTGGTTTCAAAACAGAGATGGCGAAGAATTACTAGACTAATGTGCCTAACAATGCTTCACAGAAAACATTCACGTCGTTTTGATTTATGGAGCTAGGGTCCTGACTAGCACCCATTCGTTGTTTTTATAATGAGATTCTTTTAAGGTAAAAGAACTTGACATGTCTTTTATTTCTGATGTGATTTACAGATACAGAAAGAGATGGGCGAATTAATGGCGAGCAAGGATGTGTACCGTGTGATCGTGAGGGCTGGAATCGACCAAGCCTTTGTCTGTGGAGTCATTGCTGTTCTTGACCACATCTATGGTGAATCCACCGTCTGCTAAAAGTCAAGAACTGCCCAAAAGCCCTGATCATGAGAGATTATCCCAATTCTCTCCCTGACATCGTCAATTTATTCATGTAAACACGCATTAAGATTTTTCTTCCACGAAAGAAGCCGAGTATGATTCTGGTACATCTGATTCTTTAAATGTACAGCAAGTCTTGGTTGGTGTATTTGGATGAGTATGCTGAGTTGGATGTTTATACTGTAGGAGTTTATACTGTACTAGTTAACCACGCAAAGGTCGATGGAACTTCTTTCTTTCTTCTCAAGATTTGACTAACAAAAGTAGCTTTTTCTTCTTTGTGGCTTTAAATATCGATGACCTGGAAAGTTGAACATTTTATCCATAAACGATCCCATCTGAAGCTTCTGAGCATAACGCAACTTGGATGGACTTCCCACGGTCCCAATCATTAAAAGAGGGTTGTTCAAAGTTGTGCTTGACGTCGAAGCAATATTTTCTTTCTTTTGGGCCCAGTTATGCCACTGAAAGGGAATTCTATGCGTCTTCATCAACACGCCCAAAGAGAGGGAAACATTCTCGGCTTGCTTTAATTAATACGGATTGACAAGAAATGGAGTGACTAGGGAGAAAGAAGAAAGGAAATCAACCCAGAAATGGGAGTCTGCAACAGAAGCTGCACATCACCTTGTGCATGGAAACTTGTCCTGTCAGACAACTTCTTGTCTTGTCAATCATCCTTAATGGATTGAACAACCTCATTTGCTCTAACCTTGAGAACTCCTGGAAAATACCCACTTCTTTTTTTGGACTTTGACCAATTACGTTTCTATATGTACATGATGACACCCTTTGAGAAGTTGTTTGGATTCCCAATATGCAAATGCAAAATGGGGAAATACAAACATGTATTGGAATAAGATTGGAATTGCATTTACACAAGCATCAAATGGTCGGGCAGCCTAACAGATGTATATGATGACACCCTTTAGGAAGCTGTTTGGATTCCCAATATGCAAATGCAAAATGGGGAAGTTCAAACATGTGCCGAAATGAGATTGGAATTGCATTTATAAAAGTATTAGACGGGGCAACTTGACGCATGTACATAATAAAACCCATTAAGAAGTTTGGATTCCCAATATGCAAGTGCAAAATGGAGAAATTCAAACACGTGTTGGAATAATTGCATTATTCAAGTATCAGATTCGTGATAGGCGAATTGTATCGATGTTATCAAAATCGACTTTAGATGATCAGTCCAAATAATTCGAGAATTTTTATCGGGTTCAAGTCACGCATGTGAAGCTATGTGCCGATTCGCTTTTTGGTTTGGGTTATTGCTTAGCCTAGCCCATCAATGTATTTCCATTTTATCCATAAATGATCCCATCTGAAGCTTCTGAGCATAACGCAACTTGGATGGACTTCCCATGGTCCCAATCATTAAAAGAGGGTTGTTCAAAGATGTGCTTGACGTCGAAGCAATATTTTCTTTCTTTTGGGCCCAGTTATGCCACTGAAAGGGAATTCTATGCGTCTTCATCAACACGCCCAAAGAGAGGGAAACATTCTCGGCTTGCTCTAATTAAGACAGATTGACAAGATATGGAGTGACTAGTGAGAGAGAAGAAAGGAACTCAACCCAGAAATGGGAGTCTGCAACAGAAGCTGGACATCACCATGTGCATGGAAACTTGTCCTGTCAGACAACTTCTTGTCTTGTCAATCATCCTTAAATGGATTGAATAACCTCATTTGCTTTAACCTTAAGAACTCCCGGAAAATACCCACTTCTTTTTTTGGACTTTGACCAATTACATTTCTTTATGTACCTGATGACACCCTTTGAAAAAGTTGTTTGGATTTCCAATATGCAAATACAAAATGAGGAACATGTATTGGAATGAGATTGGAATTGCATTTACACAAGCATCAAATAGTCCAGCAGCATTACAGATGTATATAATGACGCCCTTTAAGAAGTTGTTTGGATTCCCAATATGCAGGGGAAGTTCAAACATGTGGCGGAATGAGATTAGAATTGCATTTATAGAAGTATTAGATGGTCGGGCAACTTGACGCATGTACATGATAAAATCCATTAAGAAGTTTAGATTCCCAATATGCGAATGCAAAATGGGGAAATTCAAACATGTGTTGGAATAAATGCATTTATTCAAGTATTGGATTCGTGATAGGCGAACCGCGTCGATGTTGTCAAAATCGACTTTGGATGACCGGTCCAGACAATTTGACAATTTATAATGGGTTCAAGTCATGCTCATGAAGCTATGTGCCAATTGGCTTAGCGGGTTTGGGTTATTGCTCAGCCTAGCCCATTAATGTATTTCAATTTAGAATTGACATACCAAATTTGTCCAAAGTAAAAAGGAAAGTCGCTCTAAGGCGTGTACTTCATAATCCGTTGTACTACCTTTTGGTGGGAAACCAGTACTACCCTCGTCTTGTACTGCGATCCGCCGAAACCACCTCGTACTGCAAGTCGGGACTCGAGGCCGAGAGCTCGCCGGCGACTTCCCCTGTCTTTTTCCGAGCATTTCGACTTCTGCGTTGCTGCTTTTGCAGAATACAATGGTCGCTAAATCGCAACCCGACAAGCGATGGGGTTGCGAAATTCCTTGGAATCTTCCTCTCCCCTTACGGAGTTTCATTGGACGAGAGAAACCAAGAAATGGCCTGATGGGTCCCCCGCCACGAACGCGCTTCCTTCCGTCGGACGCAATCCGGATTCAATGCTCTTCCTTGCACCCGAGGAGATTGTGCAACAGGGTCGAATCGAAAAGACGAGAAAAATTCGAAATTCGAAATGATGGGACGGTTTCGTTTTCGCCGGAATCAAAGGCGATCGATCTTGGGTGCGACCCTGCTCCGACAATCGGACGCGCAAGATGCGCCTATACAAACAAGACCATTCATCCAGATCCGGAACAACTGCGGTTCGCGTTGACAATCGCGGATTGATAATACAACAGATTCGGAGATGGAAATTACACGATGAGAGGGAACAGAGAAGACCGAACAGAAAGACGTCGAAAGCAGAGAATTCTGAGGAGGAGCACCGGCGGCGGCGTAGGAGGCGGAAACCTCAAGCGCAAGCGCAGGGGTTGTCCACCACGGCGGCCACCCCCTCATCGTCGAACCTGAACACGTAGTAACCCACCGTCAGCCCGCCGACGATCGCCAGGAACACGCCCCCGTTGAACGACATGATCGCGAGCATCAGGAGGTAGCCGATCGCCGAGTTGAGCCCGAAGAGCAGCGCCGCCTCGAGCCTCGCGGATCTGGCCAGCCAGGAGGCGCCGGCCTTCAGGAGGAGCGGGGACGCCGCGGCGGAGGAGGAGGCGAGGGATCTGAAGCGGACGCGGCGGTCCTCCATGTACTGGTAGAAGGCGGAGACGAGGAAGCAGGCGGCGAGGGAGAGGAAGTAGCTGGGCCATGAATCCACGAGGAGGGTCACGTACCTGCTCCAGTACAGCGTCATGTGCATCATCTTCGCTCCTCTGTTGTTCGAACCCAAGAGAGAGAAAGAAGAGAGAGAGAGAGAAAGAGAGGAGAGAGAGAGAGAAGCTCTGTTGCTTTTGTTCGAGTTTGAGTCGAGGACGAAGAGATGCGACTGTTAGATACATCGACTTTTCCGAAAACTAAATAAAATGAATTTCCAGCCTTTTTCATTTTTTCTTTTCAGTTTGGGAATTTTTTTTGGGGGACGTGGATGGACTTTTATTTGGGCCATCATAAGATTCTATTGGGCCTTGAGTAATCGAGCCCATATGGAAATACGTCGATACGCCATGGTTCGGATCGCTAGAGGAACGTGGTTCCGTCCATCAGGTGCCTGTGGATGGGACAACTTCCCGATCGAGATTCCGACCTTCCCGATCGTATTAGGGATCTCGTGCTTCCGGAGAGTTTCAAAAAGTTCGGAACTTAGTCGCGACTCGTGAGTGGAGCATAATCCCTCGAGGATGTAATTCCCTGCGAACTCTTAGTTTTGATATGGATTGCCCATCTTTGATCGGATAAAAATAATAATCACTCGAGGATGTAATGCTAAAAATATTAATACCCATTTGATGTGTTATTTAATGATTTAGTAGGGCCATCCTTAATACAAAAACATCACGAAAAGAGAGACACCAAATGTTCTTACTCTTCCAGAATATTCGCTTCAAGTAGATGCAGGCATGTTTCCCGCGACTATTTCCACATTACCAATACTGCATTTTATGGGAATAGGGTTCTTGAGATAGAAGTATATAGCAATGAGAATGCCTAGGACAATTGTCTGTATGATGGGAATGATCATCCACTTGGCAACAAATTTCCCATAAAGCTGCCGTAAAGCACTTGCGTCTCTCCATAGAGGTTATTAGACAAAATAATTAGTTTGTAAAACAATCACTAGTACCAAAACATTAAGCCAATTTAGTTGTTACTGTCACCGCCACTGGGAAAATCTTGTGAACGAAAAATGGGTTTACTAGTAGAAGGAGAGGGAAAATCTTGTCCACCATAAACGGGTTTACTAGTAGATGGAAGCCTTGGTGATGGATCAAGTGCACCGACTGCGTGCAAACACAGAAAGAGGAACACGAGAGCGGTTTTGCTCCTGGGCACCTTTCCCATAGAGAGACATAGGTTGTAAATATGACATTGGTGGAAGAAGCATATTCAGATTAGTCGTAGGGAGCAGGGAACTTACCAAGGAGATGGACAAAGTTGCAGCCAAGCATCCAAAAAACTTCCTGGTTGTCGAATGAGAATGAGAGAAGATGAAGTGATGAGATTGCAAGAACAAGAAAGATGGAGAAGCATGATTTTAACATCGGAGACTAGAGGGAGAAACCACTGAATGACAAGTAATGCCCAAAACAGAATTGGCCGGCTTAACATGTGGCTTCCGTTTGCTATAAATGCATATATACATTAGTGTGTGATGAGAATTGGCGCATTTATCATCGCATCACTCTTAGATACGATAGAAGTCTACGTTTACATATAAAAGTAGTATAAATAATATATCATCTATCATTCTTCGGAATGATGGAAGTCCACGTCGGCTACCTCTGCCGCCCGTGGCCACCGTCAGCAGCCGATTGCCGGCGATTGCGGGCGATGGTTGCTGCCGCCCATAGCTTATTGGCCCCCGCCCACAGCCCACCGGCCGAAGACTGCCACCGTCCACTGGCAGCTTGCCGCCGCACGACCACCACACGATCGTTGCACGATAGCCGCATGATCGTCGACCGTCGCTGCCGATCGCTGCCGCACGACTGCCGCCCATAACTCACCAGTCACTGCCCCTCTCGCGGTGGCGGTCGGCGGCGATGGACCGCGATCATGCGGCGGTCGTACGGTAGTCGTGTGGCAGTCGTGCGACGATTGTATGGCGGTCGTATAGCGGTGGTCGTGCGGCAGCGGTTGACGGTCGGCAATCGTGCGGCAATCATGCGAGGATCGTGCCGCTGTCGTGCGGTGGCAGTCGACGGTCAGTGATTGTGCAGCAGTCGTGCGGAGGCCATGCGACGATTGTGCGGTGGTCGTGCGGCAACGGTCGGCGGTCCGTGAGTAAGAAGAAAAAACAAATAAATACAAAAATTTATAAATTTTAATACCCACGTGATGTGTTATTTAATGATTTGGTAGGGCGGGATCGGTCCTTAATACAAAAACATCACAAAAAGAGAGACATCAAATTTCTTACTCTTCTAGAATATCCGCTTCAAGTAGATGTAGGTAGGTTTCCGCGACCATTTCCACATTACCAATATTGCATTTTATGGGGATGGGGTTCTTGAGATAGAAGTATATAGCTATGAGAATACCCACGACGATTGTTAGTATGACGGGAATGATTGCCCAAGTCGGCAGCAAATTTCCCATAAAGCTGTCGTAAAGCACTTTCGTCCCTGCATAGAGGTTTTTAGACCAAATAATTAGTTTGTAAGACAATCACTAGTACTAAAACTTTAAGCCTATTTAGTTGTTACCGTCACCGCCACCGGGAAAAACTTGTGAACGAAAAACGGGTTTACTAGTAGATGGAGGGGGAAGATCTGGTCCACCATAGACGGGTTTATTAGTAGATGGAAGCCTCGGTGATGGATCAAGTGTGCCGACTGCGTGTAAACACAGAAAGAGGAACACGAGAGCGGTTTTGCTCTTGGGCACCTTTCCCACAGAGAGACCGAGGTTGTAAATATGACATTGGTGGAAGCATATTTAGATTAGTTGTAAGGAGCAGGGAACTTACCAAGGAGATGGACAAAGCTGCGGCCAAGCATGCAAAAAACTTCTTGGCTGTGGAATGAGAACGCAAGAAGATGAAGTGATCAGATTGCAAGAGCAAGAGAGATGGAGAAGCTTGATTTTAACGTCGGAGACTGGAGAAAGAAACTGCTAAATGACAAGTAATGCCCAAAACAAAATTGGCGGGCTTCGCATGTGGCTTCCGTTTGCTATAAATGCATATATACATTAGCGTGTGATGAGAATTGGCGCATTTATCATCGCATCACTCTTCACTCTTAGGTACGATAGAAGCCTACGTTTTCATATAGAAGTAGTATAAATAATATATCATCCATCACTCTTTGGTACGATGGAAGTCCATGTCGGCCACCTCTTGCCGCTTGCGGCCACCGTCAGCAGCCGAGTTCCGGCGACGGTTGCTGCCGCCTGTAGCCTACTGGCCGTCGCCCATAGCCCACCGGCCGACGACTGCCACCGTCCGTTGGCAGCTTGCCGCCGCATGACCATCACACGATCGTTGCACGATTGCCGCATGATCGTTGATTGTCGTTGCCGATTGCTGCCGGAGGATTGCCGCCCACAACTCACCAGCCACTACCCCCTCTCGCGGTGGCGGTCGGCGGCGACGGTCCGCGATCAAGCGGCGGTCGTGCGAGGATCGTGCGGCATTCGTGCGGCGGGCGTGCGAGACACCAAATGTTCTTACTCTTCTAAAATATCCGCTTCAAGTAGATGCAGGTAGGTTTCCCGCGACCATTTCCACATTACCAATACTGCATTTTATGGGAATGGGGTTCTTGAGATAGAAGTATATAGCTATGAGAATGCCCACAACGATTGTCAGTATGATGGGAATGATCGCCCACGTCGGCAGCAAATTTCCCATAAAGCTGCCGTAAAGCACTTGCGTCCCTGCATAGAGGTTTTTAGACCAAATAATTAGTTTGTAAGACAATCACTAGTACCAAAACTTTGGGCCCGTTTGGTTCAGCTTTGGGGAAATGCCCTTGGGAGAATACAAATACCTTTGAGATAAAGGGGTTTTCCGAAATGTTAGACTGTTAGGTAAACTAAAACCGAAAAGTGCTTTAGGAAATGCAAAACTGTTTGGTAAACTTGTATTTGAAAAACCATTTGTTGTGATCAAATTAAGTGTTTTAGTTTTAGTATTTTTAAAATTGCAAAAAAGAAACAATGAGTATATAACATTTTACATTTTCATGTTGAGAGTAATATAAAAGATACATATTAGTAAATTTATTTAAAAATTATATTAAAAGAATTTGATTATAAATTAAATGCAAAGCTTAACTTTTAGCCTAAGGTTCTTTTAGGTTTGTTTTTAACTTTGAATATATATATATTTTAATTATTGCAGTATTAATCATCTTAGTTAATTAATGATAATTCTAGTGTATTGATAAAAAGTTGGGCTATTGATTGTCAGAAGAAAAAAATGATATAAAAAAAAAGTGAACTTTCCACGTGGGACCAGTTCCATAAACCTGCCCGATTCCTCGGACAATTTCCGGTACCATTTTTCAGAAGTAGTGCTTGGTAGATGGTTCTCGGTTCCAAGGTGAAAACCACCCACACAAACTACGTTCACCCCTAAATTCTTAACCACATCAAGTCACTTTGTATTGCAGGTCTTCAAAGGAACAGAGAGCTTCATCGTTCAATACATCTATTGTGAAAAACGAGCATAATTTGGACCCATCCTAACCAGATTTCTCATTACAGACTTTGCATCACCGATGCTCCGGATGAGAATAGTATAACGCCCCACCATCAAATCGGCATCACAGCATTTTTCTTTTTTTATTTTGGTCGGAGGAATCACAACATTTGAAACATCTATTTATTTATACAGCTCGGTTTACTAGCATTGCTCATCTCAAGATAAAGTCTTCAAAACTATGCTCAGAGACATTGCGCTTCGTGCTGCATCATGCACGTATGACCTGGTACAATTACAGTAATCCCTTTGAGTCAAACTCGAAAGATTGAAAGTAAAGTCTATACCGGACTCTGCAATTGGTGGCTGTAATACTGTGCAGAGGGGGATCGCCATCGATCCAACCCATTCACCGACGTGAAGAAAGCTTTTTTTACACCAGGAGAGGCTTCCATAGGAAGCTCCCGTCCCGAAACGACTAACACTAATTTTGGGCCCCTAGCGTTTCAATCGCACAACGGTCGTGCATCTATCTCTATCCCAAGTAAAAGCGGAAAAACAGGAAAAGAAACCGACTAGGCAAAAATATTATTCACAGGAGCCTCTTTTTCCTCTGTAGCTACGTGCAATGAGTGGCATCTTTGGAAGAAGGACCGACTCGAGGAAGAGCAGGTGTCTCAGACCTTCGCATTCGAGTTGATTCGCGCATCTTGAATGGCTGAAAGTTTTCTCGCCTTTTCCACCGCTCAAACGTAGTAGTATAATCTCCAGAGTGTCCCGTTGTCCTGGAAATGGAGCATTTTCGTATTAGTATGGCGAGGCCTATATCAATTCTTGCACGTACTTATGTCGCAAGACCGGTCTTACCTCCTTTTCTAGGTCGATGGTGATATCATCACAGAGATTGGTTTTTGAACTATCGCTACGTCTGAGAATTCCCACCACTCGTACAAGATTGTCTCGTGGTAGGTTCTAAATTAGTTTATGAAGCTGCATCTTTTCTCTATGGGTCATTGGCCTGAAAATGGCATTTCCAGTATCCCCGTTAGAGGCCATCTTAAAAAAACTTCTAATAAGCAACCAAAGTAAGTATAAACATCATTAAGCTACTTTCCAGTTTCAAAATATCAAAGTTCACCACCATCACAGGTATCGGTATTGATACCACACATTTAGGACAAACAGATACTATTAAACAAAGATTACCCTCATCCTCTGTTTTACTTTTCTTATTCATGTGCTGTCATGAACACCTCCTAGGGCCTATCCCAAACTTAAGGATGAAAAACAAAAGAGAACAAAGGTGGAGGGGAGGAAGAAGTCAATGACCATCTAAATTTCACGAGGTGAAAGTGAGAGACAGTCTGCTCAGGAAGTGTGAAACTTAATTACAAAGAGGACTCTTGTGAATGTCTAGCAGGTCTACCTTAGGCCCACCTACTCCTTCATGCTAGTTCTTGGGGCAAAATATTTCGAAAACTTAACAAAACACGAGAAGATTCATAAAATGTAAAAAAAATTCATACTGAGAAAAATTGCAAGATAGAAAGTAACTGGACCTTGGATGTTTGTGGCCTTTGGCATGGTGCAGACCTTGTCTCAATAGCATAAACTTTATCCTTTTCTACCAAATCCGTTTGAGAAAATTTTGATTCGTTGTTTTTACCAGCAGAACAGAACAAAGTCCACGTAAGAGAATTGGTTAGATTTTCTTATTTTGGATATGAAAGCAAGAGAAGAAAAGAAGAAACCAGAAGAATAAGTACATTTTCACTTGGTTGAAGTCGATCACGACTCTCGTGTTTAGAAATGCTCACTGAGGAAGAGGAAGAAAATATATTTATTTTTTTATGGGGACATTCCACTACATCACCATCAGATGAGGTAGCCGAGCAAGTGGGTTGTTGTCTTCTGCTTCTCAAGTGTGTTTCTAACTGATGCAGCTTCAACATTGGCTCTTGCATCTGAATCAATAAGCAAAGAATTTTCCAAGTCCAAATTAGGGCTATGATGTGTGATTCATCTAACTCAACACTACACGGCACTTAATCCAGCTAGTTGAAAGACTCATTCTTTATGCAAAGAAACAAGGAGCAAGGGAAGAACATCTCCCACACACAGAAGAGCATATAAATGCATTATGTCCGGTAATGAAGGTAGGGGCAGGGAGCCATGAAACCTTGAGGATCCTCGCTTTGAATGAATAATTTTAAAACATAGGTGTCTTAGAAATTTTGTTAAAGCTTTCGCCAACAGGGTTCACCATGTTATTAACTCAGCAGATACTTCAGCAGATTGACTGGCCAAAGGCAATCAAACTTCTCGTTGAGATGCAGTATTTAGAACTCTTTCTTGATTAACACGAGTTCCTCCCTTCCTGCTGAGCACTAGAATCGACTTACATGCCTTTCTACACTGCAAGCCATGAATGGAAGAGAGGAAAGGGGGGAGAAAGAAGTGCTACTATAGACGGATAGCATAAGGACATCCAAAAGTGGAGGTGGAAACATATAATCTAAATCATTGAAATTAGGATCTCGAGTTTGTTTGTCCATACACAAATTTGGAGATGTCACCTCGGTCAAGGACTCGCTAAATATTACTGGTTAACCAAATAGCATCACTGGCTCATCCTACTCTTTCCATTGAGTACACCATATTCAAGAAATAACAGATTAGACAGAACAATGACTGCTGCTGAAAGCCATAAGCAACATGCTTCCATTGCAAACACCAGAGCCTCATTACTGAGCTTCAAAGAGTATGAGATTAACTACATTATCCAGACTATCCAATAGCACATTATGTTGATCAACACCATGAATTGCCCCACATGCGCACAATGAAGGAAGAACCAAAAGCTGACTTTTGTTGTGTTACTCACTCGAATTCTCAGGAGACAGAAAAGGAAACCAGATATACCTTGTCGACTTCACGAGAGAGGTTGAATGTGGCCAGCCTAAGAAACGACTTCAGTCGCTCTCTCCTTGTATCTGAAAAACCAGGAGCTATCGCATAGAGGCATAGGTTGTAAATATGACATTGGTGGATGAAGCATATTCAGATTAGTCGTAGGGAGCAGGGAACTTACCAACGAGATTGACAAAGTTACGGCCAAGCATGCGAAAAACTTCCTGGCTGTCGAATGAGAACGTGAGAAGATGAAGTGATCATATTGCAAGAGCAAAAGAGATGGAGAAGCTTGATTTTAACGTCGGAGACTGGAGGGAGAAACCGCTGAATGACAAGTAATGCCTAAAACAGAATTGGCGGGCTTCGCATGTGGCTTCCGTTTGCTATGAATGCATATATACATTAGCGTGTGATGAGAATTGGCGCATTTATCATCGCATCACTCTTCACTCTTAGGTACGATAGAAGCCTACGTTTTCATATAGAAGTAGTATAAATAATATATCATCTATCACTCTTTGGTACGATGGAAGTCCATATCGGCCACCTCCTACCGCCCACGGCCACCGTTAGCAGCCAATTGTCGGTGACTACGGGCGACGGTTGCTGCCGCTCGTAGCCTACTGGCCGCCGCCCACAGCCCACCGGCCGACGACTGCCACCGATTGTCGGCAGCTTGCCGCCGCACGACCATCGCACGATCATCGCACGATAGTCGCATGATCGTCGATCGTCGTTGCCGACCGTTGCCGAAGGACTGCAGCCCATAACTTCTTAGCCACTGCCCCCTCTCGCGGTGGCGGTTAGCGGCGACGGTCCGCGATCATGTGGTAGTCATGCGACGATTGTGCGGCGGTCGTGCGGCGGGTGTGCGAGGATTGTGTGGTGATCGTGCGGCGGCGGTCGACGGTTGGTGATCGTGCGGTGGTCGTGCAGCGGCCGGGCGACGATCGTGTGGCGGTTGTGTGGCGACCATCGGTGGTTCGTGAGTAAGAAGAAAAAACAAATAAATACAAAAATTTATAAATTTTAATACCGATGTGATGTGTTATTTAATGATCGGTCTTAATACAAAAACATCACAAAAAGAGAGACACCAAATGTTCTTACTCTTCTAGAATATCCGCTTCAAGTAGATGCAGGCAAGTTTCCCGCGACCATTTCCACATTACCAATATTGCATTTTATGGGAACGGGGTTCTTGAGATAAAAGTATATAGCTATGAGATTGCCCACGACAATTGTCAGTATGACGAGAATGATTGCCCACGTCGGCAGCAAATTTCCCATAAAGCTGTCGTAAAGCACTTGCGTCCCTGCATAGAGGTTTTTAGACCAAATAATTAGTTTGTAAGGCAATCACTAGTACCAAAACTTTAAGCCTATTTAGTTGTTACCGTCACCACCATCGGGAAAAACTTGTGAACGAAAAACGTGTTTACTAGTAGATGGAGGGGGAAAATCTGGTCCACCATAGACTGGTTTACTAGCAGATGGAAGCCTCGGTGATGGATCAAGTGCGTCAACTGCGTGCAAACACAGAAAGAGGAACACGAGAGCGGTTTTGCTCCTGGGCACCTTTCCCACAGAGAGACATAGGTTGTAAATATGACATTGGTGGACGAAGCATATTCAGATTAGTCGTAGGGAGTAGGGAACTTACCAAGGAGATGGACAAAGCTGCGGCCAAGCATGTGAAAAACTTCCTGGTTGTCGAATGAGAACGAGAGAAGATGAAGTGATCAGATTGCAAGAGCAAGAGAGATGGAGAAGCTTGATTTTAACGTCGAAGACTGGAGGGAGAAACCGTTGAATGACAAGTAATGCCCAAAACAGAATTGGCGGGCTTCGCATGTGGCTTCCGTTTGCTATAAATGCATATATACATTAGCGTGTAATGAGAATTGGCGCATTTATCATCGCATCACTCTTCACTCTTAGGTACGATAGAAGCCTATGTTTTCATATAGAAGTGGTATAAATAATATATCATCCATCACTCTTCGGTACGATGGAAGTCCACGTTGGCCACCTCCTGCCGCCCGCGGCCACCATCAGCAGCCGATTGCCGGTGACTGCGGGCAACGGTTGCTGCCGCTCGTAGCCTACTGGCCGCCACCCACAGCCCACCAATCGACGACTACCATCGTTCGCTGGTAGCTTGCCGCCGCACGACCACCGCACGATCGTAGCATGATAGCCACATAATCGTCGACCGATTCATCGCCGAGCGCCGCGGAGGATCGCCGCCCCAACTCACCAGCCACTGCCCCCTCTCGCGGTGGCGGTCGGTGGCGACGGTTCGCGATCATGCGACGATCATGCGATGATTGTGAGGCGGTCATGCGGCGGCTATGCGATGATCGTGCGTCAGTCGTGCGACGATCGTGAGACGGTCGTGCGGTGGGCGTGCGAGGATTGTGTGGCAGCGGTCGACGGTTGGCGATCGTGCGGCGGTCGTGCGGCGGCCGTGCGACAATCGTGCGGCGATGGTCGGCGGTCCATGAGTAAGAAGAAAAAATAAATAAATACAAAAATTTATAAATTTTAATACCCACGTGATGTTTTATTTAATGATTTGGTAGGGCGGGATCGGTCCTTAATACAAAAACATCACAAAAAGAGAGACATCAAATGTTCTTACTCTTCTAGAATATCCGCTTCAAGTAGATACAAGCAGGTTTCCCGCGACCATTTCCACATTACCAATACTGCATTTTATGGGAATGGGGTTCTTGAGATAGAAGTATATAGTTATGAGAATGCCCAGGACGATTGTTAGTATGATGGGAATGATCGCCCACGGTCATAAGTCAAGCCCTGGGCTGACGGTGACGGGCTGCCCAGGATGCTGTGCCTGCGCACAGCCATAAGTCAAAAGCCCTAGGCTCATGGGCTAAGGTTGAGTCAATGATGGAACGGGGCCGCTGAATTGGTCAGTGGCCCAAGGCCCAGGATGCTGCGCACGGCTTCTGATTGCAGAGCTGAGGTAGTTGAGGTTGTTTGGGCTGACGGGCTGACGGGTTGTTTTCTCTGGGCTCATGGGCCAAACGCAAGGCGTGAGGTTGAGTCAACGGGCCTTCTGGCCCAAGATGCTGCGCTTGTTTGACCAGAAAGCCTAGGCCTCCATCTTTCTTTTTTTCAAATTGGCTGACCAGTAGTTTGATGTGTGTAAATTGATGTGCTATCGCTCGACAAATAGCATAGGGGATTCATAGATTGGAGGGACAATATCTCATATCTCCAAGAGCTAGTAAAAATTTAACCATATCTCATATCTCCAATAAAATTTAGTATGATTTGGTAGGGGGCCCTACCTTAATACATAAATATCACGTCCTTAATACATTAAGCATCACCCGTAATAATGTCCTTATACATAAACATCACAAAAATTCACGAAATTTACTTTTCATCCTTAAGAATATCCGTTCCCACGACCATTTCTAGACTACCAATGGTGCATTTAATGGGAATCGGGTTCCTAAGATAAAAATACAAAGCTACGAGAATACCCGTGATGACGATCACTACCACGGGAATGATTGCCTATGCTGGCATCAAACTTCCCATAATGCTGCCGCCGTAGCGCTTCTCTTCATGGAGAATTTTTTCACCATAGACGGGTGGGTTGTCAGTAGGAAGCGGTGATGGAAGCCTCGGTCCGCTGCCGTAATGCGTCTCTTCGGGGGGTGCAAGTGCGCCCACTGTGTTTGCACACAGAAGGAGGCACAAGAGAAACTTCATGGGCACTGTTCCCTGGGTGAGAATGAGAAATGGGCACCTTTCCCTGGGCTCTTGGGCTGTCGACGAATGAGAGAGAATGAGAATTTCAAAGAACAAAGAAAAATAATGGAGGGCACAGAAAGAGGATGAGAAACTTCATGGGCACCTTTCCCTGGGCTCCCGGGCACCTTGGGCTGTCGACGAATGAGAGAGAATGAGAATTTCAAAGAACAAAGAAAAATAATGGAGGGCACAGGAAGAGGACGAGAAACTTCATGGGCACCTTTCCCTGTGCACCTTTCCCTGGGCTCCTGGGTTGTCGACGAATGAGAGAGAATGAGAATTTCAAAGAAAAATAATGGAGAAGCAAAATAATGGAGAAGCCCGTCCACTGTATTTCAAAAAGAGGAACGAGTCATGGGCATCTTTCCCTGGGCTCCTGGGCTGTCGAACTGGGTGAGAGAAATGGGCACCTTTCCCAATGAGACCTTTCCCTGGGTGAGAGAAATGGGCACAGAGAATGTCAAAGAACAAAGAAAAATAATGGAGAAGCCGAGTGAGAGCACCTTTCTAGGTGAGAATGAACCTTTCCCTGGGCTCCTGGGCTGAATGAGAGAGAATGAGAAGATTTCAAAGAACAGAAAAATAATGGAGAAGCTTTTAAAACGACGACAAGTAATGCCCTACCCAACCGTTTGCTGAGAATTGACGCGCACTACCCGTACCCGTTTGCTATTAATGTATTGGTCGGCTAGAATGCTAATACGATGAGAATGAGAATTGATCGTATTGGTGCACTACCGTTTGCTATTAATGGATAATATGAGAAGATATTGCGTAGCCTCCACGTCGACACCTGTCCAGTCCAGCTCTTCACTTTTCTCACACGTTTTCTAAAGCAACACGAAAAGGAAGGGACCAGAGCGCGGAAGCCTCGACCATGTCGACGACACCTGTAATATTACTCATTTTAATCCTATGATGACTTCTTGCAGATGAATAAAGTGGACAAGAAAAAAGATTGCTCGCCTTGAGACTGGCTCAGCAACGTCTTGGCTCACTGCCCATTTGCTATTAATGTATTGGTAATACTATGAGAATGAAAATTAATGCAATCCGAGAAGATATTGTGTAGCCTCCACCTCGACCACGTCAACATTTAAAAATTCCTCTCCTGGGACCCACCACCCTGATGCTCTCTCTCCTCTACTCTCCTCTACGCGAGAAAATATTGAGTGGTCCGGGAGCTCCATGTCAGCGTGGTCCCCGGCCACTCACGAGGTGCAATGTGGAGGCGTGGGCCCATTTGGTATCTTCTGCCTTCTTCCCCTCTCTCTCTCCTTTTCTTAGCTTGCTGAGCCCTCTCTCCTCCTAGTCTGCACACTCTCTCTCCTATCATAGCATTTATTGCGGTTTAAGCTTTTGTCTTTCTTTCTCAAATGAAGGAAAGAGAAGCCCCGTTCGTTCCTCTGACCCTCCCCATTTTTTACCTTTCGAAAATTTGAATCTGAAAATCTCTCTCTCCGCGCTCGTTTTTGCTCCGCCGTGCATCAAGCGGCCATTCTCCTGCCGTCGCCGACGAACCACATTACGGCCGCCCTAACTCCGGTGCTCGCTTGCTTCTCTCTTTGGGCTCGTTGCTGCTCCGTTGCGTTCATTCCGGCGCTCCCGGGATCGCAGATGCAGCACGCGGAGGAGAAGCAGGCCTCTTTGAGCTCCCCTCAACGTTGGCGGGCGTCGCCGCCGAGCGAGACCCCCACCCTGACGCCCCCACCCTGACGCCAACGCCACCGACGCCGCCGACACTCCTCCACCTCCCTCTCGCGACGTCCGCTCTGCTCTCTCTCTCCCCCTCCGCGGAGTCGTGCCTCTCTTCCAGCGAAACGCGACGTCGACGGCCCTCCACCTCCGCCTCGCGGTTCACTCCGTCGCCCTCGACTTCGACGCCACCTCCTCCCCTGAACTTGACTTTGATGCCGACGCCCCTCCGCCTCCCTCTTGCGACCACTAGTCCCCTTTTTTTCTTGTTCCCTTGCCCTTGGCCTCCAAATGCTGATGTCGTGTGGCGGCCGTGCAACGATTGTGCGGCGGTCGTGCGACAATCGTGAGATGGTCATGCGATGGGCGTGCGAGGATCGTGCGGCAGCGGTCGACGGTCGGTGATCGTGCGATGGCCGTGCAACAATCGTGTGGCGGTTGTGCGACGATGGTCGGCGGTCCGTGACTAAGAAGAAAAAACAAATAAATACAAAAATTTATAAATTTTAATACCCACGTGATGTGTTATTTAATGATTTCGTAGGGCGGGATCGGTCCTTAATACAAAAACATCACAAAAAGAGAGACACCAAATGTTCTTACTCTTCTAGAATATCCGCTTCAAGTAGATGCGGCAGGTTTCTAGCGACCATTTCAACATTACCAATAGTGCATTTTATGGGAACGAGTTTCTTGAGATAGAAGTATATAGCTACGAGAATGCCCACGATGATTGTCAATATGATGGGAATGATCGCCCACGTCGGCAGCAAAGTTCCCATAAAGCTGCTGTAAAGCACTTGCATCCCTGCATAGAGGTTTTTAGACCAAATAATTAGTTTGTAAGACAATCACTAGCACCAAAACTTTAAGCCTATTTAGTTGTTACCATCACCGCCACCGGGAAAAACTTGTGAACTAAAAACGAGTTTACTAGTAGATGGAGGGGGAAAATCTAGTCCAGCATAGACGGGTTTACTAGTAGATGGAAGCCTCTGTGATGGATCAAGTGCGCCGATTGCGTGCAAACACAGAAAGAGGAACACGAGAGCGGTTTTGCTCCTGGGCACCTTTCCCAAGAGAGACATAGGTTTTAAATATGACATTGGTGGACGAAGCATATTCAGATTAGTCGTAGGGAGCAGGGAACTTACCAAGGAGATGGACAAAGCTGCGGCCAAGCATGCGAAAAACTTCCTAGCTGTCGAATGAGAATGAGAGAAGATGAAGTGATCAGATTGCAAGAGCAAGAGAGATGGAGAAGCTTGATTTTAACGTCAGAGACTGGAGGGAGAAACCGTTGAATGACAAGTAATGCCCAAAACATAATTGGCCGGCTTCCCATGTGGCTTCCGTTTGCTATAAATGCATATATACATTAGTGTGTGATGTGAATTGGTGCATTTATCATCGCATCACTCTTCACTCTTGGGTACGATAGAAGTCTATGTTTAGTTAGCATCCTAACACCAAAATGACTCCGGAGGACTGCCGCCCACAACTCACTAGCCATTGCCCCCTCTCATGGTGGCGGTCGGCGGCGACGGTCCGCAATCATGGGGCGGTCGTGTGACGATCATGTGGCGGGCGTGCGAGGATCGTATGGTAGTCGTGCGGCGTGGTCGACGGTCGGCGATCGTGTAGCAGTCGTGCGGCAGTCATGCGATAGTCGTGCGACGATCGTGCGGCGGTCGTGTGGCGACCGTCGGCGGTCCGTGAGTAAGAAGAGAAAACAAATAAATACAAAAATTTATAAATTTTAATACCCACGTGATGTGTTATTTAATGATTTGGTAGGGCGGGATTGGTCCGTAATACAAAAACATCACAAAAAGAGAGACATCGAATGTTCTTACTCTTCTAGAATATCCGCTTCAAGTAGATACAAGCAGGTTTCCCACGACCATTTCCACATTACCAATACTGCATTTTATGGGAACAGGGTTCTTGAGATAGAAGTATATAGTTATGAGAATGCCCACGACGATTGTTAGTATGATGGGAATGATCGCCCACGTTGTTAGCAAATTTCCCATAAAGCTGCCGTAAAGCACTTGCGTCTCTGCATAGAGGTTTTTAGACAAAATAATTAGTTTGTAAGACAATCACTAGTACCAAAACTTTAAGCCTATTTAGTTCTTACCGTCACTGCCACTGGGAAAAACTTGTGAACGAAAAACGGGTTTACTAGTAGATGGAGGGGGAAAATCTGGTCCACCATAGACGGGTTTACTAGTAGATGGAAGCCTCGGTGATGGATCAAGTGTGCCGACTGCGTGCAAACACAGAAAGAGGAACACAAGAGCGATTTTGCTCTTGGGCACCTTTCCTATAGAGAGACATAGGTTGTAAATATTACATTGGTGGACGAAGCATATTTAGATTAGTCGTAGGGAATAGGGAACTTACCAAGGAGATGGACAAAGTTGCAGCCAAGCATTCGAAAAACTTCATGACTGTTGAATGAGAATGAGAGAAGATGAAGTGATCAGATTGCAAGAACAAGAAAGATGGAGAAGCTTGATTTTAATGTCGGAGACTGGAGGGAGAAACTGCTGAATGACAAGTAATGCCCAAAACAGAATTGGTCAGCTTCGTATGTGGCTTCCGTTTGCTATAAATGCATATATACATTAGTGTGTGATGTGAATTGGTGCATTTATCATCGCATCGCTCTTCGCTCTTAGGTACGATAGAAGTCTATGTTCTCATATAAAAGTAGTAGGGATAAGTACACTATCAATGCCATAAGTTGTGTATGGCAGTTACTTTGGTGCCAAAAGTTTATGTCAGATCACTTAAGTGCCAAAAAGTTTGAAAAACGCTCACTTTGGTGCCAACTCCGATACGGTTGGCCAAAAATCTGACGTGATACTTTTTTATTAATTTTTTAAGCTAATGTGGCTCGTCGGAGAGTACAGTCAGCATCTTAACACCAAAATGACGCCGTTTAGTGTCTCTCCCAATTCAAAACCCTAAATCTCTAGTTGATCGCCGTCCTCGACAGCCCCCACGCTCGGTAGTCGCGGCTTCGACCCCGACCTCGACCTTGACTTTGACCTCGACCCCGACCCCGACCCCAATGATGGCCATTTGGTGGCCGCGGCTCTGACCCCGACCCCGATGATGGTCAATCGACGGCCGCGACTCCAACCTCGACCTTGATGATGGCCACTTGACTGCCGCGGCTTCGACCCCGACCCCGACCCTAACTCCGACAACGGCCACTTGGCAGCCGCAGCTCTGACCCCGACCCCGACGATGGCCACTCGGTGGCCGCGGCTCCGACCTCGACCCTGACCTCGATGATGGTCACTCGGCGGTTGCGGCTCCAACCCCGACCCCGACGATGGCCACTTGGCAGCCGTGGCTCGACCTCGACCCCGACCCCAACCCCGACGACGGCCACTCGGCGGCCAAGTTGAAGGCCGTGATCTAGCCGGTGCTCGGGGAGGCCGCCGACGAGTGCACCGCCATTGATGTCTCCCTCTTCATCTTCAATCTCCCCGATGAGTGCCTGGATTGCGTCTTCCAGTATCTAGGCTCCAACGACCGGGGCTGGTGCTCCCTCGTGTGCCATCAAGGGTGTCCAAACAGTGCCGAGCAATGGCGGCCTAGCAACGGCGGAGGCTGAGTGACAACGGAAAAACTCTAATTTCAATCCCCAAATAAAAAAAAATCCCAAAATGAGTTAAACGGCCTCATTTTTATGAGGCCATCAATGTAGGATGGCAAAACGACGTCATTTAAAGGCCTTGTCATTTTTTTTAAAAAAAAAGTCACGTAATCATTTTGGCCGGAATCTTTCGCCGGTGGCACCAAAGTAATTGTTTTTCCTCCGATTTGGCATTTAAGTGATCCAACGGAAACTTTTGGCACCAAAGTGAGCGTCGTACACAACTTATGGCATTGATAGTGTACTTCTCCCAAAAGTAGTATAAATAATATATCATCCATCACTTTTTGGTATGATGGAGGTCTATGTCAGCCACCTCCTATTGCTCGCGACCACTGTCGGCAGCCGATTGCTGGTGACTGCCGGTGACGGTTGTCGCCACTCGTAGCCCACCGACCGCTACCCACAGCCCACTGGCTGACGACCGCCACTGTCAGCTGGCAGCTTACCGCCGTATGACCACCACACGATTGTTGCACGATTGTTGCATGATTGTTGACCATCACTGCTGACCGCTGCCGTAGGACTGCCGCCCACAACTCACTAGCCACTGCCCCCTCCCGTGGCGACTGGTCGGCGATCATGTGGCAATCTTGCGATGATCGTGCGTTAGTCGTGTGACGGTCGTGCGGTAGTCGTGTGACGGTCGTGCGACGATTGTATAGTGGTTGTGCGTGTGATCGATGGTCAGCGATCGTGCGGCAATCATGCAGCGGTCGTGCGACGATCGTGCGGTAATTGTCTTTGTGGTTATGCGGCAACGGTTGATTGGCGATCAATGGTCTCGTGAGTAGGAAGAAAAAATAAATAAACACAAAAATTTATAAATTTTTACCAAACAAATTTCTATTATTTTTCTATTCCAAGAATAAAAATTTTGTATAATTATTAAACACCTTATTTTACTTAGAAATTGTTCCTGGAGTAAAAAAGAAAAAAGTTATTTCTGAAAAGAAATAGTTTCCCGGAATAGAAACATTGTCATGCACACCGTCATCACTCGAGGATGTAATTCCTTGCGAGCTCTTAGTTTCGACATGAATTGTTAATTTTTGATTGGATAAAAAGATGGACTTCATCGAGATTTACAAAAAATGGTAGTAGGTATCATATGATTTTAAGTTACAACTGTCACAAAATAGTTTTTCATTATGTACAAGCAGAATAATTTGATCTTAATCACTTTTTTCACCCATAAAAGAAGAATTTTGTTGAGAGTTACTTGCGGTGCGTAAATGGGCTCATAGGAAGGTGCAAAATATAAACTTTGGAAAAGATAATGATAGATTTTTTTGCATTAATTTTTTTTTTTAGTGATATGAGAATTTCATCGGTTCTCTCTTCATTTTTAACGTCTTCAAAGGAAATTTTCTGACTATAGTTCTTAATTAAGTTATACGAAAAATCAATTGACAAGTTTATTTCAATTTTGTTCATTTTTAAGGTCTTTGAATACTTTTTTTTTGATAAATTCTTAATTTTTTTTTGATAAATACAATGGTTGCAAAATACCGATTAAAGTCCAATCAAGGAGGATTGATGGCCAATTAAACTGTCAAATTGGAGTTCAAATCAAAAGTAATTGGATTTCAATATGGGTTGAAACCTAAAAAGGACTTTGTGAAATTCGAACTACTGAAATAATGCACCCTCGTATATTGGAAATAAATAAGAAAATTGCCCAAAATTTTATTGGATGTAATCAGATGGCTTACATTTTGAAATGCCATATGCTTACTCAATGACTCAAATTAAACATAAATTTCTTAATGAACATGATTGAAATGCATAAAGAAGGAAGAAAACTTACAAACTATGATTGGAAAGCTTTTATAATCAAAGGTAAGTACTGAAATGACCTGTCCGAACTTTGTATTCAATCTTAGACAAAATCTAATAGATCGATCCATCATGAATTTCGCACTCAAAAAATGATGTGCTCTTTGTGATTTTTTTTTTGATGCCGTGAATGTTATGATTGATGTTATGTGATTCAGCTATTGTTGTATCTTTAAATGGGTCATTTCATTATGCATTCTGATCTTCCTTTGCAAGAATCTCTAGCTGCCTTCACTTGTTCACTACTCCAGAGATAATTCATAATGATCACTGATTTCGTAGCTACGATTATCCTTAGTCAATGGATCCTTTTAGTTCGGTCTTCAACTTTTGCCCATCCTTTGAATTGATCGATCAGGTACTCTACTTAAACTCTTGCCATTGAAAAGTTATGATTGACAATCTGATCAGACTTTCTATCAATGGGTCTTATGGGTCAATTATATTGTGCGACCTTCATGATGAATGAGCTTATTAGGCATTCAATCAATTGGGTCTCGCTGTTAAGTTTATTGTCATGACTTGATTTGGGTCATTAACTTCTTTATGCCTGAATCCAAATTTCTAACCTAATGTCTGCACTACCATAAAATTTACCCGAGGATGATGAAGAATCAGCAAGGTAGAGTAATCTACCACACGACACATTGCCTCACCTACCTCAGAAAAGTAAGTCACACTGTTGCTTTCGAACCTTCGCCTTTAAAAAGAAGGAAAAAGGAAAAAAGGAAGGGGAGGAAATTCACAGAACGTAAGGATGGACTTAATTGGCAATTTCATGTGACAAGGATCTTGCTAGTCCTAGACTTGGCAACTTCACAGAAACGCGAGCGACAACATACTTTCAATCCATCCACATAAACCACACGAATTACTTCTGTGGTCTGTGTGAAACCTTAATCCAAGGAAAGCTGATCCAAAAACTTGAACATGAGAAGGAGAAATTGACAAACGTCTGTTTCTAGATATGCCAGAACGCACGAGGCCTACAATAACAACTCATTAGAGGCCAAACGTGCAGTTCTTCATGGAGGTTCCAAGAACAATGCACTATCATGTGATCATGTCATCAGTCAATTGCTCGTCTTATGATGCAGTACGCAATTTAGCTGTGATACGCTAGAAAAGTGAGGAGGTCCATCTGTCTTTTTGAGCCAGACCGAATAGCCTCCCCTGTTCCTCCATGTTTCTGTCTCATGTTCCACAAGAGTTCACACCAGCAAAAACTTATATCCAGACATAACCAGAAGCTTCATGCTGCCGAGCAACGTGCAACACAATGACACGTCATGGACTGTAGTACTTAAAGCGAACCGATCAAGCTCACTGTGCAAGTGAGCATGTCCACTTTTTTCACAACAGACCAGACCAAGGGGAGTGACACGGTGAGACTGAGAGAGACATCATTCCCACATGAAAAAGTTATTGCAAATCCCCCGTGCACTAGTAATAAAAGCAATAAAAGCATGTATAGCTATCAGCAGAGGAATCTTATTTGCAATTTCATCCTCGGCTAGTACAGTCGTCACCATGCGTTTCATGCGCTCTTGTAACTTTTCAGCACACGTCTCTTTCCTCATGCTTTTAATACCTTCCAAATTGATCCTGATCCGTCTAACACAACTGGCCGGTGGTTTAAATCATACTATAGTTTGTCCTTCTTAAATCAATGATCACGTGAATTTTAAAGTGAGATCACAAGATTAATGGTTCATCTCGATCCACATGATGTACACACCATGAATGATTTTCTGGTTCAAAATCTTCATTAGAGGAAACAAATTGGAGTTAGGCTACACTCGTAGATCCTGAGTTCAGGTGTCTTTGTTTGATGAGTTGTTGGAGTGGAGTTTGTTTTTTTTTTTTGGTCCGATAGGAGTGGAGTTGCATAGAATATAAATTGGTTGTAAGGAAAAATTATCATGGGAATGAAATTAGAAACACCGGGAAAATTAGGTGGGGATTTTTTTTTTCTTGTTCACAGAATCGTTCCAGACGCTGGTCATAGTTGGCGATTTTCTTAACCCATTGGAGGATGGGTTTATAAAATGTAGACACAGGCTTAAACGAGGGGAATTTTGCCTTTTGAGGAGTGGGCTTGTGTTTAGGTCAAGATGGAGGAGAGGTTTCAAAAGGAGAGGTGTCGTGCCTGGGCGGTCCACAAGACAACAAAAATTGATACTTACCACCGTCTTCTCCAAGGGATCTGATAGATGAATAGCCGTTTACTTTTGGAAGAAATCGTGCCTAGATGAGCGGTTTTTTTTTTTTTTTTTTTTTTTGTCCCTTTCTTCTCCATGGCATGTCATTTTCTTCAATTGGGGTTGGACATAATTTGCGCCGGCAGTCAAGGTCCCAGGGGCAATGTCCCGTTGAGGGTTTTTTTTCATTACTAGCCCATAAAAGGGGCACCATTAGATGGAAAGTCTAAACATAAGATAGAAATTAGAGGTTGATGAGGAAATAAAACCCAATTGGTAGGAAGAGAGTTGGCTCGATGGGCTTTGGCGACCCAATCTGCAGCCTTGTTGTTTTCCCTCGATTTGTAGAGGACCAAAACTTTGCTAAGCTAGGCCATAATTCTTTTACAATCATCTACTATTGATTGCGCCGGCCAAGGTGGCTCAGCCGGCCCAATAAGCACTCCACCAAAGGTAAGTTGTCGGATGATATGCACGCCTTCAGATCACTTCTCTTGAAGACTTGCAGTTGGAGTCCCGATCGAGCAGATCTACTTTCCCTTACCCACAGCAAAACCTCTCTCAGAGCTAGGGATTCGGTCACTGCAACCGTCGAGGCTTGAAATTTTTTTGCGAAGCCGTCAACGAGAACGCTAGCAGCGTTTCTACATACTCCAGCCACCGCTCCCGCAAGCGACGATCTGCATCGGGAGGCGTTGATATTCCACTTCAGTTCTTGCGGGCTAGGTGAGACCCATTTCGTCGGGATCTTTGAATCGGGTTGCTGTGGTCTGCTTCGGCTTAGTTCTTTGTCTGCCCTTTTCGTGTAGTGATCAGCGGTTGTTCGGGCTTCAGCTTTAGTGGTAAGCCGGTCGGGCTTCCTTCCTTGAAAGTTGCGAGCCTTCCAGATCTGCCATAGTATACAGGCAAAGGTCTTTGCGTATGGATCAACTTGAGGTAAGATTTTCAAAGACCCATTTGCCCATGCAAGTGATTTGGTTCGATTTTACAAAGGGACTTTGGCTATAATGCAAATGCTAAAAGCCAAAACCCTTTGGGAAAATACAAATTGCATTTGATGAAAACCCTTTAAAAGGAGACGTAATGTTTGGCAATTTTTTTTTTTTATATAAGGGGCTTTGGTTACATTTTTTTATAAAAAAAAATCAAACCCTTTGCCAAAGTCGGTGAATGTCTTGGGCTGCCAGTGAGTCAAATTTAGCACCAGTGGCTATCAGTTGGCTTCTTGAGAACAATGGGCCAGCTCCATCGAGTCTAATTGGGCTAATATTCCTTTACATTGCTCTATTATAGTTTTCACATTCCATGAGTTTTCAGCCCAGCCCAAGATACTTTCCACCAAAGTCAAGCTATCTTTCTTGCGCTCCACCTTTTCACTTTATACTTGCGTTGTTCCAACTCCTCCCACGTCTTGCTCCTTTCTCCTTTTCAGAAACTCCATCCCGTGTTGAACAGAAGATGAAGCACGAACCTCTCGCACGAAGCCATCAATGACTAGTCCAGCTTGATCTCACAGGATTCTAGCTACCAATTCCGCGTGTTCTCCTTGCATCCATGAGCAATCAATGTTTAATTTCAACAATCCTCTCCTCGGCGGTGTCCATGTTCTCAGTAAGTGCAGATCTGTGGGTTTCTTTGCCCCCTTTTTCTTTTGCCATTTGGCTGAAGTTTTGAAGTTGTGCTTGCACTAGATCAACGATGGAGTGCGGATCCGGTGGTTTGGCTCGAAATATGAAGTTGTTGCGAGTTTTCCATACAAGCTAGAGCACCACCACAATCAAATCGTTCTCGGGTAAGTCGTTGCTCCCTTCGAACCTCTACAATAGCCATTTATCAAACCTGGAAATAGTGTTGGGTTTGTAGCTTAGATTGATTCGTGACTCTTGTTGACACTCGGAATTTCGTCGACATTTTAAACATCCATTTTGCAAAAATATAAAAGATAAAGAGCAAAAAAGAAAAGAAAATGAATGAATGAAAACGTAAAAAAATGAATGAAAACATAAAAAAAAGAAAAAAGAAAAGAAAAGAAGAAAAAAAGAAGAAAAAAAGAAAACAAAAATAAAAATAAAAGCGCTCGTGAATCGAAGAAAAAGGGAGGGACGTTCTCACGGGGAACGCTCTGGCTCTCGGACTCTCTCTCCCTCGATTATCTCTCTCTCTTCATAACTGCTCGATGGAGTTTCCATGGCAGATCCTGAAACCCTAGCCTTAGACAATCTTGGTAGACATCCACCATTCCTCGCGGGAGAATCTCCACCTCGCTCGCCGTCCACCGGAGGGAGCTTTCGCCTTCGTCTCCAGCGGTTCTCCGTCGAGCTTCCGGCTTCGCTCCCGCTCGATTCCTGAGATCTCTGGACCTTTTCGAGCCCTAAAAGACAGAGCAATTGCTGGCCAAGGAGCTCGAGGTATGGGGCTCAGATTCGAAGCCGACCGGCGATGACAGCGACTCTCGATTTGTGGCTCGATCCGGCTCTTCGCCGGATTCGCTCTCTTTCTCTCGATCGCTCTCGGGGATCAGTGACTCTCCAGATCGGGTTCTCTCTCTCTTTTCCTCTTGATCGCGACTCCCTCCTCTGCGCCTCCCTCAAACCCTAGAAGACGGCAACAGTGGTGGTAACAGGAGCTCGAAGCGCGAGGCTCAGATCCGTGCCGAGTTTGGAGGTCTCGACTTGGCTCCGAGGGTAAAGATCCGAAGCCGATCGATCAACATCGACAGCAGCGGCAACGTCGGCTTGGCTCCGAGGGTATAGATCTGAAGCCGATCGGCGGCGACGTTGGCAACAGCTTCTGATCTTTTCCTTGTTCTGTTTCTCTTCGAGGCGGAATCGAAGAGTAGATCCGCTGGTGTTGAAAGGCAGAAGTTTCTAGAGATCGACTCTTCATCGATTCACTCAAGGTAAGCAAAACGAAAATCCTATTAATAGTGTCCGATGAGGCGAGAACCTTTTGTGTTGAAGTACATTCTTGACATTGAAAGTTTGGGGCTAGGATACATTGCTATCTGAAATTTGTTTTAGTGAAAGTTGGATGACGCAATGATATGCATTGTTCAACCTTGTTCGTTTTTTCTGATTTTATGCTGGATGTTATGTTTAGATTTATGGATCGGTGTTTCATGATAGTGGAATATTGTGGGATTGAATAGTTGTTCTGGAAAAGCCCTTTGATGTGTTTTGGATTCCTAAAGAGATTATGGTCATTTTCAGGCTCCATAGGACCGATGGATATATCAAATTGTTTATTGATTTTGCTGGTTCTGTTTACTGATTTTGCTGGTTCTTTGATTTTGCTGTTTTTGCTGGTTCTTTGTTTGCTGATTTTGCTGGTTCTTTGTTTATTGATTTTGCTGCATCTTTGTTTTGAGGGGCAAATTGTCTTGAAAAGATATACAATAATGGATTGAAACGTTTGAGAATTCAAATCGCAAGTTTGCCATCATGTTGTGGAACAACGTAGCCATATATTTTAGCAAGTTGAAAAATAGTTAGAAATGGGCTGATTTTCTCAGTATCTCCAATTAAGTTTGTGGATGACATTGATTTCATGAGCTTTCCATAAGACATCTTATTTGTTATATTCGCCCGTCATTTCTGATGATTTTTGCAAAATTAAAGTTAGATTAGTAAGGGGGTGCATGATAACCCAAAATTTTTGTTCCAGACCTGTTTTTGGAAGAGAAATTCGTTTGATAAACCTATTCAGTTTGTCTATTTCTGGAATAGATTTATATTCCAGAAATAGGTTTGGAAGAGAAATCAGAAATAATTTCTCTCACTAAACCCTAATTTCAGTAAGTCCTCCCTCATCTCCTCTACGTCTCGCCTCCTCCTCCTCCTCCTCCTCCGCCTCTCCTCATTTTATTAAAAATAAAAATAAATAAAAATAAATTTATTAAAATAAATAAATTATTTTTATTTATCATTTTATTTTTAGTTTATTAAAAATAAATTTATTAAATTTATTAAAAATAATTTATTTATGATAAATAAATATAAATTTAATAAATTTATTTTTATTTGCCTTGAGTGTTTTGCCAAATAATTTTTTTATTTTTTATTTTTATTCATTTTAAAATAAATTTATTCGTAAAATAAATAAAATAGAATAAATAAAATAAATTTATTTTTAAGGATATTTTTATTTTTTATTTTTTATGATTTATTTTATTTTATTTTATTTTATTAATTATTTTTTTGTTAGTAAATCATTTTTATTTTTATTTTTTATATTAAAGGTCGTCGGTCGTCACCGCCGTCAAAAAAGGAAGAAATTTTGTGTCATTATTAAACGGTTATTTTTGCTTAGAAACTCTTCTAGAAATAGAAATAGAAAAATCTATTTTCTGTTCTAAACTATTTCGGAACGAATGGTTGTCATGCGTGCCCTAAATGATATATGTCTTGTTTTAGTATCTTGTTCTAAGTGACTGATGAGCATCTTTTTAAATTGGTGCCTTCACGGAGAATGCTTGGAACACATGAATCTATGATATATAACAATTTCATGATTTTCGCATGTCATTCATATAGGTCAAGCATCAATAAATCGTTCATGCTTTGCTCTATAAAATTCATGTTGTTGATTTGAGTGTCTCGATTCTTTGATCTTAATCAAATCATGCATTTGGATTCAAGAGTAAGTTTTTTCACCAAAGTTGTTGGTGTTTGCATATTTTGCATATACATGTTTATTCAGAGGATTCTCCCTGTCCACAAGAGGTTCATCTTGGAAATGCAAAACTTTCAAAAAGTGCCAATCTTCTTTAGAACTTAGATGTGACCTTATCCTTTAGAATGCCAAAAGAGTCAGTTAGAACTCTAGAAGTACAGCTAGAACTCTAGAGGTGAACTCCTGTGCTGAGCAAAGTTTGTTCTGTTCACAAATTTTATTCAATCTTACTTCCAAAAGTCTCCCTAGTAGGGTTAAGGGGATGTGTCTTTTCAAACAAAATTTCATTATATTTTCATTTCCCAGGGAGTTGAATTTAACCTAAGGTGTGCTTTGGAAAATCTGAAAATGATTGTTAAATATGCCAAGTGGTAATACCTAAAAAAATGAGAGGCAACCCCTTTACCAAACACGTCCTTATACACTCCTTGAGAGAATTGAGTTAAAAGAACCATATCTTAGGGCATAGGGTTCATTCACAGTGAATACATGGTTTGAGATGATAAAGGCATTTCATTTTTCAATCCCAAACACTATTGATATCCCTTGCAAACCACTTTGAGCCAAATAGGGAGCATTTCCAAAATAACCCTGTCAAGAATAACCCCACATTGGGGGCAAAATAGGGGGTCTTGGTTGAAAATTATGGAGCAAAAGATTAAGAAAGATTTTATTGCTTTCACTTGTATCAATCTTCTTGTGCTAGCTTTAGGTGATTTCTTATTAAAACTCGAAGCATCCTGAAGTGATGAAGAGCATTTTGTTCACTACCACAAACATAATTACCCTTTGCTTAGCCAATTTGAGCCTTATACAATTCTTTCATAACCCAGGTGATGATTATCTCCCCACACTGGGGCAAGGCACATGATTTACCAACAAAATTGAGAATATTGGTCATGTTTGTAAATGCCACTTGAGAGTCCTAGATACCCAAAAGAGAATGAAAACTAGTGGGCATGAAAAAGCAGTGTGCCTGGTAAAAGTAAGGTCAATGCCCATGAAAATAAATAAATGCAAAGAAAAGCAAAAATGCAAAGAAGAGCAAAAGCAATGGTCATGCAAAAGACTATCAGTTGAAAAACAAAAGAAATGCCTTGCAAGAGAAAACATGTATTGCAAGCAATGTCATTAGAACAGAGAGTGAAGCTCTCATGTCTCAAGACGAATGATCAAAATGACTCTCGAGATAGGTTAAATTTCAATAGTCAAATTTTCGAAAAGTCATGTGATGGTAATGATGCTAAGATAATCACTCACTTCTAATCCTTCGATATTTGAAAATTTTTCAAGCTTTCTTAGGCCTCACCTGAACCAACATTACAACCCTTATCTGAAGTCTCTTCCGATTGGGATGGTTTGAGTTGAAATGAGAGTATCACAAGGAGCTACCGCTAGAAGGAGTGGAAGCAATCCTATATTATCTTATCTTCAAGGTTCTTGACTTATAAACCTGATGAAGATATTGATTGAATATTCATTTCTTGACTTCAAACTACATACCCTTTGTGTAAGCCCATGACCAAACCATCATTACGGTCCATCAATAGATTGTATTCACTGTGAACGTTTCGAAAGCCTTAGACATAGGTTGAGTGAGAGTGAGATTTAAACAGTTTTCCCACATTAATGGTTCGGAATAAAAGCCTTTTTGAGAGCTAATGTGAAAGACCTCTCTTGATTATGATATTTCCACTCGGCATATTTGACTTAACCCTTAGTTAATCAAATCTCATTTTGTTAAAATCCTCTCTGAAGGGATTTGACAATCAACATCATTTTGCTAGATTGACTTAAGCAATCTCGAAACTCTTTTTCAAAATATTTGTTCCCCGGTTTTTGGTCATTCTTTTTTGGTGTTTGGTCATCCAAAGTTTTTTTTTTTTTTTGGCTTTTGGTCATCCAAAGTTTTTTTTTTTTTTTTTTTTTTTTTTTGGTTTTTGGTCATCCAAAATCATAACTTTTGCTTTTGATTTTTGGTTACCCTAAACCGTGCCCATTGTCTCTTAGGTTCTAGGTTATCTTTAAACCTTGTCTCTTAGGTTCCAAGTTATCCTTAAACCTTGTCTCGTTAGGTTCTAGGTTATCCTTAAACCTTGTCTTTAGGTTAGTGGTTATCCTTAAACCATTCATTTTTCATTTAGTGATTTTATTTCCTTCATTCCATTTCGAGAGAGAGAGAGAGAGAGAGAGAGAGAGAGAGAGAGAGAGAGAGAGAGAGAGAGAGAGAGAGAGAGAGAATAAACCTCAACAAGGCGAGAACCTTTTGTGTCGAAGTACATTCTCGACATTGAAAGTTCTGGGCTAGGATACATTGCTATCTGAAATTTGTTTTTGTGAAAGTTGGATGATGATGCTATGATATGCATTGTTCAACCTTGTTCGTTTTTTCTGATTTTCTGCTGGATGTTATGTTTAGATTCATGGATCGGTGCTTCATGATAGTGGAGTATTGTGGGATTGAATAGTTGTTCTGGAAAAGCCCTTTGATGTGTTTTGGATTCCTAAAGAGATTATGGTCATTTTCAAGCTCCATAGGACCGATAGATATATCAAATTGTTTACTGATTTTGCTGGTTCTGTTTATTGATTTTGCTGGTTCTTTGTTTGCTGATTTTGCTGGTTCTTTATTTGCTGATTTTGCTGCTTCTTTGTTTTGAGGGGCAAATTGTCTTGAAAAGATATACAATAATGGATTGAAATGTTTGAGAATTCAAATCGCAAGTTTGCCATCATGTTGTGGGAACAACATAGCCATATTTTTAGCAAGTTGAGAAAAGTTGGAAATGGGCTGATTTTCTCAGTATCTCAAATTAAGCTTGTGGATGATATTGATTTCATGAGCTTTCCATAAGACATCTTATTTGTTATATTTGCCCGTCATTTGCTATGTTTGATGATTTTTGCAAAATCAAAGTTAGATTAGTAAATGATATATGTCTTGTTTTAGTATCTTGTTCTAAGTGACTGATGAGCATCTTTTTAAATTGGTGCCTTCACGGAGAATGCTTGGAACACATGAATCTATGATATATAACAATTTCATGATTTTCGCATGTCACTCATATAGGTCAAGCATCAATAAATCGTTCATGCTTTGCTCTATAAAATTCATATTGTTGATTTGAGTGTCTTGATTCTTTGATCTTAATCAAATCATGCATTTGGATGCATTTGGATTCAAGAGTAAGTTGTTGGTGTTTGCATATTTTGTATGACGTTTTGTTTTTGGTTGTTTTGATAACAAGCGTCTCCGCACGATCCCACCTAGTCCTTAAGTTTCCATTTCATATTCTTTTCTTGTAAAGGGATTTCCTTTTCCCTCTTTTCTATCGAGGCTTGTAGTCATTTTCATATCACATGTAAAATCGAACCACTTTGTAAGCTTTAGGAAAGACCTCCGTAGAAGTGCTGCTGTGTACAAGTTTTGACCAGGATAGTGCCAGCAGCCGCGGTAAGTGGTGGGGGGGGAGTGTGAACAGAACTTTGATAAGCACCACGAGGTGTGAAGCGATGGGGGGCAAGTGCGGTAAGTGGTGGGGGGGGGGCAAGTGTGAACGGGGGCAAGTGCGGTAAGTGTTGGGGGGGGCAAGTGTGAACAGAACTTCGATAAGCACCACGAGGTGTGAAGCGATCTCGTACTAATGGTTGTGTAAAAGAGCAACGAAGCCAAGGAAGATCAAGCCCCTATTCTGAAAAAGTATTCTGCTGCTCGGTTCCTCCCTCCTTTAGGGGAGTCCTCTAGCCCTTAAGATCTAACAATTCTCCAGCCCTCAATCACTTGCTTTGGAAAAGGAATGTTGGGGGGGGGGGCAAGTGCAGTAAGTGTGGAGGGGGCAAGTGTGAACAGACCTTCGTACAAGTGCTGCGTACAAGTTTTGGCCAGGATAGTGCCAGTAGCCATAGTAAGGGGGGGCAAGTGTGAACAGAACTTCGATAAGCACCGTGAGGTGTGAAGCGATGGGGGGCAAGTGCGGTAAGTGTTGGGGGGCAAGTGTGAACAGAACTTCGATAAGCACCGTGAGGTGTGAAGCGATCTCGTACTAATGGTCGTGTAAAAGTGTGAACAGACCTCCGTACAAGCGATAAGCACCGTGAAGGGCAAGTGCGGTAAATGTGGAGGGGGCAAGTGTGAACAGACCTCCATACAAGTGTTGTGTATAAGTTTTGGCCAGGATAGTGCCAGCAGCCACAGTAAGGGGGGCAAGTGCGGTAAGTGTTGGGGTGGGAGGGAAGTGTGAACAGAACTTCGATAAGCACCGCAAGGTGTGAAGCGATGGGGGGGGGCAAGTGCGGTAAGTGTTGGGGGGGCAAGTGTGAAAAAAATTTCGATAAGCACTGTGAGGTGTGAAGCGATCTCGTACTAATGGTTGTGTAAAAGAGCAATGAAGCCAAGGAAGATCGAGCCCTATTCTAAAAAAGTATTCTACTGCTCGGTTCCCCCCTCCTTTAGGGGAGTCCTCTAGCCCTTAAGATCTAACAATTCTCCAGCCCTCAATCACCTGCTTTGGAAAAGGAATGTTAAGGGGGGGCAAGTGCGGTAAGTGTGGAGGGGACAAGTGTGAACAGACCTTCGTACAAGTGCTGTGTACAAGTTTTAGCTAGGATAGTGCCAGTAGCCATAGTAAGGGGGGGCAAGTGTGAACAGAACTTCGATAAGCACTGCGAGGTGTGAAGTGATGGGGGGCAAGTGCGGTAAGTGTTGGGGGAAGTGTGAATAGAACTTCGATAAGCATCGTGAGGTGTAAAACGATCTCGTACTAATGGTTGTGTAAAAGTGTGAACAGACCTCCGTACAAGCGATAAGCATCGTGAAGGGCAAGTGCAGTAAGTGTGGAGGGGGCAAGTGTGAACAGACCTCCGTACAAGTGCTGTGTATAAGTTTTGGCCAGGATAGTGCGAGCAGCCACAGTAAGGGGGGGGCAAGTGCGGTAAGTGTAGGGGGAAGTGTGAACAGAACCGATAAGCACCGCAAGGTGTGAAGCGAAGGGGGCAAGTGCGGTAAGTGTTGGGGGGGCAAGTGTGAACAGAATTTCGATAAGCACCGTGAGGTGTGAAGCGATCTCGTACTAATGGTTGTGTAAAAGAGCAACGAAGCCAAGGAAGATCGAGCCCCTATTCTGAAAAAGTATTCTGCTGCTTGGTTCCCCCCTCCTTTAGGGGAGTCCTCTAGTCCCTTAAGATCTAACAATTCTCCAGCCCTTAATCACCTGCTTTGGAAAAGGAATGTTGGGGGGGGGGCAAGTGCGGTAAGTGTGGAGGGGGGCAAGTGTGAATAGACCTCCGTACAAGTGTTGCGTACAAGTTTTGTCCAGGATAGTGCTAGTAGCCACAGTAGGGGGGGCAAGTGTGAACAGAACTTTGATAAGCACCGCGAGGTGTGAAGCGATGGGGGTGGGGGGGCAAGTGCGGTAAGTGTTGGGGGGCAAGTGTGAACAGAACTTTGATAAACACCGTGAGGTGTGAAGCGATCTTGTACTAATGGTTGTGTAAAAGTGTGAACAGACCTCTGTACCAGCGATAAGCACCGTGAAAGGCAAGTGCGGTAAGTGTGGAGGGGGCAAGTGTGAACAGACCTCCGTAAGAGTGCTGCGTACAAGTTTTGGCTAGGATAATGCTAGCGGCCACAGTAAGGGGGGCAAGTGCGGTAAGTGGAGGGGGGGGGGGGAAGTGTGAACAGAACTTCGATAAGCACCGTGAGGTGTGAAGCGATGTCGTACTAATGGTTGTGTAAAAGAGCAATGAAGCCAAGGAAGATCGAGCCCCTATTCTAAAAAAGTATTTTGCTGCTCGGTTCCCCCCTCCTTTAGGGGAGTCCTCTAGCCCCTTAAGATCTAACAATTCTCCAGCCCTTAATCACTCGCTTTGGAAAAGGAATGTTGGGGGGTGGGGAAGTGTGAACGGACCTTCGTACAAGTGCTGCGTACAAGTTTTGGCCAGGATAGTGCCAGTAGCCACGGTAAGGGGGGCAAGTGTGAACAGAACTTCGATAAGCATCGCGAGGTGTGAAGCGATGGGGCGGGCAAGTGCGGTAAGTGTTGGGGGCAAGCGTGAACAGAACTTTGATAAGCACCGTGAGGTGTGAAGCGATCTCGTACTAATGGTTGTGTAAAAGTGTGAACAGACCTCCGTACAAGCGATAAGCACCGTGAAGGGCAAGTGCGGTAAGTGTGGAGGGGGCAAGTGTGAACAGACCTCCGTACAAGTGTTGCGTACAAGTTTTGGCCAGGATAGTGCCGGCGGCCACGTAAGGGGGGCAAGTGCGGTAAGTGTGGGGGTGGGGGGGAAGTGTGAACAGAATTTCGATAAGCACCGCAAGGTGTGAAGCGATTGGGGGGGGGGCAAGTGCGGTAAGTGTTGGGGGGGCAAGTGTGAAAAAAATTTCGATAAGCACTGTGAGGTGTGAAGCGATCTCGTAATAATGGTTGTGTAAAAGAGCAATGAAGCCAAGGAAGATCGAGCCCCTATTCTAAAAAAGTATTCTACTGCTCGGTTCCCCCCTCCTTTAGGGGAGTCCTCTAGCCCTTAAGATCTAACAATTCTCCAGCCCTCAATCACCTGCTTTGGAAAAGGAATGTTAAGGGGGGGCAAGTGCGGTAAGTGTGGAGGGGGCAAGTGTGAACAGACCTTCGTACAAGTGCTGCGTACAAGTTTTAGCTAGGATAGTGCCAGTAGCCATAGTAAGGGGGGGCAAGTGTGGTAAGTGGGGGGGGGGGGCAAGTGTGAATAGAACTTCGATAAGCACTGCGAGGTGTGAAGTGATGGGGGGCAAGTGCGGTAAGTGTTGGGGGGGAAGTGTGAATAGAACTTCGATAAGCATCGTGAGGTGTAAAACGATCTCGTACTAATGGTTGTGTAAAAGTGTGAACAGACCTCCGTACAAGCGATAAGCACCGTGAAGGGCAAGTGCGGTAAGTGTGGAGGGGGCAAGTGTGAACAGACCTCCGTACAAGTCTTTGTGTATAAGTTTTGGCCAGGATAGTGCGAGCAGCCACAGTAAGGGGGGGGCAAGTGCGGTAAGTGTAGGGGGGAAGTGTGAACAGAACTTCGATAAGCACCACAAGGTGTGAAGCGAAGGGGGGGCAAGTGCGGTAAGTGTTGGGGGGGCAAGTGTGAACAGAATTTCGATAAGCACCGTGAGGTGTGAAGCGATCTCATACTAATGGTTGTGTAAAAGAGCAACGAAGCCAAGGAAGATCGAGCCCCTATTATGAAAAAGTATTCTGCTGCTCAGTTCCCCCCTCCTTTAGGGGAGTCCTCTAGCCCCTTAAGATCTAACAATTCTCCAGCCCTTAATCACCTGCTTTGGAAAAGGAATGTTGGGGGGGGGGGGCAAGTGCGGTAAGTGTGGAGGGGGCAAGTGTGAACAGACCTCCGTACAAGTGCTGCGTACAAGTTTTGGCCAGGATAGTGCCAGTAGCCACGGTAAGGGAGGGCAAGTGTGAACAGAACTTCGATAAGTACCGCGAGGTGTGAAGCGATGGGGGGGGGGCAAGTGCGGTAAGTGTTGGGGGGCAAGTGTGAACAGAACTTTGATAAACACCGTGAGGTGTGAAGCGATCTTGTACTAATGGTTGTGTAAAAGTGTGAACAGACCTCTGTACCAGCGATAAGCATCGTGAAAGGCAAGTGCGGTAAGTGTGGAGGGGGCAAGTGTGAACAGACCTCCGTACAAGTGCTGCGTACAAGTTTTGGCTAGGATAGTGCCAGCGGCCACAGTAAGGGGGGCAAGTGCGGTAAGTGTGGGGGGGGGGGAAGTGTGAACAGAACTTTGATAAGCACTGCGAGGTATGAAGCGATGGGGGGGCAAGTGCGGTAAGTGTTGGGGGGCAAGTGTGAACAGAACTTCGATAAGCACCGTGAGGTGTGAAGCGATCTCGTACTAATGGTTGTGTAAAAGAGCAATGAAGCCAAGGAAGATCGAGCCCCTATTCTGAAAAAGTATTATGCTGCTCGGTTCCCCCCTCCTTTAGGGGAGTCCTCTAGCCCCTTAAGATCTAACAATTCTCCAGCCCTTAATCACCTGCTTTGGAAAAGGAATGTTGGGGGGGGGGGGCAAGTGTGAACAGACCTCCGTACAAGTGCTGTGTACAAGTTATGGTCAGGATAGTGCCAGTAGCCATGGTAAGGGGGGCAAGTGTGGTAAATGGGGGGGGGGGCAAGTGTGAACAGAACTTCGATAAGCACCGCGAGGTGTGAAGCGATGGGGGCAAGTGCGGTAAGTGTTGGGGGGCAAGTGTGAACAAAACTTTGATAAGCACCGTGAGGTGTGAAGCGATCTCGTACTAATGGTTGTGTAAAAGTGTGAACAGACCTCCGTACAAGTGATAAGCATTGTGAAGGGCAAGTGCGGTAAGTGTGGAGGGGGCAAGTTTGAACAGACCTCCGTACAAGTGCTGCGTACAAGTTTTGGTCAGGATAGTGCCAGTGGCCACAGTAAGGGGGGGCAAGTGTGGTAAGTGTGGGGGGGGGGAAGTGTGAACAGAACTTCGGTAAGCACCGCGAGGTGTGAAGCGATGGGGGCAAGTGCAGTAAGTGTTGGGGGCAATTGTGAACGAGAACTTCGATAAGCACCATGAGGTGTGAAGTGATCTCGTACTAATGCTTGTGTAAAAGAGCAACGAAGCCAAGGAAGATCAAGCCCCTAATTTGAAAAAGTATTATGCTGCTCGGTTCCCCCCTCCTTTAGGGGAGTCCTCTAGCCCCTAAAGGTTTAACAATTCTCCAGCCAGGATAGTGGCAGCAGCCTCAGTAAGTGGGGGGGAAGTGCGGTAAATGTTGGGGGAGCAAGTGTGAACAGAACTTCGATAAGCACCGTGAGATGTGAAGCAATGGGGGGCAATGAGTTTTTTGGTTGAAATCTGTAGGTTTGTAGGTTTGAGGAGCTTTGTCTTATATTGTTTGTGTGGGTTTTTTAGTCGGGGATTCATAGAGTCGGGGAACACGAGAAACTTCATGGGCACCTTTCCCTGGGCTCTTCCAGAGAGAATGAGTTGAGAGATGTACGAGAGGAACACGAGATGGGCTATGGGCGGGCTATGGGCTGGGCTGTCGAATGAGTGAATTCCCTGGGCTTGAGAGAAGCGGGTTAGTGAATTAGGAACACGAGATGGGCACCTTTCTCTGGGCTCCAAATGAGTGAATTAGGTGGGCAAATGAGTGAATTAGGCATCTCGTGTTCCTGGGCTCCTGGGTTGTCGAATAACATGAGATGGGTTGGGCATTCCCTGGCTCCACTCCTGGGCTGTCCTGGGTTGTCAAGTGAATTCCCTGGGCACCTTTCCCTGGGCTCCAGAGAGAATATTTTGACGAGAGGAACATGAGATGGGCTATGGGCGGGCTCCTGGGAATTCACTGGGCTCAGGCTGGGCACCTTTCTGGGCTCCTGGGGCTAGGCACCTTTCTCTGGGAAAATTTGGGAACACGAGATGGAACACGATTCCCTGAGCACCTTGTCCTGGGCTCAACACGGGCACCTTTCTCTGAGATGTTTCCCTTGTAATTGTTGAATGAAATTCATTCCCTTGTAATTGTTGAAGAAATTTATCAGTCGTTCCTGTTCAATTGTATAGTTCCTGTTCAATTGTCCTTTTCATTAGTCGAAATTTATTCGCAAAGAAAGGAAGAATAATTATCCTCAAAACCATAATAAAATTTATTATTATTTAATGATACATAAACATTACGTCCTTTAATACATAAAAATATCACCCAATACATAAAACAAAAAACATCACCCAATACATAAAACATCACCCTTATACATAAACATCACGTCCTTATACATAAACATCACGAAAAAATCTTACTCTTCTCCCACAACCATTTCCACGATACCAATAGTGCATTTTATGGGAAGGGGTTCCTGAGATAAAAATATAAGGCTATGAGAATACCCGTGATGAAGATCACTACCACGGGAATGATTGCCCACGCTGGCATCAAATTTCCCATTATGCTGCCGTAATTTGGTGCATCGTCAAATTGTTCACCATAAATGGATTCGCTAGAAGGAAAAAGCCTCACGGATTCGCTAGAAGGAAAAAATTCGTGAGGCTTGCTAGTAGGAAGCCTCGGTGATGGAAGCCCATCATCACACACATGGGCACCTTTCCCTCAGTGATGGTGATGCATCAGATGGAAGCCCATCAAGTGCGCCCACTGTGTTTGCACACAGAAAGAGGAAGAGGAACACGAGAAACTTCATGGGAGATGGGCTACGGGCGGGCTATGGGCTGGGCGGGCCAATCGAATGAGTGGATTGCCCATGTGTGCTGATGGGCTTCCATCACCGAGGCTTCCTACTAGCAAGCCTCATGGATTTTTTCCTTCTAGCGAATCCGTGAGGCTTTTTCCTTCTAGCGAAGTGAACAATTTGACGATGCGCCGAATTATGGCAGCTTAATGGGAAATTTGATGCCAGTAAACCCGTTTTTGGTTCACAAGTTTTTCCCTGTGGCGGTGACGGTAACAACTAAATTGGCTTAAAGTTTTGGTACTAGTGATTATTTTACAGACTAATTATTTTGTGTAAAAACCTCTATGCGGGGACGCAAGTGCTTTACGGCAACTTTATGGGAAATTTGCTGCCAACGTGGGCGATCATTCCCATCATACTGACAATCGTCGTAGACATTTTCATAGCTATATACTGCTATCTCAGGAACCTGTTCCCATAAAATGCAGTATTGGTAATGTGGAAATGGTCGCGGGAAACCTGCCTGCATAACTGGCTTGCATAAGAACATTTGGTGTCTCTCTTTTTGTGATATTATTATATTAAGGGCCAAGCCGGCCCTACCAAACCATTAATAACACATCACAAGGGTATTAAAATTTTTGTATGTATTTATTTTTTCTTCTTACTGATGGATCGCCGATCGTCGCCGCACGATCGCTGCACAATCGTCGCACGACCACCGCATGACTGCTGCATGACCGCCGCAGGATCGTTGCACGACGACCGCACGATTGCCGACCGTCAACCAACGCCGCGCGACCGCCGCACGATCGTCGCATGACCGCCGCACGACCGCTGCATGACTGTCGCACGATTGTCACACAACCACCGCATGATTGTCGACCGCCACCGCGAGAGGGGGTAATGGCTGGTGAGTTGTGGGCGGCAGTCCTACGACAACGGTTGACAGCGACGGTTGACGATCATGTGGCGATCGTGCGACGATTGTGCGGTGGTTGTGCGGCGGCAAGCTGCCAACGGACGGTGCTGGTTGTCGGCCGGTGGGCTGTGGGCGGTGGCCAGTAGGCTACAGTTGGCAGCAACTGTCGCCCGCAGTCACCCACAATCGACTGCTGACGATGGCCGCGGGCGGTAGGAGGTGGCTGACGTGGACTTCCATTTTGCCGAAGAGTGATGAATGATATATTATTTATACTACTTTTATATGAAAATGTAGACTTCCATCGCACCTAAGAGTGAAGAGTGATGCGACGATAAATGCGCCAATTCTCACCACACATTAATTTATATATGCATTTATAGTATAGATTAAAGCAAACAGAAGCCACGTGCGAAGCCGGCCAATTCTGTTTTGGGCATTACTTGTCATTTAGTGGTTTCTCCCTCTAGTCTCCATGTTAAAATGAAGCTTCTCCATCTCTCTTGTTCTTGCAATCTCATCGCTTCATCTTCTCTTATTCTCATTCGACAGCCATGAAGTTTGTCTAATGCTTGGCTACAACTTTGTCCATCTCCTTAGTAAGTTCCCTGCTCCCTACGACTAATCTGAATATGCTTTGTCCACCAATATCCTATTTACGACCTATGTCTCTCTATGGGAAAGGTGCCCAGGAACAAAACCACTCTTGTGTTCCTCTCTCTATGTGCGCACACAGTCGGCGCACTTGATCCATCACCGAGGCTTCCACCTACTAGTAAACCCGTTTATAGTGGATAAGATTTTCCCCCTCTATCTACTAGTGAACCCGTTTTTGTTTCACAAGTTTTTCCCGGTGGCGATAACGGTAACAACTAAATTGGCTTAAGGTTTTGGTACTACTAATTGTTTTACAGACTAATTATTTTGTCTAAAAACCTCTATGCGGGGGCGCAAGTGCTTTACGGCAGCTTTATGGGAAATTTGCTGTCGACGTGGCCGATCATTCCCATCATACTGACAATCATTGTAGGCATTCTCATAGCTACATAATTCTATCTCAGGAACCCCGTTCCCATAAAATGCAGTATTGGTAATGTGGAAATGGTCGTGGGAAACCTGCTTGCATAACCTGCTTGCATCTACATATTCTAGAAAAGTAAGAACATTTGGTGTCTCTCTTTTTTGTGATGTTTTTGTATTAATGGCCAATCTGGCCCTACCAAATCATTAAATAACACATCACACGGGTATTAAAGTTTATAAATTTTTGTATTTATTTGTTTTTTCTTCTTACTCATAGACTAGCGACCGTCGCTGCACAAATGCCGCATGATCGTCGCATGACCGCCGCACAACTGCTGCACGACCGCCGCACAATTGCCGCACGATAGTCGCACAACCGCCGCACGACTGCCGCACGATAGTCACACGACCCCTGCACGACCGTCGCATGATTTCCGACCGTCGACTGTCGCCGCACAACCGCCACACGATCGTCGCACGACCGCCGCACAACTGCCGCGCGATCGTTGCACGACCGCCGCATGATCGCCAACGCCATTGTGAGAGAGGGCAGTGGTTGGTGAGTTGTGGGCGGCAGTCTTACGGCAGCAACAGTCGACAATCTTGCGGCAATCGTGCGACGATCGTGCGATGGTCGTGCAGCGGCAAGCTACTGGCGGACGGTGCTGGTCATCGGCCGGGGGGCTGTGGGTGGCGGCTAGGGCGCCAGCAACCGTCTCCCGCAATTGCCAGCAATCGGCTGTTGATGGTGGCCGCGGGCAGCAGGAGGTGGCCCATGTGGACTTCCATCGTGCCGAAGAGTGATGGATGATTTATTATTTATACTACTTTTACATGAAAACGTAGACTTCCATTGTACGTAAGAGTGAAGAGTGATGCAACGATAAATGCGCCAATTCTCACCACACACTAATTTATATATGCATTTATATTATAGATTAAAGCAAACGGAACCCACGTGCAAAGCCGGCCAATTCTGTTTTGGGCATTACTTGTCATTCAATGGTTTCTCCCTCCAGTCTCCGATGTTAAAATCAAGCTTCTCCATCTCTCTTGTTCTTGCAATGTCATCGCTTCATCTTCTCGCATTCTCATCCGATAGCCATGAAGTTTTTCTGATGCTTGGCTGCAACTTTGTCCATCTCCAGGGTAAGTTCCCTGCTCCCTACGACTTATTTACGACTAATCTGAATATGCTTTGTCCTCCAATGTCCTATTTACGACCTGTCTCTCTATGGGAAAGGTTCCTAGGAACAAGAACAAAACTGCTCTCGTGTTCCTCTTTCTGTGTGCGCACACAGTCGGCGCACTTGATCCATCACCGAGGCTTCCACCTACTAGTAAACCCGTTTATGGTGGACAAGATTTTCCCCCTCTATCTGCTAGTAAACCCGTTTTTGGTTCACAAGTTTTTCCTTGTGGCGATGACGGTAACAACTAAATTGGCTTAAAGTTTTGGTACTAGTGATTGTTTTACAGACTAATTATTTTGTCTAAAAACCTCTATGCGGGGACGCAAGTGCTTTACGGAAGCTTTATGGGAAATTTGCTGCCGACGTGGGCGATCATTCCCATCATACTGACAATCGTCGTAGGCATTCTCATAGCTATATACATTATGCATTAATGGTGCTCTGGTCGGTGGTGTTGACGTGGGCTACGCTCGAAGCAAAAGCAAAGCCTTTCGTTTATACCACTTATATGAAAAACGTGTGATGGATGATAGCCAATTCTCATCGTATTATGCATTAATAGCAAACGGAGTGCGCCAATTCTCACCATATTATGCATTAATGGTGCTCTGGTCGGTGGTGTCGACGTGGGCTACACTCGAAGCAAAAGCAAAGCCTTTCGTTTATACCACTTATATGAAAAGTTTATACCACTTATATGAAAAACGTGTGATGGATGATAGCCAATTCTCATCGTATTATGCATTAATAGCAAACGGAGTGGGCAAGGCATTTGACGCAGAGAAAGCAATGCTTGGATAGAATTCCAAAAGATGGTGTTTTTTTTTTTAATAAGGAAGTGTCCATTACAATATCTTTGGCGCCTATATATAAGGAGGTCGTCATCTAGAAAATAACAAAATAATTGAAATCTAGTAACAAAATTGAAAAGATATTGATAAACTAGGAAATCTAAAATCTAATAACAAATTGAGGAAACGATATTGATAAACCATAATATTTCAGATAAACCAGAATATCTGAAATCTAATAATAAATAAAGGGAAACGCGTGAATCAAATATTGTAACCCCTTTTGCAATCTTGAAGATCACACAATCCTCTTTGATTTGTGGGACCGCCCGCTCTTATGACGCTTCATTGTTTCCAGAAAGACATTTGCATATTGTTCTACATCAGTCTCCTCCACTTCAGAAGAACTCAACCCCAAGTTATGATTAGGATAAAGAGGAGTATCTGGAGGATGATACTCAAATAGGTCCGCTACGTTGAATGTCAGGGAGATGTTGAGGTCACTGGGAAGATCAACAACATAGGCATTGTCATTGATTTTCTTCACGATTCGACAGGGACCAACTTTCTTGTGCTTTAGCTTATTATATGTACCAACAGCAAATAATTGTGAAACATCTAGTTGTCTCCCCTTTCTAGATAATCCTCGAGCGGAATAATTGTTAGCCCGATTAATGGGGCTAGTTCTCTCTAATTGCATCTCAACCTTTCGGGCCATCTCTTGAGCATCCTCAACGGAGAACAAACGATGTGGTGAAACATGATCTTGAATATTAAGTCGTAAATCATTAATGTACCTGGCGGTCTGTTGTGCCTTCGACTCAGCCAGGTTGTTACAGGCGGAAAGTCGGAGAAACTTCTCCATGTAAGCTTGGACCGATCGGCTTAGCTGCTTACAATTCTGAAATTGTTGAAATAATAATTGCTCATAATCGGTTGGAAGGAACTAAAACTTCAACGTTTCCTTCATCTGATTCCATGTTCGGATGGGAGCTTTTCTTTGTCGACGTCGAGTCAGTTGCGTTTGCTCCCACCATGCTGAGGCACCACCCTTCAATTTGTATGCCACCAATTTTACTTGGCGATCCTCTTCAATCTCCATGGCATGGAAGAATTTCTCAACTTCCCAAAGCCAATCCAAAAAGTCTTCAATATTCAAATTGCCATTAAAGGTCGGAAGGTCAACCTTAAGTTGATATTGCTTGGGGTCTCATCGATATCCCCGGTTTCGGTGGCCTCCACGAACAGGCCGATCCAGGAACTCTTCTTCTCCTTCAGAGTCCTCGACATAGGCTTGTTGCCTCTGTCGAGGATTTGCCCCACGTTCCATAGCTGTTTCTGGGTCGCGAGCTGCTTGATTATGTTCAGCCAGAAGAACACCAGGTATGGGGTTGGTAGACAAACGCTAGATGGCGACAAGTAATTCTTGAAACCTCCGTTCGGTTTGCTCCGCAAATTGGTTGAACTCATCCCATGTAATAGGCTCGTTTCTGCGGCCTTCAGCTACGGGGAGATTGACATTAACGTTATTAGCCATTGTCACAGGAGAAACTTGCTCTGATACCAAATGACGCAGAGAAAGCGATGCTTGGATAGAATTCCAACAGATGGTGTTTTTTATTTTTATTTTTAATAAGGAAGTGTCCATTACAATATCTTTGGCGCCTATTTATAAGGAGGTCGCCATCTAGAAAATAACAAAATAACTAAAATCTAGTAACAAAATTGAAAAGATATTGATAAACTAGGAAATCTAAAATCTAATAACAAATTAAGGAAACGATATTGATAAACCATAATATTTCAGATAAACCAGAATATCTGAAATCTAATACTAAATAAAGGTAAACGCGTGAATCAAATATTGTAACCCCTTTTGCAATCTTGAAGATCACACAATCCTCTTTGATTTGTGGGACCACCCGCTCTTATGACGCTCCATTGTTTCTAGAAAGACATTTGCATATTGTTCTACATCAGCATTACTTGTCGTTGTCGTTCCAGTTTCTCTCTCTAGTCTCGATGTTTAAGCTTCTCCATATTTTTCTTTGTTCTCATTGCCTCTCAGCTCATTCTCTCTGGAGCCCGGGAGCCCAGGAGCCCAGGGAAAGGTGCCCAGGTGCCCATCTCGTGCTCTTTATGTTCTTTTGAGAAGATCTTTGCCCCAGGGAATCAATTCTCTCAGTTCTCATTCTTCTCTCCATTCAGCCCAGTTCTCTGCCCCAGAGAAAGGTGCCTGCTCGTGTTCGCCCATCTTCGCCCATCTCGGAGCCCAGGGAAAAGGTGCGCAGGGAATTCACTCATTCGACAGCCCAGGAGCCCATCTCCTAGAGCCCAGAGAAAGGTGCCTAGCCCGAGCCTAGGGAATTCACTCATTCGACAGCCTGCCCATAGCCTGCCCGTCTTGCCCAGGGAATTTACTCAACTCGTGCTCATCAACTCGTGCCTAGCAAGCTCAGGAGCCTAGAGAAAGGTGCCCAACCCAATCTTGCCCAAGGAATTCACTCATCAACTCGTGCCCTCGTGCCCAGCAAGCCCAGGAGCCTAGAGAAAGGTGCCCAGCCCAATCCCCAGGTGCCCAGAAAAAGGTGCCCGGTTTCTTAGTCGAAATTTATTCGCGAAGAAAGGAAGAATAATTATCCTTAAAGCAATAATAAAATTTATTATTATTTAATGATACATCTGATAGAACTAGTATGAACACCTAGAGGGAGATGAATAGGTGTATAAAATAAACCTTGGCAAATATATGCGGAATAAAATAAACTTCAAACAAAGGAGTTAAGGAAGAGAATAAGAACACAAGATTTATAGTGGTTCGGCTTAATCCAAGCCTACGTCCACTCTCCCACGCTAACAGCCTTCTTGGCCGGATTCCACTATCCAATCAACAAGAAATTACAACTTCGAGTGCAAACACTTAGTAGTAGATCACACTATCTCACTAAGTCACTCTTTTGGTACTTCTCTCATGATTACAAACGTTTAAGCTCTCCAAAGACAAGTATATGATCGAAGGTCGCTCAGACTTTGGAATTATAAATTCTACGCTTTGTCTCTTACTTGCTCATCGGTCCTTCATCTCCTTAAATACTCCTCCACTTCCAAACTACCCGTTGGACAGTATCCCGAAGAATCGTCTTCCAATATACCCATTGGACAGCTCTGTATCTAGAAGATTTGGTAGCCGTTGAGTGACAAAGGTAAAATCCCAAATTGATTCCGATCGCCCATACAAACGAAATCTTGGTTTCCATAAGTAAAGCTTCTTCGAGTAGAAAGTTCTTGTTTTCAAGATCCAATCGTCAATCAATTAGATTGAACAATCAAATCAATCTTGATGTGGAATCCAAACTAGATCACTAGCCGTTATATGATTGGGCTTGAGTTACGATTCATCGAATCTGGATGTAAAGTCTGAGTCTGTAGACTTTACAATATGAGTCTGTAGACTTTACAATCTGGATCTGAACATATCTGCTTCTGAACAGATTTAGCTTTAAGGTCTGTACCCAGTTCAGCTTCAGCATAGAGTCTGTCTTCTGGTTCAGCTTCAACATAGAGTCTGTCTTCTGGTTCAGCTTTAGCATAGAGTCTGTCTTCTGGTTCATCATTCACGTTCAGTCTGGAATTAGTCAGAGTTGACAGACTTCTGATGTAGAACAGACTTTGACACTAAAGTCTGGCAGTCTTTAGACTTTGAGTCTTGAGTCTGGCAATCTTCAGACTTTGACACAGAAGTCTGGAAATCTTCAAAATATACTCTGGACATATGTTATGTTCAGTCTTCTGGCCGTCTTCTGACTTTGATAAAATCCTTTACATGTTCTATCATTCGCATGGTCTATTACTCAACCATCAAACATGTTAGTAGCCTTTGATTTATTTTGTCATCTTCAAAACATCATAAGGGATTTCCCTAACAATCTCCCCCTTTTTGATGATGATAAAACAATATCTGAATATGCAGATTTGTAAACATACTTTTAAATCAAAGGATATCAGAAGATAACAAATAGATTGAGCATAAGAATATATAGAAAAATAATCGCAGCTCAATATTATGTAATAAATAATATCAACCAATCAACACATATGCATATTCATATCTTCTCCCCCTTTTTGTCATAATCAAAAAGCGATAACAATAGATTCACGTAGAGAATGATAATCAATATCTTGCATGAATCACAATTTCCAAAAATCAGCTTTTTTTATCGACTATTAAAGATATGCAATATAGCTCACTTCGATTATATCAGCAAATATCCAATAAAAATCACGGATGCATCATAAAATTTACATATCATTTTTGTCATAATAAAATGATAATATCAATAAGAGATTTGTTAATGACAAAAATGTAATAAAAGATGCACTAACCGGATTTTGTAGATCTTAACAATTCTGACACATTTACCTTCCTTCTTTTCATAACAAGATCACGATCAATCAAAAAAGATTTTTCCATAATTGATCAAAGTTCCCCCTCAATTTGTTGCCTTTTTGAGATGATCACGATTCTTTCCCTTTTCTTTTGGATTTGATTTCTCCCCCTGTGATCATGACAATATTTGCGAATAGAAACAATTGTTGCAATTGTCGCATGAGATATTTTCTGATTGCACCAAAATCTGCGTAGATTCGCAATCATCCTTTCCTTAAAGAATTTCCTGCAATCAACTCATTTCCCTTTTTGGTATCCATCAATTTGGATCCTTCCATGACGTTAGAGTAAAATAGAAAATCTCCATAATCAAATATTCTTTCTTAATTCATCATAACAAAGTATTCAAAGAAAGAATATTATGCACAATGATATTTTGAAAAATAAATTCTCACTTAGTCATAGTATGATAAAAACAGAGAGAATAAAATATTTGAATATCTAAGAATATCTTGCATCATCACGTAAAACAGATTTTCACTTTGCAAAATATGATTATATCTGAGAGTATAAAATTAGACAAAATAATCTGAATTATCAAATAATCACACGTACTAAATCAAATCTTAACTCACAAATCACAAAAACAAATCATACGATTTTTTCTTCAATAAAACAAAATATGATCATTATAAAATCTGAATCAACCAAGGATATATCGAATATCAAGCATAATGAGAATTATTGCCCAAATCAAATTGAGAATAAAAAATTCCTTACCAAATCCTCTTTCTTCTTTCTTCTTTATATCCTGCAAAAATAACTTATCTTTTCTTTGGTACCCATTTTTTCTTGGGTCCATGAGAGTTAGCAGAATGTGTTGCTTTTATCCAATTTTTCTTAAAAGGTCTCCAGACTTGAGAAAGATCTTGTTGCCTAAGTCAAGAATTCTCCTTTTTAAGTTCGAAAATCCTCTTAAGAGAAGATTTGAGATTTGAACAAAGCTCATTTATATACTTTGAAACTTTGAGAGGAATTTTTGAATTGCTTACCTCGATTTCCTCATCGGATTCTGAGTCTGTATCCGAGTTAGACTTTGATTCTGAGTCTGTGTTTGAATCAGACTTTGATTCTGAGTCTGTGTTTGAATCAGACTCAGATTTTGAATGTGTCATCAAGCATATATTTTCTTGATCATCATCTTCTTTCATGATTCTTTTATGGCCATTATGCTTGTATTGACTTCTTCCATCGAATTTCCTTCCTTTTCTACTCAGCTTTTTAAATTTCTCGACCATAAAGGCAAGTTCTTCATCGTCCATGTCATTTTCTGAGTCTGTTTCATCAAAAACAGCATTAGATATTAAAGCAATGGACTTCTTACCTTCGGGATCTTCGTCATTAAGTTGTTCCACTTCATAGGATTGAAGAGTGCCAATCAATTCATCAACGGAGAGTGGCATAATCCTCCGAGTCTCCTGGATTGAGGTCTTGACATTATTCCAATCTTTTGAGAGACTTCGCAAGAGTTTGTTGACCTTTATCGGGGTAGAAATTTGCTGACCTTGATATGCTAAACCATTTACAATTTCTGTAAAACGGCTAAACATATCTCCAATTGATTCTCCTTGCTTCATCTTGAATGATTCATATTGTAACATGAAGTTTATCCCAAACTTCTTTTGTTGTTTCACATGAAGAGATTCTGTTATATTCAGCAGGAGACAAAGCGCAATATAAAGAATAAATAGCTTTTGCATCAAGCGCTTCTCTTTTGGACATCTCCATCCGAGACATAAGAGCGGGGAGTTTGGTTTCTTTGTCTTTGCCATTCTTATTTGATGTGGATGCAGCAATGGGGTTGATTCCTCTTTCCACAACATCCCATTGTATGAGATCTCTGGATCTTAGGAATGCTTTCATTTTGTTCTTCCACACGTCGTATTCCTTTCCATCAAAATATGGTGGCCTTGTGTTGCTTTGCCCTTCCATAAGTCCTGGAGCCAACATACTAGCAATTGATCTTTTACTCTGAAGTAAAACACTTCAAACAAAGTGAATACACGAGCTCTGATACCAATTGATAGAACTAGTATGAACACCTAGAGGGGGATGAATAGGTGTATAAAATAAACCTTGGCAAATATATGCGGAATAAAATAAACTTCAAACAAAGGAGTTAAGGAAGAGAATAAGAACACAAGATTTATAGTGGTTCGGCTTAATCCAAGCCTATGTCCACTCTCCCACGCTAACAGCCTTCTTGGCTGGATTCCACTATGCAATCAACAAGAGATTACAACTTCGAGTGCAAACACTTAGTAGTAGATCACACTATCTCACTAAGTCACTCTTTTGGTATTTCTCTCACGATTACAAACGTTTAAGCTCTCCAAAGACAAGTATATGATCGAAGGTCGCTCAGACTTTGGAATTATAAATTCTACGCTCTGTCTCTTACTTGCTCATCGGTCCTTCATCTCCTTAAATACTCCTCTACTTCCAAACTACCCGTTGGATAGTATCCCGGATAATCGTCTTCCAATATACCCATTGGACAGCTCTGTATCTAGAAGATTTGGTAGCCGTTGAGTGACAAAGGTAAAATCCCAAATTGATTCCGATCGCCCATACAAACGAAATCTTGGTTTCCATAAGTAAAGCTTCTTCGAGTAGAAAGTTCTTATCTTCAAGATCCAATCGTAAATCAATTAGATTGAATTAATCAAATCAATCTTGATGTGGAATCCAAACCAGATCACTAGCCGTTATATGATTGGGCTTAAGTTACGATTCATCGAATCTGGATGTAAAGTCTGAGTCTGTAGACTTTACAATCTGGGTCTGAACATATCTGCTTTTGAACAGATTTAGCTTTAAGGTCTGTACCAAGTTCAGCTTGACATAGAGTCGTCTTTCCGGTTCATCATTCACGTTCGATGCGGAATTAGTCGAGTTGACAGACTTCGATGTAGAACAGAGACTTTGACACTAAAGTCGCGGTCTTTAGACTTTGAGTCTTGAGTCTGGCAATCTTCAGACTTTGACACAAAAGTCTGGAAATCTTCAAAATATATTCTGGACATATATTACGTTCAGTCTTCTGGCCGTCTTCTGACTTTGATAAAATCCTTTACATGTTCTATCATCTGCATGGTCTATTACTCAACCATCAAACATGTTAGTAGCCTTTGATTTATTTTGTCATCTTCAAAACATCATAAGGGATTTCCCTAACAACATCCTTTAATACAAAGACATTACCCAATACATAAAACATTACCCTTATACATAAACCTCACGTCCTTATACATAAACATCACGAAAAGATCTTACTCTTCTCCCATAACCATTTCCACGATACCAATAGTGCATTTTATGGGAACGGGGTTCCTGAAATAAAAATATAATGCTATGAGAATACCCTTGATGACGATCACTACCACGGGAATGATTGCCCACACTGGGAAGCATTCTATTGTGTGGCGATCGTGCGGCGGTCGTGCGGCGGTCATGCGACGACGGTCGGCGGTCCGTGAGTAAGAAGAAAAAACAAATAAATACAAAAATTTATAAATTTTAATACCCGTGTGATGTGTTATTTAATGATGTGGTAGGGCCGGATTGGCCCTTAATACAAAAACATCACAAAAAGAGAGACACCAAATGTTCTTACTTTTCTAGAATATTCGCTTCAGGTTGATGCAAGCAGGTTATGTAGGTAGGTTTTATTAATCTTTATGAGTTAGCCATATTGCTTGAGAAGTGTTTTTGCAGGTCAAAGTTGTTCAAATCTACAAGAAAGTTTTGTCACCATCAAAAAGGGGGAGATTGTTGGAGAAATCTTTCCAGAATATTTTGAAGCTGACAAAACGTTTCTTTCAGTCTAAGTCTGGATGTTCGGAGACCAACAGTTTAAAGTCTAAAGACTTTGTATTCTCGAGACTCAAGACTCAAGACTCAAGATTCAAGACTCAAGACTCAAGACTCAAGATTCAAGACTCAAGACTCAAGACTCAAGACTTAAGAATCAAGACTCAAGACTTAAGTCTATTCTCACTGATAGTCTTTCTAATCCAGTGACGAAGGAAATTCAAAGCCGAAGTATATGGTTGAGGATTCGATCCTATCCTCTGGAAAAGATTCTTTGGTTGGATAAATATTTCGGATTCTTTGATTCTTATCTAAGATCGATTGAAGATCCGATGGTCGACGAAATATTCTTGGAATGTTCTATTCTTGGAAACCAAGATCGATTGTATGGGCGAACAGGATTGATGGGCTATCATCGATTCCTTAAATAGCTCGGATGATCTTCTTGATTGATTCCGTCCAACGGGTAGATTGGAGGAATTCCTTTGGTAAGTGCCAACGGCTATGATGGCATAAATGAGTATAAAAGGAAGACGTTCTAGTTGTTTTAAGTGTGTGATCGATAGAAAAATTCCAGAGTCTGAAGAACCTTGATTGTTAGTCGATACAGTTTGAGCGAAATTGTATACACGAGAGAGTGTTTATACTTGGTGACACCTTGAGCGAGTGTGGTAGATCATCTACACCTAGAAATCAAGGAAGATCAACACCGTAACATCTCTTTGATCATAGTGGAATCCAGCCAATTGGCTGTCGGTGAGAAGAGTGGACGTAGGCTTGAATCAAGCCGAACCACTATAAACCGCGTGCTCTATTCTCTCTTTCCCTTACTCGTCTTGCGATTGAATTTTTAACTGTTGCAAATCCTCTAACTGTTTAAATATTATGCAATCTTCAAGAAAATTTTTTATATACCTATTCACCCCCTCTAGGTTCTCGTACTAGCTATATCAATTGGTATCGAGCTCGTGTTCTTACTTTATTTGAAGTGTTTTACTTGAGTAAAAGATCCATGGCTAGTATGCTAGCACCGGGGCTGGTGGGAAGGGCAAAGCAATACCAGACCACCCTACTTTGATGGAAAAGATTACAACATCACGGAAAAACAAGATGAAAGCTTTTCTACGGTCAAAGGATCCTCCGGAATGGGATGTGGTGGAAAAAGGAATCACTCCTTTGCTGCATCGCATATCGAAAGAGGGAAAGAAACTGTTGAAGCCAGCGGAATGTCTCAAGAAGAGATAAACAAGAGACAAGCACTCGATGCTAAAGCAATTTATTCTTTATATTGTGCTTTGTCACCAACTGAATATAATAGAATATCTTCTTGTGTTACAGCAAAAGAAGTATGGGACAGATTACATATCACTTATGAAGGGACAGACAGAGTGAAGGAGACCAGAATTAACATTCTCCTTGGTCAATATGAAGCCTTCAAAATGAAACCAGGAGAATCTATTACTGACATGTTTAGTCGTTTTATAGATATTGTCAATGGTCTTGAGAACCAAGGACAAAAAATTTCTGATCCCATGAAGGTGAACAAGCTTCTGCGTGGACTCTCCAAGGATTGGAATCATATAAAGACTTCAATAAGAGAGACGCAAAGAATTATGCCTCTATTTGTCGACGAGCTGATTGGAACTCTTCAGTCTTATGAAGTGGAACGAATTAATGAGGACGAAGATCCAAGAGGTAAGAAATCTATTGCACTAAAATCAAATGATGACTTTGATGATGCAGATTCTGAAGATGATATGGATGATGAGGAGCTCGCCCTCATGATAAGAAGATTCAGAAAACTGAATAGAAAAGGCAAAAGGTTCAACTCAAAGAAACAAAGTTTTCAGAGACAGCAGACCAAGTCTGTTGATGATGAGGAACCAAACAAAGATGTAGTTTGCTTCGAATGTAAGAAGAAGGGACACATCGACCCAACTGTCCTCTTCGAAGAAGAAAAGAGGAAAAGCTGAGAAGTTTCGAAAGGCTCTCAAAGCCGAAACACAGAGTGATACGAGAATGTGAAGAGAGTGATAATGAATATGCCAACATATGCTTGATGGCACATTCGGACTCGATTCAGATCTCGGATCGATTTCAAAATGAATTTGAGGTAAGTGATTTTAAAATCCCTGTCAAAGTCTCTAAATATATTGATGAAGCGTGTTTCGGTCTTAAGACTTCTCTCAAAAGGATTTCCGAACTTAAAAAGGAAAACTCAGCTCTAAAACAAAAGGAAGTCATTTTAGAAGAAAGAGTTAAAAGTCTAGACCTAAATGTTACTACTCTTAAAGAAAAAGAAGATGATCTTTTGAAAGAAAATGTTTTCTTAAAAACGGACTTATCAAATATTTCAAAAAAGTTTTCGATAGGATCCGAAAAGCTTGAAAAAGTTCTTTCAGTTCAAAGACCTTACTTCAATAAGTCTGGTTTAGGCATGACAGCGGAAACAATTCCCTTGATTGATTTTCCTAAAGTTAAAGAAAGAATTAAGAAAAGACCGTCGAGAGAGGCTTACAAAAATCATTTTAAGAAAGTCTTTGTAAAGTCTATAGGTCGAAATGCTCTAAGGTGTTCAAAATGTGTGAGTCAAGATCATTTTGAAAAAGAGTGTTCTATGGTTTGGAAGCACTGTTAAGAAAGTATGGCCTAATAATGCTTATCCTACTAACACCAAAGGACCCAAGAAAATTTGGGTACCAAAGAAAGCTTGAGACTCTCTTTTGAATGCAGGTCTCTGTCAAAAAGAAGGTAAAGTGGTATCTTGACAGCGGATGCTCAAGACACATGACATGAGACTCAAATTGTTTCATAAAGCTTATTCAAGTAAATGGTGGAAAAGTCTCATTTGGAGGAAATAGCAAAGGAAGCATTGTGGGATTCGGAACTGTGAAAATTGGAAATCTCACAATAAGCAATGTCTCTCTAGTGGAAGGACTCAATTACAATCTTCTCAGCATTAGCCAATTGTGTGATACCGGTTTCAAGATCTCCTTTCAAGAAGGCATATGTTCTGGAATTAGCAAAGATTCGACTCAGTCTTTCATGGGTCGAAGGCATGGAAACATCTACCTCCTTGATGTAAAACCAAATGAAGCACAATGCCTAATCTCAATTCAAGATGAAGCAGTCTTATGGCACAAAAAGCTTGGCCATATCAACATGAAGCAATTAGCCAAAATCTCATCAAAAAGCTTGTTCGAGGTCTACCTAAATTGCCATACCAAAAGTCGACTTATGCACTCCATGCATTCGGGAAAGCAGGTAAGAAATTCATTTAAGCAAATAAATCATGTATCTACTAATCATGTACTACAGTTGCTTCATATGGATCTCTTCGGACCAACAAGAACCCGAGCATTGGAGGTAAGAAATATTGTCTAGTAATTGTAGACGATTACTCTCGTTTTACACGGGTATATTTTCTTGCAAGTAAGTCAGAAACCTTTTCGTACTTTGAGAAGTTTGCTAAAAAGGTTCAAAATGAAAAAGGATGTGCTATTTCAAGTATAAGAACAGATCATGGAAGTGAATTTGAAAATCAAGATTTTACGAAATTTTGTGATAAATCTGGTTTTAACCATATGTTTTCCTCACCATATACTCCAGAGCAAAATGGAGTGGTGGAAAGAAAGAATAGATCTCTTCAAGAAATGGCTAGAACACTTTTAATTGAAAGTAAAATTTCTTCACGATTTTGGGCTGAAGCTGTTTCATCTGCATGCTATATTATAAATAGAGTCTTCCTAAGACCTATTCTAGAGAAAACCCCTATGAATTGTTCAAAGGTAAGAAGCCTATTGTTTCATACTTTCATGTGTTTGGTTGCAAATGCTTTATTTTGAAAAATGCAAATGATCGAGTTGGTAAGTTTGAAGAAAGATCAGATGAAGGCATCTTCCTTGGATATTCTACATCAAGCAAAGCCTACGAGTCTATAACAAGAAAAGCCGATCGTGGAGGAATCAATGAATGTCAAATTCCAAGACTCAACGCAAGATGAATCCAGCCAGACTCAATATGAAGAGTCTGAACCCGCTCTAGACCTTTCAATGTCTTCAACTCAAGAAGCATCTCAGACTCTGGAAGTCCAACATCAAGATACTCATGAAGATTCAAATAAAGGAAGAGATCATCAACCAGGCAAATCAACTAGTAACTGGAAGCATAAATCCAGTCATCCTAAAGATCTCATTATTAGCAAAATCAATAAAGGAATCTGCACAAGATCAAAAAGGCGTGAAGAATCTAGTGCTGTGGCTCTCATTTCTGAAATTGAACCAAAAAGCATAGAAGAAGCTTTATCGATGAAAGTTGGATCGAAGCTATGCAAGAAGAACTCGAGGCAGTTCAACATCAATGATGTCTCGGGAATTGACATCTAAACCTAAAGGTAAAAGCTGTTATTGGAACCAAATGGGTATTCGGGAATAAGATGAATGAAGAAGGAAAAGTCGTACGAAACAAAGCAAGACTCGTGGCCAAAGGATACACGCAAGAAGAAGGAATAGACTATGACGAGACTTACGCACCAGTAGCAAGGTTAGAAGCTATTCGTCTATTACTTGCGTTTGCTTGTTATAAAAATTTCAGGTTATTCCAAATGGACGTCAAAAGTGCATTCCTAAATGGATTTATCCATGAGGAAGTTTATGTGGAACAACCACCTGGGTTTGAAGACCCAAAGAAGCCAGACTCAGTCTTCAGACTGAAAAAGGCCTTGTATGGTTTAAAGCAAGCACCTCGAGCTTGGTACGACAGACTAAGTAAGTTTTTATTACAGAATGGTTTTGTCAAAGGTAAAGTAGATACTACTTTGTTTATCAAAAAGGAAAACAAAAGCTTTTTACTTGTTCAAATATATGTGGACGATATTATTTTTGGATCATCTAATGAAAGTCTATGCAAGAAATTTTCTAAGTCTATGCAGGATGAGTTTGAAATGAGTATGATGGGAGAGTTAACATTCTTTCTTGGACTCCAAGTAAAACAAATGAAGGAAGGAACTTTCATTCATCAAGAAAAATATGCGAATGATCTTGTCAAAAGGTTTGGATTGGAAAAGTGCAAAAAGACCGACATACCAATGTCATGTTCTCAGAAGATAGACAAAGATGAAGAAGGGAAGAAAGTAGATCAAAAGATGTACAGGAGCATGATCGGTTCACTTCTTTATCTTACCGCTTCTAGACACGATATTTTGTTGAGTGTTTGCATCGTGCTAGGTTTCAATCAGATCCTAGAGAATCACATCTCATTGCCGTGAAACGTATTATCAAATACGTTGCCTCATCTTCAAGCATCGGTCTTTGGTATCCGAAGATGGGAGACTTTAATCTTCTAGGATACTCAGATGCAGATCTGGCCGGTTGCAGAGTCGATAGAAAGAGCACTTCTGGAACTTGTCAACTGCTTGGAAACAGGACAGTGTCTTGGTTTTCAAGGAAGCAAAGCATTGTAGCTCTCTCAACGACAGAAGCAGAGTATGTAGCTCTTGGAAGCTGCTGTTCGCAAATTCTATGGATAAAACAACAGCTACAAGACTTTGGCATTGAAGACTCATGCACAGAAATCAGATGTGACAACACCAGCGCGATCAATCTCACCAAAAATCCAATCCTTCATTCAAGAGCAAAGCATATTGAGATTCGACATCACTTCATTAGAGATCATATTCAAAATGGAGAAATCTCGATTCAATTTGTTGATTCGAAGAGTCAACTAGCGGATATATTCACAAAGCCTTTGGAGAAAAATCAATTCGACTTTATCCGTTCAAGACTCAACATTTTGAAGCTTGAAGAAGTTAAAGTCTAGAGACTCACCAACTCTGAGACTCTGATATCTCAGACTTTAAATCCTGAGACTCAAACATTCATGGCTATAGACGCGTAAGTTGCTATTTTATCTAAAAGGTACGAATTCTTGTTTAGTTATTTTATCTAAATTCGAAAAGGTACGATCTTTTGTTTGGTAATAATCTGTGTGAAAATTCGAAAACTTGTCTTTTTAAAAGGATTAATTTTGGCAGTTATTGATTTTGAAAAAGAAGTGTTCGTACACTTCCCTTGTACCGATTGAACTTCCCTTTTCAAAAACTGAGTTATATATATACAGTTTCTCTTCGCCCAATCTTCAAAACCCTAAAAGACACTCTCCTCCCGATACTGTTTCTACTTCTTGTTCGTCGTCGAGAAAGTGGTCATTTTTCTTGGGAAAAGCAAGTGAAGGAATCTTCCAATAGACAAAGAAAGATGTCGTCTTCGAGGAAATCATCAAGAATCGCAAGCAGGGGACCACAAAGAATGGAGAAGGGACCGACTCACTTTGATCTTACTGAGGAAGAAGACTTATCAAGTCAGCGACAAAGTCCGATTCGCTCTCCTCCACGTCATTCAACACCTCCTGCCCCACAAGGTGCAAGTTAACATTTGGAAGAAGAGATAATCGAGGAAGCCGACCCAGTAAGAGTCCAAAGACCCTCCTTTATCTATAAGCTTTATCGTGCTTTGAAAAGCTCCGGTTCTTCATTAAAATATATAGATGACTTCCTTAAGGACAAAAATTATGGGAATGAGTATATTTTTATGCGGAAAATGGAGGAATTGGGAGTTGCTCCTAAAGGAAGGGCGAGAGGAGGCACTTGCGAACATTCCAAGTGACCCTCGTTTGCCAGGACAAAATCTGATTGAAGGGAACGATGATGATAGAATGTTCCTTGAATTTCAACCTAAAATGGGTGTGGCAGCAAAGGTGAAAGGAAATCGGATGGATTTGTTTAAATCCAAGGATCGGGAAAAAGTGTATTTTGTTTGTTGAAAAGAGGGGTGATAAACCCTAGAAGTGTTGATTTTGACTTCCGGACGCCATCAACATGAACTTAAGAGAGAAGTTGAATTTGCTTCAACTTGAGACTTTTTGCTCGACTCTACGGACGGGTATGCTCAAGCGACCGCTTATTTCTATTCAAATCTTAGCTTTTTGGATGCGAATAGAATTTCATTCAATGTTCGAGACCAAGTCTACGTGGTAGATGTGAATATGTTGGCGGACATAGTTGGAGTTGAAAGAGGACGTTATTTACCAATCAAAGTCTCACTGCTCGTACTACTCGGATCTTGTCAAAGATATGAACGCGAGAGAAGAAAATTACCTACTCAAGGATGAAGGCCATCAACATCGTGCTTCATAAGATTGTGATCAACTGTCTCAGACCGAAGTCTACGTCAAAGACTTCTGTGTCTCTTTCTGAAGCAAAGTTGATGTACGCGATCAACTCAGGACGGAAGTTTTCTCTCCCGCACACTATTCTCTTCCATATGTACGAGCAATGTCAAAAGACAAAGGACAATTGCCTTATCTGGTCCGGTGACCAAGATCTTCAGACACATGAATATTGAACCGCCACAAACATTTTGTGTTCGACCGTGTGATAAGATGGTGGTAGGTTTGAAGATGTTAACGAAGATGCGTCTGCAAGAACTTTCCAAGGCAATGGAGAAATTCAAAGTGAAATCTCCAGTTCAGTCTGCCTCAAAGAGAAAAGGAAAAGAGGCCATTGGTGCTCCATCGAAAAAGAAGAAAAGAACTCTCATCCTGGAGGATGAAGATGAAGATGAAGAGGATGAAGATCCCACTATCCATGCACTGACAAGAACCAGACGCTCTGTGTCTCAACCGACAGAACTTCAGCAAAACAGAGAAGAAGAAGAGCAGAGAGAGAAGGAGAAAGAAGCTGAAGAAGAAGAAGAAGGAGAAGGAGAAAAAGAAAAGTCTGCTGATGAATCTGGAGAGAAGGGAAATCAAGAGCATGATCATCACTCTTCCCCTTTCGATGTCCTAGAGACAGGGGGAGTTGGCGAGCAAGAGAGGTCTACACCTCATGCTGCTGACAGTGAAGATCTAAGACAATCTCCAGAAGACCCAGAAGAAGTTCAGGTCTCTCAATTGCCTGAAGAAGGTCACGATACGTCAGAACCAAATCTGCAAGACTTAACAGAAGCGCCATCGTCTGCATACACACCATCTGAGAAAGCCAATGCTAGTACACAGACGGACGAATCTGCAGATTTTCGTCGTATCATGGATATTCTTCTGGAAATGCGTGGCCAGATATATGCTCTGGACTGTGAAATCCAAGCCATGAAGAATGCTGGACAAGCATCTTCAGTCTCTCTGGAGGATAAATTCAAAGACCTCGCTCTGCAACTTCAAACCAATGCTAAGGGAGAAGAGGTAGCTCAAGCGAGGGAAGATCGAAGAAGCTCGAAGGAGTAGTCCAGTCCATTGGGGATTTCCGGATCGTGCGCATTCCCAAGCAGACATGACTCCTTTCTCACCCTTTTTAATGTTGACAAAAAGGGGGAGAACCAATTTGAACCAACAACTTTTTCAATATCTTATAAAACTTTTGACTTTAGTAGTTATGTTTATTTTTGAGTATGACTTGAGAACTTGAACTTGGGTGTGGATTTGACTGAATTGGCTGTGGATTCTGATGCTTGACTGGTTGCATTTATTTCAAGTGTTGTTATATGGTGTTACTCATGAAAGACTAACCAATTTTCTGTGGATGCGAGTCGGTTGTTTTATTAATCTTTATGAGTTAGCCATATTGCTTGAGAAATGTTTTTGCAGGTCAAAGTTGTTCCAATCTACAAGAAAGTTTTGTCACCATCAAAAAGGGGGAGATTGTTGGAGAAATCTTTCCAGAATATTTTGAAGCCGACAAAACGTTTCTTTCGATCTAAGTCTGGATGTTCGGAGACCGACGGTTTAAAGTCTAAAGACTTTGTATTTCGAGACTCAAGACTCAAGACAAGATTCAAGACTCAAGACTCAAGACTTAAGAATCAAGACTCAAGACTCAAGACTCAAGACTTAAGAATCAAGACTCAAGACTTAAGTCTATTCTCACCGACGATCTTTCTAATCCAGTGACGAAGGAAATTCAAAGCCGAAGTATATGGTTGAGGATTCGATCCTATCCTCTCGGAAAAGATTCTTTGGTTGGATAAATATTTCGGATTCTTTGATTCTTATCTAAGATCGATTGAAGATCCGATGGTCGACGAAATATTCTTGGAATGTTCTATTCTTGGAAACCAAGATCCCGATTGTATGGGCGAACAGATTGATGGGCTATCATCAGATTCCTTAAATAGCTCGGATGATCTTCTTGATTGATTCCGTCCAACGGGTAGATTGGAGGAATTCCTTTGGTAAGTGCCAACGGCTATGATGGCATAAATGAGTATAAAAGGAAGACGTTCTAGTTGTTTTAAGTGTGTGATCGATAGAAAAATTCCAGTCGAAGAACCTTGATTGTTAGTCGATACGGTTTGAGCGAAATTGTATACACGAGAGAGTGTTTATACTTGGTGACACCTTGAGCGAGTGTGGTAGATCATCTACACCTAGAAATCAAGGAAGATCAACACGTAACATCTCTTTGATCATAGTGGAATCCAGCCAATTGGCTGTCAGTGCAAAAGAGTGGACGTAGGCTTGAATCAAGCCGAACCACTATAAACCGCGTGCTCTATTCTCTCTTTCCCTTACTCAGTCTTGCGATTGAATTTTTAACTGTTGCAAATCCTCTAACTGTTTAAATATTATGCAATCTTCAAGAAAATTTTTTATATACCTATTCACCCCCCTCTAGGTTCTCGTATTAGGCGGCGATCGTGCGGCGGTGGGCGGTCTGTGAAGAAAAAACAAATAAATACAATTTTTTTTAATACCCGTGTGATGTGTTATTTAATGATGTGGTAGGGCCGGATTGGCCCTTATTACAAAAACATCACAAAAAGAGAGACACCATTTCCACGATACCAATAGTAGGTTATGCAGGCAGGTTTCCCGCGACCATTTTCGCATTACCAGTATTGCATTTTATAGGAACGGGGTTCTCGAGATAGAAGTATATAACTATGAGAATGCCTACGACGATTGTTAGTATGATGGGAATGATTGCCCACGTTGGCAGCAAATTTCCCATAAAGCAACCGTAAAGCACTTGTGTCCATGAATAGAGGTTTTTAGACAAAATAATTAGTGTGTAAAACAATCACTAGTACCAAAACTTTAAGCCAATTTAGTTGTTACTGTCACCGCCACCGGAAAAAACTTGTGAACCAAAAACGGGTTTACTAGGAGATGGAGGGGGAATATCTTGTCCACCATAAACGGGTTTACTAGTAGATGGAAGCCTCGGTGATGGATCAAGTGTGCCGACTGTGTGTAGGGGTGAGCGGTTCCAGGTTCCGGTTCGGTTCCGTCTGGAACTTGGAACCTACCCTCGGGTACAGGTTCCTCAAAATAAGGAACCTAGAACCTACCTGTGGGAACCGAGAACCTGGAACCTACCTTGTCACTAGTTCCAGGGTCGGTTCCAGGTTCCAACAGGTTCCTTTTTTTTTTTTTTTGTTATTTTCATATTTGAACTATAACATATGCGCACATTACCCAAAAAAACTATAACGTACGCGCACGTTACCAAAAAAACTATAACGTACGAGCACGTTACCAAAAAAAAAAAAACTATAACATATGCGCACGTTACCAAAAAAATTATAAAGTATGCGCACGTTACCAAAAAAAACTATAACGTGCACGCACGTTACTAAAAAAAAAAAATAATGTATGCGCACGTTACAAAAAAAAAAACTAGAATGTACGTGTATACTACACGGTAACTTCCCATTGACATGTTATCTTGATACATTAACTTTGCACTACACAACAATAATAGAATATAATTAGAAATTTCAAAACAAATAGCAAACTAGAAAGTAGAAATAAAACACCACTAGAACAAGAATGTCTAGAGGTGCAAGTTTGAAAAAAATTTCGATTAAACCCTTAAATGAACTCAGAAAATTTTGAAATTTGGACACGTTGTATTTAAGACCTAGAGGTACAAGTTTCATGAAGAAATCATAGTCCAATTCATTCTGGATTAAAAGATAAAATCGATTTACTTTTCCTATTCTCTACTTGCACAGTTTTTGAAATTGTTTTGGTTAAATAGGCAAATGAACTAAAAAAATTGCGAAATTTAAATATGTTGTAGGGAAGACATGAAGAGAGATATTTCATGCAGAACACATTTCCAAAAGAACCTCATACAAAATGATATAGTCCACGCATTGCAACTTACAAGATCTGAACACATCAGATTGCACAGTTTTGGAAATATTTCCGATTAAATACCCAAATGACCTTAAAAAATTATGAAATTCGACTATGTGATAGCCAAGACCATAAGGTAGATACTTCATGAAAACATCGAAGTCAAATTCGTCCTAGATAATTAAATATGGACGGTTAAAATCCCTGTTCGTAGTACCGTAATTCCAGATCTAACCATCTCCAAAGGACCACGATTTCACCTACCTATTCTTGTTTGTTTTCTCTAAATTTTTGATATGTAGTACCTCAGGATGTCATTTACAACTTTTGTTAAAAAACCGAAGTGAAATTTCGACAAAAAGGTTGCCTTACAGTCCATGCATTCATCAAGGTCGGTCCCAAAATATCCAGATCCAGTCTTTCCAAAGAATAACGATTTCACCCACTTATACTTGTTTGTTTTGTCCCAAATTTGAGTATGTTATACTCCAAGAAGTCCTTTACAACTTTCATTTAGAGGACAAAGCCAAACTTCAACTAGAACATCACATACAAGCCACTAGAACATCCAAGGTCGAGCTTTTTCTGCCCTAAGTAACCGGTTCCGAAACAGGTTCCGGTTCCGAAACAGGTTCCGGTTCCGGTTCCTAGAAAAAAGGAACCGGAACTGGAACCGGTCCCCTTTGGAACAGGGAACCGAACCGGACCCTCCTCCGGTTTGGTTCCGGTTCTCGGGTAACCCGGGAACCGCGCTCAGCCCTAACTGTGTGCACACATGGAAAGAGGAACATGAGAGCGGTTTTGGTCCTGGGAACCTTTCCCATAGAGAGACATAGGTCGTAAATAGGACATTGGTGGACAAAGTATATTCAGATTAGTCGTAGGGAGCAGCGAACTTACTAAGGAGATGGACAAAGTTGCAGCCAAGCATTCGAAAAAATTCATGGCTATCGAATGAGAATGAGAGAAGATGAAGCGATGAGATTGCAAGAACAAGAGAGATGGAGAAGCTTGATTTTAACATTGGAGACTTGAGGGAGAAACCACTGAATGACAAGTAATGCCCAAAACAGAATTGGCCAGCTTCGCACGTGGCTTCCGTTTGCTTTAATCTATACTATAAATGCATATATAAATTAGTGTATGATGAGAACTGGCGCATTTATCGTCGCATCACTCTTCACTCTTAGGTACGATGGAAGTCTACGTTTTCATATAAAAGTAGTATAAATAATATATCATCCATCACTCTTCGGCACGATGGAAGTCCACATCAGCCACCTCTTGTCGCTTGCGGCCACCGTCAGCAGTTGATTGCCGGCGACTGCGGGTGACGGTTGCTGTTGCTCGTAGCCTACTGGTCACCGTCCACAGCCCCTTGGCTGACGATCGGCACCGTCCGTCGGCAGCTTGTCGCCGCACGACCATCGCATGATCGTCGCACGATCGCCGCATGATCGTCAACCGCTATCGTAGGACTGCCTCCCACAACTCACTAGCCACTGCCCGCTCTCGGGGTGGCGGTCGGCGATCATGCGGCGGTCGTGCGACGATCGTGCGGCAGTCGTGCGGCGGTCGTGCGATGATCGTGCGGCGGTCGTGCGGCGGTCATGCGATGATCGTGCAATGATCGTGTTGCGGTCGTGCGGTGACGGTTGGTGGTCTGTACGATGATCGTGCGGCAGTTGTGCGGCGGTCGTGCGATGATGTGTGGCGGTCGTGCGGCGGCGGTCAACGGTTGGCGATCGTGCGACAGTCGTGTGGTGGTCGTGCGACTATCGTGCGGTGGTTGTGTGGCGGTCGTGTGGCAGTCACTGCCGATCGTTGCCATAGGACTGCCGCCCACAACTCACTAGCCACTGCCCCCTCTCGCGGTGGCGGTCGGTGATCATGCGGCGGTCGTGCGGCAGTCGTGCGACAATTGTGCGGCAGTCGTGCAACAATCATGCGGCAGTTGTGCGACGGTTGTATGACGATCGTATGGCGGTCATGCGGTGGCGGTTGACGGTCGGCGATGGTACGGCAATCGTGCGGTGGTCGTGCAATGATCATGCGGCGGTCGTGCGGTGGTCGTGCAGCGATGGTTGGCGGTCCCTGAGTAAAAATAAAAAGCAAATAAATACAAAAATTTATAAATTTTCATACCCATGTGATGTGTTATTTAAGGATTTGGTAAGGCTGGATTAGTCCTTAATACAAAAACATCATAAAAAGAGAGACACCAAATGTTCTTACTCTTTTGGAATATTCGCTTGAAGTAGATGCAGGCAGGTTTCCTACGACTATTTCCACATTACCAACACTACATTTTATGGGAACAAGGTTGTTGATATAGAATTATATAACTATGAGAATGCCTACGACAATTGTTAGTATGATGGGAATGATCGCCCATGTCCACAGCAAATTTCCAATAAAGCTGCCATAAAGCACTTGTGTCCCTACATAGAGGTTTTTAGACAAAATAATTAGTTTGTAAAACAATCACTAGTACCAAAACTCTAAGCCAATTTAGTTGTTACCGTCACCGCCACCGAGAAAAACTTTTGAATAAAAGATGGGTTTGCTAGTAGATGGAGGGGGAAAATCTAGTCCACCATAAACGGGTTTACTAGTAGATGGAAGCTTCGGTGATGGTTCAAGTGCGCCGACTGTGTGCAAATACAAAAAGAGGAACACGAGAGCGGTTTTGCTTCTGGGCACCTTTCCCATAGAGAGACATAGGTTGTAAATATGACATTGGTGGACAAAGCATATTCAGATTAGTTGTAGGGAGGAGGGAACTTACCAAGGAGATGGCCAAAGTTGTGGCCAAGCATCCGAAAAGCTTCATGGCCATCGAATGAGAATGAGAGAAGATGAAGTGATGAGATTTCAAGAACAAGAAAAATGGAGAAGCTTGCTTTTAACATCAGAGATTGGAGAGAGAGAAACCACTGAACGACAAGTAATGTCCAAAATAGAATTGGCTAGCTTCGCATGTGGCTTCCGTTTGCTTTAATCTATAGTATAAATGCATATATACATTAGTGTGTGATGTGAATTGGTGCATTTATCATCGTATCACTCTTCACTCTTAGGTACGATAGAAGTCTACCTTCTCATATAAAAGTAGTAGGGATAAATACATTATCAATGCCATAAGTTGTGTATGGTGCTCACTTTGGTGTCAAAAGTTTTTGTCGGATCACTTAAGTGCCAAAAAGTTTGAAAAACGCTCACTTTCGGAGAGTATAATCAGCATCCTAACACCAAAACGACGTGTTTTTGTCTCCCCCAATTCAAAACCCTAAATTTCTGGCCAGTCACCGTCCTCGATGGCCCCCACACTCGGCGGCCGCGGCTCCCTCCCCGACCCCGACCCCGACCTCGACAATGGCCACTTGGTGACTACAACTCCGATCCCGACCCCAACAGCGACAATGGCCACTCAGTGGCCGTAGCTCCGACCCCGACCCCGACCCCGACGATGGCCACTCAGTGGCCATGGCTCCGACCTTGATCCCGACCCCGATGACGGTCACTCAGTGGCCGTGTCTCTGACCTCGACCCTGACGATGGCCACTTGATGGCTACGTCTCTGACCTTGACCCTGACCCCGACCCCAACCCCGACGACGGCTACTCGGTAGTTGCAACTCCAACCCCGACCCTGACCCCAACGATGGCCACTTGGCGGCTAGGGCTCCGACCCCGACCCCGATGATGGTCACTCAGCGACCGCGGCTCTGACCTTGACCCCGATGATGGCCACTTGGTAGCCGCGGCTCCGACCCCGACCCCGACCCTGACGACGGCCAAGTCGAAGGCCGTGATCTAGCCGGTGCTTGGGGAGGCCACTAACGAGTGCGCCACCATTGATGTCTCCTTCTCCATCTCCGATCTCCCTGAAGAGTGCCTGGCCTACGTCTTCCAGTACCTAGGCTCTGACGATCGAGGCTGGTGCTCCCTCGTGTGCCATCGAGGGCGTTCGAACAGTGCTGAGCAATGGTGGCCTAGCGAGTGACGGCGGCCCAGCGACGGCGGAGGTTGAGTGGCGACGGAAAAACCCAAATTTCAATCCCCAAAAAAAAAAAAAATCCCCAAATGAGTTAAATGGCGTCATTTTTGTGAGGCCATCCATTCACGTTGTTTTCTTAAGGAGGACCGAAAATGACGTCATTTAAAGGCCTTGTCGATTTTTTTTATTTATTTAAAAAACCATGTAATTATTTTGGCCAGAATCTTTCGTCGGTGGCATCAAAGTAATCGTTTTTCCTCCGATTTGGCACTTAAGTGATCCGACGGAAACTTTTGGTACTAAAGTGAGTGTCGTACACAACTTATGGCACTGATAGTGTACTTCTACCAAAAGTAGTATAAAATAATATATAATCCATCACTCTTTGGTATGATGGAAGTCTACGTCGGCCACCTCTCGCTGCTCGCGACTACTGTCGGCAGTTGATTGCTGGTGACTGCGGCGACGATTGCCGCTGCTCGTAGCCCACCGGCCGCTACCCATAGCCCATTGGCTGATGACCGCCACTATCAGCTGGCAACTTGCCGCCCACGACCACCGCACGATTATCGCACGATCGCCGCATGATCGTCGACCATCGCTGCTGACCGCTGCCATAGGACCGTCGTCCACAACTCACTAGCCACTGCCCCCTCTCTGGTGACGGTCGGCGATCATGCGGCAATCTTGCGATCATTGTGTGTTAGTCGTGCGACGATCGAGCGGTAGTCGTGTGACAGTCGTGTGACGATCGTACGACGATCGTGCGGTGGCGATTGATGGTCAGTGATCGTGCGGCAATCATGTGGCGGTCATGCGATGATCGTGCGCGGTTGTGCCGTGGTCGTGCGGCGACGGTCGGCGGTTGGCGGTCCATGAGTAGGAAGAAAAAACAAATAAATACAAAAATTTATAAATTTTTACCAAACACATTTATATTCTTTTTCTATTCTAAGAATAAATTTTTTATAATTATTAAACACCTTATTTTACTCAAAAATTGTTTTTTTTTTGGTAAAGATTTACTTAGAAATTGTTCCTGGAGTAAAAATAGAAAAAATCTATTTTTGAAAAAAAGTAGTTTCTCGGAATATAAACGTTGCCATGCGCACCGTAATCACTCGAGGATGTAATTCCTTGCGAGCTCTTAGTTTCGACATGAATTGTTAATTTTTGATTGGGTAAAAAGATGGACTTCATCGAGATTTATAAAAAAATGGTAGTAGGTATCATATGATTTTAAGTTACAACTGACCCACCATCACAAAATAGTCTTATTCAAAGGGAGCCACCGCGCCGGTGGTTTTTTCATTATGTACAAGCAGAATAATTTGATCTTAATCACTTTTTGCCCCCAAAAAAGAAGAATTTTGTTGAGAGTTACTTGCGGTGTGTAAATGGGCTCATAGGAAGGTGCAAAATATAAACTTTGGAAAAGATAATGATATATTTTTTTGCATTCATATATATTTTTTTTAGTGATGTGAGAATTTCATCGGTTCTCTCTTCATTTTTAACGTCTTCAAAGGAAATTTTCTGACTATAGTTCTGAATTAAGTTATACGAAAAAATCAATTTACAAGTTTATTTCAATTTTGTTCATTTTTAAGGTCTTTGAATACTTTTTTTTTTTTTATAAATTCTTAATTTTTTTTTTGATAATTACAATGGTTGCAAAATACCGATTAAAGTACAATCAAGGAGGATCGATGGCCAATTAAACTGTCAAATTGGAGTTCAAATCAAAAGGAATTGGATTTCAATATGGGTTGAAACCTAAAAAGGACTTTGTGAAATTCGAACTACTGAAATAATGCACCCTCGTATATTGGAAATAAATAAGATAATTGCCCAAAATTTTATTGGATGTAATCAGATGGATTACATTTTGAAATGCCATATGCTTGCTCAATGACTCAAATTAAACATAAATTTCTTAATGAACATGATTGAAATGCATAAAGAAGGAAGAAAACTTACAAACTATGATTGGAAAGCTTTTATAATCAAAGGTAAGTACTGAAATAGAAAACCTATCCGAACTTTGTATTCAATCTTAGACAAAATCTAATAGATCGATCCATCATGAATTTCGCATTCAAAAAATGATGTGCTCTTTGTTATTATTATTATTATTATTATTATTATTATTTTTGATGCCATGAATGTTATGATTGATGTTATGTGATTCAGCTATTGTTGTATCTTTAAATGGGTCATTTCATTATGCATTCTGATCTTCCTTTGCAAAAATCTCTAGCTGCCTTCACTTGTTCACTACTCCACAGATAATTCATAATGATCACTGATTTCGTAGCTACGATTATCCTTAGTCAATGAATCCTTTTAGTTCGGTCTTCAACTTTTGCCCATCCTTTGAATTGATCGATCAGGTACTCTACTTAAACTCTTGCCATTGAAAAGTTATGATTGACAATCTGATCAGACTTTCTATCAATGGGTCTTATGGGTCAATTATATTGTGCGACCTTCATGATGAATGAGCTTATTAGGCATTCAATCAATTGGGTCTCGCTGTTAAGTTTATTGTCATGACTTGATTTGGGTCATTAACTTCTTTATGCCTGAATCCAAATTTCTAACCTAATGTCTGCACTACCATAAAATTTACCCGAGGATGATGAAGAATCAGCAAGGTAGAGTAATCTACCACACGACACATTGCCTCACCTACCTCAGAAAAGTAAGTCACACTGTTGCTTTCGAACCTTCGCCTTTAAAAAGAAGGAAAAAGGAAAAAAGGAAGGGGAAATTCACAGAACGTAAGGATGGACTTAATTGGCAATTTCATGTGACAAGGATCTTGCTGGTCCTAGACTTGGCAACTTCACAGAAACGCGAGCGACAACATACTTTCAATCCATCCACATAAACCACACGAATTACTTCTGTGGTCTGTGTGAAACCTTAATCCAAGGAAAGCTGATCCAAAAACTTGAACATGAGAAGGAGAAATTGACAAACGTCTGTTTCTAGATATGCCAGAACGCACGAGGCCTACAATAACAACTCATTAGAGGCCAAACGTGCAGTTCTTCATGGAGGTTCCAAGAACAATGCAATATCATGTGATCATGTCATCAGTCAATTGCTCGTCTTATGGTGTAGTACGCAATTTAGCTGTGATACGCTAGAAAAGTGAGGAGGTCTATCTGTCTTTTTGAGCCAGACCGAATAGCCTCCCCTGTTCCTCCATGTTTCATGTTCACAAGAGTTCATGTTCTAGACATAACAGAAGCTTCATGCTGCCGAGCAACGTGCAAGTTCACGTCATGGACCTTAAAGCAAAAACTTATGTCTAGACATAACCAGAGAAGCTTCATGCACTAGTAATAAAAGCAATAAAAGCATGTATAGCAACAGAGGAATCCTATTTGCAATTTCACAGTAAGTGTCACACGTCATGGACTTTAGTCTCTTTCCTCATGCTTTTATTAACTTCCAAATTGATCCTGATCCGTCTAACACAACTGGCCTTACCAGAAATTTCCAGAAAAAAAACGGCAATATTAGGCCAAACTTTTCACCAGAGACAGAAGTGGGAACTGGGAAGATGTCTTCTTTTCTTCTTCCTTCCATCGTTAAAACTCATCTTCAAGGTTGTCTAACTCAAATTTGTTCAGTGCCCCATGGGAAAAGAAAAAATCTACAATAAACTAACAGAAAGTGAAGTGAATTTTTCAGAGAGAAACTTTATCGACTTTGCTTGGTGGATTGGTGATGGTTTTTCTCAACGTTTCCTTCTATTGAAACCAAAAGCACATGGACGGGAACTCTTGGCATGGATATAAACACACCCCCCCCTAAAGCGAACCGATCAAGCTCACTGTGCAAGTGAGCATGTCCACTCTTTTCACAACAGACCAGACCAAGGGGAGTGACACGGTGAGAGTGAGAGAGACATATTCCAACATGAAAAAGTTATTGCAAATCCCCGTGCACTAGTAATAAAAGCAATAAAAGCATGTATAGCTATCAGCAGAGGAATCTTATTTGCAATTTCATCCTCGGCCAGTACAGTCGTCACCATGCGTTTCATGCGCTCTTGTAACTTTTCAGCACACGTCTCTTTCCTCATGCTTTAATACCTTCCAAATTGATCCGGATCCGTCTAAAACAACTGGCCTTACCAGAAATTTCCAGAAAAAAAACAGCAAAATTAGGCCAAACTTTTCACTAGAGACAGAAGTGGGAACTGGGAAGATGTCTTCTCTTCTTCTTCCTTCCATCGTTAAAACTCATCTTCAAGGTTGTCTAACTCAAATTTGTCCAGTGCCCCATGGGAAAAGAAAAAATCTACAATAAACTAACAGAAAGTGAAGTGAATTTTTCAGAGAGAAACTTTATGGACTTTGCTTGGTGGATTGGTGATGGTTTTTCTCAATTTTTCTCAACGTTTCCTTCTATTGAAACCAAAAGCACATGGACGGGAACTCTTGGCATGGATATGAACCCCCCCACCCTTTTATGGAAAATTTCTGCATCAGTTTAGATTTCGAATTCTCCAAGCAAGAAGAATGTACAAAGATCAAATCATCAACATGACTACATGAGGATACCTACCAAAGACATCAGATCGGGGTGTCATATGTACATAAGAAATCAGCATATGCATAGCCAAATTCAGTTTATCATCCAGTAATTTAAATTACAGGAAGAGCATAAAACCTTGATGCCTATATCAGAAGCAGAGTGTCTCTGCTCCACGTAGATACATATATTATTTTTTTTATACCTCAATCAGCTGGATATAGAAGAGATGCAGCTCTCTGACCGAAGAAGCGATGGCGTAGTGATTCTCCCGACCGCATCGATCCCTTGCAAATCACTGCTTGAATTTGACCGGAGGGTCCTTGGAGAATCCAAGCTGCGCCGGATCAGTTTCCCCATGGCAAAGATGGGGTGCTCTGTCTCCTTCATGGGATTGGATGACTTGAACTTCTTGCAGAAGCTGATGTGTCTATTCAATGCCTCTTCCGTGGATATGAGTCCGTCCGCTCTCAAGACCTCATCCTTCACCGCCTGAATGCAGAGCCCACAAATCCATCTTCCTCGGTACTGTTCTCGAATCCGGAGGATATACGCAGGGGTGCATTCCTCTGTGAATCCACAAGAAACACATTTTGCAGTCTCCACTTCAATCAAAGGAGGTGCCTTTGTCGTCATCGTTGTTGTTGGTGGTGGTATTGGCGTTGGCGTTGGTGGTGAGGCTGGTGATGGGGTCTTTGAGCCTGAGATGGCCACAGCTTGTGGGATAATATTGAGTCGAAATTGTCCTTCTCTAATATAACATGTTGGGAAGGTGGAGGAGAATAAAAATGGAGGAAGATTTGTGTGGGGTTTATATCATGTGGGCATAATGCATCATTTCGTTATCAAGAGAGTTGTTTCCATGTGGAGCTAGGCATTTGGCATTCGCAAACAAAAATATTCCAGGTTCAATCACATTTCAAGAAATTATAGTGGGTCTTGCATTAAATTTAAATAACTGAAGAAACACTTTGCACAAATTTCATGCTGTGATTGGTTCTATTTACTAGGACGTGGACATACGGGACTCTTTGATATGGGAAAAAGACTATTCTATTTCATCGGGGTCCGTGACCAGGATGGTTTTATCTCTGTCTCAAATGTGTAGATAGCTTGCGTGGTGGGGTTCGTGGAGGACTGCGTGTGGTCCTGTCTATTTGGTAACGTATCTTGAGGGGGGTCAATCATTGAGAATTTGGTAATAATTTAGTAGGAATGCGGGCTGGGAAATTCAACAAATAGTTGGAGAGTAGCTGACTCCTGCTCACTGGAAGCGACAACAAAACGTGATTTTGGCAACTGGGAACTCTACTAACTTAGCATATTCGTACGCAAGCACGAAGACCGCTGCCTATATTATGTTGACAGATTGCTAACGGGCAAGGAATACTTATCATAATACTTATCATATTGTAATAGTGTCTTGAACAGGAGTTGGAGAATCCGCCACATCTAAAGAATCCAATGAAAATTGTTTAGTATAATCTTTAAATCATACTATAGTTTGTCGGTCTTAAATCGATGATCACGTGGATCTCAAAGTGAGATCACACGATTAATGGTTCAGATGATCTCAATTCACATTAATATACTCCAATTTCAGAAGACAAGGAAAATTTTAAAGGGGGAGACTCCTCATCACAAACTTATTTTCTTTTACGTTGCGTTTGGCAGAATGGAACAAAATGTTATTAGGAAATGGAATGGAACGTCGATTGTGGTGTCTTTGTTTGATGAATTGTTGGAGTGGAGTTTATTTTTTTTTAATTTTTTGTTTTTTTGGTCCGACAGGAGTGGAGTTGCATAGAATATAACTTCTTGTGTTCGGTCGTAAGGAAAAATCATCATGGAAATGAAATTAGAAACACTGGGCAAAGTAGGTGGGGAACTTTTTTTTTTCCTGGTCACAGAATCGTTCCAGACGCTGGTCATAGTTGGGGATTTTCTTAACCCATTGGAGGATGGATTTATAAAATGTAGACACAGGCTTAAACAACGGGAATTTTGCCTTATGAGGAGTGGGCTTGTGTTTAGGTCGAGATGGAGGAGAGGTTTCAAAAGGAGAGGTGTCGTGGCTGAGCGGTCCGCAAGACAACAAAAATTGGTACTTACCACCGTCTTCTCCAAGGGATCTGATAGATGAATGGCTGTTTTTCCACTTTTGGAAGAAATCGTGCCTAGATGAGCGGATTTTTTATTTTTTATTTACCTCTCTTCTATATGGCCTGTCATTTTCTTCAATTGGGGTTAGACATAATTTGCGCCGGCAGTCAAGGTCCCATGAGAAATGTCCCGTTGAGGGATCCTTGAAGGGTGGATTTATTTCGATTTTGCAAAGGGGTTTTGGGTGTACGAAAAATGCTAAAAGCCAAAATCTTTTGAAAAAATACAAATTGTGTTTGGTAAAAACTCTTTAAAAGGAGACATAGTGTTTGGCAAAAGAAAATTTACAAGGGACTTTGGCTACATTTTTTATTAAAAAAAACTCAAACCCTTTGCTGAAGCCGGTGAATGTCTCGGGTTGCCGGTGAGTTAGATTTAGCACCAGTGGTTGTCGGTTGAGGTTGCTTGACCCTAAGGACACATGACCTTGGGCAACCTCTAGCATGACCTCAAGCGAGGGTTGCATGACCCTCACTAGCAAGATCTAGCCTCATCGACCCTCATTGGTCACCCTTGCTCAAAGAAGATATATACTAACAAGGAGGGGCAAAACCGAAAAACTAAGGGCGCGCATGACAACGTTTCTATTCAGGGGAACTATTTCTTTTTAGAAATAGTTTTTTTTTTCTATTTCTATTCCAGGAACAATTTCTACGTAAAATAAGGTGTTTGGTAATTATACAAAATTTCTATTCTAGGAATAAAAAAAAACAGAAATGCATTTGGTAAAAATTTATAAATTTTTGTATTTATTTGTTTTTTCTTCTTACCACAATTGCTAATTGCCAACCGCACGACCACCACACGCTTGTCACGATTGTTGCATGACTACCGCATGATTGTCGCACGATCGCGCACGACCATTGCATGATTCATGCACGATCGCGGCACAACCGTTGCACGATCGCCTCATGACCGCCGCACGACCGCTTATCGTCGCCTCCGATCGACCATCGCAGCAAGATTGCCACCCACTAGCCGGGGGAGGGGCGATGGCCAATGGGTTGTGGGTGGCGGTCGACGATCGTGCGGCGGGCGGAGCGGTGGTCGTGTGGAGGTTGGCGATGATAAGTTGCCGGCAAACGGTGGCGGTTGTCGGGCGATGGGCTGTGAGCAATGGTCGGTGGGCTACGGGCGGCGGCAACCGTTGTTGGCGATCAAGTTGCCGGTGGTGGCTGCGGGCGGCAAGAGGTGGTGGACGGTTAAGGGTGGTGGCGATGGTTGCAACAAGGAAGAAGAACAAAAGAGAAATAGAAAAGAAAAAAAAAAAAACTTATTTGTAGAAATTTTTACCGAGAATAAGAAGTTACTTTTTTTTTTTTTGTTTTTTGTTTTTGTTTCAAATCTATTTCCCATCCACTTTTCTATTCCGGGGAATAGAAAAATAAGTTGGCGTTATCAAACAAATTTCTATTCTTTTTTTGTTTTGGGGAACAAAAGAACAAAAATCGGAGAAATAGAAACATTACCATGCAGGCTCTAAATAATTGGTGATGATAGTTTTGGAAGAAAAAATTATTGAACCCTAGTTTCAACATTTCTCAAATGCTGAAAGTTCAATGTTAGTCCTTACCAATATTGAGCTTTTAGCTTGCAAGGCTAGCATTTGGCGGAAAGCTACTTAGGAAGGCTTGCCTAAACACCCCAGCATTTCCTTAAAAGAGGACGCCTTTTCCAAATTAAAAGACCGTATTTCAAGTCTTTCACCTTCTCCTTTGTCTTCACGAATGTATGGCTACGTTATCAGGATCGTAGGAAATATGAGGAGGAAGTTTCCGTCTTTTCCTGGGAGTAATCACATGACTACTATGCCATCCTTCTTCTTGGTGAACTTGGATTCTGTTGCTTGGATCGATCAACTTTTCTAGTGAGCTTTTCATAGTTAGTCACCCATGTGTTTTTAAAAAAGCTTGACTAACTCTGCTTGAGAGATTTGTTTGGGAACATGGACACATGAAGGTGTTTGATTATTGTCAACAAAGATCACTAGAGCATTTTCTCTTCTGGGCAAACGTAGATCCCGAGCATGGTTCCAAGCTCTATACACCCTTTGGTAATAGAGTAATGCTACAATAGAATCTGAATTCTAAAGGGCTCTAGCCATTTATAGCTGGATCTTCAAAGCGATGAGCAAACATGGATATGAAAGAGCCTTGTTGAAATTATGAAATAGTGTTATGAACACAGTTCCCGCATTCAATGTGGTTTTGCCCGTTTCAATATAAGCACGTTTATCGTCTAGAAACTGAGTGTTGAGTAGTGTCATTCGGGCCACTAAAGGGAGTCCTTTATGGCCATGAATAGTCAAAGCAAGGCTAGTAGCACCAAAGTGTAGGTGCGTGTATCCCCAAGTAAGCCACTAACATGAATTTTGGGGGGATTTATAAATTGACAAAGTGTTCTTGCTAAGTGGTAGGGATAGGATTTTGATCAAAGTAAGTTAACTGAACATACTCCTTTACTTGTTTTCAAAGTATATTGAATGAGTTTTCTTGTAAAATGGATGGGAGAAGAGGAGGCGGGTTTAGCAAAGGCTGAATACGAATTTACAAGAGGGAGATGAGTGTTGGAGATCTTATCATCTTCATCGAAGTAGGATGTTTCAAAAAGATAATAGGTCTTTGAGGCATTTAATTTACGAGGAGAGTTTGGGGAATCAAGAGTAATGGGGAGTATTAATTCGCAGGTAGTGTTTCTAACATGATGGTGGGTTTCCGCCAAGTCAATGGTGATGCATTTTCAATTTAAAATTATAATCTCAGCCGAAAATTCTGATGGCGAACCTAATATCGATTTGTCTTCTAGTCTTGTTGAAATCCTGCTTTGTCAACACCCACCGCCATAGATTAACGCGATCAGCTCCAAAATTTCTTAGACATTTGCTCACTCGTCATTAACGAACTTATCCCCATTAAATTATATTTCGAATTTGAGATCACATACGTCTAACGAAAATCTTAGATGGACTTTGATTCCAACTTGGATTCCCTTTGCATTCTCTTCACGGACGTCATGCTGGGACTTTTCAATGGCGATTATGAGATCAAAGTCGAATTTCTTTAAAGAGCCGTGCGGTGTACCTCTTCTCTTGGCCTCAAGATATGAAAAAAGGTTAAGAAATTAGTCGACTTAACCAAGATTTGACTTGTTGCAACCATAGATAGGGGATTCATAGATTAGAGGGACATTGCAGCAAAGAAAGGAAGAACATAAATTCTCTTAAACTAAGTACAGTCACATAAATTATCCTCAAAACGATATCTCCATTCTAGAGCTAATCCTTGTCTCTCTTTCAGACTCTATAACAATGGCTCTACTTGACTTCTTGAGCCGCTTTTGGCCGTCATTTTCGGGCTTTGTCTTCGCTTGCCTCCTAGCCATAGCGCTCCAAATCATCGTCTCGTCGCCGATCTCTCCCGACTTGCTCCAATTACCAGAACCATCGTCCCTTGCTTCTCTTCCCCCAAACACCCATTTGCAGGTACTTGGAAAAGCTCCATCACACAGAAGTTTCTGTCATTTCTTCGATTTCTCGGTTCTTCATTTATTTAAAAGCTGTTTGGTTCATGCAGGGTGTGCGTAAGCTTGGAGAGGGTATAGTGAAAGGTCCGGAAGACGTATGCGTAGACAAAAACGGCGCGCTCTACACTGCGACAAGAGATGGTTGGATCAAGAGGATGCACCGAGATGGGTCCTGGGAAAACTGGACCATGTTGAACAGTCAGGCACTTGTCGGGATTACAGCAACCAGGAGAGGGGGTATCATTGTGTGTGATGCAGAAAAGGTGCGCATGATAAGATGAAAGAGATGATAATCTTGGCTTATGAAATGAATTGTGAATTGCTTATGGGTGAGATCTCGATGATGTGATTTGGCCAGGGTTTGATCTGGGTTGATGAAGATGGTCATGCGAAGGTCCTCTTATCACACGTTAATGGATCCCAAATAAGGTGATTTTTTTTTTAATTATTTCGATTACCAGTGGTTTTGTCTTTTTCTTTTATATTAATGGGGTGTCTAGAGTCCTTTGAATACAAGTTCTCCGGTTCCTCACGCACCATTTAATTGCTGGAAATGCACCAATTTGTTCTTTTGGGGTGAGCTTAAGACAATTCGCAAGCATGATATTATCAATAAGTCAGTGCTTGTTTAATTTTCAAATTTAAGAGGAAATATTATAGAACATGCAAAATAATCATATTCCGTGACAAGTATGATATTCTAGAAGGAAATGCAATTATTTAGACTATGTATTTTTTTTGGTCGGTATATTTTGACTATGTTGAAAAGGTATTTTTCTTATCATTTCATTGAAAAGAGTATATCAAATTGAAAAAGAAAAAAAAAACGTGGAATTCCATATTCTTTTAAAGAAAGATTTGGAGAGTATTTTTTCAAAAATATTGGTATTATGATCTAAATTTTAGAGGAGGGGGTAAATTTGCACATTAAATGTATCTCTGTATATAATAGTTGACAATCAACAATCAATCGAGAATACTTAGATTAGGATATATCACAAAAAATATTCTGATTTCACCAAATGCCCATCACATTTAATGAAATATTATGCACGCATGGGGCTGTGCGCACGCAGGAACTCCAACTGTAATGTTTTTTTTTTGGGTGATGCTATCATCATGACGTGGACACCACATATTTCTTTCCCAACAAGTTTTGTTAATTGAGAGTGAAAATAACTTTCATTCCAAACAAGTATTCTTGAAGAAATTTATGGCAGTGAGAGGGTCGATACTTCACTGCAAGATACTGACGGTTATTTCGTCATTTCCCTTTTTGCTAAATCTTCTTCCTAAGATGAGTAAATCTACTCTTAACCTTGTTAGAGTCAAAAAGACACTTATTCTACTCAAGTGAGTAGAAATAGTTTTGCATCCGCAACAATTTTTGGGCATATCTCTTATTTCGTCACTAACTAGCCATATCTTTAAGAGATTGGGCCTGCTAGAGAGCAATAGGGACTTTGCGGTTCAACAAGAAACATGGGCACACTTGAGTAATTAATATCTCTAGTTCTCCTAAGAAAAGTACAATTGAAAGTTAGACTGAATTTCATACGTGCAAGTTAGTTCAAAATTATGACAACCCACGTCAAAGAAGAGGAAGACAAGTTAAATTACCCATCTTCTAGAAATTTCCAACATAGAACAGTCTTATGAGCTTACCATATCACATCATATGTGATGTGCGACAAATTAGACCATGTTCCAATTAATCTAGCGTGGCCTCTTAAAACCAAAAGACGACTAGTCCACCATAGAAAATTTCCATAACTGGACCCTACATTCTCACTGGTCAATATAATGCACATTAAGCTCCATCCTGGAGAAGGCGGTTGATGAAAAACCTGACAGCTTAAGAATAACCCATGCGTAAGCCTTTATGCGACTCGGTCAAAAGAAGATAACTTGCAAGGATGGCAGCTCTTCATTGCTATATGATGTGCCATTTGTGGCTACCGCTTCGGGGAATCTTTCTTTTTTCTTCCTCTCTTGTGATGGACAGCAACGGGTGATGGGGACTTTGTTCATTAGCGTCCAGCAACAACACAAATGTTGCAGTCCTGTCGATTGTTCTTTTCTTGAGCTATTTGCGTGGTTCTGAAATTTTTCTCGACCTCTTCCTCACAAAGAGAAGTGGACAGGAGACCATGGTGCATTGGAGAAAGGCACCAGGCTGCACATCATTGTCTAATAACCTCCCGTGAGATTACATTTTCTTGTTCTCGTGTTCCTACAAAAATTTTGTTAAAGATATCAAGAAAGTTTAATAGATCATAAGTAGATTATTATTAGAATTGGAGGCTCGTGGAGGCCTTGGGCCCATGAGATTGCTAGCCTCGTCAACAGGTCTACCTAATAATAGCATAGATAGTCGAGTAGTTTATTAATCATCGAAACTGACATAAGCACAAAGAGCAAATTTATTACAAAACCACGTTATTTGATGTTTTTATTCTGATTGCTACACATAGATTGGCGAACGATGTCATTGAAGCATCGGATGGGAGTTTGTATTTCAGCGTAACTAGCACCAAGTTTGACCTCCAAAATTTGTTCTTGGATGTCCTCGAGGCGAAACCTCATGGCCAGCTTCTCAAATTCGACCCTTCATCATCACAAATTTCAGTCATTGTTGACAAATTGTGCTTTGCAAATGGCGTCGCTCTCTCTAGGGACGAAGATTTTCTCATCGTTTGTGAAACTTGGAAGTGAGTATACCTACTAATGCCCAATTTATAGAACTTACATATAGGCATTTTTCTTTAAAATATAGATTTTAATGCATTTTCGAGTGAAAAAAGGAACACGATGCAGTCCATTTTTGTTTATGCGCATGTGTATGTTTCACAGATATAGATGTTTGAAGCATTGGCTGAAGGGAGATGAAGAAGGAAAAACGGAAATTTTTGTCGACAATCTTCCAGGCGGACCTGACAATATCAATCTTGCCCCGGATGGATCTTTCTGGATTGCTGTAGTGCAGGTATATGCACAAGATTTTCGCACTTAATAACTAAAAATCTAAACCCAGCATTACTAGTGCTCCGAATCAGACACAATCATTGAATGCCCCTGATTTTGGGCAAAATTACAGACATGCCATTGCAACATGCCATTGTAACAAGTTCGGCTCCCATCGGACCCGTTTTGCTGATGCTCTATCACCGCTCTTTGCAAATTGGTGCAGTTGATATCTGAAGAGTGGGAGTTTGTGCACGCCTCCAAGGCAGCCAAGCACTTCATAGCAACATTCCCAAGTATGATCAAGAAAGTGAAAGGAGCGCACAGAAAAGCAAGTGTTGTGAATGTAGGAGCTGATGGCAAAATAATCAAGAAGCTTGATGATCCTGATGGGAAAGTCATTTCCTTTGTTACCTCAGCATTTGAGTTTGAGGATCATCTTTACTTAGGAAGTCTCAGCTCCAACTATATTGGAAAATTGCCGCTCGTCCGATGATGTTGCCTAGCGTAATGTTCACTTCATTTTGCATTTCATTTAGTACTGTTTCACCAATCTCAGTAGGTGTATTTTGATGCCCCTTTGCTCTTTTTATGTACAAGTTCTTTGCCTCCGGTTTCAATGATAATTGCGAGAGTTTTGGCGTTTCATTGAATCATGAAGTTTTGCTCCTCTGCATGTTAGATCTGTGTTTGTTTGTACGATGATGGTGTAGAGGCAGTTGAACCTAGGCGTGCACTACCAATTGACAATGTGTAGTTATTGGAGAAGGAATTTCCGGCGTTGCTCATCACTGACAAAGACATGAGATTGAGTGATTGCTCACCAACTAATTTGCTCGACAGATTTGCTCTTGTAGAATGAGTGCGCACTTAACTTTGCTAGTGCTCCATTGATCTTCCTTGATTTTTAGATTTAGCTTTGCTTTTCAGTATTCTTGCTTTGTTTCGATTTACTTTTATCATGGAAACTATGTACTTCTGTATCATTTTGAGTAATGAATATAATTTTCTTTTGACAAAAAAAAAAAGGAAAAAAAAAAGGCAGATTCCAGAAATTGTTAAGCATTTAGCAAACTATCATTTAAAAATAATGAAAGACCAGAGGTGCAAATATATAACTGGAAACAGAATGATGGACGAAATAAAGTTTGCTCACATAATGACACTTTCCACGATCAAAATGAGACCTTGTAAGCAGGAGATGTACGAGAAAAATCAATAAATGAAATTGCCACATAGTTGATACCAAACATTAAACAAACTATATTTTTAAATTTCTAAGTTGAAGGAGGCAATTGAGATGAGCAAAATTGGGGAACGGAGACCCTACCGCAACCTCATTTTTTTCTCCGTATTCTTCTGACTGGCTTCGGCAATTTATCAACCGCTCTATCCTTCGCCTTTCTGCTTTTCATAAACTCAGAGAAGGAAGGATTGATGGCAGACTTGCAGCAGTAGGGGAACTTTGCACTTAGGAAACACAAGGAGGATTCTTCGAACTGATGATACTAGGAACTTCTACATTTATGGCCTCCGTTATTACCTAATTCAGGGAAGATGGTGCTGAACCTGAAGATTCTTGTTTTGGGGGCATATTCTCCGAACACAACTCATCACCGACTCTCAGCCGATTTGTCTGATCCGTAGAATTGGTTGTTGAGAGCTATCTTACTGTATTTGCCGCTTGGGAAAGATCGAACAACTTCCAGCCCTTTCCATATTTTTTGTAGCACTCGTTCTCAAGGGAAGAAGATGACTCTTCCATCTCATTTCTGCAAATGAAATTTGAAGAGAGAGGACTGCATTAATCTATTACTAGGCTGGGTGTTTTGTAGACATTTGTATATGGTGCACCAGACTGAAGATGAGGCTCTCTTTTGCAACCTTGAAATAGCATTGAAATGTATGGGAAAAATAAACTTGCGCTAAAAGGAAGATGACGAGAATTAGAAATGAGAGATATTACGTTAAAGAGCCAAGACACTGCTGAGCCAGCCTCGAGGCTATGGACAATCTTTGGTTATTAGCTTCTTGGGCTAAAAGGAACGTGACGAGAATCAGAAATGAGTAATATGACGTTAAAAGAGCCAAGACGCTGCTGAGCCGGCCTCAAGGCTATGGACAATCTTTGGTTACTAGCTTCTCTCACCTCTTCCAATATTTTATTATGTAAGAGTTTTTCTGATGTGAGTTACATTAAATGATATTGTAATTTACCATTTTAGGGGATTGGTATAACAATATGAGATATAAATATTCTTAATTAGTCTAATATGGGGTTAGTTTGTGTGGGCCGAGTAAAGCCCGGCTTGTGATGAGAGGGCTTGTGGCTTAAAACTCTATATATAATGTTTAAGTTTCTCTTTTAACACTAATATACAAATAACTTCACATAAGGAGCGTTTACTGAATGCTGAGAGTGATGGATAATTTCATTGAGCCAGTGATATCGAGGATAATAGAGGAGAAGTACTTGAGCTATGAATCGTCACTATTCCACATCAAGAACGATGGATTTTAAATCATGTGCGCAAATCTCTTTTCTCCATCACTATGTTTTAGTTCTAGTTATGGACATCTTAAGGCGCTCTTTTTGCGGCTTACATGTAATTTTAGAGTGGTCATAGTCTAGGTATGGAATGTATGGTTTTTTGTTTGTTTTTGGAAATTTTTTCCAATGAAAATTAATTTTGATCACATGAACGGATTGGGCTTATCGAGACGAGCCTTTTGAGTGGTCGCACGCCATCAGGGGACGCCGCACGTACTCCCAAACATCGTTGTAGCATGGTGTGCATCAAGCACGTAGGGGCCCTGCCTAGTGCGTGTAGCACACGCTAGGCTGAAGTCATCCAAGGGATTAGTGCCCTGCAAAATGGATCAACTTGACTCAAATCTAGGGCTCGATCCACAAATTGACTCGGTTAACTGTTGATTGGACTGGTTAGACCGGGCTGGGCCATTCATCCATTGGATTGGCAGTTCAAGTTGGTTCAACCGATTCAAACACATTGTGCGTGTGCCACACATGCTGCACACTCTAGCGATGTGTACATGAGTGTGTTCGGGCTTCGCTTGGAGCGTTGTTGGTACTAGTGTTTTCATATTGAGATGCTACATCATGGTGTATTTATTTTACATGTCTAATGTTTTTAAGGATGTAAAAGTACATACATAACCTTATATACGTATTTTCTTGTATTTCTCTATGGTTCCGGAAGTACAAATGCTAGCTCACATGTATATCATCACATATGATGTAGAGCATGATTCATTGATAGCATGTATGAGGTTTAACATTTATTAATGAATTGAGCAATGTAAAAGCATGACATGTGATTTTAATGACAAGTTGCCTAAGTATAAATTTACATGTATATGGTGAATGTGAGACATAAAGTTCATATTCTTGGTGTGAGAGAGTTTCAAGAATTCAAATGGATTGTGACCGCCAAAGTGATACATTTGATTATGTTGTGGTAAGATGTCACTTTTTTTAATGCGTGGTCATATTCCTTAAGGAGGTGATTATGTTTTAGTTCATGAAGGGGTACATATATAATATATGATTGATGAGTGACTGATTTTAGTGATTCATACATCTAAAGATGGTGAATTCATGAACGTTGGATTATTTTTTCATGGTTGTTGTTATGTGGATAGTATAAAACTGCATGTCATGTGTTCTGCCCAAAGGTGTTTATATGATGATGCGTGTAACTATTGAATTTGTACTTATATGGTTTCAAGTTACACAGTATTCACGTAATGCAAATTTTATACATTACTTATTATTCAGTCATTTTTTTTTATAAACTACGACTCCATTATAATTGAGGTTCTTACTAGTACAAACTTTAATTAATAGAAAGGGGATTTTCTATTTGCAAAGAAGCTAGCGGATGTTCATATTGCTCTTATTAAGGATAAGCTAGTATATCTGACTATCAACGGTATGAAATCCTAGAAAGCACATTTTGTTACTTAGGAAAAGAGCAATCGGATTTGCTTATTATTAATGAAGTAAGCCATTCGGGAACACTTAAATAGTGGTTTGCCAACTAACTACACCGCAAGACAGATGATGAAACCTTATCAACTTGGAACTGTACATCGTCTAATGTTGAGATTGTGATACATTTGCAAGGATTCTTTCTGGTGGGGTTAAGGATTACATCTTAAGAATTGTAGACCTGAAGTCCAAAAATCGTACTCATAAAGGAACTCATGAAATCACTGGTCATTCTAATAGTTTGGTTCCTAAGAAAGCATTCTCCAAAAATGATAGTGACTGTTGTTTCTTTTGTAAGAAGAAAGGTCACATAAAGAAAGATTATGACAAATATAAAATTTGGTTGTCTAAGCAAGAGCCTACAAGTAATGATTCTTTGGCATTTATTTATGAATTCAACTTATCAGGAGCCTCATTTAGCTCATGGAGGCTAGATAGCGATGCAACAAATCATATTACATTTACCATATAGCGATTCATAAATTGAAAAAGGCCCAATCAAAATGAATCAAAGCTGATTGTTGGAAACATCCTCAAAGTCGATGTTGATTTCGTGAGAAATGTCATTCTAATTTTGGATTCTTGTTTTAACTTGATGTTAAAAAAACAATTTTATGTACCTTTCGTTAGACAGAAATTAGTTTCTAGATCATGTCTGAATATGTGTGGCTACTTTCTTGAAATAAAGAATGCTATTGTTTATATATTTTTTAATTGAAATAAGGTTGGTTGTTGCCATATCTAATGTATTGTACATCAATGTTTAACTCCCAATAATATATTCATCGCTTATATAGTTGACAAGTGTTGAAAATATGTCTTGAGTTTAAGCTTGAACGAAATCCAAAAACTCGACGTGGTGTACGGATGCTCGACCATGTGAAAGTAAAAAGAAGGAACGTGTAGGGGCACTCAATATTTGACAAAAGGATTTCTTCATTTGCTTTCTTCATGCATTAAAGAATGCATGTGATGTCTATCTTCCAAGTCATGCACCCATGCATTAAATGAATGGAGAAATGAAGAATGCGGCCAGTAGGAAGGGTGCAGCCGCAAGAGGGAAATTCCAAAATTGTTGCCTTCATTTAATGCAAATAGAAGCTCTGTCTTTGTTTTATTCGGCTGAGTTTATTAATTGTAGAGAGAGAGAGAGAAGATGAAGTGCAATGATGAACATTGAATTGTCATGGCCATTCCTCATTGTCTTTTTCCTTTCTAATTTTTTTTTGACGAAAACAGCGGACCGTGGATTGATATCAACCAAAAGTGCCACCATATGGCATAATGTCAGTACAAAGCAAATCCAACAGGGGCGGTGGAGGAGAAAAGATCCAATTATGGGCTAGACTTCGGTGTTCATGGGCCTTGGCAGCCCAGTGGGCTACTCTATTCGCTTCCCTCATGCAAAACACTATGCGTAACCTAGAGAAGCAAGGGATGAGCGCCGCAGCTTCAGAGATGAGAGAGCGAGCTTCCCATGGTGTCGGACATGGATTCCGCAGAGCATGGACAAGCACCCGTAGTCAGATTCCACAGTGAGTTGCTTCCTTTCCATTTCTTTTGCAGCATATCATGTAAGGTGACGGTAAGGGCTTGAGCTTCTACTTGTAATGCCGTAGTTGCTAGAATAGTTTGTGTAGATCCATTGATTAGTCGACCAGAGTGATCATGCCAAATAGAACCCACAAATCCCTCCTTTGATGTGGAAGAAAAGGCTCTATCTATATTAATCTTTATCTCGGCAGGATCTGGAGGCTTCCATAAGCGCTCTGAGGTCAGGAGGTTGGGGGAAGAGCGTGTCCACACTTCATGGGATTGACAAGCAGATTGGACAGATGCAAAAGCCGCCAAAATAACCTGTTGTGGATCGGGAACAGCCCTGCGAAATACAAAAAGGTTTTGGGATTTCCAGAGGTGCTAAAGGATATGTGCCAGGGTTTCCAAATCAGGTATGGCCTTCTTCTTGCATATCAAATCTACTAACCAAGCATCCATGCGATTTGTGTTAAAGTCTGTTGGATTTAGTTTAACTGTTGAATGAGACCAAATCTTGCGCGTCCATGGGCAATGTAGAAAGATATGTTCCGTAGTCTCTGGGGTGTGATTAGGGGTGTGCATGGTCCGGGCGGGCAGTTCCCAACCTAGAACCGGGAACCGCCCGCTAAGGACCGGTTCCGAAAAATCGGAACCGGGATCCACCCGGGAACCGGACCGCCGGTCCGGTCCGGTTCCCGGGTGGATCCATGGAACCGATTTTGACGCCAAAAATTCTGATTTTCAAGAGCGAAACAATTTTGGTTTCCCGGACCGCCGGTCCGGAAGTTTTGAGCTCTAAAATTCCAAATTCCAATCTCCAAAAACTAAAACAATAATTAATAGACGAATAATAGACGAATTTCTTTTGCATTAGTCCTCCCTCTCAAGCTCATTATCCACCATGAATTCTTTCGAAAGAAAATAATGAAAACAATAATAAAATGAGCAAAAGGGAAAGAAAAAAGCAAAGAGAAAGAGATAGAACAAGGGACAGCAAAACCAAGTTCCAATTGAGGCTACTTCAATTATCTTTCATGATGCGACGACACCTTTTGAGCTAGCCAACACGCCATTACCTTGTTCCTCACACCCCACACCACATCCACCACCTCCGCACATGCTCATGATCTCCCAATACGGCACACAACCCATGAACAAAAGCAAATGTACGTTTTTATATATGGGGAAGAAAGAGAAATCTCCCATCTTGCAAAGAAATAGATAAAATAGTGAGGTGGGGAAAAAACCTTCAAGATGACTCATAGATTCCTCCCACTTGAACTTGTAAACTCTATGGACCGTCAATCTCCTTGTTAATCTCCTTGCCAACGTCATCCATATCTAACAAAAAGAAGATATTAAATAAAGTATTCAATTCTTAGATAATAGATATACAAAAAAATTACATTATGAAATGATATGGACTTACCAAATTCAAACTTTTCCGCATTTTCAATACATTCTTCAACATTAATCGGATCACGAATTGCTCTCAACCAATCTTGAGTGCAAATCAAAGCTTCCACAACTCTAGGAGTCAAAGAACTCCGAAAACCATCAAGCACACGACCAGAAGTATTGAAAGTTGATTATGAAGCAACGGTAGTAACGGGAATAGACAAAATATCCCGAGCCATCAAAGATAAGATTTTAAACTTTTGGCCAGCAACACTCCACCATTTCAAAATGTCAAGATCGCGACCATCTTCAAGTTCAGCTTTAAGATATCGATCGAGCTCAGATAAGTTGTTATCGGACTTTTTCTTCTCCTCATTAAGAAAGTCATCATACGAAGGCTCTTGCACAAAGAAATTTAAGCTGCAATCATCCTCTTCATTTCCCTCATTGAGATAAGAATCGCAGCTACTACCGATATTAGTAGAACTTACCAATTCGCCATCCAAATTTTTGTCTTTAGAAGTATGACAAGATTTCTCATAAAATTTAAACACACGTTCCAGGGCAAGTTTCACCTTATCAAACATCTCATCAACTTCTGCAGCATCATCATAAATGAGTCTACAACAATACCTCACATAATTCAGTTTTTTTCTAGGATCCAATGTTATTGCAATCAATACCATCATATTGACTTTTTCAAAACTCCTATCATATTTGTCAAACTTCTCTTTCATTTTCAAGCCCATAACTCTCACCCTATGATCAAAAGCCTTCGTTGCTTCTCACAAATATTTGTACAAAGAAGCTATTCCCATAAAATAATCATTTGAAGTGATATACACAGTTCCGGACATCTTCTTGGTGGTATCATAAAACTTCTTCAAAAAATTAGAAAGAACAATAGCATTTTCCCAATCAACGCTACTTGGAGTATCAGAATTAAGCTCAGTTAAGAAAGAAACATCTTCTTCCTCCATCCTTTCAAAAGCTTTTCTTAGCTTTATGGCACTCTCTAACATTAGGTAAGTGGAATTCCACCTAGTTGGGACATCAAGACAAACTGAACCCTTATAAGCAATTCTTGTAATTTCAATGCAATCTCGAAATGTCTTAGCTCTCATAGGAGAACTTCTCACATACCTAACCACGTTTCGAATACGTGTAATGGAATCACGTATCTCAGCCAAGCCATCCTTCACAATCAAGTTTAATATATGAGCCGTGCATCTCATGTGTAAAGATTCACCATCTAAGATCAATAGCCTCTCTCTTGAAAATTTTTCTTTCAAATAATTAATGGCCACATCATTTGAACTAGCATTATCCACCGTAATTGTGGACACTTTCTTCTCTATTCCCCACTCATATATGCATTTATCAATAACTCTCCCAATATTCCTGCCCTTGTGACTAGCTATCACCACAAAATTGATGATCCTTTTGTGCAATTTCCAATCTTTATCAATAAAATGTGCAGTAAGGCATAAATAGTTCAAATTCTGAATGGAACTCCATGTGTCATCGTAAGGGCGATCCTAGAATTAAGCTTTCGAAAGGAAGCCTTTAATTTTCTTTTTTCACAAAAATACAACTTCATGCAATCCCTAGCCACCGTAAATCGCGACATATGCTTGAAAGAGGTTGTAATTGATTCACATAATCACGAAATCCAACACGTTCAGCAATCGAAAATGGTTGTTCATCAATTATAATCATCCGAATAAGCATTTGCCTACAAATCTCCTGATCAAACTTCCATGTCGTTAAAATTCCACCACTCCCAGTACTACTAGTAGTATCTCCTCCTATCATTTGAGTTCCATCTACTCTTTGTGATGCAAACAATTTTTGCCTTTTATCCACATTGCGAGGATACTTATTGCACTTTCTCAAGTGCTTCAACATATTTGAAGTCCCATTATCAACGTGGTATGAATACTTGGATCCGCAGTAATTGCAAAATACATCAACTTTCCCATTTGTGTGAGTTATTCCTTTTCAAAAATGAAGCCAAGCTGCTGATTTTCGCTTACTAGGAGGACATGGATAAGAACCAGATACCTGATTTGTTTTTGATGTTTCTTCATAGTTTTCACCTCCTTCATGTTCTTGTGATGTTGATTCCACTATTGGTGTTATTGCATCATAAGATTCCTCTACTTCCATTGACATGTTAATGAATCACCTGAATCAAGCAATACACTATGGTTAGTCTACATCACTTCTTTAGGTCTAGATCATCAATCTTAGAATATAAGAAAATGCACAATCACAATTCCACAGAAGGACTTCGACAACACATCCAGGTTTCCAATTCCTCTATCCTCAACCATACGATCATGAAAACAGATAAATACGATACTCTGCGGGTCTAGCGGGTATTAGAAAGAAAAAACCAGCAGATTTCTATCTAGTGCAAGTTTGTAATGCAACATTAGCCAAGGACCACGACAGACTAGGACTGCTAACCAGGAAATGAGCCATGTCTTTCTGTTTCTATTCGTCCAATCATATGTATCATAGGATCAGACAAATAACATATAATACAAAATTCCACAAACTAAAAACCAAACTCGGCACCGGAAAACAGATTCTGCTAATTGACAACCAAGATCAGTGGCAACCCACATACCCAAAACTCAAAAAGATAAAACCTTTGCCAAGATAAAGCCCGTATACCCACACTACGAACATGAAAACGTAAAATTTTTCTTTCTTTTCACTTTATTCCATCTGATCAAGATCCTTCGCATCCCACCCACGCACACTTTATTCCATCTGATCAAGATCCTTCGCATCCCACCCACGCACTCCCGCGCGAGAGAGAGAGAGAGAGAGAGAGAGAGAGAGAGAGAGAGAGAGAGAGAGAGAGAGAGAGAGAGAGAGAGAGAGACTAAAGGCTTCTTACCTTTGTTGAGTGACGGAAAAGGGGCTCGTCGGCTCGGTCAAGTGTTCTTGCAGAGGCGGAGGAGCAGCGGTTGGCCGCTGGCGAGTGGTGACCGGCGCGACGGGGGCGGACAGTGGCGGAGGAGGAGCAGCGGCGGCGGCGTGGATACTCGGGGTGGACCGTGGAACCGTGAGTGGCGACCGGCGCGAGGGGGCGGACAGTGGCGGAGGATGAGCAGCGGCGGCGGCGTGAATGCTTGGTGAGGAATCGAAGACGAGGAGAAGAGATTGAGGAAGAAACTAGAGAGATAATCAAAAACTGAGGAAGAAATCGGAAGAGAATCAAGAGATGAGAAGCAAATTAGGGCTTCTTACCTTGTTGAGTGACGGAAAAGGGGCTCGCCGGCTCGGTCAAGTGTTCTTGCAGAGGCGGAGGAGCAGCGGTTGGCCGGCCGGCGAGTGGTGACCGACGCAACGGGGCGGACGGTGGCGGAGGAGGAGCGGCGGCGGCGGCGTGGATACTCGGGGTGGACCGTGGGACCGTGGAATCGAAGACGAAGAGAAGGAAAGGAAGTTACGAGAGAGAGTCGGAGGTTGAAGAAGAAGAAACGCGATTAGGGCTTCGCGAATCGGGGGCGGGGGCTTCGTACGAGACTTTTGTTTTTTTTGTTTTTTTTTTTTTTTTAAATTATAAATAGTACCGGTCCGGTCGGGTGGGCGGGCGGGCGGATCCACCCACGGAACCGGGAACCGGACCGGTTCTCACCGGTTCTCAACAATTGGACCCGGGAACCGGACCGGTTCCCTCAAGAACCGCCGGTTCCGGGCGGTTCCGGTCCGGTTCCGGGCGGTCCGGGCGGTTCCCGGGTCCAATGCACACCCCTAGGTGTGATGATGACAAATCTGGCATGTAGGATCAATGATTATTTTCCTACGATAAAGATTGTCCTTTGTTGATAGAGCGTTGTGGCATAAGGACCACATAAAGATGCGTATCTTCGAGGGGGTTTTCATTTGCCAAATCTTGTCCCAAAGCTGTTGGGGTGGGTGGTAAGAGGAGGATGCAATATCTTGTACCTTGACATCTGCAATAGATCGTAGGGAATGGTAGCCATTCTTGATAGTATAATAACCATTATGAGATCCTTTCCAAATAAGTCTATCCTCTGTACAATCTGTTCGGATGGGGATTGTCAAAATTTCTTCGACTATTTGATCAACAAAACTTCTACGCAGTAGGGGTTCATTCCAATGGTTGCTCTCCAAATTAATAAGATCAGCAACCCTTAGTGGTTCTCCTCTTGGTGTAGGACCACTAATAGGACCAATATTCAGCCACTTATCATCACGGATTGAGATCCGTTTCCCATCTCCAACCGACCATTGTAGATTTTGCATAATTGAATCTCGGCCACTCAGAAGACTCAACCATCCCCAAGAGGGTCTCGACCCTTTGTTGGCATGCCAGAACTCTGTGGAGTGATGGTATAGACTCTTAAAGAGTTGACTCCATAAAGATGACGGGTTTTGTAAAAGATGCCACGCCTGTTTTCCTAGTAGTGCTCTATTAAAAGTGATCAGGTCACGAAAACCAATGCCTTCTAAATTTTTTCTAGCCTTAAGTACATCCTAACGTTTCCAATAGATGCCAAAGTGATGATGATTGTTCTGCCACCAAAATCTAGCAACTTTCTTCTTTATAGATGTACATAAGGACATAGGAATTTTGAAAATAAACATTGCATATTGAGGGATCGCTTGTATTACCGATTTAATGAGTGTCTCCTTGCCCCCTTTAGATAGGAATTGCTCTTTTCAGCCTTCAACTTTTGAATTTACTTGACTCAACAGCTAGGTGAAAATCTCATTTTTTGATTTACCCCAATCCGAGGGAATCCCAAGGCATTTGCCAATCTTCATTAACACCGGTACCCTGAGTTCTTGGGCTAGGTTTTCCTGAAGTCGAGTAGGGCAGGTTTACTGAAGTAAATACTAGATTTATTCCTGTTTACCGCCTGACCCGTTGCTAGGCAATATTGATTCAGAATGTTGGCCAAATTTTGACATTCCTAAATTTTCCCGTCAAGGAAAAAGATAGCATCATCAGCAAAAAAGAGGTGGGATAGAGTCAGACACCACCTGTTTAAAGTAATGCCGTGAAGATTATTCATGTCCACTGTGCGATGGATAAGTGTTGACAGCACATCTGCCACCGGGATGAAAAGATAAGGAGAAATAGGGTCACCCTGTCCGAGACCTCTTGATGGATTAAAATAATGAAGATTTTCACCATTAAATTTAACACTAAGAGAAGCTGTGGTAATGCATTGCATTATCCACTTAACCCATTGTGAGTGAAAGCCCAAAGGTAGGAGATAATCCCGAAGAAAGTCCCATTCAACGCGGTCATATGCCTTATGCATGTCTGGTTTTAGAACGGCCTGAAAGGATTTCTTTGGCTTCCGAATTCTAAGCTAATGCAAGACCTCTTGAACGACTAAGATGTTGTCCTGAATTTGTCTACCACTCACAAAGGCAGATTGTTCAATAGAAATTAAATTAGGTAGGATAGGTTTCAAACGATTCGCCAGAATCCTTGAGATAATTTTGTAAATAAAGTTACAAAGACTAATTGGGTGGAATTGATCTAGTCATTTTGGGTTCGGTGTTTTGGGAATCAAAGATATGGAAGTAAGATATGGAAGTTTGGTTTAGTTTAGGATGCATAGCACCAGAGAGAAAGAAGTCCTGTACCAAATTAAAGATGTCTTCCTGAAGAATATCCCAATGGTGCTGGCAGAATATCCCATTTAGGCCATCAGGTCCTAGTGCTTTTGTTGAACCCAATTGAAATACAACTTGTTTTACTTCTTCTCGGGTAACATCAACTATAATAGCCATGTTCATATCCTCTGTTACTTTTGGTGGACATTGCATTAGGATTGGTCGATAATCTCGGTGACCTGTCGAGGTGTATAACCTTTGGAAGAAAAGGTTAGTCATATTCTTCAATCTTTCTTGATCTCGGACCCAAGTAAGATCTTCATCCTGTAGCATAGTGATTTGATTCCGGTGTCTCCTCTAAATAGTAGTGCTGTGGAAGAATTTTGTGTTATTGTCCCCCCATTTAAGCCAACTAACACGATATTTCATCGCTCAATATTGCTCTTCTTGCTGCCACAGAGTCTGGATTTCAGTTTGAATTCGTTTAACCTCCGCTGAGTCGTAGTTCCCGCGGGATTGATTAGAGATGACTTAGAGTTGTTGAGTCAAAATGCTGATCTACTGGTTACCCCTAGGAAATTTACGACGACTCCAAGATGCTAGAGCTGCTGAAACAGATTATAGTTTAGAAGATATAGAGTGGATTGATTTAGGTAGGGAAAGCCAAGAATGAGCAATAACTGACCTGCATTCTGTGTCATTTATCCAAATGGCATGAAATATGAAATCCCGCTTCCTCTTAACAACCTTAGCATCAATGTCCAACAAGATGGGGCTGTGGTCAGATCCTAGCACCGGTAGAACATAAACTTCAGCTTCAAGAAATGTTAGATGCCAAACAATTGTACAAACAACCCGATCCAATCTTTCTTTAACTAGCTCATCACCCTCTCAGTTATTGATCCAAGTAAGGGCACAGCCCTTACTATCTACATCCATAAGGCGGCAAGTATTTAGAAAGTCTTGAAAAGATTGCATAAGATAGCAGTCCGGTGGTCTCTTTCCATCATTCTCCCAATAGTTAAGGATTTCATTGAAATCCCCAATGCAAGCCCATAGTAAAGCATTATTAAAATTGATGTGACATAATTCTTCCTAGAGGTGTTGTCTTAGCGAGTAAATAGGCGGCGCATGAAGACATGTGAGACGTATAGACTTTCCATTGGCCAAATCGGTGCATACTATATCCATGAAATTTGCTGTCTATTGCTCTATAGTTAGAGAGACCCCGTCAGTCTAAAAAACCACCAGTCCGCTAGCTAATCCAATAGGATCTTGAATAAGACAATTAGGGAATTTCAAACGCTGTTGGAGTTGGATAAGTACTACATTTTGGTTCTTTGTTTCCATTAAGAACACCAAGTGGGGCTGTTCTTGGATCATGAGGGCTCGTAGAGCACAAACTATCGTGGGATTGCCCAACCCCTGACAATTCCAGCTTATGATCTTCATTTTTCACTTGGTGGTTGTTGAGGGCCAGCCACTAAAGCCCAAATGTCAAATTCCCCCGCTTTGCGCACAGGGGTATCCAGGAATTGTTCATCATCCAGGTCATGCAAAATGACACCCTTTATGTCATATGGCGAATAACGTTTTTGTTTTTTTAGCCACACCCACCTTTGGTGGCAGTCTAGAATTCTTTGTTTTCTTGACTTGTTTGAAATCCATAAGTGATGATTGAATTCCTTTCATTTTAGCTATTGCAGGAATGGGCGCTATATGTAGATGTGTCCCTTCCATGATCGGCTCTGGATTTTTCTGTTGTGCAGGTGCTTTAACTCCATGATTTGAAGAAAGTGCTGGTCTGGCCTCTGTTGTAGCAACAATAGCTATTGGTGGGGGGCAAAAGAGGGATAATCGGAAGTTGGGAAGGAGGCATCTCAGGTATGCTTTCTTCTGACTGATCCGGGAAGTCTGAAGGATTATAAAAAGTTTGCCAGTAAGGACTAGCTGCTTTAACCTTAGCTTTAAGCCATGGACCATAGGCCATAGTATCCCTGCCTTCAAATTTGGATTCATCATAGGGGATCTCTTTACAATACATAACATAATGGCCTAACTTTCCGCAAGAGTAACAGAATTGGGAAAGTCGCTCATAGTGAAAGTCAATCCATAATAATTTTCCTTCTATACGAATCAGTTTACCTGTCCTGAAGCGTTCTTGTAGTTTCAGTTCAATTTTTGCCCTAGCAGTCCGCGAAGTCATGCCCTCTTTAGTATCAACTCGCACTTCGATTACCCGACCAATATCTTGCACTGCCTTGATAATCATATTTTCAGTAGTCCATTCCAAAGGCAAACCAAATATTTGTACCCAAAAAGCACAACTTGAGAAATTATAACAATGCAAGGGAGTATTAGACTGCCATGGCTTTAAGATTAGTAGGTGACTCGAAAAAAGCCAAGGGCCCCCCTCAAGGACACACTGTTTATCGGCAATATAATGGAATTTAGCTACGTAGAAGCCATCTTCACGTTGTGCAATTTCAACTCGGTCAGTCCTCCAAGCTTTCTTAATTGTACTCTGGAACGCAGTGAAATTTACAGTGGGGTTTGACAGAATTTTGCACACCAAGATTAAGTTACATTCCGCCAATTTTGCAGGTGAGGGTTCCTCATCCCAGAATGCTATTTCCTTCTCTTTTGTGAGTCGACCCAAACGTGAACAGAGAGCAGCTAGGTGGTTAGAGTCACTATGTTCTTCGATGTCCATTTCTCAAACGGTATTAGCAGTTTAATAAAGCATGGCCAAGCGAACTTGGATCGCACTGAGATATACAGTCAACTAAAGGCACAAATATACGAAGGCCCCACATGCAAAGGAGATTCTGTCGAACAACTCAGGAGGTAGAAGAAAACAAGGGAAAATAAACCCACAGTGAAGCGAACCAAATTGGGGATGAAGACAAAGATACGGAGGGGATCATTTACTTCGAATCTGGGCCCACCATCAATTCCGGAAAGGATTGCAACAGTCCACAAAACGCTGAAATTCGGATGAGAGCAGAAGAAAACCGCCCTGGATGAAGATTAGATGAAAAATGGGGATGGAATTTGGGATTAGGGTTTTAAGCCATGAGTAGCCATGGGTAAAAAACTCTGCAAGTCGAGAAGAAAGTACTCTGCATTTTCGAGAGAGAGGGGAGGAGGAGAGGCTGTTTAAGCGTAGCCTTTTTTTTTCCTTTCTAATTAATTTAGCTGCAGGAGGAATTAATAGAGAAAAAAAAAACATGTGGGCTTTGGTTGTCTTCTTCTTAGAAAATAACGACTCCTTCATGCCAAGTCAAAAAGAGGAAGCTGCATAGAGCGCATCTTAACAAATGTAACATAGAGATGGATTCTTTATAAAAGGTAGAGGAGCAAAAGAGAAGAGGTGTGCCAAGTCCCTGATGGCTAGAGAGAACAGAGGGCACCGAGTTCTTTGGTGGTCGAGAGAGTTGAGCATTGTTCTATTATAATTTGGGCTCTTCTCTGTGAGATTTGAGAAGACACTGAGTGTTGAAGTCGAGTTAAATTCTTATTAGTAGAATTTGTATAATTCATTGAGTAAGATTTTACTAGGAATAGTGAGGGGCTAACATTGTGTAAGTTATTGAATGTAATTGAAGGTTGGGAAACACCGAGAGAGTGTTTGAGTACTAGAGTGATCGTAATCTTCATTGTATCACTTGTTTCTAAGTGGAACTCCATGCTACTCTTCCGTGGATGTAGATTCTGATATTCAAACTGAATCACGTAAATCTGGTGTCCGATTTCCTTTCCATTCTTTCGATTATTTTACCGATTTGCTTGGCCCTCCATATTTCGCAAGAAAAAGGTTGTTTCCAAAAGACCTAAGGAACAATGTTATGTATTGTGGTATAAATGACTTGCTCACATCTCTAGAGAAATAGTAAAAATGTTGATATCCTGCTTGCTCTTAAAAGTGACTTAGAGACTCGTGTAGATTATTATAAAGGTAAGATGATTAAGATAAAAAAGAAAGCTGTAGTTCAAAGTTCTAATCTGCTGGAGGTTATTTAAATTGATATTAGTGGACCCTATACTACGACCTTGTGTATAAATTTTCATTTCCTCACATTTATTGACTGAGTCTCTTGATAAGTTTAAGATTTTTTAGACTAAAGTCGAGAAACATATGGGAAAAGTCATAAAGCTTGTTATATTTGACCAGGGTGGTATATATGGTGATGCTAGATAGCTTAAAGGGCCATTTACCAAATATATGGAAGATTCTGAGATAGTAGTTCAATTTACTATACTTGTGAGTCTTAAACAAAATGGTATGGATGAAAGGAGCAATCGCACCCTTATGGAAATGATGAGGAGTATAATTAGTAGGACCATTTTATATGGTTTTTTGTGTGGTCAAGTTTTGAAGGCAGTCCTTTACATTCTAAATTGGGTTCTTATCAAAATTATTCCTTTGACTCCTTTTGAGTTATGGATTGACATAAACCTAGCTCGAACCATCTCAAGGTTTGGGGGTATCTGAAGAAGTGAAGTTATATAATCAACATTAAGTAGGTCTCTAAAACAACTTGGTGTTACTTTGTATTTTACCCAAATCATATAAATGGATATCGGTTTTATAATTCCAATGGAGAAACAAGAATTGTGTAATCATAGACAGCGAAGTTTTTAGATTTTGATGTAACCAAAAATGGTAATTACTCATGACTATTGAGGATAATAGTTTGGTGGAGACCACTGTGTCTGTGTCTCTACCCATACAAATGATCATGGAGTCTTTTATGCTACAAATTGAGCTTGTTAAGGTCTAGGATCTTGTTATTGCTGCAGCTCCTAATGAAGTTCCCCAAGCCCCTCAGGTGCAAGATGAGGTTATAGTAGCTTCACTTAAGAGATCCGTTAAGGAGAGACAATAAGCTATATTGTGACGCCCCAGAACGTCACACGCGACACGTGTTCTTTTTGAGTTATTTATTTATTATTATTAATAGCAAGCGGGAGCACCACAAATACCTCACTGTACAACATACAAGAAGATCATCACACAAGTTAAATATTCCATATATATTTCATTATGTTAACTTTATATTTATAACCCATAACAGTATTCCAAATAGCACACAAAATACAAATAGACTTGGGAAGGGTTAAGATTGCCTAAGTTCAACACTATCCTCCTATACTCAAAAGCTTGCTTGTACATCACTAGAGCTAATATCTAAAGATCGAAGACCTCTCCCAGCTTGGAATAAGCATTCTAATTGTTGTTGATTATTCTCATAATTCTGCTCGTACCAACCAAAAGTTATATACCATTTTAGTTGCCTACTAGTGCTTAAGTATCATAACCTAACCGCTCAAAAAATTTTAAAATGAAAAGGAGCGTGTGATTCGGCAACTGCACCCGAGTCAATTTGCGAATATCGAATCATCAACTTACAATATATTTTCGTCAAGTGCCATAAAGTGACGTTGGCATGGACTGCCATATCGTATTTACTAGAGAAGTGAGATAAACAAACTAATATAAAGCTTAAGAATCTGATTGCACAAAAGATGTTAAAGGACGACGTAAGACTAAAACATAATGTTCAAGGACTTGAGTGATTTTATCCCTATTTCTCTTCCTCATCTTGACATTTACTTTTGTGTTTGACATTTAGGGCCCGTTTGGTTCGGCTTTTGGGAAACGCATTTGCAAAAATGCAAATAGCTTTGGGTGAAGGGGTTTTCCAAAATGCAAATATCGTTTGATAAAATTTGCATTGAGATACAACTTTGACCAAAATATCATTTGGTAAAATTTGCATTTGTAAATGACTTTTATTAAATTAAAAAAAAACAAAAAAATTATATTTTCTTTTTTGAAGTCCAGCTATCGGACCATTTGGATTCGGCGGCGGATGGCTAGATTTGGCCACACAGGTTGCGCAACCTCGGGTGACGGCCATCGGGGTCGTGCGACCTAGGCGACGGTTGCTTGAGGTCACGCGACTTTAGGCGGCCACTTGGGTCGCGCGGCCTTCACGAGGTTGGGTGACGGTTGCCGAGTTGGGCAATCCTTGGCCAACGGTCGCCGGCGTGTCGTCGGCGTGCACGACCCCTTGGCTAGCGGTCATCGGCTTCTGTGTAGTGGTTTTGGAGAAGATGAACAAGTCGAGCACTTGCATTCGGAGATGCAACTTCTCAAAGTACCTTCAAATCTACTTTAAGCTAAGGGCCCTTAGAGTCATTTGGAGATGCAATTGCATCTTGCCAAAGTCGCCAAAAAAATCGAACCAAACGCATTTGCATTTGGCCAAAGGACTTTAGAGTCCAAAAGCCCATTTGAAATGCCGAACCAAATGGGGCCTTAAACCTTTCAAAGCATTCACAAAGTGAACTGTAAATTTTTTCCTTTAAAAATTGCATAATTTGTTTATTGTTTTTGTCATTTTAGAAGAAAAGCAATCAATTTTTTTTTTTTTAAATTTTTAAAGCTCAAACAAACTTTTCCGATATTCTTCATTTTACTAAATTCTTGTCCTCTGACTCCTGCCCATAAAGTCACGCTCCTATTAGCATCTTACAAATTTATCCTTTTATTTTCCCTTTATTTTAGTAAGGTTTGAGATTGAATGTATTTCATGTAAAATATGTAATAACCTTAAAACAGTTGATAACTTAATTGAAGAAGCATTAGTTAATCACAAAGACAAAGATTCTTAATTTCATATGTGAGTTGATATTAAATTGTTGATAAGAAAAATAAAAAAGGTAGTAAGTGATAAAAGAAACTTTCTTTTGTCTGACATAAGAGAAATTGGTAACTACATGAATTTAAAAGAAACATCGATACCCAACTCAACTAAGAGTTGATAGTTTAAATTAATTGGTAACTTAATTAAAGAAGAAAAAGATGATAATCACTCAGACTAAAGTTAGTCAGTTGATTAATTTAAAAGTTGGAGAGCAATGCAAATAAACATGGTAATTAAGTAGAAAAGTTGGTAACTTTTACAACAAATAAAATAAGCATTGGAAATCAACTTATATGAAAGTTGGTAACTTAAAACAAATTGGCAATTTAATTAGAGAAAATTTGGTAAGTCATTAAAATAAAAGATTGGCAATTTTTAAAAAGTCAAATAAATGCTAGGAACTAATTCTATTAAGAATTGGTAGCAAAAAATTAATTGGTAACTTAATTGGAAAAAAATTTAAACCCCAATTTTGTTGGTAATCTCTAAATATAATTGGTAATTTAATGGGATCTTAAGCAAGACAAATTAAAATTGGTAGCTTAATAGAAAAAGTTGGTAAGTCTTTTAAAAAGAAACATTTAAGAATTTCAAAATGAGAGTTGGTAATTCAAAACTAGTTAGGGCGCGTTTGGTAACATTTTTGTTTAAAAATTGTTCCAAAGAACAGAAATAGAAAAATGTATTTTTGTTCCGGGGAACAATTTTTGAACAAAAAAACGTGTTTGGTAAACTTGTTCCGGGAATAAAAAATGAACATAAACACATTTGGTAAATTCGTATATTTTTTATTTCTTTTATTTTTTTAAATATTTTTATTTTTTAAATATTTTTATTATTTATTTTTCTTTATTTTTTATTTTTTCTTCTTTTGGTCGGTCTGCCTCGGCCATGGCCGGCGATCGGCCGACGAGGGCCGGTGGCCTCGGCCATGGCCGGAACCGGTCGACGAGGGTCGGTAGCCTCGGCCATGGCCGCGACCGGCCGACGAGGGCTAGCGGCCTCGCCCGGCCACGACGAGGCTCGCCGGCCTCGGCGAGGCTAAGCTCACCTAGTGGTCGGCGAGGCTCGGCGTCGCGCGGGCCACCGCGAGGTGCACGGCGGTGGCCGGCGACGTCGAGTCTTGTCGACCAGCGGGCGAGCTCGACCTCGCCTTGGCCGGGCAAGCTCGAGCTCGCCCGATTTGGTGAGGCCGAGCTCGCCCGGTGGCCGGTGAGGCTTGGCGTCGCCGGGCCATCGCCAAGCGCCGACCTCACGGTGGCCGGCAAGGTCGAGTGTCGGCGGCCAACGGGCGAGCTCGGCCTCGTCGGATCTGGGTGAGCTCAAGCTCGCCCAACCAAGGCGAGGCCGAGCTTTGCCAAGGGCCGGCGACGCTCCGGCGAGGTCGTCGGCCCTCGACGGTCGTTTGCCGGTCATGGCGAGGCCGGACGGCCCGACCAAAGAAAAAGAAAGAAAAAGAAGAAGAAAAAAGAGAGAAGTGTTTTTAAATTTTGTTAAAAAGAAACAACTTTTTGTTTTTTTGTTTTTTGTTTCTATTCCAAATGTGTTTCTAGGAACAAAAAAATAGTTTTGGAACAAAAACGCAAACAAACGCGTTTCTGTTCCTTTTTTGTTCCTAGGAACAAAAAAACAAAAAAGTTGTTTAAAAACAGAAAAAAGAAACGAAAACAAACGCAGCCTTAGTAACCTAATGGGAGAAAAATTAATAAATTATATAAAAAAATTATTAGTGAATTGGCACAAGAGACAATAAATTAAAGATGTTTGTAAGAAAGACAAATAAATTTGGTAAAAGACAACAAAAGTTGAAAAAAGAAACCCCAGACAATCGTTGATAAGAATCTCAAATGATCAAGGTCAATGATTCAAGACGAGATGGTGATTGATATAAGAAAAGTTGATAAGTCATCTAATAAAGATTGATAAATTCATAAAAGTGTTGATGGTAAATTTATGTCATTGGTAAAAAATGAATAAAAGTTGGTATATCATTTGTAAATTTTCAGAAAGAGTTGATACTCTCATAATAGCAAGGATGATTTGCCACAAAGTTTTCAAGAAGTCCTTGGGTAATCTCTGATTTTGTTACCAATAGAATTTCATCATTTACCAAATCTTTCATTAATTACTAGTAGGAAAAAAAATTCATTTTTTTTCAAAACGGACCACTAGAACCTCATATAAAAGTTTAAATAAATGCTCTTATTCCAATTTGATAAATAATAATGCGGAAGAAAGAAATATGAAATTTTATATATATTTCGATGTCTATTGAAGAGGGTTTAATTAGATGACTATCTAAAATAACAAATAAATCAAAATGTTCATAGTCAAATGAAGATATGTATGGAATCTTGAGATCCGGAGAATCAATAAAAGTATCAAAATATCTAAATTAACTTAGAGAAATCTTTAATATTTTCTCATAATAAATGTCTCTTCTACTATTCATGCCTTGTCAACTTCAGCTAGTTTTCGACCAAAAAAAATAAAAAACTCCAGCTAGTCAGCATCTGCTCCAGCATCATCAATAATGTCTCGTCCCTTTCTTGCCTTCGGCCAAAAACTCAACTCGATCTTATCCGTTGCCGGTTCTCTCTCAAAATGAGTACAGACATATAATATCGTCAAAAACTCGTCTTCTCCTAGGTAACATTTTTGTCTCTCTTTCACTCTCCAACAATGGCTCCACTAGGCTTCTTGAGCCGCTTTGTGCTGCCATTCTCGGGCTTCATCTTCACCTGTGTCCTCGCTGTAGCGCTCCAGATCTTCGTGTTTTCGCCGATATCTCCTGACTTGCTCCATTTACCGGAACCATCGTCCCTAACTTCTCTTCCCACAAACACCCGCTTGCAGGTAATTGAAAAGCTTTGTCATACAGAAGGTTCAAACTATCGTTTCTTCGATTTCTCAATTCTTCATTTATGCGAAAAACCTTTTGTTTCGTGCAGGGCGTGGCCAAACTTGGAGAGGGCATGGTGAAAAATTCAGAAGACGTTTGGGTGGACGAAAATGGCGTGCTTTACACTGCGAATAAAGATGGTTGGATTAGGAGGCTGCATCGAGATGGGTCCTGGGAAAACTGGACCATGTTGAACAGCCGGACACTTCTGGGGATCGCAGCGACCAGGAGAGGTGGCATCATTGTGTGCGATACTGAGAAGGTGTGCGTGATAAGATTAAAGAGATGATGAAATTGGTTTTATGGAGAAATTGACTTGTGAGGTGCTCATGTTGCAAGCTCTCTGTGATGTGATTTGGCCAGGGTCTGCTCTGGGTCGATAAGGATGGTCAAGCGAATGTCCTTTTATCACAAGTCAATGGATCTGAATTAAGGTAATGTTTTTAACCATTTTGATTGGCAGTAGTTCTTTTTCTTTTCATTTTATAACTCCGGACACTCCCATGGGGGCGTGGTAGTCCTCCTGTTCTGCACGCCTCTGTAGTTCCTAGAAACACATGGGGGGGCGCCCCAACATTATAAAACCAACTTTCATTTTCTATCTCTTCTGCCTCTACCTCTCTGCCCACCTAATCTGCCATAGCCGTTGTCATCAATGGGTGACCTTTGATTAGAGAGAGAGAGAGAGAGAGAGAGAGAGAGAGAGTGGCAGGCCGTAGGCGGCATCGCTATGGTGATTGGAATTGGAGACAATGGTGGTCTTAGCTTAATGTTGTAGTGGATGGAGGGAAGAAGATGAGAAAGAAAAAGGAAAAAGACATAAGGAACAATTACTGAGTTATAGCTAAAAAAAAAAAAAACAAAAAACTGATGCATCGATCATCTAGAAGGGGAAATTTACACCTAACTTTATTAGAATCAATGATACACTTAATTTATTAAAATGAGTCTAAAAATAATTTGCATCTGCAACAAATTCTTCGACTTCTCTCTTATTTTGTCACTGTCTAGCCATATTTTCAAGAGATTGACCCTGTTAGAGAGCAATAGGGATTTCGTACTTCGACAAGAAACGTGCGTACCCTTCAATAAATGATATCTCAAGTTCTCCTTAGAATAGTACCATTTAGAGTTAGACTCCTTATTATACTTTTAAGTTAGTTTAAAACAACATTTTATGACAACTTACATAAACGAAAATGAAGACTTGTTAAATTATTTATCTTTTGTAAATTCCTACCATAGATTAGTCTCATGAACATCAAATGCACGTCACAATTTAACATGTCTCACCAGTGATATGCGACAAGTTAGATAATGTTGCATTGAACTTGTCGTGTCCTGCTTCTTAAATCCTAAAGACGACTCCATTCTCTAATTTTCCATTAACTAATGAATACGTAACACCTTGCAAGGTCATTGTCAATAGTACATTAATCAAGCGCCATCGTAGGGAAAGCGACGGAAATTAAAAGTGACAGCTTAAAATTGAGCCATGTGTAAGCATTTGCGACTCAGTCAAAGGAAGATAGTTGAAGAATAGCAGCTTTTCATTGCCATGATGTGCCGTGCGTGGCGCATGCTATAGGGTGTCTTGTCTCGTTTCTTCTTCACTCGTCATTGACAACAAAGTATGGTGGGTATTTGTTCGTTAGTATTCAGACAACACCACAAATGTTGGAGTCATGTTAGTTGTTCTTTTCTCGAGCGATTTGTGTGGTGTTCTGAGATTTTTCTCGACCACCTCCTCACGAAGAGAAATCCACAAGGGACCATGGTGCGCGAAGAAACGCACGTGGCTACACATCACTGTCGAATGAACTCTTGCTACTTGGACTAACAATTTAATTAGACATTCCAGTACTTTCTATTATAGGCTTGAGAAATTTGGAAAGGTAATAAGGACAATCTATTTGAATTTTGGCTCGCATGTTATTTGATACATAAATATTAGCGGGTATTCTTATGAAAAAAATTCGCGGGATTTTACTCATTAAAATGAATTGTTTCGTCATGAATATGAAACAAAAAAGGGCTGAGTTCGAAATTAAGGTAACATTACGTTGTTTCAAATTTAAAAAAAGACAAAAGAAGAAAAGAAAGTTGGGGGTTTGCCAGCTTAAGTTTTCTTGTCCTCGTACTCCTGCAACAATAATGTTAAAGATATCAAGTAAGTTTAATAGGTCATAAGTAATTTACTATGTGATGTGGCAAAATTTTCTGAGACCTCTAAAAGAGTCAACCACCTGCACCCAGTTGCTTGCTTGTATGCGAAGTTAAGAGATTTTCAGATTTTTTGGTAGAGTAATTCCCAGAATATTATGTCTATATGATGTTGCTTTATACTTATCGCATAATATGCTCGATGGTGCAAAATCATGAAACACTAGCAATTAAACCCGATCCCAGACCAAACTCAAACCGCACCTTGGGTGAAAATTATTTTCCCTAATGATTTGGGTCTGATAGGTTTAGATAACCTTGGCAAATCATATGCAACCACATTCATCTCGATGAATTGGGCATGGCACTAAATACGTTCAAGTCTGGCTGGAAATCGGCTAGGTTGGAGGCTCATGGGGGACTCGGGCCCATGAGATTGCCTGCCTCATGAACGTATCTACCTAACGGTAGCATAGTTAGTGAAGTAGTTTATCTCAAAGCACGAGAACTGACAAAAGCACAAGGAGTAGTTTCATCACAAAGTCATTGAAAATTAAAGTCTTTTCTATGATTGCTACGTATAGATTTGCGAATGACGTCATTGAAGCATCGGATGGGAGTCTATATTTCAGCATAGCCAGCACCAAGTTCGATGACCACAGTTGGTACTTGGACGTCCTCGAAGCGAAACCCCATGGCCAGCTTCTCAAATTCAATCCTTCATCATCACAAACTTCGATTGTTCTTGATGACTTGGGCTTAGCAAATGGCGTCGCTCTCTCTAGGGATGAAGATTTTCTAATTGTATGTGAAAGTTGGAAGTAAGTACATCCACTTATGCACACTTTATAGAACTCATCATTGGAATTCCTCTTGAAAATAAATCATCTTAGTGCAGTTTTGGGGAGAAAAAGGGAAAAAAGTAGTGCAATTTAGCTTATGCGCATGTGTGTGTTCCGCAGGTTTAGGTGTTTGAAACATTGGCTAAAGGGAGATGAAGCTGGGAAAACGGAGATTTTCATTGACAATCTTCCTGGCGGACCTGACAACATTAATCTTGCACCGGACGGATCTTTTTGGATTGCCCTAGTGCAGGTATATGCGTAGGATTTTCGCAACATAATAATTAAAAATCTAAAATCCAAAGTGATTAGTGCTCTTAAGGAGATAATGGTGCCCCTGATTTTGGGCAAAACTACATGCATTACATTGTGAGCGGTTCGGCTTCTTTCGGACCATGTATTTCGGATGCTCTATCCATGCTCTTTGCAAATTTGGTGCAGTTGACATCTGAAGGGTGGGAGTTCGTGCACGCCTCCAAGGCAGCCAAGCACTTGATAGCAACATACCCAAGTTTGATCAAGAAAGTGAATGGAGTGTACAGAAAAGCAAGTGTTTTGCATGTGGGAGTTGATGGCAAGATAATCAAGAAGCTTGACGATCCTGACGGGAAAGTCATCTCGTTCGTTACCTCAGCATTTGAGTTCGAGGGTCATCTTTACCTGGGAAGTCTCAACTCCAACTTCATTGGAAAATTACCCCTCATCTGATGATGTTGCCTAATGTAATTCTCACTCAAACTGGTATTCAAGTAATACCAATTCGCAAATCTTGGTAGAGGGGAGTATTTCAGATGGGAGGCAGTTGAGCTTTTACATGTATTATAGCATCATTTGCTTCACCGGTTCTGAACTGCGAAAGTTCGATGGTTCCAGGAGGCGGATTTCAAAACAATTTCTTAGAACTACAGTGATGATACACAATCAAAGGGGACATCAACATTGATGCACAAATGAAAGAAGAAAATTCTACATTGTGTATTCATATCAGAATCACACCAATCTGTCCATTGTAAGGACATCATAGCTTCTTTTTTCATACTTAATGGGATAAGATTAATTTGTTGGCACGAAAGATGAAGTTTTATGGAAGGATTTATTCCGCCAGTAAAGGATGCCTTCATGACCTGACGTGTATTGAGGACATAAGCATCAATATATCCTGAGTGAACATCGACCCTCTTTTTGGAGCACTTTAAACTACATTGCTCTCTCTACCCAAAACTTAGGCATGTTTAATTGGAAAGTAAGAGGCAGCAATGGTTTGGTACCTGAGAGTCAGTGCCAGAAGACACGAGACCATTTAAGACATTTGAGAAGGCAAGGCCTGTAATTCTTTTCTGATGTCCTCTGAGTATTCTGCTGAGCTGCGAAAGTGAAACAGTCAATATCCATAACTTTGTTGTGAAAAACAAGGTTAACTTTCAACAACAATGAAAACAGTTCTCACCCCACCATGAGCTCACACATATCGAATTTGAATAGAGGAGTTCTCCATTCCTATTGCAATAATGTTATGGTCTTGAGGATAGAACGGAAGAGCTGTTGCAGCCGGCGGTTGGGGCACAAATTTTGTCATCCGTCTAGATATCAGCAGGCGGGATAGTATTAACGATTTTCTAAGTGAGAGTGGGACATATGTGCCACGAGGCACTTGCCTCCGTGTCATCTCCCTTCTTGGGGAAGGGAGAGAGCAAGTTCGACAATTAAATCTCTGGATGGGTGAAAAAAGTCCTTGCTTTCTTTTAGTTAATCAGTAAGGGTAAAAACATTCCATTGGAGAAAGAGAAAAGCCCTTGTCTCACTTAGCAAGAGAAAAAGCAATGGTCTGGTACCTGAGAGTCCGCACCAGTAGACACGAGAACAGTCAAAGGAAGTTGTGAAGGGAAAACCTTTGATTATTCTCCAATGTCCGTTTTTCATTCTTGGCAACTATGGCATATACTCGTAATCATGTCTAAAGACTGAAAATCAAACAATATCAAGTGAACATCACTAATGTGCTTTTGAATCGGACGATCACTGGAATCAATTCACAACAAGGTCTTAGACACATTTCATCAAACACGTTATGGTCAATAAGTTGAGGAACAGATCAAAGCCATTGCGAACTCAAATTTACGACTAGAATCAAGCTAAATCAAACAATATCAAGTGAAAATCACTAATTTGCTTTCAAATCAGACGATCATTGGAATCAATTCACAACGAGGTCTCAGACACATTTCATCGAACATGTTATGGTCAATCCGTTGAGGAAGAGATCTAAGTCATTTCGAGCTCAAATTTACAACTAAACTCAAGCTAAATCAGTTCATGATGTTCGAAATCAAAGAAAAAAAAATCAACTATAATCAGTTTCATCGTAATAAGAGAATCGGACTCTCGGCCTCTTACTTGTGACAACAGAACAGGGGATGCTACCTCGTTAATGAAGTGGACTGAGGCCGCAGTTGGCGCACGAATCACTGAAGGAAGCTATCACGAAAATTGATTAAACCATTGGGCACCATATGTCCTATTTCGTGGATAGCGAGGATTTTAACTAATGGGAGCGTGCCATGTGGCATGAAAATTTTGGCTAGAGAGATTTGGTTTAGGGCCGGGCCTGCCCGAGTTCGATCATGTCGGACCTAATGGCTTGGGTCGGTGCCATAAATAAATTACGGTGCCTCTAGTTTCTACATGTAGAAGGAACATAGCAAGAAAAGTGGACGCACGGTTACTGACACCGAATTGTTTTGGTCAGGGATGAAGTTCCGCTGTTATTGGCGGATTCGATGGCTGAAATTTACTGAAAATGTACGATGGATCTACAAGTGAAAATTTTAGTGTTAAAAGATGACATATTTGTGATATTCGAAGCACTTCCTATCTCCATCCAATTTTTTGTAGGGCTCTTTAATGAATTCGTTAGACTTCCCATTTCTTTCTCCCGTTACAAAGCACTCCGGGCCTTGCTAGAAAAAGTACTCTCAAAGAAGCACGTTCCTTAAGCTGAGGGATTAACCAAAAACCTATCACCACCTTTTGATTGCTTATGCAATTTCATAGTTAGCTTGCAAACATTTTCAAAGGACCAATATGGTTGAAACTCAACCAAATGAGTCAAATTCAATCCTTCAAGGAAAAAAGCAATGATTTACTCTTGCATTTTTAGTATTTCACACCTCATAAGTAGAGGTGTCAAAATTGGTCATTAACCCATTTATGAACCCATTTATAATTAAATGAATTTTAAATGGGTTTGCTCTCAGCCCATTTAAGACCTATTTAAAGAGACTGAGATAAATAGGTCTTAAATGGGTTTGAACCCATTTATTAACCCATTGAAAATGAACCCATTTACTCTCCCTCTTCGTTTTCTCGTTTAACCTCCTGTTTAACCTCCATACGTACTGCAAGTCGGGACTCGAGAGGCCGAGAACTCACCGGCGACTTCCTCTGTCTTTTTCCGAGCATTTCGACTTCTACGTTTCTTCTCCTCCTTCTCCTTCCGTTGTTAGCCGCCACCACCGCTGCCACCGCCGTCGCCGTCGCCGTCACCGCCGTCTTCACCGTCCGTGGAAAAGCGATTGCACTTTGATTGGGCAGATCTGTGGTCTTTTAGATCTCCGTCGCTGTCATTCGGTGTGGTTTGGCTGCAAACCTAAACCGTTTCCATGGCAGCCGGTAAGTAATCGTGTCGCAAGCACACCCTTCTCGCTTGTCTCGTTTATGGGTTTAGCTTCTTCTTTGGTGGCAAGTTGATGGGGGCGTGGGGCTTGCTGGGTTTTTCGATTGGATTGAGTTGCGATGTGGGCGCTCGCGTTCGTGGCGGTTTTGTTTCATTTTCTTGTCTCGCTCTTGCTCCTGTCGATTTGGTCTCCTCTCGAGTTGCGGTCGGTTGGGATGATGCTTGATATGGTTAGGAACGGTGTAGGGGTATTGCTCGAGTTGGTGCGCAGGGTCTTTTCGGTGATCCGGTTTGGTTCCTCTATTCTTGCCTTCCGGATTGATCTATTTATGTGGGTCATTCCGTTTCGGGCTGGTGAATTAGGTTATGTATTGGAAAGTTTGTAATTATTCAACGGTTTTCTGTTATCTTTGTTTTTTAAGCGTAGTAATGGATTATGGAATTCTGAGCACAATTATAATGAACTGTGCTTGCTTCTGTTGATGCTTTTCTGCATTCCTGTTACTGATATATATGTCCAGCTTGTTACCTTTCAGACCTGGTTTATGGTTTTACTACTTGATTTTTGGAATCTGTAATTAGCGAAATCCTGTGTACATTGAATATGGAAATCTTGAACTTGAACTTGCTTGTCTTTACTAGAGATTGATGTCATTATCAAGAAAATGGAGATTCAGTTTTCTTGACATCTAATTGATTGTGGTTGTATTGCCAAATCTAGCTGCACTTTGGAATGCTGAATTTGTGCAGGCAGAGGAGCTTTTCAGCTAGGATGCAATCACCGAGAATTTGTGCAGGCAGTGTGCAAACTCTATACACTTTTTAATGTCCCTCCAAGAATGTAAATGATAAAGTGACAAATCTTACGCCAACCTTACTAAAGAGGCGAAAGGGTTTGAAGACTAGAATCGATGAGCATGGGTCAAGAATGGGTTGCTTAGCATTTTTTTTTTTTTTTTTTTTGGTCGGTGGATGCTTAGCAATTTAATGGGTTTTCAATAGGTTGACCAGCGAACCTCTCTGGATGCAGAAGAAAAAAAAGAAAAGAATGAAAAAGAAAAAATAATTTTTTTTGAAAAATTATTGATTGGATTTGTATTACTTGGAAGTTTTTTAGTAATATAATCTTAAAAAAAAAAACGTAAGAATATGTTTTCCTAAATTTGGCTAAATATGAAAATATTTTATTAATATGGGTCGGGTCAAGTATGAGTCGGGTATGGGTCGGCTTAATGTATATTTTTCGACCCATACCCGACCCAACCCGACCCATATTAATAAAATATTTTCATATTTAGCCAAATTTAGGAAAACTTATTCTTACGTTTTTTTTTTTAAAAGATTATATTACTAAAAAACTTTCAAGTAATATAAATCCAATCAATAATTTTTCAAAAAAAATTATTTTTTCTTTTTCTTTTTTTTTTCTTCTGCATCCAGAGAGGTTCACTGGCCAACCTATTCAAACTCATTAAATTGCTAATTATCCACCGACCAAAAAAAAATAAAAATGCTAAGCAACCCATTTGATCATCGATTCTAGTCTTCAAACCCTTTCGCCTCTTTAGTAAGGTTGGCGTAGGATTTGTCACTTTATCATTTACATTCTTGGAGGAACCATGAAAAAGTGTATAGAGTTTGCACACTACCTGCATAAATTCTCGGTAATTGCATCCTAGCTGAAAAGCTCCTCTGCCTGCACATATTTAGCATTCCAAAGTGCAGCTAGATCTAGCAATACAACCACAATCAATTAGATGTCAAGAAAACTGAATCTCCATTTTCCTGATAATGACAGCAATCTTTAGTAAAGACAAGCAAGTTCAGGTTCAAGATTTCCATATTCGATGTACACAGGATTTCGCTAATTACAGATTCCAAAAATCAAGTAGTAAAACCATAAACCAGGTTTGAAAGGTAACAAGCTGGACATATATATCAATAATAGGAATGCAGAAAAAGCATCAACAGAAGCAGGCACAGTTCACTATAATTGTGCTCAGAAGTCCATAATACATTACTACGCTTAAAAAACAAAGATAACAGAAAACCGTCGAACAGTTACAAACTTTCCAATACATAACCTAATTCACCAGCTCGAAACGGAATGACCCACATAAACACATCAATCCGGAAGGCAAGAACAGAGGAACCAAACCGGATCACCAAAAAGACCCTGCGCACCAGCTCGAGCAATACCCCCACACCATTCCTAACCATATCAAGCATCATCCCAACCGACCGCAACTCGAGAGGAGACCAAATTGACAGGAGCAAGAGTGAGACAAGAAAGAGGACTCAACCAATCGAAAAACCCAGCAAGCCCCACGCCCCCATCAACTTGCCACCAAAGAAGAGGCTGAACCTAGAAACGAGACAAGCGAGAAGGGCGTGCCCGCGACACAATTACTTACTCGGCTGCTACAGAAACGGTTTAGGTTTGTGGCCGAACCGCGCCGGACGACAGCGACGGAGATCTAAAAGACCGCAGATCTACAGATCCGCCCAATCAAAGCGCAATCGCTTTCTGCAAACGGCGAAGATGGCGGCAACAGCAACGACGGTGGCGGCGATGGCTAACGGTGAAAGGAGAAAGGAGGAGAAGAAACGTAGAAGTCGAATTGCTTGGAAAAAGACAAAGGAAGTAGAAGTCGAATTGCTCAGAAAAAGATAGAGGAAGTCACCGGCGAGCTCTCGGCCTCTCGAGTCCCAACTTGCAGTACGTTGTACGATGGAGGTTAAGCGAGAAAAAAACAAAGAGAGAGAGTAAATGAGTTCATTTTCAATGGGTTGATAAATGGGTCTTAAATTTATCTCAGTCTCTTTAAATAGGTTTTAAATGGGTTTGAGAGCAGACCCATTTAAAACTTATTTAACTATAAATGGGTTAATGACCCATTTTGACACCTCTATTTTTTAAGGATTTTTTTATAAAGATTTTCACACATTTTAAGGAAAAACCACTTGAAATTTTTTTTAAGCCTTTTCTATATTTTGGAAAAATGATTTTTTTTTTGGATTTTTCTGAAAATATTAATTTTCTTTATAATTATTTTTTACTCTGAAATTGGGACTAGGGCTGGGCCTTTTAGCCCAGTCCGAATATTTGCTGCTGCCGGTCTTCAGAGTTCGGGCCGAGGGCCCAAATACAAATAAAGAAATGGGCTCAAAGAAACCCAATTCAACCACTACAGGACACAATCCGAGCCCACTCAAACAAAAGGCCGAATTACACCCAACACTAAAATTCTCCTCTGATCAGCCCAAGCCCGAAAGTCAGCAAATCCAATTAGAGCTAAACCTATCTAACGTATTTTCTCCTTCCTTCTGCCCTCTCTATCTCCCACAAGAGTTTGCTCACAGGAGGCCCCAGAACAAATGCAAACTCCATTTTTTTTTCCGATGGACCTAGGTTAATTGCGGCAACGCGACGTGCATAAAACGAGGACGTACAAAGCTAAGGATAGTGGTCGGAATCTATCAAAAAGCAGCGAGCATCTACGATGGGAATAAGGCTAATAGCAACCGCACAAATCTTAGTCAGGCATTTCTTCAAACGCAGGAGGTTTATTGAGAAAATATTGGGTGTATTTAATATGCCATGTTGGATGATACAATAGAACATTCAGAGATCGACATGTGTCAACTGGGCCTACATGCTAGATTATTCAAAATTTCTAATGGCTCTCCTCCCCCTCCCCTCCACCCCCCCTCAATTTTCTTCTTTATCTTTTTGCCTTTTGAGGCCATGGACGACACTTGCGCTCTGTGGATTGCAGCGTCGCTGGCCACGCATGGACAACCTGCTCACGAACATGCCGACACTCATCCATGGCCGTCGTCAGCGTCATTTGGGTATGCTATGAATCCCTAGGTATCGTTTTTTGCAATCCACCATGGACAACACTCATCCATGGTCGCTTTTGCCATGAAGCTCGGCCTCAAGCCCGGAGCTTGGGGTAGCCTTGGCTGCTCGAGTTTTGAGCTTGGCCTCAAGCCATCTCACCCCAAACGAAGCTCGACACAGTCTCCACACTCCTCAACCACTCGATCTCCAACTGAATCACCCCGTCATCGTGTCTGGCAGTGTGCCATCCCTCCTCAGCCTGAAGCGGCCATGAGCCGACTCGAGCTCAAGCCATGGCAGACGCGAGAGGAAAGAAAAGAGAAATAGAGAGAGAAGAGAGAGGGAGAGTCACGAGCAGAAATGGAGGGGAGTAATATTTTCTCTAGGAGAGTAAAGATGAGCGGGACTCGACTGCAGTATGGTACGAACGACACACAGTAAGTCTCAAACATAAACCAGGACATATAACATGCTTATGACTTGGGCATTTCATCAGAAGAGGTGGCGTGCATCATATGAGGGGCCAGAAACGCGAATAACCGAGCCCGAATTCAAGCCGAGACTCACAGCAATCAACACACTAAGGCTCCGAAACCACAGTACACACACAAATGAGGCTGGAAACTCAGACGAACCGGACAATAGTTGCCCGGTCCGGCGAGCCCAAAACAGGGCGCAAAAGGAAAAGCAAAAGAGGGGCGGTCTATTTATAGGCAAGTGTCATGGGCCGATCGATTGAGATTGTGATGGTGCGGCGACTCGGGCTATTTTGGATCACCCAAGCCAAGCATTGCTCAATTGAACGCTCACTCACTCACTCGGATCGTAGAGAGAGAAATTTTAGAGAGAGAAGCTTTGGAAAGAAATGAGCTTGGATATTACTGAAATGTTGGATGATTACAAATGAGGGGAGGACACCCCTTCTTATACTTGAGGCGCTCGGCTTACATCCGTTGATCTAGAATTTAACCGATGGACGAGATCGCACCGCCTCAACTACCGACATAAATGACAACTATTAGCTACCAACATAAATAAAGATAGAGTCTTCTAGAATCAAGAGTAATGACAGTATCGCCTACCCTTGGAAACTTTGGGAAGAAGACTTGATGGGAATTCGAGTGAAAGCAGGAGGTCCTCCACGGATGAGTCATGGCCATCCCTTGGGAACCTCTCGGATTGGCCTTCTTTCGGGCCATGACATAAGGATGTCGGTTGATGGAGTGTTTGGACTACCGGTCTTTGGCAAGCCAACTGGCCCACATCCTGGCCCAACCGGCATCCAAATATAATAATATAAATAAAACTTAATTGATGCAAATATTAATACCTATATGATGTGCTATTTAATGAAAATATTTTTGGGTATGGTCAAATTAATCCCTAATTTTCTATACAATTTAATCTAAGTATTTAGTCAAAATTTAAGCATCAATATTATTTGATAAAAAAAAAAATCATACATTTTTGGGACAAAAAAGCCCCTGTTGAAGGCGAAAATGGAGTAACGATTTAGGCTTCCTTTGGCTAGTTGGATTGCCTAAGTTAATTCTTTTCCTAGGGATCAATCACTTGCTCACTGATTCACTCGGATCACATAAAAAGGTGTTTAGAAAGAGAAGACGGGGAGAGAATGATTTGTATTGTTCAAGTGTTGGATGATACAAATGAGAGAATGACACCCCTATTTATACATTAGGCTCTCTAATCCTAGCCTTTGATCTCTATCTTGATCCTATGGGTTAGATAGAAAAAAAGAAAATGTCATTGAAAAATTCCAAACTATGTCCACCCTAACACATTAATTTGAACTTTTTTTTTTTGTTGACTTCAAAAGCCTCATACTTGTACCGTGTGACGTATTTATCTTTTCATGGACAACGGTGATGACGTGAAATTGAAACGTTGTTTTGATTGGGAAATTATTTGATTTTGCTGAAGTTCCAAGAAGAACGCCGTTCACCTAAGTTTCTGCGAATCAATTTGGGGCTTTGGGGTTTATGTTCATTTACCAACAAGGTCACACTTGTTCATTTGCAGTTTCGTATACAAACAATGGGTACTGTTCATTTACAATTTTTTGGGGGGTAAATATATGGTTAAAAACTAAGAAAAGTTAACACCTAAAATCCACAACCCCAATTTTATCACTAAATAAAACATGAGGTAATTCCCTAGAAGGCTGCAAGTAGAATGTAGTATCTAAACACTTCATTATGGCAACATTGAGGCCAATTGCTTTCTCAAAAAATGTGATGAATTTTGAACTCAAAACAAGAGCTCATTAGTCTACTGATATCCTTAAGAAGTGTTGATCCTCTCTCTTTCTCTGCTCTTCTTGGCTGAAGCTTGATTTGTTCCAAGCTTGTTTGCTCACTAAGGCGAGCTAGGGCTTTTTCTGGGGTTCTCTTGCTGGATTCGGTCTCCATATAGAAGCTAGATTCTGATTTGGTGATTCTCTGAATCTGAGACATCATATTCTCATCCATGAGTTTCTTTAGAACATGACATGTCGAACCAAAATCAACGGGGATTTGGTCGATATGGAGCAGCAGTTCATGCTGCTTTCTAGCTAATTTTTATCTCAATTTAGTAACCAGACACATCTATTTCATCAGAAGACTTCAAAGGGCCCTTCGAATATCATTATTTTGTCAAGCATATTGTCCTGGGGAATCTATCCTTCAATTATGTTGAAAATGCTGTTGAGCAAATTTCCCCATTCTGAAGATCGATAAAATCTTTTTGTTAAGTGTTTTATAATTCTGATGATAAGTTCTTCAAGTGTGGCTCTTGGAGCAAATATATTGAAATCTTATTTATGAGATTCAAGACACTAGTGAATCTGGTTCTCTACGTCAATATATGATTATATCTTCTCAATCAAAGGCAAATATGTAATTTGTAAGGATTATCAAGACAAATGAAGAGAACTCTTCATATTTCATTATGATGTGAAGCGCAACGGCTAAAAATTGGCCTGGATTTTTTTCTATAATTATTGATAGTCCAAGAGGGATGGTTAACATGTTTTAAGAGAAAACAATTGTTATCGTAAAATAGTGTTTGGACTTTTCCTTTTCTCTTATGCTCCGTTTGTTTCGCGGAAAACAACTTTCAGGAAAATATATTCTGAAATTTCCGTGTTCAAGTGGGCAAAAAATACACGGTCAAAGAAAACATTTTCCGGTCAACGGAAAATCCCCTCTTGACATCTTGGAAAATGATTTCCTCTTTTGAAAAGAGGAAATCATTTTCCCGGCCTCTCGCACGAGCTCTCGCGCTATCTCTCGCGCTGCTTTTTCCTTCCTCATTTTTGCACTCTCTCACAAAACCTTAGGGTTTCTGATCTCCTCCTCCTCCTTCGACGCCGACGATCGGCGAAGCATCCCTCATTCGCAAATCTCCTCCTCCCTTCAGTTCTCGTTCTCTCTCTCTCTCTCTCTCTCTCTCTCTCTCTCTCTCTCTCTCTCTCTTGCTCTCCCTGCTGCAATGGCTTTGACGACATCCTTCTCGGGATCGGCCTTCGCCCTCCCCCCCCGCTCTTGCTCGCCCTCGCTCCGGCCGGGGGCGTCGCCGCCGTAGCTGCACTCCGCTTCCCCGGTGGCTCGAAGCCGCTCGGGAGGATCCGGCTCAAGAGGGAGCATTACGGCAGCGCCGGGAGGCTCGTGGGGAGCCTGCCGTCCAGGCCGCTCGTCGTGTGGTGCGAGGCTTCTGGTGGACGGGTGATTGCCCCTGATTCCTTTCCTTGTCGTTTTTCGCCAAGCTTTGGCAAGCCGTGAGCTCGTCGGATCTGGCGGCGGAGCTCGCGACTCGCCGGATCTAGCGGCAGAGCTTGGGCTCCCGATCCAGGCGAGCTCGAGCTCGTCGCCGCGATCCGCGAGCTCGGGTGAGATCGGCTGAGCCTCGAGCTCGCCGGATCCGGCCCACCGTGTCTTAGTCGGCCGGCTGGCGGCCGGTCATTGTCGGGCGCGGAAGGAGGTGGCGGCGGCGGAAGGAGGAGGAAGAAGGAGGAGGAAGGAGGCGACGGCGGAGGAAGGAGGAGGAAGAAGGAGGAGGAAGGAGGAAGAAAAAGAAATAATAAATAATAAATAATAAAAATTTCGATTTTTAAAAATATAAATAATTAAAAAAATCATTTAAAAAATATAAATAAATAAAATAAATTTTTGGTCAATTAAAAATATTAAAATTCAATTTTTGATAATTTTTTCCAAATAATTAAATGAGCTAACGAATGACGGAAAATATTTTTCACTCAAATTTTAGATTTTGGTCGAACACCGAAAAATAGAGTCATTTTCCGAAAAAACGACTTCCAGGGAAAATATTTTAGAAACACGATATTTTTAAACCAATGCAGGCCTTAGAAAAAAGGAGAACTCAAATCCTTAGCAGGCCGTTTGGATTTGGCTCGTCGGAGGTGGCATCCCTTAGGCATCCCCTGATGGCTGCCCCTTGCGAGGGCCGACTAAGGTCACTCGACCGAGATGACTCTCGAGGTTGCGCCCTTGCCAGACTCTTGTCAGCCTCTCACTGGCCGCCCTCATGCAAAATGAATTGGGAAAATTGGCATATTGACCTGTCAATTGCCGTGTAGCTCTGAGCTTCCGTGCCTCCTAAGTGTACGAGATGTCCTTCCTGTGCGCGTTTCTACTGTGGTCCAGCCGGTCAACTATACACTAGACAGGACTATGAATGTAATGAAAGACGATCATTCTGAAGGGAAGCATTGTGGCACTGATACTTGGGGGGATTGAGGGACACTGAAGTAGGATTATCGCCCAGATCGAACCCAGTGCGCTAAATACGAATGGCCGCTTCCCATTCTTAGAAGGAACAAAAAAAATAAAAATAAAAATTGTCCATTCGAGATAACTCATCCCAAATTATTCATGCAAGCTAAATCAATATTCACGCTAAGCATTGACTCTACACGCACGCAGCAAATATTTCCGTTTTTCTTCCTACATTAGAAGTAGAGGTGGCAAATGGGTGGGTCGAGTCGGGTATGGGTCGGGTCGAAAATGAGTCAATCTATATTTGACCAATTTAACCCGTTTTGACTTAAATTCTTGTAGTATAAATCTTATGACCTATACTCGACCCGATCCATACTCGACCCATACCCGACCCGACCCATATTATTGAAACACATTTATATTTAACTCAATTCAGTTAAATAAAAACTTCACACCAAATTTAAAAAGTACATAAAATAAAAAATGTAAAAAACCTTTAAATTAAAATACTTTTGAAGAACTCTTAATAAGAAAAAATTTGATGAGCTAATAATTGATATGAAAATAATATTTTTTGAACAAATCTTCTTGAATGCAAGAATGCATAGCTTCTTAATTGTAATTGTTTTTAATTTTCGTTTATTTATTGATTTTAGTTCATCAAGTTAAAAATTACATTATGATGTTTTGAATTTCTATTTATCAATCTAAACAACATCGAGCTTCGTCTAAAAGTATTTCTCCAGTATGTATATGGATATCTATCTACCAAATATCATTAAAAAAAATCGACCTTTTTATTATTTTAATTTTTTTTGAAATTATTATTATTATTATTATTATTATTATTATTATTATTATTATTATTATTATTATTATTATTATTATTATTATTATTATTATTATTATTATTATTATTATTATTATTATTATTTTATTTTATTTTATTTTATTTTATTTTATTTTCTTCTTTTCTTCTTTTCTCTTTTCTTTCTTTTTCCACCTCCTTCTTCTCCATTGTTACTCCGTCAACGGTGACTAGCCAAGCTGCAGTTCGGCGAGATCAAGGCTTCGCCCATTCGGGCAAGCTCGAGTTGCCGAGCTCCGTCACGGTCGGTGAGCTTGGGGCTTGGCCGATCCAGGCAAGTCCAAGCTTCGTCGCGGTCGGCGAGCTTGCAACTCACGGATCCGTGTGACCCTAAGCTTGGCCATGGCTGGCGAGCTTGCGGCTCGCTTGATCCAAGCAAGGTTGAGCTCCGTTGCGGCCGACGAGCTTGCGGCTCGCTAGATCCAGGTGAGCCCGAGCTTGCCCATGGGCTGGCTCGCTCGCGGCTTGCTCGATCTAGGTGAGCCCAAGCTTCGTCACGGCCGGCGAGCCCGAGCTCCATCGCGGTCGGTGAGCCCGAGCTACGTCACGGCTGGCGAGCTCGCGGCTTGCTAGATCCGGGTGAGCCCGAGCTCGTCACGGCCGGCGAGCTTGCGGCTCGCTAGATCCGGTGAGCCCGAGCTAGGCTAAGGCCGGCAAGCTTGCGGCTCGCCCAAGCTCTGTTGAGGGGAGTTGCGGCGGCGAGTGGCGGAGGTGAGCAGCGAAGGTGGGTCGAAAATGGGTCACTGACGAAGGTGAAGGTCGCTGATGCTGTTCATGTTTTTTTGGTTTTAAAAATGGGTCGAAAATGGGTTAGAACGTGTGACCCATTTTCGACCCATATCAAATTGAACTTAAAATGGGTCGAATGTGGGTTATGGCCTATTACAACTTCATAACCCACATTCGACCCATTTGTCAAAAATATGGGTGCAAAATGCGTCCATGACCCATTTTGCCACCTCTAATTGGAAGGAGAAAAAATAAACACAGACACATTCACATTAAATTCAGAACATTATTGTTCACTTTTGGTTGCGTGTGTTGTCATTTTTTTTCTCTTTTTTTTTTTCACAAAACTCCATTTACTTCGTTGGCGACATTCTGCTTCAAGACTTTTACATTCTATTAGTAGCATCAATCTTATGTGTACATCCATGTAGATATAATAGCACAGTGTAATCATAAGAATTATCCCTTATACCTACTCATACTTTTATAAGAAGAGAGTAGGGGTGAGCATGATTCGGGTTGGGTCGGTCCATTCCCTAACCTTAGGACCAACTTGCACAATGTTGATTCTCAATTTTTGGGATTGAGGACCAACCCTATTGAGCTTGGGACCAAGGACTGGACTGACCCAATGGGTTCGGTTCCATTTCAAGGTCAACCCGAGACTAATTGATAATTTTTTTATTTTATTAGTTGTACTTCTTGAAAAACCGTTTGAAGACTGGACTGACCTAATGAGCTTGATCTAGTTCCAACGTCAATCTAGGACCAACCAATAATTTTTTATTTCATTTTTTGTACTCCTTGAAAGGGCAACCGGGGACTGTACCGACACAATAGGTTTGATAATGAGCGAGGTCAACTAAAAAAGGCAAGCGGTGAGGGTCGAGTGGGGTGAGCGTTGAATAGAGTGAGCATCAAGTGTCGAGCGGGGAGCAACAAGCCAAGCGAGCATCGAGCGGTGAGTGGCACGAGTGACCTAAAGCAAGCGAGGCAAGTGTCGAGTGGCGAGCAGAGAAGTTGTTTCTTTCGATTTTGGTAAATTGAAGACTAACAGGACAAATAAAACAAAAGAGAACGAGTACTAGAGGAGGATGTCGTAATGAGTTGTTTATGCCATTTTAGACGTCGTGAGGGACTCTTCACAAAAACATTTTCCTTTTTCGTAAATTATAACTATTGATGCTGTAAAAGACATTAAAAATCTAAGTTATTATATAACAATGTAAAATTACTTGAACTCCTCACTAAATAACTATTTAATGTTGTTGACACCGTTTATTTTAAGATTTTCTTTAAATAAAAAATTATAAATAATATATATATATAATATAGTTAGGGTCAGATCGAGTTGGACCAATCTTGAACTCCCAAGACCAAGGACCAACTCCCACAATACTGGTCCAGGAATCCTAGGACCAAGGATCGATCCAGTCTCCTTAGAAAAGACCGGGACCGGCGGGGTTGGGCTGATCCAGGATCGATCTAGGATTGACCCTAAACCGATGCTCACCCCTAGAAGAGAGAGAGATGGTACATATCTCTCCTTTTTGCTTATGCAATGTTTGATGCTTATTCCGCATAACCATATCTATTAATTTATGAAGGGATAAGTACATAGGAAATCGTAAAACTTATCAGATACAATTAAATTATAAAACTTACAAAAAGTGCAATCAAGTTTAAAAATTTGTCAAATTAGTGTAATTGAGTCTTTTCTTTAGCTTCTTCCAACTTGACCGTCGGAAAATACTAATGTTCTTTTTAAAAAAAAAGTATTTTATCAATCTCACGTGGCTTTTTTTTTTTTATTTTAAATCATTTTATCAAGCCTTAAGACTTGATTGCACTAATTTGACAATTTTTAGGATTTGATAACACTTTTTGAAATTTTAGGACTCAATTATACTTTTGTGATAAGTTTTAGAACTTGATTTATTCTATTTTGGTGCACTAGAAATTATGCTTCAAAATTACAAATGCAATTTCAGATTGAAAATTTAGTTTTTGTAGGGGGGACAGTACATTTTTTCTTTTTAAATTTCTATATATACCTTTGTTTAAGGGGATGGGCGACGCTAAAAAAAACAACAGTTTGACTTTCTTTTTTCGGACTGCTTATTAAAGGATTATACGACATGATTTTCCCATATAGGTCAGCTTGTATTACAAGAGGTAACTATGAGAAGAATATAGGTCAGGCATCAAATACAAATTTTTTCATAGGTTATCTACAGACTTACAATGAGAAATTTTTTAATGAACCTCAACGTATATGAAGGTGCGTTTGTGTCTTTTTCCCCCGGGGGGTGGGGTTGGGGGTGATAGAGAGAGAGAGAGAGGATACTCTGAATCGTTGCCTGTATGGACGGAATCTTCGCTACAGAATTTGCCCTGTCAAATCTTTCTAACCTGAGGAAATGGTACTGTTCCGGTAGGACAAGTTTCTTTAAGTGAACTGGACATATTTAACCTTTGAAGAAGTAGGAAAGCCAACGAAGTGTAATCCGGTTTTGTATATAAAAAAGGCAGTCACAATATTATCAAACATAGTATTTTACGCGGGAGTGATGATATTTTGACGAACCCAGCTTTCCTCGTAATAGAATTAAGGAGCAAAATGATTAAACCTGAAATTTGTGGTTTTTCACCAGCATATGATCAAGTACGGATTGCTGACAGATTTCAACACAGTCAATGGTACCTCTCTTGGTCTACATGAATATATATATAATCAGTCATTTATCAAACTACTCGTCAGAAAGTTCACTCAACAAAAATCTTTCACAGAAGATGGTATAATTTCAATTTTATTGTTTACAACTGGTCCTGTGTTGCTTTGGAAAAGGAAGCAACTGATCTAAACTACTAGCAAAAGTAAAATGTAGGAATAAGGAAAGAAAGTAAAGGTACGATTGAATGTAAAAGTGCGATAATGATAAAGCAACAACCTGAAATTGAATGATCATTTGTCGATTTGGCAAAAGATTCCCCACATTGGTGCCTCTTCAACTATTTATAATAGTATTCCGAAAGGCAACTGCCTTTTTGCAGTTACCATCTCAATGCCTACAAGTTCCGGAAGTTTCGACTCCTTTTCGGTAACCGTTCTGCCTTACCGATGTCTTCACTAGTACCGATTCAAATAACTGCTTTCATCTTTATCTCACTGGTTTCGGCAAGCCCCCTTGTCGCATTGTTCGAGACTCCATTTGTCGACTGCTAGTATTCCGGCCCATTTTCTATGGATTCCTATGTTTTAGGCTCACTCTATCTTCCTTGGCTTCTGAAGCCCAATAAGCTAGTTTGGGCGCCAACACAAACCAACATTGTTTCTAACATGATAGATTGCAAAAAGTAACGTAAAATCCAAAAGCATGAAATCACCAAGAATTTCGAAAGATTAATTATCACAAGTGTCTTCACAGGCGACTTGATCATTATTTCAACTTGTTTTCCAACTCTCGGATCTTCATCTTCTGAAATGCTTGCTATCTCGTGTCGAAACACTCAAGAATTTAAGCAATGATGACACAATATTATTCCCTCGTATAGAGAAATATGAAGTTACAAAATATGATGCATAGTTTTAAGGCTATCTATTTATAAACAATTAAGGTACCGTATTTGTACTTTGATGAAACCCACACATCTGACGATGGGATTCAATGCAAGAAATTATTTGATGAACCCAGTGTTATATTAAACCAAATTCGACTTATTGAACATGCTTGATTCTATAAGAGTCTCGTATTGGTGCCACAAATTTATTGGTTCAAATTTAGTTTAGTGTACATGTAAGGTTCATACAATATTTGCTTGATGTAGCAGAACTTTTTTTTTTTTTTTTTTAATTAAAAAAGTAGGTAGTGTTGATCAGATTTCAAGCAAAAAATTGAACGATCCATAAAAATGTTTCGAGGGAGGCCATCCACTCTTAGGGGGTTACTAGATGTGGATTGACCCAAATGGTCATGTGGAGTACGAATCCAACTCAAAAATTGATGTCTCTTGAGGCGCAAAATCTCAGTTATTTTTTCAATCAACCAACCACTTAAGATAAAAAAAAAATATGATACGGATAACGGCCGAGCATATAGCATAAGAAAATTACTCCTAATTAATGCCCACGAGATATAGCCTACTTTTATTATGAAACAACTCCTTTGCCTATGCTTCAAATGGAAATATATATATATGTATGTATGTATGTATGTATGTATGTATGTATGTATATTTGAAGTCGTATCATATTAATAATGTGATTGAATGTCGGCATGAACTTTAAAAAAGAGAATCTTAGATTCACTTTATCAAAATTCATTTAACTTTAGCTAATGATAATACCATGATAAAAGAGTGAAAACGATTATATTAATTTCATTTTTGTTGCAAAAATCATGGAACAGAGAATTAATTTAAGGGAGTTGAATGAAATACCGTAATGATTTGTTCTTTTAACTTAAAGAGATGTAGTTCTCTTGGTTTGGTTTAAATAATATATGACTTAAGAGGCTACAAAATGTGCGGGAAGTAATGCATGTTTGCCATTTTAATTCTATAGAAAATGCATGCTTGTCGCTTGTCTTCTCTTACGCTCACTTCATTGCATCTACGTTATAAATTGCCATGGCCAATTTATAGAATAAAATACGTCATCAATTTATTCTTTTATTTTAAAAGAAATATGTAGTTGGACAATTTTTAGTAATATTTTAATAATTTTCTTCTTTGTTTTTTTCTTTCTCTCCCTCCTTTCTTCTTGCTTAGGTAGTGGCTGGCCCTCCACCATGGCCACGTGGGTTGACCTTGCCTAGATGAGGGCAGCCCCAGCGGGGCTGACTCTCGCCGAGCGGTCGCCCTTACTTGTGGCGAGGGTCGGCCTTATCAGATTTGGCTTAGTGAGGCTCCTCACTTAGGCAAGGGTGAGCCTCACACGAGGTCGTCACGAGTCTGTCCTCGCCTCGACAAAGGTTGGCCTCGCTAGATTTGGCAAGGGGAGCTTTCATTGGGGTTGCCCTCGCCCAAGGTAGATTTGGCAAGGCAAACTTGCCTAGCCACTTGCTATGGAAGAAAAAAGTAAGGAAAGGGAAAAAAAAGGAAAAAAGAAAAAAAATCAGAAAATAATAAAAATGAAAAAATTATTAAAAATTGTCTATGTTAGCACTAATAGTACTATGTAAGATGGCTAGCATCCATGTTAGCAATATCCGGCCAAAATTAGCCAGAAAGATTGAATTAACACTAAATTAAAAGGTTTAGGACTAAATTGATATTAGCTTAAAAGGTTTAAGACTAACTTGGTACCATTAAAATGTTTAGGACTGAATTAACACCAACTCAAAAGGGCTATGATTAAATTAACACTATTAAAATGTTTATAAATAAATTGACACCAATAAAATATGTTTATGATTTTTTTTTGACACCTTTCCATTCTTGCCATTTGTCGAGCTTTTTTCTTTTTTCTTTTCCTAATAAAACCGTTTTATTTCTAATGAAAATGCATGCTTGCCATTTGTCCAGCTTCTTTTTTCTAATGAGATAATCTATTGTGTTGAACCCCATTGTCAAGTGTGGGGAGTTTCACGAAGGTACAGAGAGAGGCCACGGAAAGAAAAAATGATATATATGATAACTTTAAATAATGTGATTGACTGTAGGTATGAACTTTAAATAATGTGATTGACTGTAGGTATGAACTTTAAAAAAGGAAAAGAATCTTAGATCCACTTGATCAAAATTTCATTCAGTTTTGGCTAATGATAATACCGCGAAGGAAGAGTGAAAACATTGTATCAATTTTTTTTTCCATTGCAAAAATCATGGAACAGAGAATTAATTTAAGGGGTTGCGTGGAACATGGTAACGATTTGTTCTTTTAAATTAAAGAGATGTAAAACTAAACTTGTATTGGCTCGACAAGTTGGAATAGCAATTAAACGCTCTCTCGCTTATGTTAGAGTTTTCTCTCGCGTGATGCTCGAGTTTTTAACCATGTCTTCATCTTCCTCAGCTCTTTCTCTGATATCCGCTTCTCACTTCACCCATCGCAGTTCCTCGCACAATCCTCCCTAACTACTTCTCCTTCTATCCCGTCCTCTCGCATGCTCAATTTCTTCCATCCCCTTTTCTTTTTCTCTTTCCCGGTTCCTCCGGTTTCTTCCATCTATCCCAATTACCGGCATTCCTAGTTTGCATGTTCCCGATCTGTAACATGCAACCCATCCAAATCTTAGTTTCAGACATCTGTTCTTCAAATTTTTCATCCTAGAGTACTTCGGTAACTACAACAATGGAAGAAAGTGAAAATACCTCCAGAATTGCTTCCTTGTGCCATCGGCTTGGGCGGTTATGCTCGGAACAAGAGTTGGAGGTTTGGGATGACATCCCTGCGTCGGCTAAATTGAAGGATTGTCGCCTCTTTCTGGTGGGTAATATCTTTACAAATCCTACTGTGAATTTCTCTGCTTTTCAAGTTGCTATGAAGAAAGCATGGAGAGTAGATCATTTAGAGATTAATTCGGCAGATACAGGGCTGTATATATTCAAATTCAGAACTGAAATGGAAAAACGTCGCGTTCTGGATGGTAGCCCTTGGCTATTTTCAGGTCACTTACTTAACCTACGACCCTGGCAACCTAATACTCCCCTACAACACTATGATTTCGGCAAATGTCTATTCTGGGTTCATGTTATAGGCTTACCTTTGGAATGGACTTCTCCTCCCATCCCGCGTCGAGCTGTATCCCGAGATAGGAAAAGTTCGGGAAGTCAAAACGGATATCTCGCAAGAATACGAATTGAATTAGATTTGAAAGCACCTTTGAAAACTGGCAAACTCATCAGTATTGAAGGCAAAACCCTGTGGCTTGATTTTCGGTATGAGAGACTTTCCCATTACTGCTACTCCTGTGGAAGGCTTGGACATTATGCAACTTCATGTCCAGTTTACCCTTATGATGAATCACAATTTGAGGGCCGGGACACGATGATCTATGGACCTTGGCTTAGAGCGAGAGATTAAACATTCAGTCCTTATTGGGAAGCATTCTATCACCCTAAAATACCGGTTGAGTCTTTGGAAGAGTCGGTACACGAGACTCCACCTCACATACTGCACCGCCTTCCAGCTCTTCCTTCGTGCACGCAAGCTGAGGCTGCTTCTACTAGCCCCGTCATACCTTCGGGGTCATCTACGTATCTCGAAACCCGCAACTTCAACTCGCTATCACTACGGATTTAGTTCTGCGGCGGTAAAGATGAAACACACTCGGGACACACCACTGGAAAAGCAACAGCAGAGGAGACCTAAGATTCCGCGCCCAATGCTACTTGGGGCTTCCAATAAAAAAACAAAACGCTACTCACCCTATGATGTTAACCCTCCATCTGCAGCTTTGGATGAGTCCCTCCTTCTGGATACTCCGGTTCTAGAGGCACCTACTCCTGAACTTTGGGCTTTGGCGGCTGGCCCTAAACAGCCACCGGGTCACCAATGAAGATCATCAGTTGGAATTGTCAGGGGTTGGGCAATCCCCTGACAATTCAAGCATTAAAGGCGATGTTAGCCTGTGATAAGCCCGATTTTGTGTTCTTAATGGAAACCAAGCATGATCATCATTTTCTGAATAGGTTGCAACGTAAGTTTAAATATTCTCACTCTTTTGTGAAGGACCCAGTTGGCCTCAAGGGTGGTCTTGCTCTGTTTTGGAATGACACCTTTCAAGTCACCATTGTACATACGGATGCTCAGTTTATTGATTTCCTTGCTCTTGATCCTACGACAACCGCCTCCATGCATATCACCTGTTTGCATGCACCTCCAACATATCGGCTCCGTCAGGATTTCTGGGATACTATCAGAATCATACATGCTGCAAATCATTTACCTTGGCTATGTCTTGGTGATTTCAATGATTTCCTCTCTCCCTGGGAGAAAATGGGCATGCGACCTGCAATTACTTCGCGCATGACAGCCTTTCGCAATGTTATAAATGATTGTGCCTTACTTGAATTACAAACTAAAGGTTGTGAATTCACCTGGTCCAACAACCGAGAAGGGGATGCTCTGGTCAAGGAGAAGCTGGATCATGTGTTTTGTTCACCGGATTGGCTGATGTCTTATCCTTCTGCAGAAGTTTTAGCCCTACCACCTGTTGGCTCGGATCATTGTCCTATATTGATGCAAACTCATCCACCAGCTGTCAAGCATGCAAAGATTTTCCATTATGAAGCTTTCTGGAATCAAGATGTCGACTGTCACAATATGGTTCAGCAGGCATGGGAACACAGTGGTACCTCGTTGATCTCCAAATTACAGGCAGTTGCTACTCGACTAGCTCGCTGGAGCAAAGCACGTTTTGGCAACTGTCATCAACGCATATCTTACCTGCAATCTCAACTACAGACAATTATAAATCGAACAACCTATCAAGAAGGGGATAAAGAGCAAGCCCATGCTATTAGAAGTGAAATCCAGCAACTATGGACTCAAGATGAACAATTCTGGGCTATGCGCTCGCGCATTCAATGGTTGAAATGGGGAGATCACAATTCTAAGTTTTTTCATGCCTACACTATGCAAAGAAGACAACGTAATAGGATAACAATGCTCTTGGATACTCACCAGCAATGGATTAGAGAACCACAACAGCTCAAAGATCTCACACAGGGATTCTTCTCTCAGCTGTATAGATCTGTTGGTAACCGGGATTTTCGTCCCTTCCTCGAGCAATGTCCATTAGTGGTTACACGAAATGAATGACCATTTAATGAGTAAAGTGACAAGAGGAGGAAATTTATCAAGCTACCTTCCAGTTGGGAGCTTTGAAGGCTCCTGGCCCTGATGGTCTTCCTGGCCTCTTCTATAGACATCACTGGAAGGTCATAAAAGCCACAGTTATTCAAACAGTTCAACAGTTCTTCACCACAGGCTGTATGCCTCCTCAACTAAATCGAACGATCATTGCCTTAATCCCTAAAGTGCAGCATCCAGAAAGCATTGAACAGATCGACCGATAAGTCTTTGCAATTATGCTTACAAGATTATTTCCAAAATTCTGGCCAACAGACTAAAACCTTGGCTCTCCACTCTGATTTCCAAGGAGCAGGCAGCTTTTATTAGTGACAGACAGATACAGGACAACATTATGGTGGTTCAAGAAGTCATGCATCAATTTAAAGTGCGAGCATGTAAGAAACGATTCAACCTTATACTCAAAACAGACATGCAAAAAGCCTATGATAGGGTTGAATGGGGCTTCCTGGAAGCTTATTTGAAGCATTTGGGTTTTCATGACAGTTGGGTTAATTGGGTTATGGCCTGTGTTACTACAGTTTCATTCAGCATTCGTTTTAATGGCGACCAACTCCCTTATTTTAAGCCTACTAGAGGCCTGCGCCAAGGTGATCCCCTATCTCCCTATCTCTTTATTTTACTAGCCAACGCTCTCTCCACTACAATCACTAAAGCTGTGGAGATGGGTAATATAAAGGGGATCCAATTCAATCGCGACTGTCCTAAATTATCTCACCTCTTCTTTGCTGATGATTCAGTCTTTTTTCTTAAAGCCACTCTATCTGAATGTCAAAACCTTGCCGAGTCTACTCAACCGCATTGTTTTGCTACGGGCCGGCTTATTAATAGAAATAAATCAGGTGTATTCTTTAGCAAATACTGCCCTATTTCTTTACAACAGAATCTAGCACAAGAACTCAGAGTACCTATTCTCAGTAAGTATGGCAAGTACCTGGGTATCCCCTCGGATTGGGGCCGATCGAAAAGGGAGATGTTTTCCTGGATCCTGGCAAGAGTTAATGCTAAATTAGCAGGTTGGCAAGAACAGTTTTTATCGAAAAGTGGAAAGGAAATACTACTGAAATCAGTTATTCAGGCCTTACCGCAGTATGCCATGTCTATCTTCAAGCTTCCGGTGTCTCTCTGCAGATTGATAGAAAAAAAGATCTCAGCATTCTGGTGGAGCAAACATAACAGCCAATCTGGAATTCATTGGAGGAATTGGGCAGAATTAAAGCTTTCAAAGAATTCAGGAGGGATGGGATTTAGAGATTTAATTCATTTTAACAGCGCCATGCTTGGAAAGCAAGCATGGCGTCTCTTACAGCAACCTAAAGCTATCTGGAGCCACCTTTTTAAAGGCTTATATTTTAGGAACTCATCCTTTCAAACTGCTTCCTCAGGACATCGTCCTTCTTGGGGATGGCAGAGCTTATTAAAGGGTCGTGAAGCAATTTCTCCTAAACTACGCTGGTTAGTAAAAGATGGATCACAGATACACATCAGAGCAGCAAATTGGTTAGCTACAGGCTCGATAGGAGGCGTACCAGTGGAAGGGGAACCTCAACTAGTTGCTGATCTCATTGATTCCACGCATTCTGAGTGGAAGTCATCCCTTGTCACTGCATTCTTCAATATCCAGGTCAGTACAACAATCCTCACGACTCCTATCAATGCGTCCCTCCTTCATGATCAACTTATTTGGACAGAGACACCTTCGGGTTCCTACACAGTTAAAAGCTGTTATCATTTTCTATCAACAACATCTCAGCAGCCAATCCATGCACCTTCATCCTCTTACACTAACCCGCCCCAGTTGTGGAGGAAAATTTGGCACATGTGTACGATTCCGAAGCTTAAGGTTTTTCTCTGGTTAGCATGCAAAAATGCTCTTGCTACGAAATTAAACCTCTATCAACGCCATATCATTTCGAATCCCTACTGTTCTCTCTCGCAATAACTCGTTCCCTAATCCCTAGAGCACTTATTTTTCTTCTGCCCTTGGACCACTGATATTTGGAATCATCAAGACATTCGAATCAGGATATCACCTACCTCAGTCAGCAGATTTGATGCCTGGGTTGTGGACAGAGCTACCCTCCCCACAGCGACTCCAGACTTTGAAGTGATCGCTTACGTTCTGTGGGAAATCTGGCGCCATCGAAATAATGCTGTCTTCCGTCAGATTCCACTGGACCCGCTTCAAGTAGTCACTGATGCTCTTACCCAAAGCACCATCTTCAAGAATTTACAGCCCTCGCCACAGAACAACCCAAATCCTCTGGTCAGTCTCGAAAATGTATGGAAACCACCTGCTGAAGGCTATATAAAGTGCAATATTGATGGGGCTTTTCGCCAAGAATCAGAGCAAGGATCCATTGCTTGTATTTACCGGGATAGTCAAGGCATATTACAGGATGTGCTTACCCGATCGGTGCCTGCCCAGTCCGCATTCCAAGCCGAGATCTACGCCCTAATCTTTGCTCTTCGACGGATGATCCAGAAGGGACTCCACCTTCATCGTTCGGTGATCGAATCTGATTGTCTTCAGTTGGTGGAGATCATTCGTATGAATCAGCGGCCGCCATGGAAGGACCAGCACCTCTTCGCAACCCTCAGCGATCTCCTGCTTCAATGCCCTAATCTCTCCATACAGCATATCCGGCGTAAGGCTAACCTAGCAGCAGACTGGGCTGCTAAAGCCCACAGAGATCAAGGCCCACCCATCAACTGGCTTCTTTTCCCTCCTGCTATTTTCCTCTCTATTCTATCTTCTGATGCTTCGACTCTACCGTGTAATGCTTCGACTCTACCGTGTAATGCTTCGACTCTACCGTGTAATGTCCCTTAATATAATATAAGTTCTCTTTCGACCAAAAAAAAAAAATTAAAGAGATGTGGTTCTGATGGTTTGGTTAAAATAATTGACGACTTAAGAGGCTACAAAATCTCCGTGAAGTGATGCATGTTTGCCATTTTAATTCTAATGAAAATGCATGATTGCCATTTGTCGAGCTTCTCTTATGCTCACGTCCTTACATATACATTATGGCTTGCTATGACCAATTTATAGAATCAAATACCTCATCAATTTATTCTTTTATATTAAAGACATGTAGTTCTCATTTGCCTTCAGATACTACGAATTGTCCTGAAATAATGAATGTTTGCTTTTTTTTACTAACGAAAATGCATGCTTGCCATTTGTCAAGCTTCTTTTTTTATTTATTAATAAACCGTTTTATTTCTAATGAAAAATGCATGCTTGCCATTTGTCAAGCTTCTTCTTTCTAATGAATTAATCTCTTGCGTTGAAGCCCCTAGTAAATGCGTGAGATTTCACTAAGGTACAAAGAGCGGCCACGGAAAGAAAAAAAAAATCCATACTTTACTGTTTATAAATAGACATAACCTAAACACTATGCAACATCATTCGAAACTTCAAAATTCATATACAAGTGAAAATGAAACTTGCATTATCGTTGCTTATTTTCTTTAGTGTTTCAACGTATGAGATGGCAAGCATCTGTGAAGATGATGATCGAGATTTGGAAAGACAAGTTCAGATTATGACTAAGTCACCCATGAAGACATTTGTGGTAATTAATCCTTCAAAATTCTCATTGATTTGCTTCTTTCAAATTTTATATTACATTCTGCAATCTATCTTGTTCAGAAGCGGTGTTTGTTTGATAAATGACTGATTATATGCGGTATTTTAATGAAGACCAAGGAAGGAGACACCATTGATTGCATTGAAATTGACAAGCAACCGGCACTTGAGCATCCACTGTTGAAAAATCACCAAATTCAGGCAATAATATATCCCTTTATCCTATTAAGGAAGAAACCCGCGTTTAATTCAACTATCATCAGGCTTGCGTTAACTTGCTTTGCTTGATAATATTATGATCACCATTTTTGCAGACAGAGCCGAATGTAACCTTCATTCGCTTTCGTACTCCTTCAAAGGTTAAATTTGTACAGCTCGGATCGAGAGAATCTTGCCCTGTCGGAACAGTACCAATTCCTCGAGTGAGAAAGGAAGACCTGATAAGGGCAAAATCAGTAGCCAAGATGCCATCCTCTGAGAGTCAGAATGCGCTTTCTCAGCATGTGCTGCTCTCTCTCTGCCTCTCCCCTTTACATACATTGAGGTTTATGATATTTTTCTTATTTAATGCTTGTAGATAACCTATGAAAAGATTGGCGTTCACAGGTTGTATTTAGTGCATGACCTATATTCTGCTTATAGCTACCTATGTTATGCCCAAAATTTCTTGACATAACATAAAACGAGTCCGGAAATATGGGAACAAACATACAAGTTGATCTTTTCATCAACAGCACAAAGAAAGGATCCGAACGGCCGTTTTTCTGCATTGCCCGTCCCCTCAAACAAAAATGAACATGCACTTGGGGAAAAAAATTGTACTTCAAAAACTAAATTCTCGATCTAGATTGCATTTGTGATTTTGAATCATAATACCCTGCACCGTAGTAGAAGAGTCATTAGCAAACAAAAGTTTATTTGGCTTTTGATAATCTATCTACAACTTGATGCAGGTAGTTTCTTTGAGGGACGACATGACAGAAAATATAAAATATGGAGGTTATGGGATATCTAATGTGTACAATTTAACCTTAGCTAATGACCAAGTCAGCTCACACAACATTTGGATTGAAACTGGTCCCGTGAATCATATTAATATGATTGTTGCTGGCTGGCAGGTACTTCAATTTATAGGCAAATATAGAGAATGTATTGAGATGAAAGATATAATATCTTTTGCTTTGACTAGGTTTCTCCACAACTATATGGTGATACTCGTCCTCGGTTGTTTACATATTGGACGGTTAGTTTGAAGCTTGTTGATTGATTCTCCTAAATGATTCTGAATTTCAATAATGAAATTGGATCGTTGGCTTATTTTGTTGACTAAAGCATCATTTTTATAGGGTAATGGTCACCGTAATGGATGTTACAACATGCTATGTCCAGGTTTTGTTCAGGTTCATAGGTCAATAACTCCGGGCACCCTAATCGACCCATCTTCCATCTATGACGGACCTCAATTTGAGTGTTTTTTCCAAATCCATCAGGTAACCTTGATTTGATGTAATTAAGACAATGTATTCTATCCTTAACGAAACCAATTCAAACATATCACGCCATCTTCTTCCCAATTTAGTCGCATGTGGTGAGAACAAGGTTAACTGAGTTCAACTTCGGTGAATAAAAAATCATCATGCGATTACTCTGTTTTTTAGATGTCGACCTGTTAGAGAACCGACAAAAGACGAGCATTTTTAGCAAACTGACAACATACTTAATGAGAAATTATCATCGAGAATTGAAATAATAATGATATACTAAAAGTTCTTGAAATGCGATTTGATCATCCAATTTGGTCCACGTAGTTATAAATTTTCTTAATGGATAGTATTGATGAAGTCGGTGGTAATTAAGATAGCCCTTTAAATTATTGAATAATTGATTTCATGAAATTATGGTGATCTATAAGTAAGTGTTATTCATCCACTTCTTTAAATTTTACTAGTCATCTTCACAGTACATAAGCAATTTCTATAGTTATATGTAGGGCAAAAGTGAGATTCTCAATTCCTGTAAGCAAGATCAAATTCATCAGTTTCATACTCCATTGCCGAATATTCGAAGCTACTTGCATGAAAACTGTAGTTCATTTGCAACCGAATTATTCTCAAATTATGTAAATATTTCCATAATATATAATCAGTATAACTCAAAACTAAAATAGCTGTGAAAAACCTATAAGCTTCTAACGCTTTTCTCACCTTCCCCATTGAAGCCATATTCTTAAGAAAGAAGAGGTCTTGGATATAATAAGCCATAAGAATCATCACGATGTTCATTATGCAATAACATTTGGTGCAGTTAAAGATTGATCAAAAATAAATTTGTATATTTACTAGAACTTTTATATGTTGAAATAGATATAACAAGTTAAATACAATCGCAAATTAGTAATTAGTCTTAAAGTAGAATAGAGTGATACATTCTTCGATATCGAAGCCAATGTATGGTTGTAAGAGAAAATTTAGAGATACTTGAGCAACGGGATTTGCCAATCAAACCTTGTACGATTTATCTTTTGAATCTTTTAGAATTCATGAATTTAATCTCAAATATGTGTAAGAACTTATGGACATTTATTGCGTGTATGCAGGATCCAACCAAAAAGAATTGGTGGCTCACCGTTGGTCCGCCAAACACTATAATTGGTTATTGGCCGAGTGAACTGTTCTTGTATTTACGCAATGGTTCACTACATACGGCTTGGGGAGGAGTGGGTCTAGCTGGGAGAGATGGAGCTTGTCCTCCAATGGGAAGTGGTCATAAGCCTGATGGTAATTCTAGGCACGCCACGTACTTCCGAGATCTTCTTTGGTTCGACGCGACCGGTCTTGTTCATCGTCCTTCGACAAAAATAGTCGTGTGGGTGGATAAATCCAAAGTAAATTTTGATTAGGTTATTAATTAGGCCTTAATTTCTTTTATATTTCCTTTTTCGGATAATAAACAAAACAAAAATGAAAAAACAACAAAACAACCAAAAAAAAAAAGAAAAAAAGCAGAAGCCCGTAGCTACTGTGGCTGGGCTTTCAAGCCCAGCCCCTCCCCTCTTTCTCTCTCTCTCGCGCGGGCCCCCACGGCCCGGCCCTCGTGACCTAACCCTTCCCCCTCCTTCTTCCTTCTCCTTCTGTCTTCTTCTCTGTGCCTCTGTGCATCACACGCGGTTGCCGGCGATGCGCTCAAAGGCAGCCTATGGTAAAAAGGAACGGAGGTAGGCCGCTGAGGGAGAGGACAACGCGCATGTGCCTTCAATGCGCGCTTTTAATGCCGAGATGAGACGTCGGTTCAGCTGCGGGGGTCCGGTCGGCGTATGAGGGCCGGCGGCCGAACCTCCATCGATCGGCCTCCTCTTCGCCTATAAATAGCGGAGTATCTCCATTGTTAAAGGACACACGGACAAGCAAGCTCAGAAACCTTCCCCTAAGAGACTTCAGGGGAAGATTGAAGAGCGAGCGCGAGAGAGAGCGGGTCGCGAGCTCAAACGACCTCCCTCTGAGAGACTTTGGGGGAGGCCGGCGGCGAGCGAGCTCAAGAGGGAGAGTGTGCGAGCAAGAAAAGGGGAGAAGACGCTTAGATCCACGAGTTGCAGGGAGAAAAGGGCTTCGACTTCGTCGACGGCCCACCGGACCACTCACTCGACGTCGCATCCCTTGTTGAGGTGAGCTAGGGTTGCCCGCCCTTCTTTTTTTTTTTTTTTTTTGTGTCTGTCTGTGTGTGCTAGGGTCGTTGGGCCAGGACTCGCAGCCGTCGGCTTCACGCAAGTTCCGGCCCCCAACTGTTCGTAGCCTGCCTCCCTCGCCAGTCCCCGCTGTCGCTTGCTCGGAGCTCTGCCTCGGTCCCAAGCCCGAAGCGCCCGCACTTTGTCTTCCTCAACCGGTGCCCGCTAGGCATTTGATGGAAATCCCAGGTGAATGCCGGATCTGCAGCGACTGGTGGTGACAGGTGGGGATAGACGATGGGATCGGCTACAACAGCCGGTGGGACGAGGGTCAAGGTGGTGCCGGTGGAGGCCCAAGCTCAGGCCGAGACGGGCTCGGCCGCCTTCGCCGCGGATTGTCAGACCTCGAAGGCTCCAAGACCGAGTTGGCGAGGGAAGAAGACGGGTCGAAGTCGAGTGGATCCGGGTCACGAAACCGGGTAGGGTTCCACCTGGGCTGGGTTGTGCGCGTGGGCCGGGTAGTCTTTGGGCTGAGTTTCTTTTAATGAAAAAGGGTCAAAGTGGGTTTGGGCTTTTAGGTTTAAAAAAAAAGTCCCAACCCGGGAATTCGACCCGGGTCGGTTTTATATTATTTCAATATAAAATAATATTTTAAATAAAAATAAAAAAATAATTTATTTTCCAGAAAATAAAAAAATCAAAATATCTCATATTTTCCAAAAAAAAAGGCAAAAAAGTCAGAAAAAGCCAAACAAGACTCATATTTTCCAAAAAATAGCAAAAGAAAAAAATCCAAAAATGCTTTTTATGTCAAAAAAATGGAAAAAAACTCAAAAAATGTTTTTCCTTCACAAATACATGGAAAGTCCCTCAAATATCCAAAAAGCCTCAGAGTTTAAACAAGATTAGGTACCGAGAGGGCATTAGTGATTAACTAGTGTAATCAAGTCCCCGATCCTAATTTCTCTGGTTATGCAAGAGCGAGTATTTCTCCTGGTATTTTACTTGGGTTTCTAATCTACCCACCCCAAACCAATTAGTGACAACTCCATTTTAAAATTGACTTACAGGTTAACTTGAACTATTAAGTTGTGAATTGGTGGACTTGGGAGAGTCCGGCCTACGCTTAATAAACATAGCCAAACCATTAGCCTCCGCAACCGCCCGCCCGATTGGACGCCGAAAAAAGAGGTCGCGATAGCTTGGCGACTTCGTTGGGGACATTTGAGGACTTAGGCCATTTTACCTTATTTAAGCACTTTACTGACTTGTTTTTTTTTTTTTTTTTTTGTTTTTATTTTTTTATGCAGGTCAGTACCTTAGAGGTTTATTTTAATTTTGGATTGTTTTATGATTATAAACTGCTGTGCATCCTTAAATGTTTTAGCACTACACATGGCACACACAACCCGGCCGCCGGACTTGGGTTGCCATAGGATATTTAGGATGGTGTTAAGAAAGATACGGCTTTGAACAAGAGACTGCGTTGTAGAGGTTGCTATTCTTTTCCCTGAATTTCTCTAGCTGAAATTAAAAGGGTACGCTGCCAACGCGAGACTGCGATGGGTAGATACCTTTTTAATTTCAATAAACCTTCTTAGTTAGAAATTGAGCCATACATATCATGCGCATGTCTATGTGATTGTCATTTATTTTCTCACACGAAGTAATTTTTTTTTTTCCGTGCACTTTGCAATTTACTTACATTCCTGTATATATTGAGCAGTTCATGATTAGTCTAGGATTTAATACCACGGTCATTTAAATTTGGAAATAATTGTCATAAAGTTTTTTTTTTCTTTTTTTTTTAAAAAAAAAAAGAGAAAAGAGAGCATTGGCAAAGGAAATTACTTTCAATTGGTGTTTTTTCCTCAATCATGTTACAAAGTCCCTTTCTGCAAGAATTTCATTTGCTTCAAAATCGTTTACTTCAAAAGGGATAGAAGTGTTTCTAAAATTTGTTGCAATTCATACTTTCTTTGCCTTTCAAATTGAGTATCTTTCTAGTCCATGCAAGCACGTTGCATGTCTTTCAATCCTTGTTTAGGAAATCCTCGTCATGTATAAACTTTTCATAAATAAGCAAAAGGGTAGGATTGGGTCGTCATCATGGACTGACTCCCTACTTATGCCATGTGTTTACACACACTTGCTTATTCATGGGCAGGTAATCACGGAGTGTTCAGACTCGCTTAGAAGCAAGAAAAAGAATGGCCGAAGAAAATGTACCAAGCCGTATTGCAGTCGTGTAAAGTGAAATGAAGCAAGTCTTCAATGTGCTTCAACAACTTTCAAAGCAGATAGACTCCATCCAAGGCAAACTCACTCCCACCCCGGCCTCAATCGAGGTATTGTTGCCACAATCATCTACTAGGGGTGATCAAGGTGGAGATACCGACGATAATATGCTTGAATTGGAGGATGATCCGCACCAAACTGCAATTGAGAAAGCGAAGCCAGACAGTTTGTCTAAAACTGAGCATGACAAATGCCTCGAAAAGCTTGAGGAGAGGTTGAAACAACTGCAAGGCCTCCAAGATCCTACTTTGATGGACCTCTCCATTTATTCCAATGTCAAAATGACGGAAAAATTCAAAATGCCTGAGTTTGAGAAGTACAATGACACGACTTGCCCTAGGGCTCATTTGCAAATGTACTTGGTTCGAATGACCCAATATGTTAATAATGTACCATTAATGATCCAGTTGTTCCAATCAAGTCTAATAGGCCCTGCCTTGAGGTGGTACATTACAAAGAACATGAATCTCCTCGAAACATGGAGTGAAGTGAGCGAGGCATTCCTTAAGCAGTATAAGTTCATAATGGACATTACCCCTTCTTGTGAGGATCTTGAGCGTACCGAAAAGAAAAAACACGAATCGTTCAAAGAATATATTATTAGATGTAGGAATCTGGCTGCTCAAATCAGTCCTGAACCAACCGATTTTGAGCTAAGAAAGATGTTTATCAAAACTCTCCCTTACGAGTATCGCAATCGAATGGTAACCACGATTGCCGAATCATTTAATCAACTCATTCCAGTAGGGAAGCAAATTGAGATAGGGTTGAGGGATGGTTGGTTCACTGAACCTACATCAATGGGCATGTTAAGCATGAAGAAAGATAAAGAACCCCTGGTAGATGTCAATGCGACCTACAATTATTCTCCAACAATTCAGACAAGTGCAAGACAGCAATAGACCCCCAGCCGTCAGCCATCCCAACGTTACAGCAACAAGAGACAATTTACTCCTCTTCCTGGAACTCTGTCACTGGTATTGACAATCCTCCGGAAGAAGAACCTCATTTCGATTGAGACAAAATGACCCAACGCTAAAAGTTTTTCCGACTATGACCCGTCAAAGATATGCGACTATCACATGGACGAAGTGGGGCATTCGATTGATGAGTGCTTCGCCCTTAAGAGTCGAATCCAGAACCTGTTAGACACTAAAGCTTTCTCATTCCAGAGCAACTCACTCCCTGATCACACCGAAAAAGTAAACGCGGTATTCAGTTCTAAAGATAGTTAGAGCAGAAATGTCGAAGCACATACCGCTGACATCTATCAAGGGTTGGTAGAGGCCAGGTATTATTCAGGCAATGAAATGCCACCGTTAGTAACAGAGAAAGAAGTGCCAGATGACATGACCACTATGTGTAGAGACCTTTTTATGGACACCATCAACGAAGGACTGTCGGGGAAATGGGTGCAAGCCCACTCAAGTAGAACCCTTTTTAATTTCCTTGCGTACTCCCTACGTGAGAACCTGTACATCTTTCTAAAGTCTAGCTTGTTTTATTTTCAACATCAGTTCCGCTCGAGGAACTAACTTTTGAAATTACTCTTCCAAAATGTAAATCCACCTATTAAATAAAGCTGAAAATATTTCGAAAGCATGAGGCGGTATCCCAAATCGGCTCAGTGATGCTATCCAACCATGAAAAGAAAATATCATCAAAGGAGAATATTGAGGGCTGGGCTTCCTCATGCTTTCTTCCCCTCAAAGATATATACTTTTGAAAACAAAAAATGTTTCATTACCAAAAGCTTTCATCAAAACAAGATGTTAAATTTGATCATATCTGTCTTTCTAACTCACTCACTTTGTGTCTTAGAAGATCATTCCCATCCCCTTTGATTTAATGTGACAGGAGGCATTTGAACCTGGCACATCATGTGAACTCGCCGAGTTCAAAAACACTCTTCCAAGAAAGCAGGGGCAAACAAAAAAGATCTCGTTTCAAAAGGTTAAGTCCTATTTCATGAACATAATGTCGAAAATGACGTCCTCTCTCTTCTATCTACAGGAGACAAAGGATGGGACATAATAGGCACATGCATACTATCGAACTTGAAGCATGCATAACATGATAGCTCAAGGTAGGATGCTGTGGTTTCATTTATGGAATTTCCAGCTTTGACAAGCCAAGAAGCACAAGAAATGTATATTTTCTCTTTCTTTGAATTGGCTACTATCGACAGGGAGAAAATCCAAACAGTTGAAACGATCTCTAACCCCTATTCAGACGATGACTTAGGGCTTAGAAACCTCACTTCATGCTCCAGACGCATGCTCTCCCAAGAAGTAATTACCATCAGAGAATTGGAGATTTTGATTGTCCATCTTAGATTCTATAGAAGCTTGAGGTACATGACTTTGCCCAATGGCCATATGGTTAAAGAAGGGGAGAAAAATTCCACAGAAGGAAGGCGTTGAAGATAAATTGACAACCATCAATCATGCATACATGGCCATGAGTGAGGAAGGCCAATCGAAAGAAATGTCAAACTGTGCCAAGACGAAAAGGCTGTCATCGACATTCAAATATCCCTAGGAGTCAACAAATACAAACTTTGGAGAAGAGTAATTTGGTATCGTTTCCAATACTCCCAACGCCGAACTCACTTTTGACATATTTTCTCCTATTTACAGGAAGCATAGGATTCAAGAAACAAGCTTAATGGTTAATTTGGACAAATCAAATGACCCATATTGATTTACCTAAATTGGTATGAAAAGACGTGTTGTCCAGGAACGAGTCGGTTAAATGAAAAAAAAGCGCCCTACAAACACCATTGGTGCCTCTAGCCGAGTGGTACTTGGGAAGAAGCAAAACGGTTCAAGTCGGGGGTTTGAATCCTTGACGCGGTAGTTAGTCGCTTGGTAAAAAAATAATAAAAAAGTTTTTGCTTCTTTTGCGCCTACAAATTACGAGAGAGCAGATGACCTAACGAAGCAAAAGACATAGGACTTCGTGTCCCACTTGCACTTCAGGTTCATCCAATCATCTGCAAACCAGTGAAGGGTAATGTTGTATCGCTTCCAAGTTATTTGACTCTTGAAAGAGTTTCTGACTAACATGATCCCTTTTATCTGTTGTAGGATCACTGACAGTAAAAAAAAAATGCGGATAATAAATCAAGGAAAGACATGTCAAACTCTGATAAGCCCTCCTAAGCGAAATGGCATCATGAGTAATCACCAAAGCAAATGACATAAAATCTTCAGACCTCAACTCACATTTGATTTTGGCCAGACTAATTGATCTATTTGTACATCTTCTCTTCTACAAGAGCAAAAGCAGAGATGCCCGATCATAATCCCAATCCTTAGCTGATCATTCATGTGTCATATCCCTAATCAATAGGGACAATCATCGACACCCATTTGCGAATAACCCTTTTAATGTTCAAAAGCTAACATATTTGGAAACACCATTCTATTGACCCTTAAAGTTGCCAACAAGGTCTTTTTGAGCTAAAAACATTCATTTGTTTTGAGAGTACAAACTCTCTCATGTTTTAAATGTTGCATGTTGTTCCAGATGAATTATGCATGATGATTTTGCCTGTCTAAGTCACTGATTCCACTGAGGATTATTAGAATAGACAGTTAAGTGAAGAATACAAGATTGATTGAGCATGCTTTGGATGAGGTACGTCGAATGATGAAAGGCAAGCCATATCCTACACATAGTCCCCCATCTTGTGAGATAAGTACAAAAGATTCCATGACTACAGGGTAAAGAGTTTTCTCGCGAATGGTATGATAACCAAAATAGTGAGAGGCATTTCATTGCTCACCCATTTGAGCCCCATACACTGGTGAAGCTTCTCTCATATCCCATCAAGAACCACCCCACACTGGGGTAGATCGGAGGCAAAGCAACTTCACAAGGTAAGAAGAGAGATAGAAATTTTCTTGTTCGCACTTGCATTAATCGTCGGGTGTCCTTATTGCATATAAACACTCATGTTAATTTAAGTGCCATAGAATGACGAAGGACAATTCTTTCTCTATGCACTTGTATTCATTGTACAACCTAATTGAGTTTGTAATTTCACCCTTATATGGAGGCAAAACAGAAGTTACTGCCATTTAAGCAGCATAGCCTAGAGCGCTTACTGAAAATAAAGACTCAAGAGTCTAATAACGGTGCTTTGATTGAACTTGCCTAGGCCGGTTCCTCTAACGACAATAATGAAAAAACAGGGGCATAAAAAAGTAATGTACCTGGTAAAAGTAAGGTCAATGCCCATAAATGAAGAACTGGAATAAAAATAGGGGCATGAAAAAGCAGTGTGCCTGGTAAAAGCAAGACCAATGCCCCCCAAAAATACAACCAAGAAAATGTTGCTGTTGTGGTCCATATAACCTCCATTTGACAAAGTGAGAAGAAAGACTAGTGACAAATGCCAAGGCAATCACCAGCTCTCACCCGTTTACACATGAATCAAGTTTACATTGCATCCCATTGTAAAAGTCTCTTCAGACTAGGGGCACTTCAATTAACGTAGGATTTCATATGTCTATAAGCATCGCTCGATGAGGTACGAGCAAGATTATTCTATCTATTTTCGCAGGACTCTTAACTTACAAACTCGGAGATGATCGTGCGGCACTTCGTTCATGAGCCTTTACCTTGACGGTCCCATTTGATGAGCCACTGATCACAATTTCAACAAATATCTCTCACATTGGTAAAGTCGTACCATTTGCGAGAATACTTGGACCCCTACTGACATGATGACAATGAGATAGTGTGATCCTTATAAATCCTGCATCAATGGTTATGATAGCCTTTTCCATGAGAGTGAGCAAAAAGTCTTTTCAGACTGAAAGTCCCTCATCTGGCATGCTCAAGACATCTACATTCTAAATGAATGTTGTCTTTCAAAATCTTCTCCAGTGGAACTCAGATAATGCAAAATTGATGAAATTATCATGCATGAATCCCATTTAACTCATGAATTTACAATGTATACAATCATGTGTGCATATTGTGCAAATAGCAGACTACTCTCAGAGATCAGAGATATTGTCAGGTAAGCATATCCCTATCCCCATTTGTCTTAAAGTACCTACCACTGTCCAGGTACTTTCTTCTTGACACTCGACCTGTTCGAGTCATCCCTTGAGTTTGGGTGCTTGCAACTTTCTAAGTATGAGTACCCACCACTTGCCGGGTACTCCTTCTTATCAACACTCGACTTGTTCGAGTTGTCCCCAGAGTATTGATATTTGCAACTGTCAAGGTATGCCCCTTGTTTTTGAGTACCCACCACTTGCCGGGTGCTCCCTCTATTGACACTCGACCTGTTCGAGTTGTCTTTAAAGTTTGGATGCTTGTGACTGTCCAAGTATCCTCTTGTCTTTGAGTAACGGCCACCGTTTGGATACTCCCTTTCTGTGACACTCGACCTGTCCGAATTTTCCTCAAAATTATATCATTGAATACCAGTAGCCATTCAAGTACTCCACTGCGTTGTGTACCTATGGTTACCCATGTATGCTCTCTTATCATGGACCTGCTTGAGTGATCTCAGATCATATCATTAAATACTTGTGTTTATCCAAGTATTCCAGTACTTTGTACACCTACGGCTACCTAGGTGTTCCAGCCATTTTGAGTACATGTAGCCTTCCAGGTAAGCCTTGTGCTACATTCAAGTTTATGATACTAGGAGGTGAGAAACCTTCACAAATATGTGGGGCACGTCCTCAATATTCCCATTTCCAGGAGGTGAGAGACCTTCATGAATATGCGAGGCATGTCCTTGATATTCCCAATTACCAGGAGGTGAGAGACCTTCATGAATATCCAATGTACGTCCTCAATATTCCCATTTCCAGGAGGTGAGAGACCTTCATGAATATGCGGGGCATGTCTTCGATATTCCTAATTACCAGGAGATGAGAGACCTTCACGAATATGTGGGGCACGTCCTCGATATTCCCATTTCCAGGAGGTGAGAGACCTTCATGAATATGCGGGGCACGTCCTTAATATTCCCAATTACCAAGAGGTGAGAGACCTTCATGAATATCCAAGGTACGTCCTCGATATTCCAATTTTCAGGAGGTGAGAGACCTTCATGAATATGCAAGGCACGCTCTCGATATTCCCTATTACTAGGAGGTGAGAGACCTTCACGAATATGCGGGGTACGTCCTCGATATTCCCAATTACTAGGAGGTGAGAAACCTTCATGAATATCCAAGGTACGTCCTTGATATTCCCATTTCCAGGAGGTGAGAGACCTTCATGAATATGCGGGGCATGTCCTCGATATTCCTAATTACTAGGAGATGAGAGACCTTCACGAATATGCGGGGCATGTCCTTGATATTCCCATTTCCAGGAGGTGAGAGACCTTCATGAATATGCGAGGCATGTCCTTGATATTTCCAATTACCAAGAGGTGAGAGACCTTCATGAATATCCAAGGTACGTCCTCGATATTCCTATTTCCAGGAGGTGAGAGACCTTCATGAATATGCAGGGCACACCCTCGATATTCCCCATTACCAGGAGGTGAGAGACCTTCACGAATATGCGGGGTACGTCCTTGATATTCCCAGTTACCAAGAGGTGAGAGACATTCATGAATATCCAAGGTACGTCCTCGATATTCCTAATTACCAGGAGGTGAGAGACCTTCATGAATATCCAAGGTACGTCCTTGATATTCCCCTTTACCGGGAGGTGAGAGACCTTTATGAATATGTGAGGCATGTCCTCAATATTCCTAATTACCAGGAGTTGAGAGACCTTCATGAATATCTAAGGTACGTCCTCGATATTCCAACTACTAGGAGGTGAGAGACCTTCACGAATATGCGAGACCCATCCTCGATATTTCCACATACCAGGAGGTGAGAGACCTTCACGAATATCTCAGGTACGCCCTTGATTCCATCTACCAAGAGTTAGTACTTGTGATCATTCAGGTACCCCTTCGATACTTGTGATCATCCAAGTATCTCCCAAGAGTTTGTACTTGTGATCATCCAGGTACCCCTTCGATACTTGTGATCATCCAAGTATCCCCCAAGAGTTTGTACTTGTGATCATCCAGGTACCCCTTCGATACTTGTGATCATCTAGGTATCCTCCAAGAGTTTGTACTTGTGATCATCCAAGTACTATCTCCCAACAAACAGATGCCCTGAAAAAGGTCGGCACATCCCCCGTCAAGGCGACCGAAGAAAGGTTCGGGTCATAGACAAACAACTTATTGCTCTAACAAGCGATTGAAGAAAGGTTTGGATCCTGGGAAGGCAATTCCCGTTAAGGCGACCAAAGAAAGGTTCGAGTCCTAGGAAGGCAATTCCTCGTCAAGGCGACTGAAGAAAGGTTTGGGTCCTTGGAAGGCAATTCCTCGTCAAGGCGATCGAAGAAAGGTTCGGGTCATAGACAAACAATTTATTGCTCTAATAGGTGACCGAAGAAAGGTTCGGGTCTTGGGAAGGCAATTCCTTGTCAAGGCGACGAAGAAAGGTTCGGGTCCTAGACAAACCACTTATTGCTCTAACAGGCGACCAAAAAAAGGTTTGGGTCCTGGAGAAGCAACCTCATCATATCACCAAGTAAGATGACGCCTTGATACTTGCCAAACTTGGGTTCACACCTTATCTCACTCACTCCGGTAAGTAACTATAGGTATCTTCTTATCTGTCTTAGTATATGTAATGTTATATTACTCATTTTTTACATAGGACATTAGGTCCCAAATAAGATATAATCTATTGCATATGTATAGACAAAATTTATGTATCAGGTTTGTCTTTGAATGAACCTATGTGAACTCACCTTTAAAGAGGGGCAGCTGTTGACACCTAAATTTTGATTAGGTTATTAATTAAGCCTTAATTTATTTTATACTTCCTTTTTCGGATAATAAACAAAACAAAAACGAAAAAACAACAAAATAACCAAAAAAAGAAAGAAAGTAGAAGCCTGTAGCTGCTAGGGCTGGGCTTGAAAGCCCAGCCCTCCCCTTTTTCTCTCTCCCTCACGCGGGCCCCCACGGCCCGGCCCGTGTGACCTAACCCTTCCCCCTCCTTCTTCCTTCTCCTTCCTTCTTCTTCTCTGTGCCTTTGTGCATCATGTGCGGTGGTCGGCGACACGCTCAAGGGCAGCCTACGGTAAAGAGGAACGGAGGTAGGCCGTCGAGGGAGAGGACGACGCGCATGCGCCTTCAATGCGTGCCTTTAATGCTGAGATGAGATGCCGGTTCAGTTGCAGGGGTTCGGTCGGTGTACGAGGGCCGGCGGCGGAACCTCCATCGACCGGCCTCCTCCTTGCCTATAAATAGCGGAGCACCTCAATCGTCGAAGGACACACGAACGAGCAAGCTCAGAAACCTTCACTTGAGAGACTTCAGGGGAAGATTGAAGAGCGAGTGCGAGAGAGAGCGGGTCGCGAGCTCAAATGACCTCCCTCTGAGAGACTTCGGGGGAGGTCAGTAGCGAGCGAGCCGAGAGGGGAGAGTGTGCGAGCAAGAAAAGGGGAGAAGACGCCCATATCCACGAGTTGCGGGGAGAAAAGGGCTCCGACTCCGTCGACGGCCCATCGGACCACCCACCCGATGTTGCATTCCCTGTTGAGGTGAGCTAGGGTTGCCCGCCCTTCTTTTTTTGTCTCTGTGTGTGTGTGCTGGGGTCGTCGTGCCGGGACTCACAGTCGCCGGCTTCACACGAGTTCCAGCCCCCAACCGTTCGTAGCCTACCTCCCCCGCCAGTCCCCGCTGTCGCCTGCTCGGAGCTCTGTCTCGATCCCAAGCCCGAAGCGCTCGCACCTTGTCTTCCTCAACCGGTGTCCGCTAGGCATTTGATGGAAATCCCAGGTGAATGCCGGATCTGCAGCGACTAATGGTGACGGGTGGGGACAGACAACGGGATCGGCTACAATGGCTGATGGGACGATGGTCAAGGCGATGCCGGCGGAGGCCCGAGCTCAGGTCGAGACGGGCTTGGCTGCCTTCGCCGCGGATCGTCAGATCTCGAAGGCTCCAAGACTGGGTTAGCGAGGGAAGAAGACGGGTCAAAGTTGAGTGGATCCGGGTCACGAAACCGGGTAGGATTCCCCTTGGCCGGGTTGTGCGCGTGGGCCGGGTAGTCTTTGGGTGAGTTTCTTTTAATGAAAAAGGGTCAAAGTGGGTTTGGGCTTTTAGGTTTTAATAAAAAAAAAAATCCGGATTGGGCTGCGTTGCGTCCCTGTCCGGTCTCGTGTCGATGACCCGGGTCGGTCCCAACTTGGGAATCCGACTTGGGTTGGTTTTATATTATTTTAATATAAAATAATATTTTAAATAAAAAATAAAAAAATAAAAATTTATTTTCCGAAAATATCAAAAAATATCAAAATATCTCATATTTTCCAAAAAAGGCAAAAAAGTAAGAAAAAGCCAAAAAAAGACTCATATTTTCCAAAAAATAGCAAAAAATCCAAAAATGCTTTTTATGTAAAAAAAATGAGAAAAAGACTTAAAAAATGTTTTTCCTCCTCAAATGCATGGAAAATCCCTCAAATATCCAAAAAGCCTCAGAGTTTAAACAAGATTAGGTACCGAAATGGCATTAGTGATTAGCTAGTGTAATTAAGTCATCGATTCTAATTTCTCAGTTACGCAGAGCAGTATTTCTCCCGGTATTTCGTTTGGGTTTCTAATCTACCGACCCCAACCGATTAGTGGCGACTCCGTTTTAAAATTGACTTATAGGTTAACTTGAACTATTAAGTCATGAATTAGTGGATTTGGGAGAGTTCGGGTTACGCTTAATAAACATATCCGAACCATTAGCCTCCGCACTGCCACGCCCCGATCGGGCGCCGAAAAAAGAGGTCGTGACAATGACTTGAAGAACTATGGCTACAGAAAACGACAAATGGGGTATTGGATTAGTTTTGGCGGTCCGGGAGGCTACTGTGAGGGAGGGATGGATGGTGAGTGATGAATCTTGGGCAACTCAATAAGTGACGTTGTCGACTTTGTAAACTTTTTGTTTGAGTTTTTATGTAGTGTTGATTTATCTCCCTTTTTCTTGAGGTTGCCGTTGGAATAAAGGGGGAGAATTTCTATAGGCAAAAGTAGAGTCTAGTCGGGTCTGGTTGGCGTTAAAAATTGATTGACCTAAATCAATCCAGTTAACCATTTTAAACACATTTCCATACAATGTAAATATAGTGACACATATCCTGCTTGACCTGACACATATTACCAAAACACTTCCACATTTAACTCAATCTAAAAAAACTCATACCCAACTAAGAGAAAAACATGGAGTAAGTAAGCATAAGATTGAGTGAGGACAAGAGCAAGTCATAGCGGTGGATTGATTCTAAGTAAGTTGTGAACTTATTTAACATCATATTATTTTGGGCTTTATCATTCTAAACTCATTCATAACCTATTTACCGAGTATAATAGTTGCGACCCTCTTGATGCAGTCCGAGAATGACGGGTTTAGAGGTAATGCCCAAAAGGTGGGTTAACGGCTCTTGATTAGGCACAGGTTCTCCCAAACTCTTACCTCATGCAACGTCGAGATTCATTTTAAGTTCCAAAGATTCTATATGAATTGAGTGTTGATAATTTGTTTTTAAAACAAGCTAAGAGGTGTCTTGTCCCTTATTAAAAAGATGTGAATGTGCATGTTGATCAGATTTGACACTTATCAATACTTATAATTATTTATTTATTAAAATTTGAAATTATAATTATAAAATATCATTTGTATCCTATTGAAATAGTGTGGCTATTTGCAATAGAGTTGCGGTTATTTTTTATGTATAATTATATTATTATGCCTAAATTTAACAAAAAAAAGTACAATGGTTTTGCACATTGACGCCCGACTTAATCTGTGGAATTTTAGTTTGACATCATATGAGTTCGCATACGAAATGACGTACGCAATCTTATCACTTGAATATGTTAGCATTTAATGATCATTGAGAAATTATGCATGTTGACCAAAATATCGTAAAATTTAGTAATACGTTGAGCGATCAAAGGTACACAGGACTCAATGAAATCATCGCCATTTGTTTAACCGTGGCCGGAAACTTTGAAGGTGTTAAAACTATTTGTGCATTAAAAAAAATTAGGTCGTCAGAAGATTAATTTAATTAGCTTTATAAATATTAGTAGTTCTTATGCATGAGATTAGGACATTACGTAAAAGTGTTATATGGTGCTTTTAGTAAGCAACATTTTATAGTGAATAAGTATTGTGTTCAGTAAAAACAACTCATTTTTTTTTTCTATTACTCTAAGATAAACAAAGGATCAGTAAAATATAATCTATCTATGTTTTTTACTAAAATTATTGGCATAGGTTTACAACAAGGAATTTCTTAAAAAGACACCCAGAAAAAAGAAGAAGATAAAGCTTAAAAATCTTGATACTATAGGGATTATTGATTTTTTATTAAAAATATTGGCATAGTTTTAAAACAAGGATTTTTTTTTTTAAAAAAAAAGGCACCCAGAAAAAAAAGATATAGCTTAAAAATCTTGATACCATTCGGATAAAAAAAGTTATAAGAATAAATATATTTGTCAGGTTTTCTAAAATTTTGTAACCTGAAAGGTCTTAAAAATGTCAGTTCAGTAAGTAAAAAATAATCATAATTAAATGTTAAGATAATACCAATTACTTATGTTCTGTGTGAAAATTTTAATTTTTCAAAAAAAAATTAAAGTTTGTCTATATAATCTATGAAGAAAGCGAGAGAGAGGACTACATAACAGATATATTGATTGAGTTATTAGTTGTTTGATTGGGTTTTAAAAAATTATAATTATTTTCTCTATTTATATCTGTATTAACAAAATTTTCAGTATAGCATCTTAGGGAAAAGATCATAAAAATTGAAGTCTCTCTTCTTATTATACAAAATATTAGTTTTACATATATGCTCGCGCACAAGACTAAAAAAATAAAAAAAAAAAAAAAAAAAAAAAAAAGTGCTGCATTCCAAAAATTTTCTTAAACGGATGATATTATTTTAAAAAATAATTATGTTATCAAACCCTCCAAATAATCTAAGGGCCTCCATGTTTGTATTTCCTTTTTTTTTTGTTCATGAATAGATTTTCTTTTTTTTGTTCCCGGGAACAAAAAAAGAATAGAAACGCATTTGTTTGCGTTTTTGTTCAAAACCTTTTTTTTTTTTTGTTTTGGGAACAAAATTAGAACAGAAATAAGAAACAAAAAAAAGTTATTTTTTTGTTCCATAAACACTTTTGAAGAACATATTTTCTCTCTCATCTCTTTTCTTCTCTTTTTTTCTTCTTTTTTCTTTGGCTGGTCATTGGCCTTGGCCATGGCCGGCGACCTCGCCAGAGGGTCCCCGGCCCTTGGCGAGGCTTGGCCTCGCCTTGGTTGGGTGAGCTCGAGCTTGCTTGAATCTGGCGAGGCCGAGCTCGCCTAGCCCGGCGAGGCTTGGCCTCGCGGATCCGGGCGAGCCCGAGCTCGCCGAGCCTCGCCCGTGGCCGGCCGAGCCTTGCTAGCGCGGGGCGAGGCTCGGCGAGCTCGGGCTTGCCTAGATCCAGCAAGGCCAAGCCTCGCCCAACCACGGCAAGGCTTGGCCTCACCGGGGGCCGGTGAGCCTCGCCGTGGCTGGGTAAGGCCGCCGGCTGAAAGAAGAAAAAAAGAAAAAAGAAAAAAGAAAGAAAAAAGGAAAAATAAAATAAAAATATTAAAAAAATTGAAAGAAATAAAAAAAGAATATAAATTTACCAAACGTGTTTCTATTCATTTTTTATTCCCGGAACAAGTTTATCAAACGCGTCTTTCGGTAAAAAATTGTTCCCAGAACAATTTTTGAATAGAAATATAAACAAACGTGCCCTAACTGTTCCACGCAACAATAAAAGCAAAAGTCAATATCGTCTCGTCTCTTACCAAGTTCGTCAATTGGCAATTTTGGTAGAGTATTCTTTTAAATTAAATATATGTAGTTCTCATTTGACTTGAGCGACTACAAATTGTCCGTGAAATAATGCATGTTTGTCGTTTGATTTCTTCTGAAAATGATAGCTTGCCATTTGTCGAACTTCCCCTTATGCTCACTTTATGCATGTACGTTTTGGCTTCCCATGACCACATCCATAGCATGAACCATCGATGCATAACCATGATTTTACGGATCCCCTTCGAAGTTGGGTCGATCCACATTGTCTTAGCTAGAAGATGGGTGAATTATCCCTAAAAAAGAAAAGAGAAAATGGCACATGGAGTGCTAAAACTTGGCACGAAGGGACACTTAAGTACCAAGATCGAAGCAAAGTGTCAACGACGAGAAAATCAGGCCAAAATGCCGATGTGGTGAATTTTCGGCAAGCCTAATGTAAAAAGATATCGTTTTGCATGTGGATGTAGCTAGACAAGTGCCAAAATGACGATGTTTTGTTGCTGACGTGGTAAATTATTAATATAAAAATTAATTAAATTAAATTTAAAATCAAATTTTTTTTAAAAGGAGAAAGGGAGGAGGAAGATGAATAGTAGGTGACAACTAAGGGCTTAGCCCTCATCGCTGCTGCTGCCCCACCGTCACCAAGAAGGTGGGGGGAGGATCGACTGGGCCAGTGGAAAGGAAAGAGAGAATATGATGATGAAAAGCTATTAAAAAAACTTTTAGCCAAAGATAGGGATTGCTGCTATTGTGGATAATTTGAAAGGAAAGTTGTTTCGTTCTAAGGAACACAAGGAAGTTTATGCCCTAATGTTGAACGGGGTGTAATAAATCACAAAATTGTGGACTTCGAAATTCTGGAAAGCATAAAAATACCACTTAGGGAGAAGTTTGCCAAGTTGCAAATGGAAAATATCTACCGGGAATCTTCTAAAGTATATCCAGAACTAATAGCATGCTTTTACTTGAATCTATCTGTCTTAACCCATTCTCATATTCAGTTTACTATGCATGACAATGTGTTTGATGTGGATGCGAATCTCTTGGCTGATATTTTAATTGTGGAAAGAAGTGAATTCAAGCCAACTTCATGTCTCTACTGAAAAAGTCAGTAAGTTCCTCGTTAAGGATAAAACTTCTAAGGGAAGCTTATCCCACTCAAAGATGTCTACTACCAACATTCGAGTTCACAAAATCGTGATCAATTGCGTTAGACCCAAGGTGGCCTCCAAAATAGACGTCTCAAAGTTTGAAGCAAAGATGATGTGGACAATTAAAAACAGAGTTGCCTTCTCTCTTCCTCACACTATTCTATTGCACATGTGCAGAATAGTGATGAAGGAAAAAGGTCAACTTCCATATTGGGTCTTGGTGACCAAATTTTTCAAGCATTTTCAACTTCAATTACCATCTAGTCTCTGCTATAGAACTCTTCCATCAATGCAAATCGAATTCAAGATGATCTCCAAGATGAGGTTAAAAGACATCTCAGATGTATGAAAAACTTGAAGAAAGGATTAGCTAGTTCTGTCAAAACTAGTGCAATTGTGCAGAAAAAGAGAAAAGGAAAGAATATTGTTTCTCCAACTCCAAAAAGAAAGAAATATGCCCTCTTATTGAGTGATGAAGATGAAGATGAAGGTGAGGAAGACATTCTATTAGACATCATTGCAACTATAGGGAAGACAGATCATGTTACAGGGGTTGTCGATTCTAATAAAGAAGTAGAAGAAAGTGAGAAACATGAAAAAAGCGAAGGAGAAGGAGATGGAAAAGAAGAAGATGACTATTAAGGAAATGGGAAACAAGCAAAAGATGATGGAGAAGTTGACGAAGCAGATGGTGACCAAGGAGAAATAGATGAAGAGAATAATCAAGAGAAAGATATTGGCAATATAGAGAAGGATGACCAACCTATTAATATGGAGGAAGGAGACTCTAACAACCAAAATGAAGGTACAGGTGTAGGGGGAGTCTCTGAGAAAATTCTAACACAGACAAGGGCTCTAGGGCAAATTTGTAGTTAAACTCGAGTTAGTCGATCTCCACCTGAGGCTGAAGATATTTATGCATCTCATTTCCTATAAGATTCGATTGGAGATAAGGAGAATGGTGATGTTTAGGGGGAGCGTCAATCTTCGAAGGTACAATATGAACTTCCTTATGGTTCGGACATCCCTCCTAAACTCGATCCTAACTATCCAAGGATTGTTGAACTACTCATGGAGATAAAGGTGCAGCAATGTGGTATGCAAGTTGAAATTCAGAAGCTGCACTCTTTTCTTGATGATAAGATGCAAACCGTCAATCAACAAGCTGCACAGAACATGGCCAAGATTGAGAATGCTTTTGGCCAATGCATGACCAAGATAGAAGAGACCATGTAGAATCTGGAGAATTTCCACCTTGTTCAATTCCTTGCAATTCCTAATTTTTGAAAAACATCAGTCTTTTATGTTTCTTTTGGAATTGATCTTAAATTTGGGTGTTTTTAATGTTTGGATTGAAGTTTATGTTATGTTATGTAGACTCTTAATACCCTCTTGATCCTGACAAGAAAAGGGGAAGACTTTGCAGATTTTGTTGCAATTTCTTATGTGCTTGTGGAGACTTTTGTGATTTTGATTAGTGACTCTTATGCTTATCTAATTCCATGTCTTTTTACTTGCCTGCTCATAAATTATATATGGTTGTGCTATGCTTAATCGCTATTTTATAGGATAAAATAGGCTTATCGTTTAAATTTGCATGAAAGTTTTATCACCATAAAAAAGGAAGAGATTGTTGAGAAAACTCCATCCAAATTTCAAAGTTGACAAAACTTTCTAATTCTAACGCTTATACTAGAACAGGTTTGGAACAAGTGTATTATTCTGAGCTACTGTTGAGAATCTTTGTCAAAGTCTACTTTATTCCAGAAGCATATACATTTTATCCCACTCTAACAGGTTCAGAATGTGTCAAGGCTAGAAAGAAGAAAAGTTTGGAACGAGACTTATTGAGGAATCAACATGGAAGTAGAATGAGACTGATTTGGAATTTAACTAACAATGTCTAGCAATCTGGCAAAGGATTTGACTTTCCATGTATAATTATATTGATTGAGTCAATCACAAATTGACGAAATCAATCCTAGAGATAAATTCCAAATGAGGAAGCTTTACTTATGCAAACTAAGATTTTGTTTGTATGGGTGATTAGAATTAAGTGGAAATTTTATCATTGTCTTCAATGGTCACAATATCTCTTTGAATCTTTCTGTCCAACGGGTATAGTGGAAGAAAATCCTCCTATGATTGGCTAACGACTAGTGTAGAATGGAGAAATATTTAAGTTGATCAATCGATAGAGAAGAGGAGGACGTGAATAAAAAATTCCAAAGTTTGAAGTTGATCTTAATTACTTGGTCTTTTCTGAGTTTTATAAGTTGTGATCTAGAGAGAGAAAAACACAAAAAGAGTGACTTAATGTGCTAGTATAATCTACTATTGAGTGTTTGCACTCACAGTTGTAATCTCTCTTTGATCTTATAGTGGAATCTAGCCAGTAGATTGTTAGCGTCGAAGAGTGGACGTGAGCTTAATCCAAGCTGAACTACTATAAATTTTATGTGCAATCTTCTTTTCCCTTAACTCATTTTACTTAAGTCTGTCGCACACTTACAGGTTATCTTAGAAGTTGAGTGACTCGCATAACAGACTTTGATTTCTATTTAAACTTCGCTAGCAATTTATTTTATTTCGCAATTACTTGTCAAGATTTTATTTTGATACCTATTTACCCCTCTCTAGGTGTTCCCACTAGTTTTATCACATAAAAGTTCAGGGTATTTAAGAACCTCAAAACTAAAACGTTTCTCCTGAAGATTCTCAATGCCATGAACTTATGCTGCAATAGTACCAAAATGAAAGAGCTTTCAGAAGGTTTTCATTTGATGGCATGCATTAAAAGATCATTAAGAAATAGAAATGCAGAAGGAGCGATATACTCCAGCTCCACTTTAGAATTTAGGTAAATTGGAAATCCTGACTTCCATGAAAAGAAAAGTACATATAACAAGTATGATGAATGTTGAGAAAAGCATCCCAGACATATCAAATTGTCAATTACCCCGCAAAAAACTTCTTTTTGTGGATTACCTATCCAGTATTAACTGAATAATGATAAAGAAAAAACAAGATCAAATAAGTACTTAATCAAAAATTGCAAAAGGTCTCGATCTCTTCAAAACATGTTCAGAATCTGCTGTTTGGTAGACCATGGCTGAGTTGTTAGTAAGAGGAGTTGGGGGACGCTTGAAGATAGCTGTATCGCAAGGCAAAAAGTAAATAAACTACCAAACTAATAGCTTAAACTTGTGGAAACTATAAGATCAAATTTCACTAGTCTGCATATAATAAAGCCTCACACTACCCTAAATAATATTTTACATGTTCCGACAAAATACTATCCATATTGCAACTTCTCATAAACCTAGATACGTGGCCATGGTAGCCATGAACTTGAAATTGACATTGTAGAGCTACCGATGATGGATTTGCCGTCCATCCAGCAAGAGATGTTGGAAAAGCGGCTGGAGGAGGCTGGAAGTGCTGTAATAAAGGATGTGGAAGGCACAAAAAATAATAATAATAAATAAACACTAACGTAAGTTGTCAACATCTAAATGGAAAAACTACCGAGGAAACAGACTAACTATTCTGCTCCAGACTTGCAGCATGAGCAGTCAACGGCGGGAAGGCCCCTGGTTTGGGGACGGCACCCATTGAAGGATTAGTAACAGGGGATGGCGCACGAGCACCATTTGATTGTCCACAAGTGTGGTCTACAAATAGAGTCTTTATGTCAGGGTTAGGCCCGGAATTCTTGCATAGTTGATGTTGCCAATTCAAAGTGCCAGAAGCCGTGAAACAGTCAGTATGACGATACTTTAGTCAAGAAAATACATAAATATGACAGCAAAGACCTTTGATTTACTAACGTGCGTAATCTTGAGTTCTTCAATGTGGGAAACCGAAGCTTATGACGAAACAGGGGGCTAGCCTCTATCAACTTTTTCAGTTCAGTCAACATTATACTCCGACCTGACTTGGTATCACCATACTTTGATAGTTGCTTGTTCTCTCTGCAAGCAGAATGTACGTTTAATGCCAATGTGATGACAGCAAAAGACGAGAGGTCAACTAGAGAAAAACTGTCAGTTACAAATTAAAAGATTCTCCAACGCAAGACCTCGTACCTAGAGTTTTCCAGCGTCAGTTGCATAATTTCCTTGAATAAATCCTCGTTGAATGCAGCAAATACTTTCAAGTCCTTAACTAAAATTTCTGCAACTTTAGCATGATCCCTCCTACAATCATCAATAATGCAAGACTAACAACCAAGAAAATCAAAATGCTTGTTGCCCAATAAGCTAACAGGCACTCAAGTGTCACGGCCCGAAAGAAAGTCAATCCAAGAAGTTCCCATGGGCAGCCGTGACACGCTTATGGACCCAACAACCCTCGGCTTGTATCCTCACCACTTAGGGTTTTCTTGAGTCTTCTAGAATACTCCTAGGGGCGGGCGATACGGTAATTGTATTCGTATGTAATAAATGTGGATATTTGGTAGTTGGGGAGATGTAATCTCCACCATTAGATTGAGGAGAGATCTACGAATACGGTGTGCCTTGTATTTGTATTAATAGGGATCTCCTCCCCCTCATCTGTATGATCTCATTTTCACAAGTGAATATAATCTAGAGCTTCTCTCTCTAGAGTGTCTCTCTCTACGATCGTTGTGAGTGAGTGTGAGAAAGGCCGACTTGGGAGAAAATCCTAAGGCCGCAAGGGCTAGGGAACGCTAGATCGATTAGCCCAAGATAAGTGGTATCAGAGCAAAAGTTTGTTCCAAGTGCAAACACAATGACTGATCTACGATTTGATGAGGCACTTGCCATGGGTGGTGACTGCGCTGATCGTGGGCGGAACGCCGAGAAGGGTGCTGCCAAGGGGAAGAAGAGTTGTGGTGTTTCGGGTTCAAGGGACCCAATGGGGATCTTGCCCATCACATGACGAAACTGGAGTTGTTCGTCACCAATGTCCAAGGATCGGTCGATGACTTGACCCAGACCGTGGACGGAGTAGACGCCGGAAGGGAGGAGCTTGTTGCGGAAGTGCAAGAGCTCAAGACCGGCATGGGAGAGCTCCGACACGAATTGTTGGGGACCTTATGGGAAGAACTCGCACAACGGTACGAACCCTTTGAGGCCACGATGGCGGCCATGTGTGCGGAGATAGCAGAGCTCAAGAGTAAGCTCATTGAATCAGAAACTGCACGCATGAATGGGGTGATCACCGTGCAAGGTCCATGAGTGGACACGTCGAAGCCAAAGGAGTTCCGGGGCTCGCGAGTGGCCAAGGACGTGGACAATTTCCTGTGGTACATGGAGCGGTATTTCCAGGCCATGGGGATCAACGTCGACCAAACACGGGTAAACACTGCATCGATGTATTTAGCTGATAGTGCATTATTGTGGTCGCGTCATTGGTTAGATGATAGGTGTGGGAACCTTATCACGACTTGGGGTTGATTCGTCAAGGAATTCCAATGGAACTACTTTCTCGTTTATGCGGAGGAGGAAGCTTGTGACGAGCTAAAGTGTCTCCAGCAAAAGGGTGGTGTGCGCGACTACATCAAGCGGTTTTCGGAGTTGCTATTCCAAATTCCCTCGATAAACGAGACTAAAGCGTTTCACCAATTCATGAGCGGTCTCAAGCCATGGACAAAACAGGAATTGAAGCGGTACAATGTGGGAGATCTCACTACGGCCATGACCGTAGCCGAGTTACTCATGGAGTAAAGGGTGCCTTCCACATCCCAATCGAACTCACGTCCAAGGGATAAAAACACTGGTGGGGGAGATCAGGGGAGATACAACTGCCCGACCGGAGGTAGACCACCGGCTAACCCTCACAATGCTCATGCAGAGTCAAGCGGAGGAGGGCAAATGAAGGTACGCTCATACAAATGCTTTTTCTGTGATGGTCCGCACATGGTGCGAGATTGCTCGAACAAGGCCAAGCTGCCTGCCCTGTGTAAAGAAGATGAGCCTAAGGAGGAATCGCGGTTGGTTTCGCTATGACTCCTTAGCACCATCAAGTCCAAGAAGGCGAAGGAGTTTAAGGGCTTGATGTTCGCGGACTTGAAGATCGGAGAGTCCACAATGAGTGCGCTCGTGGACACGAGAGCCTCCGACCTCTTCATATCGGAGCAAGCCGCAAAGAGACTCAACCTACGGGTTGAGAAGGGAGCTGGGTGGCTCAAAATGGTAAACTCCAAGGAAGTCCCTGCAATTGGTGTCGCGAGGGACGTGGAGCTACAACTCGGGCCATGGAAGAGCAAGGAGAGTCTAGAGGTAATTCCCCTTGACGACTAAGACTTTGTCATTGTGATAAAATTCCTAGATAAAATCCATGCTGTTGTATTACCATTCGCCAAGTGTATATGCGTATTGGACAAGCATTGTCAATGCATGATCCCGGTCCATTGTGAATCGGACCGTGATCGAAAGATGATCTCGGCCATGCAACTCACCAAGGGAGCAAGGAAAGGTGAGGTGACAATCCTTACAGCCTTGAAGGTAGAGGATAAGAAGGGTGAAGGGAGCGAACCTCTGACGGAAGTGACCCACGTCCTCAACATGTTCAAGGAGGTGATGCCCTCAGAGTTGCGAAAGAAGCTGTCACCTAAGAGAGAGGTGGATCATCAGATCAAGCTAGTGCCTGACACTCGACCACCTACCATGGCACCCCTAAATTGGAAGAGTTGAGGAGGCAACTCAAGGAGCTGCTCGATGTGGGGATATATTTGGCCGTCTAAGGCTTTGTTCGGTGCGTCGATCTTATTTCAAAAGAAGCACGATGGGTCATTCCGGATGTGCATCGACTACTGGGTGCTGAACAAGTTGATTGTGAAGAACAAGTACCCAATCCCGCTTATCACGGATCTCTTCGATCAACTCGGTGGAGCTTGATGGTTCACCAAGTTGGATCTCCAATCAGGCTACTATCAAGTTTGGGTTGCTGAAGGGGACGAGCCAAAGACCGCATGTGTGACGCGGTATGGATCCTATGAGTTCCTCATGATGCCGTTCGGCTTGACCAACGCTCCAGCTACTTTCTACACGATGATGAACAAGGTACTCCACTCTTTCCTAAATAGGTTTGTAGTGGTTTACCTAAGGCAAGTCTTCAAAGTCTTGTGCGAGAACGAGCTATATGCTAAGCCCGAGAAGTGTGCATTTGCCCAAGAGGAAGTTCCATTCCTGGGGCACATCGTCAGGGGTGGATGTGTGCGAATGGACAAGGCGAAGATCCAGTTGATTGTTGAATAGGAGCAGCCAACGAAGGTGACAGAGTTGAGGTCGTTCCTCAGCCTTACCAACTACTACCGGTGGTTCATTTGGAGCTACTCGAGCATCATCGTGCCGCTCACAGACCTCTTGAAGAAGGAGAAGCCGTGGGAGTGGACGGATCGTTGCTAAAGAGCGTTCAATCGATTGAAGAGGGCCATGATAGAGGAGTCGATGTTGGTATTGCCTGACCACACCAAGCCCTATGAGGTAGAGACTGTCACATCGGATTATGCTATCGGTGGTGTGCTTATGCAAGATGGCCATCCGGTGGTGTACGAGTCTCGAAAGTTGAACGATACCGAGCGTTGGTATACCGTTCAAGAAAAGGAGATGACCGCGGTGGTCCACTGCCTTCAGATGTGGAGGCATTATCACTTAGGATCGAAGTTCGTCGTGAGGACAGACAATGTGGCCATGAGCTACTTTCAGACGCAAAAGAAGCTAAGTCTGAAGCAAGCTCGATGGTAGGACTTTCTTGCAGAATTTGACTATGTGCTGGAGTACAAGCCGGGGAAGGCCAACTTCGTGGCGGATACACTGAGTCAGAAAATGGAGCTGATGAGCAGCACGGTGAGTTAACCGAGCTGTCCTTGGGTTGACCGCATAAGGGAGGCGCTGAAGTATGATTTAAGAGCCCAAGGCCTCATTGGGTATGCCAAGGAGGGCAAGACCCGACAATTTTGGTGTGAGGATGAGCTCCTCTACACCAAGGGAAGGCAATTGTACATGCCTTTCTATGGGAAGCTAAGGAAGTAGATCTTGTGTGAGTGTCATGATTCGAAATTGGTGGGTCATCCAGGGATCCACTGCACGCTAGCCCTCGTCAAAGATCGATACTACTGGCCTCAAATGCGGGACGACGTTGAAGCATATGTGAAGACTTGCTTGGTGTGCCAACAAGACAAGTTGGAGCAACGTTCGTCGCCGGACCTATTGGAACCGCTTCCCGTTCCAACTCGTCCATGGGAGAGTGTCTCCATGGACTTTATCGTCAACCTGCCAAAGTTTGAAGGGTGTCGGACTCTCATGGTCATGGTGGATAGGTTTTCCAAGTATGCGACCTTTGTGCTTGCAACGAAGGATTGTCCGACCGAGGAGGCGGCCAAGCTGTTTATGAAGCACGTGGTCAAGTACTGGGGTGTGCCACAAACGATCGTGAGCGATCATGATCCTCGCTTCACAAGGTTTTTTTGGTCCGAGTTGTTCAAGCTGCTGGGGTCTGAGCTAAATATGTCGTCAAGTTTGCATCCCCAAATCGACAGTCAGATGGAGCGGGTCAATGCACTCTTGGAGATCTACCTTCGGCATTACGTGAGCACAACGCAAGTGAATTGGGTAAAGTTGATTGACGTAGCCCAGTTCTCCTACAATCTACAGTGGAGAGAGTCAACCGGCCAGAGCCTGTTCGAGATCGCGATCGGGTAGCAACCAAATACCTTGAGTGCGATCGCCTTGGGTTATCAGGGGAGTAGTCCGCTCACTTACAAGTTCGCCAAGGATTGGCAAGAGCAGGCCGACTTGGCGAAGGCATGTCTACACAAGGCCTCCAAGCACATGAAGAAATGGGCTGACAAAAAGCGACGGCACGTGGAGTTCCAAGTTGGAGACCAAGTGTTAGCCAAGCTACACATGGTGCTTCGATACAAGGACGTGCACAAGGGATTGATCCATCGCTACGAGGGGCCATTTTGTGTGCTACAATGGGTCGGGAAGGTTGCATACAAGCTAGTGTTACCACCAAAGCTAAAGGTACATCGGTTTTCCATGTGAGCATGCTTAAACCTTTCTAGGTTGATGAGAAAGATCCGGATCGAGGGAAGTCTCAACGGGCGTCACTCGGGGCAAAAACCTTGTATGATCGAGAGGTCGAGAGCATCTTGGTGGATCGAGTCATACGAAAGCGGTATTACGTGCCTAAGCGAGAGTATTTGATCTGATGGAAGGGTCTTCTGGAGAGCAAAGCAAGTTGGGAGCTTGTGGAGAGTCTTTAGCAATTCAAGAAGGAGATTGATACTTTCCATGCTGAAGACACGATGAGGGCGTCGCCTGATTAGGTGGGGGAGAATGTCATGGCTCGAAAGAAAGCCAATCCAAGAGGTTCCCGTGGGCCGACCGTGACACCTTATGGACCCAACGACCCTCGGCTTGTATCCCTGCCACTTAGGGTTTTCTCGAGTCTTCTAGAATACTACTAGGGGTGTCACGCCCTGATCCTCAGGCACGCACACATCCGTCTCACTTGGTCGATTTTATAATGCGATATCCCGGACAATGTATCGCCGACCCTTTCATTTTTAAGCACATGCGGAAGCAGTTAAAATCCCGGACAATAAAACGATGTGATAGAAAAGCGGGGCCATATTTTTCATATTGAAATTTATAACCAAACTTTTGTACATGACATCAACTAGAGAACTTCATAACTATTCACATCAATTGGAGTTCACAAAAGAAGATGGAATCTCAATCCCTTCAGGTCATACTCAAAATCTCTCTCGGTATTATCTTCTTCTTCCAAAAATCCTTCTACTCAGGTTTCACCTCCGAGTTCTCCTTCTCAGATTTCTCCTCAGCTCCTCAACGGGGTCCTGAAATGTTTTTCCCCAAACTGGGATGAGACTACGTCTCAGCGAGTTCTACCCCACTAAGCCCAATTAGTAAACCATTATACTATAGGCTGCCTATACACACACAGGGCAGAAGACGTACATTGGCATCAGATCCCACCTGCAAGTCAGTACAATTTATAATAGGCACCCAAGCAATCATATCACTAATCGAAGCATCGATCAAATCGACCTAGTCGATTACAAGCCAACAAGATCACTCACGGTCATTCCCATCAGTCAATTAATTCACAACATCAAATCAAAACAATGATCAATCGACCTCGTCGATTACATGACAGCCTGACCATTTCCTGGTCATTCAAGCTATTGCCATTCAGAGTCCTACTCGACAACATTCAATATTTAATGGCTTTACGGTCCCACTCGACCACTTTCGATATTCAATGGCTTTACGGTCCCACTCGACCACTTTCGATATTCAATGGCTTTACGGTCCCACTCGACCACTTTCAAAATTCAATGGCTTTACGGTCCCACTCGACCACATGCTCTTTAAAAAAGTCATTTTGAATTAGCGAGCCCACGTGCTTTCTCCGAGGCGATGCATCAAGTCACCGAGCCCACGTGTCTCTTCAAGATGCCAAATGTACTCATTGGGACCACGTGCATTCTCCAAGGTAATGCATCAAATTACCGAGCCCACGTGTCCTTTTAGATGCCAAATGTAATCATTGGGACCACGTGCATTCTCCGAGGTAATGCATCAAATTACCGAGCCCACGTGTTCTTTTAGATGCCACATTTAATCACCGAGCCACATGCATTCTCCAAGGCGACATACTTCGTCACCGAGCCATGTGCATTCTCCGAGGTGATATATATAATCATCAAGCCTCGTGCCTTTCATGATGATTCATCCCATTTGTAAAGTAATTATCCACAACCTTAATTCGTACTCAATTTAAGAACATATCCTGAATATCCACAATTAAATCAATTTGGCACAATCCAAAGCTCAAATAAATAAACGGACTGCGCCACGACAATCAACACGAGATTTCGGTCGTCGGCCAACTCAATCTTAATTTCTGAAAATTAATTAATTAATTAATTAATTTCGAAAATTAATTATTAAATATTAAAAATTCCGTTTAGCTCAAAATAAGGCCCAATTGAATAAACGAACTTCACCACGGTCATCAGCATAAATTTCCGGTCATGGACCATCCCAGTTGAATTTTCGGAAAATAAATAATTATTTAATTAATTTCGAAAATTAATTAATATTAAAAATTCGATTTAGCTCAATTTAAAGCCCAATTAAATAAACGGACTTCACCACGGTCATCAGCATAATTTTCCCGTTCCGGACCATCTCCCTTGAATTTTCGGAAAATAAATAATTATTTAATTTAATTCCGAAAATTAATATTTAAATGCCCAAAAATCTCACTTAGGCCCGAATCGCCAAATTGAAGCCCAATTAGGGGTCAGAAAATTCCCGAGACGCTTCCAATAAATAGTAGACCATGTCTACTTGCTAATTGCGCAATCAATTTATTTAAATCACATCACAATTGACTAATAATTGCTAATTTATTCTAATCTAACAACCTAAACATAATTAATTAAAACTAAACCAACCTTAAAGCATAATTAGTCAACTAATCCGAGATTAGTGAGATTACTCACCAAATCGCGCGCAAATCGGATCAATCCGACGGTGGCGATGCGAGGAACGATTGTTCCCAAAGCGACTCACGGATCCGAGGCCCGGAAACCGCCCAAAATGAGCTCGAACCAGCTGGATACCCACTCGGCAGGGTGGCTGGAATGGCTGGAAAAACACACAAAACAGCAACCTACAACCACAGCAAGGGCGGCAAGGCGCAGGGGAAGGCCGGTGGAGGTCCGGCGAGCTCAAACGGTGGCCGGAGGTGGCCGAATGGGGGCTGAACAGAGGCCGAATAGATGCTGGATCGCGCGGGGGAAGGGAGGCAGCGAGCGACGGACGAGCGGGGCAGAGCGCGGGCGGCGAGATGACGGCCTGGCGGCGAGCTGTGGCGGTGCATGGGCGGCGACGGCAGCAGCTGGCTGCTATCTCGGCTTCTCCCGTTTCTGGTTCGCTGGTTCGCACGAAGGAGAAGAAGAAAATAGAGAGAAGGAGTCGGTCACGTGGGGTTGGGGGGAGAAGAAAGAGGAGAGAGAAGAAGAGATAAGTGAGAAAGAAAAGGTTTGAAAAGTCAAAGTGAAAAAGAAAGAGAGAGAAGCCAAATTGAATTTGGCAAGGGGCATTGGCGGTGGGGAGGGGATTCGCACGAGAGAAAAGAGGGAAAGAGAGAGAGATAGAAAAGAAAGAGAGAGGGAGAGAAAAGAAATAAAATAATATAACCACAAGGTCTTATTCTTTTCTTTTCTTTTCTCTTTCACTTTCTAATTTCTTTTGGTCTTCAATTTTTCCTCCGATAATTTCTTTCTTGAAATTTCGGACTCGTCAATAAATTGACGAGCGATGAGACAGGATCCCAAAGATGAATTGTGACACGCTCAAATATTCGATTCCCAAAACCAAATTAAATTTGATGGTTAGAATCAATCAAACGTGATTTTAGTCCAATCCAACAAATTGAGTAGCTTTTAGGGATTTTACTGCAGATACATCCCTTAACGGCTTCACCCAATAGGTTAGTTAACTCGTGAGTGATCAGCTCAGAGAAAAAGGACCGTAAACACGTCGACGAAATGCTCATTTCACTTTATCGAAACGGAATCGAATTTCAGGATGTCACAAGGGGCGGGCAATACAGTAATTGTATTCGTATGTAATAAATGTGGGTAGTTGGTTGGGGAGATGTAATCTCCACCGTTAGATCAATGAGAGATCTACGGATATGGTATGCCTTGTATTTGTATAAATAGGGGTCTCCTCCTCATCTGTATGATCTCATTTTCACAAGTGAATATAATCTAGAGTTTCTCTCTCTAGAGTCTCTCTCTACGATCTTTGTGAGTGAGTGTGAGAAAGGTTGACTTGGGAGAAATTCCTAAGGCCGCATGGGCTAGGGAATGCTAGATCAATCGGCCCGTGACACAAGGCTCAAGTAGCAAGAGCAAAAGAGTCCTAAACAATCGAACACATCAACTGTCTGAAAACTTTTGACCTACTTGTCCAGAGCTTCGAGATACTTCTGCTTCGATTCTCGAAAAAAATCTTCGTGGAGTACCTGTTATTGTCTACTTTTGTGAACCCAGATAGATACTTTTCCACGTCATCCCTTTCTCCGTTGTGACCAAATCCTCGAAGTACCTCATACCTCATGTTTGTCAGAAATTAAACCAAATTCATCGTATCAATATCGGTACTCGCATTGAAGAAGAGTCATAATTGCCGTGTTATCTTTAATGAGCATAGATCTTATATTCAATGAGTTTGTTTGTCATTATCTTTAATGAGTCTGTTTGTATTTCTAGGTATGGTGATTGGTTTTAGAGATAATGGTTGTTTTTTAAGATAATGTGTGATCTGATGATTGTTTTGTTAGTTTCTAGATCTTATCTAGAATGCTAGGTTTATCGATTGGGAAGAGTAAAGGTCACGTAACAAGTCTATAAATAGGGGAGTCTTGTAATTATTTTTTGTTAAGGTGAAATAGATCTACAAGCCTATCTATCTTTTTCTCTTCCTTATATGAGTTGGCAGCATTTCACCTTTAAATTACTTCCATCAAAGTGGTATAAGAGTTTACGGTTTGTGATCATGACTTCAACAACAGTTAGCTTCCTCTTCAATACCCACGTCTTACTGAAGAAAATTATGATAATTGGGCCATTAAAATGAAAGCTCTACTTGACGCCTACTATGTGTGGGAACTCGTCAACACTGGCTATGATGAGCTGGAGGATGACGCTACCTTGAACCAGAACCAAAAAAATGCATTGGAAAAGGTTCGTTCGAAAGATCAATATACCCTGTCAATCATCAATCAAGCTTTAGATGATTTCATGTTTAAAAAGGTTCGGATGTTGCTACTACTAAGGAGGCATGGGAGATTCTCGACAACACACATCAAGGAGTATAGAAAGTTCAGAAGATTCGCCTTCAAACTTTGAGAGGCGAATTCGAGGTAATTCATATGAAAAAATATGAATCGATTGCTGATTATTTCTAAAGAGTTTTGGTGATTATCAATCGGATGAAAAGAGACGAAGAAGACTTTTCAGATGTTCGTTTTGTTGAGAAAATACTTCGGTCCTTAGACAAGAAGTATGACCACATTGCTATTGTAATTGAAGAATCCAAAGTGTTGGAGAAAACTTCCCTATTTGTTTTGAAGTTGACAAAACGTTTCCATCAATCTAGTCTGAGACTTGTTGACTCTATCATCAAAGTCTGAAGAACTCCAGACTCAAGATTTAAAGTCTGCCTTCATTGACAGTTTCCAGACCGACGAAGAAAAGTATTATCCGTTGAAGAAGACTTATCTAGATGCGAGTATATCTTTAAGGATTTGATTCGTATGATTGAAGAAGATCTCACAGCTAGAGATGGCATCTCGAGATCAATTATTCATATTGAAATTAATTCGAATAATTAGATTTATTGATTGGCGAAGTATACTTGGAAGGTTCTACTTATAGAAACCTAGATCCTGATTGTATGGGTGAGCAAGATTGGTGGGCTATCATTACATTCCTTAAATAATCCGAGATCTCCCTAATTGATTCTATCCAACGGGTTGATTGGAAGGTGCCAACGGTTATGAAGGCATGAAGGAGTATATAAGGAAGACGCTCATGTTATGTGAGAGTGTGTGTGAAAGAAAAATTCCAAAGTCTAAAACTCCTAGTTCTTCGTTATTTCAATTGTTGAGCTTAAATTGTACTCAAAAGAGATATTAGATACTTGTGAAAGCTTGAAGAAGTGTAGTAGAGTTTCTACACTGTGGAATCAAGGACGTGAGACTGCAACATCTCTTTTGGTTCATAGTGAAATCCAACCGATGGGTTGTCAGTGCAGGAGAATGGACGTAGGCTTAATCTAAGCCGAACCATTATAAACCTTGTGTTTTGATTCTTTATCCCTAATCTCTTTACTTTAAATTGCAGCTCCATACTTGTTTATAGTCTTTTACATTTTCAGTCTATCATTCTTAAATGACGAATTAATTTGTTAAGTTTTGCAAAAACGTCTTTGATCACCTATTCACCCCCTCTAGGTACTCTTACTAGCCCTATCAATTGGTATCAGAGCCTATGTGCTCATTTAATTGAAGTGCTTTTACTTCTGAGTTAAAGATCCATGGCTAGTATGTTGGCTCCAGGTTTGGTTGAAGGCTAAAGCAACACCAGGCCACCTTATTTTGATGGAAAGGAATACAGTATATGGAAAAACAATATGAAGGCATTCCTAAGATTGAAATATCCTCTTTAAAGGGATCTGGTAGAAAAATGAATCATTCTTAAAGCTACATCAGTCTCAGAAAAGGGGAAAAGAAGCTGTAGATGCTAGCGAGATAACTCAAGAAGAGATAACCAAGAGACAAGCTCTTGATGCAAAAGCAATTTACTCATTATATTGTGCTTTATCTCTTACTGAGTATAACAGAATATCTTCTTGTGAAATAGCTAAAGAAGTTTGGGATAGGCTACACATTACCTATGAAGGAACTGATCGAGTGAAAGAAACCAAGATTAATATTCTTCTCGGACAGTATTAAGCCTTCAAGATGAAGTCGAGAGAATTTATCACTGACATGTTTAGTCATTTTACAGAAATCGTAAATGGTCTAGAGTATCAGGGTCAACCAATATCTAGACCCATGAATGTTAACAAATTGCTGCGTGGACTTTCCAAAGATTGGAATCACATAAAGACTTCAATAAGAGAAACACAAAGGATCATGCCACTCTTTGTAGATGAATTGGTTGGCACACTTCAGTCCTATGAAGTGGAGCAAATCAATGAAGATAAAGATCCTAAAGGTAAGAAGTCTATTTCCTTAAAATCTAACGATGACTCTGGTGTTACAGACTCTAAAGAAGATATGGACGATGAAGAGCTAGCACTTATGATAAGAAGGTTCAGGAAACTGAACAAAAAGGGAAGAATATTTAATTAGAAGAAACAAAGTACTCAAAAGTTTCAAAACAAATCAACTAAAGATGATGAATCCAATAAAGATGTGGTTTGCTTTGAATGTAAGAAAAATGGACACAGTAGACCCAACTGTCCTTTTTTGAAGAAAAAAAAAAGGAAAAGCTGAGAAATACAGAAAGGCTCTTAAAGCATAAACTTGGATTGACACTGAATATGAAGAAAGTGATGATGATTATGCTAATATTTGTTTAATGGTAAAATCAGAATTAGACTCAGACTCTGAGACAGATACATACTTAGACTTAGACAGTGAAATTGAGGTAAGCAATTTAAAAATTCCTACTAAAGTCTCGAAATATATTGAAGAACTTTGTTTTAGCCTCAAAACTTCTCTTAAAAGGATTTCCAAGTTAAAAAGAGAGAATTCTACATTGAAGCAACATGAAAACTCTTCGAAAGAAAAGTTTGAAAATTTAGATAAAAGTTTTGCTGTTTTAAAAGAAAATGTAGACTCTCTTTCAAAAGAAAATATATGTTTGAAAAATGACATTTCAAATATTTCAAAAAGGTTTTCATTAGGATCTAAGAAGTTGGAAAAGATTCTTTCAGTATAAAGACCTTATTTTAACAAATCAAGCTTGGGAATGACTTCTGAAATCATTCCTTTAATTGATTTTCCAAAAGTAAAGGAAATAATCAAACAAAGACCTACAAAAGCCTTTTATAGAAATCATTTTCAAAAAGTCTTTGTAAAACCTATTGGCCAAAGTGCTCTCAAATATTCTAAGTATAACATCTCAGAACACTTTGAGAAAGAATGTCCTATGGTTTGGAAACCTATTAAGAAAGATTGGACAAAGATTGTATATTGCACTAACTCCACTAGACCCAATAAAATGTGGGTACCAAAGAAAGCTTGAGTTTCCTTTTTAATTGCAGGTCACTATAAAAAAAAAATGGTACTTGGACAGTGGCTGTTCAAGACATATGACAGGAGATTTAAGTTGTTTTATAAAGCTTGTTCAAACAATTGGAGGAAAAGTCTCTTTTGGTGGAAATAGAAAATGAAGAATTGTTGGATGCGGAACAGTAAAGATTGGAAGTCTCACAATCAACAATGTCTCATTGGTGGAAGAACTAAATTATAATCTACTTAGCATAAGCCAACTATGAAACACTAGATACAAAATCAATTTTCAGGTATGAAACACTAGATACAAAATCAATTTTCAGGAAGGAATATGTTCGGGAACTAGTAAAGATTTCTCTCAATCTTTTACTGGGCGAAGACATGGGAATATTGATCTTTTGGATATAAAACCAAAGAAAATCTCAATGCCTAATATCAATACAAGATGAAGTAAGTCTCTGGCATCGAAAACTTGGCCATATCAACATGAAGCAAATTGCCAAATTCTCTTCTAAGAAGCTTGTTCGTGGACTACCCAACCTAAAATATCAAAAATCTGACTTATGCACACCATGTGTGTTGGGAAAACAGGTTATAAGTTCTTTTAAACCAATAAATCAAGTTTCCACTAATCGTGTGCTGTAGCTTCTGCATATGGATCTCTTTGGACCAACCAGAACTCAAATCATTGGTGGAAAGAGATATTGCCTAGTAATAGTGGATGATTATTCACGATTTACTTGGGTTTACTTTCTGGCAAGTAAGTCTGAAACCTTCTCTCACTTTTCAAAGTTTGCCAAGAAAGTATAGAATGAGAAAGGGTATGCTATTTCAAGCATAAGGATAGACCATGGAGATGAGTTTAAAAATCAAGACTTTGCCAAATTCTGTGATGAATCTGGCTTTCAGCATGTGTTCTCCTCTCCATACACTCCTAAATAGAATGGAGTTATGGTAAGGAAGAATAGATCTTTACAAGAAATGGCAAGAACTCGCTAAATATAAAGTAGTATTTATTCTCGTTTTTGGGCTGAAGCAATTTCTACAGCATGTTATATAATTAACAGAGTATTCTTAAGGCATATTCTGGAGAAAACTCCCTATGAGTTATTCAAAGGAAAGAAGCCAATTATTTCTTATTTTCATGTGTTTGGTTGCAAATGTTTTGTTTTGAAAAATGCAAATAATCGAATTGGTAAGTTTGAAGAAAAATCAGACGAAGGAATCTTCCTTTTATATTCAACCTCCAACAAAGCCTACAAAGTATTCAACAAGAAGACTCAGTCTATGGAAGAGTCGATAAATATCAAATTTCAAGATTCTTTGCAAAATCAATCGATTCAGACTCAACCTGAAGAATCTGAACTTGCTCCAAGACTTTACAAAGTCTGCCTCCCCTGAAGCAGCTTAGACTTCATAAGGACAACAACGAATGGATGTTGAAGAATCAACTGAAGTAGAAGATCAGCAATTTGTCAGGCCAACCAGCAACTGGAAGCACAAGTCTAGTCATCCCAAAGAACTCATCATTGGTGACATTGATGAAAGGATACATACCAGATCCAAAAGGCATGAAGAGTCTAGCGTCGTGGCTCTTAGTTTTGAAATAGAACCCAAAAGTATAGAAGCGGTTTTAACTGATGAAAGCTGGATTGAAACTATGCAAGAAGAGCTCAGGCAGTTCAGTGTTAACGATGTTTGGGAATTAACTTCTAAACCAAAAGGTAAATCTATTATTGGAGCTAAATGGGTTTTTAGGAACAAGATGGACGAAAAAGGAAAAGTGGTAAGGAACAAAGCAAGACTCGTGGCCAAAGGATATACGCAAGAAGAAGGGATAGACTATGATGAGACCTACGCCCCAGTAGTAAGGTTAGAAGCAATTAGATTATTACTTGCTTTTGATTGTTATAAGAATTTAAGGTTATTCCAAATGGATGTCAAAAGTGCATTCCTGAATGGATTTATCCAAGAAGAAGTCTATGTGGAACAACCTCCCGGTTTTGAAGATCCAAGAAAACCAGATTTAGTATTCGACTGAAAAAGGCTCTATATGGATTAAAGCAATCACCTCGAGGTTGATACAACAAGTTAAGTAAGTTTTTAATTCAAAGTGGTTTTGTCAAAGGAAAGGTGGACACTACTTTGTTTATTAAAAGAGAAGGTAAAAACTTTCTACTTGTTCAAATCTATGTTGATGATATTATATTTGGATCACCTAATGAAAACCTATGCAAGAAGTTTTCTAAGTTTATGCATGATGAATTTGAAATGAGTATGATGGGTGAACTATCCTTCTTTCTCGGACTACAAGTGAAACAATTGAAGGAAAGAATTTTCATTCACCAAGAAAAATATGCAAAAGAACTTGTTAAAAAGTTCGGATTGGAGAATTGCAAAAAGACTGAGATACCAATGTCAAGTTCTTCGAAGCTGGACAAAGATGAAGAAGGAAAGAAAGTTGACCAGAAGTTCTATATGAGTATCATTGGTTCACTTCTTTATCTTACTGCTTCTAGACCTGGCATTTTGTTTAGTGTTTGCATTTGTGCCAGATTTCAATCAGATCCCAAAGAATCTCATCTAAGTGCTGCAAAACGCATCATCAAATATGTTGCAACAACCTCAAAGTTAGGTTTGTGATATCCCAAAGAAGGAGACTTTACTCTCCTTGGATATTCAGATGCAGATCTAGTAGGTTGCAAAGTTGATAGAAAGAGTACTTCCGGCACTTGTCAATTGCTTGGTAACAGGACAATATCATGGTTTTCAAGGAAGCAAAGTACCGTGGCTCTTTCAACAGCAAAAGTGGAGTATGTGGCCCTTGGAAGTTGTTCTCAAATCTTATGGATAAAACAACAACTAAGAGACTTTGGAATCGAAGACTCATGCACCGAGATCAAATGTGACAACACTAGCGCAATTAATCTCACAAAGAATCCAATTCTTTATTCAAGAGCAAAGCACATAGAAATTTGACACTACTTTATTAGAGATCATGTTCAAAATGAGAAGTTATGATCCAATTCATTGACTCAAAGAATCAACTAGCGGACATTTTTACAAAACCACTGGAGAAAAGCCTATTTGAGGCTATTCGGACCAGACTTAACATATTATCTCTTAAAGTCTAAAGAAGCTCAGACTCAGGGATAAAGTTTGAAGATGTTCAGACTCAGAAGAGCAAGAGTTACGACCATAAGTTATTTCGGTATTGGTGAATTTAATTTTGGTTAAAAATTTGGAAAGGTACGGTTGCTTATTAATCTCTGATTGATTGAAATTATTTTTCCAAGTTTCCTTTATGACATTTATTCATTTTCGAAAATGCAGTTATCTATTTTCAAAAAGGCAGTTATTCATTTTCGAAAATGTATTTTTACTTTTTCCTTTTATGTCGCTTCGTTTACCTTGCTTCACTTGCTTTATATACTGTTGAAATCGTCTTCTTCGTTTTCACTCTCAAACCCTAAAAGCTCTAAACTCCCACTTGCTCTCACTTTCTCTATTGTTTAATCCAAAAAGTTTTCACCTTTTCGAGCAAGACTGTGAATTTCTCCCTTGAAAGAGACAATGTCTTCGAGAAAGTCATCAAGAATTGCAAGCAGGGGACCATGGCACATGCCAGAGGGTCCTACGCACTTTGACTTGACTGAAGAAGAAGATTCTACTCCTCCACAGTGACCAAGACAACAACAACATTCTTAGCAGCATCAATCTACTCCATAAAATCTTCCAGAAGAAGAAGTTTTGGAAGGAGCGGAACCTGTAAGAACATTAACTCCTCAAGTTGCTTTCAAGCTTTACTCTAATTTGAAAAGAGGGGGAACTCCTATGTCCTTGATTGATGAATATTTGCGAGAGAGAGGCTATAGGAATAAGACTCTATTTTTGCGAGATATGGAGAGAATGGGTATTGCTGCTCTAACTTTCCTAGTGACCCTCGCTTTGGGACTGCTAATCAACCACAAGGACAGGACGACGATGAACGGATGTTTACCCATTTTCAGCCTAGATCGGGAGTGGCTGTAAATGTTGATTGTGATGGTTCAAGTCTTTTCAGATCGAAGAACCACAAGAGGGTTTACTTGAGTCTAATGAAGAGAGTGGTTATGAACCCTAGGAGTGTCGATTTTGATTTCCTTGACTCAGTAAAAGTAAATCTGCGAGAGAAGTTTGCCCTACTGCAATTGGAGCAATTTTGTTCTGAATCTATTGCTGCTTATCCTAAACTCACAACTTACTTTTACTCGAACTTATCTTTCATGGATGCAAACAGTTTCTCTTTCTCAATGAGAAATAAGGAATTTGTGGTGAATATGGTCACTTTGGCTGACATAATTGGGGTGGAAAGATCGAGTTTCCAACCAATTAGCATGTTTGTTGCTCATGCCACTTTGTCATTAGTGAAAGATCGAGATGCTGAAGGGAAGATTTCCTACTGAAGGATGAATGCTTCCAACATCTTGCTGCACAAGCTCATAATCAACTGCATTCGTCCAAAGTTGACGTCCAAGACTGATGTCTCTCAGTCTGAAACGAAATTGATGTATGCCATCAATGTTGGATTCAAATTCTCTCTACCTCACACTATCATGTTCCACATGTATAGGACAGTGGTAAAGGATAAGGGACAACTCCCTTACTCTGCTCTTATCACGCGCCTTTTTAGACATTTTAATATTCACATCTCTGCACCATTATGTTTGACAAGCATCCCTCCAATGATGATTGGTTTAAAATGGTCACAAAGATGCGTTTGAAAGAGCTGAACAAGGTGTTGGAGTGTATGAAAGAAAAGTCTCTTGTGAAAACAAAACAAGACTCTGCTGCAGCAAAGAGGAAAGGTAAGGAGCCCATGACTTCTCCTGTGAAGAAGAAAATAATTCTCATCTTGCAGGATGAAGATGATGAGGATGAAATGACTCTTTCAGCTTTACGAAGTTTGAAGAGTTTTGTCAGTTTGCAAGAGACTCGGGAAGAGATAGAAGAAGGAGAAAAAGAGAGAGAAGAGATCAAAAAAGAAGCTGAAGAATAGAGGAGGATAGAGGAAAAAAAAGGATAAAAGAAGAGAAGAGGAAGAAGGAGTAGAAAGAAGAGAAGAAAAATGACACGAAGGAGAAGAAGAGAAACACCAGTATCAAGAGGACTCTTTTGAGCCAACCTTGGCTATCTCCTTGTCCTAGTGATTCTGAGATGGCAAGCACTGGAAATGCTGACGTGCATCACTCAAGCTGAAGCAGATCGAGAAGAAATCTTACCTACTCCACCTGAAGGCAACCAAATAGGGGGAGCTGTTGGACAGAAAGGTACTTTTTTGCCTATCTTCACTAGTGATATGAGTCGTTTTGCAGCGGATCCTGAGGATGTGTATGCCTCTCATTATCGGAAGCCTCCACTCATAGTCATGGTGGACAATCTGTTGAAGTTCCATCCATTCTCAAAACCCCTAGATTTGACTCGGCTGATCCTAGTACTGCAACAGAGCATACATCAGACTTTTCGAGGCTGCTCGAGATCTTATTGGATGTGAGGAAGCAGCAATATGCTATGGGGTATGAGATGTAGGATCTCAAGAACACATTCATGGCCACTTCAATGTCTTTGCACGATCATATACAAGCCCTGAAGAATCAAGTGAAGTCTATTGTGCAGGGTGAAGAATTTTAGTCACTGAAGGAGAGTTTTGCAAGGCTTGAGAAGACAGTCAATTCAATGGGAAAATTCGAGCTTGTTCGCATTCCAAATCAGCCATGATTCTGACTTCATTTTTACACATCTCTTTTATTTGTTCTCCACTTTTTGCTGTTGACAAAAAGGGGAGAAGTTGATGCATATTTATTTTGATTGGTTTTGATTTTGGACTTATCTTTGTTTGGTTGTGACTTGGACTGGTTTGGACTGTTTTGATCTTTTTAATGCTTGTAGTATCTTAAGCCATGTTGATGATTATGGTAAAGATAGTTGTTTTTACAGGACTAACTTGTTTTCTGTGGATGTGCATAATTGCTACTATCCTTATCCTAATCCACTTATCTTTTATGAGATATCTTGGTTTGCTTAAGTGTTGTCTTGCAGGTCAAAAGTATCCAAATATAAGAGAAAGTTTTGTCACCATCAAAAAGGGGGAGATTGTTGGAGAAAACTTCCTTATTTGTTTTGAAGTTGACAAAACGTTTCCATTAGTCTAGTTTGAAGACTTGTAGACTCTATTGTCAAAGTTTGAAGACCTCCAGACTCAAGATTTAAAGTCTGCCCTCATTGATAGTTTCCAGATCGACGAAAAAAAGTATTATCCGTTGAAGAAGACTTATCTAGATGTGAGTATATCTTTAAGGATTTGATTCGTATGGTTGAAGAAGATCTCACGGCTGGAGATGGCATCTCGAGATCAATTATTCGTATTGAAATTAATTCGAATAATTAGATTGATTGATTGGCGAAGTATACTTGGAAGATTCTACTTATGGAAACCTAGATCCTGATTGTATGGGCGAGCAGGATTGGTGGGCTATCATCACATTCCTTAAATAACTCGAGGTCTCCCTAATTGATTCTGTCCAACGGGTTGATTGGAAGAACTCATTTGGAAGATGCCAATGGTTATGAAGGCATGAATGAATATATAAGGAAGACGCTCATGTTATTTGAGAGTGTGTGTGAGAGAAAAATTCAAAAGTCTGAAACTCCTAGTTCTTCGTTATTTCAATTGTTGAGCTTAAATTGTACTCAAAAGAGAGATTAGATACTTGTGAAATCTTGAAGAAGTGTAGCAGTCTTTACACTATGGAATCAATGATGCGAGACTGTAAGATCTCTTTTGGTTCATAGTGAAATCCAGCCGGTGAGCTGTTAGTGCGGGAGAGTGGACATAGGATTGGTCTAAGTCGAACCACGATAAACCTTGTATTTTGATTCTCTATCCCTAATCTCTTTACTTTAATTTGCAGCTCTATATACCTATTTATAGTCTTTTACATTTTCAGTCTATCATTCTTAAAAGATGAATTAATTTGTTAAGTTTTGCAAAAACATCTTTGATCACCTATTCACCCCCTCTAAGTGCTCTTACTAGCCCTATCACAAAGGACTTGGATGTCATGATGATCGATGAGCTTATGGGTTCATTAGAAGCCCATGAAGAAAGGTTTAGAAGAGAAAAGATTGAACCGGTAGAGAAAGTTCTCCAAACGTGGCTAACCATCTGAGATGAGAAGGAGCAAAGAAGAGAACCCGCACAAACTTGTGGGACAAACCAAGATTGTGATCGTGGTCGAGGCCAAGGTCACTTTCAAGGAAGAGGTAATGCTGTGTAAGAAGATGAAGATCTCGAAGAGACGAGGATTGAAGGAAGAAGCTTTTCTCTATTCTCTTCAATAATTGTAAACGTACAGATTTCTGTAGATATAATACAAGGAGTATACAATGAATGGAAGTAAATGATCCTATGTATCAATCTAAGTCTAAATCTAATCTTTGATTGATTATGTACAAAATCATAATCTTCTAATTAAATCAATCTTCCATTGAATATCCCGGGTAAATTCGGATAATCTCCGCATATCTTCCAACATACTGCTTGAAGTGATGGTAGATACCAATATCAAAGAGGCGTTCATGAAAGAGGAAAGAACTTGACAGACCAATGATATGATAAATCTAAAATTCGATGTTATCATTGTAATAAACTTGGCCATTATGTTTCTGACTGCTAGAACAAGGAGAGTAGCGGTGTAAATGAAAAGGCAAACTTGGTGAATGATGCCAATCAAGTCCTATTATTGGTGTTCAAAGAAGATGAATGAGGTCAAACTAATACATGGTATTTGGATAGTGATGCAAGCAATCACATGTGTGGGAGAAAGGAGATGTTTACCAAGTTAGATGAGACAATTAAAGGGAGAGTCTCTTTTGGTGATAACTCCAAAATTCTTGTCAAAGGCAAAAGTACAATTTTGATTCGCTTGAAGAATGGTGCACATCAGTTTATTACTAATGCTTGTTATGTCTCGGAAATGTCAGGCAATATTTTGAGTTTTGGACAATTTTTGAAAAAAGGCTATATTGTTCATATGAAAGATCTTAGTTTTGTACTAAGAGATAGGAATAATAAATTGATTGAAAATGTGAAGATGTCAAAGAACGGGATGTTTACTCCAAATAAAAAAGATTGATATGTCTCGATGTCTGAATGCATGTGTGGATAATCCTTCATGGTTGTGGCATTTGAGGTTCGACCATCTCAATTTTGGCGGACACAATTTGCTTTCTTGCAAGAAGATGGTTTATGACTTACCACATAATGATCATCCTGATCAATTATGTGAAGGGTATGTTATCGGTAAGCATTCTAGAACTAGCTTTCCGAGGGGGGCGTCTTATCGAGCGAAGAAGTCGCTTGAGTTGATTCATTCTAATGTGTGTGGCCCAATCACCCCTCACTCATATGGTAATCATCAATAGTTTGTTACTCTATTGATGATTTTACTCGAAAAACTTGGGTGTATTTTTTGAAAGAAAAGATAGAAGTGTATGATATGTTCAAATAATTCAAGAACCTAGCTAAAAAGGAGAGTGATTATTTTACCAAAGCTTTGAGGACTGATTGTGGTGGAGAATTCACCTCAGTCATATTTAATAAATTTTGTGAGGATCATGATATTTAACATTTCCCAATGGCTCCATATTCTCCTCAACAAAATGGCGTAGCTGAACAAAAAAATAAAACCATCCTTGACATGGCTCGAAGTAGGTTGAAGATAAAAAATTTGTCTAAGGAGCTTTGGGCTGAAGTTGTCACGTCTCAATCCTCCGAGCACGTGCCCATCCCTCGTTTGTCGATTAAATAGCGACGTCCCAAGACGCATTGCCAACCTATTCGTTTTAATGCACATACGGAAGCAGATAAATAATCCCTAGACAACAACAGAATGCGATAGAAAAGTAGGGCCATAATTTCTTTTTTGAAAACCGAACCACACACTTATATACATATCAAACTATGTCATATACAATAACAACCGATACAAACAAGGTTTGCAAAAAGGGTGGAAAAGCTATAGATCCCCTAATCAGTTGAGTCCTCAACTGAATACTTCGGCGTCCCTAGATCTGACAGGTCTAGGTCTACCACTAAACCACCTGGCGGGTCAGTCGTACCCTTTCCAAAAGCTACTTCCAGCACATACACAAGGACCTCTAGATTCGGGTATAGGACCCTCTTGCTGTCCATTCCGCTCTTGACGGTACCATGATCTGTATTGATGGGGCACCTTATGAGGTAAGGCCTCATCAACCTAAACCACGAACCTCACCAGCTCATAGACCCATCCTCTTGGGTTCCCATGTAGCGGAATAAAACACTTCTACTCAGTGACCTTCGGATGTCCAAAACGCACAGGAGAGCTACCATCTAGGGACTGTAAATATTATCCCACAATGGGGTGAGACAACGTTTTAGCGAGTTCATCCTCTAAGACCCGACTAGGAAGAAAATACACCATAAGGGCTGCCTAAGCATAAGCACAAGCTAGATGACTTACCTTTGCCTCGGTTTCTTCCTGCAATTCAGTACAATTCACAAATTCATCGCATCACATCAACAGATTAAATTGTCATAACAAATCGAACCATCGATCAATCGACCCAGTCGATTCCATCTCAACAAGACTATCTCATTATCATTCCATTCAATACTATCTATCAAGTTCGATCCCATCAAGAACTGCTCGCACTAAGTTGATAATTAATATAGCTCACACTAAGTTGATAAGGTATACTGTTTGCGCTAAACTGATATATCGAGGCCCTTAGGCTGATATAGTATACTGGTATATTGCTCACACTAAGCTGACATATCCAACCCGCAAGTTGATATAGTATACCCCTGATGCTCACTCTAAGCTAATAAAGTATATTATTCGCACTATGCTGACATATCAAGCCCTAAGGTTGATATAGTATATTGTTTTCACCAACTGAGAATTTCACCATTTTTATCATACCCGATAAAAATAATTGTGTGTGGGTACACGGTCGGCCTTAGCCAAAATACAATATTTTCCCTTTTGAAAATCTCACAAATTCCAATGTTTCACGAACATATTTTTGGTGCTGTAAACCAGCGCTCGACATTTTCTAATTAAAAACAGAAAATACTCAATTTTGGAATAAATTCTCCAAAATTACAAATCACAATCAATTTTCATAAATTAGCACTCAAATAAATAAATAAATCACATCATTGCAATTAGCACGAAATTCCAGTCACCGATTGTCCTGGTCTAACTTCCAGAAAATAATAATTGATTAAGTAATTACTAAAATTAATTATTAAATGCCAATAAATGCAACTTAAGCTGGAAAAGCCTAATTAAATACCGAAACGGGCTCGGAAAATTCCAAGATTCATTAGATAAATATGAGAGCTTATCTAGGTTCTACTTACATTACTTTAACCACCTAACATGAATAACGATTAATTAAATCACTAATCTATTCTAACTATCCACCTAATCCATATTTAACTTAAACTAATAAACCCTTAAGCATAATTAACTCCCTAAGCGGATATTAGTGAGTAAACTCACTTGATTAACGATCCAACATGTTCACTTCGATGGTGAGGCGGAGATGATCGACAACCTCCAAAGCGGGGACACTAAGTGGGGTTCGGATGGGCACCAAAGTGGACCTCGAAGGCCTACAGGCTTGCTAGGATATTTGGTTCTGTCCTTGAACGGAAGGACTGCTTGGCTTGGCTAGCTTAGGTTGAAACAGTGAGGAAGGGAGGCAGACGGTAGTAGCGGCCTAGGCGGAGCTAGGTGGTAACATGCGGTGGCAATGGAGGCTCTGACGGTGGCTTGAGGTGGCCCGGCGACCTGCTGGACGAGCGAGCAAGGGCTGATGATGCGACTGGGATGGCGGTGATGCGCGACGAGCAAGTGAGGCTCACGAGGGCGCGACGGGCGACGCAGCGGCTTGTGGTGGTTCCGGCGGGTGGCTAGGGGCGTCGATGGCTAAGGGGAAGAGGGAGGCTTGGTTTTTGCTGGTTCTTGGAGCTTCCTTGGTCTGGAAAGATGGAGGATTGACCAAGGGGAAGAAGAGAGGGAACCGGTTGCCTTGGAGGGCCCCTCATGCTCCCCTTCAATCCACTTGTCTCCTTGGATTGGTCCCACCATGTGTGGCTAGCATCCATGGCCTCTTGCAGCCTTCAAACTTCCATAACAAGCTAATGAAATGGTCCAAAAAGTCATGGACCGAGGGGCATACGAATTTGAAGACATTTCCTCCCAATTCCACTTCAATTCTCTCGAATTGATTCAATTTCACTTCCAAAAATTCTACTGTCGAGTCCTCAATCAAATTGGTATTTTTCCTCACCAATAGAATCTACTTGCATCCCAATTTTGCGACAAAAAAGGTCCTCTAAATTTTTTGGACAAAAATGGCCCTATATCGACTTTTTCCGCCAAAATCTTAATTTGCAGAAAAATCTTTAGAGGGTGAATCAACGTTCCTAAAATGACTTGTGACATGACAGAACTTTCAATTTCTGAAATCGGATTCAAGTTCGCAATTAATTTCCATCTGACGCGATTTTAGTGTAACCTAGTCTACCAAGTAGCTTTCAAAATTGTTTAGTGCAAATGACCCGTGGTTAATTTTCTTCAAGTCATAATGAACCTCTTCGACACATTGGCAACTCTCGGTGGTCGTGAAAATCTTGAAGTTTCAAATATGGACACAGGGTACCAAAATGACAGAAAAATTAGTATAGTGCTGATCGACGAAGATTTTGCAATTTAGTGGAATCACCCACGTTTAGCCACATATCTCAGTCGAACCGACCTATCTTTGATCCTTGATCGATTTTTAACTATGTCATAATGACCTCTGTAGATGAGCACGGTTGAGTAACCAATTCTTGATCGAATTCTCAAGTCTATTGCGTTAAAATCCCTTAATGACTTTCCTAAATAGTTTAGTTATCCCAAGAGTGATCATCTCTGAGAATAGCACTATAAGCGCGTCAATGAAAGGCCCGATTTATTTAATTGAAAATAGAACTGAATTTCTATGATGTCATAGAAGCTATTTCATGTGTAGTCTATCTTCAAAACAAATGTCCCGCATTCGGACTTGAAGGTATAACTTCACAGAAGCATGGACTGAGATAACACCAACTGTTTCACACTTTAAAATTTTCTGGAGCATGCGTATGTTCATGTGCTGGACCAAAAAAGATCGAAGTTGGAAGATAAGAGCAAAAATCTCATTTTTATTGGGTATGACTCCTTATCCAAAGCCTATCGTTTATTTGATCCTAACACTTTAAAAGTGTATATAAGCAGAGATGTCAAGTTTGATGAAGATGGCATGTGAGAAGACAACCCAAAATATGAAGTGAATGCTCATGGTGATACCGATCAAATAGTGTTGAAGCATCATTCTACACCTTCTTCTCCAGTATGTCCTTCAAGTTCATCATCACTGATCTCTTGAAATAGTGTCGATGAACCGCTAGTGCCAAGATCAAGGAGATTATTTGACATTGGCTACCGATGAGGTTCACCTTGTATGTCTTCTTACAGATTATGAACCACTTGTCTATGATGATGCAGCCAAAGAAGATGGAGAAGAGCCATGAATGAAGAAATTAAAGCCATTGAAAAGAATCAAATATGAGAACTTGCTGATCTACCAAAGAACAAGAAATCTATTGGAGTCAAATAGGTGTACAAGACCAAGAAGAATGAGAAAGGAGAAGTGACAAGATACAAGGCTAGATTAGTCGCGAAGAGGTACAAGCAAAAAGCCGAAATCAACTATAATGAAGTTTTTGCCCCTGTCATCCACATGGAAATGATTAGATTGATTATTTCTATCGCTACTCAAAGTAATTGGCAAATTTATCAAATCGATGTCAAATAAGCATTTTTGAATGGCATCATCGAAGAAGAGATTTATGTTGAACAACCTAAGGAGTTTGTTGTAAAAGGTCATAAAGACAAAGTGTTGAAGTTGAAGAAAACTCTATATGGACTTAGACAAGCACTGAGAGCATGGAATTTCAAAATGATGCATATTTCAAGGCGAATGGATTTTTTCAATGTCCATACAAGCATGCACTCTATTTGAAGCAAGAAAAAGTGATGTTCTACTTGTCTATTTATATGTCAATTACCTTATTTTTATAGGAAATGATCCGACGATGATTTATGCTTTGAAGGCATCGATGGTGAAAGAATTTGAGATGACCAATAATGGTCTCATGAATTATTTCCTTGGGATCGAAGTGAAGCAAAGTGCCGAGGGGATTTTTATTTCCCCAAAAAAAATATGAAGAAAATATCTTTAAAAATTCAACATGAAGAATTATACTCCGATCAATACACCAATGGAGTGCAGAACCAAGCTTTCAAAGTTTGATGATGATATTGATGTTAATTCAACATACTATAGAAATTTGATTGGGAGTTTGAGATACTTGACATGTATGAGACCAGATATTATGTATAGTGTTGGAATTGTGAGTCGATATATGGAGAAGCTGAAATCATCTCATCTTAAAGTTGTAAAGAGGATACTTCAGTACATCAAACTAACTTCTCATGATGTCATGCTCCGAACCTTGAGCGCACAAACATCCCATGACGGTTGATTAAATTGTGATATCCTAGGACGCATCGCCAACCTATTCTTCTTATTTTTCAATTAACACATGCGGAAGCACTTAACATAAACATCCAGTCAACCAACAAAATAGGAATAGTGAACACACAATAAATGTTTCCAAAAGTAGTTATTTATTTATCCACCGTTACTCTTAGGAAGTTTAATAATTACAAGCCTTTCTACGGCCACTTCCTATCAACCCTCTCAAAAACCGTCAAGGATTAGGGTTAACCTAAACTTCATTAATGGCAAGGCCAGCTAAAAAGGTGTTGCATCTCGTGCTCACCACAATTGCACCTAGTAGTTCTCCACGCTATGACCTTGAAAATAATTAACAATAATGGGGTGAGATATAAATCTCAACGAGTTAATAGCCTAAGTCTCGATTACGACATGAATTTGTCTCGAAGGTAGCCTAAACACGCACCACATACAAACTTACCTCACCTTAGCACACCCCTGCATATTAGCACATCTCACATGGGAATAATAATGTAACATACATAAATAATAATTAGAACACATTCTAAAAAATCCATGCACATTGCCAACACACGTGTTCTAATTATTATGACCCCTTGGGCCACGGTCAACACAAGAGTTGGCAGTCTTTTAGCATGACCGGGCATCGTCATACCCCATCAGGCATGGCATCGTCTAGAACCCTCGCCTAGACGGCATTTTATAAAAGAGCATCAATCCAGCTTCAATTGCGACTCGGCATTCGGACCCCGCCAGGCATTCGATAAAAAAAATCGAGCATCACCCCCAAACTTCCGTTGGGTGACAGGTTTAATTAAATGACCACTCAGGTACACCAACAATCAAGCCAATTTTTATTGCCAATAATTAGCCCAGAACAAAAGAGTTCGTTTTCAAATAATCAACTTTGGCAATTTTTCACACTCAAAATTCCAGTAAAATATTCGTACGTGGTCACGTATTGGAAATCGATCCGTCAAACTTTGCACGCCCTCATTTTGAAACCTCATTGTTTTATTTAGCACGTAAAATTCAGCGTTCAAACTCGACACCTCAAACTTTGCCATTTAATTGCCTAAAAAACCTTCTTTTGGAATAATAAATGAAACATATCATAGAGCAATCAATAACATGGCATCCCATGTGCAAACAATCAGAATTAAGCATAATCTCATCCAAAAAAAATGGGCATAAAATTTTACTTAACAGCTAAGCCATCATTAATTACACTAATCGTGATTAATTAAGCTAATCATGATTAATTAGGATAATCATGATTAATTAAGCTAATTGCAATTAATTAGGCTAAATTCTATTAACCTAACTATAATTCATTAAAAACTTATTGCCGTTAATTAAAATAATTACGATTAATTAAACAAATTACAATTAATAACATAAATCACAATTAATTATACAAATCATGATTAATTAAAATAAACTCGATTAATTAATTTAACCACGATTAATTAATATAATCGTAATTACTTAAAGTGATCGCACTTAAATTTAATCTAAACCATCTTTAATTGCAATTAAGATTAAACTAAAATTAACTAATACTAACAGCAATTAACATTAAACTAACCACCTCCTAAACGTAATTAACACCCTAATCTATGAGTAAGAAGTTAACTCACGAGTTTCTGACAATGGCGAGCTCGCGGCGATGGTGGTGCGACCGTGATGAAAAAAATGAGGCTTGCGACTTGAAGAGAAACTTGATGGTGGCGGCGGTGGCTCCTTAAACTCACGGCCAAGCTTGGCTTGGGCGGTGGTGAACCAATGGTGAGGGACGGCATGATGGCATGGCGAACACGTGAGGGATGTGGGCAGTGGATTACGGGCGGGGTCAAGGACGGTGGTTTCGAGGGTGGTGGTGGTTCGGCGGCTCGAGAAATGGTGCAAGGGACGGTGGATGAGTGGCAGCAACGGTGGCTAGGTGATGGCAATGGAGATGGCAGTGGTGTTGGTGGTGATGTGCAGTGGTGTGGGGTTGATGATGGTGTAACCAAATGGGCGGCAATGGGGATGGGCAAAAGAAGAAGAGAGGAGAAGCGGATGAAGAAGAAATGAAGGAGGAAAGAAATGAGCGCCGTAGTTCTACTGGAGAAGGGAAATGGTGTGAGGGGAAGGGGAGGGGAGAGAGGAAAAGAGAGAGAAAAAAGAAAAGACAAGAAAAAGAAAGAAAGTGGAAAAAAAAAAAGATTTTCCAAAAGATTTCCCAAAATCTCATCATACTCTTTACCCACCCTTCCTTAAAACCCTCTTGGCCTAGTATTATGTCCTCATTTTTTTTTTCTATAAATTCAAGATTTTGGCCAAAATCACACTTTTGCCATTGGATCCGAATTTTCCCTTTTCTGATCTCCAATTTTTTCGTCAAATAATTCCTTTTCCGAAAATTTCAAACTCACCGATAGTTCGACGGACGATGAGGCGATGTCCAGTAATTTAATCCCGAAACTCTCGAAAGTTCGATACCCAAAATTGAATTAAATTTCTTGATTAAAAATCAATCGAATGCAACTTTAGTACGACCTAAACTATCGAGTGGCTTTTAGGGGTTCTCGTGTAATTGACCTGTGGTCGATAATTCTCAATCCACATTTGTGCCTCTTCAAATCGTGGATGACCTTCGGTTGTCATGTAATCGCGAGGGTTCAATTATGTACCATGAATATAATATCAACAAAAAATCGATTTATTAGCATTCGACACGAATATCGTAATCGTGTGAAATCGTCCGCAAACCGACTACATACTTTTGTCGAATCGATTTATATCCGTTCGCTAATTGATTTATAACAGCGTAGCATTGACTCTTGTCAATCCTTATGATCGAGTGGTCGATCCCTGATCGAATTCTCTGGTCTTTCACATTTTAACCCTTTACGACCTCACCTAATAGATTAATTAACTTGTAAATGATTAGTTCAGAGTAAAATAACCATAAATGCGTTGATAAAATAACAATTTCATATATTTCGAAAGAGAGCCAAATTTTCGAGATATCACACATGGCCTACACTGCTATCACTCTGAATCCTTCCAACTTAGAGCTTATTCGGATAGTGATTATGGTGGAGATATCGATGATCGAAAGAACACTACAGGCTTTGTCTTTTTCTTGTGTGGCGCTGCTTTCACGTAATTATCAAAGAAGCAACCCAATGTCACTCTATCGACATGTGAAGCTAAATATGTAGCTGTATTCACATGTGTTTGTCATGCAATTTGGTTGAGAAGATTACTCAAAGATATTCTTATAGAGCAAAAGAAAGCAATTGAGATTTTTGTTGATAATGTTTTTGCTATTGCATTGGCGAAAATTCTAGTTTTTCATGAAAGAAGCAAACCTATTGATGTTCGGTATCACTTCATTCGAGAATAGGTTAAAGAGAATGAGGTTGAAGTGTTGCATGTGAAGACAGGAGATCAAGTAGCAGACATTTTTACTAAACCTCTCAAGATCGATACTTTTCGAAAGTTCAAGAGCCTACTTGGAATGATCGATGGAAGCGAATTTGATTTATAGAAATTAAACCAAATTCATTGGTGCCAATAATTGTTTGGTACCCGCATTGAAAAAGAGTCATAATTGTTGCGTTATCTTTAATGAGCATAGATCTTATCCTTAATGAGTCTATTAGTATTTCTAGGTTTGGTGATCGTTTTTAGAGATAGTCATTATCTTTTAAAGATAAGATGATTATTTTGTTAGTTTCCAGAATGTATCCCGAATGTTACTTTTTAGATCTTATCTAGAATGCTAGTTTTATCTATTGGAAAGAATAAAAGTCATGTAACAAGTCTATAAATAGGGGAGTCTTATAATTATTATTTTTTTAAGGTGAAAGAAATCTATAAGTCTATCTATCCTTTACTTTTTATTGTGTGAGTTGTGAGCATTTCACCTTCAAATTACTTCCATCAATGTTGAAGTAGAACCCCAACTCCCGTTCCAATCTTTCAACAACATAAGGGGAAAACAAACATCAATTCAATAGATGTCCTCTGTGACATCTTGAATTTTGACCCTGTTTCGATTAAATAAAATGGGCTTTTCATCGACGTGTCTATGGTTCTTTTTCTCTGAACTGATCACCCACGAGATAATTAATCTATTAGGTAAAGCCGTTAAGGGATATAAACATGACAGATTTGAGAATTCGACCAGAAATCGACTGCTCGATTGTACTAATCGGCAATGGTCAATACATTACCGTCAAAATTGATTAGTGATTGGATATAAGCCGATTTGATGGAATGGCGTAATTAAATTATGGGTGATTCCACCTAATTGCAAAATTCATATCGAATGGCATTAACCTAATTTTTTTGTTGATTCTGTACCCAGTACTCGTAATTGAAACCTTGAGATTTTTACGAAAATCAAGAGTCACCAACTAGTTGAAAATGCACAAACATGGATCGAAAATTATCGACCATAGGTCAAATGCGATAAAATCCCTAAAAGCTACCCAGTAGGTTAGGTTACCCTAAAATCGCATCTTGTTGATTTTAACCACGAAATTGAACTCGGTTTTGGGAATCAAAAGTTTGAGCATGTCATGATTTATTTTTAGGACATCGTCTCATCCTTTGAATAATTTCCGTCGAGTCCAAGATTTTTGGCGGAAAATCAAATTGGCAAATTAAATTCAAGGAAATTCGGATGGGCAAAATTGAGGGACTTTTTGGCCTTCAAAGTGAATTAGTTTGTGAAGGAAATTGTGGAAATTGGTAGAGGCAACCTCCTTAGCAATTTTGGCCATCAAATTGAAGTTTTTTGGTGTAGAATTGAGAAGGAAATGGAAATAAATTCGTACAGCTGTTGGGTTGTTGCTATTTGGCCTCCAAATTGGCTTGTTTAGGAAGCTTTGGAAGGGAAAAGTGTCCATTGGTTGCCCCCTTGTTCCCCTCTCTTCTCCCCCTTGATGTGCGACCAGCCCCCCTCCATTGCAAAACATCTTCAGCTTCTTCATCCTCTTCCATTTTCCTTGTTGCAAGCCACTAGAACTAACCAGCACCGCTGTTCGAGCCACCCACCGCCTTGGTCGATCGCCGCTTTCGCTCTAGCCCGCGATGCCAAGGTCACCTAAGTTCGACCATTCCTCACGAGTTCATTTGGCCACACGTCCCGCCGTCGTGTAGCCTAGTCGCGGCCTTCTTCTGTCCAAACCCCAGCCTAGCTCGCCACCGTTGGTCCACCAGCCATCCGCCATCAACCCACCTCGTCGTCGCAACTGTCTAGCCCCAAGCCAAGCCCGAAGCTAGTAGTCCACAGAACTAGTCCTTCCAGCTGGGCTGTGAGCCTAGCAAGGGCTTTTTCAGCCCCTTCCGGCCCTCCATTGGAGACGCCGTAGGCCCGGGATTTCACTGTCGTCGCGCCGTCGTCGCCGTGAACCCATTTTCGCACTAATCCGGTGAGTTAGAACCTAATCTCTGATTATGGGGGTAATTACACTTAGTAGGATTAGTTTATGTTTATTAAGGATTAGTGGTAGTTAGTTCATGTAACTAAGTTAGGATTAGTTAGTTAGGCCAATTAGTTAGTAGGTGGTTAGTTAAGTGGCTTAGTTAGCTTAATTAGATAATGTACTTAGCTTAGTCAATTAGTTTAATTAGATTAAGTAGATTAGCCCGGTTAGCTTATGTAAATTAATTAAGTGGTTTAATTTAATTAATTTACAATTTTTAAAATTAATTTGCAATTTATTTTAATTAATTATAATTAACGTAAATTATACTGGGATAGCCGTTTAATAGAATTTTACGCTGATTGTCGTGGATGCATTGATTTGTGAAATTGATTGCTAAATTGTGCAATTGAGTGCTTGATTGTCGATTTGGACTATTATTGCAAAAAGTGATTTTTGGGTATTTAATTAGAAAAATACCGGATGTTGGTTTTTGACGCCAAAAATATTTTAGGTACTATACAGAATCGTGGAATTTTAAAATGAGAGAGTACCACGTTTTTATGGTTCGATTTTACCGGGTGTTTTTAGTACGAATAAAATTGGCTTAGTCCATTATTTGAAATAGAAGTATTTGAGTGCAAAGCATGATGTTCTTGGCCAAGTATGTGCTGGTGTGTGATCACCTAATACCCTGACGTGTTTACTCGGGGTAGTGAACCCGTCCTGACGCGTTTACGCGAGACGATGTTTAATTGAGTTTAGATGCCCTTGACAACGGATGCTGAATCGCGGTAGAGGCCGGACCGATATTCCTTTAAGGAATGCCGTCCTTATGCCTTTACGCGGGACGTTGCTATGCTCGATGAGGCGAGACGATGCCCGATTATGCCAGATGACCGTCGACTGATGAGTTGGCCGTGGCCGTTAGGTCGTAAATAACTGGGACACTCGAATGAGTGAGATAACCGCGCCTGATTATGGGACAAAATTGTGTGGCACGAAATGTAACGTGTTATAACGGTTTTGCCTTATAATCGAGACCCGTGAATATTTGATGATTGATGTGCAATGTTCCAGTCATTGAATATGTTACTGTATGCATATGTATATGAGATGTACTAATGTGCAGGGAGATGCTGAGGCGAGGTAAGTCCTTTATGGTTCATGTTTAGGCTGCCTTAAGGTGAATTCTCGTCCTAATCAGGGTTTATGATGTTGACTCGCTGAGACTTTGTCTCACCGTGTCGTGGTTTAAAATTTTACAGGTCCTTAAATGGAGGTATGCCACATTCGTTTTGGGTGGCCACGGGAGGTAGAGACCCAGCTTACCATACTCCCCATACACAGGACCCCCTGGACTCATGAGCTCGTAGTAACCATCATTTGGGTTGATGAGGGCCTACCTCAGTTGGTACCTCATTACTTCAAATCGTGGTTTCGTCACGGGCCTAACAGTGTTCGGGAGGGCCCCTTGGATGGTTTTGACAGACCTGTCGATACCGAGTATGAGGAGGTACTCGACCTTGTCGTGGACGCCGATATTTTGGCTGATATCGAGGCGAACTAGGGGCCCGAGGTTGAAGAGCCCGGAGTAGAGGTAGCTAATCCCTTAGACATCGACATTTATGACAGTGCCATGGTAGACCCGGATCCCAAGTAGGTAGGGTCTCGAGTTAGGATTGGCTTAGTAGCTTCTTTTAGGTCTAGACCTTTTGTATATAACTTTGTAGGGCTAACTTGATTTGTTTATAGAATATGTTTTGTGATAATTGGTTGTCCTACTTCTGCTATCCCATGTGTTTGTTTGTTGTCTGGAGATTATTTGTTCGCTTTCGCATGTACATAAAATAAAAAGGGTTGGCGACGCGTCCTGGGAACGTCGCAATTTAATCGACCACTGAGGGATGTGCGCGTGCCCGGAGTTTGGGGCGTCATCCTCACTATGCAATGCGACCTTTTTGCATAGTAAAGTGTATATTTTCTTCCCTAACAGTGCTTTTAATCATTGGTGGGCGTGCCTGATGGATCATTCCTTCCTTAAGAGAAAAATAAGAAATTGAAATCCTGGATGTAATCTAGTCTAAGAAAGGTTCTGTTAGTCATTAATATTATCTAGACAAACTAGAAATATCGGTTTAGAATCTTTTGAGGATTAAGAAGTGTAGCAAGAAAGGATAAAATTAATGAGGTCCCGAACTTTTATTGGCCAGGAAGACAAACTATCTAGAGTGAATGAACCGAACTTCCATTATTTGAATGGAAAAAATGGAAATCGGTAGATTTCCTTATCATTCGAAAATATAAATGAATGATTTACTAATTTATTTTAATTAAAGAAAGATTGATGGGGCCTATATGTGCAAAGCCCATAATGACTTGTGAATCTAGGGGGTTCACACTCGCTTATAATTGCAATTTGTATCATGGTAAGCATTTTAAGACTTCTTTGTGAAAGGGCTAGTATGCACACCTAGAGGGGGTGAATAGGTGTATATATTTTTTTTTTGCAAGACTTAATAAAATAGATCACCTTTGGATAATAATAATAAACTCAGGATGTAAACAGCTTTGAACAATCCTATAAAGCAATTAAGTAAAGCAACGAATAAGATAAGGAGGTTAGGGTAAGAGAATTTAAACACAAGGTTTATAGTGGTTGGCTTAATCTAAGCCTATGTCCACTTGTCTGCGTTGACAGCCCGTTGGCTGGATTTCACTATGAATCAAAAGAGATTATACAGCTCGTGATCTTCGACTTCCTCAGTGGAGAGTCTCAACTTAGTCTCTTCACAAAGTCTCACTATGTGCTTCTCTCTTTTTTATACAATTTAAGCTCAATGAATGAAAGAGCAAGGAACTACAGAGATTCAAACTTTGAAATTCTTCTTTCATGCACTATCTCGAACAACTAGAGAGTCCGCCTTAAATACTCCTTCATGCCTTCACGACTGTTGGCACTTTCCAAAGGAATTCTTCCAATCTACTTGTTGGACATAATCAATTAAAGTGATCTCGAGTCATTGATTAATTTGCAATGAAAGCCCATTAATCATGTTCATCCATACAATCAATATCTTTTTTTTTTTGGTCAGATACAATCAAGATCTTTGGTTTCCATAAGTAGAACCTTCTAAGTTTGCTCGCCTTTCAAAGGATCTTCAAATCGGAGTAGATTCCAATAATCAATCTTGATGATGATATATCCAACAAAATAGGTCTTCTAAGGACATACGAATCGAATCCTTGAAGATAATCTGTCATTTGGATAAGTTTTCTTTCTTTGTCTGGAACTGTCAGTGAGGGTAGACTTTGAGTCTTGAGTTTAGTGATCTTCAAACTTGATGATAGAGTCTGGAGTATTTTAGACTTTAACACTTGGGTCTGGAAATCTTCAGATTAGACCGATGGAAATGTTTTGTCAGCTTCAAAATAATAAAGGAGCTTTCTCCAACAATCTTCCTCTTTTTTATGATGACAAAACTTTCTTGTAGATTTGAAAGCTTTTGTCCTGCAAAACAACATTTAAGCAAAACATGATATCTTATAAAAGATGAGTTGATTAGGACATGGATAGTATCATTTTTGCAACCACATAAAACATGTTAGTCCTGCAAGATAACTATCCTTCCATAATCAATATCACGACCTTAGTTACTGCAAGCATCAAAAGATCAAATCAGGTTACTTAGCAGTCAAACAGTCCAAAGTCAAAAGTCCAATCCACAACCAAACAAAAGATAACTCCAAAAATAAATCAAACCAAAAGTAAAGCAATCAAAGTCAAATCTGCATCAACTTCTCCCCCTTTTTTGTCAACAGCAAAAAGTGGAGAACGAATAAAAAGAGTTGTTTGAAAAGAGTGGGGTCAGAGTCAAGGCTGTTTTGGCAGGCAAACAAGCTGAAATTCTCCCATAGAGTTCACTATATTCTCAAGCTTTGCAAGAGTCTCCTTTAGTGGATGTAAATCTTCACCCTTCACATTAGTCTGCACTTGAATCTTCAGGGCGAGTAGATGTTCTTGCAATGACACTGAATTAGCCATGAAAGCTTTCTTGAGATCCTTCGTCTCATACTCCATTCCATATTGCTATCTCCTTAAATCCAACAATATGTCCAATAGTCTCGAAAAGTCTGCTATTTGTTATGGTGCAGCACTGGGTCCAGCCGATTCTGTTCCAAGAGTTTTGAGAATGAATGGATCTTCAACAGTTCGTCCACCATGACTAGGAGTGGATGCCTCAATGTCCACTTTAGTATAATGAAAGGGATACACGTCCTCTAGATCTGTTGTAGAACGACTCACATCACTAGTAAATACATGTGAAGAAATACCTCTTTTTTCAGCAGCTCCCCCTGTTTGTGTGCCTTCAGGTGGAGTAGTGAATTTTTCTTCTTGTTCAACTTCAGCTTCAGAGTGATGTTTTTCTTTGTCTTGCGCTTCAGCAATTCCATTCCCTGTCTTCTCAGAGTTGCTCGACAAGGATACAGCCAAAGTTGGCTCAAAGGAGTCTTCTCGACCCTTTTCTTCCTCTTCTTCTCTTTCTTTTTCTCCTGCTTCTCTTCTTTCTTCCTCTTCCTCTGTCCTCCTCTGTTCTTCATCTTCCTTCTCTGTCTCTTCTCTTTCTCTTCTCTCTCTCTCTCCTTTGGATCTTCTCTTGTCTCTTGAAGGTTGACAAAACTCTTCAAGTTCCTTAAGGCTGAAAGAGTCATCACGTCCTCATTTTCTTCATCCTGCAAGATGAGAGTTCTCTTCTTTTTCACTGGAGCATCCACGGGCTCCTTTCCTTTCCTCTTGGCTGATGCAGAGTCTTGCTTTGCCTTGACAGGGGATTTCTCCTTCATTCGCTCTAACACCTTGTTGAGCTCCTTCAGACGCATCTTTGTAACCATCTTAAATCCAATCACCATCGGAGCAATGCTTGTCAAACACAAAGGTGCGGGAATGTGAATTTTGAAATGTCTGAAAAGGCACGTGATAAAAGCAGAATAAGAAGTTGTCCCTTATCTTTCACCACTGTCCTATACATGTGAAATAGGATGGTGTGAGGTAGAGAATTTGTAGCCAGCGTTGATGGCATACATCAACTTTGCTTCAGAATGAGATACATTAGTTTTGGATGTTGATTTTGGACGGATGCAGTTGATCACAATTTTGTGCAACAAGACGTTGGAGGCATTTATCCTAGTGTAGGAAATCTTGCCATCAACACGCCTATCTCTTACCAATTCCGATGTAGCGTGAGCAACGAACACACTAATTGATTGGAAACTCGTTCTTTCCACCCCAATTAAGTCAGCCAAAGTGTCCACATCGACCAAAAACTCCTTATCCCTAACTGTAAAATGTTGGAGAAAACTTCCTTATTTGTTTTGAAGCTGACAAAACGTTTCCATCAGTCTAGTCTGAAGAATTGCAGACTTTTTGATCAAAGTCTGAAGATCGCCAGACCGCTGGACTCAAGATTTAAAGTCTGCCCTCATTGACAGTTTCTAGACCGTCGAAAAAGACTTATCCAGAATTGAGTATTTCTTTAAGGATTTGATTCGAATGGCTAAAGAAGATCTTGCGATTGGAGATAGCATTTCAGAATCTATTATTCATTTTTGATTAATTCGGGTAATTTGGATCCGTTGAATGGCGAAGCATACTCGAAAGGTTCTACTTATGGAAACCTAGATCCTGATTGTATGGGCGAGCATGATTGGTGGGCTATCGTCACATTCCTTAAGTAACTCGAGATCTCCCTAATTGATTCTGTCTAATGGGTAGATTGGAAGAACTCCTTTAGAATGTGTCAACGATTATGAAGGTATAGAGGAGTATATAAGGAAGACGCTCTAGTTATTCGAGTGTGTGCGTGATAGATAAATTCCAAATTCTGAAGCTCATTGTTCTTTGCCGATTCAATCGTTGAGTGTAAATTTGTACTCAAAAGAGAGTTTATATATTTGTGAGGCATTGAGGAAGTGTAGCAGAGTCTCTACATTGTGGAATCAAGGACATGATACTGTAACGACTCTTTTGATTCATAGTGAAATCCAGCTGGTGGGCTGTCAGTGTGAAAGAATGGACATAGGCTTGGATTAAGCCGAACACTATAAATCTTGTGTTCATTCTCTTCCCTGAACTCTTTTACTTTGTTTGTAACTCTAGTTAATTGTTAGAGTCTAATTTTCTCTTCAAAGTCTACTGTTAACTAGACTCAGGTTAAAAGTAAAGTTCTACACTATATTTTGCAAAATTTATTTTCGCGCCTATTCACCCCCCTCTAGGTGCTCGTATAAGCATTTACAATCGGTACTAAAGTCTGTGTACTCATTTAAATTGAAGTGTTTTTACTTTAGAGTTAATGATCCATGGCTAGTATGTTGGCTCGAGGTTTGGTTGAAGGGCAAAGCAACACCAGATTGCCTTATTTTGATGGAAATGAATACAGTATATGGAAAAACAAGATGAAGGCATTCCTAAAATCAAAAGATCCTCTGGAATAGGATGTGATAGACAAATGAATCATCCCTAAAGCTACAACAGTCTCAGAAAAGGGAAAAGAAGCTGTTGGGTCTAGCGAGATGACTCAAGAAGAGATAACCAAGAGACAAGCCCTTGATGCGAAAGCAATTTATTCCTTATATTGTGCATTATCTCCTACTAAATATAACATAATATCTTCTTGTGAAACAGCTAAAGAAGTCTGGGATAGGCTGCATATCATCTATGAAGGAACCGATCGAGTGAAAGAAACCGGAATCAATATTCTACTTGGTCAATATGAAGCCTTCAAAAATGAAACCAGGAGAATCTATCACTGACATATTTAGTCGTTTTATAGAAATTGTGAATGGTCTTGAATATCAAGGTCAACCAATCTCTAGACCCATGAAGGTTAACAAACTACTGCGTGGACTTTCCAAAGATTGGAATCACGTAATGACCTCAATAAGGGGGATACAAAGGATCATGCCACTCTCCATTGATGAATTGGTTGGCACTCTTCAGTCTTATGAAGTGGAGCAAATCAATGAAGATAAAGATCCCAAAGGTAAAAAATCTATTGCTTTAAAATTTAATGATGATTATGATGTTACAGATTTTGAAGACGATATGAACGATGAAAAGCTTGCTCTCATGATAGGAAGGTTCAGAAAACTGAACAAAAAGGGAAGAAGATTCAATTGGAAGAAACAAAGTTCTCAAAAGTTTCAAAATAAATCAGCTGAGGACGATGAATCCAATAAATATGTGATTTGTTTTGAATGCAAGAAAAAGGGACACATCATACCATATTGTCCCTTGCTGAAGAAAAAGAAAGGAAAAACTGAGAAATACAGAAAGGCACTCAAAGCAGAAACATGGAGTGATACCGAATGCAAAGAGAGTAATGATGATTATACTAATATTTGTCTAATGGCACAATTAGAATTAGATTTAGACTCTAAGACAAATACAAACTCAGACTCAGACAGTGAAATCGAGGTAAGTAATTTAAAAATTCTTACTAAAGTCTCTAAATATATTGATGAACTGTGTCTTAGTCTCAAAACCTCTCTCAAGAGGATTTTCGAGCTAAAAAGGGGAAATTTTGCACTGAAGCAACAAAAGATTGTTTAGAAAGAAAAGGTCAAAAATTTAGATAAAAGTTTTATTATTTTGAAAGAAAATGCAGACACTCTTTCAAAAGAAAACACGCTTTTGAAAAATGATATTTCAAGTATTTCTAAAAGGTTTTCTATAGGATATGAGAAATTGGAAAATATTCTTTCAGCACAAAGACTTTACTTTAACAAATCAGGATTGTGAATGACTTCTGAAACCATTCCTCTAATAAATTTTCCAAAAGTAAAGGAAAGAATCAAATAAAGATCTACAAAAGATTTTTATAGAAATCATTTTCAAAAAGTTTTTGTAAAACCTATTAGCCATGGTGCTCTTAAATGTTCTAAGTGCAACATCTCAGAACATTTTGAGAAAGAATGCCCCATGGTTTGGAAACCTGTTAAGAAGGTTTGGGCAAAGACTGTATATTGCACTAACTCCATTAGACCCAAGAAAGTGTGGGTACCAAAAAAGCTTGAGTTTCTTTTTTAAATGCAGGTCACTATCAAGAAAAATGTCAAATGGTACTTGGATAGTGGATACTCAAGATATATGACAGGAGATTCAAGTTGTTTCATAAAGCTTATGCAAGTTAATGGTGGAAAAGTCTCTTTTGGAGGAAATAGCAAATGACGAATTGTCGGATGTGGAACAGTAAAGATTGGAAGTCTCACAATCAACAACATTTCCTTAGTGGAAGGACTCAACTACAACTTGCCGAGTATTAGTCAACTGTGCGACACGGGTTTCAAAATCAATTTTCAAGAAGGAATATGTTCGGGAACTAGTAAAGACTTCTCTTAGACTTTCACGGGGCGAAGACATGGGAACATCTATCTTTTGGACATCAAATCAGAAAAATCTCAATGTCTAATTTCAATTCAAGAGAAAGCTAATCTCTGGCATAGAAAACTTAGCCATATCAGCATGAAGCAAATAACCAAGATCTCTGCAAAGAAGCTTGTTCGTGGACTACTCAATCTGACATACCAAAAATTTGATCTATGCACATCATGCGTGTTGGGAAAACATGTTAGAAGTTCTTTCAAACCAATAAATCAAGTTTCCACTAATCGTGTGCTGTAGCTCCTACATATGGATCTCTTTGGACTAACTAGGACTTAGAGCATTGGTGGAAAGAAATATTGCCTAGTAAGAGTGGATGATTATTCATGATTTACTTGGGTATATTTCTTGACAAGTAAGTCTGAAACTTTTTCTTATTTTATAAAGTTTGCTAAGAAAGTATAGAATGATTAAGAGAAGTATACGGACAAACCATGGATGTGAGTTTGAAAATCAAGATTTGGCTAAATTTTGTGATGAATCTGGTTTTCAGCATGTGTTATCCTCTCCATACACTCCAGAACAGAATGGAGTTATGGAAATGAAGAATAGATCATTGCAAGACATGGCTAGAACACTTTTAATTGAAAGCAACATCTCTTCTCGTTTTTGGGCTGAAGCAGTTTCTACTAAGATGTTATATTATTAATAGAGTCTTCTTAAGGCCTATTCTCGGAGAAAACTCCCTATGAGTTGTTCAAAGGTAAGAAATCAATTATTTTCTATTTTAATGTGTTTGGTTGCAAATGTTTTATATTAAAAAATGCAAATGATCAAACTGGTAAGTTTGAAGAAAAATCAGATGAAGGAATCTTCCTTGGATATTCAACCACCAGCAAAGCCTATAGAATATACAACAAAAAGACTCAATCTGTAGAGGAATCGATGAATATCAAATTTCAAGATCTTATACAAAATCAATTGACTCAGACTCAACCTGAAGAATCTAAACTTACTTCAAACTCTGAAAAGTTTAAATCTCCAGAAGCAACTTAGACTTCAGAAGGTCAACAACGAATGATCGTTGGAGAATCAAACGAAGAAAAAGATTAGCAGTCTGTCAGACCAACCAGCAACTGGAAGCACAAGTCTAGTCATCTCAAAGAACTCATTATTGGCAACATTGATGAAGGGATTCGTATAAGATCCAAAAGGCATGAAGAGTCTAATGCGGTGGCTCTTATTTTTAAAATAGAACCCAAGAGCATAGAAGAAGCTTTAACTAATGAAAGCTGAATAGAAGCTATGTAAGAAGAACTTAGGCAATTCAGTATTAATGATATCTGGGAATTGACTCCTAAACCAAAAGGTAAATATGTTATTGGAGCTAAATGGGTCTTCAGGAATAAGATGATGAGAAATGAAAAGTTATAAGGAACAAAGCAAAACTCGTGGTTAAAGGATATATGCAAGAAGAAGTGATAGACTATGATGAGACTTACGTACCCGTAGCAAGGTTAGAAACAATTAGATTATTACTTGCTTTTGCTTGTTATAAGAATTTCAGGTTATTCCAAATGGACGTCAAAAGTGCATTCCTGAATGGATTTATCCAAGAGGAAGTCTATGTGGAACAACCTCTCGGTTTTGAAGACCCAAGGAAACCAAACTTTGTATTCAGATTGAAAAATGCATTATATGGTTTAAAGCAAGCACCTCGAGCTTGGTACGACATGTTAAGTAAGTTTTTAATCCAAAATGACTTTGTTAAAGATAAAGTAGACACTAATTTGTTTATTAAAAGGGAAAGTAAAAAAATTTTGATTGTTCAAATCTATGTTAATGATATTATTTTTGGATCACCTAACGAAAGTCTATGCAAGAAATTTTCTAAGTCTATGCAGAATGAATTCGAGATTAGCATGATGGGTGAACTATCATTCTTTCTCGGACTACAAGTAAAACAATTGAAAGAAGGAACTTTCATTTACCAAGAAAAATATGCTAAAGAACTTGTTAAAAAGTTCGGTTTGGAGAATTGCAAAAAGACTGATATACCAATGTCAAGTTCTTCGAAGCTGGACAAAGATGAAGGAAGAAAGAAAGAAAGTTAACCAGAAGCTATACAAGAGTATCATTGGTTCACTTCTTTATCTTACTGCTCCTAGACCTGACATTTTGTTTAGTGTTTGCATTTGTGTCAAATTTCAATCAGATCCCAAAGAATCTCATCTAAGTGCTACGAAACGCATCATCAAATACGTTGCAACAACCTCTAATTTGGGTCTCTGGTATCCTAAAAAAGGAGACTTTACTCTCATTGAATACTCAGACGCAGACCTAGCATGATGCAGAGTTGATAGAAAGAGCATCTCGGGCACTTGCCAATTGCTTGGTAACAGAACAATATCTTGGTTTTCAAGGAAGCAAAGTATTGTAGATCAAATCTTGAGAATAAAACAACAGCTAAGAGACTTTGGAATCGAAGACTCATGCACTGAGATCAAATGTGACAACATAAGCGCGATTAATCTCACCAAGAATCCAATTCTTCATTCAAGAGCAAAGCATATAGAGATTCGACATCATTTTATTAGAGATCATGATCAGAATAGAGAAATCTTGATTCAATTCGTAGACTCAAAGAATTAGCTGGCAGATATTCTTATAAAACCACTGGAGAAAAGTCAATTTGAGTCTATTCGATTCAGACTTAATAGCTTAAAGTCTAAAAAAGTTCAGACTCGGGGATAAAAGTCTAAAGATGCTCAGACTCAGAAGATCAAGAATCACAACTGTAAGTTATTTCTGTTTTAGAAATTTATCTTTCGAATAAAAACTCGAAAATGTACGTTTGTCTATTAATCTGCAATTGATTGATGTTATCTTCCCAAGTTTTTGTAATTATAGCAATCATTCATTTTCGAAAAGAAGTTATCGTTTGAAATGACATTATCTATTTTCAAAAAGGCAGTTATTTTTTAAAAAAGGCATTTTCCATTTTTCCTTTTACGATGATTCGTATACCTCGTTTTGATTGCCTTATATACTGATCGTCTTCTTTACGAACCCTAGAAGCAAAGAACTTCACTTTCTTACTTTTTCGCTTGAGTTTAATCCTTAAAGTTTTCATTTTTATCGCGAATCGAGTTAGGAAACTCTCTCAAAGATTGTGACAATGGCTTTTCGAAGAAAGTCCTCAAGGATTGCAAACAGGGGACCACAGCATATGCGTGAGGGTCCTACGCACGTTGATCTGACCGAGGAAGAAGAATCTCTAAGGCAACAGCAGAGTCCACAACATTCTCAACTGCGCCATTCTCCTCAGGCTAGACCACAGGATGTTCAACAATAACAAGCGAAGGAAGAAATTATTGAAGATGCCGAACCTGTAAGGACTCTAAAGCCTGCTTTTACCTTCAAACACTACTCTACCTTGAAGAATGGAGGTTCTCCATTGAACTTTATTGATGAATTTTTGAAAGAAAATGGGTACCGAAATGAAACCCATTTTTTTACGAACAATGGAACGTTTGGGAATTGCTCCTATGGGCTCGGCAGAAAGAGCTTTTGTGAATATCCTAAGTGATCCACGTGTTTAGAGGACTTAATCAACCTGATGGAAATGATGATGAAAAGATGTTCGCTCATTTTAAGCCTAGAATGGATGTTGCTGCGAATATTCAAGGAAAAAGGATAGATTTGTTTTGTTCTGAGGAACATAGGCGACTTTACTCTAAGTTGCTGAAGCGAGGGGTGATGTACCCAAGGAGTATGGATTTTGATTTTCTCAACTCTCTGAATGTGAAGTTGTGAAATTTACACTACTTCAACTTGAACGATTTTGCTCTGAGACAATAGTGGCTCATCCAGAACTTACTGCGTATTTCTATTCCAATCTAAGCTTTTTGGATGCGAATAGATTTTCTTTCAGTGTTAGAGATCAAGATTATGTGGTTGATATGGACACTCTGGTTGATGTGATTGGAGTAGAGAGGGGGGATTCCAAGCAATTAATGTGTCTATTGGTCGTGTGACTGTGGAGTTTGTTCGGCATGGAATGGCAGAAGGTCGAATTTCATACTTGAGGATGAATGCCTCAAATGTCTTACTTCACAAGATTGTGATTAACTGTCTTAGACCCAAATCGACATCAAAGATTGACATCTTCAATTCAGAAGCAAAGCTGATGTATGCTATCAATGCTGGTAAAAAGTTCTCTTTGCCACACACCATCATGTTTCACATGTACAGATTGATGGTTAAGGACAAGGGCCAACTTCCTTATTCAGCACTTGTTATTCAGCTATTCGAATATCTTAATATTCAGCCTCCCAAAATTCTGTGTGTTTGAACTTGTGATCAAATGGTGGTGGGACTAAAGATGGTTTCAAAAATGCATCTGAATGAGCTAAACAAGGCTTTAGATCGCTTTAAGGAGAAGACCCCTGTCAAGACTCGTCAAGACTCTGTGGCTGCAAAACAAAAAGGCAAGGAGCCCATGACAGCTCCATCTAAGAAAATGAGAGCACTCATCTTGCAGGATGAAGAAGATGAGGAAGATGTCACCATTTCATCTCTTGCCTTAAGGAATTTACAGCGTTTTGTTCTAGAGACAGAGGAGAGAGAGGATCAAGACAGAGAAGAGATAGAGCAGAGGAGTGAAGAGAGGGAATCGATGAGGAAAGAAGCAGAGGAAGAAAGAACTGCAGAAGAAGAGGAAAGAAGAGAACAAGATCATGTCACTAAAGAAGAGACAGAGCATGAAGAGTACTTCTCTCCACCTGAAGGCACTGAAACAGGGGAAGTCTGAGAAAAGAGGTACTTTTTCACTTGCTTTTACTAGTGATGATGTTAGTCGTTCTCCTACCGATCCAGAAGATGTATATGCCTTCAATTTCCTGAAGAAGGTCATGAGGTCTCATCTTCGAGTCTAGGTGCTCATGCTGAAATGTCATCATCTACTAATACTCCACAAACTAATCATGCTGAAGCAAGCACTCAAACTGACAACTTAGCAGACTTTCGAAGAGTGCTTGATGTTCTTATGGAGATGCAGGGACAGATTTATGCCTTGGGATGTGAAGTTCAGAATATGCAGAATGCTAGTCAAGCCTCTTCAGTTTCTTTGCACAATCAAGTTCAGGCCCTTAATCTTCAAGCTCAAGCAACTCAAACGACAACTTAGCAGACTTTCGAAGAGTACTTGATGTTCTTATGGAGATGTGAGGACAGATTTATGCCTTGGGATGCAAAGTTCAGAATATGCAGAATGCTAGTCAAGCCTCTTCAGTTTCTTTGCACAATCAAGTTCAGGCCCTTAATCTTCAAGTTCAAGCAACTGCTAAGAGTGAGGAAGTAGCGCAACTGAAGGAGGATATGAGAAAGCTGGAGGAGACTGTCAAGTGGATGTGAGATTTCTAGCTTGTTCGCGTTCCAAAACAATCTTAATTTTATCAAATTCTCGTTTCGTCTCTACCTTTTTAATGCTGACAAAAAGGGGGAGAAGTTGGTGCAGATTTGACTTTATTATTTGACTTTACTTTTGTTTGGTTGTGACTAGTTTGGTTTGGTTGTTTGATTGTTTAATGCTTGCAGTATTTTAAGGTTTGTTGATATTCATGGCAAAGATAGTTGTTTTTACAGGACTAACTCATTTCCTGTGGATGCAGATTCGATACTATCTTTATCCTAATCCATTTATCTTTTATGAGCTATCTATGCCTGCTTAAGTATTGTCTCGCAGGTCAAAAGTATCCAAATCTTTAGGAAAGTTTTGTTACCATAAAAAATTGGGAGATTGTTGGAAAAAAAACTTCATTATTTGTTTTGAAGCTGATAAAACGTTTCCATCAGTCTAGTCTGAAGACTTGGAGACTCTTTTGTCAAAGTCTAAAGACCGCTAGACCATTGAACTCAAGATTTAAAGTCCGCCCTCATTGACAGTTTTTAGATCGTCGAAGAAGACTTATCCAGAATTGAATATTTCTTTAAGGATTTGATTTGAACGGCTAAAGAAGATCTCACGGCTGGAGATAGAATTTAAGAATCTATTATTCCTTTTTGATTAATTCAGGTAATTTGGATCTGTTGAATGGCGAAGCATATTTGGAAAGTTCTACTTATGGAAACCTAGATCCTGATTGTATGGGCGAGTAGGATTGGTGGGCTGTTGTCACATTCCTTAAGTAACTCGAGATCTCCCTAATTGATTCTGTCCAACGGGTAGATTAGAATAACTCCTTTGGAATGTGCCAACGGTTATGAAGGCATGGAGGAGTATATAAGGAAGACGCTCTAGTTATTTGAGTGTGTGTGTGATAGATAAATTCCAAAGTCTAAAACTCCTTGTTCTTTGCTAATTCAATTGTTGAGCGTATATTTGTACTCAAAAAAGAGTTTATACATTTGTGAGGCTTTGAGGAAGTGTAGCAGAGTCTCTACATTGTGGAATCAAGGACGTGATACTATAACGACTCTTTTGATTCATAGTAAAATCTAGCCGGTGGGGGTCAAGACGGGAGAGTGGACGTAGGCTTGGATTAAGCCGAACCACTATAAATCTTGTATTCTTATTCTCTTCCCTGAACTCTTTTACTTTGTTCGTAACTCTATTTAATTGTTAAAGTCTAATTTTTCTTCAAAGTCTACTGTTAACTACACTCAGGTTTAAAGTAAAGTTCTACACTATATTCTGCAAAATTTGTTTTCGCACCTATTCACCCCCTCTAGGTGCTCGTACTAGCATTTACATAAAAGAGAATCTATTCGTATCCAAAAATGATAGATTCAAATAGAAGTAGGCTGTGAGCTCTGGATAAGCAATTGTAGACTCAGAACAAAAACACTCCAATTGAAGAAGTGCAAACTTCTCCCTCAAATTTACTTGCACAGAATCAAGAAAATCAAAATCAACGCTTCTAGGGTTCATAACCCCTCTCTTCATCAATTTTGAATAAACCTTCTTGTGGTCCTTCGATCGAAATAGACTTGCTCCATCACCACCAACATTTGCAGCTACTCCCATCCTAGGCTGGAAATGTGCGAACATCCTTTCGTCATCATCCTTTCCTTCGGTTGATTAAACGTGCCAAAACATGGATCACTAGGAAAGTTGACAAAAGTCTTTTCAACCAACCCTTTTTTCTGCAATGCCCAACTTCTCCATATCACGCAAGAATAACGTTTCATTCTTGTAACCTCTCTCTCTCTCTCTCTCTCTCTCTCTCTCTCTCTCTCTCTCTCTCTCTCTCAGATATTCATTGATCAAGGACATAGCAGTACCTCCTTCTTTCAACTTAGAATAAAGCTTGAAAGCAACTTTAGGTGTTAGCATTCTTACAGATTCAATATCTTCCACTATTTCTTCTTCTGGTTGAGGCGGTGGAGGCGACTGATGCTGTTGAGAATGTTGTTGTTGACTCAGTTGCTACTGTTGAGGAGAGTCATCTTCCTTGGTCAGATCGAAATGAGTAAGACCCTCAGACATGCGTTGTGGTCCCCTGCTTGCGATTCTCGAAGACTTTCTTGAAGACATTGTCATTCTAAGGGAGAAATTCTTGTACTTGCTCGAAAAAGATGAAATCTTTTGGATTAAGCAAGTGGAAGTTTTGTATTCTAGGGTTTGAGAGTGAAAACGGAGAAGACGACAATTGATAGTATTTATAACAGGTAAATCGGGGTGTACGAAGCATCACAAAGAAAAAAGTAAAAGCTGCCTTTTTCAAAAATGAAAAACTATCTTTTTGAAAAAGAAAAACTGTCATCAATTCAAATCTTGAAAAGATAAATTCTAAAAATAAAATAGGCAAGAGACGATTTGACATATCAATATACAAATTCGAAAACACATCTAAAGATAAAAACTTATGCATTTTTGAAAGAATTAACTTACAGTCATAACTCTTAGTAATTTTGAGTTTGAACACCTTCAGACTATATTCGATAGAAGATATGATATTCAGTTTGGTGCGAATAGACTCAAAATGGCTTTTCTCTAGTGGCTTTGTAATTATGTATGCCAGTTGATTATTTGAGTTGATGAACTGAATCATAACTTCTCCATTCTGAACATGATCTCTAATAAAATGATGTCGAATCTCTATGTGCTTTGCCCTTAAATGAAGAATTGGATTCTTTGTGAGATTAATGGCGTTGGTGTTGTCACATTTGATCTCAGTGCATAATTCTTCAATTCCAAAGTCTCTTAGTTGTTGCCGTATCCACAAGATTTGAGAGCAGCAACTTCCAAGAGTCACATATTTTTCTTCGGCTATTATAAGAGTTACGGTACTTTGTTTTCTCAAAAACCATAATACCAGCTTGTTACCAAGCAGTTGACATGTACCAGAAGTACTCAATCTGTCCACTTTACATCGTGCTAAATTTGCGTCTGAAAATTCAAGGAGAATAAAGTCTCATTCTTTGGAATACCATAGACCTAGCTTTGAATTTGTTGCAACGTATTTGATAATGCGTTTTGCAGCAGTGAAGTGAGACTCTTTGAGATTTGATTAGAATCTAGCACAGATATAAACACTAAACAAAATGTTAGATCTAGATGCAATAAGGTAAAGAAGTGAACCAATAATGCTTTTGTATAGCTTTTGTTTGATATACCAATAAAAGCTATCCGACTTTGAAGAACTTGACATAGGCGTCTCTGTCTTTTTGCAATTCTCCATCTTGAACTTCTTGATGAGATCCTTTGCATATTTTTCTTGGTGAATGAAAATTCCTTCCTTGGATTGTTTAACTTGTAATCCCAAAAAGAAGGTTAACTCACCTATCATACTCATTTCGAATTCATCCTGCATGCATCTAGAGAACTTCTTACACAGATTTTCATTAGGTGAACCAAATATAATATCATCAACATAAATATGAACAAGTAGAAAATCTTTACCTTCTCTTTTGATAAACAAGGTAATATCTACTTTTCCTTAAACAAAACCATTTTAAGTTAGAAATTTACTTAACCTTTCATACCAAGCTCGAGGTGCCTGCTTTAATCCATAAAGGGCATTTTTCAGTCTTTAGACTGAGAATGGCTTTCTTGGATCTTCAAAACTAGGTGGTTGTTCCACATAGACTTCTTCTTGGATAAATCCATTTAGGAATGCACTTTTCACGTCCATTTGGAATAGCCTAAAATTTTTATAGCAAGTAAAAGCAAGTAATAATCTAATTGTTTTTAACCTTGCTACTGGTGTATAGGTCTTGTCATAATTTATCTATATTTTTTGTGTATATTCTTTGGCCACAAGTCTTACTTTGTTCCTAATCACTTTTCCTTGCTCATCCATCTTATTCTTGAAAATCCATTTAATTCCAATAATAAACTTACCTTTAAGTTTAGGAATTAACTCCCAAACATTGTTGATGCTGAACTGTCTGAGCTCTTCTTACATAGCTTCAATCCAACTTTCATCAGCCAAGGCTTCATCTATAGTTTTAGGTTCGATCTTGGAAACAAGTGCTAGAGCACTAGACTCTTCACGCCTTTTGGATTTGGTGCGAACTCCTTCATCAATGTTGCCAATGATGAGTTCCTTGGGATGACTTGACTTATGCTTCCAATTGCTAATTGATTTGTCAATCTGCTGATCTTCTGCTTTAGTTGAATCTTCTGGTTCATCTTGATGTTGAACTTCAAGAGTCTGAACCACTTTGGGGGAATTAGATTTTGCAACATCTAGAGCAGATTCAAGTTCTTCAAGATGAGTCTGATCTAGTTGATTCTGCATTAAGTCTTGAAACTTGACATTCATGGATTCTTCCATAGACTAAGTTTTCTTGTTGTATACTCTGTAAGCTTTGCTTGTAGTTGAGTATCCAAGGAAAAATCATTCATCTGATCTTTCTTCAAACTTACCAGTTCGATCATTTGCATTCTTTAAAATAAAATACTTATTACCAAACACATGAAAGTAAGAAACAATTGGTTTCTTTCCTTTGAATAACTCATAAGGAGTTTTCTCCAGAATGGGCCTTAAGAATACTTTGTTTATAATATAACAAGATGTTGAAACTGCTTCAGCCCAAAATTAAGAGGAAATATTACTCTCTATTAAGAGTGTTCTAGTCATCTCCTACAAAGATCTATTCTTTTTTTCCACAGCCCCATTTTGCTTTGGAGTATCTGGAGAAGAGAAAACATGCTGAAGACTAGAGTTATCACAGTATTTTGCAAAGTCTAGGTTTTCAAACTCACCTCCATGGTCTGTACGTATTTTGGTAATGGCATACTCCTTTTCATTTTGCATTTTCTTGGCAAATTTTGAAAAGTAAGAGAATGCTTCAGACTTACTTACCAGGAAGTATACCCATGTAAAACGAGAATAGTCATTCACAATTACTAGGCAGTATTTCTTTCCACCAATGCTTTGAATTCTGGTTGGTCCAAAGAGATCCATATGCAAAAGCTGCAAGACACAATTAATGGAAACATGATTTATTGGTTTAAAAGAACTTTTAACATATTTTCCCAACACACATGGTGTGCAAAATTCAGATTTTTGATACTTCAGGTTGGGCAGTCCACGAACAAGCTTTTTAAAGGAGATCTTAGCAATCTGCTTCATGTTGATATGGCCAAGCTTTCTATGCCAAAGGTTTGCTTCATCTTGAATGGATATTAGACATTAAGAGCTTTCAGATTTTATATCCAGAAGATAAATATTCCCATGTCTTCGTCCAGTGAAGGATTGAGAGAGATCTTTATTGGTTCCCGAACATATGTCTTCTTGGAAATTAATCTTGAATCTAGTGTCGCATAGTTGACTAATGCTTAAAAAATTATAATTCAAACCTTCAACTAATGAGACATTGTTGATTGTGAGACTTCCAATTTTCACAGTTTCACATTCAACAATCCTTCCTTTGTTGTTTCCACCAAAAGACACTTTTCCTCCTTTTACTTGCACAAGCTTTATAAAACAGGTTGAATCTCCTGTCATATGTCTTGAGCAGCCACTATCCAAATACCATTTAATCTTTTTCTTGATAGTGACCTGCAATCATAAAAAGAACTCAAGCTTTCTTTGATACCCACACTTTCTTGGGTCTAGGGGAGTTAGTAAGAAATACAGTCTTTGCCCAATCTCTCTTAACAAGTTTCCAATCCTTAGAACATTCCTTCTCGAAATGTTCTGAGCTATTACACTTTGAACATTTGAGAGCACTTCGACCAACAGGTTTTACAAAAGCCTTTTGAAAATGGTTCCTATAAAAGGTTTTTGTAGGTCTTTGTTTGATTCTTTCCTTCACCTTTGGAAAATCAATTAAAGGAATGGTTTCAAATGTCATTCCCAAACCAGATTTGTTGAAATAAGGTCTTTGAATTGAAAGAATCTTTTCCAACTTCTCAGATCCCATTGAAAACCTTTTTGTGATATTTGAAATGTCTTCTTTCAAAAATGTATTTTCTTTTGAAAGAGAGTTTGCATTTTCTTTCAAATCAACAAAACTCTTGTCTAGTTTTTCAAATTTTTCTTTCCAAGAGATTTCCTATTGCTTCAGTTTGGAATTCTCCTTCTTTAGCTCGGTTTTAAGAGATGTCTTGAGGCTAAGACAAAGTTCATCTATATATTTTGAGACTTTAACAAGAATTTTAGAATTACTAACCTTAACTTCACTGTCTGAGTCTGAATCTGAATCTGAATCTATCTCAAAGTCTGAGTTTGATTCTGAATTTGCCATCAGACATATGTTCGCATACTTTTCATCACTTTCCTCGCATTTTGTATCGCTACATGTCTCTGCTTTGAGAGCTTTCTTGAATTTCTCTGCTTTTTCTTTCTTTTTCTTCAACAAAGGGCAGTCGGGTCTGATATGCTCATTTTTCTTACATTCAAAGAAAATCACATCTTTGTTGGTCTCATTATCCTCATTTGATTTCTTCTGAAATCTTTGATTACCCTGATTCTTCCAATTAAACCTTTTTCCCTTCCTGCTTAACTTTCTGAATCTCCTTATCATGAGTGCTAGCTCTTCATCATCCAAGTTGTCTTCAGAGTCTGTATCATTAGAATCATCGTTAGATTTTAAAGCAATTGACTTCTTACCTTTGAGATCTTCTTCCTCATTGATTTACTCTATTTCATATGATTAAAGTGTGCCAACCAATTCGTCTACAAAAAGAGGCATGATCTTCTGGGTTTCTCTTATAGAGGTCTTCACATGGTTCTAGTCTTTGAAGAGTCCTCTCAGGAATTTATTGACCTTCATTGGTCCTGAGATTGGCTATCCCTGAGATGCTAGATGGTTTACAATTTCTGTAAAATAACTAAACATATCAGTAATGGATTCTCCTGGTTTTATCTTGAAGGCTTCATACTATCCGAGTAGAATATTGATTTTTATTTCTTTAACTCGATTAGTTCCTTTATAGGTGACATGTAAGAGATAAAGCACAATATAATGAATAAATTGCTTATAAATCAAGAGTTTGTCTCTTGGTTATCTCTACTTGTGTCAATTCTCCAGAATATGTAATTTCCTTCCCAGATGTTGATGTAGCTTTAGGAATGATTCCTTTTTCTACCACATCCCATTCCAGGGGATCTTTCGATCTTAGGAATGCCTTCATCTTGTTTTTCCAAACGTTGTATTCCTTCCCATCAAAGTAGGGAGGTCTGATGTTGTTTTGTCCTTCAACCAAACCTGGAGCCAAAATACTAGCCATAGATCTTTAGCTCAAAAGTAAAAACATTTTTATAAACTAAGTATCAAGCTCTGATACCAATTGAAAGGGCTAGTACGCACATCTAGAGGGGGGTTGAATAGGTGTATATAAAAATTTTCTTTTTCGCAAGACTTAATAAAATAGATCGCCTTTGGATGATAATAATAAACTCAGGATGTAAATAGCTTTGAACAATTGTATAAAGCAAGTAAAGCAACGAATAAGATAAGGAGGTTAGGGTAAAAGAATTTAAACACAAGGTTTATAGTGGTTCAGCTTAATCCAAGCCTATGTTCACTCATCCGTGTTGACAGCCCACTGGCTGGATTTCACTATGAATCAAAAGAGATTATATAGCTCGTGATCTTCGACTTCCTTAGTGGAGAGTCTCAGCTTAGTCTCTTCACAAAGTCTCACTATGTGTTTCTCTCTTTTTTTATACAATTTAAGCTCAATGAATGAAAGAGCATGGAACTACAGAGATTTAGACTTTGAAATTCTTCTTTCATGCACTATCTCGAACAACTAGAGAGTCTGCCTTAAATACTCCTTCATGCTTTCATAATCGTTGGCACTTTTCAAAGAAATTCTTCCAATTTACCCGTTGGACATAATTAATTAAGGTGATCTTGAGTTGTTGATTGATTTGCGATGAAAGCCCATTAATCCTGTTCACCCATACAATCAAGATCTTTTTTTTTTTTGGTTAGATACAATCAAGATCTTTGGTTTCCATAAGTAGAACCTTCCAAGTTTGCTCGCCTTTCAAAGGATCTTCAAATCGGAGTAGATTCCAATAATCAATCTTGATGATGATATATCCAACCAAAAATGTCTTCCAAAAACATACGAATTAAATCCTTGAAGATAACTGGATAAGTCTTCTTTCTTTGTCTGGAACTGTCAGTGAGAGCAAACTTTGAGTCTTGAGTCTGGCAGTCTTCAGACTTGACGATAGAGTCTGGAGTTTTTCAGACTTTAACACTTGGGTTTGGAAGTCTTCAGACTAGACTGATGGAAACGTTTTTTCAGCTTCAAAATAATAAAGGAGTTTTCTCCAACACTTTGAGTTGGCTTCCAGTCAAAGATATACCGCATTTGCATTTTCTTTCAACTAGAATGGACTATTTTCTTCCCATTCCCAGCCAAGACTAATCGTTTATTGGTTTTCGAAATAATGATACATCGCTTTAGCCACCGAAATCATGATACGCCATGCCGAAAACAAAATAAGAAATTAAAATTATTCGCACTACTTTTCCGATAAAGTGATTGTCTCATGAAAAGTCACTTTTGTTATGTCTTTTGGTTTTTATTTTTTATTTTTTTGTCGGAAAGCACATTCAGTCGTTCAATCATAAAGGCTCTATTAGAGGAAGACATATAAGTTTCTATACACTAAATATTCCAAATGGGCTGTGAGAAGGTAAGGATGATCAGTCGGTGGGGAGATTTCTATTTCAATGGGCACTAGTGACCCAACCCATAACTTGATTAGCCTCACGGGGGCAATAGAAACTTCCACCTTATCTAATTGAGCTAGCAAGGTCTGGCGGTCCCTAATAACTCATGGGCTTTCTTCTTGGCCCATAATGCACTCCACGATTGAAAGGCAGTCATTGAATATCATAAAGGACAGATCTTTCTTCTTGTGCAAGATAGATTCTACTGGTAGACACGCACTACTTGCTTTCATGTGTTGGATTCTCTTCCTCTGCAAGAGTAGGAGGCATTCTTTTATAGCTAAGGCTCTCGTGTTTATTTGATATGGAGTAGAAACCTATGGTTATTAATTTATTTAATTTATTTAATTGAAACGAGTTCAACAAATCATTAGAGACATTGGCTTTGGGTAAGCTCAATATATCTCAACCGTTAGATCATGTGGTTCTCACGTAAGATGTATCAAAATTAACCGAGGTCTCGGCTTATTGATTCATGATCTCATATTTCAAAATTTGCGTCTTTTGGATAAGAGATGAGATCAGTCAAGACATGCATTAAAAATGTAATCCAATTTTGTTGAAGATTTGGGTTGTGGAAAATATCACTTCATGGACTAAAGGAGCACAATCACGTCTAAGATGCAAAAAGTATTATTCCCTTCGCCCAAGTGCACATTGCTAAATAATGTGAAAATTTTACACATAGACATGCCTAGTCATTGATGTACTAATTTGGATACATCGGTCAAATTAAGGTTCACAATTTTGAATAATTGTGAGTAATTTAACACATTAATAATCCATCAAAATGAACGGTTGATTATTAATGTATTTGGTAATTATTATTGTATACTTTTCAAGACCTGTTGGTAAGTTTCTAACATATAACAGACCAAGCAACTTGTCAACCTTTTTTTTTCCTTAATCATCGACGGGATGGGCTGGTCCCCAACAATGTCAAGAACGTTGGAAATTGACGGTGGCGGCAAGCGGCAGGTTTGGAAGTTGATGGTGGAGAAGGCGACGAGGGCAGGGAGTAAAAAGAAAGAAATGGAAAAGGAAAAAAAGAAAGAAATATTTTCCTTTGTTTTAAATTGAGTTTGCATGATTCTCGTTGGGTATGCTGCCATATGAGCGATTGCGTTGGATAAGCGTGTAAGGAAAAAAAGCGCATGACTTGGCAATAATACTGGAGACACCACATTAAACGAAATTCAAGAAATTAATAGTTGATTACATAAAAAGAAAGTTCAGGCACTCAATTAGTTATTAAGAAACAATACAGACCCTTATCATGTCTTTTCCTAATTTTTCTTTTCATTTCACTAATGATGTAGCACAGTCCTTTTAATATTATCCCGATATTTTTTGGAACCTAGCATTATAGGGATGGGATAAAGTTTAAAACAAATTAATCAGATCATGTAAATCTCACATATAATGCCCATGTGAGATTCATATGATTAACGGTTGTCATAAATGCGGTTAACTAGATACAAATCAAGGCAAATATTTCCTCGCCCTCCCTGTGGCATTGGAAGAGAGGAGAAATGAAGTCTAAAATAAATGAGTTCTAGTAGTTTCAAACTTAATTGTGTATAAATTTGGGGGGGGGGTCAGATGGTGCTATTGTCTAGGAATAATAATTTAAGTTTCCAATTTAAAAGACTATTTGATATTGCTTTCCTACAGTAGCTTTAACTATGCAAATGTGTATTGTAGCTAATGTATTTAACAAATACATCACAGTCGTAGCACCTGTAACTTGTTTTTAAAATGCTGTCTCATCCAACATTTAGATGTTACAACTAAAGTACGTTTAGAAGAATGTGCCTTTCAGATGCACCATCCAAAATTATCGAGGGCTGGACCTGCCATAGATGAATCAAATCAAGACACTCACGGATTGCACCTCCGGCTTCTCCACTCATTTCGTCATTTCAGCTTTTCCATTCATTTAAAATGCGATGACAATATACTAGGCGCATGTGATAGATAATAACCTTCTATGGTGGATACCGTAGTACATAGGTTGTTGACACCTAAATTTTGACTAAGCATTTAGGATTAAATTGCATAAGAAAATAGGGACCAATTCGGCCCTAACAAAAATGATTTTTCGCATCAATTAGGTCTTAACTGTTTTGGATAATTTAATTATAGAAAGAGAAAAAGAAAAAAAGGGGCGGCCCGTGGGGGCTGGGCCTTCATGCCCAGCTTCCCCCTCTTCTTCCTTTTTCCCCCATAAGGGCCTAGGGCCCAGCCCTTTCTTCCCAAAGCCCGATTCCTCCTGCCTCTTCCGCCTCTACAACTCACGCACAGCAACGGTGATGCGCAAGGACGGCCTACGGCGGACAGAGGAGGGGTAGGTTGGCAACGGACAAGACGCGCCTTCAAAGCAGAGCAGGTGGGTGGTTGAGGAGACGCCGGTTCAGCCACACCAAGGTCGGTCGATGTGCAAGGACCAGTGGCCGAAGGCTTCGTCAACCGACTCCCCCTCGCCTATAAATAGATCCGTCGGGGGGAAGGCCAAGGACACGCTGAGAGAGATCGAAGGGCAGCAAGCTTGACTAGGGGTGTCAAAAAAACCCGAACCAACCCGACCCAAACACGACCCGAACATGAAACAAGCATTATACTTGTTTCGGGTCTTGATACAGTTTAAAAGACAAGTATGAAGCAAGTAAACAATATATGTTTAGGGTTGGGTAGGGTTGGAACATTGTTCCACTTGGAACACATTAACTCCAAACACATTCTCATCTTTCTCGGCTCCCCATTCTTCTCTGATGACACGACCGTGCCTTCACTCACGACTGCCAGTTCGGCTTATCCTCTAATCTACATGCCTCTGCCTTGCCCCCGCCGTCGCCACCCCTCGTCTCAACGTCGGAACCCTAGCCGCCGCCAAATCAATCAATCGTCGCCGACCTTCGCCGAAACCCCTCCCCTTCCCCTTCCCAAATCCCTTCCACTCCGATCCCACAAGCCCTACCTCCTTTCCCAATCTGGGCCAGTCCTCCTCGGGATCATCTCGACACTCTCCTTTTTTAGTGGAGGAAGGAGCTCGCCAACTCCGTCCAACTCATCGGGATCGTCTCGACACCCGTCGAGGCCCGGGACTTGCCCTCCGGGAAGTTCATCTCCTGGAACTTGATTTACTGCATGTTATTACAACTTACAGCGAGCGCTTACATTGCTTGTCACTGATGACTACTCCTTCAGGATAAATTTGCTTGGCTAGAGGATGCTTTTTGTCTTCCAGATAGCATGATTTCACTGGAAAATGATTGCTTAAGTGTTCCTGCAGGTCGTTGTTCAACAGTTAAACTTCATTGAAAGGAACCTCTCTCCGTTGATTTTTTGGTCGTGTCCTGTGAAGTAGCTGCAGATCGAGAGCAGGCGTGTTTTGTTGGTTTCTACTGTTTGGAACATTGACCCACAAAAGGCACTAAATTGCAGGGATATCAGCTTTGGTGCTGAGTTCATGTAGTTTGTAGTGAACGGCGAATTTGATATAGTGGGGAAAGAAAAAAAGGGTAATTGGAACAATGTGGATTAGCGTGAAGTAGCTTCATCACTGCAGTATTAGGTTGGTATGTTTCTTTGGAGTATCTAGAGTGGAGCACGAGTAGTGGCTCGCTAGTCCTGTCTAGCTGGTCTTTCATGAACTTAAGTTGGATTCTGCAATTCAGCACTTCATTAATGTGGCCAGTCGGGTAGGTGCTACTGGAATGATACTTACTATTGCAAAATGTAATTGTCTCTTCATAAATCATGAGAATCAGAAAGGAATTTGCAGTGGTCTTATGGGTGAGTTTGATAAAAAAAAAACTCAGTTTTCTTTTGAATATGGAACCTGCCCAACAGGTTGAAGTGCCAAAGCTTTAGGTTTCTTAGGATTTTTTCTTCGCTGCTATTTGTTCTACTTGGTACTCTGCTATTGAGTTTTTATCAGTTAAAAAGACTTAGATTGATCACTCGCAAGAATGGATGTTAAAATCAGGTTCTTGTAATAACCTGTTCACATAAGAATCGGATCAAGGTGGGATGATTGTTGCAGAGTTTTAACCCGAACCCCTGAGAAAAGAAAGGTGAAAAAAAAAAAAAAAAAAGGAGACAAGAAACCCATTAACCCGACCCAAACCGACCCAAAACACATTAGATGGTCTAATGTGTTTCGAGTCGGTTCGGGTTGAGTCACAGTGTGTGACCCTTGTGTTTCAGGTCGGGTCGGGTAACAACAAAACCCAACCCGACCCGACCCATTGACACCCGTAAGCTCAACGACTTCCCCCGATAGACTTCAGGGGAGGCCCAAGAGTGAGCAAGCCAGAGGAGGAGAGATCGAGGAAGAGAGAAGCAGATATAGGGGGACGGCCAAATCTGAGGGAGAGGGAGCCACGGGTTTGAGCCTTGCCTTCGCGCACAGTGCCGGTTGCTCGGCTTGAGGCCACCACTGTCTCGCTGCCAACGACACTGGCTGCTCGCGTTGTTGGTGTCGTCACCCCGTCAACCAGCCGCGAGCTCTGCTGCGCTGAAGCTCACTGGCCCGACGCCAATTTCTGCCGTTGCCCCCCAACACAAATCCGCCGCTGCCCTTGTGCTCGGAGCCCGGTGCGAATTGGAGCCCCCGTCACGGAGTCATCCCTTCCGTTGTGACATGCCATCCGAAGCCATATCACACCGGACCCATCAAGTCGACCGGCTTACTCATCGTGACCACGCCGTGACAAGCTTGGCTTCCCCCCATTCGCCACCACCGGTTGCATCTCGGCCCTCTCCCGTCGAATCGCTCGCTGCCACCTCACCGACATGTCTGTTAGCGCGAGCTGTTATAGATCTAGGTGTGCATCAGGGTGACTGATGCCGTCCACCTCAACCACCCCTCATTGACGCCACAAAGAAGCGGGGAGGAGGAGAAGCACAAGTCAGGTCGACGACTATAAGCCAAGTCGGGTGAAAATCTCCAATCGGGTAGGGTTTGGTCCTCAAACTAGGTTGGGCTTGGGTCGCTGTTCAGGCTGGGTTTTCATTGGTTTGGGTCCACTAGGCCTGGTCGCACGTGGGCCAATCTCACATGGGCCAAGGAATAGGTAGGCCTATTTTGTTTGTGGGTTTAGATTACCAAAAAAAAAAAAAAAAGAAGAAGAAAAGAAAAAGGGTTCCTTGCCAAGTTCGCGTTTTAGACCCGCAAGGTTAGGGGCTAGCGACCAGGTCCACCCTAACCCGAGAGCCTGACCCGAGTCATTTATATTATATTATTATAATAAAAACAATATTTCAATAATAAATATAAAAAATCAAAAAAATAATAAATGTATTTATTTTTCAAAAATCAGAAAAGCCCAAAATAGTTCATGTTTTCCCAAAAAATCAGAAAAATTCAAAAATAATTTATATTTTCTTAAAAGGATAAAAAATCCGAAAATGCATTTTATGTTCAAAAAATAGAAAAAAGACCAAAAATATGTTTTTCTCCACAAATGCATGGAAAAATCCTTGAAAATCCAAAAAACATTAGGGTTTAAACAAGATTAGGTACCGGAAAGGTATTAGTGATTAACTAGTATAATCAAAATCCCCAATCTTAGTTTTTTTGGTTGTGTAGGAGTAAAATATTTCTCCTAGTATTTTGCTTGGGTTTCTAATCGACCCACCCTAAATTGATTAGTGGCGACTCCTATTTAAAATTAATTTGTATATCAAAAAACTTGGACCATAAGTCGTGAATTGGTGGGCTTGGGAGAGCCCAGACTAAGTCTATTAGACTTAGCGAGCCATTAGCTTCTGCTGGCGCCACGCGCAACAAGGCATCGAAAAAGAGGTCGTGACAGCTTGGCGACTCCACTGGGAAAAAGTTTTTGTGGACTTAGACATTTTTTTATCTTGTTTAAACGCTTCACTAACTTGGGGTTTTTTTTTTCTTTTCTTTTATGCAGATTAGTAGCTTAGAGATTAATTGTATTTTTCTTAAAATAAAATGTTTTGTGATTATAAATTGTCGTGCATTTTTTAATATTTTAGCATTACACATGACACACACAACCCGGCCGGCGGAGTTGGGCCGCCATAGAATATTTAAAATGGTGTTAAGAATGATACGGCCTTGAACGCGAGACTGCGATGTAGAGGTTGTCTTTTTTTTTTTTTTTTTTCCCGTATTTCTTTAGCAAGAGCCGAAGTTAAGAGGGTATGATGCCAGTGCAAGACTACGACGAGCATACACTCTCTTAATTTCTCTAAACCTTCTCAGTTAGACATTGAGCCACACGTATCATGCGCATGTCTATGTGATTCTCATCAATTTGTAAGTTTTTTATCCTTGCACTTTGCAACTTACTTACCTTCTTGTCTGTACCGATCGGTCCATGATTAGTCTAGGTTAGTTATAGATTTAACACTATGGTCATTTAAATTTGGAAGTAATTGTCATAGAGTTGTTTTTTTGAAAAAAATAAAGAGAATTTGCAAAACATTTACTTTCGGTTGATGCCTTTATTTCCTCAAGCATGTTATAAATTTCTTTTTTCCCCAAGGGATTTCTTGTTTTTTAAAAAAAGGGATAGAAGTTTTTTTTTTTTTTTTGAAAATTTGTTTTCAATTCATGCTTTTGTCGTCTTTCAAATTGGATATCTTTTTAGTCCATGCTAACATGTTGCATGTCTTTTTTTTTTTTCCAATCCATGCTTAGAAAATCCCCTCCATGTACAAACTTTTCGTGAATAAACAAAAATGGTAGGATTAGGTTGTCATGCCCTGAACCTGGAGCGCACGTACATCCCTCGGTGGTTGATAATTACGACATCCCACTACATGTCACCGACTCATTCATTTTAATGCACATGCAGAAGCGTATAATATGATATTGCTAGTACGAGTACCTAGAGGGGGGTGAATAGGTATATAAAATATTTTTCTTGATGATTGCACAATACTTTAGACAATTAAAGGATTTGCAACAAATAATAATCAACGTAAGACTGAGTAAAGGAAAGAGAGAATTGAACACGTGGTTTATAGTGGTTCGGCTTGATTCAAGCCTACGTCCACTCTTCTGCACTGACAGTCAATTGGCTGGATTCCACTAAGAACAAAGAGATGTTACAGCGTTGATCTTCCTTGATTTCTAGGTGTAGATGATCTACCACACTTGCTCAAGATATCACCAAGTATAGACACTCTCTGTGTATACAATTTCACTCAAACCGTATCGACTAATAATCAAGGTGCTTCGACTGGAATTTTCTATCTATCACACACCTTAAACAACAAGAACGTCTTCCTTTTTATACTCCTTTATGCCATCATACTGTTGGCACTTACCAAAGGAATTCCTCCAATCTACCCGTTGGACAGAATCAATTAAGGAGATCATTCGAGCTATAAAAGGAACTTGACGATAGCCCATCAATCATGTTTGCCCATACAATCAGGATCTTGGTTTCCAAGAATAGAATATTCCAAGAATATTTTGTCGACCACCGGATCTTCAATTGATCTAGATACAAATAAAAGAATCCGATATATTTATCCAACCAAGAGATCTTCTCCAGAGGATAGGATTAAATCCTTAACCAGAAACTTCGGCTCGGATTTCCTTCGTCACGGATCGAACGACCGTCAATGAGAAAAGTCTTGAGTCTTAAGTCTTGAGTCTTGAGTGCTGAGTCTGGTGATCAAAAAGTCTTTAGACTTTAAACTGACGGTCTGCAAATATCCAGACTAGACTGATAGAAACGTTTTGTTAGCTTCAAAATATTTTGGAAAGATTTCTCCAACAATCTCCCCATTTTTTATGGTGACAAAACTTTCATGTAGATTTGAACAACTTTGACCTGCAAAAACATTTCTCAAGTAATATGGCTATCTCATAAAGATTAATAAAACAACCTGACTCTGCATCCACAGAAAATTGGTTAGTCTTTCATGAGTAATACCATATGACAAAACACTCGATATAAATGCATATAGTCAAGCATCACAATCCACAGCCAATTCAGTTCACTCAAGTCAAGTCATACTCAAAAACAAACATAACCACAAAAACAAATTTAAAGTCAAGTTTAAAGTTCGTTCAAATTTGCAATTCTCCCCCTTTTTGTCAACATAAAAAAAAAAGGTGAGAAAAGCGTCAGGTCTGCTTGGGAATGCGCATGATCTGGAAATCTCCCATTGACTGGACTATGCCTTCTAGCCTCTTCACGTCTTCCCTTAGATGAGCTACCTCTTCTCCTTTGGCATTGGCTTGAAGTTGTAGAGCGAGATCTTTCATTTTGTCCTCCAGGGTAACTGAAGATGCTTGTCCAGCATTCTTTATGGCTTGAATTTCACAGTCCAGAGTATAGATTTGGCCACGCATTTCCAGAAGAACATCCAGAATACGACAAAAATCTGCAGAATTGTCCGTCTGTGTACTTGCATTTGCTTTCTCAGATGGAGTGAATGCAGACGATGTCGCTTCTGTATAATCTTGCGGATTTGGTGTTGATGTATCGTGTCCTTCTTCAGGCAATTGAGAAGCCTGAAACTCTTCTGGGTCTGCTAGAGATTGTCTTAGACCTTCACTATTGGCAGCATGAGATGTGGATCTTTCTTTCTCGCCAACTCCCCTTATCTCTAGGACTTCAAAAGGGGAAGAGTGATGATCATGCTCTTCTGTATCTTGATTCCCCTTCTCTCCAGATTCAGCTGCAGATTTTCTTTCTCTTCTTCTCCTTCTTCTTTAGCTTCTTTCTCCTTCTCTCTTTGCTCTGCTTCTTCTCTGAGCTTGGCTTGCTCCTCTTCTTCTCTTTGTTTCTTCTGAAGTTCTGTTGAGTGAGGTACAGAACGTCTGGTCCTTATCAAGGCAGTGATCGTGAGATCTTCCTCCTCATCTTCATCCTCCAAGATGAGAGTTTTCTTCTTTTTGGATGGGGCACCAATGGCCTCCTTCCCTTTTCTCTTTGAAGCAGACGGAACTGGAGTCTTCACTCTGAATTTTTCCATTGCCTTGGAAAGTTCTTTCAGACGCATCTTCGTCAACATCTTTAAACCTACCACCATCTTGTCGCACGGTCGAACACAAAGTGAATGTGGCGGTTCAATATTCATGTGTCTGAAGATTTTGGTTACCAGACCTGGATAAGGCAATTGACCCTTGTCCTTTGACATTGCTCTGTACATGTGAAAGAGAATAGTGTGAGGGAGAGAGAACTTCTTCCCTGAGTTGATTGCGTACATCAATTTTGCTTTGGAATTAGACACATCAGTCTTTGATATAGAGTTGGGCCTGATGCAATTGATAACAATTTTGTGCAGCACAATATTGATGGCACGCCTCCTTGAATAAATGATTATTCCCTCAATATCTCTATTTTCGACAAGTTCCATTGAGGCACGAGCAACTGAGACTTTGACTGGTTGATAACGTCCTCGTTCAACTCCAATTATGTCCGCCAACATGTCCACGTCTACCACATAATCTTGGTCTCTAACACTGAATGATATTTTATTCGCATCTATAAAGCTGAGATTCGAATAGAAATACGCTGTCAGTTGCGCATAACCATCTGTGGTATCGGTGCAGAATTGCTCAAGTTGAAGCAATTTGAATTTCTCCCTTAAGTTCACGTTAACGGCATCCAAGAAATCGAAATCGACACTCTTAGGATTTATCACCCCTCGTTTCAACAGTCTGAAAAACAAATTCTCTTGTTCCTTTGATTTGAATAACTCCATCCTCTTTCCCTTCACCTTTGCAGCAATACCCATTCTAGGTTGAAAATCACTGAACATTTTATTATCGTCGTTTCCTTCAGTAGAATTAGGTCCCGACATACGAGGGTCACTGGGAATATTCGCAAGTGCTTCCTCTGCTTTACCCTTGGGAGCAATTCCCAAATCCTCCATTTTTCTCAGAAAGATATACTCATTCCCATAATGCTTATCTTTGAGAAAATCATCCACGTATTTCAACGGAGTCCCAGTACTTTTCAATGCACAGTAAAGTTTGTACATAAACGAGGGTTTTTGGACTCTTACTGGGTCTGCGTCCTCGATTATCTCTTCCTCCGGTTGTTGACCCGCATCATGTGGGGTAGATGGCGTTGAGTGACGTGATGGAGAGTGAGTCGGGCTCTCTTGCTAACTCGATAATTCTTCCTCTTCGGTGAGATCGAAATGGGTAGGTCCCTCCTTCATCCTCTGTGGTCCCCTGTTTGCGATTCTTGAAGACTTCCTCGAAGAAGACATCCTTCCTTGTCGCTGAAAGATTCCTTTACTTGCTTTCCCAAGAAAAAATGACAATTTTCTCGAAGATGAACACGAAGTAGAAATCGGATTGGGAGGAGAATGCTTTTTAGGGTTTTGAAGATTGGAAAATGAAAACTGTATATATATAACTCAGTTTTGAAAAGGGAAGTTCAATCGGCACAAGGAAAGTGTATGAATACCTCTTTTCAAAATCAATAACTGCCAAAATTAATCCTTTTGAAAAGACAAGTTTTCGTTTTTCACGGAGACTACAAAATAATTGAACAAAAGATCATACTTTTTCGAGTTTAGATAAAATAACAACTTACAGTCTATAGTCATCAATGTCTGAGTCTGAGGATTTAGAGTTTGAGAGATTAGAGTCTTATGATCATCAACTTTCTGAGTCTGAAGGTTCGAAAGTCTCTAGACTTTAACTTCTTCCAGCTTCAAAATGTTGAGTCTTGAACGGATGAAATCGAATTGATTTTTCTCCAAAGGCTTTGTGAATATATCCGCTAGTTGAATTTTTGAATCAACAAATTGAATCGAGATTTCTCCATTTTGAATATGATCTCTAATGAAGTGATGTCGAATCTCTATATGCTTTGCTCTTGAATGAAGAATTGGATTTTTGGTGAGATTGATTGCGCTGGTCTTGTCACATTTGATTTCTGTGCATGAGTCTTCAATCCCAAAGTCTTGTAGCTGTTGTTTTATCCATAGAATTTGCGAACAACAGCTTCCAAGAGCTACATACTCTGCTTCTGTTGTTGAGAGAGCCACAGTGTTTTGTTTCCTTGAAAACCAAGACACTATTCTACTTCCAAGCAACTGGCAAGTTCCTGAAGTACTCTTTCTATCAACTCTACAGCCGGCCAGATCTGCGTCTGAATATCCCAGAAGATTAAAGTCTCCCTTCCTAGGATACCCAAGACCAATGCTTGTAGATGAAGCAACATATTTAATGATACGTTTTGCAGCTCTGAGATGGGATTCTCTAGGATCTGATTGAACCTAGCACAGATGCAAACACTCAACAAAATGTCAGGTCTAGAAGCAGTTAGATAAAGAAGTGAACCGATGATGCTCCTGTACAGCTTTTGATCAACATTCTTCCCTTCTTCATCTTTGTCTATCTTCAAAGAACTTGACATTGGTATATCAGTCTTCTTGCAATTTTCCAATCCAAACCTTTTGACAAGATCATTAGCATATTTTTCTTGGTAAATGAAAGTTCCTTCCTTCAATTGCTTTACTTGAAGACCAAGAAAGAATGTTAATTCTCCCATCATACTCATTTCAAACTCATCCTGCATAGACTTAGAAAATTTCTTGTATAGACTTTCGTTAGAGGATCCAAAAATAATATCATCCACATATATTTGAACAAGTAAAAAACTTTTGTTTTCCTTTTTGATAAATAAAGTAGTATCTACTTTACCTTTAACAAAACCGTTTTGTAATAAGAACTTACTTAGTCGTCGTACCAAGCTCGAGGTGCTTGCTTTAAACCATACAAGGCATTTTTTCAGTCAAGACCGAGTCTCGGCTTCTTTGGGTCTTCAAACCAGGTGGTTGTTCCACATATACTTCCTTTTGGATAAATCCATTTAGGAAAGCACTTTTGACGTCCATTTGGAATAACCTGAAATTTTTATAACAAGCAAACGCAAGTAATAGTCGGATAGCTTCTAACCTTGCTACGGAGCGTAAGTCTCATCATAGTCTATTCCTTCTTCTTGCGTGTATCTTTTGGCCACGAGTCTTGCTTTGTTTCGTACGACTTTTCCTTTTTCATTCATCTTATTTCGAACACCCATTTGGCTCCAATAACAGTTTTACCTTTGGTTTAGATGTCAATTCCCAGACATCATTAATATTGAACTGTCTGAGCTCTTCCTGCATAGCTTCGATCCAGCTTTCATCAGATAAAGCTTCTTATATGCTTTTTGGTTCAATTTCAGAAATGAGAGTCACGGCACTAGACTCTTCACATCTTTTAGATCTGGTGCGAATTCCTTCATTAATTTCGCCGATAATGAGATCTTGAGGATGACTGGACTTGTGCTTCCAGTTACTGGTTGATTTGTCTGGATGGTGATCTCTTTCTTTAATTGAATCTTCATGAACATCTTGATGCTGATTTTCTAGAGTCTGAGATACTTCTTGAGTTGTAAGCTTTGGAAGGTCTGGAGCAGGTTTAGACTCTTCATACTGAGTCTGACTGGATTGATCTTGCGAAGAGTCTTGAAATTTGACATTCATTGACTCCTCCACAAACTGGCTCTTCTTGTTATAGACTCTGTAGGCTTTGCTTGATGTAGAATATCCAAGGAAGATGCCTTCATCTGATCTTTCTTCAAACTTACCAACTCGATCTTTTGCATTTTTCAATATAAAGCATTTGCAACCGAACACATGAAAGTATGAAACAATGGGCTTCTTACCTTTGAATAATTCATAAGAGGTTTTCTCTAGAATAGGTCTTAGGAAGACTCTATTGATGATATAGCATGCTGTTGAAACAGCTTCAGCCCAAAATCGTGAAGAAATTTTACTTTCAATTAAAAGATTTCTAGCCATTTCTTGAAGAGATCTATTCTTTCTTTCCACAACTCCATTTTGTCGAGGAGTGTATGGAGAGGAGAACACATGCTTAATTCCAGATTCATCACACAATTTTGTAAAATCTTGATTTTCAAATTCACCTCCATGATCTGTTCTTATACTTGAAATAACACATCATTTTTCATTTTGAACCTTTTTAGCAAATTTTTCAAAATATGAAAAGGTTTCTGACTTACTTGCAAGGAAATATACCCAAGTAAAACGGGAGTAATCGTCCACAATTACTAGGCAATATTTCTTACCTCCAATACTCTGGGTTTTGGTTGGTCCGAAGAGATCCATATGCAGCAAGAATCGTAGTACATGGTTAGTAGAGACATGATTTATTGGCTTAAATGAATTTCTTACATGCTTTCCCGAGAATACATGGTGTGCATGGATCGGACTTTTGGTATGGTAATTTGGGTAGACCTCGAACAAGCTACTTTGATGAGATTTTGGCTAATTGCTTCATGTTGACATGACCAATGCCATAAGCTTGCTTCATCTTGAATTGAGATTAGACATTGTGATTCATTTAGTTTCATGTCTAAGAGATAGATATTTCCATGTTTTCGACCCATGAAAGTCGAGTAGAACCGATTCCGAGCATATTCCTTCTTGAAAGGAGATCTTGAAACCAAGTATCACACAATTGGCTAATGCTTTCAGAAATCTTTCCACTAGAGAAACATTATTTTGAAGTTGACAAAACAATGCTTCCTTTTCGTTTTGGAGAAATCTTTCAGAATATTTTGAAGTTGACAAAACGTTTCTTTCGAGTCTAAGTCCGGATGTTCGGAGACCGTCGTTTAAAGTCGAAGACTTTGTTCTCTCGAGACTCAAGACTCAAGACTCAAGACTCAAGACTCAAGACTCAAGACTCAAGACTTAAGTCTATTCTCACTGACAGTCTTTCTAATCCAAGTGACGAAGGAAATCTAAAACCGAGGTAAATGGTTGAGGATTCGATCCTATCCTCTCGGAATAGATTCTTTGGTTGGATAATCATTTCGGATTCTTTAATTCTTATCTAAGATCGATTGAAAGATCCGATGGTCGACGAAATAATCTTGGAAAGTTCTATTCTTGGAAACCGAGATCCCGATTGTATGGGCGAACGGGATTGATGGGCTATCATCGATTCCTTAAATAGCTCGGATGATCTTCTTGATTGATTCCGTCCAACGGGTAGATTGGAGGAATTCCTTTGGTAAGTGCCAACGGCTATGATGGCATAAAGGAGTATAAAAGAAGACGTTCTAGTTGTTTTAAGTGTGTGATTGATAGAAAAATTCCAGTCTGAAGAACCTTGATTGTTAGTTGAGACTGTTCGAGCGAAATTGTATACACAGAGAGTGTTTATATTTTGTGACGCCTTGAGTGAGTGTGGTAGATCATCTACGCCGAGAAATCAAGGAAGATCAACACCGTAACATCTCTTTGTTCATAGTGGAATCCAGCCAATTGGCTGTCGGTGCGAAGAGTGGACGTAGGCTTGAATCAAGCCGAACCACTATAAACAAGCGTGTTCAATTCTCTCTTTCTCTTACTCAGTCTCACGATTGGTTTTTAATTATTGCAAATCCTTCAACCTGTCTAAAGTATTGTGCGATTTTCAAGAAAAATCTTTGTATACCTATTCACCCCCCCTCTAGGTACTCATACTAGCAATATCAATTGGTATCAGAGCCCGTGTTCTTACTTTGTTTGAAGTGTTTTACTTCAGAGTAAAAGATCCATGGCTAGTATGCTAGCACCGGGGCTGATGGAAGGGCAAAGCAATACCAGACCACCCTACTTTGACGGAAAGGATTACAACATCTGGAAGAACAAGATGAAAGCTTTCCTACGATCCAAGGATCCTTTGGAATGGGATGTTGTGGAAAGAGGAATCACTCCCCGCTTTGTTGCATCGGTCTCGAAAGAGGGAAAGAAAGCGTTGAAGCCAGCGGAATGCCTCAAGAAGAAATAAACAAGAGACAAGCACTCGATGCAAAAGCAATTTACTCTTTATATTGTGCCTTGTCTCCAACTGAATATAACAGAATATCTTCTTGTGTTACAGCAAAAGAAGTATGGGATAGATTACATATCACCTATGAAGGAACGGATCGAGTGAAGGAGACTAGAATCAATATTCTCCTCGGTCAATATGAAGCCTTCAAAATGAAACCAGGAGAATCAGAATCGACATGTTTAGTCGTTTTACAGATATTGTCAATGGTCTTGAGAACCAAGGACAAAAAATTTCTGATCCCATGAAGGTGAACAAGCTTTCGCGTGGACTCTCCAAGGATTGGAATCATATAAAGACTTCAATAAGAGAGACGCAAAGAATCATGCCACTATCTGTAGACGAGCTAATTGGAACTCTTCAGTCTTACGAAGTGGAACGAATTAATGAAGACGAAGATCCAAGAGGTAAGAAATCTATTGCACTAAAATCAAATGATGATTCTGATGATGCAGATTCTGAAGATGATATGGATGATGAGGAGCTCGCCCTCATGATAAGAAGATTCAAGAAACTGAATAGAAAAGGCAGAAGGTTCAACCCAAAGAAACAAAGTTTTCAGAGACAGCAGACCAAGTCTGTTGATGATGAGGAACCAAACAGAGATGTAGTTTGCTTCGAATGTAAGAAGAAGGGACACATCGACCCAACCGTCCTCTTCGAAAAAGAAAAGAGGAAAAGCCGAGAAGTTTCGAAAGGCTCTCAAAGCCGAAACCACGGAGTGATACGAGAATGTGAAGAAAGTGATAATGAATATGCCAACATATGTTTGATGGCACATTCGGACTCAAACTCGTATTCGGATCGACTTAGATAGTGAATTTGAGGTAAGTGATTTTAAAATTCCTGTCAAAGTCTCTAAATATATTGATGAACCGTGTTTCGTCTTAAGACTTCTCTCAAAAGGATTTCCGAACTTAAAAAGGAAAACTCAATTCTGAAACAAAAGGAAGTTACTTTAGAAGAGAAAGTTAAAAGTCTAGACCTAAATGTTTCTGCTCTTAAAGAAAAAGAAGATGATCTTTTGAAAGAAAATGTTTTCTTAAAAACGGACTTATCAAATATTTCAAAGAAGTTTTCGATAGGGTCGGAAAAACTTGAAAAAGTTCTTTCAGTCCAAAGACCTTACTTTAATAAGTCTGGTCTAGGTATGACAGCGGAAACAATTCCCTTGATTGATTTCCCAAAAGTAAAAGAAAGAATTAAGAAAAAACCATCAAAAGAGGCTTACAAAAATCATTTCAAGAAAGTCTTTGTAAAGTCTGTAGGTCGAAATGCTCTAAGATGTTCAAAATGTAACAGTCAAGATCATTTTGAAAAAGATTGTTCTATGGTTTGGAAACATGTTAAGAAAGTATGGCCTAATAATGCTTATCCTACTAACATCAAAGGACCCAAGAAAATTTGGGTACCAAAGAAAGCTTGAGACTCTCTTTTGAATGCGAGTCTCCGTCAAGAAAAAGATAAAATGGTATCTTGACAGCGGATGCTCAAGACACATGACAGGAGACTCAAAATGCTTCGTAAAGCTTGTTCAAGTAAACGGCGGAAATGTTTCATTTGGAGGAAACGGCAAAGGAAGCATCGTGGGATTTGGAACTGTGAGAATTGGAAATCTCACAATAAGCAATGTTTCTCTAGTAGAAGGACTCAACTATAACCTTCTCAAAGATTAGCCAACCGTGTGATACTCGGTTTCAAGATCTCCTTTCAAGAAGGAATTTGCTATGGAATTAGTAAAGACTCTACTGAGTCTTTCATGGGTCGAAGACATGGAAACATCTACCTCTTAGACATGAAGATGAATGAATCTCAATGTCTAATTTCAATCCAAGATGAAGCAAGCTTATGGCACAGAAAGCTTGGTCATGTCAATATGAAGCAATTAGCCAAAATCTCATCAAAGCAGCTTGTTCGAGGTCTTCCCAAATTACCATATCAAAAGTCCGATCCATGCACACCCCGTGTTCGGGAAAACAGGTAAGAAATTCATTTAAACCAATAAATCATGTCTCTACTAATCATGTACTACGATTTCGCATATGGATCTCTTCGGACCAACCGAACTCGAGTATTGGAGGTAAGAAATATTGCCTAGTAATTGTGGATGATTTCTCTCGCTTTACTTGGGTATATTTTCTTGCAAACAAGTCGAAACCTTTTCGTACTTTGAGAAGTTTGCTAAAAAGGTTCAAAATGAAAAAGGATGTGCTATTTCAAGTATAAGAACAGATCATGGAGGAGAATTTGAAAATCAAGATTTCACAAAATTGTGTGATAAATCTGGTTTTAAACATGTATTCTCTTCTCCATACACTCCTCAGCAAAATGGAGTTGTGGAAAGAAAGAATAGATCTCTTCAAGAAATGGCTAGAACACTTTTAATTGAAAGCAAAATTTCTTCACGGTTTTGGGCTGAAGTGTTTCAACAAAGCATGCTATATTATAAATAGAGTCTTTCTTAGACCTATTCTTGAGAAAACCCCGTATGAATTATTCAAAGGTAAGAAGCCTATTGTTTCATACTTTCATGTATTTGGTTGCAAATGCTTTATTTTGAAAAATGCGAGTGATCGAGTTGGTAAGTTTGAAGAAAGATCAGATGAAGGCATCTTCCTTGGATATTCTACATCAAGCAAAGCCTACGAGTCTATAACAAGAAAAGCCATCTGTGGAAGAATCAATGAATGTCAAATTCCAAGACTCGCGAAAGATGAATCCAGCGGACTCAATATGAAGAGTCTGAACTCACTCTAGACCTTCAAAAGTCTTCAACTCAAGAAGCATCTCAGACTCTGGAAGTCCAACATCAAGAAGCTAATGAAGATTCAAATAAAGAAAGAGATCATCAACCAAGCAAATCAACCAGTAACTGGAAACACAAATCCAGTCATCCTAAAGATCTCATTATTGGCGAAATCAATGAAGGAATCCGCACCAGATCAAAAAGACGTGAAGAATCTAGTGCTGTCGCTCTCATCTCTGAAATTGAACCAAAAAGCATAGAAGAAGCTTTATCTGATGAAAGTTGGATCGAAGCTATGCAAGAGGAGCTCAGACAGTTCAACATTAACGATGTCTGGGAATTGACATCCAAACCAAAAGGTAAAAAGCGTTATTGGAGCTAAATGGGTATTCGGGAACAAGATGAACGAAGAAGGAAAAGTCGTACGAAATAAAGCAAGACTCGTGGCCAAGGGATATACGCAAGAGGAAGGAATAGACTATGATGAGACTTACGCTCCCGTAGCAAGGTTAGAAGCTATTCGTCTATTACTTGCGTTTGCTTGTTACAAAAATTTCAGGTTATTCCAAATGGACGTCAAAAGTGCTTTCCTAAATGGATTTATCCAAGAGGAAGTTTATGTGGAACAACCGCCTGGATTTGAAGACCCAAAGAAGCCGACTCGTCTTTAGATCGAAAAAGGCTCGTATGGTCTAAAGCAAGCACCTCGAGCTTGGTACGACAGACTAAGTAAGTTCTTATTACAGAACGGTTTTGTCAAAGGTAAAGTAGACACTACTCTATTCATCAAAAAGGAAAACAAAAGCTTTTTACTCATTCAAATATATGTTGATGACATTATTTTTGGATCCTCTAATGAAAGTCTTTGCAAGAAATTCTCTAAATCTATGCAGGATGAGTTTGAAATGAGTATGATGGGAGAATTAACATTCTTTCTTGGCCTTCAAATAAAGCAATTGAAGGAAGGAACTTTTATCTTCCAAGAAAAATATGCTAATGATCTTGTCAAAAGGTTTGGATTGGGAAAGTGCAAAAAGACCGACATACCAATGTCATGTTCTCAGAAGATAGACAAGGATGAAGAAGGGAAGAAAGTAGATCAAAAGCTGTACAGGAGCATGATCGGTTCACTTCTTTATCTTACCGCTTCTAGACCCGATATTTTGTTGAGTGTTTGTATCTCGTGCTAGGTTTCAATCGATCCTAGAGAATCACATCTCATTGCCGTGAAACGTATTATCAAATACGTTGCCTCATCTTCAAGCATCGGTCTTTGGTATCCAAAGAGGGGAGACTTTAATCTTCTAGGATACTCGGATGTAGATCCGGCCGGATGCGAGTCGATAGAAAGAGCACTTCGGAACTTGTCAATCGCTTGGAAACGGGACAAAGTGTCTTGGTTCTCAAGAAAGCAAAGCACGTAGCTCTCTCAACGACGAAGCGAGTATGTAGCTCTTGGAAGCTGCTGTTCGCAAATTCTATGGATAAAACAACAGCTACAAGACTTTGGCATTGAAGACTCATGCACGGAAATCGATGTGACAACACCGCGATCAATCTCACCAAAAATCCAATCCTTCATTCAAGAGCAAAGCATATTGAGATTCGACATCACTTCATTAGAGATCATATTCAAAATGGAGAAATCTCGATTCAATTTGTTGATTCAAAGAGTCAACTAGCGGATATATTCACAAAGCCTTTGGAGAAAAATCAATTCGACTTCATCCGCTCAAGACTCAACATTTTGAAGCTTGAAGAAGTTAAAGTCTAGAGACTCACCAACTCTAAGACTCTGACTTTAAATCATGAGACTCATGGCTAAAGACTCGTAAGTTGCTATTTTATCTAAAAGGTACGAATTCTTGTTTAGTTATTTTATCTAATCTCGAAAAGGTACGATCTCTCTTTTAGATATAATTCGAAAATTTTTCAAGGAATTAATTTTGGTAGTTATTGATTTTGAAACGATGTGTTCGTACACCTTCCTTGTACCGATTTAAACTTCTCTTTTCAAATCCGAGGTACATATATATATACAGTTTTCTTTTTCTTCGCCCAAATCTTCAAAACCCTAAAAAGACACTCTCCTCCCGAAACTGTTTCTACTCCTTGTTCGTCGTCGAGAAAGTGGTCATTTTTCTTGGGAAAGCAAGTGAAGGAATCTTCCAATAGACAAAGAAAGATGTCGTCTTCGAGGAAATCATCAAGAATAGCAAGCAAAGGGGACCACAAAGAATGGAGAAGGGGCCGATTCATTTCGATCTTACGAGAGGAAGAAGACTTATCAAGTCAGCGACAAAGTCCGATTCGCTCTCCTCCACGTCATTCATCACCTCCTACCCCACAAGGTGCAAGTCAACATCCGGAAGAAGAGATAATCGAGGATGCCGACCCGCAAGAGTCCAAAGACCCTCCTTCATCTATAAGCTTTATCGTGCGTTGAAAAGCTCCGGTTCTTCGTTAAAATATATAGATGACTTCCTTAAGGACAAAAATTATGGGAATGAATATCTTTTTCTGCGGAAAATGGAGGAATTGGGAGTTGCTCCGAAAGGAAGGGCAGAGGAGGCTCTTGCGAACATTCCCGAGACCCTCGTTTGCCAAGACAAAATCGATTGACGGGAACGATGACGACAAAATGTTCCTTGAATTTAAACCTAGAATGGGTGTGGCAGCAAAGGTGAAAGGAAATCGGATGGATTTGTTTAAATCCAAGGATCGGAAAAAGTGTATTTTTCAAGCTGTTGAAAAGAGGGGTGATAAACCCTAGAAGTGTCGATTTTGACTTCCGGACTCCATCAACGTGAACTTAAGAGAAAAGTTGAATTTGCTTCAACTTGAGACTTTTTGCTCGACTCTACGGATGGGTATGCTCAATCGACCGCTTATTTCTATTCAAATCTTAGCTTTTTGGATGCGAATAGAATTTCTTTCAAAGTGTACGAGATCAAGTTCACGTGGTAGATGTGAATATGTTGGCGGACATAGTTGGAGTTGAACGGGGACGCTATCTCCCAATCAAAGTCTCACCGCTCGTACTACTCTGGATCTTGTCAAAGATATGGATGTAGAGAAGAAAATTACCTACTCGAGGATGAATGCTATCAACATCGTGCTTCATAAGATTGTGATCAACTGTCTCAGACCAAAGTCTACATCAAAGACTTCTGTGTCTCTTTCTGAAGCAAAGTTGATGTATGCGATCAACTCAGGACGGAAGTTTTCTCTCCCGCACACTATTCTCTTCCATATGTACAGAGCAGTGTCAAAAGACAAAGGACAATTGCCTTATCCTGGTTTGGTGACAAAGATCTTCAGACATCTGAACATTGATCTGCCGCATACTTTTTGTGTTCGACCGTGTGATAAGATGGTGGTAGGGTTGAAAATGTTAATGAAGATGCGTCTGCAAGAACTCTCCAAGGCAATGGAGAAATTCAAAGTGAAATCTCCAGTCCAGTCTGCTTCAAAAAGGAAAGGAAAGGAGGCCATTGGTGCCCCATCGAAAAAGAGGAAAAGAACTCTCATCCTTGAGGATGAAGATGAAGATGAAGATGATGAAGATCCCACTATCCAAGCACTGACAAGAACAAGACGTTCTGTGTCTCATCCGACAGATCTTCAGAAGAGCAGAGAAGAAGGAGAGAAAAACAGAGAAGAAGAAAAGCAGAACAGAGGAGAAGACGATCAGAGAGAGAAGGAGAAAGAAGTTGAAGAAGAAGGAGAAGGAGAAAAAGAAAAGTCTGCTGACAAATCTGGAGAGAAGGAAGATCAAAAGCATGATCATCACTCTTCCCCTTTCGATGTCCTAGAGACAGGGGGAGTTAGCGAGCAAGAGAGGTCTACACCTCATGCCGCGTCGGTGAAGATCTAAGACAATCTCTAGAAGACCCGAAGAAGTTCGGGTCTCTCACTTGCCGAAGAAGGTGATGCATCGATTCCAAATGCGCGAGACCATTCAAAAGCGCCATCGTACGCATACACATCATCCGAGAAAGTCAATGCCGCATACGAGACGGATGATTCGCAGATCTTCGTAGCATCATGAATATTCTTCTCGGAAATGCGTAGCCGATATATGTTCGGATGTGAAATCCAAGCTTTGAAGAGCGCTGGACAAGCATCTTCGGTCTCTCGGAGGATAAATTCAAAGACCTCGCTCGCAACTTCAAGCCAATGCTAAGGGAGAAGAGGTAGCTCATCCGAGAGAAGACTCCGAAGAAGCTCGAAGGAGTAGTCCAGTCCATTGGGGATTTCCGGATCGTGCGTATTCCCCTGAGACATGACTCCTTTCTCACCCTTTTCAATGCCGACAAAAAGGGGAGAACCAAATTTGAACCAACCTTTTAAAAACTTTGATTTTTGTGGTTATGTTTATTTTTGAGTATGACTTGAGAACTTGAACTTGGGTGTGAATTTGATTGAATTGATTGTGGATTGTGATGCTTGACTGGTTGCAATGGTTGCATTTATTTCAAGTATTGTTATATGGTGTTTCTCATGTAAGACTAACCAATTTTCTCGTGGATGCGAGTCTCGGTTGTTTTATTAATCTTTATGAGTTAGCCATATTGCTTGAGAAATGTTTTGCGGGTCAAAGTTGTTCAAATTTTCAAGAAAGTTTTGTCACCATCAAAAAGGGGGAGATTGTTGGAGAAATCTTTCCAGAATATTTTGAAGTTGACAAAACGTTTCTTTCGATCTAAGTCGGATGTTCGGAGACCGTCGGTTTAAAGTCCGAAGACTTTGTTCTCTCGAGACTCAAGACTCAAGACTCAAGACTCAAGACTCAAGACTCAAGACTTAAGTCTATTCTCACCGACGTCTTTCTAATCCAAGTGACGAAGGAAATCTAAAACCGAGGTAAATGGTTGAGGATTCGATCCTATCCTCTCGGAATAGATTCTTTGGTTGGATAATCATTTCGGATTCTTTAATTCTTATCTAAGATCGATTGAAGATCCGATGGTCGACGAAATAATCTTGGAAAGTTCTATTCTTGGAAACCGAGATCCTGATTGTATGGGCGAACAGGATTGATGGGCTATCATCAGATTCCTTAAATAGCTCGGATGATCTTCTTGATTGATTCCGTCCAACGGGTAGATTGGAGGAATTCCTTTGGTAAGTGCCAACGGCTATGATGGCATAAAGGAGTATAAAAGGAAGACGTTCTAGTTGTTTTAAGTGTGTGATCGATAGAAAAATTCCAGTCTCGAAGAACCTTGATTGTTAGTTGAGACTTCGAGCGAAATTGTATACACGAGAGAGTGTTTATATTTGGTGACGCCTTGAGTGAGTGTGGTAGATCATCTACGCCGAGAAATCAAGGAAGATCAACACCGTAACATCTCTTTGTTCATAGTGGAATCCAGCCAATTGGCTGTCGGTGCGAAGAGTGGACGTAGGCTTGAATCAAGCCGAACCACTATAAACAGCGTGTTCAATTCTCTCTTTCTCTTACTCAGTCTCACGATTGGTTTTTAATTATTGCAAATCCTTCAACTGTCTAAAGTATTGTGCGATTTTCAAGAAAAATCTTTGTATACCTATTCACCCCCCCTCTAGGTACTCATACTAGCAATATCATATTTATTTGCTTAAATGAATTTCTTACCTCTTTCCTCCAAATGAGACATTTCCACCATTTATTTGAACAAGCTTTTATGAAGCAATTTGAGATTCATTTAATTTCATGTCATGTGTCTTGAACATCCCGTTTCAAGATACCACTTTACCTTTTTCTTGAACGGAGACCTGCATTTAAAAGAGAGTCTCAAACTTTCTTTGGTACCCAAATTTTCTTGGGTCCTTTGGTGTTAGTAGGATAAACATTATTAGGCCATACTTTCTTAACAGGCTTCCAAACCATAGGACATTCTTTTTCAAAGTGATTCGATCTTGTTACACTTTGAACACCTTAGAGCATTTCGACCTACGAGACTTTACAAAAACTTTCTTGAAATGATTTTTGTAAGCCTCTCTCGACGGTCTTTTCTTAATCATTTCTTTTACTTTAGGAAAATCAATCAAGGGAATTGTTTCGCTGTCATACCTAGACCAAACTTATTGAAGTAAGGTCTTTGAACCTGAAAGAACTTTTTCAAGTTTTTCAGATCCTATCGAAAATTTCTTTGAAATATTTGATAAGTCGTTTTTAGAAAAGCATTTTCTTTCAAAAGATTTTCTTCTTTTTCTTTAAGAGTAGAAACATTCAAGTCTAAACTTTTAACTTTTTCTTCTAAAATGATTTTCTTTTGTTTTAGATCTGAGTTTTCCTTTTTAAGTTCGGAAATTCTTTTGAGAGAAGTCTTAAGACTAAAACATATTTCATCAATGTATTTAGAGACTTTGATAGGAATTTTAAAATCACTTACCTTAAATTTGCTGTCTAAGTCTCGATCCAGAATCGAGTCCGAGTGCGAATGTGCCATCAAACATATGTTGGCATATTCATTATCACTTTCTTCACACTCTGTATCACTTCAGGTTTCGGCTTTGAGAGCTTTTCGAAATTTCTCAGCTTTTCCTCTTTTCTTCTTCAGAAGAGGATAGTTGGGTCTGATGTGTCCCTTTTTCTTGTATTAGAAGCAAACTACATCTTTGTTTGATTCCTCATCATCAATAGACTTAGTCTGTTGTCTTTGGAAACTTTGTTTCTTTGAGTTGAACCTTCTTCCTTTTCTATTCAATGTTCTGAATCTTCTTATCATGAGAGCAAGCTCCTCATCGTCCAGATCATCTCCTAAATCTGTATCATCAGAATCATCATTTGATTTTAATGCAATGGATTTCTTACCTCTTGGATCTTCGTCTTCATTAATTCGTTCCACTTCATAAGATTGAAGAGTTCCAATCAGCTCGTCGACAGATAGTGGCATAATTCTTTGCGTCTCTTTTATTGAAGTCTTTATATGATTCCAATCCTTGGAGAGTCCACGCAGTAGCTTGTTCACCTTCATGGGATCAGAACTTTTTTGTCCTTAGTTCTCAAGACCATTGACAATATCTGTAAAACGACTAAACATGTCAGTTATAGATTCTCCTGGTTTCATTTTGAAGGCTTCATATTGACCGAGGAGAATGTTAATTCTTGTCTCATTCACTCGATCTGTTCCTTCATAGGTGATATGTAATCTGTCCCATACTTCTTTTGCTGTAACACAAGAAGATATTCTGTTATATTCAGTTGGTGACAAAGCACAATATAAAGAGTAAATTGCTTTTGCATCGAGTGCTTGTCTCTTGTTTATCTCTCTGAGTCATTCCGCTGGTTTCAACTTCTTTCCTCTTTCGAAATTGATGCAGCGGTTGGAGTGATTCCTCTTTCCACAACGCCTCATTCCAGAGGATCCTTTGATCGTAGGAAAGCTTTCATCTTGTTATTCCAGATGTTGTAATCCTTTCCATCAAAGTAGGGTGGTCTGGTATTGTTTTGTCCTTCCACCAGCCCTGGTGCTAGCATACTAGCCATGGATCTTTTACTCTGAAGTAAAACACTTCAAATAAAGTAAGAACACGAGCTCTGATACCAATTGATATTGCTAGTACGAGTACCTAGAGGGGGGTGAATAGGTATATAAAATATTTTTCTTGATGATTGCACAATACTTTAGACAATTAAAGGATTTGCAACAAATAATAATCAACGTAAGATTGAGTAAATGAAATAGAGAATTGAACACACGGTTTATAGTGGTTCGGCTTGATTCAAGCCTACGTCCACTCTTCTGCACTAACAGCCAATTGGCTGGATTCCACTAAGAACAAAGAGATGTTACAGCGTTGATCTTCCTTGATTTCTAGGTGTAGATGATCTACCACACTTGCTCAAGGTATCACCAAGTATAGACACTCTCTGTGTATACAATTTCGCTCAAACTGTATCGACTAATAATCAAGGTGCTTCAGACTCTGGAATTTCTCTATCTATCACACTCCTTAAACAACGAGAATGTCTTCCTTTTTATACTCCTTTATGCCATCATACCGTTGGCACTTACCAAAGGAATTCCTCCAATCTACCCGTTGGACGGAATCAATTAAGGAGATCATTCGAGCTATAAAAGGAACTTGACGATAGCCCATCAATCATGTTTGCCCATACAATCAGGATCTTGGTTTCCAAGAATAGAATATTCCAAGAATATTTCATCGACCACCGGATCTTCAATTGATCTAGATACAAATAAAAGAATCCGATATATTTATCCAACCAAGAGATCTTCTCCAGAGGATAGGATTAAATCCTTAACCAGAAACTTCGGCTCTGGATTTCCTTCGTCACTAGATTAGAACGACTGTCAATGAGAAAAGTCTTGAGTCTTAAGTCTTGAGTCTTGAATCTTGGTGATCGAAAGTCTTCGACTTTAAACCGACGGTCTGCAAATATCCAGACTAGACTCGATAGAAACATTTTGTCGCCTTCAAAATATTCTGGAAAGATTTCTCCAACATAATAATCCCTAGACAACAATCAATATGGGATAGAAAAGCAGGATGACAAATTTCATTAAACACCTTTATAAACAAGCAGGTCAGCTTATAAAGTTATATATACAAAAGTCGAGATCTCAAAAAGAAGTCCCTAGCTGACTCTACCTCTGACCCTATCTACTTGGGCTCCGAGTCTATCACGACACCGTCAGAGATGCCGAGATCTAACGGGTCAGCCACCTCCTTAACTTCGGGCTCCTGCTCATCTTCCTACAATTGATTTGCCATGATGTCTACGATGACATTGGCATCCACGATAGGGTCGAGCACAACCTCACCCTCACCCTCGACGGCAGGTCCATTCACGGGGCCTACCCATTCCCCATTAGGCCCATTATGAAACCACACCTTGAATCGATGAGGTACCAACTGAGGTTGGCCCTTGTCGAACCAGATTGTTGTCACAATGAGCTCACGAGTCTAGGGTTCCCGTGGATAGGGAAAATAGTGCGATCTGTCTCGGCCTCTCGTGGCCACCCAAAACGAACCAGCCTCCTCTCCATCTAAGGACCTGAAAAGATTAAGCCCATGACAGGGTGAGACAATGTCTTAGCGAGTTCATGCCCTAAACCCCAATTAGGAAGAAAATACGCCTAGAGGTAGTCTAACCACATATCACACAAGCCTCACATCGCCTTAGTTCCTTCCTGCACGTCCATACAATTTATATCACATATAATTGCAATAAATACACTCATCAATTGGAATGCCTTAACTTTTATCCCAATCAATCACAAGAATCCCGATTATGAGGCCAAATCGTTATGACACGTCCCATTCCGCGCCACACAATTTTGTCCCATAATCAGCGCGTCAATTTCAATCATCCATGTATCCTTGATTACAATCCAATGGCCACGGCCGACTCAACAGTCAGCGATCTTCCGGCGTAGCCGAGCGTCGTCTCGCACCATCGAGTACAACAACGTCTACATCTAGACGGCATTTCTCATAGGAGCATCGGTTCAGCCTCCATTACGACCGGCATTCGTTGACTTGGGGCATTTCCGAATGAGCATCATCCGACTCAAAAGTTCGAGACGGATTCTCATAGCCATCACACAATCATTCAATCCCCGGCAAGGACACCGTGCATTGCACTCAAATGTCGCAATTAAAATAATGAACTTGGTCTATTTTCTTCATATTAAAAACACCCGGTAAAATAATCGTTTGTGGGTACACGATCAAATTGAACCTTAAATATTGATATCAATTATTTTAAAATCCTACTGTTTGATATAGTACTTAAAAATATTTTCGATGTCAAAACCCGACACACGGTATTTTCTAATTAAATACCAAAATTTCACAATTTTGAAATAATTAATCAAAAATTACAATCACCACTTAATTGCATAAATTATCATTCAATTGCATAAACTAATCACACCACAACAATCAACACAAAATTTTGGCTACCGGTTATCCCGATATAATTTTCGGAAAATATTAATAATTAAATAAATTGCAAAATTAATTAAATAAATGCAAATTAAATCAATAAATGCCTAATTAAGCCTAAAAATGCTAATCTAACCACCTAATGGACTAATTAAATTACTCTAACCATCCTAGTTACATAACAACATATTAAACTAACTAACTACATTCACTAACCACCTAATTGACTAAATTAACTAGCCTAATTTAACTAATCAAGCTACTAATTACTCTAATCTAACTTAACTTAATCTAATCACCCCTTAAGCATCATTAACTTCCTAAGTAAGGTTTAGCAAGTAAACTCATTGGATTAGCGAGTCGGTGAGTTCACGGCGACGACAACATCAAGGCCGGTGGAACACTGGCCTACGGCAACATTCGACAAAGTCCAAAAGGGTCCAGAAATGGGCCACGAAGCTCACAGCTTGGGCTGTGAGTTTAGTTTTGTCCAAGGCTGAACCGAATGGCTACGGCGGCTAGAAATGGCCAAGCGGGACGACGGCGGCTGCAGCGGGACTAGGCAAAGGTGACGGCTTGGACGAGCGGCGGAGGAGCTCAAGCAAACGGCTTGCAGGCTGCTAGGGTACGGACAGAGGGCCAATGATAGCAAGTAGATGTGGGACGAGTGAGACGGAGTGCGGTCGACCAGCGGGCTCAAGCGAGCATGCTTAAGCGATAGCAGCTTCAGCGGTGGCTGGTTCGGTTGCAGGGGATGGTGGGCTGGTTTTCTCTAGTTCTTGGTTTCTATTCTCAACAACAATGGAGGTCCTAGCAACAAGGAAGAAGAAGGAGATGATCTGTTGCTTGAGGGGGAACCAAATGCCCCAAAAGTCTTCAAAAATATCACAAAACCACCATCCCTTGGCCCCACCAGCCTTAGCCACAACTCAGCAACCCTTATCCCTCCAAATCTTCTCCAAGAAGTCTCCAAGGGTGCTGAAATGTTGCACCCCACCCTTGGCTACGAATTTGTGACATCTCCCCTTCAAATTCAATTCCATTTTTCTTCAAATCTATCCAATTTGTGCCCAAAAATTCCAGCTAAGGCATCCACATCCATTCCATAATTTTCCTTGCTAAATGATCCATCTTGAACGCCAAAAATCCACACAAAAATGGCTCTCTTAATTTCCCGGTCCAAAATTGCCTAAACTTGAATTTTCACCAAAAACAAGGGTTTGCCGAAAAAATTTTGGAGGATGAGTTGACGTTCCTAAAATAAATTGTGACATGACAGAATATTTAATTTATGAAATCGGGTTCAATTTCGTGGTTAATTTCAACCGGACATGATTTTATAGTGATTTAACCTACCGGGTAGCTTTAGGAATTTTTACCGTATTTAATCCGTGGTCAATTATTTTTTAGCCACTTTGTGCATTTTCAACACATTGGTAACTCTCGATTGTCTTCAAATACGGGCATAGGGTACAGAAACAACAAAAAAATCGGTCTAGTGCCGTTCGATGAGAATTTGGCAATTATATGGAATCGCCCACATTTTAATCACATGCCTCGTCGAACTGACCTATCTCCGATCTCTGATCGATTTTGATGGTGCCGTATTGACCCTTGTAGATTAGCATGGTCAAGCAGTCGATTTCTAATCAAATTCTCAAGCCTGTTACGTTTAAATTCCTTAACGACTTCACCTGATAGATTAGTTATCTTATGAGTGGCCAACTAAAAAAAAAAAAAAAGACTATAGGCACTTCGATGAAAAGCCCATTTCATTCAATCGAAAACATAATTAGAAAATCAGGCTGTCACATAGGTCGTCATTGCGGACTGACTCTCTATTTATGCCTTGTGTTTACACATACTCGTTTATTCATGACCAAGTAATCATGGAACGTCAACATTCGCCGATCCAAACTCTCAAAGCCGTGTTGCGATTGTGGAAAGCAAAATGAAACAAGGCTTTAATGTACTTCAACAACTCTCAAAGTAGATAGACTCCATCCAGGGCAAACTTACTCCCGCCCCGGCCTCAATCAAAGTATTGTTACCACAATCATCTATCAGGGGTGATTAAGGTAGAGATACCAACGATAACATGCCCGAATTGGAGGATGATCCGCACCAAATTGCGATTGAGAGAGCTAAGGCAGACAGTTTGTCCAAAACTGAGCATAACAAACGCCTTGAGAAGCTTGAGGAGAAGTTGAAACAACTGCAAGGCCTCCAAGATCCTACTTTGATGGACCTCTCCCTCTATTCCAAAGTCAAAATGCTGGAAAAATTCAAAATGCCTGAATTTGAGAAGTATGATGGCACGACTTGCCCAAGAGCTCATTTGCAAATGTACTTAGTTCGGATGGCCCAATACGTTAATAATGCAACCTTGATGATCCAATTGTTCCAATAAAGTCTAGTAGGCCCTGCCTTGAGGTAATACATCACGAAGGACATGAACGTCCTCGAAACGTGCAACGAAGTGAGTGAGACATTCCTCCAGCAGTACAAGTTCATAATGGGCATTACCCCTTTTCGTGAGGATCTTGAGCATACCGAAAAGAAAAAGTATGAATCATTCAAAGAATATGCCATTAGATTGAGGAATCTAGTCGCCTAAATCAGTCCTGCACCAATTGATTTCGAGCTAAGAAAAATGTTTATCAAAACCCTTCCCTGCAAGTACCACAATCAAATGGTAATCACAATTGCTGAATCATTTAATCAACTCATTCCATTGGGGGAGCAAATTGAGATAGGGTTGAGGGATGGTTGGTTCACTGAACTTGTACCCACGAGTAGGAGGCTAAACATGAAGAAAGATAACTAATAAAAAAAAACCCTAGCGGGATGTCAACGCGACCTACACCACAAACACCAATCATCCCCTAACAATTCAGACAAGCGCAGGACAACAACAAACCACCAGCTATCAGCTGTCCCAGCATTACAACAACAGGAGACAATTTACTATGCTTCCTCGATCTCCATCATAGGTACTAGCAATCCTCCATAAGAAGAACCTCCTTTCAATTGAGCTAAAGCAACCCAACACCGAAAAATTTTCCAACTATGACCCGTCAAACATGTGCGATTATCACATGAGCGAAGTAGGGCACTTGACTGATGAGTGCTTTGCCCTTAAGAGTTGAATCTAGAACCTGTTGGATACTAAAGCTTTCTCATTCTAAAGCACCAAACCAAATGTCCAGAGCAATCCGCTCCCTAATCACATCAACAAGGTAAATGTGGTATTCAGTTCTGAAGCTAGTCGAATCAGAAATGTCAAAACACACACCATTGACATCTATCGAGGGCTGGTAAAGGCTTGGTATTATTCAGGCGATGAAATACCACCCTTAGCAACAATGAAAGAAAATGTATCAAGAATGATGGAGGCTGTAATAATTATATATGACAGCCACATTGGCATAGTCTTTACTATATCACAAGTCGTCATTGATTGGGATGAAGAGTTTGCCGGATTTTGCCCCACCTAAAGGCATCTTTGAAGGAAAAGGAGCTATAGCCCTAGCGTCGACAGTAGGGGCACATATAGTTATCAAGATCCTACAACCTTATAAATATGAAAGAACAATAAAGTTCCTTGGTCCTATGACCTCGACATTGGCTTAGTCATAAGGTATGGCTAGATTTATGCTCATGCCAATACACAGCCTACCAAGCTCGTCACTGATGAAGAAGCCAAGGAGTTTTTGGTCGTAGTCAAAGTCAATGAATACAATGTGGTGAAACAATTGCGGAAATTACCAACACAAATCTCTCTGTTGGAATTACTTCAGACATCTATCAAGCACTGGAAATTTCTAATGAAGGTTTTAAGTGAAGTGCATGTCCCTGAAACGATTGAGCATGACAAACTTGAGGAGTTTGTTGGCACCATCCTTCTAAAAGATCAAATGGCATTTTTCAATGAAGAGATCCTCGAGGAAGGTAGGTGACACACCAAAGGTATTTACATATCAATCAAGTGCAATGCCTCCCACATCGCTCGAGTATTCATTGACAATAGATCTACTCTTAACATATGTCCCCTAGTGACACTCTTTTGTCTTAAAATAGAGACGTCTTGGATCCAGGCAGCCAAGATTTCCATTCGAGCATTCGATGGGATGAAGAAGGAAACAATGGATGAAATTGAGCTTGATGTTTAAATAGGTCCAACCATATTCAAAATTTTGTTCCAAGTGATGGATATCCCTACTACATTCAATTTCCTCTTAGGCTGCCCATGGATCCACGTCACTGGAGCAATACCCTCAAGTCTCCACCAAAATGTAAAGTTCGTGGTTGAAGGACTGGTCATAGTCCGCGGAGAAGAGGACCACCGTAACTACCACGAGACGACCATTTTCTTATGTTGAGCCTAGTGGTAAGAAGAAATCCAGCTATCAATCATTCAAATTCGTGTCTACTATACACGGCACTTGAGGAACGCCACCCTTTGTCCTCGAAATGTCAAGCGCTGCAATCATGGTAGGGAAAATCGTGACGGGATACGATTTTACCCTCAGTCAATGGCTTGGCAAAGGAAGCCAAGACATCCGTCAGCCTATCAAAGCCTTGAGGAGACCCCACACTATTGGTTTAAGCTATTACAAAGGAAAAGAATAATGCCCGGAGAGAAAGGTAAAGAAGAAAGTTGGCCTTGTATACCCCTGCCTTGAGGAAACTTTCCTAGGCCTTGTAAGGATGATGCATGAGAAGGAAGAAATGATTGGCACTCCAAAATAGTTCCATCATGAATGCTCAAAGTTTCCCATTTATTTGGGCATAGGTCAAGAGAACATAACTTAGCTGACACTTACAAAGAAAGAAGGGCCAAATGACATGGCTACTATGTTCAAAGACCATTTCATAAGTGCCATCGAGGAGGAACAACTAGAAGGAACGGGTGATAACTTTTTGTTCAGCCAACTTCAATGTCAAGTTAATGAACTGCATGAGGCAGTACACCACTTGATAGAGAATTTCACTCAAGTTGCTCATGCATTCCTCTCTCATCACAATGAGGAGTCGGCAGTTGAAAAAAATGAAGAAGACCCTATTGACATGACCTGGCAAGGAGCTCGACTACCCTAGTTTTCAAGCAACACACGACCATATTCGCCACTTCCTAAATCGATGACCACTATTTTCCCCATCCTCCTAGAACAAAGAATGGTCTCCAAGGAGCTGAGACATCCTGCTCCTGAGTATTTCCTTAATTATGATCCATCCAAGTATTGTGACTACCATTTAGGGGAGTTGGGGCACTCATTAGATGACTGTACTGTTCTGAAAAACAAGATTTAGGATCTTTTGGATGTTGGGGTATTCATGTTCCGCTCTCCATGGCTATGTTATGGCAAAGATGACCTCCTCGTGGTACCTAACACCCATACCATATTCCCTGAACACACTAAGGAAACGGATGGAGGAAAAGCAATCATGGACACCTTGGGTCAATCGAGTGGTAAATTCGAATACTATGTTAACTACTTAGTCCCCCAAGGTTTTTATGACCATCATCAAAACATTGTCCCTGACGGATGGGGAGGCATGGATGATCTAAGAATTCACAAAGCTGGGAGCACAAGAAGGTGTGACTGGTGACAAGTACAAAGATTTCCTCATGGGCACTATCGACGAAGGACCATCAGGGGGGATGGGTGCAAGCTCGCTCGAAAAGAACCCTTTTTAATTTCCTTGCATATTCCCCTACATGGGAACTTGTCTATTTTTCTTAAGTCTGGCTTGTTTTGTTTTTAACATCATTTCCGCTTGAGGAATTGACTTTTGAAATCATTCTTCCAAAATGTAATTCCACCTAGTACTAAATAAAGTTAAAAAAATATTTTGAGAGCATGAGAAGACATACCAAATCGGCCCAGTGATGCTATCCAACCATGAAAAGAAAATATTATCTAAAGAGAATACTGAGGGTTGGGCTTCCTCATGTTTCCTCCCCCTAAAATATATATATATTTAAAACAAAAAATATTTAATTATCAAAGCTTTTTTGTCAAATCTAATCATGTTTATCTCATAACATCATCCCCTTGACTTAGTGTGATAAGGGGCATTTGAAAATGGCATGTCATGTCAGATTCCAAAACACACTTTCAAGAAAGCAGGGGCAAGTAGAAAAGATCACCCTATTTCAAAAAATGGTACATCTTCTTCCCTCAACATAATTTTGGAAATGACGCTATCTGACTTCTATTTATAGACGAAAGATAAGAGATAATAGACACAGGCATACGGTTGAACTCAAAGCGTGCATACCATGATAGCTTAAGGTAGGGTAACCCCCTCCATGCTACTCTCAACCTTCCCATTTTGTGAGCTGTCCCTGGAGCTCTATACACTTCACCTCGCACCAGCATAACTTTGTCTCAAGTTTGAGCAATGTCTTCTTCACACAACATGCCAGAGCAAGTAGATGTTGCAGTTTCATTAATGGGATTTTCAGCTTTGACAAGCTAAGAAACATAGGGAAGGAATTTTTTCTCTTCCTTTGAATTGGCTACTATCAACAGGGAGAAAATCCAAATAGTTGAGACGGTCTTTAGCCCCCTATTCCAAATGATGATTTTAGAATCTGGAAACCTCACTTCTTTTTCTAGATGCATACTCTCCCGAGAAGTGATTGCCATCAGAAAATGGAGGTTTTGATTGTCCATCTTAGATTCCATTGAAGCTTGAGATACATGACTTTGCCCAATGTTATTAATGTTCATATGATCAAAGGAAAAAGAAAAATTCCACAGAGGGAATGCGTTCAAGATGAATCAACAACCATTAATCATGCATATATGACCACGAATGAGAAAGGCCAATCAAAAGAGATGTTGAATTGTGTCAACACAAAAGGCTGTCATTGACATTCGAATATCCCTAAAAGTTATCAAATAAAAACTTTGGGGAAGGGTAATTTAGTATCATTTCCAATACTCCCTCTCTCTAAATTCTCTTGACATATTTCTTCTATTGACCAGAAGCATCAGGATTTAACAAACAAATTCAGTGGGTTAACTTGAGAAAATCAATATTGGCCAAGTAAGCATATAGGAGGAACCCATATCAACTAACTCGACATGAAAAAACGTGTTGTCTCAGAACTAGTTCAACTATATAAAAAGAGAAGTGCCCTACGGATACCACAGGCATCTTGGCCAAGTGGTATGGGGGATGAAGTGGTCCAGACACGATCAGGGTTCGATCCTCGGAGGTGGCAACTAGTCGCCATATGTACGAACTAATAAAAAAAAAAAATTGCTTCTCTTGCATTTGCAAGAACGGGAGAGGAGATGACCTAACCAAATAAAAGATGTAAGACTTCATATTCTTCTTATACTTCAAGTCTATTCAATCATCTGCAAACCAGTTAAGGGTAATGTTGTATCGCTCCCAATTGTTTTACTCTTGAGAGAGTTCGTGACTGACACGTTCCTTCCTATCTATTATAGGATCACTTAATCATCAAAGATGCGGATAACAAATCAATGATCATATTCACAACCCCAGCCAATCATTCTTGTGTCATCTCTCTATTGAATAAGGATAGTTCGTCGACACCTATTTGTGAATAACCCATTTGATGTTCAAAATTTAACATATTTGTAAAAACAATTCTGTTAAATAAATGCCTCTAATGATGTTAATTAATAATTTTTTTTGAGTAAAATCAATTACTTGTTTTAGAAGAAAAAAATCCCTCGTATTTAAAATACCACCATGCCTTTTTCAAACGGATTTTGCATGATGATTTTGTCTATCTAGATCACTGATTCTACTGTGGATTATCAAAATAGACAGCTGAATAAAGGACATGAGATGGATCGAACATGCTAAATGAGGTGCATCAGGATGATGAAAGGCAAGCCATATCCTATACACAGTCCCATATTTATACACTTGTGAGATGAGTGTAGAAAATTCCATGTCTGCAGGGTAAAGGGTTCCCTCGTGAATGGTACGATAACCAAAGCAGTAAGGGGCATTTCATTTTTCTACCCTAAACATTACAGGTTATCCATTATTTACCCCCTTTGAGCCCCCATACACTTGTGAAGCTTCTTTCATACCCCTATCAAGAACCATCCCACACTAGGGCAAATCGGAGACGAGGCGACATCACAAGGTGAGAAAGGGGATAGAAATTTTCTTGCTCACTCTTGCTTCAATCTTTGGGTGTCCACGATAATTTAAGTGCCCTAGAATAACGAAGTGCGATTCTTTTTTTCTCTATGCACGTGTATTCATTGTACAACCCAATTGAATTTGTAATTTCACCCTCACATTGAGGCAAAGCAAGAATTATTGCCATTCAAGCAACATGATTCAAAACGTTGACTAAAGATGAAGACCTTAAGAGTCTAATGGTAGTGTTTTGCTTGAACTTGCCTAGGCTTGCTCCTCAAACAACAAAAGTAAAAACTATGGGGCATGAAAGAGTAGTGTGCCTGGTAAAAGTAAAGTCAATGCCCATAGATGAGAAATTGGAAACAAATGGCATGAAAAAGCAGTGTGCCTACTAAAAAGCAAGGCTGATGCCCTCAAAGAAAAAATACAGCCATTCCTAAGTAAAACTGCTATTGCAGTTCAATTAATAGAGCCTCCATCTAACGGTGAAAAGAAAGATTGGTGACAATGCCAAAGCAATCACCAACTCTCACCCTTTTACACATAAATTAACCCTACACTGCATCAATTGTAGAAGTCTTTTCAGATTATGGCACTTCAATTAATGTAGAATTTCATATGTTTATAAGCATCGCTCGTATTTGAAGAAGTACGAGCAAGATTATTTTATCTCTTTTCGTAGGGTTCTAGACTTGTAAACTCGAATATGATCGTGCTACATTCCTTTCATAAGCCTTGACCTTGATGGTCCCCTTTGATAAGCTATTAACCAAGCCTACATTACAGTCTTGACAAAGACCTCTTATATTGGTAAAGTTGTACCGCTTGCAAGAATACTCGGATCCTTGCTGACATGATGACAATGAAATGATGTGGTCCTTATAAATCAGCATCAATGGTAAGGATAAAATAGATTTTTCCATGAGAGTGAGCGGAAAGTCCTTTCAAACTGAAAGTCCCTCATTTGGCATTTCAATACATTTACATTTTGAATGAAAACTGTCTTTCAAAAATTTTCCCCAGTGGAACTTAGATGATACAAAACAGACAAAATTGTCATGCATAAATCACATTTAAATTCATGAATTTACAGCATGTACAAGCATTGTATGCATAATGTGGGTTGTTCAATAGCAAACATACTCTTGAAGATCAGAAATATTGCCAGTTAAGCATATCCCTATCACTATTTCCAAAACCTTGTGTTTCAATTCCCCTTGAGTACCCGCTACTGTTTGGGTATTCTATTTTATTGACACTCGACCTATTTGAGTTGTCTTCAGAGTTTGGATATTTGTGACTGTCTAAGTGTCCCATTGTCTTTGGGTACCTACCTTTGTGCAAGTACCCTCTCTTATCAACACTTGACCTATTCGAGTTGTCTTCAAAGTTTGGATGCTTGCGACTATCCAAATATCCCATTATCTTTGGGTACCTATCACTATCCGGGTACTCTCTCTCTTATCGACACTCGACTTATTCGAGCTGTCTTCGAAGTTTAGATGCTTGCGACTGTCCAAATATCACATTGTCCTTGAGTACCTACCACTATTTAGTACCTGCCACTGTCCAGGTACTCCCTTTCTATGACGCTCGACCTGCCCGAGTTGTCTTCAAATTGTATCATTGAATACTAATAGCTGTCCAAGTGTTCCACTACTTTGTGTGCTTGCGGTTACCCAGATAGGCTCTCTTATCATCATGATACTCGGACCTCCCTGAGTGGTCCCAAATCGTATCATTAAATACTTGTGATTATCCAAGTATTTCACTGCTTTGTATACCTACGGCTACCTAGGTGTTCTAGCCCTTTTGAGTGCATGCGGCCATCCAAGTAAGCCTCATGCTACATTCAAAATTTATGTTACCAGGAGGTGAAAGACCTTCACCAATTACCAGGAGGTGAGAGACCTTCACCAATCACCAGGAGGTGGAAGACCTTAATGAATATTTGAGGTATGTCCTCAATATTTCATTTACCAGAAGGTGGGAGACCTTCACAAATGTTTAACGAGATGGAAGACTTTCACAAAGGTATCCTCCGGGGTTAATATTTGTGATCATCCAAGTATACCTTCGATACTGCGAATATCCAAGTATCCTCTAGGGTTTGTACTTATGATCATCCAAGTACTCTTTTGATGCCTGCAAATGTCCAGGTATTTTCCAAGATTAGTATTTGTGATTATCCAGGTACTCATTTTGGTACTTATTATTGTCCAGGTACTCCTTTGATGCCTACGAACGTCTAGGTATTCCCTAAGGTCTAGTACTTGTGATTGTCCAAGTACTCCTTCAATGCCTGCGAATGTCCAGGTATCTTCCAGGGATAGTACTTATGATTGTCCAAGTACTCCTTCGATGCCTGTGAATGATCAGGTTTCCCCCAAGGTTTAGTACTTGAGAATATCCAGGTACTCTTTCAATACTTGCGAATGTCCAGGTATCTTTCAAGATATATGCCTCGAGAAAGGTCGGCGCATCTCCCGAGAAAGGTCGGGTAACAAACCGTTGTCCTTGACAATGATCAAGCACCCAACAAACAGATGCCCGAGAAAGGTCGACGCATCCCCGAGAAAGGTCAGGTAATCAACCAGTGTCCTTGAGAAAGATCAAGCACCCAACAAACAGATGCCCCGAGAAAGGTTAGGTAATCAACCAGTGTCCTTGAGAAAGATCAAGCACCCAACAAATGGATGGCCCGAGAAAGGTTGGCTCATCCCTCGAGAAAGGCCGGGTAATCAACTGGTGTCCTTGATAAAGATCAGGCACCCAACAAACAAATGTCCTGAGAAAGGTCGGCACATCCCCCGAGAAAGGTCGGGTAATCAACCGATGTCCTTGATAAAGATTAGGCACCCAACAAACAAATGTCCCAAGAAAGGTCGGGCAACCAACAAATTGGTGTCCTTCAGAAAGGTCAGGCATCCAACAAATAGATGTCTCGAGAAACGTCGGCACATCCCCGAGAAAGGTCAGGTAAACAACTTATTGCTTTAACAAGCAACCGAAGAAAGGTTCGGGTCCTACACAAACAACTTATTACTCTAACAGGTGACCGAAGAAAGGTTCGGATCCTAGACAAAAACTCATTGCTCTAACATGCGACCGAAGAATGGTTTGGGTTCTGGAAAAGCAATTTCCCGTCAAGGTAACCGGAGAAAGGTTCGGGTCTTGGAAAAACAACTTCCTCACATCACCAGGTAAGATGATGCCCTGCTACTTGCCAAACTTGGGGTTTACTTCCCATCTCACTCATTCCCGATAAATAATTACAAGTATCTTCTTATCTGTCTTAGTATTTATAATGTTATATTGCTCTTTTTGCATAGGACACCTAATCAAAATATAATCTATTGCATATGCATGGACAAAATTTAGGTATTAGTTCGTCTTTGAATGCAACCTCTACGAGCTCACCTTCAAAGAGGGGTAGCTATTGACACCTAAATTTTGACTAAGTATTTAGGATTAAATTGCATAAGAAAATTAGGGACCAATATTGCCGTCGCCCCTCAACACAGATCCACCGTTGCCCTTGCGCTTGGAGCCCGACGCAAATTAGAGCCCCCATCACAGGGTCATCCCCCCCGCCGTGACATGTCGTCCAAAACCGTGTTACACTGGACCCACAAGTCGATTGGTGTTGGTCATCGTGACCAGTGACAAGCTCGGCTTCCCCCTATCCGCCACCACTGGCTACATCTCGGCCCTCTCTCATCGAACCGCTCGCTGCCACCTCACCATTGCGTTCATTGGCGCGAACTACTACAAATTTAGGTATTAGTTCGTCTTTGAATGCAACCTCTACGAGCTCACCTTCAAAGAGGGGTAGCTATTGACATCTAAATTTTGACTAAGTATTTAGGATTAAATTGCATAAGAAAATTAGGGACCAATATGGCTATCAGCCCTCAACACAGATCCACCGTTGCCCTTGTGCTTGGAGCCCGGCGCGAATTAGAGCCCTCATCACGGGGTCATCCCCCCCGCCGTGACGTGTCATCCAAAACCGTGTTGCGCTGGACCCATCAAGTCGATTGGTGTTGGTCATCGTGGCCACGTCGTGACAAGCTCGGCTTCCCCCTATCCGCCACCACTGGCTACATCTCGGCCCTCTCTCGTCGAACCGCTCGCTGCCACCTCACCATTGCGTTCATTGGCGCGAACTACTACAAATCTAGGCGCGCGCTAGGGTGACTGGCGTGGTCCACCTCAACCACCCCTCATCAGCGCCACAAAGAAGTGGGGAGGAGGAGAGGCGAGAGTCAAGTGGACAATTACAAGCCGGTCGGGCGAAAATCTCCAATCGGGTAGGGTTTGGTCCTTGAACTAGGTCGGGCTTGGGTCGCTATTCGGGCTAGGCTTTCGCTGGTTCGAGTCCACTGGGCCTGGTCGCAAGTGGGCTGATCTCGCACGGGCTTAGGAATAGGTGGGCCTGTTTTGTTTGTGAGTTTGGATTACCAAAAAAAGAAAAAAGAAAAAGGGTTGTGGGCCGGGCCCGCATTTCAGACCCAACCAGGTTGGGGGCTGTCGACCATGTCGGCCCTAACCTAGGAGTCCGACCCAAGTCATTTATATTATATTATTATAATAAAAATAATATTTTAATAATCAAAAATCAAAAATCAAAAATAATAAAAATAATTTATTTTTCAAAAATAAGAAAAATCCAAAATAGTTCACGTTTTCCCAAAAAATCAAAAAAAGTCAAAAATAATTTATATTTTCAAAAAGGATCAAAAAAAAAATCTGAAAATGCATTTTATGTTTTTTTTTTTTGGTCGTAAAAATGCATTTTATGTTTAGAAAATAGAAAAAAAGACCAAAAATATGTTTTTCTCCACAAATGCATGGAAAAGTCATTGAAAATCCAAAAATTTTTAGGGTTGAAACAAGATTAGGTAGTGGAAAGGTATTAGTAATTAACTAGTGTAATCAAGTCCCCAATCCTAATTTCTTTAGTTGTGTAGGAGTGAAATATTTCTCCCAGTATTTCGCTTGGGTTTCTAATTGACCCACCCCAGATTGATTAGTGGCGACTCATTTAAAATTAACTTGCATATTAAAAAACTTGGACCATAAGTCGTGAATTGGTGGGCTTGGGAGAGCCCAGGCTCAGCCTAATAGACTTAGCAAACCATTAGCCTCCGCTAGCACCGCGTGCAACAAGGCGCCGAAAAAGAGGTTGCGACATAGGTAAGGGTGATCGGAATACATATGACATAAAAAAAAAAAAGGCTCATCTCATGATCCTACCTGCTAGTTTTCAAGCTGTTAAACACACTATAAAAGCTCGAGGTCTAACCAGCTTTGGTCCCTAGAGGAACTGTCGAGAATAATCCCAACAGTACCGGTCACTTTGTCCGTAACCACAGCTTTACACTGTGTCATCCTCAATAAGATGGAACTTAATTCTGAAAAGTTGTAGTTTAATAAGGAAAACATCGAGATTGACCGTGGGGAAGTTTATATTGTCATCCAAGGTCTTTGAGTGATGTTGCACTGAAATCGCCATCGCAGTAGGAGCGCAAGAGGAAGATGAAGTTATGCTTTTGAGGGGAAAGAACAAGCAATAAGTGCTCTTTACGCAAATTGAAAAGAATAAATAAAATAAATAAGAGAAGTACTTTCAGCAAAATGTAGAAGGAACAAGAAAAGAAAAAACCTAAGAAACTAAACCCTACTCCTCTGGTCCTTTAGCCTGCTAACTAAAATCAGATACCTGCCTCCATCTCGAATATACAACGCCTTCTAAGCGACAACCTAATATCATGTTCTTCTTGTCGCGACCTAAATTTCAAATGCACCACCTAAGTTTAGGCTAATGGACTACTAAGTCTGTAAACTTAACTCGGGCTCTCCTAAGCCCATGCCAATTCGCGACTTAAGGTTCAAATATTTAACATGTAAATGATTATTATCTAAGAGTCACTACTAATCGATTTACGATAGGTCGATTAGATGCCTAAGTAAAATAATGGGAGAATTATTCTATTCCTATGAAACAGAGACTAAGGGTACGGGGACCTAGTCACACTATATTTCTCTAATGCCATTTCGGAACCATTTCTTTTTAATTTTCAAAAATGTTTTTGCAAGCAGCTTGGATTTATTTTAACCTAAATTACTATCATGCAATGGGGGTAATCAAACGGATGCTCAATCATTATTAAACATTGAATAAAATAAATAAAATGTATCACACAAAGCAAACAATTTTTTTGGGTTTTCTTGAAATTAAAATTCTTTTTAAAAAAATGCATTTTTAACTTCATGACCTAATTTTACTATAAAAAAATTCTAATTAAATAAACCTATTATGCAAACTAATTGACATGCACCTAATATTTTTTGTATTTTTTATTTGAAATTCGGAATTAATAAAGACCCTATAAACTATCTAAAAAATAATTTTCTAATTTATTTTAGGGATTAATTTGACTTAAACCATATCCTATCTTAAAAAACTTTTTTTTCTTTTTTCATTTATTTATTTTTTTTAAATGGATGAGATTATAAAAATAGGCCCACTTTATCTAAGACCCTATTTTTTAAAAAAATAAAAAGGTTATTTAGGTCCAACCCTAACCTATTTCAAAAAGATTTCTAAAAATATAATCCTAAAAATGTAATCCTAAAAAAAAACTAATTTACTAACCTACATGTCTAATTTACTAAATCTATATGCTCATGCAAGATTTTGATTTTTTTTTTAGTTTTTTTAAAATAAACAAGTTTCAAATAAACTAATCAAACAACAAATAAAGGATTAAAATAATCGAAAAAATAACCTGTTGTCTCACAGGTCAGATTAACGATTACTCTAACCCTAAACATCACGACAAATAAGTTCAAAATAATTAAAAATATGATCTGAAGTTTTACGAATCAAATTAATAATTATATTGATTCAACAATTAAAATACTATTAATCAAACCCCAAAAATTAATATAATTAAAAAAATAATCCGACATCTTTCGGATCAAATTAGTAATTACAATAATTTTGGAGAAAACCCCTAAGGATAATGCCTAAAAAATTTATTAACATCAAATATGACAACTTAAATAGATAAACTACAAAAGAACCAAAAAATGAGATAAAATAAAATAAAATAAAATAAAATAAAAAAGCTAAACTACCTAAAGGGGAAAGCGACAGTGGATGGTGCTTAGGGTAGTCCTTGACCGGTTGTCGGAATTCCGGCGGGGAGTAACGGCGGGTGGAGGGTGGTGGGCTAGAGCTCGGAGCGTGACGCGGAGAGCGAGCTAGATCGTGGATTGTTGGGCGGCGACATCGGCAGCGATGCGGGGCTCGGCTGGCGTCGGGGCATCGCGGATTGCTGGGCGGCGATGGCGTCGAGCTCCGGCACAGGGGTGCGGCGAATCGAGCGGCACTCCGGCACGGTGATAGGCGAGCAGGAGGTCGCGGAGTCATCGCAGGTCACGGGCGTGAAGTGTGAGATCGGGCGGCTGCAAGGGGTCGTAGACAATCGGGCTGGCGCAACGGATCTCGAACCGGTGGCAACTAGTAGATCCGGACGGGGGAGGGGAAGCAACGTCGGGTGGAGGCAAGCTCAGATCTGCAGATGGGGGTTTCGGCGAGAAAGCGCGGGGATACGGTGACCAGTTGGGGCGGCTTTGGCGCTCAAGCGAAGAAGTAGGCAGAGGGACGAGATCTCGTAGGTTGCAGGTGAGGTACTGGGCTGTGCATATTGCGGACATAGTGGGGGCAACGGTGTCATCATGGGTGGATTAGCGGTGATCAGCGAGGGAACGGTAGCTCCGCGGGGGAACGAGTGGCCGAAGGCGCTGGAGTCGGCAGCGGTGGTCGTTGGCGTCGTGGCTATGTCGCGGGACACGGGCGGAAGGCAAGGTAGTAGACTAGTGGAGCAGCGGTGATGCGAGCGCGGTGGTCGGCACGGGAAGAGGCGGACAGTAGCAAACACCGGTGAGGACTTTCACGAAGAAGACGAACGGTTCATCTGCTTATTTTTTTTTCTCTCTTTTTTCTCTCTTCCTCACGTCCTCTCACTGTGCGTTGTTGTACCTTCTGCCCCCTGACCTTGTTTGAATGGACGAAGGATTCTTCTTCTTTTTGTCTCTCACGCCTGCTTCCCTTTTTCTCTCACGCTCGCTTTCTATGGTATTTTCCGAGTTTCTATCCTTTATTGCATTGATTTATGGCTACAAATCGAACCTGATTTCACAATCAACTCTATTTTGCTATGATTCCTTTCATTTTATCAAAATCTAAATATCCATCAAAATTTCAAACTTTCATGCATAATCAATCAAATCAATTTCCCCTTTTTTTTCCATTTTTTTCATTTTATTTTTTTTATGCATTTTTTTAGGGGTTAAAATTAATCCCTAATTTTTATATAAAAAATCAATGACTGGATCACCAAAATTTAAGTGTTAACAGCTACCCCTCTTTGAAGGTGAGCTCATAGAGGTTACCTTGAAAGACAATTGATACCTGAATTTTGATCATGCATATGTACTGAGTGACTTTTTGTTTTTGTTTTTGTTTGTTGTTTTTTTTTTTTTTTTGAAAAATGAATCCCATTTTAAAATGCAATTTACGTTATGCATGAAAATGTTAATGCAAATGATAGAGGAACCAACTTGGAATAACTTACCGTCGAGGAGGGTAAAGTAACTCAAAATAGTTGGTGTTACATGTCCAGAACCCGTACCATTCTACGGTCACCCAACATGACATTGTTTGGTTGTATCTAGGTACCGTACCATTTTACGGTTGCCTTGACGAAAAAATAATTTTCCAGGACCCGTACCATTCTGCGGCCGCCTAAATGTTGTCTAGGACTCGTACCATTCTACGGTCGCCTGAACTGAGGTTTTGCTTGGCTAGGATCGGAACCTTTCTTCGATCGCCCAGTCTTGCAATAGAGATCATCTGACCAGAACTTGAACCTTTCTTCGGTTGCCTTAATCAGACTGAATCTGGAGAAAAATCTTTGGGGGACAACTCAATTGAGTGTCGGTTAAGAAGAACTTCAGGCTATGGAAGCACGCCGATTTGATAGAGGGGACTCTAGGCTACAAAAGCACGCTAGGGAAGAAATTCTAGCTATGAGAGTATACTAGTTCAATAAAAGGGACTCTAGGCTACGAAAGCACGCCAAGTCAATATAAAGGACACCGGAATACGAAGCACGCCGGGTCGATGAAAGGGACTCTAGGCTACGAAAGCACACTAGGTCAATTTAAAGGACACCGGGCTACAAAAGCACGCCAGGTGGATGAATGGGACTCTGGGCTACGAAAGTACGCTAGGTTAATATAAATGACACTGAGCTACGAAAGCACATCGGGTCAATGAAAGGGACTCTGGGCTACAAAAGCACGCCGGGTCAATATAAAGGACACCAAGCTACGGGAGCACGCCGGGTTGATGAAAGGGACTCTGGGCTATGAAAGCACACCGGGTCAATATAAAGGACATTGAGCTACGGGAGCATGCTGGATCGATGAAAGGAACTCTGGGCTACGAAAGCACACAGAGTCAATATAAAGGACACCGGGCTACAGGAGCACGCCGGGTCGATGAAAACGACTTTGGGCTACAAAAGCACGCCAGGTCAATATAAAGGACACTGGGTTACGGAAGTACGCCGAGTCAATGAAAGGGACTCTGGGTTACGAAAGCACGACAGGTCAATATAAAGGATAGCTTGACCAAGTCAAGTGTCAATGCACTTGAGAGAGATTACCTGCACAATGACATGTATTTAGAGTATGGGTAGAGATATACTTACCTGGTGATACCTCTGATTCTTGGGGATATGTCTTCTGGAACTTAAATATCCTGTAGAGGCCTCTCACGTCCTGGTAGAAATAAATTTTGGAACATCAAGGATGCACCTTGAATGTTTGTGATGGTTTCTCATATCTTAATATCATGAGACATTCTAAAAGGAACCTGAATGTCAGGAGCTCTTGGATCTTTAAGAAAACACTATTAGTTAGACATGATTAGAGCGAAAATGCATTCACCAAAGAAATAAGCAATTAAGGCTATTATGGAATGCACACTTCAAAATCCACTGAAATTTTTATTAATTCAATCGAGGTTCATGCATAATGACCTTTACATCACCCAAATTTCCACTGGAGAGAATTATCGTTCAGGACAATTTTCACTAATGACATGGATTTCCTAAGAATACTAAATGAGAGACTTTCAGTTATAAAAGACTTTCACTCACTCTCATTCAAAATGGCTATTTTAGGAGAATCATTCCATCTCATCATATCGACAGGGGTCCGAGTATTCTTGCAATCGGTATGATCTTACCAATCTAAGAGGTCTTTAACAAGGACCACAATGTGGGCTTGGTCAATGGCTTAACAAAGGGACTCTTTGAGTCAAAGCTATTGAAAGAAAAATCTTGTAATCATCTCTAGGCTTACAAGTCAAGAACTCTGCAAAATGAGAAAGAAATAATCATGTCCACACTTCTTCGAGCGATACTTATAAACATATGAATTCCTACGTTAATTTAAGTGCCATAATTAGAAGAGACTTTGTAAGGGACGTAACGTAGGTTGGGTTCATGAGTTAAGAACTGAAAGGATCATCTTAGGCATTGCCACCGGTTTTCTTTTTCATCATCGAGGATTGTCTTCATGAAGCACCCCCATTGATTGTAAAAACTTAGTATTTGAGTTTTTTGAGTATTGCTCCATTGGAGATACAAGCTTTTTACAACCGGTAGTCCTTATCTTGACTCTTTTTTTCATATATGGGCATTGGCCTTGCTTTTACCAGGCACACTGCTTTTTTCATGCCCATTAGTTCTATTTTGATTTCAATTCTTGCGCACAGTGCATGCGTCAAGGAATTACACTCTGAATGACACTCGAACTTTCGAGGGTCTTCATCTGTCTTTTGCCTTGCCCCAGTGTGGGGGATGATCACTAACTGAATTTAAAGAAATGAAAAATGCAGGCTCAAGTGGGCTATGCAAAAGGTATAGGTATGTAGGATAGAGAAAGAAATGCTCTTCGTCATCCTAAGACACTTAAATTAACACATAAATTCAATGTAACAGCATGACTTGAAGATTAATGCAAGTGAGAGCAAGAAATTTTCTTTCCATTTTCCTCATCTCATGATGCCATTTTACCTCCCAGTTGCCTCAATGTGGGGTGGTTCTTGATAGGGTTAATTTGAAAATAATTTTCACAAGTGTACAAGGCTCAAAGAGATTAAGCAATGGATTACCTGTAGTGTTTGGGGTAGAAAAATAAACTGCCCCTCATCATTTCGGTTGTCGTACCTTTTGCGAAAAAACTCTTCACCTTATGGATATGAACCTTCCTACACTCATCTCACAAGTGTATGAGTAGGGGACTATGTATAGGATAGGGTTCGCCTTTCATCATCCTGACTCGTCTCATTTAGTATGCTCAATCCATTCCACATCATTCATTAAATTAGTCCATCCTGATATTCCTTAGTGGAATTGGTGGACAAAACATATAAGAGTCACCATGCAAAATCCCTTTTTAAAAGAGCCCAACAGCTTTAAGCATGGAAAATTGTCATATTCAAAACAAATAGTTTTCCACGCTACAAAATGGTTTTAAGCATTCATTCAAGGATTTCTTCACAATGGGATTGCCTCAGCAGTTGATGTCTATGGATTGTCCCTATCATTCAAGACTGAAAATCCACTTTTGCCCCAAAATCTGTCATCTCCCAATTTGTCACATTGACTCTTTAGAAATGTGTCATTGACAGTTGAGCCAATTGCAACCTGGTGCGCCTCTTCAGATGCTTCTCATCAGACCGAGAAAGTAATGCTCTAAAACATTAAGTCAATGAGTCAGAAAATTAAACAATGCTAACCTAATGCATGCTTTTGGAAATGGCTTGAAAAATGATTTTTTTTATTCTCTTTTTTTTAGGATTTTTTTTATGAGAAAGCATGAAGAAGCCTAGTCTTCATATTTCTCCTTAGATGATATTTTCTTTTTATTGTTGGATATCATCACCAGGCTAGTTTGGTGTGCCTCATCATGTCCTCAAAATTGAAATAAAATTGTAATTTCATTGAATAAAATCAAATGAATTACATTATTGGAATGGAAAATGCAAACAAGCAAACCCTAGAAACAAAAGCAATAATTGAAATCTAAGAAAGCAAGAAATTCTAAAAGACTTGAAATCCTAAGAAAAAAGACTCCTTCGTAGAGGAGTGTGAAGATAAAAACTTCTTCACTCAGTGACAGCATTTGTGCCTTCATCATGGTTGGGCAGAGGGTCTTTTTGATTACTGATGAAAGAGAACGCATTTGTATTCAAGAGGTCTTGGACCTTATGCTTTAAAACATGGCAATCATCAATGGAGTGACCAACCTCTTCCATGTGATAGTCACACTTCTCAGAGGGATTATATGCAAGATAATGCTTAGGATTTGGTCACTTCGGCTTTGAAGAGAGTAATCCCTTCTTTTGGAGGACAGACAAAACTTTGGATAGGGGTCTAAGAAGAGGTGCGAAATGTCTTCTAGCATTATGCCGTCGACCAGGGAGTTGATGTTCTCCACCTTGTTGCTCAGTAGAAATCTTAATTACTGAAGTGTGACCACGACTCGGTTGAGAATAGGTCATATTAATCTTAGCTTCAAGGTCATTTTCCTTCTCGATAGAAAACCTTTTGTTAGATGGCTCAATAAATGTCACGCCCCGATCCTCAGGCACACACACATCCTTCTCACTTGGTCGATTTTATAATGCGATATCCCAGGACAAAGTATCACCGACCCTTTCGTTTATTAAGCACATGCGGAAGCAGTTAAAATCCCCAGACAATAAAACGATGGGATAGAAAAGCAGGACCATATTTTTCCTATTGAAATTTATAACCAAACTTTTATACAAAACACAAACAAATTCATAACTATTCACTTCAAGAGAAATTCTCAAAAGAAGATAGACTCTCAGCCCATCCAGGCCATACTCAAGGCCCCTCTCGGGATTATCTTCTTCTTCCAAAAATCCTTCTCTTTAAGTTTCACCTCCGAGTTCTCCTTCTTAGACTCCTCCTCAGCTCCTCATCGGGGTCCTGAAATGTTTTTCCCCAAACTGGGATGAGACTACTTCTCAGCGAGTTCTACCCCACTAAGCCCAATTAGTCAACTATTATACTATAGGCTGCCTATACACGCATAGAGCAGAAGACGTACCTTGGCCTCATATCCCACCTGCAAGTCAGTACAATTCATAATAGGCACCCAAGCAATCATATCACTGATCGAAGCATCAATCAAATCGACCTAGTCGATTAAATGCCAACAAGACCACTCACAGTCATTTCTAATCAGTCAATCAATCCACGACATCAAATCAAAACAATGATCAATCGATCTAGTCGATTTCATGACAGCCTGACCATTTCCCGGTCATTCAAGCTATTGCTATTCAGAGTCCCACTCAACAACATTCAATATTCAATGGCTTTACGGTCCCACTCGACCACTTTCGATATTCAATGGCTTTACAGTCCCACTCGACCACTTTCTCTTTAAAATGTCATTTTGAATCAGTGAGCCCACGTGCATTCTCCGAGGTGATGCATCAAGTCACCGAGCCCACGTGTCTCTTCAAGATGCCAAATGTACTCATTGGGACCACGTGCATTCTCCGAGGTAATGCATCAAATTACCGAGCCCACGTGTCCTTTTAGATCCTAAACTTAATCACCGAGCCACATGCATTCTCCAAGTCGACATACTTCGTCACCGAGCCATGTGCATTCTCCGAGGTGATATATCTAATCATCAAGCCTCGTGCCTTTCATGATGATTCATCCAATTTCTAAACTAATTATCCACAATTAAATCAATTCAGTACAATTTAAAGCTTAATTAAATAAACGGACTGCACCACGACGATCAGCACGAGATTTCGATCGTCGGCCATCTCAAACTTAATTTTCAAAAAATAAATAAATAATTAATTAATTTCGAAAATTAATTATTAATTATTAAAAATTCCGTTTAGCTCAAAATAAGGTCCAATTAAATAAACGGACTTCACCACGGTCATCACCATAATTTTCCAGTCACGGGCCATCCCAGTTGAATTTTCAGGAAATAAATAATTAATTAATTAATTTCGAAAATTAAATAATTAATATTAAAAATTAAATTTAGCTCAAAATAAAGCCCGATTAAATAAACAGACTTCACCACAGTCATCAGCATAATATTTCGGTTCCTAACCATCTCCCTTGAATTTTCGGAAAATAAATAATTATTTAATTTAATTCCGAAAATTAATATTTAAATGCCCAAAAATCTCACTTAGGCCCGAATCGCCAAATTGAAGCCCGATTAGGGGTCTGAAAATTCCCAAGACACTCCCAATAAATAGTAGACCACGTCTACTTGCTAATTGCGCAATCAATTTATCTAAATCGCATCACAATTGACTAATAATTGCTAATTAATTCTAATCTAACAACCTAAACATAATTAATTAAAACTAAACCAACCTTAAGCATAATTAGCCAACTAATCCAGGATTAGTGAGATTACTGACCAAATCGCGCACAAATCGAATCAATCCGACGGCGGCGACGCGAGGAACAACAAACTCCAAAGCGGGCCTCGGGTTCGGGGCCCGGAAACGGCCCAAAACGGGCCAAAACCTCACTGCAAACCCATTTTCTATCTTCTCTGTTCGCTGCTGGAAGGGGCGGTTCCGGCGTCGGTTGAGGCGGCCACGGGCGGGCGAGGGCGGCGGAGCTCCCGGCGAGCGAGGTGGGGCGCACGGTGGCCGGAAGTGGCCAATCCGCCGCTTGAATGGGTCGACCAACACCCCGCCTGGACGCACGAGCAGACACTGACGGCTGAGGAGGGTGAGGAAGGGGCGGAGGGCGCGGGCAGAGTAGACGACGGCCCGGCGTGGCTGTGATGGCGACGGCCTTTGCTCTGGTGGCGACTAGTTGCAACGGCAAGCTACCGTCTCTGTTCTGCTGTGCTACGTTTGAACGAGAGGGACGGAAGAGAGATGATGCGGCGGAGATGGGAGAGGGCAGCAAGATGGCGAACAGCGGCGACTCTGGCTCCGGTTGCTTGCTACGACGGCGCCGAGAGTAATCGTTGCTTCAGCCTGCTGGTTCGCTGGTCTTCAGCTTCCATGGCGTCGTGCGGCTGAAGATGAAGATGCAAGGGGAGAGAGGCAGCGACGGGAGAGAGAAGGAGAGAAGAGAAAACCAATTTCCCTTTCTTTTTCTCTCTCTCTCTCTCTCTCTCTCTCTCTTAGGTCAGCCACACGTGGGCCATCCTAAGCTGTCATCCACCCACATTTCTAGCCCAAAAATGCCCTTTCTAGAAGCCTTTAGATAGGCCAAAATGTGGGGGTAAGTGTGGCATACGAATTTTGCTAGATTTTCTTTCCAATTGGGCCTTAATTCCTCTTGAATTAAATCAAATTGACCCCCATTAATTTATTCAACACCTCATCATTCCAATTGGTATTTTTCCTTACCAATGTAACCCACTTGCATCCCAATTTCACAATCCCTAGCTTCAATTGAACGAAAACGGCCATATTTATCCAGTCGAAATTAGAACCCAAAAATCTGGATGTCACAATAAACCACCCTTCTCTTATCTCGATCTCAATTTGTTCTCCTACGGGAACAAGTTGGTTGAATTCTTCGACGTATATGCTAGCCATCCGGTTACAGAACTCAAACGGGAGAGTCTTGATGAACAATTTCATCAATTCTTTATCAGTAGGCTCAGGAGTGATTTGAGCTGTCAGATTTCGCCATCTCACGGCATACTCCTTAAATGATTCGCTCCTCTTCTTCTCCATCCTCTCAAGATCTTCTCGGGAAGGTGCAATATCTATATTGAACTTATACTGCTTGAGAAATGCGTCACTCACTTCATTCCAAGTGTCGAGAAGATTGATATTCTTCATCACATACCGGTTCAGTGCGAGTCCGGTCAAACTCACATGGAATGATTGGATCATGAGGGGCTCATTCTTTACATGTTGGGCCATGCGTACATGGTACATCTGCAACTTTGGGCAAGAAGTACCATCATATTTCTTGACCTTTGGCGTTTTGAACTTGTTCGGTACCTTGACCTTCTCATAAACTAACAAGTCAAACGAGAGTGAACTCTACAACTCTTGCAATTGCTTCACTTTCTCTTCCAGCTTTGCGAAACGTTCATCTTGCTCCATCTTAGGGACGTTGTTAAGCTTGGCCTTGTTAACAATGATTGACAATGGATCATCTTCCAACTCGGGCATGTCGTCATCACTCACTTGGGCCTTGTTTGCCTGCTTCGAAACTATTATCTCGGGGAGAGCGGGTGTAGGAGTTGGATTCGTTTGGAGGGATTGGACTTGAGTTGTTAGAAGCTACATAGAAGTGACTAACTGCTGGAGTCGATCTTCCATAGTGGAGATATGATCACACATTTTAGCTTGATCGGCCATTCTAGCTCTTAATCTTGTAATAATAGATGAACGTGGCAGCTCTGTTGTCACCTAATTCGAAGAAATGAACAAAATAAGCATGAAGTGTAAATAGATAGCCAATCCATGACAATGATTTGATTTTTTTTTTTTTTTTTTTTCACTTATTCATGAAAAGTTCGTATAAGAAGGGAATTTCCTAAAAGAGAGTTAGAAAAATAGACACCCTAGCAAGACCAAATTTCCTAGACATAAATTGAAAACAAATTTTCCAAAGTTTTCTTTTTTCAAAATGATTCATTGCATGGCAATTTCCTCATTTCATTTCTAATTGACAAAGAAATTAAATCAATGATTGACCTAGATTGTCATGGACCAACTCAAAAGTACGACAAAATAAATTGCATGGTTTAGGGATAGAAGACTTACTTCACCGAGGAGAATCAACAGCAATCACATAGACATGCACATGATAAGTGAGACTCGATTTCTACTCTAAACGGCTTTAAAAAGCTGAGCTAAGAGGATGATCCGACTGTTGCGGTCTCGCATTAACGTGTTAGGTTTTCCTAATTCAGACTCAGTTGAATGGAATGCCCAATAATCACGCAGTCTCGCGGATATGGACAAACACATTCGACACCATGAAAAACTTTCGGGGAAGAGAAGGTCAACCTCTACATAGCACTCTCGCTTTGGAGGAAGTATCATTCTCAACACCATCCTAAAAATCCTATTGCAGCCCAAGTCTAACCATAGGTTATGTGTGCAATAGTGTAGTGCTAAAAGCAGTAAAATATGCACAACATTTTAAATGCAAACAACACTTCTAATCAGGAAAAATCATTCATCCCACACCTTCCTGCAAGACAAGAATTAGCAAAGACTACTCCACTTATTCCTCCTATCTGCAAAAACATTTAACACCTTAGAATTGTTAGGGACGTATCTGGTGTCCTCGTTGCCAAACAAAAACATTTTTAAAAAGAAAAAGAAAAATTGGACTAAGTCCACTAAGTGTTTTAACACAAGTCCCCAGCGGAGTCGCCAAGCTGTCGCGACCTAAATTTCGGGTGCACCACCTAAGTTTAGCCTAATGGACTACTAAGTCTGTAAACTTAGCTCGGGCTCTCCCAAGTCCATACCAATTCGCGACTTAAGGTTCAAATATTTAACATGTAAATGATTATTATGTAGGAGTCGTTACTAATCGGTTTACAGGAGGTTGATTAGACACCTAAGTAAATCTAAGTAAAATAATATGATAATTATTCTACTCTTACGAACTAGAAATTAAGGATACGGGGACCAGTTACACTAGATTTCTCTAATGCCCTTTCGGTACCATTTCTTTTTAATTTTCAAAAATATTTTTGCAGGCAGCTTGAATTTATTTTAACCTAAATTACTATAATGCAATTGGGGTAACCACACAGATGCTCAATCATTATTAAACATTGAATAAAATAAATAAATTGCATCACACAAAGCAAACAATTTTTTTGGGTTTTCTTGAAATTAAAATTCTTTTTTTTAAAAAAAAATGCATTTTTAACTTCATGACCTAATTTTACTAAAAAAAATTCTAATTAAATGAACCAATTATGCAAACTAATTGACATGCACCTAATATTTTTTGTATTTTTTATTTGAAATTCGGAATTAATAAATACCTAATTAAATTATTTTAAAAATAATTTTCTAATTTATTTTAGAGATTAATTTGACTTAAACCATATCCTATCTTAGAAAAATATTTTTTAATTTTCATTTATTTTTTTAAAAATGGATGAGATTATAAAATTATGCCCACTTTATCTAAGACCCTATTTTTTTTTATAAAAAAAAGGTTATTTAGGTCCAACCCTAACCTATTTCAAAAAATTATCTAAAAATATAATCCTAAAAAATGTAATCCTAAAAAATTCTAATTTACTAACCTACATGTCTAATTTACTAAATTTATATGCTCATGCAAGATTTTGATTTTTTTTTTTTTTTTTTTAGTGTTTTTCCAAGATAAACAAGTTTCATATAAACTAATCAAACAACAACTAAAAGATTAAAATAATCGAAAAAATAACCTATTGTCTCATAGGTCAGATTAACGATAACTCTAACCCTGAAAACAAATAAGTTCAAAATAATTAAAAATCTGATCCAAAGTCTTACAGATCAAATTAATAATTATATTGATTCAACAATTAAAATACTATCAATCAAATACCCAAAATTAATATAATTAAAAAAATGATCCGACATCTTCCAGATCAAATTAGTAATTACAATAATTTTGGGGAAAACCCTGAGGATAATGCCTACAAAATTTATTGACATCAAATATGACAACTTAAATAGATAAACTAAAAAAGAACCAAAAAATGAGATAAAATAAAATAAAATAAAAAGAAAAAGCTAAACTACCTAAAGGGTGAAAACGACGGTGGACGGCGCCGGGCGGTCGTTGACCGGTCGGCGAATTCCGGCGAGGAGCAGTGGAAGGTGGACGGCGGCGGGCTCGAGCTCGGAGTAGCGACTGAGGCGGAGGTAGATCGCGGATCGCTGGGCGGTGACGTCGGCAGCGGTGCAGGGCTCGGTTGGCATCGGGGCATCGCGGACTGTTGGGCGGCGACGGCGTCGAGCTCCAGCGCAGAGGTGTGGTGAATCGAGCGACACTCCGGCGCGGTGACAGGCAAGCAGGAGGTTGCGGAGTCGTCGTGGGTAACAGGCGTGAAGTGTGAGATCGGAGCAGCGCCGGTAATGGGGTCGCGGATGACTGGGCTGGCGCGGCGGATCTTGGACCGGTAGCGACTGGTAGATCTGGACGGGGGAGGGGAAGCAGCGTCGGGTGGAGGCAAGCTCAAATCTGCCGGTGGGGGTTCCGGCGAGTAAGCGTAGGGATACGGTGACCAGTGGGGGCGACGCTAGCACTCGAGCGAAGGCGCAGGCAGAGGGACGAGATCTCACAAGTTGTAGGCAAGGCGCTGGGCTGTGCAGATCACGGACAGAACAAGGGCAATAGCATCGTCGCGGGCGAATCGGTAGTGACCGGCGAGGGAGCAGTAGCTCCACGGGGGAACATGCGGTCGAAGGCACTAGAGTCAGCAGCGGCAGTCGTCGGCGTCGTGGGACGCGGGCGGAAGGCAAGGCAGTAGAGTGGAGCGGCAGTGGTGCGGGCACGGTGGTCGACGAGGAAGAGGCGGACAGCAGCAAACGCCGGCGGGGACTTTCATGAAGAAGATGAACAGTTCATCTTCTTCTTTTTCTTCTTCTTCTTCTTTTCTCTATTCCTCACGTCCTCTCACTGTACGTTTCTTTTCTCTATTCCTCACGTCCTCTCACTGTACGTTGCTGTACCTTCTACCCCCTGACCTTGTTTGAATGGACAAAGGCTTCTTCTTCTTTTTGTCTTTTGCACGAATTTTTCTCTCGATTTTTTTGAATTCATTCCCCTTTGTCACGAAAATTGTGGCCCTTTTATAGTGTTTCTAGATGACCGCTTTTTATGGTATTTTCCGAGTTTCCATCTCTTGTTGCATTGATTTATGACAAATCGAACCTAATTTCGCAATTAGCTCGATTTTGCTATGAATCCTTCCATTTTATCAAAATCCTATCTTTTATCCGCTTGATTTTTAATTGTTTCTGCTTTTATCAAAATCTAAATACTAATCAAAATTTCAAACTTTCATGCATAATCAATCAAATCAATTTCCCTTTTTCTCTATTTTTTCATTTTATTTGTTATGATGCATTTTTTTAGGGGTTAAAATTAATCCTTAATTTTTATGTAAAAAATCAATGACTGGATCGCCAAAATTTAAGTGTCAACACTTCTTTTTTCACTTTCAATCAGCCATGAATATAATAAAACAAATTATTGCCACGAGACTTGAGCGTAAGCCGATTAGGATCCTAATTGTACCACTTTAAGACAAGATTGTACTGAACTACGTCCAAAGGAAGTACCCGAGGTTGTAAAATCTACCCTCTGCAGCATACCTCAAAACTTGAATAAAGTGCGGAGAAGGAAAGCCAGCTCAGCATTTTAATGCTCAAAGTTCCACATGGGGAGACATGGCCTGCACTACCTTTGGGGTTGCTCTGAAGCAGTTGCACCAGAAGTCGTGCTTGGCCCAGAACCATTTTCAACAGGAGAAATACCCCACTTGCCTTCGGATTCCGATGGCTCGAGCACATAGACGCGGCCATCAGTAAGCCCTAGTGCAAACTGGTTAGGCTCGAATGGATGTGCTGCAATGACTAACGGGTAGACTCTCAAGCTGCCATATCCATCAGTGAGGAATGAATAAATTGCTAGACTATTGAAACTTTGCAAATGAGACTTGCCATTTTCATAAAAGAACAAGGTTGAATGTGCAGCAATAACTAACTTACCTAGGGTTTGGAGGAATATAAGCAGCAGGATTTATTCGACATCTAAATATGAGGGTTGAAGTAGTAAGAACGCCGATGCTTCCGTCTTCAAAGCTCACATATATTGATTGGCCATCGCATGAATATGTAGCATGTGTGATTGGACTGCTAGCTTCCCAAGTAACCCACTAGTTGAGGTGAACAAAGAATCAAAACAAGTAACATTTGGCAAGAAAACAATTCATAATACCTAATATTTAGCAAACTTTTATACAACTGGATGAGATAAGACTTCGGTTTGTGCACAATAAAAGAACCTTCAATACCTGCTTAAGGCATTTTAGTTTAGGAGCTTCATATATGGCAATCTGTGTCTTGTGAACCACCAGCAGATGTGTCTGATCCAGGTGAAATTGAACACGAGTATCAGCAAGAGGACTTGCGCCTCGCCCAGATGGCATCTGCAGAACCTTACTAGCTTGCTTCTCCCATCCATCAGTGCTCCAAACACATAACTGCAGCAATAATAGATAATTATTAAAGGAGATATCAACATTGATGCACATTTGAAGGAATAAAAATTCCATACCGTGCTTTTATATCAGAATCACACCAATCATCAGTCATAAGCAACAACAAGACGTCATAGCTTTTTCTTTCTCACTAAATGGGATGGGATTAATTTGCCACCACAAAAGATAAAGTTTTCTGGAAGGATTTATTCTGCTGGTTAATGATGCCTTCATGACCTGACGCATGATGAGGGCATAAGCATCAATACGTCCAGAGTGAACGTTAACCCCTTTTTGGGCAATTTAAACTACATTGCTCTCTCTTAGGCATGTCTACATGGAAAGTAAAATGCAGCAGTAGTCTCGTACCTGAGAGTCAGCACCAGAAGACACGAGAACATTCGAGACATTAGAGAAGGCAAGGCCTGTAATTCTTTTCTGATGTCCTTTTAGTGTTGTCTTGACCTGAGAAAGTGAAACAATCAATACCCATAACTTTTTCGCATATGATAACAAGGTTAACTTTCAATGACTATGAAAACAGGTCTCACCTCATCAACTCGAACATTGTAAATTTGAATAGAGCAGTCCTCCATTCCTATTGCAATGATGTTATTGTCTTGAGGATGGAACGCTAGAAATGTTGCTGCTGGTGGTGGGTGCATAAATGTTGTCATTGTCTGGATATCAGCAGGCAGGACAGTATTAACAACTTTATAAGTAAAAGTGGGACATATGTACCAAGGGGTAAATTGCCTCAATGGCGTCTCCCTTCTTCAGAGTGGGAAATAGCACAGGCATATTCAGCACAAAAGAGTAGTTCATCATCTCGTGCCTTGTGGATAGTGCTACTAGAAACTGACAAGAATATATAAACATGCCTTTGGGAAAAAATTCACCTTACAAGTGATCATATTGAACAAATATATCTTCCCCCCTGATGCTGATATTATATAAGACTCGTTCTTTGACAGTGCAAAGCACGGAACTGCATCTTCAGGATTTGCATCGCTTGTGTCATTGGACATCCAATTCCAATCAGGAGGTCGCCATAACCGTGATACTACACTAATCGTAGCCTGCGAAAAGAAGAATCAATCTAGTTAACCGTGCGCTAAACAATAAAATAATTTGCCAATTTCAAGGAAAAAAAGAAGATTCCTTACCCTGCCTTGTAAGTTTTCATCACTTCCTTGCCATTTCCAATGTTTGTGTACAGCATTCGATGATAATGCCAGAATGGCACGACCTGAGTTTAAATAGATTAATCTCAATACCTGCTTCATTTTATCAGCTTCAGTGGTGACAGTTAAATGTAATACCCAAAGTTAATAGAAAATGCAAAAGAAAGAGCCCAAAGAACCGGGCACGAAATGATAGATGCAGAAATTCATGCAAAGAGACGCGGTAACGCTATGAACAGAGCATATGATACACATGACACCAAAACCCAGTTGAAACAATTATCAAAAGAAACGTAGAACGTTGACTTAAACTGTCTACCTGTGTATCTATAGAATTAATAGAAGTCTATGCTGTCTCTGTGCAAAAATACAGTGCCTTCACCCATGCTACTTTTTTCTGGGAATACCTATCCTTGTGCCTCTAGAGTTCGTATATTTAGATTCAACAGGTAGATTTCTACTCAAAGTTTCTGGGAATTGACAAGCTCAAAATAGCTCAATTTATAAGCTTAGCATTCTTAACAAGCATGAAAGTGGTGCACAATGATATACTTTGCCTGCCATGTATAAAGCCAAATTCATCTCGTGAAGTATCCGTGCCTTCTACCACACGTAACTGCATGAGATTCCACAAAAGAATCCATCTCATTAGATTTCAAGCGAAGGCTAAAAAGTCTCCTTATGCAAATATACCACTGCATTCTAAATCAGGCATCATCTGTCTCACTATTCATCGTTATCATAAAATTTATGACCTCCATGGCCAACGAAACTCGAGCACAATTGCCACACCATAATCACAGAATTGTCAATGTTGATCTTATCCTTTCCTATGTGTATAGTTGAAACGATCAGTTAACAATAAAAGGCCAAATGAAGAGATGACAAAGGCCTCCAAGTGTTGACGTTTAAGAGATAAATAATTGGACCACAAGTGAATGAAACTAATAAAGCGAGTGCATTAAATGTGACCTATATTCAAATTTGCACTTATCTAGTATAAACATGACAGATTAATGTGAAAAGAAATGCCGCATAAGAATATCCTAAGTTGGCAATGATTTGTACCCTCGTAGCTGTTAAGATATCGGGTAGCCTTATGGAATAGCATTGTGATGGTTCATTGATTTCTGTCAATTTCCAAATTCGTGATTTGTCTGCTGAGTCATCATCAATTCTAGGCTTCACATCGGCCATGCTCTCACTGTCCTGTAGAGGTCAAGAGAATGTATGTCATTGAAAGACGTCCAATAAACATGCACATACAAATGCCATTATTACATCATTTAAGTAACACAATAAGCAACAAATAAAGATTACAATATCGGTGAGTCCTTTAGAAAATTCAAAACCATGGCATTCAAAAGATGCAAAACTCATATGAGAGCCCCTCTTTTACTAGCATACGTGAGCACAATGCATGCATGATGGGAGAAGATGTAATCAACACCTACCTAGTCCGTGCTCCTCATTAATGCTTCCAGTATTGACAAAGAATGTTTACATGACAATACCAAACATGAAAAACACAAACACAGCCCAATATGACATATCACCATACGTTTAACTAGTTTATTGACGAGATATTTGCATGTTTTCGTCTAATTCAATGGTTTGACATGTCTAATAGAAGTCATGATGAATTGACACAGTCGCAAACACAATTAAGACAAACGGACACAAATTGACAACCTTAGCCCTTTCGCTCCTTTTTCTCTCCATCAGACTTTCTTGTTATCCTTCCAATCCTCAGTTATTTCATTAGGTTAACATCATGAGAGTTAAGGATATCCAGAAACCTCAAAACTAGAAGTTTCTCCTCGTCAGTGGTTTTAGGTTTATCTCACCTTAGAAGCTAGCTTAAAGAGTGAGACTTTCCCTCATACTTATAAACTGACCACCTACTCCTTCCATAACCGATGTAGGATAACTAACACTCCTTAAGATTCTCAATGCATGATCATATGCCGCAATAGCACCAAAGTGAGAGCGCTTTCAAAAGGTTTGAAAGATAATTAAGAAAGAGAAATACATAAGAACAGGTGATATATTCCAACTTCACTTTATAATTCAGTAAAACTAAAAATCCATATTTCCATGAACAAAAGACTTAAAATAGCAAGAAGTACGTGTAACAAGTCTGAGTGATCTAGTGACTAATGTTGAGAAAAGTGTTCATAATAGATAATTGATCACTTGGCAATATACTTCTCTTTGTAGATGGAACCATACTTTAATAACTAAAGAGCAATAAAGAAAAAGCAAGATGAAATGATTACTTCATCTGAGATTCCAAAAGGTCTTGATCTCTTCAAAACATCTTCAGAAAATGTTGTTTGGTAGTCCATGGTTGAGTTGTTGGCAGGAGGAATCTTGAGACGCTTTAAGAGAACTGTATCATAAGATAAAAAGTAAATAGAATGACCAACGACTAGCTCAAACTTTTGGAAAAAACAAAATCAAATTTCACAGCTTTTTTACAACATTTTATAGAAAGGGTTGGGAGACATTCAAGCCAATCGGAAAGAGTGAGTTTCTTGAAAAAGCTTAGTTGGGAAAGATTTAGCGATTGTGGGATGTGGCAGGCGATACCTAGAGCTAGTACACGAGAGCGCAATTATGATAATTTTTTAAACTTGTATAAATCATGATTGTTTGGCAAAACCAGTTGTCCATTATTACTAGGTGGCTCTTCCATATTATTCCATCAAGAAGCTCTCAACCCTTGGAGTTCTGCCAATATTCCCCGGTCATCAAGCAATTCTATTATGGGAGTTCCACTAATGTCCAACATCCTCAAGTTTTGCATATTCAAAATGCTTTTAGGTAATTCTTCATCAGCCATAGATTTCAAATGCAACTTAGTCATTGATGTCAACTTTCCGGTCAAGTCTGGGATATGTCTCAACAAGTGGCATTCCGATATTAACAATTGCAGTAGAGACATGAGGGAGCCTATGGAGTCTGGAAGTTGAGCAAGTTTTCGGCATCCTCTTAGGTCAAGGTGAGACAGAGATGCTAAATCACCTATTGAGTTGGGTATGCAAGTTAACGATGCACAATAAGAGGCATCGAGAGTCTTGAGCTCCTTCAAAGATCCAATGGATTCAGGTAATTCTTCAATAGCCGTAGATTGCAAATGCATCTTAGTTAATGATGTCAACTTTTCGATTAAGTCTGGGATTTGTCTAAATGAGCAACATCTCGACAATAACAATCGCTGTAGAAACATGAGGGAGCCTATGGAGTTTGGAAGTTGAGCAAGTTTTTTGCATTCCGATAGGTCAAGGTGAGACAAAGATGCTAAATCACCTATTGAGTTGGGTATGTAGACTAACGATGCATAACAAGAGACATCGAGATTCTTGAGCTTCTTCAAAGATCCAATGGATTCAAGTAATTCTTGAATGGCTGTAAATTGCAAACCCAACTCAGTTAATAATGGCAACTTTTCGATTGAGTTTGGGATTTGTCTCAATGAGTGGCATCCTGAAAATAACAATTGTTGTAGAGACATGAGGGAGCCTATGGAGTTTGGAAGTTGAGCAAGCTTTTTGCACCCCGTTAGATTAAGGTGAGACAAAGAGGCTAAATCGCCTATTGAGTTGGGTATGCAGGCTAACGATGCACAATAAGAGGCATCGAGAATCTTGAGCTCCTTCAAAGATCCAATGGATTCGGGTAATTCTTCAATGGCCGTAGATTGCAAATGCAACTGAGTTAATGATGTCAACTTTCCGATTGAGTCTGGGATATGTCTCAATGAGTGGCATTTCGATATTAACAATTGTTGTAGAGACATGAGGGAGCCTATGGAGTTTGGAAGTTGAGCAAGTTTTCGGCATCCTATTAGGTTAAGGTGAGACAGGGATGCTAAATCGCCTATTGAGTTAGGTATGCAGGCTAATGATTCACACCAGGAGGTACTAAGATTTTTGAGCTTCTTCAAAGATCCAATGGATCCAGGTAATTCTTGAATGGCCATAGATTGCAAATCCAGCTCAGTTAATGATGTCAAATTTCCGATTGAGTTTGGGATTTGCCTCAATGAGTAGCATCTCGACAATAACAATTGTTGTAGAGACATGAGGGAGCCTATGGAGTTTGGGAGTTGAGAAGTTTTCGGCATTCTCTTAGGTTAAGGTGAGACAAAGATGCTAAATTGCCTATTGAGTTGGGTATGCGGGCTAATGATTCACACCAAGAGGTATTGAGATTCTTGAGCTTCTTCAAAGATCCAATGGATTCAGGTAATTCTTGAATGGCCGTAGATTGCAAATCTAGCTCAGTTAATGATGTCAACTTTCCAATTGAGTCTGGGATTTGTCTCAATGAGCAGCATCCCGACAATAACAATTGTTGTAGAGACATGAGGGAGCCTATGGAGTTTGGAAGTTGAGCAAGCTTTTTGCACCCCGTTAGATTAAGGTGAGACAAAGAGGCTAAATCACCTATTGAGTTGGGTATGCAGGCTAACGATGCACAATAAGAGGCATCGAGAATCTTGAGCTCCTTCAAAGATCCAATGGATTCGGGTAATTCTTCAATGGTCATAAATTGCAAATCCAGCACAGTTAGTGATGTCAACTTTCCGATTGAGTTTGAGATTTGTCTCAATGAGCAGCATCCCGACAATAACAATTGTTGTAGAGACATGAGGGAGCCTATGGAGTTTGGAAGTTGAGCAAGTTTTCGGCATCCTCCTATGTTAAGGTGAGACAGAGATGCTAAATCGCCTATTGAGTTGGGTATGCAGGCTAATGATTCACACCAAGAGGTACTAAGATTCTTGAGCTTCTTCAAAGATCCAATGGATTCGGGTAATTCTTCAATGGCCGTAGATTGCAAATGCAGCTCAGTTAATGATGTCAACTTTCCGATTGAGTCTGGGATTTGTCTCAATGAGTCACATTCCATCAATAACAATTGTTGTAGAGACATGAGGGAGCCTATGGAGTTTGGAAGTTGAGCAAGTTTTCGGCATTCTCCTAGGTTAAGGTGAGACAAAGATGTTAAATCGCCTATTGAGTTGGGTATGCGGGCTAATGATTCACACCAAGAGGTATTGAGATTCTTGAGCTTCTTCAAAGATCCAATAGATTCTGGCAATTCTTCAATGGCCGTAGATTGCAAATGCAGCTCAATTAATGATGTCAACTTTCCGATTGAGTCTGGGATGTGTCTCAACGAGTGGCAATCGGACAACCCCAACAGCTCTAGAGACACGAGGGAGCCTATGGAGTCTGGAAGTTGAGCAAGTTTTCGGCATCCTTTTAGGTTAAGGTGAGGCAGAGATGCTAAATCGCCTATTGAGTTGGGTATGCGGGCTAATGATTCACACCAAGAGGTATTGAGATTCTTGAGCTTCTTCAAAGATCCAATGGATTCAGGCAATTCTTGAATGGCCGTAGATTGCAAATCCAGCTCAGTTAATAATGTCAACTTTCCAATTGAGTCTGGGATTTGTCTCAATGAGCAGCATCTCGACAATGACAATTGTTGTAGAGACATGAGGGAGCCTATGGAGTTTGGAAGTTGAGCAAGTTTTCGGCATTCTCTTAGGTTAAGGTGAGACAGAGATGCTAAATCGCCTATTGAGTTGGGTATGCGGGCTAATGATTCACACCAAGAGGTACTAAGATTCTTGAGCTTCTTCATAGATCCAATGGATCCAGGTAATTCTTGAATGGGCGTAGATTGCAAATACAGCTCAGTTAATGATGTCAACTTTCCGATTGAGTCTGGGATTTGTCTCAATGAGCAGCATCCTGACAATAACAATTGCTGTAGAGACATGAGGGAGCCTATGGAGTTTGGAAGTTGAGCAAGTTTTTCGCATTCCGTTAGGTCAAGGTAAGACAGAGATGCCAAATCGCCTATTGAGTTGGGTATGCGAACTAACGATGCACAATGAGAGGCATTGAGAGTATTGAGCTTCTTCAAAGATCCAATGGATTCAGGGAATTCTTCAATGGCCAAAGATTGCAAATGCAGCTCAATTAATGATGTCAACTTTCCGATTGAGTCTGGGATTTGTCTCAATGAGCAGCATCCTGACAATATCAATTGTGGTAGAGATATGAGGGAGCATGTAAAGTTTGGAAGTTGAGCAAGTTTTCGGCATCCCCTTAGGTCAAGGTTAGACAAATATGCTAAATCGCCTATTGAGTTGGGTATACGAGCTAACGATGCACAATAAGAGGCATCAAGAGTCTTGAGCTCCTTCAAAGATCCAATGGATCCAGGTAATTCTTCAATGGCCGTAGATTGCAAATCTAGCTCGTTAATGATGTCAACTTTCCAATTGAGTCGGGATTTGTCTCAATGAGCAAAGCATCCGACAATAACAATTGTTGTAGAGACATGAGGGAGCCTATGGAGTTTGGAAGTTGAGCAAGTTTTCGGCATCCTCTTAGGTTAATGTGAGACAGAGATGCTAAATCGCCTATTGAGTTGGGTATGCAGGCTAATGACTCACACCAAGAGGTACTAAGATTCTTAAGCTTCTTCAAAGATCCAATGGATTCAGGTAATTCTTGAATGGCCGTAGATTGCAAATCTAGCTCAGTTAATGATGTCAACTTTCCAATTGAGTCTGGGATTTGTCTCAATGAGCAGCATCCCGACAATAACAATTGTTGTAGAGACATGAGGGAGCCTATGGAGTTTGGAAGTTGAGCAAGTTTTCGGCATCCTCTTAGGTTAATGTGAGACAGAGATGCTAAATCGCCTATTGAGTTGGGTATGCAGGCTAATGATTCACACCAAGAGGTATTGAGATTCTTGAGCTTCTTCAAAGATCCAATGGATTCAGGTAATTCTTGAATGGCCGAAGATTGCAAATCCAGCTCAGTTAATAATGTCAACTTTCCGATTGAGTTTGGGATTTGTCTCAATGAGCAGCATCCCGACAATAACAATTGTTGTAGAGACATGAGGGAGCCTATGGAGTTTGGAAGTTGAGCAAGTTTTCGGCATCCTCTTAGGTTAAGGTGAGACAGAGATGCTAAATCGCCTATTGAGTTGGGTATGCAAGCTAACGATGCACAATAAGAGGCACTAAGAGTCTTGAGCTTCTTCAAAGATCCAATGGATTCAGGTAATTCTTCAATGGCCGTAGATTGCAAATACAGCTCAGTTAATGATGTCAACTTTCCGATTGAGTCTGGGATTTGTCTCAATGAGCAACATCTTGACAATAACAATTGCTGTAGAGACATGAGGGAGCCTATGCAATTTGGAAATTGAGCAAGTTTTTGGCATCCTCTTAGGTTAAGGTGAGACAGAGATGCTAAATCGCCTATTGAGTTGGGTATGCAGGCTAATGATTCACACCAAGAGGTATTGAGATTCTTGAGCTTCTTCAAAGATCCAATGGATTCAGGTAATTCTTGAATGGCCGTTGATTGCAAATCCAGCTCAGTTAATGATGTCAACTTTCCGATTGAGTCTGGGATTTGTCTCAATGAGCAGCATCCCGACAATAACAATTGTTGTAGAGACATGAGGGAGCCTATGGAGTTTGGAAGTTGAGCAAGTTTTCGGCATCCTCTTAGGTTAAGGTGAGATAGAGATGCTAAATCGCCTATTGAGTTAGGTATGTGAGCTAACAATACACAATTCGAAAGGTTGAGAACTTTGAGCTCCATTGCCATCTGAAAGAAAAGAGAGGTCACCACTTTTAGAATGGAAAAAAAAATAACCATGCTCCTTGCTCCTTAATAGCTACCTTATTTAGTTTTAAATGTTTCTTTTCGGTAGTGTATTCACTAAGCCGACATATAAATGGTTTTAAGCATATCATGGCAAAGAGAATGTTAGGGGTTATATGAGTGCTAACTCCAATTTTTTGCAAATAAAATTTCCTAGAAAATATCATATTTAGTTTTTCAAAGTTATGACTATGCTACTATTTATTGATCAGAGATGCACAAATTTTATTATCGGATTACGTATGACAAAGTCAAATGGAAGAAACGAGGTGCATTCATTTGGTGCCATGTTTTCTTTCGATAGTAAGAAATTAAAGAGAAATGACAACTTTAATTATGAAAAAAAAATTAAACGCTATATGTACAAGACATAAAAAAAGTGTTCTATTAAAAACATTTAAATGCCATTTAAAGGATAATTTTGTTACTCATGACATTACTACTTTATAAGTGTGTTTTACGGTGACTTCAACAATCAACAATAATAATAAATATATATTGTGTGCAACAAATCAAAGCAATACACAAATTATTTCCCTTACTCTAAAAGTAACAATGAATTTAGAATTTTAGTATGCATGTAAAAAACAAGTCATTGTGAGGGTTTTTGTTTCTCCATGAAAGAAGATCAACATAAACATATAACAAGAATTGCTAAAAAGATAGCAGAGAAATTAACTAGAAAATGTATACCTTTTAGATTAAAAATAACATGGGCACACTATTGTAATTATCATTTTTGATAGATATTAATTCATGCAATTAAAAAAGTTTTTATTAACAGCTCTAATGTCAAGCATGACTAGTTGTTAAAATTAAAAGGGGCAGAAGCTTCTGACATATTTAAGTGCCTATAAATTCCTCTTATGCTTAGAGGAAAATCCATATGAGAAAGAATTTTCATAAGAAATAAAGAAGAACTTGGTGCAATTGGGCCCATTGACGACATGTGATTATTTATAAGTGATATGCCTTCTCAACATTTTACCTTTTGTGGGCTCCATCCTCCCCAATCCTCCAAAGTATTACTCCTGACAGATTGAGCACGACTAATTTCTTCGGGTGAAAGTTGGTCAATTCCAAATCTGAGTGATAATTTGTCCATTCAAGCCATCTTAATTGAGGAAGCAAGTTCTGAAAATCCCCGGTGAGATTCACACCATTTAGTTGAAGAAACCTCAAGTTGGTCAATTCTTTAAATGTTTCAGCTATGTAAATTTCTCTCCAACCATTGAAGTGAAGACGAAGGGCCTGAATCTTACTAGTACCCTGCAAAGGCAACATTGTAAATCATAGTTTTGAGTAATGGCTTGAAACCAACTGTATATGAGAAAAGATGTATTGATTTCAAATTTGTTGTCATACTATTATGATTTAAGCTTCTCACTTTCGACTTCATGACATGATAGGTTGTGATAATCTATGTGAAAATGTGAAGCTCTAGAGGTCTTCCCAAACTTTTCCTCTTCCAATTATGCCCTTCACAATTTGCACTTTTGAAGTTCCCAAAAGTCGCATCCTTTCAAAATTAATATAGAGGGCCTCTCTTTATGCACACACTACTCCAAAATCTCATGCCCTTTATATGGGAAATAACAAAACCCTAACTCATATCCTTTATATATGAAACAACATATCTCTTACGGTTCAAACTTCAAATGCATCTATCAAATTTACCATCAAAACATGCATAAATACTAAAGAATCCCAATTGTAAAATCCCCCTCTTAACTTTTATACCTTTTTTACAATTCTCAATAGCAAAAATGAAAACAAGAATTCCATCCCAAGAAGTACTCTTTAATGAGAGTTTTTCATTTTATGTGGAAGAAAACAGATCAAATGTTATATAAATGATTTTCACTTCTCTGTTTATTACTACATATGTTTAATTTTATGATCAAATTTGCCCATAGATTAATAAGATCTTGCTAAGAGACAAATTGGACATGAAGAATAATTATATTATGTTAATATTACTTCTGTGCAAGCATATGGTTGTGAAATTGTTTAGTTTTATTACTTATTATCATTCTTTTATTAATTTCTAAAAATGTTGTAACTGAAAAGTTATTTTATCACTTAAATGTAAACTTCGATGATTCTCTATATAAAAAAAGGTCATGTATGTATCATTGAAATATAACTTCCAGGTTTAATAAGTATCATGTTAAAATTTTTAGTTTTGATAATACTTCAACATTAAAATTTTTATAACTATGGTATTGAGGATATATGTTTTGTTAAAAATATATAGCTCTCAAATAAAATTATAAGGGTATTGTTAAAAAATATCATTGCCAATATATATTCTTATAGAATTATAATGTAATGTTAAATCTACAATTTCACCTCTAAAAATTTTTGTATGCACTTTTCACGGAAATTGTGACTTGGGAATTAATTTTCAGGTATGTCTATTTATACAAAGATATCGTAATAACTATTCTTCCATGCAATTGTCACAATCATGAATATTTGTTATCTTGATCACTTATTATATCATTGACATGTAAAATATTAAAAAATAGGTAAATAGTCGATGAAATAGTGATTATGTTATCTTGATAACTCATTATCACTTAGAATATACTAATTAGCACAATATACTAATTATTAATAGTATACTAATTGAATGAACTTCCAAAGTGCGTGCCCTTCGATACATTATTTTACTATCTATTAATATTCCTTAGTTACTTCCATTTGTCTTTCCACTTCTTTATTTTTATTTCTTAATAACACATACTTCAATGCAACATTTTTTGCTTTTTTTTTTACTTTGGCGATAACTTCTTTATAATGCAAGAAAAGAATGTTTAAATTCTCTATTTTTCAAGTGTCGTAGATTGTAATAGCAGCAAAAGTCTACTGTAAGGTAATAGCTCATGTTTTCGAGGATTATGTAGAATGTAAATTTAGACTACCTTTTGTGGAGGAGCTTCAAAAAAAAAAAAAAAAAAAGAGAAAAGAGAAAAGAAGAAAAAAAAAATATGCATGGATCGGAAGAAGAATGTGAGATGGTAAGTTGCAAGAGTCTGTTACGAGAATTTTGCCCAGTCACCAATTATTTCATCAACCATTTGACACGTATCCAATTCATTTTTCAAATCAATCAGGAGACATGAAATGGGAAGAGCAAGAGAGATATGGATTAAGAGTGACAGAGCATTCCATTTATATTTGATGGAGTTCCCAAGAATATAAAAGTCTAAATTTCTTTAATGTGGCAGTTTAGGTTGTCAGTGAAAGTTGTTGACCCCCTCAAAATTATAAAAGTTGGTCAAATTTGAGACTAATAAAGAAGATCGAGATATTGCGATTAGAGTGAGCAACAGAAGCTTAAAGTATTTTGAGTGTTAAAAATCTAAGTAAAATATTTAGGGCTCTATTAGTCTTGTTTATTGAAAAATTTCAACTTTTTTTCTTTTAACGTCTTATTTTCAACTAAAGATCCTACCACATAATATATATACCATTTATTTGTACACATATATACTAAGCTTTAGTTACATATATATCATGTAGCAATGTATTATTACAACACATTCAGATTATTAGAGCATGTTTGATTATAGTTATGGCTATTATAGTTTATTACAATATATACTTGCAGTAATAACTATTTCCAAAATTCATGTCTTTTCCTTCCGCCCACTCCTATCAATTTTAGATTTTAAAGTATAACTATGATATATATATTAATTATAATCATATTTATTTAAAGTATCCGTGTCAAGATAGCATAAGTTATACTTATCTTGACTTTAATGACATCTTATTTGATTAATAAATAAAATTATTAAATAATAGGTAAATAGTCGAAGAAAGAGTGATTATGTTATCTTAAATTATTATTTATTAATTTAGAAATTATTTATAATTAATTACATTAATTAACTATCAATTATTATATAATTATTATGCCAATCATACTATTGATTATTGTTAACTTTTGGTAATTATGATGCTATTTTCCCCTTAGTATGTCCTTCATGAGACTAAACAGATAATAATTATTATATTACTTAAACCAATCGGCATATAGCTATTACAGTTTTATTACATTTCAACATAATAGTTATTACATTACAACCTCACTCCCTTATTGTTCCCATAAGGGCCGATATTGTAAGTCGTCAACTACCACTCTAGTTATTGTAGATTTGTCGAATTTGAAAAGAATGTAGAAGATCGAGATCCGAGACTAGAGTATGCTATCTACTTGGAGTGTCAAAAGTAAGATAATTATTGCTCTGTTAGTCCCATCTATTGTAAAATTTCAAATTTTGCCTGCTAATATCATATTCTAATCCACGGATTTTGCCACAGAACATTGCCATTTAAGTTTTAGTTATATATACATATTAAAGCGATGGAAACAAATTTTGGATCTATCTTTTATACTGTTCAATGAGCTTATACATGATAAATAAATAATCTTAAAGAGTCATTAAAAAAAGATATCCATCATCACAAAAAAAATATATATATAAAATGCTTTACAAAAGAATTAATATAATAATATTACCTATCATAGAAGGGAAAAAAAAGCATATATCTAGAGGAATCTATTATATGACTGCGTATATTGCAATAATAACAACTATTATGATTGAAAGGTGGACGGGTACCAATTGTGACTAAGAAATATCCATCATCACCAAAAAATTTAACATGCGTTACAAAAAATGAATATAAAAAAGTAGTCCATCGTAGAAGGAAAAATAGTATATGTTTAGAGGGTACGTGACTACATATATTTATATAATAAGTATAACGAAATGTGCAATAAGTGATGGAAAGTTCTATGGATACTCAAAGAAAATATTTCGTCGTATTTTATGAATAAATGATATTGAAAAATCAATGAAAAAAATTATATAACCAATAGCTCATATTTTACAAATGAATAATAGAAATGTACTAAATATGTGGTAAATAAAATGCTCACTAAGAGTAGAACGATGTAGAAAAATCGATTATAAGAGGTAGTCAATACTGGACAAAAATAATTGATAAAAGAATTATGTAACAATGTAAGCCATATTTGATGGATGATATAAATACTAACTATATATTTGCGAAATAAGATGCTCCCTAAGAGTTGAACAATGTACAAATAATTATATTAATATGATAGCCTGTATCTGACAAATAAAAATTATTAAGGGATTTATAGAAAAATTTTCCATCGTCACAAAACAAATTAAAAATATTAGCAAATTCATAGTAAAAGATTATATAACCAAAATAATATTTGTTTAAAGGATTATATTACAGAGTTGCGCATTTATCATAAATAAGTATGAAAGCCACATTAGCAAATTGACGATGTTAACTAATGATTGACGACAAAGGGCTCAATTGCATAGACCGTGAAACATAGAGGATGATATTGAGGAAAAAAATGGAAAGGGAGTACATCGTACAAATAGTAATACTAAAGGGACTGAATCTATATTTAACTCAACTTAAAAAATCCAAGAACCGGATAGCAAGTCGTCACCAATGAATGGTCTCATTTATCATAGCAAACAACCAATAAGAAGTCAATAATCAGTAAAAGAAAAAAAGAAAAAGAAAAGACCTCGCAACAAATCAAGCTTCCAACAAAAATGTGGGAAAAGCATGAACCCAACGATTTACAGATATTAATTTTTTCCCTGAAGTGCTCAGTCAAACATTGTGTTTTAGTAGTTTTTTTTTGCATTGAAGTTACCAAAGAGAGAGTATCCTCGTCACCATACTACCGGGTAATATATATGTATATATATTAACCAAGAAATTACTCATCAATTATTCCTAGGATTAGGCAAGAACAACAATTTATTGGTAGAGCTCTTTTGTTGGTGGAAGCAACAACTTTTGGGTATTCAGGACTAGCAATAATTATCTCAAACAAGAAAGGGAAGATGGACTCACATTCAACCACTTAAAACAAGTACAGAACACTCTTACCTTATTGCCATCAAGCACAAGTTTGGCTTCCTCTTCAATCCATAATCTACTACGCTGTTGAGGCTCCATTGGATTCTCTAAACGAACAATCTCCCTTCCAAGATCTCTCAGCTGATCATGCATCATAAACGTGCCATCTTCATCAATTTTAATTAGCGACATATCACTCAATACTTCAATCCCAATCCCTGGGAAAAAGCCACAAGCATCCCACATATAAATTGGACTTTCTTGAGATTCTCCAATGAAAAAACATGCAATATCCAAAAATATCTGTTTCTCTCCATCATCTAATGCTTCATAGCTTATCTTCAATGTCTCTTGCACTTTCTGAACAGGCACACTTCGTAATTTCTTTAATGTTTCTTCCCATACTTTCATTGTCTTTTCACGTAATAATGAACCAATAACTTCAAGAGCTAAGGGAAGCCCCCCAGTAGTAGAAACGATAGCACGAGAGATATGCTCATAATCACTTGAAGGAAAATCCTTTCGAAATGCATGTCTACTAAATAAAATCAATGATTGATCCGAAGGCAACTTATTGAGTTGATGCATGGAGCTTGCCCTAGCCTTGTCAAGAATAGCCTTGTTTCTAGTTGTTATGATGACTATACTTCCAGCTTTAAACCAACTACTATCTCCGGCCAAAGCATTCAAATGAGTATCATCATCCATATCATCGAGAAGAAGAAGCACTTTTTTACTTGTAAATCGAGATTTAATGAAATTAATTCCCTCGTAGACATTAGACACATCATACGGATTTCTCAATATATCCTTAATGAGCTGCTTTTGTAGGTGTTCAATACCCTTGCGTAGAGATGTTTCTCGAACATTTGCCACAAAGCTAAGATGGTCAAAATGACTAGAGAGATTGTGGTACAGGACCCTTGCAAGAGTTGTCTTACCGATGCCGCCCATTCCATAAATTCCAATAATCCTTGTATCATTAAATTTAGGATCTATCAAGCTCATAATCTCTTCCACCCGATCATCAATTCCAACGAACTGTTCAGGATCAATTACTTGAAAAGTTGTTCTTAACTTACTCATAACTTTTCTGACAACAATTTTAATCAATGCTCCTTCATGCCTGTCAAATAACAATAAATCTTAGTATAGGATGGCAACATCTATAAATATATATGTATATATAAGATAGATCTGGTTAAAAGAAGTTAAACGATGTCTTGGTAGAGAAACATGTACCCGTTTTCAACTTTCTCCGATTCCCATCCTTTCAAAGAACCGACTTCTTTGAGCGCTTCTTCCCATTCTTGCACAATCATTTTGTCCAAATTCTTTTTATGTGCATTGATGGCATCTTCCCATCTCCCTATGAGATGCCGCACTTGCGAGGGATCCACTTTGTAAAATATAGGTAACACGATTTGCCCTTCGTTTCTCTTGCATTTCAACATATGAGCCAGCTCGCGAAGGCACCATTTGCTGGAAGCGTAGTCGTCCGAGATAATTGGGATTGAGATCTTAGACTGCGTAATATTACGGAGAAGCTCTGGACCGATCTCCTCACCAACACGGAGCTCATTGTCATCTCTAAACACGTGAATTCCTACATCGACAAGGCTGGTATAGAGATAATCAGTAAACTTTTGCGAGTGTCTTTTCCTCTAAAACTCAAGAACACTTCATAATCTCTTCCAGAATCTCTTCCAGGTGGAGTCGTTGATGAGGAAGATGCCCTGGAATTCGGATCTTCTGAATGATTTGGTTTTTTTCTTTTCCAATTTGTTTGGCAATTTAAGTTGAGAGGGAAATGAGGGGAAAAGAGAAGAAATGAAGAGAAGGGAGAGACCCATTTCCTTTTTCTTGATTGGATGTACATCATGCAGCGATTGACCAAAAAGATCCTTATTCTGTTCTAAAAAAGGAGAGTGATCGAGAAGAACCAGATTTCACCAGTCCAGATCTGCGAATTGCAGAGTTCGGAACTCATCAGAAGTAAATGGAGTTATCTAGCAGGAAACCGAGAAGAGAAGAGAAAAGCAAGGAGTCATGGATTACCTGAGGAGTGCTCAAACAAAACAATCCATCCACTGCTGTGATCTCCACCCGTTGTTAGCCTTCAACGTCAGATTACTAACACTCAACGCTTTCTACTGTGCCTGCTTAAACAATACTGAGCTATTGCCATCCAACGGTCCAAGACCCTTCATGCTAATCGAACCACTGCGATGCATGCTGCACGGAAAGGACTCGGCATTACGCGGAAGGTGAGGAGAACCTATGCAAGGGCCTTTCATTGAAATTCGAGATCCAGCACCGACTTGATTATAAAATCGGGGCGTGGAAACTATTTTTTTCCGATACCCTCGCAAACGCCAGATCCGGTCAGAACAGATATGAGACGAAGCCGAAACAGGGCAAGCAACAAACAGACTCGGATCAGCAATGGAACCCACCGGATCAGGGAGTGATAAAGATCAACATTGATGGTGCTTACCCATCAGGCTTCAACGCAGGATCGGTAGCGTGCGTGTGCAGGGATTCCTCCGGCCTCCTCATCGACGGCTTCTCCAAATCTGTTACGGCCTCCTCAGCTCTGCAAACCGAGGCGCTCGCACTCAATCTCACTCTAAAATTTCTGCAGCAGACGAGGAATTCCACGGATAATATGGTGCTAGAATCTGACTGCTTGATTCTGGTGGATGCCCTTCTCAATCCTACCTTGGGATTGTGGGAGCACAGAGCCTTGTTGATGGAATGCACGGCGCTGCTTCAGCTTTTCCCTAATCTGCAGGTTCGACGCTGCAGACGACGAGCCAACTCTGTGGCTGACTGGGCCGCAAAAGCCCATGGGGCCTCTTTACTACCACCGTATTGGCCTGTATCTCCTCCTCTTCAGCTTCTTGATTTACTTTGCTCGGACATTATGTCGAACAGTTGCCGCTCTTTACGCTAGTAAAATAACTTCCGCTTTTAAGACCATATATATATTTTCCGATAGAGGAACTCACATGGATATACTAGCAATTATATTCCGTCAGCACTCGAGCGCAAATTGGGTTTTGTCGTTTTCTATCGGTCAGTTATTTATTGAATAGAGTATATTTATCATTGTCTTTGTCGTCATAATCACAGCAATGTTATATTTGTGTATTACACTTAATATCTTAGCCGTTAGTATGTGTATATACCTCTGATAGAGGTACCGCAAATGAAGTAATTTTAAGGTATTGCACGACTTTTTAGCCATTTTGCTTTGTTGGCAATGTAAGAGCTGTTCTCTTTCTTATTATTCATGATCTTATAAATACATTTTCCTCCTCATATTAATGGAAATATAGAAAAAAATAAACTAATGACCGATACTTGTTGAAGTTGTTTGTCATGACTTAGACCAACAATATTGTTGTATAATATTGCATAGTAACATTTTTTTATTTTTTTTGGGTTGTGTAAGTAGAACATTTTGATAAAATGTTTAATGTACCGTAGCTGATAAAGGTAATAATAGCTGATTACATCTTTTCGATAGGGAAGAAATAAACAAATCTATGCATAAAATAAAGATTAAATAGCAAAGATAAAGCAAATTAAATTTTAGGGATAAATATGAAATGCAATTTTTTTCAAATCGTAAAGTGTATTTCTTTTTTCTAATGATGCTTTTAGTAATTAATGGGCGTGCACGATGGATAAATCCTCCTCATGCTGTCCAGAGGAAAGATGAACGTTCGCCCATTGTTGGGATCTCCACTGATTCTTAGCCTTCCCCATTACACGCTTAATTAATTGTGCGGAAGGTGCGTAGAACCTACCCAGCATCCAGGTGTTCTGATTCAAAGCGAGCAGGACTTTGACTTGGCTTGCCTTTTCTATTAATAAGAGAAATAGAAAAGAAAACCAAAGGGCAATCGTTGCATGCGTAATTTCCACAGCATTTTGTGGAAGGTGCATGGAACCACCCTATCCAGGTGCTTCTTGACTTGACTCTTAACTTTTTTCCATTAGAAAAAGAAATGGAAAAGAAGACTAGCTAGCAATACTCCCACGCTTCTAGTGCTAATATACGCAAGTCAATCCCAAAAACATCACTCCTTGGTTTATTATTTTCAATGCACAATTTGACTTTTTTCTTTCGAAAAAAATATCAAAAAAGTCTTAAACATATGTTATTTGTATAATTTAATCTTAAAATATTTTAATGGTACTAATTCAATTCTAAATATTTTGACTTGATGTCAATTCAATCATAAACATTTTAATGATATCAATTTAGTCCTAAATCTTTTAAACTAATGTCAATTTAATACTAAATCTTTTGACTTAGTACCAATTCAGTCGCTCTAGCTAATTTTGGCTAGATTTTTTTTTCTTTTTCATTTCCTTCCTTTGTCTCCTTCATTCTTCTTCCTTAACCTCAAGAGATGTGGCCTAGTTGAGGCCGACCCTCACCTTGGTGCCAGATCTAGTGATGCTGACGCTTGCCAGGGCTCAGCCTCACCTTGGCTAGGCAAGGACAACTTGCCCAGCCATGGCCGATGACCGACCATTGCCTAAAGGAAGAAGAAAGGAAAGAAAAAAAAAAAAAAAAATAAAAAATTAAAAAAATTTATTAAATATTATTAAAAAATTATCCATGTCAATACTATCAGTGCCATGTAAACCAACCTACATCTATATCAACAAAATCCAGTCAAAATTAGTCAGAATGACTGAATTGGCATCAAGTCAAAAGATTATGATTATATTGATATTAGTTCAAAAAGTTTAGAACTGAATTGGCGCCATTAAAAGGTTTATGATTGAATCGGCACCACTAAAATGTTTATGACTAAATTGGCGCAATGCTAATGTAATAAGTTTAGGACTTTTCTAACACTTTTCCCTTTTTCAAAAGAGATTCCTCTGGATATAGCAAATCCCAAAATAATTCTCAAACTAGGTTTCTCCATACTGCAATATGCCTAAAAATTATCAAGTCATCACCCCCTCACCCAAATTGCTTTTATCTCACTCATCAAATTATTTTTGTTATCAATCAATTATTTATTGGATAGGGTATTATTTGTCACTGTCTTTGTCATCATAATCACTTAAACAAGGTTAATATTTGCATATTATACTCAATATCTTAGCCATTAGTACATGTTTATTTCTTTAATAAGGAAGGTACTGCAAATGAAGCAATCTTAAGGTATTGTACAACTTTTTAGCCATTACTTTGTTAGCAATGTAAGAGCTGTTCTCTCTCTTAATTCTTGATCCAATAAATATATTTTCCTCCTCATATTAATGAAATAAATGAAGAAGAAAGACTCATGCTCGTTATAGTTATTTATCATTAGTGATTGGATATTATGAACTAACTATACTACAATATCATGACCTATAACAATTATTTTGCTATAGAATATTGCATCATAACCAATTGTTTTCATTTTTTTTTCCTATGTAGAATCTATTTTGTTAGCATCTTTAATGTACTACCTCAAATTACAAATGGAACTAAAAAAAAAAAAAACATGATAAAATATGGATATTATAGTTCACAAGTATGACAGTTTATTGGTTATGTGTTTCGTTATGGAAGAAACAAGCAACTATATGCACATAATAAAGATAAAATAGCAAAGAGAAAGCAAACAAAGTTTAGGGAAGAACATGAAATGCAATTTCTTTCACATTATAAAGTTCATTTTTCTCTCCTAATTGTGCTTTTACTAATTAGTGCGTGTGATCAATGGATAAAACCCTCCATGAAAAAAAAAAAAAAAGATTGGAACCTAGGATGTAACTGGTGCAAATGAAATTTTATAAATTGTTTTGTCATCCAGAGAAAATATATATATGCATGCTCAAATATTCTCAAGGATCAAGAAGTGTAGCTGCAAAGGATGAAATTAGTGAGGACCTAAACTTTTGCTGGCTTGGAAGGCAAAATATTTAGAGTGAATGAACCAACCTTCAAACAATCAAAATCTATCTACCTTGCTAGGGTTTCTTCTTCATCCTAAGATATAATATGATTATCAGTGACTATTTATGCAAAATCCACAATGATGAAAACGTGAATTGCAAATTTTATAATGCATTTTAACGAATATTTCATGGTCACAGTACCTTCAAAGTTATAACAGTTTCATGTGTTACAACTGTAAGATATATTTTATCACACACAAAGATTACAATACTTCATAATACCGATGTAATCGGGATGGGAAAAAGAAATTTATTAGTCATTTATGTTGTGTAGGGGAAATATATATATATGTTCTCCCACTTCTATTGTGACATCTTGAAATTCGAGTCCTCTGAGGAATGAATGGATGTGAATTTCGTCAATGCATTGTTGGTTGATCTCACTCGGAATTGATCACTCCTGAGATACTGACCTTGAGGGGAAAGGCTAATGAGGACAGAACTCGTACGACTAAAGGACTCGACCTGGGAAAACGACTTGACCGTGAGATTTACGTGAGGACGATCCTGTAGATAGGTAGGTTGATTCTAAGGATGACTAAAAGTCGATTCGCGGACAAAACATAATGGAACGACGGGTGATTCCGTTTACTGTTATCGAATCCACGAACGACCCCATGTCAATCCTCAGTAATCGGATACTTTGAAATAAGAATCTATCCCCCGTAATTTCATGCAGTCAAGGACGTCCATGCGTCGAGATGCCTTGAACGTAATTTGATACGAGTCGGTCACGCGTGAATCCTCAAAGCCACCCGTCAGTCTGAGTTGTTACCAAAATGGCATTGGGCGAAATTGACATGGCAAGAGAACTTAGGATTGGACTTCGAATTATCGGGAATGTCCGGGACGAACTTTGGATGAAGCTACATCAAGCAGTCGACAGAGCCAGTGAAGCCGAGCAATTGAAAAAGGGATTTTCGGACCGAGGAAGCAAGCCCGTGAGGAAGTGGGCCGAGCCAAGCCAGTGTGGGCCTTAGGCCCAAGGTGGGACAGCCACCATAGTGGGCCTAAGCCAAGCAAATGAGCCCATTGGGCCTAAACCAACTATTCATCTTCTAAGCCCATGGGCCAATTCTTGGCCATTTCAAGCCCATTCCTATTCATGGCCAAGCCCAATCCTTAGGCCCATCCACCAATTTCAGCCCAAGGTCAGATGAGTAATTTGTGCAAGGTGGAAATGACCTAAATGTCCCTAAAAGCATGTGGATAAGGCAAAGGAAGAGAGAGAAGATGATGTCACTTTGTATGGGGAATTGAAGTGGCCATTTAATGGCCTTAATGAGGTGTGACACCATCCCTCACATCTCTCTCTCTCTCCCCCATTCGGCCTCCAAGCGGACGAGCTCATCTCTTTCTCGTTTTCCCTCTCCTTTAGTTTCTGCTCGTCGCCGACCCTTCATTCTCATTGCACATGCGGAAGCGAATTACTAATCCCCTGACCTCAACAAACATGGGATAGAAAAGCAGGATAACAATTTCCAATCAAAATACACATTCATAAACACCTCAAGCTTATACAAAAGGTCTATGTCAAAAAGAACTACTGAGCCACCTATGCTCCTGACCCTTCCGATTCAAGCTCCTGGCTCTTCACACTAGGGACCTGAAAATGGTTATTCAATAACCAGTGAGATATAAATCTCAGTGAGTTCCACCTAAGCCCCGGTTAGTACACCAACTTAACTCGGGGTATCTATCCAGAACTACCCCACCACAAGGAACAACCAACAGTCGATTCGCATACAACCTTACCTGGTATGCCATACCCTGCACGATATCACTCAGCATGATAAACACAAAGCACATGGCCATTAGCTTATACATTTCATCAATCACATACGAGTCGCGTCACAAGCAATCTCACCTGGCCATTGCCACACTCTGCACGTTATCGATTCATGCGTGTGTGCCATAAACGATGTGATTCACTCACGCATATAATTAATGCATATAACAATTTCACACATCAATGCATCGATTCAAATCGAGCTATCGATCAATCGACTCAGTCGATTACATGTCAACTTGACCTTGCCTCGGTCGCTTAATTGATACCGTACATTTCTCTCATAATGGAATATCTAGTCGTCGAGCCTACATGCATTCTCCAAGACGACATACTTATTCATAGAGCCCACGTGCATTCTCCAAGACGACATACTTATTCATAGAGCCCACGTGCATTCTCCAAGGTGATGCATCAGGTCACCGAGCCCACGCGTCTCTTTAAGATGCCATACTGAATCAGTGAGCCCACGTGCATTCTCCAAGGCGATGCATCAAGTCACCGAGCCCACGTGTCTCTTTAAGATGCCAAATATATTCATTGAGACCACGTGCATTCTCCGAGGTAATGCATCAAATTACCGAGCCCACGTGTCTCTTTCAAGATGCCAAATATACTCATTGAGACCACGTGCATTCTCCGAGGTAATGCATCAAATTACCGAGCCCACGTGTGTCCTTCAAGATGCCAAATGTACTCATTGAGACCACGTGCATTCTCCGAGGTAATGCATCAAATTACCGAGCCCATGTGTGTCCTTCAAGATGCCAAACGTACTCATTGAGACCACGTGCATTCTCCGAGGTAATGCATCAAATTACCGAGCCCACGTGTCTCTTTCAAGATGCCATACTTAATCACCGAGCCCACGTGCATTCTCCCAGGTGATAGACCAACTCACCGAGCCCACGTGCCTTCTTCGAGGTGATGTATAACCTACCATGGATCCACTATACACATTTCTGGCGTTGTAAACCGACGCCCGGTATTTTCTAATTAAAATACCTATATTTCACAATCATCTCACAATTATACAAATCATAACTCAATTCATTCGGATGCCCATGCATTTACACATCCATTCACTTCATAAAATCAACACACATGAATTTTAGACATTTTTCGCATTCGGGATGAACAGTGCTCGTGAACAGTACTCGGTGAACAGTACTTCATGAACAGAAATCGCGAACAGTACCTCGTGAACAGTAAATCATGAATAGTGTCGCATGAACAGTAATTTCCCAGAATTTGATAAACTATAAATTAAATTCAGAAATCATTAAAAACATTAATTAAAGCAACCATCAATTAATTAAGTATGCTTGGCAGTGTGACGACCCGAGCGGCGGTGCGCGGGGAGGAGGGATGGCGGTGCGTCCGCGCCTCCGGTCCTCGGACGTGCGCAAGGGAAAGGGAAGTGATTCCTCTCCCTCTTGTCCCACATCGCTTAGGGAGGAGCTCCTGGAAGCCTTTATAAGGCTTGGGTGCCCCTTAACTTGTGAGACGCGTTTTAAAGCCGTGAGGACTCAGTGTCCAAAGCGGACAATATCACACAAGTTGGACCCGGGACGTTACAAATGGTATCAGAGCCGACTCCCGACAGCGTGTGGGGCCACAGCGAGGACGCTGTGCTCCCAAGGGGGGGAGAGTGTGACGACCCGAGCGGCGGTGCGCGGGGAGGAGGGATGGCGGTGCGTCCGCGCCTCCGGTCCTCGAACGTGCGCAAGGAAAAGGGAAGGGATTCCTCTCCCTCTTGTCCCACATCGCTTAGGGAGGAGCTCCTGGAAGCCTTTATAAGGCTTGGGTGCCTCTTAACTTGTGAGACGCGTTTTAAAGCCGTGAGGACTCAGTGTCCAAAGCGGACAATATCACACAAGTGGGACCCGGGACGTTACATCTATGATCTCTACCAATTCTCAGCCTTCGACGTTCGATACACAACACTCTACTGTGCGTGCTTGAACAATTCCGAGCAACGTAGAACTGTTCGGAAGGTGTTCTGGTTCAAAGCAAACATTGACTTGACTTGCCTACACTGTCAATAAAGATACAGAAAAGAAAACCAAAGGGCAATCATTGTGCTTAATTTCCGCAGCATTTTGCGGAACGTGCGTGGAACCATCCAATGCAAGTGCTTCTTGACTTGACTTGCTCTTTTGTCTATTAATAAAAGAAAAGAAAACTAACCAGCAAAATTCCCATGTTCCCGGTGCTAATAGACACGAATCAATCTCAAAAACATAATATGACACAAATGTCGGTAAGACATTTTTTAAAATATTCGGATGAGGACAGTTTATTATTTTCAATCCAAAATCTACTCTTTTTTTCTCTCTTTCAAAAGAGATTCCTCCAAAAAGGCGCATAATGTTGAGTTGGCATCCAACGGTCCAAGACGCGCGCTACGTAGGAAGAGTAATTATTGCACGCGCAATTTCCACACCATTATGCGAAAGTGGTGTGCTTTTTGACTTGACTTGCTTTTTCTATTAATAAAAAAATAGAAACAAAAACCAACATCAATTCCGATGCTCCGAGTCGGTAAGCGTATTCCCCACCAATTAATTTAATCAAAAAGCAAATTGCGATAACCACTTCTCTCTCTCTTTGCAGGATGGATGTGCAGGGTCGATGTCTAATTCTACTTAATATCACGAAGGTCCCTTACTCGCCCATGTAAGCTCCTAACGATCATCGTATGCATATTGGCATATGATTTTGAAGAGGAGACCTATTTTTGTGAGAAAATCAGAGGCCAACCACCAAATTCATGCTTAGAGTCACATTATTACATGTCGTTTAAGGTCAATTGAAGATTCGATACAAACAATTTACCATAAAGTATAATTGGGTAAGACTTTATATTGCAAATTTGAATGGAGATACGAGTAGATTAGCATATGTACCATATCAACAAGTCTGAAGAATCTATGGTATATGATGGGAAGGCATGTTTGTCCTTACTTAGGCAAGTTGGGCAATTATGATGATTGTATTTGCACAATCAATAATTGATTTAGTTGATGTATTATACTAAATCCATCTCATTACGTAAACGAAATGACTATATTTGATCATTCTTTTTCCTCTTCACATCCTCTCCCTCCTAGTGGATGGAGCCGCGAGTTCATATATGGGAATATACGTTAAGGCCACTATTTCTGCACAAACCTTAAATAATCCAAACATTGTAATTGGCATCCTGCAAAAATATGTTAACAATGAAATTCATAGATGTGAAACTTCTAGCAAGTGCAAGTGAAGCTTCGATTGAAATTTGAGATCTAACCCGCCTGACTTGACTTACTTTCCTATTAATAAAAGAAAATATAAAACAAAGCTGTCAACCTATACTTGTTAAAGTTGTTTGTGATTAGTGATTGGATATTATGAACTAACTAAATGATAATATGATGACTTAGACTTGCCTTTTCTATTAATACGAGACATAGAAAAAGAAAACCAAAGGGCTATCATTGCAAGTGTAATTTCAGCAGCATTTCGCGGAAGGTGCGAGGAACCATCCAATGCAGCCGTTTCTTGACTTGACTTGCTTCTCCGTTAATAAGAGAAATAGAAAAGAAAAGTAACTAGCAGTACGCCCAAGGTCCTAGACTCCTGATGGGAATATCCACGAATCAATCACAAAAGCATCACTAGTTGCATTATTATTTTCAAAGCACAACCTGACTTTTTTCTCTCAAAAGGAAAAGAAAATCCCAAAATATATCTCCCTCGATTCTCAAAATTTCTCCATATCACATCACATCTAAAAATTATCTAGACTTTATTTTTAGTTGACGCGTCATAAAATGTAAAAAATTAAGATTAAGGTTTTTGATCGCCACAAAACCCGTTTCAAGACAAAAATAAAAAGTTGTTTTTCATTTCTTTTTTTTTGTTCAGTCATTTTTAATTGATTTTCTAATCATTTCCAGAATTAAAAGTTAGCTTTTTGCACAAAAAAGATGTCAAATAGTCTTAATTTCACTTTAGCCAAGTTAATTTTTGAAAATTTCAAAAATTCGACTGAAAATCAACTTTTTAGGAAGAGTTAACTAAATGATTGACTTTTAGTTAAATCTTTGACTAAATTTTTTTTTTTAAAAATCACAAAACACTTCATTTTAGTGTCAATTTGACTTTAGTGTCGAAAATTTTGCAAAAATCGATTAAGAACCTTATTTTCCAGCTTTTTCGGTTTTAGGTTTGAAATCGACCAAAAATAAAATTACTTTCATTTTAGTGATTATTAGGTCTAGTTCCTTTTACGACATTGGGTCTAAGGACTATTTCTCATCCACTCGTTCACTCAATTTCAAGAACGGTCATGTCGAAAGGCGAATTACCATTTTAAGCCCTAATTAGGAGATCCAAATCAATCCTTCATGATTTGCATACGGACGCTGTTATTCCACTTATTTTCTCAAGATAAGTCCAAATCCTAGGTTCCATTTGAGAAATTCACTTGAGAACTTCCCAATTTAAGGAATTTCACTCTTTTGAATATAGGAAAATCGAGTTAATGAGCTTTAATTGAAGAAATTCAAATTGACCCATTCAAAACTAAAGTTTAGTTTTGAAATTCAAAGTCCAATTTCGATAATAGACCTCGATTCATTTTTGGTGTAAGAGTCGTCACCTCAATTCAAGCTCAATTTGGTTGTAATAGGTTATCCTAAGTATGGGCGGTTAGATTAGTAGGTGAATCGCAATATTAATTGTATTTCAATTAGTATTGTGGTTTCAAGCAAGAAATTGCAAAATTGTTTGTTTTGGCCTATAATGTTCAATTATTTGTACCCATGATCTAGGTCCATTATTTTCACAATAATCAAGCAATTAGGTTAATAGAAAGCTAATAAATTGTATTTACGTGGTTTAATTGGCCTAATTCAATTAGAATTGGATCGTTTCTCCTCAAATTTGGTAAATTTTCTCTTCAATTTGGTCCTTGAGGGACCAAATTCCATAAATTATTAGATCATAAGCGGTCAAGAGCCAGTCGAATCGGCATAAACCGGCCCGACTGGTCCGACCGACCGTTGGCGAGGCAAGCCGGTTCGGCCCCTTACTAGCCGCTTCTGGATCGCCGACAACCACCTGTTGAATCCTTGTCATGCATTTTTCATGCTCACGCCCTTACATTTTCCAAATTTTGCAAAATTACCCTTGGATTTCGTGTATTTACAATTTCTCTCCTAATTAGGCCCTATGTGATTCCCGTTTTAGTTCCCATTTTTGGCTAATCAAGACCATCCGATAGATCATAAGACTCAATTAAGGTATGATTAGCCCTTGATAAGGTTAATTTGGTCATTATATCAAATTTCAACCATCAGATCAAACCGATGATTGAGATTTAGCATTTAATCAAGGTATATAAGGTTTTCCCTTCAAAAACTTTAGGAGGGCTCATTTTGGAAATTTCAGATCTAAAAAATTGCAAAAATTCTCCAGCTCACTTTTCCCACCCAAACCTCCTCTCTCCCTCTCTACCCACGGCCACCTCCTTCTTCCATCGAGTCGGTCGCCGCTGATCTAGGCCTTTCCAATAGCGCTCCACCCTCATGGGCAACCTCCTTTGTCATCCTATCCCCATTGAAGCAATGTCAATTCCGATCGCCTCCTAGAATCCCCCGTCTAGCGGTTTTTTCCTCGACTACAGAATATCGGCATCCTTGTCGATGTTGATTCCAACCGGTCATCCAGCTTGAATTAGCGGTTTGAGGTGGTCCGTGGAAGTCCCAATCATCAGCGATCCCTTCCTTGGTATATCATCGACCGTCCAATGGTCGAGGTTTGATCGAGCAGTCATCGGAAGCCTTCCAGTGACCGGATCTTTCGTCGATGCTCCAAACTGGTCCAAATCGGATCGGTTTTCTTCATCTGCGTGAACCAGTGCCAATCCGATCCGATTGGCTCCCATTCCAGCCATTCGACAATCCTTAGTGTTAGTCTAATGTCCTCGATGTTTCAATCATGATCCGGCGTTTCAGCTTTCGTCCAATTGCGCTTGAGTTTGATGAAAATCGCAAAAAGGCAATCCTCTAATCTCGAATCCGAGGGATAAGTACACTATTAATGTCAAAAGTTGTGTACGGCGCTCACTTTGGTGTCAAAAATTTCCGTCAGATCACTTAAGTGCCAAAAATTTTGAAAAACAATCATTTTAGTGCCAACATCGATGAAATTGGCAAGAAATCCGATGTGACACTTTTTTATTAATTTTTGAAGCCGATGTGGCTCGTCGGAAAGTTAAGTCAACATCCAAACACCAAAACAACGCCGTTTGGCATCTTTCCCCCAACATAGAAACCCTAAATCCCCAAATTGAGAGAGAGAGAGAGAGAGAGAGAGAGAGAGAGAGAGAGAGAGAGAGAGAAGGCTCGTCTTCATCTTCTTCTTCCTTGAAGACCAACAACAATGGCGGCACCAGCACGGCACTAGTAGCGGCACCAACATGGCACCAACAGCAGCACTAGTAGCGCACCAGCACACCAGCGGCACCTTCGACCCATCTTCTTCCCCCTCCTCCTCCTCCGCCCTCACCTCCGATTTTTCCTACCACTTATTGCTTGAGCAACAATATTAGTCTCTCCTCGCTCACTAGGTCAAGCAACTACAATGGTAGCTGAGCAATGATGGCCGAGTCATGGCGGGTGAACGATGGTAGTCGAGCAGCAGAAACCCTAATTTCAATCCCCATATGAGCTATACGGCATCGTTTTTGTGAGGGTGTTCACGTCTAACGGCAAAACGACGTCGTTTCTTGAGGAGAATGGAAAACGACGTCGTTTTAAAGCCATCATAATTTTTTTTTTAAATATAAAAGCCACTTAATTAATTTAGCCGAAATCTCTCACTGGTGACACCAAAGTAATTGTTTTTTCTTCGATTTGGCATTTAAGTAATCCGGCGGAAACTTTTGACATCAAAGTGAGCGTCGTACACAAGTTTTGACACTAATAGTGTACTTATCCTTGAATCCGATGAAGCGAGATCGGATTAGTTGATCAGTCCGAAATCTCTCACTGGTGACACCAAAGTAATCGTTTTTTCTTCAATTTGGCATTTAAGTAATTCGGCAGAAACTTTTGGCATCAAAGTGAGCGCCGTACACAAGTTTTGACACTAATAGTGTACTTATCCCTGAATCCGATGAAGCGAGATCGTATTAGCCGATCGGGGCTAGGATTTAACCCTAAGATTACCATTTATGCTTAGATCTGAAGTTTAGAATGTTAAATGGTGATTTGTAATGAGTTGATGATCATTGATAATAGACTTATACTTGAATGAGCTTGATTTGCCTTGATTTGCAATTTCATATTCATGTGATGTGACTTTATGTTTTGGCTAAAATGAGGTGGTAGATAAATTTTGATGGACATGCGAGACTATCTCCTCTCGAAATGCAGAGACTATCTCCTCTCGACATGCAGAGAATTCTAAACCCTGTGTTTAGTTATGGCTTCTACAACCTAACCCTAACTTTAATCTCTACCATCCTTCCTTGCATCTTCATTCTCCTTTCCCTTTTATACGGGTTTTGGCTTCAGTCTTCACCCGTTTTCATGAGAATCGGCTGCATGTCATTTTCCTTGGAATTACCGATGGGCTCTTACCATGCGTACTACCTCCGATTGTTATTCTCTCATCGCTCCTGATTGTGCATTTCCAAATTGAACGGGGATTCTGTTTCTTATGCGGTATCTTCAGAGTTGTTCGTTTTCTATCTCTTCAGACTTGTACACGGTAAGATTCCTCTCCTCCGTTTCTTCATAATTCTGGACGTCTTCATTGCCTTGAGTTCGGCATGTTGGGACTCCAAGGCTCTGCTACTCTGGATGAATTGTATCGGTGGTCTTTTCTCGACTCTTACCCAGTATTTCCTTAGTCTGCTAGGTTTTGTGTCGCTGTTATTTGTAAGGTCGGATTGCCTCCGAAGCGGTCCCTGATTCTGTGCGACTAGCTGCCCTGTGCTCAAGACTGGGTAGGCTTACAACTGAGAGGAACATCGATGTATGGGATGATGCACCACCTCCTGAAAAATTGGAAGAATGCAGTTTAACTTTAGTGGGAATGATACTTTCTAATCCGTCCATCAATTTCCCTGCTTTCCAGAGTACTCTAAAAAAAGCGTGGCGAACTGAGCGAGTTGAATTTACACAACGTGAGGGTGGACTATATGTAGTTAAGTTTCAGTTGGCTACTGATAAAAAGCGTGTTCTGGATGGTGGGCCTTGGCTTTTTCGGGTCACCTCTTTATTCTCAAGCCATGGCAGCCCAACACCCCTCTACATTGTTATGATTTTTCAACATGTGCCTTTTGGATACAAATTTTCGGCTTGCCTTTGGAATGGACCACTGAAAGCCTGATAACCAAGGCTGTGCAAGACATTGGTCGGGTACTAGAAGTCCGACTTGACACTAAAGAGGGACCTATTGCTAGAACAGGTCGTGTCAGGGTTGAATTATCTCTACAAGACTCTTTAAGAACGGGTAAGTTGATTCGTATTGCTGGGAAATTGTTGTGGCTGGATTTCCGATATGAGCGTCTTTCGCATTTTTGCTACTCTTGCGAGAAATTGGGTCATTATGCAATGTATTGCAAGGAAATTACCTACGATACAGCTAAATTTGACACTCGAGATACTATGGTCTATGGTCAATGGCTTAAGGCTGAAATCAAAGAACCTAGTCCTTTTTGGCAATCTTTCTATGCACCTCATGCTATATTAGACCAGCCTGAAGAATCTGTACCTGAGACGCCTCCGTCACAACTGCTGAATGCTCCTCCTTTGCCTCTAGAGAGTCACACCACCACAGCCATAGTCCACCTCCTGGTTTCTCCAACACCCCATGTCAATACAAGGACAAACCAATTGCATTCTCAAATGGAGTATATGGATATAACTTCTACTCATACAGCTTTGATGCCTGCATCAGTTAAAATGAAGGGGCCTCAGCTTCCTACTATGGATAATCAGATCCCAAGGAAGATTAAGACTTCAAGGATGATACCTATTATGAGTGCTGCTAAAAAATAGAAGCAGTATACGCCATATGACAAAAAAAATTTACTGTTGTATGACCTGGACGAAGCAAACCTGATGGAAACACCTGTGCTTGGCATTGAAGAAGATCGAACTCGGGCGCTGGTAGCTGGCCCAACACAGCTATGTGACACTCCTGTACTTATTGCTGACAAGCATAGTACAAGGGCTGAGGTGGCTTGCCCTCAAAAACCACCAATGGCAAAATGAAAATGCTGAGTTGGAACTGTTAGGGTCTCGAGTCTACCCTGACAGTTCAAGCCCTTCGGGCCCTTATGGCTCGAGAACGACCGGATCTCCTGTTTTTAATGGAGACAAAGAATGGTCCTACAAAGCTATCTAAAATTTAGAAACGGCTTAAATTTCCTCACTCCTTTTTGGTTAACCCTATTGGTGTAGCAGGGGGTTTAGCTATCTTTTGGCATGCACACCTCAACATTAGCATAGTTCATTCGGATCCAGACTTTATAGACTTGTTTTGCACTGACTTGGGGAACCATATACCTACTCGTATAACCTGTATCCATGCGCCGGCAGTGTTTCGGCTTCGGCAGTAGTTCTGGGAGGTACTTCGACAGATTGCTTTAACCAACTCTTTACCATGGCTCTGTGTAGGCGATTTCAACGAAGTCACTTACCATTGGGAGAAAGTAGAGAAAAAGTTAGCTAATTTTCATCAAATGTCCTCATTTCGCGAGGTATTACATGACTACTCCTTGATTGATATGGAGAGCAAAGGATGTGCATTTACCTGGATGAATAACCGTCAAGGAGAAGACAGCATTAAGGAGCGCTTGCACAGATTTCTGTGCAACCTTGAGTAGAGAATTGTCTTCCCGGATGCTGTTGTCAGTGCTCTTCCAGCGGTGGGATCTAATCACAGCCCACTCCTACTGAATACTGTAGCTTCACAAACTAGGCGAGCCCGCCCCTTCACTTTTGAAGCATTTTGGCTACTACATCCGGACTGTAGGAAGGTTATTTATGATGTTTGGCAGCAACCTACCAATGCACACCATGATCTACCATACCTCTTAAAAAAGGTCAGTCTAGCACTTACCTCGTGGAGTCGCCGGATCTTCTCAAATGCAAACAAGAGAATTTGCGAACTGCAATATAAACTTCAACATATCACAAAACAAATGGATATTCCCTATGACAGACACGAAGTAACAACAATTAAATCAGAAATTCAGCAGCTTTGGCAACAAGAAGAGCAGTTCTGGGCTATGCGCTCGCGAATCAATTGGTTGAAATGGGGCGACAAAAATACTAAGTTCTTCCACGCCACAACCATCCAAAGAAGGCAGCGTAATCGTATTACAATGTTACTAGATGAGGCACAAGGTTGGGTACGAGATGAAGCCATATTAAAGGACAAGACTCAAAATTATTTCTCTAATCTATATCAATCGTTGGGTTTCGTGATTATGGTCCAATCCTCGACCAATGCCCCTGCTTAGTTGATATAGCTAGTACGAGAACCTAGAGGGGGGGTGAATAGGTATAAAAAATTTCCTTGAAGATTGCACAATATTTAAACAGTTAAAAGATTTGCAACAGTTAAAAATTCAATCGCAAGACTGAGTAAGGGAAAGAGAGAATTGAACACGCGGTTTATAGTGGTTCGGCTTGATTCAAGCCTACGTCCACTTTTCGCACCGACAGCCCAATTGGCTGGATTCCACTATGATCAAAGAGATGTTACGGTGTTGATCTTCCTTGATTTCTAGGTGTAGATGATCTACCACACTCGCTCAAGGTGTCACTAAGTATAAACACTCTCCGTGTATGCAATTTCGCTCGAACCGTATCGACTAACAATCAAGGTTCTTCGTACGGGAATTTTTCTATCGATCACACACTTAAAACAACTAGAACGTCTTCCTTTTATACTCCTTTATGCCATCATAGCCGTTGGCACTTACCAAAGGAATTCCTCAAATCTACCCGTTGGACGGAATCAATCAAGAAGATCATCCGAGCTATTTAAGGAATCTCGATGATAGCCCATCAACTCGTTCGCCCATACAATCGGGATCTTGGTTTCCAAGAATAGAACATTCCAAGAATATTTCATCGACCATCGGATCTTCAATCGATCTTAGATAAGAATCAAAGAATCCGAAATATTTATCCAACCAAAGAATCTTTTCCAGAGGATAGGATCGAATCCTCAACCATATACTTCGGCTTTGGATTTCCTTCGTCACTGGATTAGAAAGACTGTCAGTGAGAATAGACTTAAGTCTTGAGTCTTGAGTCTTAAGTCTTGAGTCTTGAGTCTTGAGTCTTGAGTCTTGAGTCTCGAGAATACAAAGTCTTCAGACTTTAAACTGTCGGTCTCCGAACATCCAGACTTAGACTGATAGAAACGTTTTGTCGGCTTCAAAATATTCTGGAAAGATTTCTCCAACAATCTCCCCATTTTTTATGGTGACAAAACTTTCTTGTAGATTTGAACAACTTTGACCTGCAAAAACATTTCTCAAGCAATATGGCTAACTCATAAAGATTAATAAAACAACCAGACTCGCATCCACAGAAAATTGGTTAGTCTTTCATGAGTAATACCATATAACAACACTTGATGTAAATGCAACCAGTCAAGCATCAAAATCCACAGCCAATTCAGTCAAATTTAAATTCACACCCAAGTTCAAGTTCTCAAGTCATACTCAACCATAACCATAATCACAAAAGTTAAAGTTTTAAAAAAAATGTTGTTGGTTCAAATTGGTTCTCCCTCTTTTTGTCATCATTAAAAAGGGTGAGAAAGGAGTCATGTCTGCTTGGGAATGCGCACGATCTGGAAATCCCCAATGGATGGACTACTCCTTCGAGCTTCTTCAGTCTTCCTCGTTGAGCTACCTCTTCTCCCTTAGCATTGGCTTGAAGTTGCAGAGCGAGGTCTTTGAATTTATCCTCCAGAGAGGCTGAAGATGCTTGTCCAGCATTCTTCATGGCTTGGATTTCACAGTCCAGAGCATATATCTGGCCACGCATTTCCAGAAGAATCTCCATGATACGACGAAAATCTGCAGAATCGTCCGTCTGTGTACTAGCATTGGCTTTCTCAGATGGTGTGTATGCAGACGATGGTGCTTCGTTAAGTCTTGCAGATTTGGTTCGACGTATCGTGACCTTCTTTAGGCAATTGTGAGACTGAACTTCTTTCGGGTCTTCCGGAGATTGTCTTAGATCTTCACTGACAGCAGCATGAGGTGTAGACCTCTCTTGCTCGTCAACTCCCCCTGTCTCTAGGACATCGAAAGGGGAAGAGTGATGATCATGCTCTTGATTTCCCTTCTCTCCAGATTCATCAGCAGACTTTTCTTTTTCTCCTTCTCCTTCTTCTTCAGCTTCTTTGCTCTGTTGAAGTTCCGTCGGTTGAGACACAGAGCGTCTGGTTCTTGTCAGTGGATGGATAGTGGGATCTTCATCCTCTTCATCTTCATCCTCCAGGATGAGAGTTCTTTTCTTCTTTTTCGATGGAGCACCAATATCCTCCTTTCCTCTTCTCTTTGAGGCAAACTGAACTGGAGATTTCACTCTGAATTTTTCCATTGCCTTGGAAAGTTCTTGCAGACGCATCTTCGTTAGCATCTTCAAACCTACCACCATCTTATCACACGGTCGAACATAAAATGTTTGTGGCGGTTCAATATTCATGTGTCTGAAGATCTTGGTCACGGACCGGGATAAGGCAATTGTCCTTTGTCTTTCGACATTGCTCGTACATATGGAAGAAAATAGTGTGCGGGAGAGAAAACTTCCGTCCCGAGTTGATCGCGTACATCAACTTTGCTTCGTAAAGAGACACGAAGTCTTTGACGTAGACTTTGGTCCGAGACAGGTTGATAACAATCTTATGAAGCACGATGTTGATGGCCTTCATCCTTGAGTAGGTAATTTTCTTCTCTGCGTCCATATCTTTGACAAGATCCAGAGTAGTACGAGCAGGTGAGACTTTGATTGGAAGATAACGTCCTCGTTCAACTCCAACTATGTCCGCCAACATATTCACATCTACCACGTAGACTTGGTCTCGTACACTGAATGAAATTCTATTCGCATCCAAAAAGCTAAGATTTGAATAGAAATAAGCGGTCAGTTGAGCATACCCGTCCGTAGAGTCAGAGCAAAAATTCTCAAGTTGAAGCAAATTCAACTTCTCTCTTAAGTTCATGTTGATGGCGTCCAGAAAGTCAAAATCAACACTTCTAGGGTTTATCACCCCTTTTTTCAACAGCCTGAAATACACTTTTTTTTTATCCTTGGATTTAAACAAATCCATCCGATTTCCTTTCACCTTTGCTACCACACCCATTCTAGGTTGAAATTCAAGGAACATTTTGTCATCATCATTCCCTTCAATCAGATTTTGTCCTGGCAAACGAGGGTCACTGGGAATGTTCGCAAGTGCCTCCTCTGCCCTTCCTTTCGGAGCAATTCCCAATTCCTCCATTTTCCGCAGAAAAAGATACTCATTCCCATAATTTTTCTCCTTAAGGAAGTCATCTATATATTTTAATGAAGAACCGGTGCTTTTCAACGCACGATAAAGCTTATAGATAAAGGAGGGTCTTTGGACTCTTACTGGGTCGGCTTCCTCGATTATCTCTTCTTCCGTGATGTTGACTTGCACCTTGTGTGGCAGGAGGTGTTGAATGACGTGAATGAGAGCGAATCGGACTTTGTCGCCGACTTGATAAGTCTTCCTCCTCGGTGAGATCGAAATGTGTCGGTCCCTTCTCCATTCTTTGTGGTCCCCTGCTTGCAATTCTTGATGATTTCCTCGAAGACGACATCTTCCTTTGTCTATTGGAAGATTCCTTCACTTGCTTTCCCAAGAAAAAATGACCACTTTCTCGACGACGAACAAGAAGTAGAAACAGTATCGGGAGGAGAGTGTCTTTTAGGGTTTTGAAGATTGGGCGAAGAGAAACTGTATATATATAACTCAGTTTTGAAAAGGGAAGTTCAATCGGTACAAGGAAAGTGTACGAACACTTCTTTTTCAAAATCAATAACTGCCAAAATAAGACAAGTTTTCGAATTTTCACACAGATTATTACTAAACAAAAGATCGTACCTTTTCGAATTTAGATAAAATAACTAAACGAGAATTCGTACCTTTTCGAATAGCAATTTACAGTCTTTAGCCATGAATGTTTGAGTCTCATGATTTAAAGTCAGAGTCTCAGAGTTGGTGAGTCTCTGAGTTGGTGAGTCTCTAGACTTTAACTTCTTCAAGCTTCAAAATGTTGAGTCTTGCACGGATAAAGTCGAATTGATTTTTCTCCAAAGGCTTTGTGAATATATCCGCTAGTTGACTTTTTGAATCAACAAATTGAATCGAGATTTCTCCATTTTGAATATGATCTCTAATGAAGTGATGTCGAATCTCAATATGCTTTGCTCTTGAATGAAGGATTGGATTTTTGGTGAGATTGATCACGCCGGTGTTGTCACATCTCGATTTCGTGCATGAGTCTTCAATGCCAAAGTCTTGTAGCTGTTGTTTTATCCATAGAATTTGCGAACAGCAGCCTTCCAAGAGCTACATACTCGCTTCGTCGTTGAGAGAGCTACGTTGCTTTGCTTCCTCGAAAACCAAGACACCGTCCCGTTTCCAAGCAGTTGACAAGTTCCAAGTGCTCTTTCTATCGACTCGCAACCGCCAGATCTCGCATCCGAGTATCCTAGAAGATTAAAGTCTCCCCTCTTTGGATACCAAAGACCGATGCTTGAAGATGAGGCAATGTATTTGATAATACGTTTCACTGTACTGAGATGTGATTATCTAGGATCCGATTGAAACCTAGCACAGATGCAAACACTCAACAAAATATCAGGTCTAGAAGCGTAAGATAAAGAAGTGAACCGATCATGCTCCCGCAGCTTTTGATCTACTTTCTTCCCTTCTTCATCCTTGTCTATCTTCTGAGAACATGACATTGGTATGTCGGTCTTTTTGCACTTTTCCAATCCAAACCTTTTGACAAGATCATTCGCATATTTTTCTTGATGAATGAAAGTTCCTTCCTTCATTTGTTTCACTTGGAGTCCAAGAAAGAATGTTAACTCTCCCATCATACTCATTTCAAACTCATCCTGCATAGACTTAGAAAATTTCTTGCATAGACTTTCATTAGATGATCCAAAAATAATATCGTCCACATATATTTGAACAAGTAAAAAGCTTTTGTTTTCCTTTTTGATAAACAAAGTAGTATCTACTTTACCTTTGACAAAACCATTTTGTAATAGAAACTTACTTAGTCTGTCGTACCAAGCTCGAGGTGCTTGCTTTAAACCATACAAGGCCTTTTTCATCAAGACCGAGTCCGGCTTCTTTGGGTCTTCAAACCCAGGTGGTTGTTCCACATAAACTTCCTCATGGATGAATCCATTTAGAAATGCACTTTTGACGTCCATTTGGAATAACCTGAAATTTTTATAACAAGCAAACGCAAGTAATAGACGAATAGCTTCTAACCTTGCTGGTGCGTAAGTCTCGTCATAGTCTATTCCTTCTTCTTGCGTATATCCTTTGGCCACGAGTCTTGCTTTGTTTCGTACGACTTTTCCTTCTTCATTCATCTTGTTCCTGAATACCCATTTGGCTCCAATAACAGTTTTACCTTTTGGTTTAGATGTCGGTTCCGAGACATCATTGATGTTGAACTGTCTAAGTTCTTCTTGCATAGCTTCGATCCAACTTTCATCGATAAAGCTTCTTCTATGCTTTTTGGTTCAATTTCAGAAATGAGAGCCACAAAGACTAGATTCTTCACGCCTTTTTGATCTGGTGCGGATTCCTTCATTGATTTCGCCAATAATGAGATCTTTGGGATGACCGGATTTGTGCTTCCAGTTACTAGTTGATTTGCCCGGATGATGATCTCTTTCTTTATTTGAATCTTCATGAGTATCTTGATGTTGGACTTCCGAGTCCGAGATGCTTCTTGAGTTGAAGACATTGGAAGGTCTAGAGCGGGTTCGACTCTTCATATTGAGTCCGGTCGGATTCATCTTGCGTTGAGTCTTGGAATTTGACATTCATTGATTCCTCCACAGACTCGGCTTTTCTTGTTATAGACTCGTAGGCTTTGCTTGATGTAGAATATCCAAGGAAGATGCCTTCATCGATCTTTCTTCAAACTTACCAACTCGATCATTTGCATTTTTCAAAATAAAGCATTTGCAACCAAACACATGAAAGTATGAAACAATAGGCTTCTTACCTTTGAACAATTCATAGGGGTTTTCTCTAGAATAGGTCTTAGGAAGACTCTATTTATGATATAGCATGCAGTTGAAAGCTTGACTTCAGCCCAAAATCATGAAGAAATTTTACTTTCAATTAAAAGTGTTCTAGCCATTTCTTGAAGAGATCTATTCTTTCTTTCCACCACTCCATTTTGCTCGGAGTATATGGTGAGGAAAACATATGATTAAAACCAGATTTATCACAAAATTTCGTAAAATCTTGATTCTCAAATTCACTTCCATGATCTGTTCTTATACTTGAGATTGCACATCCTTTTTCATTTTGAACCTTTTTAGCAAACTTCTCAAAGTACGAAAAGGTTTCGACTTACTTGCAAGAAAATATACCCTGGTAAAACGAGAGTAATCGTCTACAATTACTAGACAATATTTCTTACCTCCAATGCTCGGGTTCTTGTTGGTCCGAAGAGATCCATATGAAGCAACCGCAGTACATGATTAGTAGATACATGATTTATTTGCTTAAATGAATTTCTTACCCGCTTTCCCAGGATGCATGGAGTGCATAAGTCGACTTTTGGTATGGCAATTTAGGTAGACCTCGAACAAGCTTCTTTGATGAGATTTTGGCTAATTGCTTCATGTTGATATGGCCAAGCTTTCTGTGCCATAAGACTGCTTCATCTTGAATTGAGATTAGTCATTGTGCTTCATTTGGTTTTACATCAAGGAGGTAGATATTTCCATGCCTTCGACCCATGAAGGACTGAGTCGAATCTTTACTAATTCCAGAACATATGCCTTCTTGAAAGGAGATCTTGAAACCGGTATCACACAATTGGCTAATGCTGAGAAGATTGTAATTGAGTCCTTCCACTAGAGAGACATTGCTTATTGTGAGATTTCCAATTTTCACAGTTCCGAATCCCACAATACTTCCTTTGCTATTTCCTCCAAATGAAACTTTTCCACCATTTACTTGAATAAGCTTTATGAAGCAATTTGAGTCTCCTGTCATGTGTCTTGAGCATCCGCTGTCAAGATACCACTTTACCTTCTTTTTGACAGAGACCTGCATTCAAAATAGAGTCTCAAGCTTTCTTTGGTACCCAAATTTTCTTGGGTCCTTTGGTGTTAGTAGGATAAGCATTATTGGGCCATACTTTCTTAACAGGCTTCCAAACCATAGGACACTCTTTTTCAAAATGATCCTGACTGTTACACTTTGAACACCTTAAAGCATTTCGACCTACAGACTTTACAAAGACTTTCTTGAAATGATTTTTATAAACCTCTCTCGATGGTCTTTTCTTAATTCTTTCTTTTACTTTCGGAAAATCAATCAAAGGGATTGTTTCTGCTGTCATGCCTAGACCAGACTTATTAAAGTAAGGTCTTTGGACCGAAAGAACTTTTTCGAGTTTTTCAGATCCTATTGAAAATTTCTTTGAAATATTTGATAAGTCAGTTTTTAAGAAAGCATTTTCTTTTGAAAGTTTATCTTCATTCTCTTTAAGAGTAGAAATATTCAAGTTTAAACTTTCCACTTTTTCTTCTAAAATGTTTTCCTTTTGTTTTAAAACTGAGTTTTCCTTTTAAGTTCGGAAATCTTTTTTGAGAGAAGTCTTAAGACTAAAACACAATTCATCAATGTATTTAGAGACTTTGACAGGGAGTTTATAATCACTTACCTCAAATTCACTATCTGAGTCTGATCCAGAATCTGAATCTGAGTCTGAATGTGCCATCAAGCATATGTTGGCATATTCATTATCACTCTCTTCACATTCTGTATCACTCCAGGTTTCGGCTTTGAGAGCCTTTCGAAACTTCTCAGCTTTTCCTCTTTTCTTCTTCAGAAGAGGACAGTTGGGTTTGATGTGTCCCTTCTTCTTACATTCGAAGCAAACTACATCTTTGTTTGGTTCCTCATCATCACCGACTTGGTCTGTCTGTCTCGAAAACTTTGTTTCTTTGAGTTGAACCTTCGCCTTTTCTATTCAGTTTTCTGAATTTTCTTATCATGAGGGCGAGCTCCTCATCATCCATATCATCTTCGTAATCTGCATCATCGTAGTCATCATTTGATTTTAGTGCAATAGATTTCTTACCTCTTGGATCTTCGTCCTCATTAATTCGTTCCACTTCATAAGATCAAGAGTTCCAATCAGCTCGTCGACGAGATAGAGGCATAATTCTTTACGTCTCTCTTATTGAAGTCTTTATATGATTCCAATCCTTGGAGAGTCCACGCAGAAGCTTGTTCACCTTCATGGGATCAGAAATTTTTGTCCTTGGTTCTCAAGACCATTGACAATATCTGTAAAACGACTAAACATGTCAGTTATAGATTCTCCTGGTTTCATTTTGAAGGCTTCATATTGACCAAGAAGAATGTTAATTCTGGTCTCCTTCACTCGGTCTCTGTCCCTTCATAAGTGATATGTAATCTGTCCCATACTTCTTTTGCTTTGTAACACAAGAAGATATTCTGTTATATTCAAGTTGGTGACAAAGCACAACATAAAGAATAAATTGCTTTAGCATCGAGTGCTTGTCTCTTGTTTATCTCTTCTTGAGACATTCCGCTGGCTTCAACAGTTTCTTTCCCTCTTTCGATATCGATGTAGCAAGTAGGAGTGATTCCTTTTTCCACCACATCCCATTCCGCAGGATCCTTTGACCGTAGAAAAGCTTTCATCTTGTTTTTCTAGATGTTGTAATCTTTTCCATCAAAGTAGGGTGGTCTGGTATTGTTTTGCCCTTCCACCAGCCCTGGTGCTAGCATACTAGCCATGGATCTTTTACTCTGAAGTAAAACACTTCAAATAAAGTAAGAACACGAGCTCTGATACCAATTGATATAGCTAGTACGAGAACCTAGAGGGGGGGTGAATAGGTATAAAAAATTTCCTTGAAGATTGCACAATATTTAAACAGTTAAAAGATTTGCAACAGTTAAAAATTCAATCGCAAGACTGAGTAAGGGAAAGAGAGAATTGAACACGCGGTTTATAGTGGTTCGGCTTGATTCAAGCCTACGTCCACTCTTCTGCACTGACAGCCAATTGGCTGGATTCCACTATGATCAAAGAGATGTTACAGTGTTGATCTTCCTTGATTTCTAGGTGTAGATGATCTACCACACTCGCTCAAGGTGTCACTAAGTATAAACACTCTCTGTGTATGCAATTTCGCTCGAACTATATTGACTAACAATCAAGGTTCTTCAGACTCTGGAATTTTTCTATCGATCACACACTTAAAACAACTAGAACGTCTTCCTTTTATACTCCTTTATGCCATCATAGCCGTTGGCACTTACCAAAGGAATTCCTCAAATCTACCCGTTGGACGGAATCAATCAAGAAGATCATCCGAGCTATTTAAGGAATCTGATGATAGCCCATCAATCCTGTTCGCCCATACAATCAGGATCTTGGTTTCCAAGAATAGAACATTCCAAGAATATTTCATCGACCATCGGATCTTCAATCGATCTTAGATAAGAATCAAAGAATCCGAAATATTTATCCAACCAAAGAATCTTTTCCAGAGGATAGGATCGAATCCTCAACCATATACTTCGGCTTTGGATTTCCTTCGTCACATTTGGATTAGAAAGCGTCGGTGAGAATAGACTTAAGTCTTGAGTCTTAAGTCTTGAGTCTTGAGTCTTGAGTCTTGAGTCTCGAGAATACAAAGTCTTCAGACTTTAAACTGTCGGTCTCCGAACATCCAGACTTAGACTGATAGAAACGTTTTGTCAGCTTCAAAATATTCTGGAAAGATTTCTCCAACATTAGTCACCCCTGAAATGAATGTGGCTTTCACCGCCACGGTAACTAAGGCTGAAGTCCGTGCAACCACCTTTCAGCTAGGCGAGAACAAGGCCCCGGGCCCGGATGGCCTAAATGGACTATTTTATCAATCCAATTGGGATGCTCTCAAGGATGTGGTGTTCCATTCAGTCCATCAGTTCTTCCTTTCCGTAAAATGCCCTTGGCTCTCAACCAGACTGCTGTTACTTTAGTACCAAAGATCCCCCTCCCACAGAGTCTAGACCACTACCGCCCTATTAGTCTATGCAATTTCGCCTATAAGATCATTTCTAGAGTCTTGGCTAATCGGCCAAAACCTATATTGCCTCAATTGATTTCACCTGAACAATCGGCCTTTGTTAGTGGGCGTCAAATACAGGACAATATTTTGGTGGTCTAGGAGATTATCCATCAGATTAAAGTCAGAAAACGACGGCGTAACTTCCCGGCAATCATTTGTATGGATATTCAGAAAGCTTTCGACAGGGTGGAATGGGACTTCTTGATGGCCTACCTACACAAGATTGGCTTCCATCCCTAATGGGTTCAATGGATTTTCCAATGCATATCAACCGTATCTATCAGTATCAAGTTTAATGGTCAATAGATGGATTATTTTCGCCCTACTCGAGGTATCCGTCAAGGGGATCCTTTATCCCCTTATCTTTTCATCATCTTGACAAATCTCTTATCTACTCTCATTCATCAAGCCATCGACATGGGACAGCTGAAAGGTGTTAAACTTAACAGGTTTAGTCCTACTCTCTCTCATTTGTTCTTTGCTGACGATGCTATATTCTTTGTAAATGGCACCACTGCTGAATGCCATAACCTAGCAAGTATTCTGTCTCAATATTGCTTAGCTTCGAGTCAGTCCATCAATCGAAACAAGTCGGGTATCTTCCTAAGTAAGGACTGCCCGAGCTATCTTAAAGATAACCTAGCAAGTGAGCTCAGAATACTTGTGCTGGAACGAATGGGTAGATATTTAGGCATCCCCTCTGATTGGGGCCGATCAAAAGGAGAGCTCTTTTCTTGGATCTTGGGTAGGGTGAACTCGAAAATGGAGGGCTGGAAGGAGAATATAATCTGAAAGGGTGGCAATGAGGTCTTTATTAAAATTGTTGTGCAGGCCATTCCCCAGTATGCAATGTCTGTTTTTAAAATCCCAATATCCATCTGTAAATCTATTGAAAAACAGATTGCTAGATTTTGGTGGCAGAATGATTGTCAAAAAACGGGGATACATTGGAAACAATGGGTTGTGTTGAAAGATACTAAGGCGAAGGGAGGACTAGGCTTTCGAGATTTGGTGGCTTTCAACAAGGCCATGCTGGGTAAACAAGCATGGCGTCTCATCCAACAACCGTCCTCACTGTGGAGCAAACTATTTAAAGCAATCTACTTTCCTACACAAGACTTTCACTATGCCCGGAGAGGAGTTCGCCCTTCATGGGGCTGGCAAAGCTTACTGTTAGGAAGGGAGGTTATACTTCCTAATCTACAGTGGTCGGTTGGCAACGGTACAAATATAAACATCAGGCAGGATCGGTGGCTTCCTAGGGGCATTCTTGGTGGACCTGTACAGCGTGATGAACCGAGAATGGTGGCTGATCTACTAGTTTAGAATTCGAATAACTGGGATATCGTGACTCTAAACACCTATTATGATGCACAAACAGCAAAAGACATACACAGCATTCCAGTACCACAAAACCTTACAACTGATAAACTAATCTGGACAGCTACAACTAATGGCCAGTATACAATTCACAGTGGCTATCATTCTATCAGAGGAGCAGAAAAAGGGTCTCGACCTTGCATGCCTCATCGTCATATCAATCGCCTCCTCAACTTTGGAAGCACATCTGGAAGCTTCATCTCCCACCAAAGCTCAGGATTTTCTCCTGGAATGTCTGCCATAATGCCTTGCCCACAAAAGAGAACCTTTATCGACGTCATATCAGCCCCGATCCCTTATGCCCTCTTTGTCACACCCAACAACCAAAGTTGATTGAGCACCTCTTCTTGTTCTGCCCTTGGACATCTGAAATTTGGTCACACCCATCAATAGGTATTTCCTTCGCCGACACAAATATCCGCTGCATGGATGAATGGTTAGCTAGTCTAATTTTTGATAATCAGCTCATACCTGCCCTGGAGATTATTATAGCAGTTTGTTGGTAGCTTTGGAAAGCCCGAAATAGTGCAATCTTCTCCAACCATTGCCTGGATCCATCTTCTGTTGTTCTTGCTGCCACAGCCCAAGTTCGATTTGCTCAGCCCTTCCATCTGTCTCTTCTGCGAAAGGGGCATAAGCGCGACACTTTGGATTGCTTCTGGAGATCTCCTCCTCTGGGATCCCTACGAATCAACATTGATGGGGCTTTTAACTCCGGCGATATCGAAGGATCGATTGCTGTCATATGTAGAGACCATTCTGGGCATTTGAAGGACGGATTTACCAGATCTGTGCAGGCAGCGTCGGCTCTGCAGACGGAAACTCAGGCGCTTATTTGTGCTCTCCGGTACGTGCTACAGCTCCATTCGGTGACTACCCCTCTGGAGATTGATTCGGACTGCTTAGTCTTGGTTGAAGCCATCAACAGCCGGCAAGAGCCACCATGGGAGATCCGCCCCCTTCTCCACGAAGTCGCTCTTCTGTGTAGCGCTCTTCCTCTTTTGCAAATTAGGTTTTGTGATAGGGCTACAAACTCAGTGGTTGATTGGGCAGCACGAGTCCACAACAAGGGCTGCCTCTCTCCTACTTGGGCCGATCCCCCCCTCTCCCTTTCTCGACTTGCTGTTATCAGACATTATAGCTGCTAACTGTATTTTGTATCTCTATAATTAAATTATATTTCTTGATCAAAAAAAAAAAATGAGGTGGTAGATGATGTTTTATGGCCCCAAGCTCTTCTAGACATGTGAACTAGACTTGAAATATTCATTTTGATAGGTCGCACACCCCAAGCAGACGTCATTTATTCACTAAAAAATGCTTCTCAAATTTTTCAATTTTGCAATGATTTTGATGTTGATTTACTGTTCTGACTTGCTGCTAATTTCTGTTTTGCTATATTTGTATGATTTTTGTGTTTGGATTTTAGAAACACTCTCTTCATAAGATTTGCGCAAAATTGTCTTAATTACATCATACCTTTTTTTTCCATATTTTTAAATTGATTTGGTTGGGTAAAATCATCAAAAAACATCCTTAGGTCAGTCTGTCCTCTACTAGGTCCGACCTATTTTTGCTTGGAATTAGGGTTTTAGATGAGTTCATTTGAATTTGCATCCTTCGTGAGATTTGTAACACGTGTTGTGAGTACTCTAACAAGGTATGATTCGCACAAATTGAGCATCGTTTACCATGTTAATCGCATGCGCAAAAGTGTTTGGATGCTACTGTGATTCATGTGTTTCATTACATGGTTCTATATTTGCCATTTTTGTGTAGGATCGTGTGAACCAAATTATGTTTAGATGTCTCATGAAAAATGCTTGTCATGTTGCATTCTACACATAGGATTTTTCCTAAGATTTTTGCACGTCATTAGCTCATAAAAAATTTATCATGTTCTATGATGGTCATGTTGAATTATGGGCTTATCACGAGCCTATCAAAACCCATTTGTTTGGGCCTTCTAAGGGCCAAATCATGCCATGATGTCTTCTTGGCATTTGAAGCCCGTGTTAAAGGCTTCGCATCAATGTATGGCACGTCAAATTTGAATCTCGTTTAATACGTGAAAATCATGCATCAATTTAGCCAATTGTAACTAAAATTTGCCACGCATGTTATTCTTATCAAATAGGTCATCTTTCAATGTTAATGACTTGTACAACTTCTTTACACTCTAATTTAGGGTTAAATGTATTACCCAAACCTTTGTTGCATGCAACCTTATGTCGCATGTGAGTTTCACACTTTTTGTGCATTGTCTAGGTGGTCTTATAAACCATTAAACATGCATTACATTTTGATTTGTTCGTGATTGATTTGCATGTCTTCATGAGCATCGATGATAACCAATGGCTGTAAGACATAAAAATGAATTGGGATAGGTGTTTAGAGGGATCGATGCATGAATTGCAAAGACCAACCTGAGACCTAAGTTATTCATTTTTGTATATAATTTCAATTACTTGATTGTTTTTCATTATCTTGTGTTTGTGATTGTTTTTGCCATGAACGATTGTTTCTTTCCTTTTGTATGTACCTAGTCATAGTTTTAGATTAGGATTAGAATAGGTCCTTGGAGGTGGAGGTCTCTCAAGGCATGTAGACGATGGAAGGTCGATGTCCTATCCAACCATAGTTTTGTACCCTTTGTCCCCAATATACGTTTCAGGTTATCTCATTATTGTATAAACATCCAATGAGTTGCAAGTTTATTATCTTGGTTTATTTTTGTTTTTTCATTTGTCGTTTAGGTTGTATGTTAGATTTACCGCTTTCTCTAGACTGTTCACTTGGATGTTTGCTTATTGCTTTGTTTTTAAATTTCAATTATATGCTTTCTTTTCCTTTTCATAGAAAATAGAATTGCATGAAAGTAACCATCCACGCATGATCACTTAGTTAATTTCATTGACCTTAAAAAGTAAAAAAGACATGCATTGACACCTTAAGAAACACAACAAATCGTTAGATACCGAAAGGGCACTAATAAAAATATTAGCGTAATCCAAGTCTCTGAATCTAGAGTCTCTATTTGCGTAGAAATCGAAAAACCATTCCTAACCCTCGATTGGAGATTTTAGCCGACCCCCAAAAACGAGACTAGTGCCAACTCCTTTTTTTAGGTGGGTCTAAACAACTAGATAATAAATAAGCTCGTCATGAGGGGTATGGGTCTCGACGAACTCACCATAGTTTAGCATATCCACTGTGGAAAGTTCCTAATAAATGAAGTGATGCCATCCATGGGAAGTAAGTACTATTGGAAGGGCTACTATGGTAAAGATACTCCAAAATTCGATATCCATACCCGATTTTCTCTTACGAGATGTGTCGCCATGTGGGTACGAATCACAACACTTTCTACTATCACGCATGCTATGAGCTTGGGAGAGCTTATGACTATGAATGAGCGAACTCACAATGGTCCGTCCCGAGAGACGAGGTGACAACGTTTTTGGAGTATGAACCGTGAGGGAACTCTTATGGTCAAGTACCCCTAAACCTGATCTTTCCGCTCATTGCTGCCTAAGGTCAGGTCACGACACCCCTCACCTAATTCATTTTTAGATCACTCCTTAAATTATTTTTTATTTTTTACATTTTATATTACTTTTATACTTCAATGACACATTTACAATTTCTCAGCTACTGGGCTATTCACGATTGGATAACTATTTAGGGATACATTTTTCCTTTCTATTTCATTTTTGTCGAACCTTTTATCTCAGTTGACACACTTTTTTTCTTAACTTCTAAGTAAAGATTTTGATTTATTCATCTAAAAGTATTTGTCATTAGTGATTGGATATTATGAACCAGCTATATTATAATAATATGACTTTGACCAATTATATTGTTTTATAGTATTGCATCATCGGTAACTTCTGTTATTTATTTTTTTTTCCTTAGTCGAGTCTTAAAAAGAGAGAGACAGAGAGACAGAGAGATAGAGAGAGTTGTGATAATATGGTGGACATTGTAGCCCACAATGATGACTGTTTACTCTTTACGTTTTGCCTCGTGGAAGAAATAAACAAGCATATGCATAAAGTAAAGATTCGATTGCGAAGATGCATATATATATATATAAATTTCAGGGAAAAATATGAATGCAATTTTTTCACATTGTAAAGTGTTTTTTTTTTTTTTTTTTTTTTTACTTTTTGCCTAATGGTGCATCCAATAATTGGTGGGCTTGCTTGATGGATAAATACTTCCCTGAAAAAAATTGAAATCCAGTATGTAATTGGGGCCAAAAAACTTTGTCAATCATTTCTGTTGTTTAGAGAAAAGGTAAACGTTCGTCCAAGTTTTTTGAGGGTCGAAAACTCTAGCAGCAAAGGATGGATTTAGTGAGGTCTTAGACTTTTTACCTACGTGGAATGCAAAATATTTAGAGTGAATGAACTAAAATTCTAATATTAGAATGAATAATGAAGATGTGTCAACATTGGTAGGGTTTCCTCTTCGTTCGTAAACATATGAATGGGGTTGTCATTTGTTTAGATTGAATATGTTCAAGCATTGAAAAATCGATAGGGCCTATATGTTCAAAGCCCATAATGCGCCATCCAATGGTCCAAGACACATGCTGCGCGGAGAGGACAATTATTGCATGCCTAATTTCGGCGGCATTATGCAAAAGGTCCGTATTCTCCAATAACTAATTTAATAATAGCAGATCGCGATAGCACATACTAATAACGATATGCGTATTAGCATATTGTTGAGAAGAAAACACCGATTTTATCAGAAAATCAGAAGCCGGCTATCAAATCCATGTGTAGAGCCACCTCGTTACCGTTGTTTGATGTCGATTGAAGATTAGACGTAGACATTTTTCTAGAGACAGGAATTGGGTGAGACTATATCCCAATTTGAATGGAGCTACAAGCATCTTAGCACATTTAATGTCATGACCCCAACTCCATCCCTAGGGTCATAGGCAGCAAGGGTTATTTTTGCGACGTCCCAGGCTTGTCATTATCCCGATTCTTTTTATTTTTTTTATCATGTGTAGGTTATTTTTGCGACGTCCCAAGCTTGTCATTATCCTGATTCTTTTTATTTTGTTATCATGTACGTGCAAAAATGTGAACAAACAACTCCCCAGATAAACAATAGTTGGAAGACTGGGACATACATCATACTAAACACATTGACTTATATTATAACAATACTTTTACAAGCCCTTTTTTTACGGGCTCTCTTTTCTTTTTACATCACAGTACAAGTTTTCCACATAGGTCAAGAGAAATCCTATCTCCTCTAGCGTGACTGTAACTCCCAAAATTGACGAGAGACTTCCATGCCTACAAGACTAAGAGATGAGGGATGAGTTTTGAGGAAACTCAGTAAGAGTTCTTTACTAGGAAAGCATCTCGTCATCAAGGCTTAGCAAGTACAGCACTCGCAAACAATGTCGATAACAAATCAATTAAGCTATTTCACCAAACAAGCTTATCAACATCACATAGTAGCATATTCAATAAGTTCATTAACTATATAAATGGTTCTTCCCATACTTTCAGGAGCTTCCAGCCGCAAGTTGGGCATCCGGCCTTAGGCCAGGCATCCCATATTCTCAGGGGCTTCCCATACTTTCAAGGGCTTCCTAGCTCAACCAAGACATCCGGCCATCAAGCCAGGCATCCCATACTTTTAGGGGCTTCCTAGCTCAACCAAGGCATCCAGTTCAATGAACGAGACATCGCCGACAACGCTATGTGACGACGGACGCTTTTTCCTCTTTAAGTGCACACGCATAAGTGCATCACACCAATCGGTTCTTATCTTTTCTCTTAATCAACACATTCATGGCCCGAAGGCATGCTCATTCATTCATATATGTCATGAGTTTCTTATACCTCACTAGCAAACATGTCGAGAATGATCTTTGGTCTGTAACTTGAATCAATCACTTAGTGCCGATCCCCGCATTGGACAAGGCTTGGAAACGGTACGCCTCAATATCAATCCAAAACCTTGAGGCTTAGGTACACCTCGCTTAAGTGACGATCCCAAGCTTGACGAACCTCGGCTCCGACCAAATGTGAACGCACATGTATCAAGAATGACACTCGGCTCGTGGTTTGATTCAATGCCAAGCACAAAGTCCCTGCGTCCATTTAAACTATGGAAATCAACATGCTTGGTGCCTTACCAAGACTTCATGAATTTGGGCGATCCTCGTATCAAACAAGATATAAGATCGACACGCCTCAATGTTGATTTAAGACCTTGCAGCCTTGGACGATCCCTGCACCAAGCGAGACCTAGACTCGGCATCCTATTTATGCCAAAACCAAGGTTTTATGGCTTGGGCGACTTTGTCTTGTGATAAACTGAATCTGAACGAACATCGGCCTCATTCCGAGTGTGAACAACTCAAGCATAAACATGAGCAAACCATACAAAAGGTCCAACATCCTATCCACGGCTTAACGGGTGAGCACCTAACTAGCCTTGACTACCACCCTAGAGGAGACATAGGGATCTTACTTACCTAGATGAACCAATGAGGGTCAGGTGCTAATCCCGGCCGACCCTCCCCCCACCTTCTCGGCAATGACAAGCCCTCGCCGCCGCCATAAACAAACGCTATTCATCTTCCTCTTTCCTTCCTTCCTTCCTTCTTCTTCTTCTTCTTCTTCTTCTTCTTCTTATTCCTTTTAAAAAAATTTAATTTGGTTTTAAATTTAATTTAATTAATTTTTATATTAAGATTCGAATTGTGCTCAAACGACGTCATTTTTGTGTTTATTTAGTGAGTCAGCTTTCCGGCAAGCTATGTAAGCGAACAAAATTAATAAAAAAAATTGCAATGTAGGATTTTCGGCGGGATTCGCCGAATGTGGCACTCAAGTGTCTCATTTAAAAAAAAAATGGTGCTTAAGTGTTACTTTCCTAACTTTTGGTACTTAAGTGTCTCATTGTGTCAAGTTTTGGTACTTAGGGTGTTCTTTTACCTCAAAAAAATCATAAACCTATTGTAATTATATCATTTATGTTATAAATTGTAAAAATTCAGTCTTAATCTGCTGGATGGACTAAATTGACATAATTACAAACGATTCAGGATTGAATTTGCCCAAAAAATAAATAAATAAAGATTTAGGATTGAATTGACACAATTACAATAGGTTTATGATTTTTTTGAGTAATTTTCTTTTAGTTCTTTTGAAACATTTAAGGCCACGATGAAACATCCTAGGGCTCCAATCCTCATCTTGTTGTTATTTGAATTCCTGACATGTGTTGGAGTTACACGTCAAGTATTTGTCTTTGGGTAACTTGAAGTTTTAAATGAAAAAATTTAAATTTTCATTTTTCCTTTCAAAAATAAGTGCATTAGAAGTTTTAAAATTTGTTGCAATAACGCAATCTAGTCGCCAAACTTTTAAAAACACAACCAAGCCGTATCACTTGTTGAGTTGATATAATCAAGGCATTTCATTAACTCTTTCCGATTTGGCTAATAGAGGGACTTAATTGCATCATTTTTTTTAATAAGTTTTAGGATTTGGTTAAATGTTTTGAAAGTTTTAGCATTGATTGGACTTTGGAGACGGGCTTTAGGATTGCACTTATCCCTCATTCTAAATTCATGTAATTCTACTTGTTTCTAGCTACTAACGTGCTTTTTTTTTTTTTATCGCACTTAATGTAACGGCCCAAGCGGCGGTGCAAGGGGAAAATGGATAGCAGTGTGTCCGCGCCTTGGTCCCTGAATGTGCGCAGGGAGGGGGCGCATCTTTCGTCCCACACTGCATAAGGAGGAAGGTCTGGGCTAGCTTATAAGGCTTAGGTTCATTTACCTAGGGGTGAGCATGGTCCGGGTTGGGTCGGTCCACCCCCTAACCCTAGGACCAACTCGTACAGTACTGGTCCTCAATTTTTTGGACCAAGGACCAACCCTATTGAGCTTGAGACCAATGACCGAACCGATCCAATGGGTTCAGTCCCGTTCTAGGGTCAACCTAGGACCAATTGATAATTTTTTATTTCATTTTTTGTACTCCTTAAAAAAGCGATTGAGGATTGGACTGACCCAATGGGTTCGGTCCGATTTCAAGGTCAACCCAAGACTAACCAATAATTTTTTATTTCATTTTTTGTACTCCTTGAAATGGCAACCGATGACCGTACCGATCCAATGGGTTTGATGATGAGCAAAGTCAGCTAAGAAAGGCAAGTGGTGAGGGTCAAGTGGGGTGAGCGTCAAACAGAATGAGCATTGAATGTCGAGTAGGGAGTAACAAGCGAAGCGAGCATCGAGCAACGAGCGACATGAGTGACCCAAAACAAGCGAGGCAAGTGCTGAGTGGCAAGTAGAGAAGTTTTTTTTTTTAGCAAATTGAAGACTAAGAGGACAAATAAGACAGAAGAGAACGGATATTAGAGAATGATGCCATAAGGTGCCTTTTTAGACGCCGTGAGGACTCCTCACAAAAACATTTTCTTCTTTCGTAAATTATGACTATTGATGCCGTAAAAGACATTAAAAACCTAAGTTATTAAAGAACAATGTAAAATTACTTGAACTCCTCATTAAAAAGCTGTTTAATGTTATTAATGCCGTTTATTTTAAGGTTTTCTCTATATAAACAAATTATAAATAATAAATTAGACATATATATACATATATATATATAGTTAGGGTTGGTCCGGGTTGGACCGACTTAGAACTGCCAGGATTGAAGATCGACCCGCACAAAGTGTTAATCCGGAATTCTAGGACTAAAGACGACCCGGTTTCCCTAAGAGCTGGACCACGACCAACGGGGTTGGACCAGTCCAGGGTTGGTCCAGGGTTAACCCTGGACTGATGCTCACCCCTACCAGTGCGGATGACCCATAGGAAACAAAACCTTGAGGGAGGCTACGCGACTCGATGAGGTGTATGTACCCATAGAGGACGATATATTGGCTATGAGCTATCACGAGAAGAACAAAATCGAACCGTGAGGATTTAGTGTCCAAAGTGGACCATATATGTACAGTAGCGGGACCGGGGTCCTTACACTAATTGTTTCTTTTTTCTTTTCATTGAAAATCTCTTTCAAAAGCATATCTCCCTAGGGCCATGCTTCTAGCTTCGATGCAAATCTTCGAGTTTGAGCGCTCCTTCTTTTTTGGCTAAAAATGAAGTATTTGGTACTCTTCCGAGTAGTCAGCTAATTCTTATTAGACGGCACAGATAGTCCGTCCTTCATGTATCCAGGAATTACTGGAAACTCACATACATATCCTCCTCCTATTTCTCCTATGTCTAGTTCCTAATCCGACAATGGGCACCATACTGAGTATGTTTTCTCCAGCTCATCCATTGGCGTAGCAAACCGACAACGATCGAGAGCCAAACCACGGTTATTATTCTACGAGAACCATTACTATTATTATATAAGTATGATGCCTAAACTCTCCCCAAGTATAGCAAAATCTCCATCGAGTTCAATACATAGAAATGGAAAATAGTACATGCAAAAAAAAAAAATCAAACTTTTTCTCACAATTAAAGGACAGTAAAAGTTGAGAGTTAGCATGGGAGTAGACTTCTTCCCCCATGTCAATACGTAAATAATTTACCAACCTTAATGAGCTACTCGTATGACATGATTAAACGGATGGTGTATGATGTTATCGAATCGAGTTTGCATTTTTGACCACTCAACATATTACTACATTTTGCTTTTATTAGAAAAGGCATATTACTGATTTTCACTCTTTTTTTTTTTTTTTTTTTGACAAAATACTTGACTTCGCATTGATCATTAAACGTTTAGTTATTAAAGCGATCCGATTGCATATGTCTTCTCGTATAGAACTCATATGCTTTTAGACTAGAATTCCACATGTTACAATTGAACGTCAACGAGGAAAACCAATTCAAAACAAGTGAACTCTCCAGTTTGCTCGAGGAAATGACGAGACAGAAACTGACTTTGCAACCTTAACCTTTGGATCTTACTTTTGTTCACCGTGTTGTTATCTTTGCCTATGGATTTCGCCCCTGATATTGCAACCTATGCCTCAAGGAAAAAGGGAGAAAAAGATAATAAATATAATAAAGATAATACTAACTCAAAGGAAAAGTTTGCAAAGTTGAAAGCCTCACTTATTGAGCTGCTCAAGATAGCTCCTTATTACTATCTACCCCTCCCTCCCTCGCAATATCCTCCCGGACCACCATAACTAATCATGTACCCCATATGATGTCTAACATTGCCATGATTCTTCAAACCATAGACATTGGATTTATCCACCCACTCGACTGTTTTTGTCGAAGGAAGTTGAAGAGCGCCGGTTGCATCTATCCAGTGAACCTGTCGGAAGTACGTGGCGTGCCAAAAATTGAAATCAGGCTTATGACCACTTCCCATCGGAGGACAAACTCCGTCTCTCCCAGCTAGACCCACTCCTCCCCAAGCCGTATGTAGCGAACCATTGCGTAAATATAAGAATAGTTCACTCGGCCAATAACCAATTATAACGGCTGGCTCACCAACAGTGAACCACCACATCTTTTTACTTGGATCCTGCATACAGGCAACAAATGTCCATAAGTTCTTACACATAATTTGAGATTAATTTCATTACTTCTAAAAAGTTCGAAAGATAAAGCGTACAATGTTCGATTGGCAAATCTCGCTGCTCGAGTATTTCTGAATTCTCTCTTACAAGCATACATTAGCTTCAATATCGAAGAACGCATCACCCTGTTTTACTTTAAGACTAGCCTTATATTTCTTTAGATATATAAAAGTCCCAGTTAAACATACAAATTATCTTTTCGATCAACCTTTAACTGAACCAAATATTACTGCAGAATGAACGTTGTGACGATTATTATGGCTTATCATACACTGGTCTCTTTTTTTATTAAGAACATGGCTTCAATAGGGAAGGCGAGAAAGGTTTTTTACAGCTGTTTTATAGTTTGAGTTGTACTAATTATATATTTATGGAAACATTACATAATTTTAGAATAACTAAGTTGCAGATGAACTATAATTTTCATACAAGTAGCTTAATATCCGAAAATGGAGTACGAAACAATTTCACCGGTTCCATTATTTTTGTAACTGTTTTCATAACTCGTTCAAAAGTTTGATATATATATATGTATGTATGTATGCTTATGTATTATAAAGATGACTAGTAAAATTTAAAGAAGTGAATGACCAATACTTACAAATCATCGCAATTTCATGAAATCAATTATTCAGTAATGTAAAAGGCTATCTTGATGACCATTGACTTGATCAATAATATCCATCAATAAAACTTACAACTACATGGACCGACTAGATTGCTCAGATCACATTTCAAGAACTTTTAGGCAAACTAGCTCCTCTAATTGTAGTATATGATTATCACTTTAATTCTAGATGATGATTTCGCATTATGTAGTCGTTTTGCTAAAAATGATAGATTCTCATCTTCTATCGATTATCTTACAGATCGACATCTAAAAAGACAGAGCAATCGCATGATGATTATTTCTAACTTAACTTTATAGTCTGACTAGACAAAAAGGAAATATGAACTAAACCTTTTAATGTCTTCTCACTAGGGTTAGTGTTGGCATCTCCTGTTTCAACTTAGCGATGATGATGATGATGATGATGATGATGATGATGATGATGATGATAGTAATATACAACTTTGGATACCCTTTGAAAGAAACAGAAGCTTATTTACATTTTTTTTCCTATAGAGCTTGATTTAAGAAATCTATTGCTATGTTTCTAATTGTGTGTTTATTATTGTTATTTTTTTTAAAGTTATTCCTTTCCCGATCTCTTATCGAATAATGAAAAAGCGTTTTTGTACGCGCGCGCGCGTTTTTCCTAGCATATGTACCCCCGAAAACTACCGTCGTCCTGGATACGTCCCAACACAAAGCTATCCCACAATTGATTGCCGAAGCAAAATTAGATCTAATAGTTCATATTTGATGAACGTTTATTATGTCTCAAAAGTAAATGGACATATCCACATATTTTTAGCTGCCCCGATCAATTTTGAGAGAAAGATAGATTGGAACTTGTAATTAGTTAAATATTTATTATGTATCACGACTAGTGTTAATCACCCAACATGTGGGCAGTTAAAAATTATTCACCGAAGTTGAACATAGTTAATCTTGTTCTCACCATATTCGATTAAATTGGGAAGAAGATAGCACAATAGGTTTGAATTGGTTTCATTAAGAAGAGAATTCATCGTCTTAATTGCCCAAAATCAAGCTTACCTGATGGATTTGGATATTAAACTTGTTGGGAATAACGGATCCCCGAAAACCGGATTCGACACCAAATCGAACCCCTAAATCAATGCAGAAGACGAAGCCCAGGAATAACACGTATCACCGATCGTAAAGCACACCACGGATTCGAGCGTACCTTGTTAGCCACAGATTAAACACCAATGTCGAAGAAGAGGAAGAAATTCTGATCCGATGATGCCAATTTGCCTTGAAAGGAAGACGGAACGCCTTAAGCATTTTTCTTCTTTCTGTTTTTGAGAGAGAATGCATGGGAGAGAGGAAGCGTACGTTTGTTTTTCCAACAGTTGTCTTCTCTCTCTCTCTCCTCCCTTTTATACCTTCCCCCATCCATGGGCCCTATTCCCGTGGGCCGGGCCTTTTTGGGCCCAACTTGGGCGGACGGGCCTTAAGCCCATCTCATAAATCCATCATCTCCCACTCGCACATAGTGGTCCAAAACCAACATGGGCGGACAGGCCCTACTCAACCCCATCAGAGAAAAATCCATCATAGACTCTCACTTAACATGGTGGGCCGAACATAATCCTCTTTTCCTCTCTTCAACATTCATACCGGTGAATAATCCGTGCGACCAACATACTTTGAGAGCTCGTTGCTATACATCTGTTAGGAATATATAGCAGCTCATAATGGGCATCACACTCCAAGTAGATTTAGTATGCAGTACCTTAGATCGATCGATCACATTTTATATCTCTCTTGATCTCTTTTAAACAATGATTATCACAAAGATAGTCATAATTAGTTAACCAGTGAATACAAAACTACAATGTGATTCTCCAAATTCGATCTTCCTCTTTCCTTCAAACTCTCAATTTCAGTTCAGCTTGCTTTTCTAGAAATGCCCCATTAGATCGAATCACTCATGACCATTGGCAACATCCTAAGATAGCAAACACTAAATAGAAATCTTGAGAATAAGTAAGAGTCATGAGGGGACTAAGAAATTGAGGAACTCTCTTCCTCAAGAGTCTCACACGACATAAAAGTTGAAATCAAATTTTTGCCACTTTTATTGGTCGTCTCATGCATACGTAGTATGAAATACGTATTACGGTATTAACTCCTTTCCCATGGAGCGTATGTCTACACCTTTCAATACCGTACAGATGATAGTTCAGACATACCCAATGTCTAACTTGAGTTCACGTATTTACTCATTCACAAAATTCATCAAAACTCACATCTGGCATCTTAGACAGATAAAGTAAAACATGTGGGGTATTTTACTTTCGGACATAGTAAGTATTATGTCCTCATCTTAACACTCAGTTAAGGCGACATACGTGTTTTAAGCTTGAGCTCTCGATTATCACCTAGATAATAAGCTTATAAACAGTCTCATCTCTATTTATCACACAGTAAACAGAGGTGATTACCCGTGTGAGTGGGCTAATCTTATATCTGTCCGACATACTTCTCAACTTAAAGTAATGCACTAAGCATTAAGATGCATAAAGATCAAACAAAGATTCATAGGCATTAATGATGAAAACACAAATTCATCAAATTGTGAACACTTAGGGAAAATACAATATTCAAGACATCGTCTCTACGCAATCCTAGAGATTTCATATGGCCACAAAACACATCTCTAGATATTGGCTTTGTCATAGGATGCTACCATTCCATGCGTAGTATGTACTCTAAGTTTACATCTTTTCGTGCAACCATATCCTTGACAAGATTATACTTTGTATCTATATATTCGATCTTGCCATGATATTTTGGACCTTTGGTGTACACTTTTGCTGCTTGGCTATCACAGTTAACCAACAATGAATCTGCAGCACTTCCAATAACACCTAAATGATCCAAAAAATCTCTTAAGCCAAACATCTTCTTATATTGCTGCTGATAATACCACGAACTCAACTTCTATCGTGGACAAGGCTATACACTTTTGTTTCTTATTGCTCCAACATATGGTGCCATTATTCGATAAGAAAACAAACCCAGAGGTAGATTTTCTTTCATTTAAATCTCCTCTCCAATCAGCATCAGAATAGCCTTTGAGTTGCAGATCCTTTTCTTAATAACTCAGCGTATAATCAGCAGTCCCCTTTAGATACCTCAGTATTCTTTTAACGGCTTTCCAATGTGCTTGACCTGGATTGGATTGGTATCTGCTCACCATTCCGACTGCAAAGCATATGTCGGGTGTTGTACACATCATAGCATACATCAAGCTCCCAACAGCACTAGCATAAGGAACATGTTTCATTTGTTTCTTCTCTTGTGGAGTCCTTGGACACAGACTATGGCTCAATCCTTCACCTTTTTGCAATAGGAGTGTCTATGGGTTTACAGTCTTGCATACGAAATCGTTCAAGAACCTTATTTATATAGGTTTCTTGCGAAAGAGACAACGATCTCTTCAAAACGATCTCTTGAAGTCTTAAATCCAAGAATGTATGTAGCCTCACCCACATCCTTCATCTTAAAGTTAGAAGACAACTATCTCTTGATAGTATTAACCAACTCCATATTGCTTCCGGCAATTAGTATATCATCAACATATAATGATATGATCACAAATTGATCATTGGATCTATTAATATATACACAATGATCCTCGTCAATCATTGTAAAATCATATGCCACTATGGCATTATGAAAATGTATATACCTTTGTCTCGATAACTGCTTAAGGTCATATATCGACCCCCAAAGTCGACATATATTTTCTTCTTGGACTTTCATTATGAAACCAGCAAGTTGTTCCATATATGTCCCTTCCTCTAATTCTCCATTGAGGAAAGCAGTCTTTACATCTATTTGATGTAACTTAAGATCCATACTAGTCACTATTGCCAGAATAATGTGAATAAAGGTAAATCTCACTACAGGAGAAAATGTATTTTCATCATCAATTCCTTCATGTTAATTATACATCTTCGCCACAAGGCGAGCCTTATGCCTTTCTATTAAGCCATCAGCCTTTCGCTTTATTTTGAGAACCCACTTGTCCCCAATAGCTCTGCGTCCCTTTTGGAAGATCAACCAGTTCTCAGACTTAGTTTGACTTCATTGACTCTATCTCCTCTTTCATTGCATAAATCCATTTTTCCTTACTAGGGCATTTCAGAGCCGCATTAATATTTCTTGGCTCATCCTCATCTTGTGGAGCAACCATAAAAGTTTCCCCTTCAATGTCAAAACGTCGACGGGGAATACTTTGGCGACTTGTTCACCGTATGGGAGATTGTACACTTAGCACATCATTCTCCATCATGCTCCCACTTGGATTAGGTAATGATGATATCGTCACATCAAGTGGTTGCAATTGAGAATGAGTTGAATTCAATTCATTACATCTCATATTACTCCCACTTGGACGAACTCCACCGACATCATCCAAGGTTTCAAATAGGGAGTTATTTTCCCTTATTTTGCCCCTCTTAGAAAATTCATCCACTAAGGATGTGACATCCCGTGATTCAAATTCAGTTATATTCTCACTTTCCTGCTCACCTATGAACACATACATTTTGAGTGTTCGCAGTATCTCATGAAAATACTCTTATTTTCTTTGGGACCCAATTTCCCAAAACTTGTGAGAGGACTCATGAATATAGGCAGCACAACCCCATGGCTTAAGAAAACTTAAGTCCGGTTTTCTAACTATCCAAAACTCATATGAAGTGGAAATAACTGATTTGGAAGGCATCCTGTTAAATATATTGGCAGCAGTTAACAACGCATCACTCCAAAAAGTGATAGGTAAGTTAGCATGCGCCATCTTAGACCTAACCATTCCAGTAGGGTTCTGTTTATTCTCTATGCAACATCATTTTGTTGAGGAGTATATGGAATAGACAACTATCTTTCTATTCATTTTTCATCACATAATTTTCTGAACTTATCAGATAAATATTCTCAACCTCGATCGGATCTAAATACCTTTATTTTCTTGTCTAATTGATTTTCTGCCAGGTTCATAAACCTTCTGAAACAACTTATGCTTCAGATTAATGAGAAATCAAATAGACATATCCAACTCGAGTATAATCATTTATAAAAAAGTGATGAAATAAACAGCTCATTGCCTTCCTCTTACATTCATTGGACCACAGACATCAGAATGGATTAAATGCAGAGGAAATTCAGCTCTTTTTCCTTTTCCAAATGGTTTCCTTGTCGTTTTCCCTTCTAGGCAATGCTCACTTATGGACAAATCGACTTTTTCAATATTGCCCAACAAGACCTCTTTGGCTAGTCTATTCATATGTTGTTGGCCCATATGACCAAGCCTAGCATGCCACCATATTCACATCATTATCATATAATGTAGAAGACGTGAAACAAGGGAATAACATATTGACATCATCACAGTCAACATTTAGTACAATAAAACCATTCAGTAAGTGACCACAACCATAGTAGTTTGTATCTAAACACAAATCTACACCTTTATTATGGAAGTTCATACCAAAAACCAAGCTTAACCAACACTAAGACAGACACTTAATTTCGACGAATCTCCAGAGCATATAGAACATCAAGATGCGTCCACCATGCATGTTCAATTGGCAGGTGGCAATCCCTTTAACTTCAGCTCTGGAGTTATTTCCAATATAGATCCACTTAGTTCCAGTTGGTACTCGTCGGAATTCCATGAAAGATCCTCTATCCTTCGCTACATGGTCTATCGCTCATGAATCTACATTCCACAAAGGATTGGATTCAGCTTATAATGCAGAACTTGACACATAAGCAAAGTTCTCAAATGTACAAGAGGTGTATACCTTCTTTGCCTTACGACAGTCGCGAGCATAGTGACCTCTCTTGTCACAATTGTAACACCTCATCCTTGAAATTTTCTTCACTTGAGGACGTTTTCCTCTCTTGTGTTGGTTAATTCTTGATTTCTTGCAATAAGGACCTGATCCTTTGCATTCCCACATATTGACCGAATCAATACGCTTGCACTTATAGCACAAAGCCCTTTCTGAGCTAGAACCAGCATTGAAAATATCTATTTTCGGCTCACATGCCGTCAAGCGGTCCTCTACCAGCTCAAGGTGGCGCACATCATCCTCAAGATCTTCCATAACATGGTCAAGAGCTTCTAGTGCTTCTAGCTTTTCTAGCACATATTGAATCTTCATATTCAATATTTCACGATTGTTGCCGTTCATATCAGTAATTATATTCTTAGTTGCTTTGAACCATCGTTCGAACACATCGACATACATGCATGAATAATTAATGCCTATCATTTATGCATCCCTATTTGCATAGACCTATTATATTAATGAATAATTTCAAGTAAAGTTTCGGAATCAAAAGGTCACTATGTTCCAATCATCCTCCAAAAATCCTAACTTAAAATTATCATTAATATAATTATTTTATGCAAAATCAATTCTATGAAGTTACAAAAACTTCTATTACTACCCACAGCTAATTACCCACAGCAACCAGTAATAGCAGAAAGCAAATAAAAATCTTAACATCTAATAAAATAATAATGCTTTCACATGATACAACTAATATATTGGTTGCTACATCAACAACAATCAGGTAGTAAACATTACATAATTAATCAAAGAAATAAATAGGGAATGTCCCTTCTAATCTATCAGCCATAATATCTGAGAAATTTGAAGGCACATTTGCCATCCATGGAAAAAAATTTGGAGAGCTTTCATGTCGCCTCCCAGGCGCATTCACTCAACGCCATGTGGCGCTCAATCTAAGGGCTGAAGTTTTGGCCAACTCAATCCTATAGTGTTTTCTCACAAAAGCTTCCACCAGCCTCCTATAACCCGGGACCACGTTGACCTCCCATAGTCGATCCAACACTGCTTGCCATTCAGGTGGAAGAGTGTTCATCAAAGCCAGCACCTTCTCAAAATCCGGCATAAGATAACCATTCCAGATGATTTCCTGTATCATCTGGTTGACCTTGACCACATGTGATACTAAATCACCATCATGCCACTGATAATTAGCTAATTTTGACATCAGCCTTTTAAGTCTTGCATTTCCCTCGTCCGTTCTAGGGAAAGCAGATATCCTTGCATAACGCATCATAGTTCCTGCAACAAATGCAGAATTAAAAATGGATCACTTATAATCCATAATTAATATAAGAGAAAATACACAATTTTCCAAAATTCATGCAGCAAATGCAGAATTAAAAATAGATTACTTATAATCCACATAGGCATGACTAAAAAGAAAACAAATTCCTTTTTTTTTTTTTTGAGTCGACGTTCAACGGTCAAAGTCAACGGTCAACGATCAGTCAACGGTCAACGATCGTCGGTTAAAGGTCAACGGGTCGGGTCAACAGGCGGGCGCGCGGGTCGGAGGACCGGTCGGACCGGTCGGGCCGGTCGGACGAACCGACCGCACGTGCCACGTGCGTCGGCGCTCGGGCCGACGTCACGCAGACGCCACCGGCACGTGCCTCGCGCGTGAGCGTGCTGACGTCACGCAGACATCAGCCGCACGTGCGCGGCATGCGCCAGGCTGATCGGGTCGGGTCGGGTCGGGTTGCCGGTTGGTGACCGGTCGGCCAGCCGTCGGGCCGGCCAACCGTCGTTGGCGTTGACATCATCAATGACGTCATCCCGATGGTTATCGACCGTTGGGTGATGTCACGTTGACGTTAGCGGGTGACGTCAGCACGCGTCGGTTCGCCGACCAGCACGTGTCGTTTCGCCGGTCGCCGGCGCGTGTGACGCACGCACTAGCCATAGCCAGCGCTTCGGGCGCGTGCGGAGTCGTACGGCGGCGTGCGACATGTCGTCGGACTCGTCTCAACGTCGCCTTTCTCCCCATGTGTTCAGAAAACGATTTCGACTTACAAAAACTCAGAAAAATGGCCAAACGGGTGTCGGGATTTTCGCCACGATCCGTACGGCCGAAAATTTTTCGCGAAAAATCAATAAAAAAAACATCAAATTGATCGGGAAAACGTGAACTAGGGCTCGATACCAATGTTGGGAATAACGGATCCTCGAAATCTGGATTCGACACCGAATCGAACCCCTAAATTAATGCGGAAGACGAAGCCCAGGAATAACACGTATCACCGATCGTAAAGTACATCACGGATTCGAGCGTACCTTGTTAGCCACAGATTAAACACCAATATCGAAGAAGAGGAAGAAATTCTAATCTGATGATGCCAATTTGCCTTGAAGGGAAGACGGGACGCCTTAAGCATTTTTCTTCTTTTTGTTTTTGAGAGAGAATGCGCGAGAGAGAGGAAGCGTACATTTGTTTTTCCAACAGTTGTCTTCTCTCTCTCTCTCCTCTCTTTTATACCTTCCCCCATCCACGGGCCCTATTCCTGTGGGCCGGGCCTTTTTGGGCCCAACTTGGGTGGACGGGCCTTAAGCCCATCTCATAAATCCATCAAAACTCATATTGAGGTCCGCCATATTTGGAAACACCGGGGATTGGAGAGCCGGGAGTTACTGACCTATGTACCTGGACAAAACCTGGACATAGCATGTTGTAACATCCATTATGGTGGCCATTACCCTATAAGAAGGATGCTTTAGTCAACAAAATAAGCCAACAATCCAACTTTATTCTTGAAAATTCAAAATCCAATGGGAGAATCACTCAACAAGTTTCAAACTAACCGTCCAATATGTAAACAACCGAGGACGAGAGTCACCATATAGTTGTGGAGAAACCTAGTCAAAGTAAAAGATGTTATATCTTTCTATCTCAATACATTCTCTAGATTTGCCTATCTGTTGAAGTACCTGCCAGCCTGCAACAATCATACTAATATGATTCATAGGACCAGTTTCAATCCACATGTTGTGTGAGCTGGCTTGGTCATGAGCTATGGTTAAATTGTAGACATTACATCTCGCAAAACCTCCATATTTGATATTTTCTGTCATGTCATCTCTCAAAGAAACTACCTGCATCGAGTTATAGATGGGTTAAAAAAAAAAAGCCAAATGAATTTTTGTTTGCTTATGACTCGTTCTACTACCGTGCAGGGGCAATTATGCTTCAAAATCACAAATGCAACTTGGATCGAAAATTTAAATTTTGAAGGGTAATAGTACAACTTTTTTTTTTCAATTATATGTTTATTTTTGTTTGAGGGGACGGGCAATGCAGAAAAGTGACCGTTCAGATCTTTTCTTTGTAGTGCTAATGGAAAGATCAATTTGTATATTTTTTTCCCATATTTCTGGACTTGTTTTATGTTATGTCAAGAAATTTTTGTAACAGAGGTAGCTATGAGAAAAATATAGGTCATTCACTAAATACAACCTGTGAACGTGGGGTTGTATGTGTACGTGTGCGCTAGAGCACAACATGGGGGTTGGGGGGAGAGGGAGAAGAGAGCAGCACATGTTGAGAAAGAGCATTCTGACTCTTAGAGGATGGCATCTTGGCTACTGATTTTGCCCTTATCAAGTCTTCCTTTCTCACTCGAGGAATTGGTACTGTTCCGACAGGGCAAGATTCTCTCCATCCGAGCTGAACAAATTTAACCTTTGAAGGAGTACGAAAGCGATTGAAGCTCATACTCGGCTCTGTCTGCAAAAATGGTGGTCATAATATTATTAAGCAAAGCAAGTCAATGCAAGAGTGATGATAGTTGGACTAAACACAGTTTTCTTCCTTAATAGGATAAAGGGATAAATTATTGCCTGTATTTGGTGGTTTTTCAACCGTGGATGATCAAGTGCCGGTTGCTTGTCAATTTCAACACAATCGATGGTGTCTCCTTCCTTGGTCTTCATTAAAATACCACATATAATCAGTCATTTGCCAAACAAACACTGCTTCTGAACAAGATAGATTGCGGAATGTAGTATGAAATCTGAAAGGAGAAAATCAATGAATTTTGAACGATTAACTACCACAAATGTCTTCATGGGTGACTTGGTCATAATCTGAACTTGTCTTTCCAAATCTCGATCATCATCTTCACAGATGCTCGCCATCTCACATACCGAAACACTAAAGAAAATAAGCAACGATAATGCAAGTTTCATTCTCACTTGTATCATGAATTTTGAAGTTTCGAAATGATGTTGCATGGTGTTTAGGATATGTCTATTTATAAACAATAAAGTCTAATTTTTTTCCCTTCTGTGGCCGCTCTTTGTACCTTAGTGAAATCCCGCACACCTAACAATGCGGGTTCAAAGCAAGAGATTATTTCATTAGAAAAAAGAAGCTTGACAAATGGCAAGCATGCATTTTCGTTAGTTAAAAAGAGCAACATGCATTATTTCACGGACAATTCGTAGTCTCTCAAGTCAAATGAGAACTACATATCTTTTCTATAAAATAATAAATTGATGACGTATTTGATTCTATAAATTCGCATGGCAAGTCATAAAATATATGCCAAAAGCAAGCATAAGAGAAGCTCGACAAATGGCAAACATGCATTAATTCGTGGACATTTGGTAGCCTCTTAAGTCATATAATATTTTAACCAAACCTTGAAAACTACATCTCTTCAATTTGAAAGAACAAATCGTTACCATATTTCATTCAACCCCTTCAATTGATTCTCTATTCCATGATTTTTGCAACGAAAAAAAAAAAAAAAAAAAAAAAAAAAGATGATATAATCGTTTTCACTCTTCCTTTGCGGTATTATCATCAGCCAAAACTGAATGAAATTTTGGTAAAATGGATCTAAGATTCTTTTTTCTTTGTTGACGTTTATGCCTACATTCAATCGCATTATTTAAATAATGTACGAAATTTGCGATTGGGTAAGAAAAGAGAAAATCCCCAAATTAAATAAAAGCAATTTGTAGTAATTATTACCACCGACAGTGAGCACCACGGTTTGGACCTTGGAACCGTTAGTGGGCGGGCTGCGGCTGGAGAGACGCAATGGTTCCGAGCTCCACACTGGCGTGTTAATCATCGGTAGTAATAATTACTAGAGATTGCTTTTATATAATTTGGAGATTTTGGTCCTACTTTTTGTCATTTACAAATTCCTTAAAAATCCAATACCTCTGCAAGTCAAGAAAGGGGACCTCGAAGTCCAAATAGGAAATGTATTGAAAAGAAGAATAATATTACTATATTGACGCCTGAATATTCATTAATAAATTCGTCATGGTATTTTTATTTGTACGTGGTTCGACTGCGAGAGATACTAGTGAAAGTCTCTTATATGTGTCATGGCTTTTATTAATGAATTAGTCATGGTTCGATTTTTATAAGTCTTGATGTACCTTTGGTATTAAACAAACCCGAGTGCCTTTTCAGCTACAATAGCATGAGGCCGATATGAGCAATGTTAAGCCACTAAACAGATCTGAGTGATGTCGCAATACTCTTCGCCCAACGTCTGCTTCCCCGAACCAGTCATCAACACATAGTAAAGCACTTGTCCGAGAAGCTGCGTCCGCACGACATCAACAGCATTAAATCATCAGCGTTCGAACACGCAGTAAATTCTAACAATACCAGTGAAAATAGAGCAGGATTGAGCCGAAAAGATCTCGCTTTGATAAGCCACGGCAACTTTGGTGCCTGAAAAGACCTCGCTTTGTCCGGGCAAGAAGCTGAGCGTCACCATGCAAGCAAGCCTCACAAAGAACAAAGCCGGCAATAAGGACTGTGGAGAGCTTCTACTCTCTGTAACCTGCCCATCTCCACCACCTCGTCCTCCTTGTCGACAGCTCAGACATTGGATCCTCCTCAACTGCCATCGCCATACATGGCGCTGGTAAATTTGCTATTATCACAAGAACGGTGAAGTCGTTGGTGAAGAAGACGAGCATCGTCACAAGATTGTGGCCCCCGCAAAAGCAGCTCATCTTCTTTGTGCTTGTTTTGGCTTCCCCTTTGCTTTGTTTTAATTGGCGTGCAAAAGATCGATAGAGAGAAGAACTAAGCAGATCATGTAGAGAGGCTGGCTTGACGTCTGCGTGAGAAGGAAATTTTCTAAGATAATTTCTTATATTAAAGATATATTGACAACATTACCACATAGTGAAAAAAGAAAAAAAGAAAAGAAAAAGAGAGACTGTTGACACGTGAATTTACATTGATGAATTAGTCTTGCATTTTTGGTTAAGAGAAAAAACAAAAATAAGCAAAAATGATAGATTATACCATTTACAAAAATAAATGAACAAAAAATATTTTCATTATCCATAAAAAAATTTTGAAATAAATTTTCATTAATAATAAAAACCTTTTTTATTGAATAATTATTTCAAATAATACAAACCATCATTTTTTACAAAAATATCTCACGAATCATTCCTTTCAGACTTTGTCTATTTCAGTAAAAGTATCTTTTATTTGGAGGAAAATCTTGAAGCTTAGAAGTGCAGTGAGGCCATATATCAAGCATATTATTGATGATTGAGAGACTGTTTTTTTCTAGCATGAAGATTGACATCCTTCTCAGTGAATTTGATAGCAGGGTTGTGTATGACTCTTCCTGCATCTCCAGGCCAAGGTTTCTGATGTTATTAATGTTTTGGACTGGTTTTAGCCTCTTCGATCAGAGGCTCTTGTGCAGATTCAAACTGGTCGTGTTTCTAAGAAGCCTCTCTACCCCCAGACAGTGTCACCTGGAAGTTAACTCCATCTAGGAAATTTACTATTGGCAGTGCTCGGATTGTTTTGAAAGTTGAATAGAATAAAGTGCCCTATTGTAAGTTGATACAGTTCAGTTCTTGCACTCCTTGGCACTATTCCATTGCTAGGTGGTAATAAACAGCAGATTACACTCTAAGGATAGGTTGCTCAAGATGAATATGCAGATCTCATCTTCTTGTTTCTCTCTGACTTAGCTATTGAAGACACAAATCATTTTTTTTTTTTTTTTTTGGCTATCTATGTTGTTGGATAAAAGTTGGGGAGGAATTGACTAACCTCTTGATGCACAACAAAAAAATTACCAAGGAGTGTATGTTGAATCACCAACAAGCAATGGACAAATCTACAACTTCATAATAGTCTAAATACAATCACAGGGAAGGTATTCACATTCCATAGTATTAATGCAAATTATATTTTCAAAGTGATAATGAGAGCCTTTTTTTGTGTGTTATTCTTTGATGGAGAGAGAAGAATAATATTATTTCAATGTATGTTCTTTTTCTTATCTTTAGATTACATAATGAGGAAGTTACTCTAGCTTATTTTAAAAGACAACCACTCGCACATCTTCATAGGATGCCTCTCAAATGCACCTTGCTCTAGCTTATCTTAAAAGACAACCACTCGCACATCTTCAAATGGTGCCTCTCAAATGCACCCCACCATTGGCAAACAGGCACCTCTTCAACACATCTCATCACGAGCGAATTATGCTGACCTTTCTATGTAAGGGACATTTTTGTTAAATTAATGTCTCGAGTTTAAATTCGGATAATGATTTGCTAGCTGAATTTGTTAAGAAAGATTTTCCTAGATGGATTTAAGTCCAATGCATACAGGAAGTCTTCAACTAGAGATGAAACATTGGACACTACAAGATAAAAGATTTGGGCTCATCTATTACAAATTTTATCATATTTTGTTTATGAGGAAAAAGGAAAATTGAGTGAGAAAGTAAAGCCAAGGTTTTCTTTCCCTTTCATTGCAGAGGGCAAATCCTTACTGAAGAAGTGGGGTCAACAATTTTGACCTTGGCCACACGTATAAAAGTAAAAAAGAAAAGGGATAAGTACTGCAGAAGTCCTAAAACTTGTCACGATTTGCAAAAAGTGCAATTAAGTCCTAAAACTTGTCAAAATGTTTCAATCGAGTCATAAACTCGACGATGTCTAATTTCCTAACGGAAAAAGCATGTGGTGCTGGTGTGGCTTTTTTTAATCCTTTCTCTCTCCACTGTCAGCTTGCGCCACGTCAGCTTTTTCCATTAGGAAATTAGATGGCATTGAGTTTAGGACTCAATTGAAACATTTTGATAAGTATTAGGACTTAATTGCACTTTTTGCAAGTTTTAGGATTCAATTGCATTTTCATGACAAGTTTTAGGAGTTCTACAGCACTTATCCCAAAAGAAAAAAACGAGCGTTTCTTTCTTGCCGAGCGCCACATGAGTAAAAATATTAGGAAGCTACGGGGGTGCATGGAAACACTCCAAAAAAGTGTTTCCGGAACACTTCTGTACAGAAAGTGTTCCCGGGAATAAAAAAAGAACAGAAACGCGTTTGGTTGCGTTTATGTTCTTTTTTGTTTTTTTGTTTCTGGAACGAAATAGAAACAGAAAAAAGAAACAAAAAAAAGTTGTTTCTCCTAAAAAGAAACACTTCTCGGAAGGAACAAAAGAACAAAAACCACTCTTCTCTCTCTTCTTCTTCTCTTCTTCTTTTCTTCTTTTTTTTTTTCTTCTTTTTCATTTTGGCCGATTGCCGGCCTCGGCCATGGCCAGCGACCAGCCGTCGAGGCTCGGCCTCGCCAGATCCGGCGAGGCCGAGCGTCGCCGGCCATGGCGAGGCTCGGGCTCGCCCAGATCCGGCGAGGCCGAGCCTTGCCATGGCTGGGCGAGCTCGAGCTCGCCCAGATCCGGCGAGCCCGAGCTCACCTAGCCAAGGCGAGGCCAAGCCTCGCCCCACCACGGCGAGGCTCGGCCTCGCCGTGGGCCGGCGAGCCTCGCCGTGGCGGGCGAGGCGCCGGCCCGTCGGCCGGTCGCCGGAGGCCGGCGACCGGCCGAAAAAAAGAAAAAATAAAAAGAAAGGAAAAAAAAATAAAAAAAAAGTTTAAAAAATTAAAAGAAACAAAAAAATAATAAAATTTAGCAAACGTGTTTCTGTTCATTTTTTATTCCCAGACCAAACGTGTTCTTTTGTTCAAAAACTATTCCCCGGAACAGAAACACTTTTTTTTGTTTCTGTTCCCAGGAACAAAAAAAGAACATAAACAAATCCATGCGCACCCTACATGTCCAGAGAAGCTATTATAGAAGCCACGTGATCAAGAAAGAAAGAACGCGAAGTCCGTACATACACGGAGCAAAAAGTCAAATGCTGGAGTTCTTGTTTTTTAGCATACGTAGAGCGTTTTACTTTGAGCTTGAACGAGCAGTGATTTTGTGCCGTGAGTTTACATCCAAATAATTTTTTTATTTATAAACACTTTTAGGTTTGGACATAAATCTAGGTGTGGAAAACACTCGAGCGTGTGAACGATTGTAAACTCTGATTCTCTAATTATAGTGGATTATTTGCTACTAGCTCTCCCCATGGACGTACATATTGATACTCGGACCGAACCATATAAATCTTTCGTGTCCTTATTATTTCTCGTTTTATTTCTCTAGTAATTTGGCATTGACGTAAATTACAAGTCTCTGTCGTTTCCATGTAATATATTTCAAAAGTTTTAATTAGTACGCTAGTTGTAAATGTATTCCAATGATCCTTTCCTGCAAGGGATTTTTCCATTCGTTCATTTCATTTGTTGAATTTATTAATTCAATTTGTTCAATCATTCATGTAAATACTACAATCTTGAGCTATTGGTCCAAGTTAATATACATTGTAATACGGCCTTTTCAATTTAATAAAGCATATGCACGTTTTATTAAGGATGTGTGTAGGTACTCTAAACTAGTCTTATGATGATGCTTTGAGGCCTAGACTTCCGCAAGCATCCTAGTTTTCCAAATTGATTTGTGGAACAAGGATGTTTGAACATATAAGGATGAGTTCCGTATGAATTCTCTTCGAAAAAAAATCATTGTTTGAATAGATTTTTCATCAACATGACATGCATTGCATTTGTTGTTGGTATACTAACCTTGTTCATTGCATCTCAGGCATGACATTGTGCATATTCATGAGTCTTGTACATTGCTCAGATTTGTTTCATGAAACTTAATTCGAACCCGATTCCTCTAAGCTGGATGATGAAAATAATCCAAGAGCCATTGAGGAAGAGTGGATTTGTCACAAAGAAACGAAGATCAGAGCTAGTCTTTCTAAATCCGAAGCTGTAAGGATGGTTGAACTCTTGAAGAAGTATCAAGACATATTTGCCTAGTCTTATACTGACATGCTGGGTTTGGAATCAGATATTGTGGAACACGCTTTGCCAATTAATCTGAGCATTCCACCTAAAAAGCAAAAGTTTAGGAAGACGAAGCCAAAATTATTCAAGAAAATTGGAGAAGTCATGAAATTGCTAAAGGTAGACTTCATTGAATATTACTTCGATTGGATTGAAGACATTGTGCTGACTATAAAGAAGGATGGACGAGCTCAAGTATGCGTGGATTATCGCGACTTGAACAAAGCAAGTCAAAGATGATTTCCCATTGGTGCATATTGATGTACTAGTTGATAGCATGGCGGGGTTCGAGTTATTCTCCTTTATAGATAGATTTTTACCAAATCAAGATGAAAGAGGAAGATAAAAACAATACGCCTTTCATCACCTCATGGGAGACTTTCTATTATAAGGTAATGTCCGTTGGCTTAAAGAATATTGAGGGAATTTATCGAAGGGCAATTGTCACTTTGCTCCATGACACGATGCACAAAGAAATTGAAGTATATGTCGATGATATGATCGCAAAATCAAGACAAGGTGAAGATCACATTGAAGTATTGAAGAAGTTGTTCAATCGACTAAGAAAATTCGAGCTAAGGCTTAACCTATGAAATGCATATTTAAGGCAAAGTCTAAAAACTGCTAGGATTCATGGTTAGTAACCGAGGCATGGAAATCGATCTATCAAAGGTTAGCGACTTTTGTGACCTAAAACCTCCATCCACTATCAAAGAAGTTCATAGTTTATTAGGAAGACTAAATTATGTTGCAAGATTCATCTCCCAATTATCTGAAACGACAAAACCACTTTTCAAGCTTTTGAAAAAGAATGCTAAAGTTGAATGGGACGATGAATGCCAAAAGTCATTTGAAGAATTGAAGTGATATCTCTTGCATTCCTCAGTTTTGGTACCACCAATTTATGGAGTACCACCGATTCTTTATTTTACCATCCATGACGAGTTGTTTGGAGCCATGCTAGCCTAGAAAGGACTAAGTGATGGAAAAGAACGCACAATTTACTACCTTAGCAAGAAGTTGTCCACTTCTAAGACGCATTATCCCAAAGTTGAGAAGACTTGTGTAGCTTTAGTATGGGTATTACACATATTGCGTCAATACACTCTTCACCATTGGATTTTATTGATGATTGAGAATAACCCAATCAAATATCTCTTGGAGAAGCCTATTTTGGTTGGAAGACTAGCCAAGTGACAAATATTGTTCTCTGAATTTAACATACAAAGCATGGCTCAAAAGTCCATCAAAGACCAAGTCATAACTGACATGTTGGCTGAGAATTCCATAAATTCTGATGACTTGGATGAAGTTGATGAAATAATTTAACTCATATCGCGTGAGAAATGGGTCATGTATTTTAATGGTGCCATTAACTTTTCTGATTCTGGCACTGGGACTGTCTTAATCTCCTCAGTAGGTTAACATCATCCCTAGTAGTGAGTTGATATTTCTGTGCAATAACAATATTTCTAAATATGAAGCTTGTATTCTTAGCTTGCAGCTAGCCATTGATGTGAAAGTCAAGAGATTACAAGTTTTTGGTGATTCTATGCTCATCATTCTTCAAACTGAAGGTGAATAGCAAACACACGACGCAAAGTTGATTCCCTATCATAAAAATCTTGAAGAATTGGTGAAAGAGCTCGGAGAAATCTCCTTCGAATATCTATCAAGATCTTTAAATTAGTTCATGTATGCCTTGGCAACTTTATCATCGATGTTACAAGTGACTGATGGATTGGACATCAACCCTTTGAAGATCGATATTTTGGAGCAGCATGCTTATTGCATGATGATTGAAGAAGAAATCAATTGGCAACCATGGTATTATGATATCATGACTTATCTTTAAAAGGGTAAATTTCCCTAAGGAAGGCAAGTGACCAATAGAAAACACCTAACAAAGTTAGCATCGAAGCTCTTTATTAGTGGAGATGCTCTCTACAAAAGATATTTTGATTCAATCTTGTTAAAATGCGTTGACACCAAAGAAGCCAATTAATTGATAAAAGGAATACACAAAGGAGAATGTTGTCCCCACATGAATGGACACCTCTTGGCTAGAAAGATTATGATGCTAGGTTAATACCGGTTAACTATGAAAGCCGATTGTATTTAATACATGCATTATTGCCACCAATGTCAAGTTTATAGAGACAAGATTAATGCTCCTCTAAACGAACTGCATCAAATGTTCGAATCATGGCCTTTCTTCATGTGAGGCATCGATATCATCAGATCAATTAATCCAAAAGCATCAAATGGACATTGTTTCATTTTGGTGGCCATTGACTATTTCATCAAATGAATCGAAGTCAATTCATATGCCCATGTTACTACAAAAAACGTGGTTAAATTCATTCATCATGACATTATTGCTTGATACGAAGTTCTTGAGGCAATCATCACTGACAATGGATCAAACTTGAATAACAAAGTAGTAGACAAATTATTCAATGAGTTCCATATTCGTCAATTGAATTCTTTTCCTTGTCACCCACAAATGAACGGAGTTGTGGAAGAGACCAACAAGAATATCAAGACAATCTTATCCAAGATGGTAGAAAACTATTGTGGTTGGCATGATTGGTTGCCATATGCATTAATGGCGTACCATACTTCTATCCGCACTTCAATTGGGGCAAGACCATTCTCACTTGTATATGAGATGGAAGCTGTCTTGCCTATGAAAGTGGAAATACCTTCAATGATGGTACTTTTTCAAGTGAAACTCTTTGAAGCCGAATGGCTTCAACAAAGAATGAATAGTTGGACATGACTGATAAAAAAAAAAAAAAGTTGATAACCTCATGTAATGGACAAAGTTGCAAAAAGCGTGTTGCTAAATCGTTCAACTGCAAGATTTGACCAAGACATTTTGAGGTTGATGATCTTGTGCTAAGAAAGGTTTTACCCATTATTCCAAATCATCACTGGAAATTCACTTTGAATTATGAGGGACCGTATGTTGTCAAGAAGGTGCTACCGGGGAGCTCTGATTCTCATAGAAATAGATGGTTGTGAATTGCCAAAACTTGTAAATACTGATGCTGTCAAGAAATACTTTCCATGAATAAAGTGAAAGGCCTTTGAGCTGTTCTTGGAATGAATTTGAGCCTTTTTAGGTCATTTGCATCATGCATATCATGCATACATTGTATATTTGCATGTGTTCATTTTGCAAGTATTGGAGAATTCCCGAGGAAGACAATATTGACCTTCAAGGGAAATACTTCAAAAGGATACAAGTAAAAGAGATCAACTGATAACTGTGATGCTTATAAATGCCATTTCTGTTCAAGAACTCCAAAGATGAACTCTTCATCAAAAGAGTGAATTTTTATCTTGAGAAGTTTTCAAAAGGTTTTCAAATCAAAATCATCGATTCATCTCCCCAAAGGAGTCAAAAAATTGTTATTTTCAAAAGAATTTGGCTAACATTTTTCATGTTTTAGTTTATGCATCTTGCATCAAGATTCCCTGTGGAGGAAATTTAATCAAATGATTTGCGAACAACTAAAGTAATATTAAATGTGCCAAGTGGGAGCACCTAAGATGACGAAAGGCAAGCTTTGCCCAAACACTTCCTTATATCCATGTTGAAAGTTGAGTGAAAATGAATCATGTCTTAGACATAGGATTCATTCGCATTGGATACATGGATCGAAATGATAAAGGCATTTCTTTCTCAATTTTTAATACCGGTTATCCTTTACAAGCTACTTTGAGCCAAATAGGGAAAAATTTTCAAAATAATCTTATCAAGAACAACCCCACATTGAGGCAAAACAAGAGATAGTTGACAACTATGGAGCAAAAGATCAAGAAAGATTTTATTGCCTTTACTTGCATTAATTTTGTTGTGATACCTTCAAGTGAATTCTTATGAAAGCTCAGAACATCCTGAAATGAGGAAGAACATTCATTTTGCTAACCAAACACAATTACCTATTGTTTAGTTAATTTGAGCCTTATGCAATCATTTCTAAAGCCCAAGTGGTGATTATCTCTCCACACTAGGGCAATGTATGTGATTTACCAACGAAATGTAAAAAATGTTGGTAACTTATTAAAAAAAAAAATCCAGAGAGCCCTAGATACTCAAAAGAATATGAATTTAGGGAGTATGAAAAAGTAGTGTGCGTGGTAAAAATAAGACAATTTTTCTTTTTTATCAAAAGCAAGGTCAATGCTCATGAAAAAAGTTTATTCATCGAAAGCAAAAGAAATGCTTTGCAAAATATATATTAAAAATGTTGATATCATTAGAAAAGAGAGCGAAGTATTATGTCTTGATAGGCTAAATTTTCAAGAATCAAATTATGGCGAGATTATGTAATAGTAATAATGCCAAGATAATCAATCATTCACTCTTCAAAAACCTTGTTATTTGAAACATTTCAAGCCTTTTTAAGCCTCATTCAAACCGAAATTACAACCCATTCCGAAGTCTTTTCCGATTGGGATGGTTCGAGTGAAAATAGGAACTTCAGTAAGAAACTACCACTTGAAGGAGTAGAAGCAATCTTATCTTATTTTATCTTCAAGGTTCTTGACTTGTAAATCCAACGAAGATATTGATGAATACCCTTATCTTGGCCTCAAAACAACAATCCTTTGTGTAAACTCATGATAAAATCTACCTTACAGTCCTTTTAAATACCTTTTTGATTGATCAAATCGTATTCATTGTGAATGTTTCCAAAGGCCTTTGACATATGTTATGTGAAATGTTCCTTAGTGAGTAAAAACGAATTTCCCATATTAATGGATGGGAACAAAAACCTTTGTGAGAGTCATAATGAAAGACCAATCTAATGAGGGTACTTCAACTTAGCATCTTTAACAAACTCATTGTAGTTCCAAGAAAATCATTTTATCAAAGTTTCCATCCTTAAGGAACTTGATAATTGATATCATTTACCAAAAGTGCTTGAATGGCATTTGGAGTCTTCATGTCTTAGTTCAAAATCAAAATTCCAATGAGATTTGATGTATGCATTCTTGGAACTTTGTTAAAAAAAAAAAAAAAAATGATCTTCCTGTAGGAATGATTTTTTCAAAGGTTTTTTTGTCATTCTTAAACCATGACTTTTCCAAAGATTCTTGGCCATCCTTAAACCATATCTTTTGAGTCGAAGTCCATTTTTACATGGTAAGACTTGTATTCTCCAATAGAATCAAAATCTATTTTTACACTGTGAGATTTCCTTTCTAGTCGAAACTTCTTTTATACACGATAAGACCTTTCTTCTAGCTTAAACTCGTTTTTACACGATGAGGCCTCTCTCTTGGTGGAATTCCATTTTTACATAGTGAAACATTTTTCCCCCATGTAGTTGAAATTTGTTTTTACATGGTAAAACTTCCTTTTTCCCCTCAAAGTTGAAACCATTCTTACATGGTCAGACTTTCCTTTCTCTAATGAGTTGAAACCCATTTTTACATGGTGAGACTATCTCTCTACTTTCTTTAATTTCCTTTAGTCAATTTCCTTCATTCCATTCCATGAGAGAAGAGAAGAGGGAGTATGTTGATGAGCAAGCAATACCAAGGTCGAGGGTAAGCATTCAAGGTAAAATGTTATTTTCAATTACAACAAAACCGTTTTCTCAGACAAAAAGTGTCGTTTTTCATTTCTTGTCTATTGGCCCTTTATTTGAGGGTAATTTCCTAGTCATTTTCATTTAAAATTCAAAAAATCAAAAGTTGACTTTTGAGTTGACTTTTTTGGTTAACCCTTTAACCGAAAAATCAACTCCGAGTTAATTTTGTTTTTTTGCACAAATAGTTCCCGAATAGTCTTAATTTCATTTTGGTCAAAAAACAATTTCGAAAAAAATCAAAGTTTTGACAATAAATTGACCTTTTAGTGATTCTGAAAAATTTTAAAATATCAAAATTCACAAAATACTTTATTTTAGCTTCAATTTCATTTTGGCTACAAAAATTTTTCAAAAATCAATTAAGAATCCATTTTTTAAAATTTTTTGGATTTAGGTCCAAAATTGTATAAAAATAGAATTACTTCTTTTCTTGTCATATTTTGGCTTAGCTTCTTTTACAACATTTGATCTAGATGTCATTTTAAGTTTACTTGTGCAACCAATTTTGTGATTCGATATGTCAGGGTTATTATGTCTATTTTTAGCCCTAATTAGGGGTCCCGATGAGTTCTACATAGTTTGAGAGATTTCACTTTTAATCAACTTATTTTTCTTAATGTCGATTTAAATCCGATTTTAATTTTGGCAAATTCACATAGGAACCTCTCATTTTGGCAAATTTGGCATATCCAAAGGTTGCGAAATAGGGTCAATATGTTCCGATCAAGCCAATTCGATTTGACCCATTTTAGACTAAGGTTTAATTTCATAAATTACAGTTTAATTTGAATATTGAACTTCAATTTCATTTTGGCATCTAGTTCACATCATCATATTAATGTCGATTTGAATGTGTTAGGCCACCTTGAGTGCAATTAATTGAACTAATTGATATTTTGTTATATTTATTGCATTCAATTTCAATCAATTTTGGTAATTGAGAGTGGGAATTGCGCAAATTGCACAAATTGTTCGGAAAGTCCGAATTCATGTACCCATTAAATTCATGAAAGATTTTTTATGTTTGTGAGATGATTGGACCAATTTAATCAATCAAGATGTTGTTAAAAGTGTTTGATTGGTTTAATTTGGATGAATTTGGACCATTTCACTTCAATTTAGCAAATTTCTCTTTCAATTGGACAGAAATTCTTTACAATTAGACCCCTAGAGTACCTAATTGCATAATTTTTGGCCAACGACCAACCAAACTAGTCAAAATCGGCTTAGACCGATTCGACCAGTCTCCGGTGAGGAAATGGCCTATTCGGCTACTTTCCAACAGCTGGCAGAGGTGGCCAAGCCCATGGCGGACCCTTCCATGCCCTTGCTACATTGAAATTACAAAATTGCCCTTTGGGGCGAAGTGACTAAAATGCCCTTGGCTCCATTTTTTTTAATTAAAAAAGAGATACAATCTTGGCCGTTCATTTGAGAAATCATTTAGACTGTTGGATGTGCCACATCATCAATTGATGTGATTGAAATATCAACCAATCACAAACTTGCTTGGTCTCTAAGTCTCTTTGATCTTATCTTAAAAGATTGAATTCCAATCATTGATCAAATCAATGGTTGAGATTCAATCTTAGCATGACCATATAAGCATTTTCCCTCCAAATTTCAAAGGGTGGCTCATTTTTCAGATCATCTCTCTCTCTCTCTCTCTCTCTCTCTCTCTCTCTCTCTCTCTCTCTCTCTCTCTCGTAGCCTCCTTGGCTGCTGACCACCACACTCCGACGCCCTCTCTAGTAATCCACTGACACATCAACAACCTTTGAAGCCTCCCCTCTTCAATCGCAAGCTTCACCGGCGCCATCCCTCACTGGAGGGCTGTGATCGGCAATCTATTCCCCTCAGTTCGAGAGGCTGTGTCTCATGCTGGTGTTCTTCTAGCGACTTTGATCACCTATTTCAGTGGTCTAATGATCTCATCCGGTGGCCTTAGCCTTGCGACAGTGTTCTTCAATGAGTTGCCGAGCTTGTAGTGGCGTGGTGTTCATTCGAAGCTCCACCGATCGACGTCAATCTTCCTAAACTTTACTTGATCCTCCTTCTTTAATCATTTCTTCGCTTGATTGAGTTTGATTCTAACTTGAGATTTTATCATTTGATCTAAATCATTGTTGAGCTACATTGAACCATTTCGAGGTGTTATTCGATGGCTGGAATAGGTCATTTGAGCTCAAATTCGAAGACAACAAAGGTAGACATCCTAAACTTGAATATGATGAGGCGAGATTACCATAGGCGATTGGGGCTTTGATTCGAACCCTAGGTTGCTATTACATGTTTAGATCAATGATTTTGATGAGCTATGATGAGTTGTAATGATTTGAGATGATTGATGATCGATTGATAGCTTGGTGTTGCATAGTTACTTGTTCTGGAAATTCGTAGATCTGTTTTGACTAATATGATAAACATCTTGAAATGAGCTACTAGATGACCCTATTTAGGTTTGTCTTCATATGATTCGAAGTAGACTTCATGAGCTTTCCATAGATATATTATATGCTCGATTTGGCCACAATTTTCCCTGTCACATGCTTGCTGCAAGATCTGAATCTGATTTTGGAACTGATAATGTTATGTTGGATGTTCAGTTTTCACGGACCTATGATGCTTGTTCATTTTTCATGATTTTTGTGCTATGATTTTCGAGTCGGTGTCTTCACAAAAGTTGATCGGGACACTTAGATCTATATAGCATATAAAATTTTCATGAAATTTGAAAATTATTTGGTTAGGTCGATATCCTATAAATCGTCCACGTCACAATCTGGAAAATCGTTCATTTGACTGATCTACATTAGTTATGCATTTTTATTTTTATTTTTATTTTTTTGCAAAATCACATGATGAGAATCACAAATTGACTTCTTAATGAAAGTTGTTCATAACACATTGGTTTATAACATGTGAACCGTCATTGTTGTGTTTGTAAAACATGTTTTTACTGATTGATGTGCATCGGTTCTTTGATTGTTATAAAATCATACATTCAGAATCTTAATTTAAGGTCTTCACGAAAATTATAGATGTCTTCAAGTAATATATGTTGTAAAATTTTCATGAAAAACACAAGTCATTAAGTAGACATGACTAGCCTTGCATTGCACAATTTCTTGTCTGCAAAGTGGCTGTTCCAATTTGATTGTTGTTTGTTCGTGATTGATGTGCGTCAGTCCTTTGATTGTTCTACGATTCTCAGTTTTCTTTTGATGTCAATTTTGGCAGAATTGACACATGTTTGATTGTTCAAAAACCCGATCAGTGTACCGTCTTATTCACATTCAAGTTCTGAATTTTTTTTTTCTCAAGAACATCAAATTTATTTCAAAATTCCAACAAAGTTGATGTCCTTGTTTTATCTCATTCAAAACGTGAAAATCTCTTTTTGAGGACTTGTTTGCAATTATTCAAAACTTGTGTCCTTAGTTGCAAATTTTTAAAGTTCAACCATTTGAAATGCTTTGTTTGCATTTTATTTGATTGGCTATGTTGTTTACATACTTGGATGATTGTAATTGCTTTGAATGAATAAATGACCCTCTTTGGTTCACTTTCTTTGGATGATTGCTCGAGAACCAAAGTCTCATGGCCTAAGTGCATATTCGTGGGGTAAAAGAAAGGGCTACACTTAGACTTAAATTTAGGAGTGATTCGACCTTGACCTTGCTTATGGAACATAAGGGATGGCCAAGTATCAACAGCTAAAATCAATCAATTAGTAGACATAGGATGGCTCAATATGCCTGAACCTCAAAGACTAACCCAAAGGCTGTGCTTTGTGTCATGAATTGTTTTGAGTTGCTTGAACTTTTTTTTTTTTTTTTTTTTGGGTCAGAAATATAGGATTTGCATTACTAATTGATAGGTTTACATAAGAACTGGGTATTACAACCGGAAGCTATTGCTTCAGCAGCTACCAAGCTTTGTAAGATAAAAGGAGGGAAAATATTCCAGTTATGGGCCATGTCAGATCGACCGTGGGCCTTGGCAGCCCAATCAGCAACTCCATTAGCTTCCCTCTTGCAATGCTGAAGACGGAAATTAGGGCACAGGGAAAGCAAATGACCAATCTCTGCGAACAGCGCCCGTTCTTCCCATGGGGGATTCCGTTTCTGATGAAGAATCTCGAGCAGGACCAAACAGTCAGATTCGATGATAATATTAGCCATATGGAGTCCCTGATGCAGCAGATGAGCAAGAGCGAAAGCGAGCGCCTGTACTTCGGCTTGAAAAGGAGAGGTAGCAGGACATCATCGAGTATAAACATCGGTAAGTACCCCTTGATGATTTCGGCTTATACACGCGATGTTTCCTTCTTGACATCCCGGTTGATGAGAGGCGTCTATATTGCATTTGAGGTATCCCCGATCCGGAGGTTTCCAAAATAAAACTGATCCACGATCAGGGGGATGCTCTGTTTGCGATTCCTCCGATCGTGGATGATTTGAGGAGCAAAGGCCGTGAATCCGTGTCAGGGCAAGGGCGTCGATTACTGCTCGGGTTGGATCAGGACTGATTCGTCAGAAAATCCGATTGTTGCGTTGCCACCAAATTTGCCAAAATACATGGGCGATAGTCTCCAATCCAAGTACCAGTTTAGTGTTTGTTGCTCTGTCTGAAAACCACTCTTCGAGACGATGAATGTTGAGAGGAGAGACTGGTATGTTGATCTGCTGATGATTCCATATCCCGTGTGTCCATGAGCAAAAGAAGAATAAATGTTCAATTGTTTCTGGAGAGTGTTGATTGCATATTTCACAAATAGGATCAGAGATGATATGCCTAGCAAACAGATTAGCCTTGGTGGGAAGGGCGTTGTGGCATGCTGACCATAAAAATAGACGGATTTTCTGATCTGTGTTGATTTTCCATAATTTGCGCCAAAGACTGCTGGGTTGTTGGTATGATGATGATGCGTGGTTACCCCGTAGCGTTACTGGCTTGCTGACAATAGACCTGTAATTGCTTTTAACTGTATGATTGCCATCCTTCGTGGCTGTCCACACTAACTGATCAGCAGCGTGTAGCAGTCTGATAGGGAGAGTAAGTATTTCTGATGTGATGTTGGCATCAAATAAATCTGTTATAAGATGAACATTCCAGGTATGGTGGATTGGGTCAATAAGATCTGCCACCAGCCCTGGTTCGTCTCTTGTAGCTGGTCCTCCAATTGGGCCAGAGGGTAACCAGCTATGATCACGAATTTTGATGTTCTTTCCATCCCCAACAGACCATCGTACATTAGGTAGGATGGCGTCCCTTCCAAAAAGAACACTCCGCCAACCCCATGATGGGCGCGGACCAAGTTCAGCTGAGTAAACATCTTTAGTTTGGAAATATAATCCTTTGAAGAGTCGACACCATAACAAGTTTGGCTGTTGAAGTAGACGCCACGCCTGCTTGCCAAGTAACGCTTTGTTAAAGGCTAACAAATCTCGGAAGCCTAGCCCACCATTCACCTTGGCTGTTTTCAACAAATCCCAACTTTGCCAATGCACTCCACGCCTTTGTTTATCATTTCTCCACCAGAAATTTGAGATTTTCTGTTCAATCTTATGACACAATGATATAGGAAGTTTGAAAATAGACATAGCATACTGCGGAATAGCTTGCACGACAGATTTCAGTAGGATTTCCTTGCCCCCTTTTGATAATAAAAGTTCTTTCCAGCCCTCAAGTTTTGCATTTACCTTGCCTAATATCCAGCTAAACATGTCTGTTTTGGAACGCCCCCAATCAGATGGAATTCCCAAGTATTTCCCATACTTCTGTAATACTGGTACCCTAAATTCTGCCGCTAAATTGAGCTTAAGACTCCAAGGACAGGATTTAGTAAAAAACATGCTAGATTTATTCCTATTAATGACTTGGCCAGTAGCTAGACAATATTGATTCAAGATATTGGATAGGTTCTGACATTCCATGAGGGTTCCTTTAAGGAAGAAGACCGAATCATCAGCGAAAAATAGATGGGAAAGAGTAGGACAAAACCTGTTAAGCTGGATCCCTTTTAGATGGCCCATATTTACAGCTTGATGAATAAGGGAGGAAAGAACATTCGCCACTAAAATGAAGATATAGGGGGAAAGTGGGTCCCCTTGACGTAAGCCTCTGGATGGTTGGAAATATTGGAGTTGTTCTCCATTGAAACGTACACTTAAAGATGAAGTTGTGATACATTGCATCACCATTCTGACCCATGATTGATGAAAACCCAATTTAAGTAGATAATCCTGTAGGAAATCCCATTCAACCTTGTCATAGGCTTTTTGCATGTCCATTTTGAGTAGTGCATTAAAATGATGCTTCCTGGTCCTTGTGTTGAAGTGATGAATAACCTCCTGAACAATTAACACATTATCCTGAATTTGACGCTCGCTCACAAAGGCAGCCTGTTCCAGTGAAATGAGTTCACCAAGCCACGGTTTTAGACGATTCGCCAACACCTTAGAGATGATCTTATAAGCATAATTACACAAGCTAATCGGTCGAAATTGATCGAGGCTCTCAGGGTGGTTGGTCTTAGGAATCAACACTAGTACCGTCTTATTAAGATCTCTAGGCAGGACCCCCACAAAAAAAAACTCATGAACTAAACTGAATAGATCATGTTGAATGATATCCCAATGGGTCTGATAAAAAAGTCCATTCAGACCATCGGGCCCTGGAGCTTTCAGCGCACCCAACTGAAAAGTCGCTAGTCTAACCTCCTCTCTTGTAAGCTCAACAATTAAATGCTCATTCATCTCATCGGACACTAACGTTTGACATTGATCTAGGATTGGTCTATAGTCCCGGTAACCAACTGAGGTGTATAAATTGGAGAAATAGTCATAAGTCATCTCCTTTAAGGTCGGAATATCTCTCACCCAGTTAAGGCTCGCATCCCTTAACATTCCAATCCGATTTTGCTGCCTCCGCTGCACTGTAGTGGCATGAAAGAATTTGTTGTTTTTGTCTCCCCATTTTAACTAGTTAACACGAGAACGCATAGCCCAAAATTGTTCTTCCTGCTGCCATAGTGTCCGAATTTCCCCACGCAGCTGTTCTGCTTCTTTAGTATCAGCGTTGGAAAGATATGGCTTGTTAATAAGAGATTGGAGCTGCTGTTGTAAGGCTGGCACCCTCAGGTGAGCATTCTCAAATTTTGACCGACTCCATTTTCTTAGATTAAAAGAAACAATTCTGAGTTTGCACAAAAGATGGGAATTGCGTACCTGGATAGAGTTCCATGTGTCAGAAATAACCTCTCTACACTCCGGATCTTGGTTCCAATACGCTTCAAAGACAAAAGGGCGTTGACATCTGGGATAAGATATTGATGTGGACAAGAGAAGTGGGCTGTGATCAGACCCCATAGCCGGCAAGGCAAAGACCTGGGCTTCAGGGTAAAGAATTCTCCACTCCGTCGTGCACAGAACACGGTCCAACCGTTCTTTGATTAGTTCCAGACCATCCCTATTATTCGACCATGTAAAAGTACGGCCCTTGCTCTCAACCTCCATAAAAGCACAGTCATTGATAACATCTCGAAAAGATTGCATTCTATATCGTTCCGGGGCCCGCCGACCTACCTTTTCCCAAGAGTACAGGACTTCATTAAAATCTCCAGCACATATCCAAGGGAGATTATTGGAGGAGCTGATCAGACGAAGATTATCCCAAAGTAACTGTCTAGATTGGTAGGAGTATGGTGCGTGAAGACAGGTAATGCGCATAAGCTTGTTTTCCACTAAATCCCGACAGATGAGATCAAAATATTCCGCCGAATAAGAGACCATGTCTACCGATAAGGTATCATTCCAAAAAAGCGACAAGCCTCCTGCCAAACCTATAGGATTCTGAACAAAAGAGTGATTGAACTTTAACCTGCGTTGCAAACGATTAACAGCAATTTCAGAATTCTTAGTCTCCATTAAAAACAAAAAGTCAGGCTTTTCTTTAGCCGTCAAGGCCTTTAGAGCTTGAACTGTCAGGGGATTGCCCAAACGCTGACAGTTCCAGCAAATAAGCTTCATTTGTAAGTCAGTGGCTGTTTAGGGTCAGCCACCAAAGCCCACGGATTTCCTTCTGCTACGTCCATAACAGGTGTGTCCAGCAATTGAGCATCATCAAAGTTCTCTATCATAATATGTTTCGATTCGTAGGGAGAATATCTTTTTTGTTTCTTTGCAGGTCCCAACTTGGGAGTAACTCGAGAAGCATTCAGTTTTTGTTGTGGTGGTTTATCCACAATAGAACTTATGGGGCCCTTCTGTTTGGCTTGTGCAGGAATTAAAGCCGTTGTAATGAGATGACCTGGTGGTAAAGAATTCTGCCGGGGGTACTGGAGTGGCTCACTTAGGGCAGGATGATGTGGTACTACTGGTGGAGGAGGTGGAACTTCAGTGCGACACTCCGGAGCAAACAGTAGAGGGACAGTCGGCATTAAATTTGGAGGTGTCTCAAGTACGTTCTCTTCATTCTGAGTTGGTTGTTCCGGGGGGTTGTAGAATGCTTGCCAATAAGGACTAAATTGTTTAACCTCCGCCCTTAACCAAGGACCAAAAGCCATCTTTTCCTTACCATCTGTTTTAGCTTCATCGTAAGGATAGTCTGCACAGTATGAAGCATAATGGCCAAGTTTCCCACACGAATAACAGAAATGAGACAACCGTTCATAACGGAAATCCAACCACAGCATTCTCCCATCAATCCTAACCAGTTTGCCAGACTTTAAAGGTTCATTCAGTGGAAGTTCAACTCTTACCCGTCCAGCCCTTAAAGCCGAATGTTCTTTAAAATCAACTCGAACGTCTAAAACTTCTCCAATCTGGTTAACTGTCTTTCGTATCATCTGTTCTGTAGTCCACTCCAAGGGCAAACCAACAACTTGCACCCAAAATGGACAGCATGCAAAGTCATAATAGTGTAGCGGCGTATTAGGAATCCAAGGCCTGAAGAATACTAAGTGACTAGAAAAGAGCCACGGACCACCTTCCAACACTCTCTTTTTCTCAGCTTCTGACCGAAATTTCGCCAGATATAAACCATTTTCTGTTTGAGCAAATTCAACATGATCATTCCTCCAGACCCTCATTAATGTACTCTGTAATGCTGGGAAGTTAACAGGGGATTGAGTGAAAACTTTACCCACAAGAGTTAAACGACATTCTGCTATTATGGCTGGTGTTGGCTCTTCCTCCCATATTTCTATTTCCTGTGCAGAGCAAAGGCGACCCAATCGTTGACACAAAGCAGCCAGACGCACAGATTCTTCCTCAGGATCCATAATTAGAAGCCGTAGATGCGAAAGGCAGAACTAACTCGAAGTAAAACAGGGCAAATTCCTTGAATGCACCAGAAAACCATACCGTCGGACAACAATAATAGTAAATCACCTGGGAATTCAGGCGCACAGCAGACCAAGACATGCAACGAAGGAGATGGAACAGGTAGATCGCCAAGAATCTGCCATAGATGTTTACTTCCAGTGGAAGACACCGAGGAGAATCAGCAGAAGATATTGGGCATGCATTCACGAGTAGATATGGGCATCAGGTATATAATTGGGTAATTGTGAGAAAAAACCGGAATGATTCTACTGATCGAGCTGAATTAACATGCACGGCAGTGGATGTGCATAATCGGAAGTATTTGAAGTAGACGAAGAGCAATTGGTGCAGGTAGATGAAGAAAATTCAGGCGTGGGGTGATAATATGGGTTTGGCGGAGAAGCAGAGAAGGAAAAACATGGTTGGGAATAAAACCGTGAGGGTTAACAAGTGAAACTACCATTGATGGTAGGAAAAGCTCTTCATATCGAGAGAGAGATGCAATCTGATATTACCTTACCATTAATGGTAGGAAAAGCTTGAACTTGAGTGGCTGATATGATTGCATTTGGTTGCATTTTTGAACGCTAGTTCAGCATTAGTTTATAGCTAGAATGGTCCAAAGGCGATTATTGGAGGAGGTGGCTAAAAAGACTTGAAGACGGGGGAATGATCGATGTCCAATCTAACCTTGTGCATTTGTACTTATTCATTTCCCCCACATATATCTCAGATTTTCAATTCAATTGTATAAATACATGATGAGTTGTGGGTTTACTTTTTCCTCACACCTAGAATAATTGTCTATATTCTTTATTGGGTGTTTATTTCTTCATATTGCAATTTCATTTACTTATGTGTTTTCTTTTATGTTTCAATTAGCTACTTTAGAAATGGCACGAATGAACCATCCATGTATGATCATTTAGCATTAAGATTCAAGTTATACAAAAATGTAAAAAGACTATTTATGGCATGTTTGATAACACTTCTATTCCCGGGAACAATTTCTAAACAAAAATGATTCTTTTTTATTCTGTTCCCAGAAATAATTTTTAAGTATTTTAAGACATTTGGTAACTGTCCAAAATTTCAATTCTCGGAATAAAATTATGTTTGGCATTATCTTCAAAATTTCTACTTCAAATCATTTTTTTTAATTTTTAAATAATTTTGTTACTTTTTTCTTCTTCTTTTTTTCCTTCTTTTCTTTTTTTCTTTCCTTACTCCTCTTCTTCTTCAAGGGTTGCCGGTTGATGGCCTTGTGATGACTGGCGACTGGCCAAATGAGGGCTAGTGACCTCGCCGAAGCATCGCTGGCCCTCGCCAAGGCCGCGTCTCGTCGGTCGAGCCTCGCTCAGTTAGGCGAGGCTTGCCAGTGGCCAGGGGAGGCCCACCTGGCCACCGATGAGGCTCGGGCGCGCCAAATCTAGCGAGGCCGAGCCTCACTGGTGGCTGGGCGAGCCTCAAGCGACCTCACGGACTGGTCGCCGATGGCGCGGGCGGTGTGCGGCGACGACGACAGCAATAGCAACAATTGAAGAAGAGAAGAGAGGGAAAAAGAACAAGAAGAAAGGACCAAAAAAAATTGGGTTGGCTTGATTCTTAAATTGTTCCCGGGAACAAAGAATCAACTTTTTTTAACTTCTCGATTCTGTTCCAAATCTATTTTCATAAACAAAACAAAAAAATAGAAATTTGTTCTCAAGAATAAAAGTTTTACCAAACGAATTTCTGTTCCAAATCTACTCCTTAGAAGAAAAGAACATAAATTGATACTATTTAGCAAGTTGCCAAACACACCCTTAACCACCCCAACGCATAGGCATCGAAAGAGCGCTAATAGACATCCTTAGTGTAACCCAAGTCCCCGAACCCACGAAATCTCTAGTTCTGTGAAAATCAAGGGAGGTCTCCCGACCCTTGATTGGGTTTCTAGCTGACCCTCAACAAATAGGCTAGTGGTGACTTCTATATAATGTTTTTAAGTTGTCTAAAAACTGAAAATGAACCACTGTCACGCGAGGTATGGATTTGAGAGAACCCGCGTTCTCAATTGATGGACCTCTTGGACGAACATTAAAGATGATGCTTTTGAGCCTTCTTTCTGTGATGTGCCTTGGGGACTACCACTTGAATAAGTATCTCTAAATCTATTTCTAGGGATTAAAGGCCCGAATGGGTAGGTCACGACATTTGTAAGTATCCAGATAACAAAAAAGATGTTGCAGTCATGTTTGTTGTTCTTTTCTCGATCGATTTGCATGGTTTTGAGATTTTTCTCGACCTCATCCTTACAAAGAGAAGGGAACAAGGGGCCAGATTGTTACGAAATCTCACGTCGATTCCAGAAAAATAACGCTCGCAAACAATTCACCAGACAGAATATAGTAATAAAAGAGCAGAATCAGATGAACACGCCAGAAAATTTGTTATCGAAGTTCACCCAAAACTGGGCTACGTCTCCGCGCAAAGGCACTCTGCGAATCCACTAAACTTCAGAAAAAGTTGGAATACAACGACGATCTTCTCTCAAGATCAGGGCACAAAGAGATTGAGAACCCTCATCAAGAAAAAACTCACTTTTTTCTTCTCTCTTTTTCTTGCTTCTCTATTTCCTTTTTCAGCGTCTTGACGGCTAGGGTTTTTCCATCGCTAATATATAAGTACCACTTTTAACCTAAAAGGAAATCTAATAGAAAAGACAAAAAAAAGCCCCTAAAAACAAATATTTGGCTTTATCTATAACAATCTCCCACTTGAAGACAAATATACCCAAGCACCAAGCAACTTTGCATCAATCTTCTTCAAAAAATAGTAGTTTAAAAACTTGTGCCTCTGCGATACTCTTCATCAATCAACATGGAGTAATACCAAGGTAGTAGTACAGAAAATATGCTTTTCTCTATCTACTACCTTGGTCATCATGTCAGCTGGATTCTTCGAGCCATCAATCTTTTGTAGCTTTAATTCATTATCTTTCAATGCTGACCTGATAAAGTGATAACGCTTCTTGATATGTCTAGTTCTTGAGTGATAAGCTGCATTCTTTGCTAAGTGTACTGCACTTTGACTATCACTCCACAGTGTACTGATTGGCTGTTTTCGATGTAACTCCTCCATATAATCTTGTAACCACATGATTTCCTTGGAGGCTTCATATTCTGCCTTAGTTGTCGATAAAACCACTACTTTTTGTAATTGAGATACTCAACTCACTGCTGTACTTGCAACTGTAAAGACATATCTAGTGGTACTCTTACCACTATCTCGATCACCTGAATGATCTGCATCTACATAACTCTGCAACTCTAGAGATATACCACCATAATAAAGTGAGTAATTGGAAGTACCTGCTAGATATCTCAATATCCATTTAACTGCATTCCAATGCTCTCTGCCTGGGTTCTGCATATATCGACTCACAACTCCCATTGCTTGTGCAATGTCTGGTCTCGTGCTCACCATGGCATACATCAAACTCCCCACTACTGATGCATATGGAACTACCGCCATCTCATCTTTCAAAGCCTGAGTGCTTGGACACATATCCTTGGAAAGTTTGAAGTGATTCGCTAGAGGAGTTGCAACCGGTTTTGCCTTGTCCATGTGAAATCTCTTTAACACCTTGTTCACATAGTCTTCTTGCGACAACCATAATTTCTTATTTTTCCTGTCCCTGATAATTTTCATGCCTAAAATATTCTTGGCCTCTCCCAAGTCTTTCATAGCAAACTGTGATGATAACATCTTTTTCACTTCTACGATTCTCTTCATATTGGAACTAGCCACCAGCATGTCATCCACATATAAAGATAGATACACAATGTCACCATCATCATATTTGCGAAAATAAACACAGTGATCAGACTCACAGTGTGCAAATCCTTTTTCTTGCATGAAACCATCAAATTTTAAGTACCATTGTCGCGGAGCTTGTTTCAAGCCATACAAGCTTTTCTTCAAGCGACATACCATGTGCTCCTTACCTTTGACTTCAAAACCCTTAGGTTGTGCCATGTATAATTCTTCATCTAAATCACCATGTAAAAACGTTGTTTTTACGTCTAACTACTCAAGATGAAGATCATCCACCACAATTATACTTAGTAGAACTCTGATTGATGTCATTTTCAGTACTGGTGAAAATATATTGGAGTAGTTGATCCTTTTTTTTTTTTTGAGAAAAGCCCTTGACCACAATCTCGCCTTGTATCTAATATTACCATCTGCTTCATTCTTAATCATGTACACCCATTTGTTCAATAAAGCTTTTTTACCTGTGGGCAACTTGGTCAACTCTCAAGTTTTGTTTTGAAGTAACAAGCTCATCTCGTCTTTCATAGCACACTCCCACTGCAAGTGAGACGTGTCTGCCTTTGCCTCATCATAAGTCTCCGGTTCTCCCGAATCTGTATATAAGACATGGCTCAGAACAGTATTAACTGATGGGTCAAAAATTACCTTTGGCTTTCTCACACGTGTAGACCTTCTCACGACGGGTATTTCGTGGTCATTCGTTTGCTCCGAATCACCGCATTCTTCTTGAACTACCTCTTCACCGATAATAGGCTCATCTTGAACCTCTCTTTCATGTGAACTTTGATCTACTGGAAACATCTTCACGGGCATTATGTCTAATTCAACATACTCTGGTTGTACTACCTTCTCATGCTCTGTCTCTGTCTAACGATTCTTGTACATCTTTTCTTCATGGAATACCACATTGCGACTACGGATGACTTTGTTATTCTCATAATCCCAAAGTCTATAGCCATACTCGTCGCCACCGTATCCGATAAAGACATACTTATGGGACTTAGCATCAAGCTTTTTCCTATCCTCCCTGTCAATCAAAGCATATGCAATACAACCAAACACCTTTAGATGTGAATAATTAATCTTCTTACCTGACCATCGCTCTTGTGGTATTTCTCCATCCAACGTACTAGATGGACTTCTGTTGATAAGATAAACAGCTGTATCAACTGTGGCAGCCCATAAGTGTAGCGGGAGACCCGCGTGTAGTCTCATGCATCTCGCACGTTCTAGAATAATCCTATTCATCCTTTCAGCTACACCGTTCTCTTGAGGAGTTTTAGGAACAGTCTTTAACCCATGTATACCTTCTCGACTCAGATAATTTGCAAATTATTTACTTGTGTATTCACCACCATTATCAGATTTCAAAGCTTTAATCTGATAACCTGTTTCTTTTTCTACCATGGTCTTCCACATTCTGAACATCCCGAATACTTCGATTTTTCTTTAAGAGCATAGACCCAAGTCTTTCTTGTTGCATCATCAATGAATGTGACAAAATATCTCTTACCACCATAAGAGAGTTCCTAAGCGTGTCCCCATACATCGTATGAACCAACTCTAGCTTCTGGCCTCTATTTTGTCGCCCATTCAATTGAAAACTAACAGCCTTCTGTTTTCCATAAATGCAACTCTCACAAAAATCTAACTCAACTTTTTGTAAACCCGGAAGTAATTTTCTCGAGTGTAACTGCTTTACACCTTTTTCACCAAGATGTCCTAAACGATAATGCCAAAGAGTAGATAAATTACTTGTAGCCATTGTAGTTGCAATCATATCACTGATATTGTCTCCTTGGAGAAGGTAAAGTGTACTGTACGCTTTCCCTTTGCTACTACTCTTACCCCTGAGGTTATCTTCCACTCTCCGCAACCAAAGCTTATTACCAAACCTTCTTGGTCAAGTTTACTGGTTGAAATAAGATTTTTCTTTAATTCTGGAATATGCCTAGTTTCACGCAAAACTAGACGTCCTCCACCTGAGATGTTCACAGTCATGGTTCCTTTCCCAACAATTGGACACATGTGGCCGTTTCCCACAACCACTTGTCCAAAATCTCCACTGGCATAATCATCAAATATGTCTCTTTGCGAGGTGCAATGAAAAGAAGCGCCGAGAATCAATAAACCATTTATCGTTGTCAAGTCAAACCCTGCAGACAAACACAAGTTATCTAGCAAAGATTCATCGCTAACTACATTAGCTCCTTGATTCTCATCTTGCTGCTTCTTTTTGTAGGCTTCACACCGAAACCTCCGGTGTCCGGTTTTGTGACAAAACCAACACTCATCTTTTGCAACCTGTCTCTTACCCCTTGATTGTGATCTGCCACGACCGCTGAAATTTCCTCTACTTTTACTTCTTCCACGGTTCTCCACTTTGCAAGTGCCGTTGAAGATGTAGATGCAGAAAAATTATCTCCACCCGAGACTTTCCTTCGCATCTCTTCATCCATGATACTACTCACAGCATCATCAAGAGTTAAATCATCCTTCATGGTGCTCGAAATTCCCCACCGCGGTATTGTAGCTTTCTCGGAAGAGAACATAAAAATAATAAAGCTTGAAGCTTCATATCTAAATTTATGACTGCGGATTCCAATTCACCCGTGACTGCGTGAAACTATTAATATGCTCGCCACGTAACTTCTATCGATAACTTCATATTAACTAGTTTCTTCAGCAAAAATACCTATTGATATGAATGGCTTTTCATAAAGATTCGTCAAAATATCCATGGCTTCTTTTGCAGTTTTTGTTTTCGCGATGTGGTACCTGTCTTTTCGTCAACCCTAGACGAATCGCACCTAACGCCTTTCGATCAAGAATTTTCCATCTGGCTTCTGCTGTTGGATCCACTTCCGCCATCTCGGGTTTCCAACCCTCAAGTGGTGCATAGAGATCTTTCTGATAAAGATAATCCTCTATTTGTAGTTTCCACCATCCGAAATCCTCTCCATTGAACTTATCGATTATGATTTTATCTTCTGCCATCCTGTTTGCTTTCAATCGAACGTCACCGAAAACCCTCGATGTTCTCGATTAGCCAACCCAGGCTCTAATACCAGTTGTTACGAAATCTCATGTCGATTCCAGAAAAATAACGCTCACAAACAATTCACCAGACAGAATATAGTAATAAAAGAGCAGAATCAGATGAACACGCCAGAAAATTTGTTATCGAAATTCACCCAAACCTGGGCTACGTCTCCGCGCAGAGGCACTTTGCGAATCCACTAAACTTCAGAAAAAGTTGGAATACAACAACGATCTTCTCTCAAGATCAGGGCACAAAGAGATTGAGAACCCTCATCAAGAAAAAACTCACTTTTTTCTTCTCTCTTTTTCTTGCTTCTCTATTTCCTTTTTCAGCGTCTTGACGGCTAGGGTTTTTTCATCGCTAATATATAAGTACCACTTTTAACCTAAAAAGAAATCTAATAGAAAAGACAAAAAAAAGCCCCTAAAAACAAATATTTGGCTTTATCTATAACACAGATGAGTAAAGGAATGCACGAGGCTGTGCATCATTATCTAATGAACTCCTTTTACTTGGACTTATAATTATTCAAGACATTCGAGTACTTTCGATTATAAGAATTTGGAAAGTTAATAAGGACAAAAAAGAGTTGAGCTCTATTTAAATTTTGGCTAACATGTTATATAATATATAATATTAGCAGGTATTCTTAGGAAAAAAATCATGGGATTTTACTTGTTAAAATGAGTTATCCTGTCATGGAAAAGACCAAAATGGCTGAGTTTGCAATTAGGACGGCATTACATTGTTCTCAAATTAAGAAAAAAAAAAGAAAAAAAGAAAAAGAGTGTTGGGGATTTGTGAGAATAGATTGTCTTGTCCTCCTATTCCTACAATGGAAAAAAATCATGGGATTTTACTTATTAAAATGAGTTATCATGTCATGGAAAAGACAAAAATGGCTGAGTTTGCACTTAGGACGGCATTACATTGTTCTCAAATTAAAAAAAAAAAAAAAAAAGGAAGAAAAGAGTGTCGGGGATTTGTGAGAATAGATTGTCTTGTCCTCGTATTCCTACAAAGGAAAATATTCATGGGATTTTACTTGTTAAAATGAGTAATTATGTCATGGAAAAGATACAAATGGCTGAGTTTGCAATTAGGACGGCATTACATTGTTCTCAAATTAAGAAAAAATAAAATAAAAAAAGAAGAGAAAGAAAAGAGTGTCCGGGATTTGTGAGAATAGATTGTCTTGTCTTCGTATTCCTACAAAGGAAAAAATTCATGGGATTTTACTTGTTAAAATGAGTTATCATGTCATGGAAAAGACAAAAATGGCTGAGTTTGCTATTAGGACGGCATTACATTGTTCTCAAATTAAAAAAAAAAAAAAAAATGCCGGGGATTTGTGAGAATAGATTGTCTTGTCCTCGTATTCCTACAACAATAATGTTGAAGATACCAAGAAAGTTTAGTAGCTCATAAGTAAATTATATGCTAAATTAGAGTTTGTCAGATTATTTAGTAGACTAATTCCCAGAATATTACGTATATGTGATGTTGCTATATCTATAAATCCTGCATAATATGTAGATGGTGCGGAATCATGAAAAACTAGCAATTAGACTTGATCGACCAAACACAAATCGCACCTCAGGTAAAAAAAATTATTTGCCCTAGTAATTGATAGGTTTAGAAAACTTTGGTAGATCTTACATTCATGGTACCGGATACCATCAAGTTTGGCCAGAAATAGGCTAAGGTTGGAGGCTCACGGTGGACTTGAGCCCATGAGACTCCTTTTGTCATGAACATGTCTACCTACGGGCAGCATGTTTATCTCAAAGCACACAAATTGACATAAGCATAAGGAGCGAGTTTTTCACAAAACCATACAAAATTAATGTATTTACTATTATTGCTACATATAGATTCATGGATGATGTCATTGAAGCATCAAATGGGAGTTTATATTTTAGCATAGCCAGCACCAATTTCGACCTCCACAATTGGTACTTGGACCTCCTTGAGGCGGAACCCCGTGGCCAGCTTCTCAAATTCGACCCTTCATCATCACAAATTTTGATTGCTCTTGACGATTTATGTTTCGCCAATGGTGTTGCTCTCTCCAGGAACGGAGATTTTCTCATTATCTATGAAACTTGGAGGTGAGTATATCCCCCGATGCGCAATTTATAGAGCTCATACATTGGAATTTCTCTTGAAAACAAAGCATCTTAGCACAGTTTAGCAGAAAGACAGGAAAAAATGTGGTGCAATTCTGCTTATGTGCATGTGTCTGTTTCGCAAATTTAGGTGTTTGAAGCATCAGCTAAAGGGAGATGAGGCAAGGAAAATATAGATTTTCATCGACAATCTTCCGGATGGACCCGACAGTATCAATCTTGCCCCCGAAGAATCTTTCTGGGTTGCCCTACCGCAGGTATATTTGCAAGATTTTCGCGAGGTAATAACTGAAAATCTAAACCCAAAGTGACTGGTGCTCTTAAGGAGACAATAGTGCCCCTGATTTTGGGCAAAAATTACATACATGCCATCGCGAAGGTTTCGACTTCTTTCGGACCATGTTTTGCGGAAGCTCCATCACTGCTCTTTTGCAAATTGATGCAGTTGATATGTGTGTTAAGTATAAAGGAACAAAGATGCTCAATGCAGAAAGAAACAAAGATGCTCAATGCAGAAACAAAAACAGAAGGATTCAGCGATACAGCAAAGCAAAAACAGAGGACTCGGATCGCCAGCAAATGACTTGGATCGCTAAGTCATAAAGTCAAATCAGTGGCAAAGATCTTATAAAGAAGACCAGCCTGGATCGACGATCAATGAACGAAGATGCTCAAGGGATTAATGACTCGGATCGCCAAAGTCTTAAGCATAGTCAAATAGGCTTTTCTGTTAAAGTAGTTACTATATTCAGTTTTCCTTTGTAACCAAGTTCTGTTACATATCCTGATATAAATACTCTACTTTGCTTTACATAAGAGGTAATGAAAATAGATAGAAATAAAAGAGAGAGGAAGCGCAAGAGTTAAGAGAACAAGGTATCAAGATCATCAACGAATGCTGAAGGGATTTCGGTACTAAGAGAAGAGAGTTTCGGAGGATGAAGAACAGCTCAAGTCCGAAATACTTAAGCAAGTTAAGTACGATTGATCTTAGAAGATAGAACAACGAAAGTGTATTCATATTCTGTCTTTCAATTGTACTAAGATACAATGATATGATCATCATTCTGAAATACAAATCATCTTCAGAGTTGTTCACTTGATCTTGTTTGAAGTTCTTCATCTTTCTCATGGTATCAGAGCTGTAGGTTGTTTGTATAGCTTGGTTTGATCTAAAAGTTTGCGGCAATGGCAATAAGAACACCAAAATATCCTTTTCCAATTCACGTAAACATCTCAAATTTTGTTACAATCAAGCTCGCCGAAGATAATTTTCTGTTGTGGCAAGCTCAAATTCAAAGGTTTCTGAAGAGTCAAGACCTCTTCGGTTTTGTTAATGGTGATGTTATTGCTCCTTCACGAATGTTGCATAATGATGATGAAGGATGTGACTCAGAACTTGTTAATCCTGATTACGTTGATTGGACAAGAACAGATCAGTTGATATCATCATGGATTAGTGGGGCTGTTACTGAGAATATTCTAAGTCTAATCATTGGTTTAGAAACATCCTTTGAGGTATGGCAGTCTCTTCTAAAACGATTTACACAAAAATCAATAGCAAAGGAGTTCGAGCTTAGAGGAAAACTACGATCCGCGTAAACTTGATCAAAACCTCTCTACTTATCTCGAGAGAATACAAAACTATATGTGATCGGTTGAATGCTATTGGTAAACCAAGTAGATGAAATAACCAAGATCTTTGGTATCTTGGAAGGACTAGGTCCGAATATGAGAATCTTCGAACCACCATATATTGTTTGAAGCCTCAACCTGACTATGATGAAGTTATAGCTCAACTGGAGAGATTTGAATCCAGAATGAAGACATACTCCAGAAGTCAGTTCAATCCTAGTTTGGCCTATCTCGGCCAAAGAAAGACTCAAATGTATCCTAAAGAAAGTGCTGATGAAGAATATCTTTCACAACCTACTGGTTTTCTAGCTCAGAGAGGAAGTTATAGGGGTGGCCGTAGCTTTGGTCGAGGCAGAACTGCTAGTAATAGAGGACGAGCGTTTGGTTATACTGAAAGAAATCAGAATTACAAAGAAGATGCAGCAATTCAAAGGCCAGGAGATCAATATCTAAGACAAAAGAATGTCTTTCCTACAGCTGCACAGGGATTTCGACCTTATGCCACACAATCTCAAAGGTATCAAAACAACAAATCTTATCCTCCTCTGTTAAACTCAAGGAAAAGTTTGCAGGATGAGAAAGATATAGAGGTTGCTAGACTAGAATGTCAAATATGTAAGCGACCTGGGCATGATGCTCTCCGATGTTGGTACTGTTTTGACAATTCCTATCAAGTAGAAGAGATTCCAGCAGCTCTGACAGCAATTCATATCGAAGATCCAAAAGGAAGTGAATGGTACCCTGACACAGGAGCCACTGCTCATATCAGTGCGAAATCTGGTATTCTTCATACTTCTTCTAAATATCAAGGTCTCGATACAGTAATGGTTGGAAATGGATCTTGTTTACCTATTACACACATTGGTAACACTTACCTAAAAACAGAAGTAAATACATTACCCCTTAATGATGTTCTTATAGTACCAGAAATAAAGAAGAATCTTCTTTCTGTGTCTAAGCTTACTAATGACTATCCTTGCACTTTTATCTTTGATAAACTTGGTGTTTATGTAAAGGACAACAATACCAAGGCAACAATTCAGCTCGGAAGGAAGACTAAGGGCCTTTATCAAGTCAATACACGGACTGCAGCAGCCTTTTTCACTCAAAGTCAGAGAACAGTCAATGCAGAAGTATGGCACCAAAGATTGGCTCATGCAAATACTCAAATAGTGGATTATCTACATCATCGAAACGATTCATGTTACTTCAGTTCCTTCAAAAATTTGCAGCAGCTGTCAAATAGCGAAAAGTATAGCTCTATCATTTCCTTTGTCAAATTCTATATCAACTTCATCATTAGAAAAGATCCTTTTGTGACATCTGGGGACCATCACCAGTAGACTCATTTCAAAAGTTTAGATACTATGTGATTTTTGTTGACAATTTCTCACGATACAGTTGGTTATATCCAATGAAGTTGAAATCTGAGTTCTTTGATATCTTTATTCGATTCCAGACATTAGTCGAAAAACAATACAGTCACAAGATCAAAGTCTTCCAAAGTGATGGAGGGGGAGAGTTTGTAAGTAGAAGGTTTCAAGATCATCTGCAAAGCTGTGGAATAAAACAACAGCTATCTTGTCCTCACACTCCTAAACAGAATGGAGTTTCCGAAAGAAAACATAGACATATTGTTGAATTGGGATTGGCTATGCTATATCATTCCAAGATCCCACTGAAGTTTTGGGTTGATGCTTTTGTTACGGCAAACTACATTATAAACAGACTTCCAACACCAAAGCTAAACATGGATACACCATATAGAAAGATTCATAATACTCAACCACAATATGATCATTTAAAGGTATTTGGCTGTGCATGTTATCCGTGCTTAAGATCATATTCAAGACACAAGTTCGATCCTAGATCACTTACTTGTATTTTTCTGGGATACAGTGATATGCATAAAGGCTATAGATGTCTTGTACCTACTGATAATCGTATATATATCATTAGACATGTTACCTTCGATAAAACATCATTTCCTTTCACAAAAACTGTGATCAATGAATATGGTCAATATACTCCTTTATATAGACAATGGATTGAAGGAGTCAAATTGCTCGAATCTTCAAGCTCGGACACAACAAATCAAAGTGTTTCCCATCGTCGGTAGAGGGAGAAGTCAATATCATCCTACTATGGATAGTTATGAAAGTAAGCGAGATGCATCAACGAGACTTCATCAAGCATCAATGCGGTTCCAAGATACTCCTCTGTCATCAAGGCAAAATGATGCTATCACAGAAACTCAATCTGGTCAGAATTCTTCATCTTTCTCAAGTACTCTGCCTATCAATAATAGTTCTGACACAGAACAACATACTCTTGATCTATCTTCTTCTCAGAGAAATGTTAGTAGTCATCCTATGCAGACCCGACTCAGATCAGGTATTATCAAGCCAAATCCAAAATATGCTTGCTTGGTTGAGTATCATGTTCCTATGGAACCAAGATCCATTAAGTATGCATTAGCTGATACAGGATGGTACAATGCTATGCAAGAAGAGATGAATGCTCTCCATAATAATCATACCTGGACATTAGTTCCAAGAACAGACTAGATGAATGTTGTAGGCTGTAAGTGGATCTTTAAGACCAAACTCACACCAGATGGTAGTCTAGAAAGACTCAAGGCTCGTCTGGTAGCCAAAGGATTCCATCGAAGCGGTGGATTTTCTCGAAACATTCAGTCCAGGTTGTAAAACATGCTACAATACGCATAGTACTCTCTATAGCTCTCACAAGACAATGGACAATACACCAACTTGATGTGAAGAATGCATTTCTTCATGGAGATTTAAATGAAACTGTTCATATGGAACAGCCACCTAGCTTCATTGATTCTCAAAAATCAAGCCATGTCTGTCTTCTTCACAAGTCATTATATGGACTTCAACAAGCACCAAGAGCCTGGTTTGACAAATTCAACAACTTTCTTCTTGAAATTGGCTTTGTCTGTAGTACAGCTGACCCATCTTTGTTTGTGCTTCATACTGAATCAGATACAGTATTATTACTTCTTTATGTTGATGATATCATTCTAACAGGAAGCTCTCCTCAATTCTTAACTACATTAATCCAGAATCTTAGTCTTCACTTCCAAATGAAAGATATCGGCTATATTCATTACTTCTTAGGCATTGAAGTGAAACATACTCTACAGACCTTGTTCTTATGTCAAACAAAATATGCAGTCGACCTACTCAGACGGGCACATATGATAGATTGCAAACCAATTTCCACACCTTTGCCACTGCGGTCAATTGCTATGACAAATGCTGAAGTTCCTCTGCTAGATCCTATTGAATACAGAAGCTTGGTAGGTGGTCTTCAATACTTAACTATCACTCGACCAGATCTAGCATTTGCAACAAATCTCCTCTGTCAGAAGATGCAACATCCCACAATGGCCGACTTTCATCAATTAAAACGAGTGTTACGATATGTCAAAGGAACTGTTCATCTTGGCTATTATCTTCACTCCAACAGTTTAACAAATCTCTATGGTTTCTCAGATGCTGATTGGGCAGGTTGTCCTATTACTCGACGATCTACTACAGGATTTTGCACTTTCTTAGGCTCGAACTTGATTTCCTGGTCAGCCAAGAAACAAACTACTGTTTCAAAGTCCTCCACAGAAGCTGAATATCGGGCTTTAGCATCTACAACAGCTGAATTAACTTGGATTGGTTTTGTTCTACGCTACATTGGAATTCCTCTCACCAAAGCTAAATCATTATTCTGTGATAATAAATCAGCTATTTCCCTCATAGACAATCCTGTCTTACATGCACGAACAAAGCACATAGAAGTTGACTTCCATTTTGTTCGAGAAAAAGTATCATCTGGTTCCATTTCTATCCAACATGTTCCCAGTCATCTTCAAGTAGCTGACATATTCACTAAGTCCCTTTCTCACTCAGCTCTTCTGTCTCTTCGCACCAAATTAGGAATGGGATTCATTCCCCTTCCCAATTTGCGGGGGGATGTTAAGTATAAAGGAACAAAGATGCTCAATGCAGAAAGAAACAAAGATGCTCAATGCAGAAACAAAAACAGAAGGATTCGGCGATACAGCAAAGCAAAAACAGAGGACTCGGATCGCCAGCAAATGACTTGGATCGCTAAGTCATAAAGTCAAATCAATGGCAAAGATCTTATAAAGAAGATCAACCTGGATCGATGATCAATGAACGAAGATGCTCGAGGGATTAATGACTCGGATCGCCAAAGTCTTAAGCATAGTCAAATAGATTCTTTCTGTTAAAACAGTTACTATATTCAGTTTTCCTTTGTAACTAAGTTCTGTTACATATCCGAGTATAAATACTCTGCTTTGCTTTACATAAGAGGTAATGAAAATAGATAGAAATAAAAGAGAGAGGAAGCGCAAGAGTTAAGAGAATAAGGTATCAAGATCATCAACGAATGCTGAAGGGATTTCGGTACTAAGAGAAGAGAGTTTCGGAGGATGAAGAACAGCTCAAGTCCGAAATACTTAAGCAAGTTAAGTACGATTGATCTTAGAAGATAGAACAACGAAAGTGTATTCATATTCTGTCTTTCAAATTGTACTAAGATACAATGATATGATTGTCATTCTGAAATACAAATCATCTTCAGAGTTGTTCACTTGATCTTGTTTGAAGTTCTTCATCTTTCTCAATGTGAACGGTGGGAGTTCGTGCACGCCTCCAAGGCAGCCAAGCACTTGATAGCAACATACCCTAGTTTGATCAAGAAAGCGAGTGGAGTGTACAGAAAAGCAAGTGTTTTGCATGTGGGAGCTGATGGCAAAATAATCAAGAAGCTCGACGATCCTGACGGGAAAGTCATCTCCTTTGTTACCTCAGCATTTGAGTTTGAGGGTCATCAAGTCTCAACTCCAACTTCATTGGAAAATTGCCCCTCATCTGATGAATATGCCTAATGTAACGTTCACTCTAATTGTGTTACGGCGATATCGGTAGATGGGAGTAGTTCACATGGGGAGGTAGTTGAGCTTTTACATGTATTATCGCATCATTTGCTTCGCTGGTTTTGAACTGCGAAACTTCGATGATTTCAAGAGGCAGATTCCATAACAACTTCAAGAAATTGTTGAGTAGACTGAATTTACCCGATGGTCAAGCTTTAAGCAAACTATCATTTGAAAAGTATGAAAGACCTGAGGTGCCACTATGAAATTGAAAACAGAACCATAGACAAAATGAGGGAAAATTATTAGAAAAGTTTCAAATCTATTGTAATTATACCAATTTAGTTATAAATTATCTATATTTGTATCAATTTAGTCCAACCAGCCAATTTAGCTAGCCAGCACTGACGTGGACGTTGACCATCCGACCAATGATGACATGAACAATTTTTAATATTATTTATTTCTTTTTCTTTTTCTTTTTCTTTTTATCCTCCTTTCTTTAATTGATCGCCATTGGGGCCAGTTAGAGACAAGAGTTGGTGAGGCTCACTGGTCAATGACGAGGCTCCCCTCACTAGCCACTACTGAGGGTGCGGTCAAGCCTCGCCAAATCTGGCGAGGCCTTTCCCAACGATGGCTAGCCCCCTTGCCATGGCTGGGCAAGGCCAACCTCATCAACGGTGGCAAGGCTTGTCCTCGCAAATGGCTGATAGGGGCCAAAGATGAAACAAATCTAGATATTATTCTTTTCCACTTCTAATAGAAACAAATCCCCATGCCTCCAAAAGGAATTCTAATCCAATTAAAATTTTTGGATTTATGTCCTAACCTATCTACATCGTTCAACCGGATCAAGTTTCGTATACGATTCAAATTCGAGTAATAATTGAACAATTTTCTTCATCTCCGCCGAAAACTCAGACCCGTCTTCTATTACGGTTCTCTCACAATAAGTAGACTTATATTCCCGTCAAAAACATTTCTTCTTCTAGATTTCATCCTTGTCACTCTTTCCCTCTTATCACAATGGCTCTATTCGGCTTCTTGAGCCGCTTTTTGCCACCATTCTCGGGCTTCGTCTTGGCTTGTGTCCTCGCCGTAGTGCTTCAAATCTTCATCTTTTCGCCGATATCTCCCGACTTGCTCCATTTACCGCAACCATCGTCTTTAGCTTCTCTTCCCACAAACACCCACTTGCAGGTAATTGAAAAGCTTCGTCATACAGAAGGTTCCAACTATCATTTCTTTCATTTCTCGGTTCTTCATTCATGTGAAAAGCTTTCTGGTTCATGCAGGCTGTGGGTAAAGTTGGAGAGGGTGTAGTGAAAGACCCAGAGGACGTATTGGTAGACGAGAATGGCGTGCTCCACACTGCGACTAGAGATGGTTGGATCAAGAGGTTGCATCGAGACGGGTCCTGGGAAAATTGGACCATGTTGAACAGTCAGACTCTTCTGGGGATTACAGCGACCAGGAGAGGTGGTATCATTGTGTGTGATGCTGAAAAGGTGTGCATGATAAGATAAAAGAGATGATGATCTTGGTTTATGAAATGAATTGTGAAGCGTTTATGGGTAAACTCTCGATGATTGTGATTTGGCTAGGGCTTGATCTGGGTGGATGAAGATGGTCATCCGAAGGTCCTCTTATCGCATGTTAATGGATCTGAATTAAGGTAATGTTCTTAATCATTGTGATCGCCAGTAGTTCTTTTCAATTTCAACCTATTCCTCGGACACTCTTTCCACTCGCACCAATAATTCCTGAAAACACACACATCTATTCTCTCGGGTGGCCCCAGGAGCATACAATGAGCGAAATACTAAACGTGACAACTTATGAGATTTTATAGAACTACAATTAATTGTTCTAAAAGTTTAAATTATTAAATGAATGCGTGATTTATCATTCAACTATTATAGCACTCTCACTCACAGTAAACTATTCTAAAAACTTAAACTGTTAAATTGAATGATTTATCATATATATACTATAACATTTCCTCTCACACTTAATCCGGTACTTTGTCTAGTACTAAGAGTGGAAATTTAATTAAGGAAGTAAATGAAGCTTGATAAGATTTGAATTTGAGATTTTATAGAATTATAATTAACTGTTTAAAAATTTAAATTATTAAATAAATGTGTAATTTATTATTTAAATATTGCAACATTGCGAAGGATAACTTTGAAGAAAAAGCTTTTCATTGGTATATGTGCCATGTGTGGCTGAAGCTTTAGGGTATCTCCTCCTTTTCTTCCTCACTTTGTCATTGACAACGACGTATGATGGGTGTTTGTTTGTAAGTAACCGGACAACAACAGAGATGTTGCAGTCGTGTAAGCTGTTCTTTTGTCTATCAATTTGCGTGGCTCTGAGATTTTCTCGACCTCCTCCTCACAAAGGGAAGTGGACAAGGGACCATAGTCTGTGAAGGGACGTACAAGGCTGCACATCCTTATCTGATGAGCTCCTCCTACTTGAACTCATAATTAATTTAGACATTCGAGTACTTTCGATTATAAGAATTTGGAAAGTTTATAAGGACAAAAAAGAGTTGAGCTCTATTTAAATTTATATTTAAGATTAGCGGGTATTCTTATGACAAAATTTCATGAGATTTACTTGTTAAAATGAGTTGTCTTTGTCATGGAAAAGACAAATGCCTGAATTCGCAATTAGGATAGCATTAGGCTGTTATCAAATGAGAAAAAGAAAAGAAAAGGACAGATTGTTGGGGATATGTGAGAATAGATTGTGAGAATAGATTGTCTTGTCCTCATATTCTTCCCACAACAATGTTGAAGATACCAAGAAGGTTTAATAGGTCATAAGTAACTCTCTTATATGCTAAATTAGAGTTTGTCAGATTATTTAGTAGACTAATTCCTACAATATTACGTACATTTGATGTTGCTATCTCTATATATACTGCATAATATGCTAGATGGAGCAAAATCATGAAACACTAGTAATTAGACCTGATCCCGGACCAAACTCAAACCGCATTTCGGGTAAAAAAATTAATTGCCATAATGATTGATAGGTTTAGACAACCTTGGTAGATCAAATGCAATTATATTCATCTCGGTGGATCAAGCATGACACCGAATACCATCAAGTCTGGCCGGAAATAGGCTGAGGTTGGAGGCTTATGGTGGACTTGCACACAAATTGACATAAGCACAAGGAGCAAATTTATCACAAAAACCGTCAAAATTTAATGTTTTTACTATGATTGCCACATATAGATTCGCAGACGACGTCATTGAAGCATTAGACGGGAGTCTATATTTCAGCGTAGCCAGCACCAAGTTCTCCCTCCACAATTGGTACTTGGATGTCCTCGAGGCGAAACCTCATGGCCAGCTTCTCAAATTCAACCCTTCATCGTCACAAACTTCGATTGTTCTTGATGACTTGTGCTTCGCCAATGGTGTTGCTCTCTCTAGGGATGAAGATTTTCTCATTGTCTGTGAATCTTGGAAGTGAGTATATCCCTCAATTCACAATTTATAGAGCTCATACATTGAGATTTCTCTTGAAAAATAAAGCATCTTAGGGTAGTTTAGCGGAAAGACGGGAAAAAATGTGGTGCAATTCTGCTTATGGGCATGTGTGTGTTTCGTAGATTTAGGTGTTTAAGGCATTGGCTGAAGGGAGAAGAGGCAGGGAAAACAGAGATTTTCATTGACAATCTTCCGGGCGGACCTGACAACATCAATCTTGCCCCCGACGGATCTTTTTGGATCGCCCTAGTGCAGGTATATCCGCAAGCTTTTCTCAAAATGATAACTAAAGATCTAAACCCAGAGAGATTAGTGCTTTCAGGGAGATAATAATGCCGCTGATTTTGGGCAAAACTACGTGCATGCCACTGCGAGGGGTTCAGCTTCTTTCGGACCTTGTGTTTTCGTACGCTCTGTCACTGCTCATTGCAAATTTGGTGCAGGTGACATCTGAAGGGTGGGAATTCGTGCACACCTCCAAGGCAGCCAAGCACTTGATAGCAACGTACCCAAGTATGATCAAGAAGGTGAATGGAGCGTACAGAAAAGCAAGTGTTTTGCATGTGGGAGCTGATGGCAAAATAATCAAGAAGCTTGACGATCCTGACGGGAAAGTCAACTCCTTTGTTACCTCAGCATTCGAGTTTGAGGGACATCTTTACCTGGGAAGTCTCAACGCCAACTTCATTGGAAAATTGCCCCTCATCTGATGATCTTGCCTAATGTAACGTTCACTTCAATTGGCATCTCATGCAATACCAGTTCGCCAATCTCGGTAGAGTCGAGTATTTCACATAGGACGCAGATGAGCTTACATGTATCATGGCATCATTTGCTTCACGGTTCTGAATTAAAGAACTTCGATGCTTCCAAGAGGCAGATGGAAGAAATTGTTGAATAGACTGAATTTATCTGATGGTTAAGCATTTAGCAAACTATTTTTCGAAAAAACCAAAAGACCTAAGGCGCAACTATGAAACTCAAATGGAACCGCAGACAAAATGAGGTTTCCTCACATAATGACAGTTTTGGCAATCAAACCGTACGTATAATTCAATAAACAGAATTGCCATATAGTTGATAGCAAATGCTTCTAAGCTCAAGAAGGAGGCAATTGATATGAGCAAAATTCGAGAACAGAGATCCTACTGCAACCTCATTCTTTTCTCCATATTCTTCTCCGCTGTCTCTGGCAATTTATCAACTGCTCTATCCTTTGCCTTCCTGCTTTTCATAAACTCAGAGAAGGAAGGAATTGCTGGCAGATTTGCAGCAGTAGTAGTAGAACTTTGCACCGAGGAAACACGAGAAGAACTGATGACACTAGGAACTTCTTCATTTATGGCCTCCATTATTACCTGGTTGACTGAAGATGAAGCTGAGCCTGAAGGTTCTTGTTTAGGTGGCATATTCTCTGAAGGCGAGTCATCACTGATTCTGAGCCGATTTGTCAGATCTGTAGAATTGGTTGTTGAGAGCCACCTTACAGTGTTTGCCACTTGGGAAAGATAAAATGACTTCCTGCTCTTTCCATATTTTTTGTAGCAGTCATTCTCAAGGGAAGAAGCCGACTCTTCAATTTCATTCCTGCAAATAAAGTTTGATGAGAAAAGACTTCATTAATCCATTTCTACGGCTTGGGTGTTTCTTGGACATTTTTATATGACACATCAGACTGAAGATTCAACCAGACAAAGCTCTTTTTCGCAACCTTAAACTAGCAGTGAAATATACTGAGAAAAACGAAGTGGTGGTGAAATAATTGTGACAAGAATCAGAAATGAGTAATATTACATTAAAGAGCCAAGACGTTGCTGAGCCAGCCTCAAGGCTTTGAACAATCTTTGCTTGCTAGTTTCTCTCAGCTCTTCCGATACTTCATTCTTGTCCACTTTATTCATCTGCAAGAAGTCATCGTAGTATTTTAGTAACCAACCACAAGTTCAACTTCTTTCGTAATAGAGGACAAAGTTGCAACAGTGACCCATATGTTTCCCATTTCATCTGATGCGTAGTTTTTGGTTTGTCAACAGCAGAAAGAGGAACAGCATTGTTCACGAGTCACTATTACAACAGATAACGGCTAAATCCCCATGAACATGAAAAGACAGATACCACGGCCTACCTTTCTATCTAAGCCTTGCTTCTGGTTGTAGTTTTCCTCAGCATGCGCCCAGAAATCAATTCTGTCATTTACTCCTGATTTGAATTTTGAGATAGTTGAGCTCTTCCTAACATCAATGCCATCTGCATTAGAATCTTCACACATCAGAGAATGCGACAACATCAGCCAGAATAGGTACATCGGCTGGAAAAGATTGACACTGACTATTTCTTCAAACATAATTGGATAGGAGTCAGGTAAATATTGCCATGCACATATTACCATCGGAGTCAGAAATGTCTTCCTCCGAACAACTCGCTTCATCATCACGATTCCAAAATTCAGAATACTGTCCTTCATCACTCATATCTACCGCGCTGATCGATTAGAAAATGCATAAGAATTAGCATTGAATTATGAATAATGTCACTTCTAGCAACATAAAACTGAAAAGGTTGGCTGCAAGCTAAATTACTGAGGAGCTTCAAACATAACGAATAGCACAAAACAAAACCTGTGCATCAGGATTCTGGAGAACTGGTTTCTCTGACGAGAAACACAAGTAGTTGTAAGCTCCTCCAACTGCCTGGCAACCTGGTTTGGATGTTTGCATGCATCGCACGAGTTTTTACAGAGGGATGCAGGTACCTAAATTATGCATTGACACAACTTATGATTCAATTCAAAATTTAGCAAGCTCTGAAAACACATTAGCACCAGTTACATTATGAAGCACAAAAAGTTACCACAACCTGTTCACCAAAACTCTCAAGAATCTTTCTGCGCCGACACCCAGATCCTTCACAATATTCAACCATCTGCGCACCAATCAGTACCTAAAATCAGTATATACCTGGACAAGGTACATATACGACAACAATAGAAAAGCTATGGATCACCTGATTGAAGTCAGCTTGTAACTTTTTGAGCAACCCATCCTGTGAACTGGAGCTTTGTGGCTTCTTATCCTTAGCCTTGCTTAGAATAAATTCCTGAAAGTATGTGTGAGCTCATCAAGAAATTTCATTGAGACAAATAGCAAATCAGAATCAAGAAGCCAGAGACCTGACCATTCTCTTGCGATCATCAATCCCATAATACAATATACTCGTAGAGGGCAATTGATCGCGGCCGGCTCTACCTGATTCTTGATAAAATGCTTCCATTGATTTTGGAATGTTAAAGTGGCAAACAATCCTCACATCCTTTCTGTCAATACCCTGCGAGTATAGACCACATTCAACGATAGATAGGCATCAGCTGAACAGTCATGCAGGGTGATGAAACTCGAGTTAATTTGAGTGCATTGCCTTGCGTTATCTTACCATCCTGAAGAAACATCAGAAGCAGAGTAACTGTGCATGCAGCAGAACAGCTCCCAAGTGGAACAACACAACCAAAACAAATAGTTACATCATATTCCTGATTGATTGAAGATTGTAAATCAAGGAGAAGCAAGAAAGCATCTCAAGAACGAAAACATTGTAAAATAGGAAAAGTAGTTAAGTACCTTCCCCCAACAAAATTCATCCATTGCAAAAAAATGGTCATGTTGAATGAGCAAAAAATTAAAAAATTTGAATAGTTGAGGCTATCAAGGGTTCTCTTACCCAAAAGCCACTGTGGCCACAACAACTTGTATCTTAGAAGAAAGCCAATCATCTAAGATGGAACTCCGCAGCTTGTCATTCTGCCCCGCGTGGTAAGCTGAGAAGTAAAAACAGGATAGATATCAATGGCCACCTGACAATCCTGTACAGACTTATGAAAGAAAGTACAATTACCAGCACATGATATTCCGTTTTCTGACAGGTAAGCAGACAGGTTATCACACATTGTGCGTTCCAGGCAGTAAATAATCGAGCAAACAGCACCAGAAGTTTTGAGTTTCTTCAATAAGTCGGCGTATGCATCATCCAGAATATCTTTGTACCGGACTGTGCCAGGAGAGACTTGTTCAGATGCAAAAGTACTGCAAATGAACTTTAGTAGAGTAGTCCGTAGCAAAATGACAATAATAGTTGCAAAATTAACCTTTATTATGTTGATTATAAAAAAGGATCCGGAATCCTGATGCCTTTTCATTTATTACAAAATGTCGGTCCTGAGCTATCAGGATTTGCTGATAATAATACTCAACGCCAACTCTCCAAATTAAAACTTCTGTTGGAACCAGATCTTTTCACTTAATATTCTTGCAAAAGCCAAACAGCAAATTTGCACAAGAAACGTTGGCCCCCAGAAAAAGATATTACAAGAAAAAGGAAAAACGAGTGTTCTTAAGTATTTTATAAGCAGCCCATTAAAGTGGCCTTTTTCTTTAGCAACCTAGAGAACCTTAACAGATCTTTGATCAGGACTTTCTCCTAGACTTCAGAAATCACAGGAATCATGGTAAAGTGATAACTCATTGAAGCTGAGACTGAGGACACACAGAGAGAAACAGGGAGGAACGATTCCTTTGTGGCTTTTGATTGTTGAGAGTTACTCTTAACCATAATTATCCTAGGAGATGTAACTCAAACCTAGAATGCCAACAGAAAAGGTACATTACATTTAGAGACTAACGTGTGCATATGGGATGTGCCTCCACATTATCCCATTTATTTTTTACCGAAGTGCCTCCACATTATCTACACTTTCGGAGAATAAATTTTTTTACCAGGCCTCGCATCAACAGCCAAGCAATTTGTAAGAAACAAAGAATGATTTCCTTAGGCTACAGTAAATACATTCATATTCTTGTGTTTTCTCTGCATCAGCTAGCTGAGCCAGAGATTATCCTAGAGAAAATGGTTATTGCCAGCCAATGCTGAAAGAAATTTTCCCTCACAAGCTTTCTCTGACTCCAATAACCTTCATCTGATAGCAGACTAAATAATTTTAATTCCATGCAAATTGAAGTCCAAAAGATCCTTTAAATAACAATTTATGTCTCTACCTCTCTTCAGTTACATGAGATGAACTAGAGGCATAACATATGAAACTTGAAGAGCCAACCTTCATAATATATATTTGGACGGTTGAAAGATGATGTTAGAACCAGAGGGCTTTGCATCCCTAAGGATTGCATGACATCATTTTGCACCCTGAAAAAAAAAAGGAATTGGTAGATTCTGGTAAAAAATAAAATGTGAAAAAACATAATGGAATAGCCACTACATCTGATGCTATAAAAATGCCAACATCACGCCCTCTGACAGGCTTCTACTACAAAAGAAAATGGAAAATAATTAACAGTTAATGAAAAATCAACAGCCAAAACATCTGGTAATCAGAATTGGCTGGAGTCATTTAGATAAAAGAACAGATTGTCGATGTATCCAAAACCAGAGAGGTACAACAGTCAAGAAGTTCAACAAAAGGTACAATTCTTTAAGAAGTTCAACAAGAGGTGCAAGTCTTTGAGAAGTTCAACAATGACTTTCCAGCCAAAAAAGGTCTTGGATCTTTCCAAACATGACCACAACTAAAGATTTGAACAATTCAGAAATTGTTTACTGTACTTCCAGAGTAAAAGATAGTTTGTACATCCTATTGGATGGTTATCATGGTTGATATATGGAAAATTTCAATAAAAAAAACTAACTCCAATCGCACATCACTCATCCCACGATGAATGTGTAAATTATTTACACTAGCAGTCAACAAAACAGTATTTCTTTTTCAAATCATCCTGAACCACTAGCAGAACATTGGAACGTCAACACCAATCAATGCACCCATTTTTGTTCAATCAGATTGGGTTTCACTTGCCGCATAATTGCCAAAAAGTACCTGCTTCTCAAATAATGCAAGCTTGAGCACATGCAATTTTGACAATATTTGTCAAGGGAAAAATATGCATGCTATCTAATTACATTCATTCACAAAAATCAAAGCTCCCATATGATGCATGTCTTAATCAGGTTGATTGATTTTGCTTTGGTTATTCCACTTCTATAAATGAGATATGGTTTGAACAAGTGACAAGCCATGCCACCTAGGAAACCAAGACACATCCATAAACAAAGCCCTTCAAAAATTATGAGGCCAAAACATGGAGATCTATAGACTAGTCACATCAGTTATCTTATATAAGAAATCCAGATCTCTCCCTGTAGTAAGTAAGGTCAATTCTTCCATAATTCAGTCAAGACCACTTACTTAGGAACAGCAGTTGCTGTCAATGCCAGTATTGGTATGCCAGGCAGGCGATTCCTCAAAGAGGAAAGCTTCCGGTAGCTCGGCCTGTTTGAACCAGATCAAACACAAAAAAAGGATGAAAAACTGTTTCTAGTTTGAAACTTTGATGAGAAAAAGGTAAACGTGTGTGGGTGATCCAACCATTAAAGTTCACAAAGTTAAGAGACAGACATTCAAGCGCTTGCTCACACTCATGTAATGTGCCTCGACAACTGCAAATAAACATGTCTCAATGTGTGTGAAGTGGTTGTCCATGCTTATGTATATATATCAAGTTTAAAGAAAGCTAAAATTGACAACAGGTGTCTGCATTTGGACAGCCTCATGATCACTGCAGCATAAATTCCAATTACATGTTCAAATATACCACTAAAGAGTCCATAAATGCTTCAAGATATCATTTAAGGAGGTAATTCATAAAGCTATTTAGGATACTAAGCCTATTTTAACACTATAGAAATTTTACTTCTCATATGATGCATTAAGTTTGTGCAATATCCCAAAGCTTGTTATGCAAGTTTATTCGCTTATTCACTTATTCACTAGAACTATTAATAAACAATAACTAAAATCAATAAGAAAGAAATTTGCTTTTATGCCTCCAATAAAAGATTTTTCAGTTAAGATTTTTCAGTTAAGATTCTTACAGAATCTCTGCTGCTTGACCTATTTTGTCAAAAAAGCAAGACCATCTGGTTGATAGATTAAGATGTCTCCCTAGTGGCATCACTATGGACACCGCACCCATTAAGAACAGTAACATCAACAGGCATGAGTCAAATTGATAATAATGTCCTAGAAATACACAGTAGAACACTCTGAAATAGAACAAAACCAACAGAGGAGAGATATAAATAAAATGAACAGTCAAAGACATCCAAGCAGAAGCAAAAAAAAATATCAACATGTCGATTTCCGAATGTGGTGCAAGTATAAACTGAAAGCAATAAATAAAATTCCCCTTTCAGTTCAAAAGACACATCCATATTTGTTGCTCGAAACAAATAAACAAGGTACCTGAAATCATGGCCCCATGTTGAGATGCAATGTGCCTGAAATACCACGAAGAAGAAGAGAAATCCATTTTTAGGGATCAAGATTCTTTCATTGGAACACAAGACACCACAACTGTCCTCGTGAATATTCTACACAAAACTCACACCTCATCAATGGCAATCAAATTAAGCAACCCTCTAGAGTGAATTTTCATCAGCTTTGACATAAACCCTGCTGTGGCAATCAATTCTGGAGTCACATACAGCAGCCTCAAGGAAGGTTTCCCAGACTCAAGGTCTTCATATATCTGAAAGCGAAATGTAAAAGTTAAGGGGCCTTGCTAATTGCTTTTTTAACATAATGTGCATCTTAAACGGATTAATGTTGCGACTCTCGAGCTCCACAAATCCTCAAGCATGATCATATCTCTCATTATCAATGCAAGACTCCAGATTCACCTTATTCTTAGTTTGAGTTGTTTGGGTAGAGGAGAGAAATTCGGCAGAAACTCCCTTCTCCTTCAATGCACTCACTTGGTTTTCCTAACCAAAGAAAATTTGGTAGCATACACTTGAGAATTTACAAAGATCACAGTAGTAACTATTAGTGATAAGCTACCTCTCATGCTTACCATCAAAGCTGTGAACAAATTGAAGATCACCAATTAACACATATCAGTCTGATCATCCTGTGCCAATAAAAACTCAACCAAATTCTCATGCAGATGAAAAGAACCATTTAGGAACTTAATTTGTTACAAGGGCAAGAGGGCATTCACCTATTAAAGGACACACAACAAGCACAATCCCTGTTTTGGCCAGTGCAGGTATCTGGTAACACATTGACTTCCCTCCTCCAGTTGGCATCAGGCAGAAACAATCTCTTCCTTCACTCACCAACACGGAGCATATAAAGCATCAGGAAAACCCCAATTGACACCATTTTCCCATTATTCTTTCTTACAAAAAAAATTTAAAAAAAAAAAAAAAACCCATCTGCATTCGTCGGTTTGCAATGGTTTTATCAAGGAAGCAGAAGCACATTCACTGATTATCAGAAAAGAATCAAGGGTTATGCATGTTGTCATGAATTTGACCTGACAGAACAGCTTCAATGGCCTCTAGCTGCTTGCCTCTGAACTGGGCATGCCCAAAATGCCATCGCAGGAGCTTCACCAGAGCCTCTCTGCCCCATTTCTTATTCCTGCCCTCGCCGATGCTCGCGCTTTGCAATGGCAACGGCGACTTCTTCATCTGCAAGTTTTCCACTTGATCAAGCAAACCGATGCCCAAAAAATTCCAACTTTCCAGGAAACAATAGCACAAATCGAGGCAAAACGAAACGGTGGCACTTGCCTCGTCCTCCGGTTTCGCTTCCCGCGGCTAAGACTGGCGAAGGTTTTGCTTGATAATCCCGGAGACGGACCGGCGTTGGTGGGTCGCCGTCGCTCTTGCGATTAGTCCGGAGAGCAAGCTAAATTAAAATGAGGGAGATATGTGCCATCCTAAAACTTATTAAAGTCTTAAACCTTAAAATTTATGATGAAAGTATAACAAGATTTTAAAATTTACAAGTTCTAAAATTTCTTAACTTGATTAACGAAGATAAATGGTTTTTTATTTAATATTTTCTCCTTTTATGTGGAGATGCAAAACATAAGATTAAAATGGTATTTTTTTGAAAATCTAAATATGATTTTTTTATACAAATTTTATTATATTAAATAAAAAAGTTAAAATTATATATATATTAAAAAATAATATATTAAAAAGAAGAAGAAGAAGAAACAAGAAACAAGGGCGTTGCTACTTAGCAATGATGGGGGAATGGTTGGTAGGGGTCGCCAAATTCGGCAAATGAGGGTCGCTAACCCTCGCCCAATCCAAGCAAGGGTTGCCACTCGACCCTTGCTATTATAAAATGTACAATTAAACTCCAAAACTTGTCAAATTAACGTAATCGGATCCTTTTATTTAATATTGACATTGTTTTTTATTTAATATTTCTTTCTCCTATGTGGTGATAATGTGATTAAAACGACGTTATTTTGATCTAAATATGATTTTTTTTATACACATCTTATTTAAATTAAATAAAAATAAACTAAAATTAAAAAAGAAGAAGAAGCAAGTAGCAAGTAGCAAGGGCGTTGCCAACTAGTGATGATGGGGGAATGGTTGGCAAGGGTTATGGGGTCCAGCAAGTAAGGGTCGCTAACCCTCCGCCTAGTCCTAGTCGAGGGCTGCCACTTGATCCTCACAATTGTAAAATATCTAATCAAGTCATAAAATTTGTCAAATTAATAAAATTGAGTCATTCTATTAACTCTACTTAGCTTGGCTAACGAAAGATGTCGACGTGGATTTTTTTATTTTTTCATGAGAATGAGAGAAGATGAAGTGATGAGATTTCAACAACAAGAAAAATGGAGAAGCTTGATTTTAACATTGGAGACTGGAGAGAGAAACCACGGAACGACAAGTAATGCTCAAAAAGTAATGCCCAAAACAGAATTGGCCGGCCAGAAGAGGATTGATAGAAAGATCGCATGTACCTTCCGTTTGCTTTAATCTATACCATTAATGCATAATACATTAATGTGTGATGAGAATTGGCGCACTAATATATCATCCATCACTCTTCGGTACGACAGAAGTGTGCGTTTTCATAAAAAAGTAGTATAAATAATATATCATACATCACTCTTTGGTATGATAGAAGTCTACGTTTTCATATAAAAGTAGTATAAATAATAGGCCAACACGAAAAGGGAGGCTTTGCTTCGAGAAAATATTGCGTAGCCTCGAAGGACACGTCATTTGTGCTATGAACGAATGCTTCGACACTTGTCCAACGGCAGGTCCATGTCGTCCCTCTTCACTTTTCTCCCAGACGAGACCAGACCAGAGCACGTTCTCTCTCTCCTGTGTCTTCTCTCTCCTCCTTACCTTCTCTCTTCCGACGATGACAATGCTCGACGCTCTCGGTGCACTCTACCCAACACACTAAACCGCACCATCTAGCGCTTCCTCCGACGGCCGTCGCTCCCTCCCGACGACCGACAGCGGCCTTTCTCTCTCCACTCGACGACGTGATCCTCAGATTTGCATTCTCTTGGTTAGGAAAACCAAGTGAGTGCATTGAAGGAGAAGGGAGTTTCTGCCGAATTTCTCTCCTCTACCCAAACAACACAAACTAAGAATAAGGTGAATCTGGAGTCTTGCATTGATAATGAGAGATAAGATCATGCTTGAGGATTTGTGGAACTCGAGAGTCATAACATTAATTAGTTTAAGATGCACATTATTTTAAAAAATCAATTAGCAAGGCCCCTTAACTTTTACGTTTTGCTTTCAGATATATGAAGACCTTGAGTCTGGGAAACCTTCCTTGAGGCTGCTGTATGTGACTCCAGAATTGATTGCCGCAGCATGGTTTATGTCAAAGCTGATGAAAATTCACTCTAGAGGGTTGCTTAATTTGATTGTCATTGATGAGGTGTGAGTTTTACGTAGAATATTCACGAGAAAGTTGTGGTGTCTTGTGTTCCAATGAAAGAATCTCAATCCCTAAAAATGGATTTCTCATCTTCTTCGTGGTATTTCAAGCACATTGCATCCCAACATGGGGCCATGATTTTAGGTACCTTGTTTATTTGTTTTGAGCAACAAATATGGATACATCTTTTGAACTAAAAGAGGAATTTTATTTGTTGCTTTCAGTTTATACTTGCACCACATTCAGAAATCGACATGTTGATGTGTTTTTTGCTTGTGCTTGGATGTCTTTGACTGTTCATTTTATTTATATCTCCCCTCTGTTGGTTTTGTTCTATTTCAGTGTGTTCTACTATAGTAACTTGGACGTAGGACAACCTTCAAGAAACTTGATGATAGTTAACAGATGAGTTCCACATCCATTGCACATACGTTGCGCATTGCACATCCGTTGCACATACATTGCATATGCATTCCACATCTTTGCACATGCATTGCACATCCTGCATGTCCATCACATGTATGTTCACATGCATTGCACTAAAAGTTACATTGAATTTATTAAGCACCGTAAGTAATTTGTCTACAAGGATTAAGGCGGAACGACAAGTAATGCCCAAAAAAGTAATGCCCAAAACAGAATTGGCCGGCCGGAAGAGGATTGATAGAAAGATCGCATGTGCCTTCCATTTGATTCATAGGAAGAGCTCAACTATCTCAAAATTCAAATCAAGAGTAAATGACAGAATTGATTTCTGGGCGCATGCTGAGGAAAACTACAACCAGAAGCAAGGCTTAGATAGAAAGGTAGGCCGTGGTATCTGTCTTTTCATGTTCATGGGGATTTAGCCGTTATCTGTTGTAATAGTGACTCGTGAACAATGCTGTTCCTCTTTCTGCTGTTGACAAACCAAAAACTACGCATCAGATGAGATGGGAAACAGATGGGTCACTGTTGCAACTTTGTCCTCTATTATGAAAGAAGTTGAACTTGTGGTTGGTTACTAAAATACTACGATGACTTCTTGCAGATGAATAAAGTGGACAAGAATGAAGTATCGGAAGAGCTGAGAGAAACTAGCAAGCAAAGATTGTTCAAAGCCTTGAGGCTGGCTCAGCAACGTCTTGGCTCTTTAATGTAATATTACTCATTTCTGATTCTTGTCGCAATTATTTCACCACCACTTCGTTTTTCTCAGTATATTTCACTGCTAGTTTAAGGTTGCGAAAAAGAGGTTTGTCTGGTTGAATCTTCAGTCTGATGTGTCATATAAAAATGTCCAAGAAACACCCGAGCCGTAGAAATGGATTAATGAAGTCTTTTCTCATCAAACTTTATTTGCAGGAATGAAATTGAAGAGTCGGCTTCTTCCCTTGAGAACGACTGCTACAAAAAATATGGAAAGAGCAGGAAGTCATTTTATCTTTCCCAAGTGGCAAACACTGTAAGGTGGCTCTCAACAACCAATTCTACAGATCTGACAAATCGGCTCAGGATCAGTGATGACTCGCCTTCAGAGAATATGCCACCTAAACAAGAACCTTCAGGCTCAGCTTCATCTTCAGTCAACCAGGTAATAATGGAGGCCATAAATGAAGAAGTTCCTAGTGTCATCAGTTCTTCTCGTGTTTCCTCGGTGCAAAGTTCTACTACTGCTGCTGCAAATCTGCCAGCAATTCCTTCCTTCTCTGAGTTTATGAAAAGCAGGAAGGCAAAGGATAGAGCAGTTGATAAATTGCCGGAGACAGCGGAGAAGAATATGGAGAAAAGAATGAGGTTGCAGTAGGATCTCTGTTCTCGAATTTTGCTCATATCAATTGCCTCCTTCTTGAGCTTAGAAGCATTTGCTATCTGAGAGTGCTAGTATAAACACCTAGAAGGGGTGAATAGGTGTATAAAATAAACATTGGCAAATATATGCGAAATAAAATAAACTTCGAGTAAAATAAAGGAATTAGGGAAGAGAATAAGAACACAAGATTTATAGTGGTTCGGCTTAATCTAAGCCTACGTCCACTCTCCCACGCTAACAGCCTTCTTGGCTGGATTCCACTATGCAATCAATAAGAGATTACAACTTCGAGTGCAAACACTTAGTAGTAGATCACACTATCTCACTAAGTCACTCTTTTGGTATTTCTCTCACGATCACAAACGTTTAAGCTCTCAAGAGACAAGTATATGATCGAAAGTCGCTCAGACTTTGGAATTATAAATTCTACGCTCCGTCTCTTACTTGCTCATCGGTCCATGATCTCCTTAAATACTCCTCCACTTCCAAACTACCCGTTGGACAGTATCCCGGAAAATCGTCTTCCAATATATCCATTGGACAGCTCTGTATCTAGAAAATTTGGTAGCCGTTAAGTGACAAAGGTAAAATCCCTAATTGATTCCGATCGCCCATACAAACGAAATCTTGGTTTCCATAAGTAAAGCTTCTTCATATAGAAAGTTCTTGTCTTCAAGATCCAATCGTCAACTCAATCAAATCAATCTTGATGTGAAATCCAAACCAGATCACTAACCGTTGTATGATTGGGCTTGAGTTACGATTCATCGAATTTGGATGTAAAGTCTGAGTCTGTAGACTTTACAATATGAGTCTGTAGACTTTACAATCTGGGTCTGAACATATCTGCTTCTGAACAAATTTAGCTTTAAGGTTTGTACCCAGTTCAGCTTCAGCATAGAGTCTGTCTTCTGGTTCATCATTCACGTTCAGTCTGGAATTAGTCAAAGTTGACAAACTTCTGATGTAGAACAAACTTTGACACTAAAGTCTAGCAGTCTTCAGACTTTGAGTCTTGAATCTAGCAGTCTTCAGACTTTGACACAGAAGTCTGGAAATCTTCATAATATACTTTGGACATGTGTTACGTTCAGTCTTCTGGACGTCTTCTGACTTTGATAAAATCCTTTACATTTTCTATCATCTGCATGGTCTATTACTCAACCATCAAACATGTTAGTAGCCTTTGATTTATTTTGTCATCTTCAAAACATCATAAGGGATTTCCCTAACACTATCAACTACATGGCAATTCTGTTTTATGAATTATACGTACGGTTTGATTGCCGAAACTGTCATTATGCGAGGAAACCTCATTTTGACCGCGGTTCCATTTGAGTTTCATAGTTGCGCCTTAGGTCTTTTGGTTTTTTCTAAAAATAGTTTGCTAAATGCTTAACCATCAGATAAATACAGTCTATTCAACAATTTCTTGCATCTGCCTCTTGGAAGCATCGAAGTTCTTTAATTCAGAACCGTGAAGCAAATGATGCCATGATACATGTAAGCTCAGCTGCCTCCTATGTGAAATACTCGACTCTACCGAGATTGGCGAACTGGTATTGCATGAGATGCCAATTGAAGTGAACGTTACATTAGGCAAGATCATCAGATGAGGGGCAATTTTCCAATGAAGTTGGCGTTGAGACTTCCCAGGTAAAGATGTCCCTCAAACTCGAATGCTGAGGTAACAAAGGAGTTGACTTTCCCGTCAGGATCGTCAAGCTTCTTGATTATTTTGCCATCAGCTCCCACATGCACAACACTTGCTTTTCTGTACGCTCCATTCACTTTCTTGATCATACTTGGGTACGTTGCTATCAAGTGCTTGGCTGCCTTGGAGGTGTGCACGAATTCCCACCCTTCAGATGTCACCTGCACCAAATTTGCAATGAGCAGTGATAGAGCGTCCGAAAAAACATGGTCCGAAAGAAGCTGAACTCCTCGCAGTGGCATGCACGTAGTTCTGCCCAAAATCAGGGGCATTATTATCTCCTTGAGAGCACTAATCTCTCTGGGTTTAGATCTTTAGTTATCATTTTGAGAAAAGCTTGCGGATATACCTGCAATAGGGCAATCCAAAAAGATCCGTCGGGGGCAAGATTGATGTTGTCAGGTCCGCCCGGAAGATTGTCAATGAAAATCTCTGTTTTCCCTGCCTCTTCTCCCTTCAGCCAATGCCTTAAACACCTAAATCTACGAAACACACACATGCCCGTAAAAATATTTTTCATTTGTTCATTGTACTCACAAACTAAGACTTAAGGCTTGGTTTTAAGTTATTTTATAATATTTAAATAATAAATTACGTTTTTATCTAATAACTTAAATTTTTAAAATGGTTGATTGTAGTTATATAAAATCTCAAATTCAAATCTTATCAGGCTTCATTTGCTTTCTTAATTAAATTTCCACTCTTAGTACTAGACGACGACGACGCTCGACACTCTCGGCGCACTCTACTCAACGCACTGAACTGCGCCGTCTAGCGCTTCCTCCGACGGCCGTTGCTCCCTCCCGACGACAGCCTTTCTCTCTCCACTCGACGGCGTGATCCTCAGATCTGCATTCTCTTGGTTAGAAAAACCAAGCGAGTGCATTTAAGGAGAAGGGAGTTTCTGCCGAATTTCTCTCCTCTACCCAAACAACTCAAACTAAGAATCAGGCACATTGCATCTCAACATGGGGCCATGATTTTAGGTACATTGTTTATTGTTTTGAGCAACAAATAAGGATACTGAAAGAAGGTAAAGAGGAGAGGGAAGAGAAAGCTGAGGCGGAAGAAGTCGAGAGAGAGATAGATTTTTTCTATTCAATTATCTTGAGAATGTACAGACTCCAAAGATATAAGACTAGGATTGTACAATTAATGGAAATAAAGAATTCTATGTATCAATCTATATCTAAATCTAATCCTTAATTGATATACAAAATCATAATCAAATCAGATCATAAACTACCAAAAGTTGCATATCTTCTAACACTCCCCCTCAAGCTGATGGCTTGTAGATGTCCAAGGCACCCAGCTTGCTTAATAGATATGCATGTTGTCTATGACACAAAGGTTTGGTGAAGATATCTGCTGGCTGCTCCGTTGTCCTAATTCCTTCTGTTTTGATTACTCCCTCTTGGATTTTTTCTCGTGTAAAGTGACAGTCCACTTCTATATGCTTGGTCCTCTCATGAACTACAGGATTTGCTGCTAATTTGAGGGCTGCATCATTATTGCAATGCAACTTTGTTGGTCCATGCACTTGTACTCTGAGATCCTTAAGCAATCCCCGTATCCACACTATCTGACAAGTGGCCTTAGTCATAGCTCGATACTCTGCTTCGGCTGAAGATAGAGATACAGTAGGCTGCTTCTTTGTCTTCCATGAGAGGAGAGATATTCCCAGCTTGACACAATATCCGGTGACCGATCTTCGACTTATGGGACATGTAGCATAATCAGCATCACAATACGTTGTCATCTTCATGTCACGTTGTTTAGAAAGAAGTATTCCCAGTCCTAGACATCCTTTTAAGTACTTCACAACTTTTAAGGCAGCATCCATATGAGACCGCTTCGGATTGTGCATGAACTGGCTAAGTGTCTGAACTGCATATGAGATGTCTGGTCTTGTCATAGTCAGATATATCAGCTTTCCGACAAGTCTTTGATATCCTGATGGATCTCTGAGAATGGGATCATCATTTTGAGATATGCCCTTATCATATTCTGCAATAGTCAACTTAGTGTTTTGTTCAATGGGAATAACGGCTGGCTTGCATCCTGATAAACCTGCTTCTAATATGATATCTAACACAAACTTTCGCTGACTAAGGGAAATTCCTTGATCTAATCGAGCAATTTCAATTCCAAGGAAATATTTAGGTGCCCCTAAATCTTTAATGTGGAAGGTGGCATGTAAATATTCCTTGAAATGATCTATAGCAGATTTATCATTTCCCATAACAAGAATATCATCGACATATATCATCAAATAAATAGATGACATACCTTCAGTCCGTGTGAATAAAGCATAGTCATATTTAGGATTGTTGGAAGCTTTGCTTTTGCAAGAGCATTTGCAAATTTGGCGTACCTTTGTCTGGATGCTTACTTTAATCCATAAAGGGATTTGCGGAGACGACATACTCGATTCTCCCCCTGTCTCCGTAAGCCCTGAGGAATATCCATATATATTTCCTCGTCTAGATCACTGTGTAAGAAGGCATTGTGCACGTCCATTTGATGTAGGGTCCAGTCATGAATGGCAGCAACAGTAAAAAATGAACGAACTGTGACATCTGTGGCAACTGGAGAGAATGTCTCGTGATAATCAAAACTTTCTTGTTGTGTGAATCCCTTAGCTACCAAGCGTGCCTTATATCGTTCAATGGAGCCATCAGCACGATATTTCATTTTGTAGACCCATTTGCAGCCAATCGGTTTACGATCAATCGGAAGTGGGACAAGATCCCATGTATTATTATCAATTAGTGCCTGAAGTTCTGCCTTCATAGCCTGCTACCATTTTTGGATCAATGGATGCCTCAAGATGACTAGACGGTTCCCTCTCTTGTGATAACCGATTAACACAACATCTATGATTCTGTGATAATCTATGGAAAGAAACATAGGAAGAGATTGGGTATTGAGTACCTGAGGAATTGTGAGTAGCACAGATATAATCCTTACTCCAGGTTGGAGGTCGTGTGGCACGACTAGAACGTCGTGGATAAAGAATTTCCGCAGAAGGAGATGCCTCATTGTGGGATGGCGAAGGAATATCCGTATTTTCCTCAACAGCATGAGAGTTGTCGAGTCTTGTTTCCAGAACATCATCAGATCTAGTAGGATGTGGAGATGGTGCTGTTGCTGGAATAAATGGAGGAATATGCGGAACAATCCTCGATTCTGCTAACGGTATGTAAGTGGGACCATGAGGTAATTCTTCATCAGATAAGGGGCCATGAGGTATGTTTTCTGTGGTTTCATCTAAAGATACTTTCTCAGAGAAAGGGAAAATATTTTCATGAAAAATGACGTCACGACTTACAAAAAATTCCTTTGTAGAGATGTCAAGAACACGATACCCTTTTTGTAAGTTGGGATATCCCATGAAAATGCATCTCCGTGCACGTGGACTGAGCTTGTCTTGATGTCCGATTGTTGCAGCATAGCATAGACAACCGAAGATTTTGAGATGCTGCAACTCCGGCTTCTTCTTAAATAGCAATTCAAAAGGGGGTTTTCCCTTTAAGTAGCCGAGTGGACATGCGGTTGATTAAATAAGCCATAGTAATTACACAATCACCCCAATATTCATCCGGAACTGATGCTTGAAACTTCAGGGCTCGTGCGACTTCCAATAGGTGCCGGTGCTTTCTTTCAACCACTCCATTTTGCTGTGGAGTATAAACACATGAGCTTTCATGTTGGATGCCATGTGAATTAAATAGCAAGGAGCAATCATGGCTGAAGAATTCTCTTCCATTATCAGTACGTATCCGCTTAATGGTCTTTCCAAACTGATTTTGGGATAATGCTAGGAAAACCTTTAAGTTAGAATAAGTCTGATCCTTAGACTACATCAAGAAAATCCAGGTGGCACGAGAATAATCATCTACTATAGTGAGAAAATAACGAGATACATCATGATTTATCGTGTGGTAAGGTCCCCAAATATCCACATGAATCAAAGTAAAAATCTCACTAGTTCGGGAGCTACCGGATGGAAAAGGCGCACGAGATTGTTTGGCAAGGGGACATATGGGACATTGTGAACAAGGATAAGAGGCACTATGCCCTAATCTCAAATGCATAATAAGATTTTTATCATTGCTAATCAAGTTACACAATGATGATTTATTCAGGGAATTGCAGGAAGAATTGAAATTACTTGTCTAGAAAAAAAGTCCTTCAGAGAAACTACCCAAGCCCATCGGTTTCCCAGTCGAAAGGTCCTGAAATAAACAGGTGTCAGCATTGAAAATTACCCGACATGAATTTTCTTGGCAGGATTTGGACACAGAAATCAGATTAAATTTGAATTCTGGGACATAGAGAACATTCTGAAGAGTAATCTGGGAACTTAGATTCACTGTTCCTGTCACATTGACATGAGTAATATTCCCATTGGGTAATTCCACTAAAATAGGATGAGTCAATCTGCCATTTATACCTGAAAAATATCCCTTGTCACATATAATGTGATCACTTGCCCCTGAATCAATTATCCATGCTTTTCTGGAGATAGAATTAATCAAGCAATGTGTAATACCTCAAAAACTCCTTCCTTTGTTGGAAGTATCCATTTTTGCGGTGCTCGCATCACCGGGTGATATTGATCATAGGAAATTGGTTGATCAACGTTTTTTCTAGTCGGTCCACTAATTTGATAAGCTGCTGAAATTTTTCTCTCCTTTTCACCAGGTTTCCCATGCAATTTCCAGCAATTATCAATTACATGATTAATACGTTTGCAATATTCGCAAAATAATTTACCCTTTCCTTTGAAATTTTTCGCGAAATTCCTTGATGACGTGGCAAAAATCTGGCCGTCGGTTCCTTTAAGCGTGGACTCCTGTCCACCGTTGGATCTGATCGCAAGATCAATCCCTTGCGAGCCGTCCGATCCTCGCAGCCCATCTTGTCCGTCCATTCGAGAGTATTTAAGGGCCCCGAATTCCTCTTCGGCGAACCCTAATTTCGATCGCCCCTCTTTCTCTCGATTTAGGGCTAGGGTTTTGGTGGCCGTGTCTCACCGCTCACCGCGAGCAGCAAGTGCGACGCTTTCGCCGCTCCTGGTGTGGTCTGGCATCGCAAGCTGCTAATTCTCCTCCTGCACAGCGAGCTAAAAGATCCGTCCGATCGGTGGCATCGGATCCATGGCGAGGATCTGTGAGCGAAAAACCAAGTGTTTTGTTCAAAATAAGGAGAAAGCGTGTAGCTTTCTCCTTGTCCTTGATGGATCTATACTGCTTGATTGTCGACTCTGGGCCCTCAAGCCTCTCCTCGGCCGCTTCGAGGTTGTTCCACAGAGACGAGAGCCTGTTAAAACAGGCTGTGACCGTCATGTTCCCCTGCTTCAAATCGTTTAATTCCTGCATAAGGTTAAAGATTTTTGCCTGATCTAATCTCCCGTACATTTCTTTGATGTTATCCCACATGCTTTTTGCATCTTCTGTTGGTGGGAGTCCAGCTGCAACCTCTAAGGAGATGCAGTTGCCAATCCATTTTCGGATCAGGCGATTGATCTTCCTCCAGAGTCGCGCTAATCGCTCTTCGGTAGGTACTGGAATGGTTCCTTCGAGGAAACCTTCCTTGTCTTTTGTCGCCAGGGCTCGCTGGAACTCCTGTGACCACTTCGTGTACTTTTCTGGTCCGGTCAGCTGCTGGCTGATTAGCCACAGTTCTGGTCTGTCGGCGTTGGAAACGAACAATGGGTCGCCAAGTTCCAGTCGTTCGGTGAACGCCGCCGCTGGGAACGGTAGAAAACCGGGTGCAAAATTCGGGTAGGTATTCGCTCCTAGACCCGATTCGCCTGACCCGATCGGATAATCCGCATTGTAAATACCCGGGTAGGGATTTGTTCCCATACCCGGCTCGCCTGACCCGTCTGTCCGCTCCATTCCTTCGGTTGGGCTTGCCCCACTTGTGGTTGGCGGGCCCACGTTGGTTTGGACGTGGCTCTGGTGGCCCACATAGCCAGGCGATGACGAATTAGGGCTCGGCCCAAGGTAAAACGGATAAGGAATCCACTGGTAAGGTTGGCCCATCATGGGTTGCCCCATACCGTACTAAGCCTGCGTGGGCCGCCACTGGATGGGTTGAGCCTGGAACGGAGGTTGTCCATTGGTTGAAGATCCTTCGATTGAAGGGTGAATTGCAGGTGAATTTCGAGCCTGCGAGATCTGAGGAACGACTCCTTCAGAGGGCTGGTCATGGATGACTGAGGCTTCTTCCTGTGGATTAGCCATGGTAAGTTAAAAAAATAATCTTCCTTGAGAGAAATTCTAATGCCTAAAAATATTTTGTTTTGTAGGTCAGAATTTCGGGCAAAAGGTCGAGATGGAAGATAGAGGCGGAAGCTGAGAACAAAAGCCAACAGGCTCTGATACCATGAAAGAAGGTAAAGAGAAGAGGGAAGAGAAAGCTGAGGCGGAAGAAGTCGAGAGAGAGATAGATTTTCTCTATTCAATTATCTTGAGAATGTACAGACTCCAAAGATATAAGACTAGGATTGTACAATTAATGGAAATAAAGAATTCTATGTATCAATCTATATCTAAATCTAATCCTTAATTGATATACAAAATCATAATCAAATCAGATCATAAACTACCAAAAGCTGCATATCTTCTAACAGATACGTCTTTTGAACTGAAAGGGGAATTTTATTTATTGCTTTCAGTTTATACTTGCACCACATTCAGAAATCTACATGTTGATGTGTTTTTTGCTTGTGCTTGGATGTCTTTGACTGTTCATTTTATTTATATCTCCCTTCTGTTGGTTTTGTTCTATTTCAGAGTGTTCTACTGGAGTAACTTGGACGTAGGACGGCATTCGGGAAGCCTGATGATAGTTAACAGATGAGTTGCACATCCGTTGCACATGCATTGCACATCCGTTGCACATCTGTTGCACATGCATTGCACATCCTGCATGTCCATCACATGTATGTTCACATGCATTGCACTAAAAGTTACATTGAATTTATTAAGTACCGTAAGTAATTTGTCTGCAAGGATTAAGGCGGAGCATGAATTGAGGAGAGCCATCTAGCAAAGGCATGTCATTTCCATCGTGTGTGCCATTGATCTTCCCCTTAATTTCCATGTGGTATTGTTCATCTCTTGATTGCAATGTGCTATTGTTGTTCATGTTAATCACTTTTATTATTCCATTTTTTTCATACAAGTAATCTCATGTCATTCCATTAATGGATATTATCATTCCAAATTTTCCAAGAAAACCGGCTAAATAATTTTTAATGATTTTCATCTAATTTGCTGTGACTACATTTAATCCGTTATTCTCCAGTAATAGCATCATTTCCATCTCCATTAAGAGAGCCTGTTCTATCTCCAAAAGACGACAGAAAAATATCCCATCGCGATAATACCGAAAACGCCTATAAATTGACCTCCCACAAGTTATTGCTTCTTTTCATTCTGCTCAGGAGAGTTCGCTTTTTGCCGGGCGAACATATAGTGTAAGAAAATTACTCCTAATTAATGGCCATGAGTTATAGCCCACTTTATTATGAAACAAGTTCCCTTGCCTATGCTTTGAATGGATTTTTCATGAAGTCGAATCATATTATGGATGATACTTATGAATGCTTAAAATAATGTGATTGAATGTAGGCATGAGATTTGAAAAAGAAAAAGAATTTTAGATACACTTTATCAAAATTTCATTCAGTTTTGGGTAATGATAAAACCGTGAAGGAAGAGTACAAATGATTATATCAATTTTATTTTTGTCACAAAAATCATGGAACAGAGAATTAATTTAAGGGGGTTGAATGAAATATGGTAACGATCTATCCTTTCAAATTTCAAAGGTGTGGTTCTCATGGTTTGGTTAAAATAATATATGACTTAGGAGGCTACAAAATGTCCGTGAATTAATGCATGTTTGCCATTTTAGTTCTACTAGAAATGCACGCTTGCCATTTGTCAAGCTTATCTTATGCTCCCTTCATTGCATACACGTTATGACTTGCCATGACCAATTTATAGAATCAAATACATCATCAATTTATTCTTTCATATTAAACATATGTAGTTCTCATTTGATTTGGGAGACTACAAATTGTCCGTGAAATAATCCATATCTGCTCTTTTTAATAATGAGAATGCATGCTTGCCATTTGTCGAGCTTCTTTTCTTCTAATGAAACCATTTTATTTCTAATGAAAATGCATGCTTGCGATTGGTCAAGTTTCTCTTTTCTAATGAAATAATCTCTTGCGTTGAACCCCATTGTCGGGTGTGTGGGGTTTCACCAAGGTACAAAGAGCAGCCACAAAAAGGGAAAAAAAAACTTAAAACTTTGTTGTTTATAAATAGACATGACCTATAGACTCTGCAACATCATTTCGAAACTTCAAAATTCATTATGCAAGTCAGAATGAAACTTGCATTGTCATTGCTTGTTTTCTTAAGTGTTTCAACGTATGAGATGGCAAGCATCTCTCTAGATGATGATAGAAATTTGGAAAGACAAGTTCATATGATGACCAAGTTACCCATGAAGACATTTGTGGTAATTAATCTTTAAAAAATTCTCAGTGATTTTGTCCTTTTAAATTTTATATTGCATTCTGCTATCTATCTTGTTTAGAACTGTGTTTGTTTGAGAAATGACCATCATATATGGTATTTTAATGAAGACCAAGGAAGGAGGCACCATTGATTGTGTTGAAATTGATAAGCAACCAGCACTTGATCATCCACTTTTGAAAAACCACAAAATTCAGGCAATAATTTATCATTTTTTCCCCTGTGTTTAGTCAAACTATCGTCACTCTTGCATTAATTTGCTTTGCTTGATGATATTATGACCGCCATTTTTGCAAACTGACCCGAATATAAGCTTCGTTTGCTTTCATACTCCTTCAAAGGTTAAATTTGCACAGCTTCGATGAAGAGAATCTTGCCCTGTCGGAACAGTACCAATTCCTCAAGTGAGAAAGGAAGACATGAAAAGGGCAAGATCAGTAGCCAAGATGCCATCCTCTAAGAGTCAGAATACTCGTTCTCAACATGTGCTCTCTCTCTCTCTCTCTCAACTGTGCTCTAGCGCAGACAAATACACACCTTTACGTACATTGAGGTTTATGATAATTTTCTTACTAAAAGCCTATAGATAACCTATGACAAGATTAATGTTCACGGGTTGTACTTAATGCATGACCTATATTCTCCTTATAGTTACCTTCGATAGGTCCAATTTCTTGACATAACATAAAGAGAAATGATTGTGTGACTGTTTTTAATATAGTATGAGAATCAGAATCACAAAAAGCTAAATCAGAAATAATTATAAATTATAATGGGATCCACTTATTCAAGAATTTATGACTCATAATAGATTATTATTCATACAGTACCTAAGGGCTATTATGCTAGCAAAGCCCTAATATAAAACAAGTTCAACAATATGTAAAAAAATCATACAAAATGACCTTTTTCACAAGCAGTAAAAAGAAAATATCCAAACTATGTTATCTTTTTGCAATGCCCATCCCGTCAAACAAAAATAAACGTACAATTGAAAAAAAAATTGTACTATCACCCTTCAAAAACTAGATTCTCGTTCCAAATTGCATTTGTGATTTTGAAACATAATTACCCTTGCACAGTACTACACTGAGTCGTAAGCAAGGAAAAATTTATTTAACTTATCTTAACCCATCTACAACTTGATGCAGGTAGTTTCTTTGAGAGACGACGTGGCAAAAAATATCAAATATGGAAGGTATGGGTTAACTAATGTGTACAGTTTAACCATGGCTCATGACCAAGCCAGTTCACACAACATGTGGATTGAAACTAGTCCTGTGGATCATATTAACATGATTATTGCAGGCTAGCAGCTACTTTAATTTATTGGTAAATATAGATAATGTATTGAGATGAAAGATATAATATATTTTGCCTTGACTAGGTTTCTCCACAACTATATGGGGATACTCATCCTCGATTGTTTACATATTGGACGGTTTGTTTGAAGCTTGTTGATTGGTTCTCCTGATGGAATTGAATTTCCGACAATGAAGTTGGATTGTTGGCTTATTTTGTTGACTAAAGCATTATTCCTGCAAGGTGATGGCCATTGAAATGGATGTTTGTCATGCCCTGACCCGCTTCAGGCTTGCGACAGCCCACGCTATTGCCTTTCACTTATATCATTTAATTGCAATGTCCTACGAGGCGTCACCGACCCATTCGTATTATCGATTATATACACAAGCAGAAGTAGAAACAATTCACCCAACCAACAAACAGGAATAGTTAGGAACGCATCAACAAACACTTTCATAAACACATACATTAGCCAGTACAAGTTAACTCTAATTACACCCCAGCAATTTAGCCATACATGCGCTTCCAAAGAGGATTCGAGATTGGCCTAGCACTTCTATGCTACAAGGTAACCTCAAAAGTGGTGTCCCTAATGCATCTAGTACACGTCCATCTCAAGGTACTTTGGCTCGGTCTCGGATAGCCATGATTAAGGCCTGAAAAAAGTTAAACAATGAGGAGTGAGATAAACTCAACAAGTGAACTACTTGGACCTCACATAGGGAAGCCATTCACCTCGAAAACGCCCTAAACGTGCAGGTTATCTATCGATGGCAGATCAATAGCAAAGCCTTTCCTTTGCATTATCTATTAACGGGAATTAGGCCATTTAATACGCAACACTTTGTCACGTGTCCAATTATAGTATAAACAATCACTACATGAGTGCGTGATTCCATTAAGCATACGGTGTTCACAATTTAATCATTCAGGTATGAATAACAATAATTCCAAGCACCATGCAACAACTCAAATCTCTCGAGGCCTAATCAAAGGCATACAAATCCACAAACTTATCCATGCCTTTCTGACTCAAACATCAACCTACAGGATATTCTCATGCCTCTCAATTCATAAACAGAGTCGATCAAAGCATGCATGTGCCACATAAGCAACTGAAATGACAGTTAATTCATGCACTTTCCTCATGCAACTCATATATATCCATGCTACACATGTGCAGACTATGGCATCATTCTCATCATATGCACTTAGCATTCATGCACTTTACACATGTGGCGTATCGAGAATCACATGGCATCCCATACCACCATGCAACTCTTGAGACCATGCTTTCAAATTACTACGGCTGCTCAAAACCCAAGGCTAACTCGAAGATCCGTAGTCATTCGGCATAACCAGGCATCGTCTTGCCCCATCAAGCATAGGATCACGTTGACTTGGGGGCATTCTTGTAAGGAATTTCATTCCAAAATCCATTCGCGAACGGCATTCCATTGACTTGGGGACATCCAAACTTAATTGGGTATCATGCCTGTAAAACGCATCAAGATGAGTTCACATCCAATGTAAAACACATTAGGGTCTTTATATGATCACACGAGCACATCATCACTCATGACTATTATTATCTTTCTCATTGGTCAAGTATAAATGCATCAATGGCGTGCCAAGCATAGTGTGTCTCATCATCTATCAAAGGTACATCAATAAGATATGTCGAGCACAAAACGAGAATCCATGGCTTGATTTGTTACGTTGAGCATCGGCCTAAGTCCAATTCGGATCGGAAACAATACGCTCCAATATTGCACCGAGACCAAGAAAGGACTAATCCACCGTGACATGATCACTAACCTAGTACCAGACTTAGCTCGGGAAGATACGTCTCAGTATTGCACCGAGACTAAGAAAGGACCGGCCCGTCATGATATGATCACCAATCTAGTATTGGACTTGGTTCGAGAATGATACATTTCAATATCACGGATCTCAAGAGAGAGACTTGACCCAACGTACTTCCTTGTACATCCAAGAACCATTGTATATCTTGTCTCGGAGACTCGGAGTGTTCTCACGCATCGACCATAGACAATGAGCATAACATATGTGTATATGTGTAACAATTATTTCCAATGAACACATATAATACAATGTCATTATAATCGGACAAAGTATACCTCAAGTGCCAAAACTTGGCACGGAGGGACACTTAAATGCCAAAAGTTTGGAAAGTGACACTTAAGTGCCAAAATTGGAGCAAAATTGATCACTTAAGTGCCACTCTAGCCAAAATCCAGCCAAAATACTAACGTAGCAATTTTCCGACGAAGGAAGTGCAAAATGATGCTAACGTGGTAAAAAAATTAATATAAAAATTAATAAAATTAAATTTATTTAAAATATTTAAAATATAAAATAAAAATATTTTAAAAAAACTAAAAATAAAATAAAATGGGGGGAAGGGGAGCAGGCGGTGGAGGGAGGAGGGTCAGCCGAGGTCACCGAGCCCTAGTTAGGGGCCGGCGACCTCGGCCGATCAATGACAAGGGCCCACAAGCCCTCGCCTGGCCGGGCCAAGGGCTACTGCCCTTTGGGGGTCTTAAACCCATCTCTCTCTCTCTCTCTCTCTCTCTCTCTCTCTCTCTCTCTCTCTCTCTCTCTCTCTCTCTCTCTTAGATTTGACAATGATGGAGCTCAGCAGAAGCTTCAAGCTGCAGGGAAGACGGTCCCTCTCGAAGCTGGGCAAGTCCAACAGCTCCCTCCTCCTATCGAACTCCGTCTCCGCCGAATGCTCCTGGATCGCCAACTACAAGCACTTATTGGAGTCCATGAGGCTCAATAGGTCCCCCAGCACATAGCAGCCCTTGGCTCAGCCGAGCGAGGGCCGCTGACCCTCGCCGGAGCTGGGCAAGGGCTTGGGGGCCCTCAACGCCAATCGGCCAAGGTCACCGGCCCCTGGCCAAGGCCCGGCAACCCTCGACGACCCTTCCCCCTCCACCGCCGACCCTTCCAGCGGCGGCGGCGAGGGCTTAGCCCTTAGTCGCCTGCCCTTTTTTTTAATATTTTTATTTTATTTTCAAATTTTTTGAATAAATTTATTTTTAAATTTAATTTTATTAATTTTATATTAATTTTTTTACCACATCAACACCAAAACGGTGTTATTTTTGTATTGTTTAGCCACGTCAGCGTGCAAAATAACGCCGTTTTGCACTTGCTTTGCTGGAAAATCACACATCAGCATTTTTGCCGGATTTTGGTCGGATTGGCACTTAAGTGATCCATTTTGCTCCGATTTTGGCACTTAAGTGATCTATTTTGCTTCGATTTTAGCACTTAAGTGTCACTTTCCAAACTCTTAGCACTTAAGTGTCCCTCCATGCCAAGTTTTGGCATTTGGGGTGTACTTTGTCCCATTATAATCTATCCAAGACTTATATAAATAACATACTTAACACGTATAACTCACATGACACATCATACACATACAACACATAATACACATCATACACATACAACACATAATGCACATCTAATACATAAAACACATATGACATGTAACACATATAACTCATATAGCATATGTAACATATAATAGTCTATCACCCTATCATGGCATGTTATAACAACATATCACAAAAGCATAACTTATTTTTAATAATATGTCTCATCACAACATCATTTCACATATCATTACAATATAATTTATCACTTTATTATTGCATATAATAGTCACATATCACATATTATAATAGCATATCACACTTCACTTAATAACTTATCATGTAACCACTTATCATGTAATGATAACTTATCAAACCAAGACATGATTGATATTGCTAGTATGAGTACCTAGAGGGGGGTGAATAGGTATACAAAGATTTTCTTTGAAGATTGCACAATACTTTAGACAGTTGAAGAATTAGCAATAATCAAAAACTAATCGTGAGACTGAGTAAGGGAAAGAGAGAATTGAACACTCGGTTTATAGTGGTTCGGCTTGATTCAAGCCTACGTCCACTCTTCTGCACTGACAGCCAATTGGCTGGATTCCACTATGAACAAAGAGATGTTACAGTGTTGATCTTCCTTGATTTCTCGGTGTAGATGATCTACCACACTCACTCAAGGTATCACCAAGTACAAACACTCTCTGTGTATACAATTTCGCTCGAACAGTCTCAACTAACAATCAAGGTTCTTCGTACTGAATTTCTCTATCGATCACACACTTAAAACAACTAGAACGTCTTCCTTTTATACTCCTTTATGCCATCATAGCCGTTGGCACTTACCAAAGGAATTCCTCCAATCTACCCGTTGGACGAAATCAATCAAGAAGATCATCCGAGCTATTTAAGGAATCTGATGATAGCCCATCAATCATGTTCGCCCATACAATCAGGATCTTGGTTTCCAAGAATAGAACATTCCAAGATTACTTCGTCGACCATCGGATCTTCAATCGATCTTAGATAAGAATTAAAAAATCCGAAATGATTATCCAACCAAAGAATCTATTCCAGAGGATAGGATCGAATCCTCAACCATATACCTCGGCTTTGGATTTCCTTCGTCACTGGATTAGAAAGACTGTCAGTGAGAATAGACTTAAGTCTTGAGTCTTGAGTCTTGAGTCTCGAGAAAACAAAGTCTTCAGACTTTAAACTGTCGGTCTCCAAAGATCCAGACTTAGACTGATAGAAACGTTTTGTCAGCTTCAAAATATTCTGGAAAGATTTCTCCAACAATGATAACCTATCGGTAAAAGGTCGATAACCTATCGCCCTAAACATGATAATCTATCGTCCATAACTTGATAGCTTATCTTCTAAAGCTCGATAACCTATCACTTCAAACTTGATAACTTATCACCTAAAGCTCAATAACCTATCAAGATAACCTATCGGAACCCAATGATCACTTATCACATAAAACCCACTTATCACATCAACAAAGTACCATTTAACCTTAATCTCACCCTAAACTACTTCCAAAATACAACAACAACCCTAATCAAGGGCTAAAAAGCCACATCTCATCAGACTTTCCTTCTGAAAAATGCTTATCATCATAATCTAATTTTTTACTTCGCATAAGTTTTGTCAATCTTCAAAATTAATTTGGAAAATTTCTGCAACAAGTTACATATGTTTGGTGTAAATCAAGTAGAGTGCACAAGTTTTCGACAAACTGAAAATAAGTACGATTTTGATTAAGGGAGAGTGCACCTATGGAAGTGTGGCTAAGTTCGACTCTGGGATAGGTTGGTTGTTGTGGTGCTGGAATGAGATTTTGTATGCATTGCCGGTCGAGCGAAGATGTTCCATTGCAAGTGTGAAGTTGCCGCCAAGACACAATGGGATTTCCCTTCTTCGAAGAACTCTTCAACTTTTTTTGGTACTTCAAGATTCTTCGCCGCCCGAACAAGTTCATAAACTCTAAAAGACGAAAGTACGACTACCATTCGCAATTGAATTTCAGGCTAAAAAATGGTTATATGAACTTATGCAGCATTGTGTTTAGAACAATATGAAAAATGAAATCAAGAGATAGAGTAATGTTGTCTCCAGTTTCTACTAATGTCTCTGTACATTTTTCGGGTATGGTGATGGAGTAGGACTATACAAGACTCGCCTCTTCAGATCGCCTTCCATTATAGCATGCCTCCCATCTGTGAACAATTTTGTCTTCCGAGACGATGACACATTCATCCATTTATGGCCGAATGTTGATATTATGGGCGCCAAATCTCTAATAGTGGTTGACGGAAAGGCACATGCCAGGCTCAGGAGCTTTGTCTCGAATTCCGTTAACCGACCTTATGCTCTTCGCTGAATAGCTGCTGTGGTACAACCTCGTTTAGTTGCCGCTCTTGATTTGTGGGCCCAAAAAGGCAAAATCATCGCTTACCATGAAACTAAGAAGGTATAGTCCATCGCATAGGCTCAACATCACATGATTAAATTTTTCCCTTAGATCATCTCAAGGTTTTAGTTGTGGTTGTTAAATTTTGTATATCTTGCTTGCTCGTAGGTGACCTTTGAAAACATCAGGAAATTGTTTGTGAGCTTTGAGCTTGGGCCGCAACTACATGAGATTAAGCGGTTACTCCATAATATGGTTAAAGGGATGAGAGCTCGGTGGCTCAATCTCCCTGGAACTACATATCACCGCGCTCTGCAGGTTCAATCGAATTGGAATATTTAATCTTTTTTCCAATCTTGTAAGTTGGCGAATGATGACAAATTGAGTTCTGATTAACTTGCTCAACAAATCCTACTCTGTGAACAAGTTTGAAGTTATGTCCTTGTTCAACAGGTTAAATACGATTCTACGGTGCAAAATGATTGTAACACTAAGAAAGCAAATGCCGAGTTAATTTGTCCCAGTTTTTGGCCAACCTATCCATCTAAAACCCCAAACGATCTGAAATATTACCCAATCCGATATCGCAGTGCTGGAAGAAGGTCGAGGCAATTTTTTGGGTCGAGATAGAGAAGAGGAAAAGCCGAAGTGAAGAAACCGTTACCAACCTTACGGACGGGATACGACAAATCAAAGATGAGGAAGGCAAAAAACTATCTGACCAAGAAGTGCTAGATAACGTCATTACCCTTGTGAACGGCGGCTATGAGTCCACTTCACTTGCATCGATGTGTGCTATTTACTATCTTGCAAAGTCTCCCAATGTTCTAAATAAACTCCATCGTCCAACTTTGTCAAGCTCAGTTATCAAAACCTGGTCCACTGTTTCGTTGCAACTTGTGAATCTTGACTTGAATGGCAGGAAGAGAAAATGTCCATTAGCCAGAACAAGAACGGTGAGTTCAACATGACCAAAGACTTCTCAAACATGAAATATGCTAACCAGGTAAAATCAAAGGAGGGTTTCAGAATTTGAGTGACCATTTGATCGCAAATTTTTGAAGCTGACAATTTAGTGACATAGGTGGTGGAGGAGACAATAAGAATGGCCAATGTTGCATCTTTCATATTCAGATTAGCCGTAAAGGACATCGACTACAAAGGTTTGATATTATCCTGAATCTTGTAGATAGATAATATTAGGTTATGCGTTATGGTCCACAGCTCTACCATGGGATAGATGTTCAATTTGGTGTTATATCAAGACGTGGATTTGTGCGTGCGGAAGCCTGATTTTGGTATTAGTTATAGTTTTTAGTTAGTGATGTGTACAAATGTATGGCATATTTTATAGAGGATGGTGGAAGTGTACAAAATAGGATAATTCAAGAATAAAGAACATGAATATGGAGAAAAATAATTTCATTAATTGATGAAGGTACGGTGGAGGAGTCACCCCTACACACAAGGTGGAGGGTTAGGGTCTGCATGCAAACGCTTCTGTTTCTCATGGTTTCTGTTCTTTTGTTCCCCGGAACAAAAAAAGAACAGAAACCTATTTGGTAACGTCACATTATTTTTTGTTCCCGGGAATAAAAACTTAGCCCGGGAATGGTTTGGGAACAGAAACAAGAAGCAAAAAAAAGGTTGCTTCTTGTTCCCGGGTACAATTTCTAGAAATAAACTGATTTTCTTTTTTAATTTTCTTTTATTTCCTTTCCTTGCCGCGACCACCGTCAACCGCTCGGAGCCACCGCCCGCCCGCCGCCGCCGCTGGCCGCGCCAGCCGCCGGTCGCCCCCGCCGTCGGTCACCGGTCGCCGTCACCACTGTCGGTCACCAGCCGCGCCGTCGCCGCCCACCGGTCGCGGGCCGCCATCGATCGCCGCCCGCCGCCGTCGCTGCCCGCCGATCGCCACCACCGGTCATCGCCGCCACCCGCCGCCCTCTCCTGGGTCGCTGTGTGGCAGCGGCAGCTAACGGGCCGGCGGCAAGATTAAAAAATGAATAAATATAAAAAATAAATTGTTGCGTTACCAAACACATTTCTATTCTTTTTCTATTCCAAGAGTAGAAATTTTGTGTCGTTATCAAATGGGTTCTTTTACTCAGAAATTGTTTCTCGGAGCAGAAATAGAAAAGAACCATTTCTGAAAAAAAAAAAAAAAAAAAAACTCTTCTCTGGAACAGAAGCGTTTGCATGCGCAACCTTATTCACACACACAAATGATCAATTAAAAGCCTATTTATAGGCCTGAGTTCACCGTCTTCCTCTACCGACTTTGAGTACAATAAAATAATATAAAATTTCAGCTTGCTTCTTCATCTCCATGCTGGTTGCGGCTAAGTCAAGTTGGACTTTGCTTTTTCTTTTCTTCTTTCTTCCAATCTTCTCGTTCCTTCTTCCTTCATGGTTAAGAGTCAACAATTGTAGGCTTTCCTTTATGTTCAAGTTAGCAAGTTGAAGCTTGCTTCATGCTCTTCTCTTGAAAACTCCAGCAGCTATAATATTATTTTAATGTGTGCCCCTTCGTTTTCTTGATCAGCTTGAGGCTTCTTCACATGTTTTCCATGCACGTAGATTCTCTAGCTTATTCTAGGATTTTCTTTGATGCTTGGCTTCTTCACAGAGTCTTCAAGTTCAACTTGGACTCTTCATCTTTTCTTGCATGCACGTGCAATGTTGCTGACTCATTTTTTCTCCGTTAAGTAAGTAACTTCTAGATTTTATTGAAAATGGATCACCAATTTCCAACACTCCCTCTTCATCCATTTTCGAGATAATCCGGACATTGTATCAGAAATCCTCAAACGTACCTTGAAATTCTCCTTATAGTTTATCCCATGTCTTTTATGTCGTTTTCGTTCCACAATCTCTTGCATTCTCTTATTGAACCACTTGCACCTACCTTGGAATGTGCATGTCTTTTTTTTCAACGATGTCCCATATGTCTTGGGCCATCAAAATGTTCTTAGTTGTAGTTGTTAGCTCGGGCTCAGGCTCTGGCTCTCGTAGGCTCTAGCTCTAGCTCCGACTTTGGTTCTAGCTCTGACTCCAGCTCTGGCTCTCTTGGCTCTCGCTCGGGCTTTAGCCTTTGATTCTGGCTCTGGCTCCGGCTCTGGCTCTTGGCTCTCGCTCGGGCTCTAGCCTTTTTAGTTGAGGATGGTGAGGATAAACACCTGAAACCATCCGATGTGCCTAGCTCTGGCTTCACGATCCTTTACGCCTGGCTCAGTTATGAACCTGGGCGAATCTGGCTCTGATACCATATTAAAAATATTTTGAATGTGAGCGTGCGCGGAAGCCTGGTTTTTGTATTAATTATAGTTTTTGGTTAGTGATATGTGCAAGTGTATGGTATATTTTGTAGAGGATGGTAAAAGTGTACAAGGTAGGATAGTTCAAGAATAAAGAACATGAATATGGATAAAAATAGTTTCATTAATTGATGAAGGTACGGTGGAGGAGTCACCCCTACACACAAGGTGGAGGGTTATCCTCTCACACACACAAATGATCAATTACAAGCCTATTTATAGGCCTGAGTTCACCGCCTTCCTCTACCGACTTCGAGTACAATAAAATAATATAAAATTTCAGCTTGCTTCATCTCCACGCTAGTTGCGGCTAAGTCAAGTTGGACTTTGCTTTTTCTTTTCTTCTTTCTTCCAATCTTCTCATTCCTTCTTCCTTCATGGTTAAGAGTCAACAATTATAGGCTTTCCTTTACGTTCAAGTTAGCAAGTTGAAGCTTGCTTCATGCTCTTCTCTTGAAAACTCCAACAGCTATAATATTATTTTAATGTGTGCCTCTTCGTTTTCTTGATCAGCTTGAGGCTTCTTCACGTGTTTTCCATGCACGTAGATTTCTCTAGCTTATTCTAGGATTTTCTTTGATGATTGGCTTCTTCACAGAGTCTTCAAGTTCAACTTGGACTCTTCATCTTTTCTTGCATGCACGTGCAATGTTGCTGACTCATTTCTTCTCCGTTAAGTTAGTAGCTTCTAGATTTTATTGGAAATGGATCACCAATTTCCAACACAAGACTAACTTTTCAACGCCATTTTTAATCCAACCCAGATTTTCTCTGCAACTAGTGCATTACTCTTAGACACATTGTACCTACAAGGACTGTTGTGTCTTGCAATATATAGGAGTGGTGCTGACCGCTGAGTCCAGTTCAAAGCAAATACCAAAGGGATAGAGAGTGATTCGGTGGCTCCGATATCTCCACACGAATCTTGAAAACTTTGATGACCCCATGTGTTTTAATCCAGATAGGTGGAATGTAAGTCTTGATATCAATTATGTTCATGGACAGAGCTTTCATTTTCCTTGTTCCTACTTCGTTCTCTTTTGGGCAAGCCTATGTAATACTTGGTCAATTCTTCAGGAATCTGTAAAGTTAGGCACATACCAAGTGTTCGGCGGGGAATCGAGAATTTGTGCCGGAAACATGCTTACAAGGATGCAATTCACGATTTCATTACATCATTTGTCAGTAGGATACAAGTAAGAAAACAAGTGAAGCTTTTGTTCACTGACTTTTGGAGAAATTCCAATTCATTGAACCATAAAATTTACAACATATGGCAATCGAATTTTCAGGTGGGAATTGGTCAATCCGAACATAGAGTTTGTCTATCTACCCCACCCTACACCAGTTGATAGAGTTGAAGTTAGTTTCAGCAAGCTATGAGGACTGATTTAATTGGAAAATTGCGATAGCTACAACAATCTGAGTCATATTTTCCAATCCTCTGTAATAGTATATCCAATTTGTTGCATGGAAAACATATATCCCCTTGAAAAAAGTACATTAGAGCATAATATCATGATTAGTAATTGTCGATGCCGGAACAAAACCAACCACTTCAATATGACTAGCAGCCTATGGAATTGATCAGGCTCTATGGTCTATACTGTAGATAAGCCTGAAATATTGCATATTGGATGCTAATATGCATAGTTAAAGCTCCGTTTGTTTTTTGAAAATTAAATTATTCGAACAAATATATTTCTAAAAATGATCGTCCATATCACTTGAAATAATTGATCAATAAAAAAAAATTCTTACAAACGATGAAAATGCCTTTCATTTGTTTATCTTTATAAGCGATACAAGTGATCATTTTTTAAATTAGTATTTTTTGAGTAATTCATTTTTGCAAAACAAACAGACCCTAAAAGAATAGCCAAAGTGGACTTCACAGAAAGAATAATACATCACACATTTTAGTATTATCCAAAACACGATTGATAGGAATGTATCTATTCAATGAAACTTAAGAAAATCCAGAGGATTTTGAATCCATAAGATCAACATTCCACGAATGTCCTTCATCTAACCTTCCCCATATTTTTCACATGGAAGCTCTTAAATCAAAGTTCTTCATTGGACGACGTTTCTCTCTGATTTTGACCGTACGAGCAATGCTAGAAACCACGCGCATTAATCGAGGAAACAAGTCCATAAACATGCAATGGGAAAAATCCAAAAAGAATTGCTCTAAGTCTGTTTGCACTTAAATTTTAACCGCCCATTTCGTTATTGATTGCATAAAAAAATTAAAGATCAATCCGACCCCCTAAACAAAAATATTATTAACTTGTATTTGCATATTAACAGTAGTATTTAATAGTAATAGGCCCATATAATTGCACTGGAGTTAATGAACTCAAGCTAGGGATTTTGAACATAAATATATTTCCGGACAAAGCCTACAAGAATGTGAAATTCAATCAAGCCCATTGAAAACCTATAATGGCTGAAATTAGCATATTGGATTCCGAAAATAAACAATTCGAAATAATTGGATTTTTTTTTTTTTTTGGGAGGGTAACCAAGCAGTGGAAGCAAGAGAAGAGAATCGATAGTACTATCAAGTAGGAACGATAGTAGCAAAGTCACGGTACTGGCCATTTAGAATGACTTATAGAAAGCAATGTATACCATCTAAATCAGCCACACAAACTTGATAAAAGAAATGTGGAGGACTGAAAGCCACATGTCACGACCCTCCCAAGGTAAACCACGAGAGAAGGATTGAGCATTGGTCCAGGGTCAACCCTAGACCGACCTTGGATTAGCGCAACCTAAGTGGTCCTGATCCGGTTCCCAAGAGGTTCGGTTCCCAAGGGGATTAGGTCAATCCTTGGTCCCGAGACCCTGACCCTATACTGTGTAGGTCGATCATCGGTCCTCAAAGTTTAGAGTAGATCTAGTTGGACCAAACCCATATATGTTATATATTATATAATATATCTAATATATTATATATTATATACTTTTGTCTACTCTAAATCTCAGCACCTCTTGCTCTGTTTCATCATTTGGTTTGCCATGTAAGTTAGAAAGTATAAAGAAACCAAGCCCTGCCTAAATAAAAAATAAAAATCCTCTTCGCTCACCTCAACCTCGCTCACTCGCTTGCCTCTATTCATTGGCCTTGCCGCTTGCCTCTGTCTACTCGCCTCTAGCCTCTTCTAGCTCACATCACATGTTCATTTTTATGGTTTGTTTCTTTTAGTAAGTGTGAAGTTGTTATCTTATCTTATAAGTATGTTTGTATGTGATGGTGTTCATAATTTGGTTGCCCAATGTCACATTATTGATGGATATGTAATTTGCAATAGTATATTTGTCCTTTTAAGAAATACAAAAAATGAAATAAAAAAATAATCGGTTGGTCTCGGGTTGACCTTAGAACCACACTGGACCCATAGAGTCGGCCCGCTTTCGATCTGATTCCTCAATCAACTAGGCTGGTCCTCAGTCCCAAAAATTGGGGATTAACATTGTGCAAGTTGGTCCCTGGGTTAAGTACTGGTCCGGCCCAACTTGGATCATGCTTACTCCTCCATGAGAAGTTGGATTGATTACTAAGCGGGTGCAAAACAATTCTTGTTGCAAGGTAACATCCACACCTAGCACGGTCCCCACAAAACCTACCAACTACAACTTAGTTTTTCAATTCAAATAATTAATCTAATTAACATTGGAGCTAGTGCTAATCAATTGCATGTTGATTAGAAACCCGAGTAAGATATGCGAGGCCATCTTACTTCTACAAACTAGAGATTCTGGATGCTAAAACTTGGTTACGTTAAACTAATTCAACACCCTTTCAATACCTTGTGTATTTTATGAAAAGGTTTGTATGTAATCTTCATCAATTTTACTGTCCTAACCTACTAACATGAAAAGGTGATCATGTAGATGTGCAAGTAAAGAAGACAAGTGCTTAATAATCAAATCAACAAATAAATTACATTGAAAACTAAAGAACACAAGATGTATCAAGCAAATTAAAACAAAGGGATATTGACACAATTAGTCCCTAAACTTTAGTTTAATGTGAATTTGTTTAATGAAGCCCTTGAATTTTAGCCCAATATGCAATGTTGTCTCTAAAATTTTAATTTATTCAATATGATCACTAGACTTTTGGTACATAATTCAATTTAGTCCATAGATTGTATCAAATTTCACTCTTACCCTTCCATTAATTCAAATTTAGAAACAACATTAAACATCTCCATACAATTAAAGGACTAAATTGAAATATCAAAAGCTCATGGCCACATTGAGCAAAAAAAAAAGGTTAAGGGATTACATTGCACACTTGGTCAAAATTTAATGACCAAATTGAAAAAATTTGAAAGATTACATTTTACATTGTGCCAAAGCACAAGAATCATTTGTGCCATTTACCCTAGGATTAAAGATTTTCCAAACAAATTGCTCTCCCCCATTGTCATCCATTTTAGAATTGTTCTAAATTCAAACGCATTGATTTTATTCGTTTTCATCTTCTCCTCTTATCCTTTCCGAGGCAGAGCATTGGGCTTTCTCAGTTCCATTTCCACGCTAGAAAATCAAAACCATCAAAAGCATCCCACCGTAAAGAGCAATATAACCCATGGGCGTTGCTCTTCCCACCCTTATATGAAATCCACTCCATTCTCACTATAAAAATATGTTTGGAAAAAGAAGATCGATTGTACTTAGTATGAAATATATCTATATAAGGCAAAAGAACACCCCAAGTGTCATAACTTGACACGAGAGAACGTATAAGTGTCAAAAATACCAAAAGATATATTAAAGTGTCAAAATCAGAGAAGAAAGGAACACTCAATTGCCAATGGCGAGAATTTTCAACCAAACAATTGACGTGACTTTTTCCGGCAAGAATTAGATGACGTGGCATTTCTTTAAAAAAATTATACACGTTGACAAGGCAAATGATGTCGCGCCATCTACGTGGTTACGCAAGACGATGCTAAATGATGTTTCGGTGTGGTTCGCTATATGACGTTGTTCAACATCTTGACCTGACACTCAAGCACAGTCCACACCTCACTGTTCCTTCTCATGTTAACCCTTCCAGCTCAGTCGCCATTCTCGCTGAGGCTCCATCGCCACTTGCCATTTATGCTCACCCTTCACTCTCGCCCTTCATAGTCCACAGCTCGTCGTTCCTTCTCACGCTCGCCTTTCGCACTCGGTCACCACTCGCCATTCGTCGAGGCATCGCTGCTTGCTATTCCTTCAATGATGCAATGTGAGGGCAAACCGAAATTAGGGTTGAGGGGCCTTCAATTGGGGATTTTGGCCGATTTAAGGTTTTTAATTTGGGGGAACATCGAGGACGACATCGTTTTAGACAAGGATTGTTGAGTGGACACTCTGGCAAGTCACGTAGATTGATTTTATTAATAAAATAACATCATCTCAAATCTCTGACAAGTCTCGTCAGAGTTGATACGTAAATATAATCAAGTGGCATTTAAATGTACATTTTGGAAGTTTTGACACTCATGTGTCCTCAATGACAAGTTGTGGCACTAAGGGTGTTCTTATCCCATTTATATAGTATCATCAAATAAATATAAAGCACGAGAAGACCTTGGAGTAAAAGCAATAGAAGTGGACACGGTTCTTCGTATTAAACTGATGGTAGGTGATGTTAAATTGAAGATGCACCAGGCTATGGCCAGTTTCGTTCATGGCAACAGTAAAGGCTATGGTGTCTTTGTAACTCTTCGTGTAGCGGCTCGAAGAAAGCATGATGGGCTTACGGGGACAATAGCCCTCAGACAACAATGAAATAGTTTCAAAATTTGACATAACACGAGCGAAATGAATGAGAGGTGGTTGAACATAGGCCGCGCCAATGTCGTTGACTTCTAGAATGGTAGACGGAGGTTTTGTAGATTGAAGGAAGACAGAAGGACAGAAAAGTAGTGGAAGGTGGGAGAAAAATGATGGAACGTGAAGAGAATTTGTGTAGAAAAGTGTCTTTTTCGTAAAATGTCGCGAATGGTGCGTGGACAAAGAGAACTGTCAATAGAACTTGAAGAAAAATCACGCGAATGAGGGTATGACAGCAAATGAAGAGGTTCTTCTTTGACAATATCAACCTTCTGCTCTCATATTTGCAGTGAACAGTGACTACACCAAACACCTTTATTTCTTATATTTGCAGTGAGCAATGACTACACCAAACACCTTTATTTCGCTTAGTGATGTTTCGGCCTTCAGTGTGGATTCTGTAGTGTAAAAGTGCCAGCAACCCCTCCAATGTCCCACGAAATTCTGTCTTATGTTCCATAGCAGTCCACACCAACAAAAACTCGATGTCTAGACACAACCAGAAGCTTCATGCCATATAGCAACATACGACACAAAGACACAAGTCATGGACTCTTGTACTAACGGTGAACTGATCAAGCGCACTGTGCAGGTGAGTATGACCACTCTTTTTCACATTAGACCAGGCCAAGAGGAGGGAGACGGAGGGTGAGAGAGACACCATACCCACATAAAATATCCTCGCAAATCCCCCCATGCGCCAGTAACAAAAGTAATAAAAGAACGTCCTGTGTCCTTTACACCAGCGTTCATCGCCATCGCCAGAGGAATCTTCTTTGAAATTTCATAGTGGTTCAGATTGTCACCGTGCATTTCACGCGTTCTCTTTCCTCGTACTTTTACTACCTTCCAAATGGATCCATTTAAGACAAATGGTCGTACCAGTACTGCCAGAAACCAGCCAAATAAGGTGAAAAATTTCATCAGATACAGATGTGGGACCACATCTTCCCTCCTTTGCTTTTTCATGGGTAAAACTCGTCTAAAAGGTGGTCTAACCATAGTTTGATTTGTTCATCTAACTAGTCTGTGTCACATGGGAAAGAAAAAGAATCTACGACAAACTAACAGAAACTGAAGTGAATTTTTTCAGAGAGAAACTATATGGACGTTGCTTGGTGGATTGCTAATGGGTTTTCTCGACATTTTCATCAATTGAAACTGAAAGCACATGGACATGGACCCTTGGACATGGATATGAACACTCTTTTGCAGAAGATTTCTTTATCGACTTAGACTATGAATTCTCCAAGCAAGAAGTATGTAGCAACATAAAATCATCGACGTGACTTCATGAGCATACCTAACTAATACATCAGATCCGGGATCATATGTACATAGAGAATTGTCATCTGCATAGCCAAATCCAGTAATTTGAATAAAAGGAAAAGCATAGAAAACCCAGATGCCCATGCCAGAAACATATTTTATCTGCTCCTAGTTCATCTGCTCCATGAACATATACTTATTCCTCATTCAACTAGATATAGAAGAGAAGCAGCTCCCTGACCGAACAAGCACCGGCGTAGTTATGCCTGTCACTGCATCAATCCCTGGCAAAGCGCTGCTCGATTTTGTCCGGATAGCCCTCGGCGAATCCAAGCTGCGCCTGATCAGTTTCCCCATGGCAGAGATGGGGTTCTCTGTCTCCTTCAAGGGATCGGATGACTTGAACTTCTTGCAAAAGCTGATGTGCCTATTCAATGCCTCCTCGGTGGATATGAGCCTGTCCGATCGCAAGAGCTCGTCCTTCACCGCCTGAATGCAGAGCCCACAAAGCCATCTTCCTTGGTACCGTTGTCGAATCCGGAGGATATATGCAGGGGTGCATTCCTCCGTGAATCCACAGGAAGCACAGTTTACAGTCTCCACTTCAATCGAAGGAGGCGAATTTGTCGTTGTTGGCGGCGGTGGTGCTGTTGGCTTCGGGGTTGGTGGTGAGGCTTGTGATGGGGTCTCTGAGCCTGAGATGCCCATAGCTGGTGAGATAACATTGAATTGAAATTGTCGTTCTCTAATATAACATGTGGGGAAGGAGGAGGAGGAGGAGGAGAAAAGAACAGAGGAAGATTTGTGTGGGGTTATGCGGGCAAGATGCATCCTTTCGTAATCACGAGATTTGTTTCCATGTGAAGCAAGGGACACGGCATTCCCCAATAAAGATATTACCCGACTAAATCCAAGTTCAGTCACATTTCAAGAAATTGTGATGGGTCTCGCATCACATGTGAATAACCGAAGAAACAAAAAGTATATTATTTCACTTGTTGATGGTTCTATTTGTAACGATGACAATAGACGTGACTATATAAAGAACAAAAAAAAAAGTATGCTCAGAGCCTATTTGGTAATTGGTCGATTCTTGGCTATCTTTGTTCTTTAGTTCTAAAAAAAATGAAGTCCATTTGGTAATGTCAGCTAAGTATTCTACTCCTTAGAATAGATTTGTTCTTGAAAATAGATTTAAAACAGAATAAAAAAGCAAAAAAACATTATTTTTTTCCTCTTTTCTTTTCTTCTTTTTCTACTCTTCTTTTTCCTCCTCTAGTCGGTCGCTAGGCTCAGCAATGGCCAACGACCAGCCAAAACCGAGCTTTGGCAAGGCTCCCTTGAGGCCAACGACTAGGTAGAGAAGAAAGAAGAAAAGAAAAAGAAAAATTGTTAGTCACAAAAAAAAAATGAAGATTCTATTAAACACATTCATGTTTTTTTTTTTCTATTTTGGGAATATAAATTTTATGCGGTTATCAAATATGTTCGAATGCTCAAAAACTCGTTTAGGAAATATAATCAAAACATATATATTTCTAAGTAAAAATTGTTTTCAGGAGTAAGTGATTACCAAATAGATTTTAACCATGATGATGTTATGTGTTTGTCTCAAACGTGTGGAGACACTTGCGTGTAGGGTTCGTAGAGGAGACTGCGTGTGGGTTTCCTATTTGGTAACCGACCTACAGGGGTGTCAATCATTGATGAAACTAATAAAAATTTAGTAAGATGGTGGGCTGGAAAATTCGACAGAAGGTTGGAGAGCAGCTGACCCCTGCTCACTTGAAGGGACAACATACTGCGATTTTGACAACTCTGAACTTTGCTAGTATTGAAATATTGCTGAAAAGGAAAAGGAATCCTTATCTTGTTGGAACAGTGTCTTGAACAGGAGTTGGATGATCCACGAAATCTAAAGAACCCACAAGCATAGATATGATTTGAAATTGGTCGTGGATTACATGATAGACTCTAGGTCCATTGAATTTCTTTAAATGATCTTTAGACCATATTGTTCATTGAGTTCATCCTGATTAATGATCATGTGGATCTTATAATTGAATTATATGATTGACGGTTGAGATGATTTTGATTTTCGTAATCTATAGACCCTAAAGTAATTTGTAAAAATGCACATGTAGGAGTTAAGATACTCTTAAGGGACCATAGGCTTAGGTCACTTACAATTTCACAGGCATAGATTAACGAACCATTACATTGATATCCTACAATTTCACAAGCCAAGACGACTTTCAAACGGGGAAAGCTGGAATCACAAGCTTATAAATCTTGAGGAACTTCCAACCACAGTTTGCAGTTGTAAAAAGTAGTCTATGCTTTCATGCTTGACATGTCAAAGAATCTCTAGATCTCCTTAGAATAATACGCTCAAGAGTTAAGACTCAATTTCATGCGTACAAATTAGTTCAAAATACATTTTTATGACAACCCATGGAAACGAAAAGGGAGACTAATTAAACTATTCATCTTTTAGTAAATTCCCACCATAGTTCTGCCTTATGAACATTGAATGCATGTCATGATTTTACATAGCACGCCAGTGCTTTGTGGCAAGTTTGTCTATGTTCCATCTAATTCATAGTGTCCTAGCTTCTTAAAACCTAAAGACGACAGTCCTCTTAAGAAATATGTAATAAATAATACCATAAAAGATCACTTGTCAATACATAAATTAAGCTCCGTGTTAAAGACAGTTAATAACGAAAGACTTGACACTTAGAAATAACAAATGTGGAAGCATTATGCGACTGAATGCAAAAGAAGCTAACTTACAAGAATGGCAGCCTTTCTCTGCTATAATAAGTCATGTGTAGCTAATGCTTTAGGGAATCTTTTTCTTGTTTTCTTTGTCCTTCCTCCCTTGTGATTGACAACGACGGATGGTGGATCTTTGTTGGTTAGCGTCTAGACGACAACACAAACGTTTCAAGTCATAATGATAATTGTTCTTTTATTGATTTTGGTTTCGTTTGGCATGCTAAAAAGTCAAATCCAAAAGGGTGTGCCAATAAATAAAGGGAGACTATATAAATATAAAGAGCATATTGAACCGTTGCCTCTCATATGCAAGTCAAATTAAAAGCATGATGTTAAAAAGTTTAAACTGATTAGTGGAAGGATCAGACACACACATATATATAGAATATTAGACCCACTATTAAGCGATTTAGGACTATATTTCAATACTCATAAAAAGGAGTGGACAAGAGAAGATACCATGGTGCCCGAAGAAAGGCACCAAGCTACACGATTGTCTAATGAACTCCTTCTTGGACTTATAATTGATTAGACATTCAAGTACTTTTCGGCCCCTTTTCCCTCTCTCTCTCTCTCTCTCTCTCGGTGACCCCATTACTTGGATAATATATTGATATTTGCATAACTTCACTGCCGAGAGGAGAACTGATTCACTAGCCTCCCTCCTCGAGAAATGGCAATACCTGTTTCCCTATCTGGCTACGATGTAATCATCTCCCTTTTTTTCCTAAGGATTGCGGATCAAGAAGGTCTCGGGCAAGAACAGAGGAGACAGCACGGTCGCGTGGAAAAGTGCAAGCCAAAAACAGTTGTGCTGTAATCTGTCCTCGGTAATTTAGCCTTACAAAACCGCAGTCGACCTCCTACCGAGCCGACCCCGCCACAAATCGATCTCCTCATATATAGGCTCAACGGAACTGCCGATAATTGAATCCGCTCAAAATTCAAGCTAATTATACATCACTCGTATAATTTATCGGTGGAGTGATGTACACCAAAAGTATCAAAACTTTATGTGTTCTATTTCATGTGTTTTTAGTAGAATATTTGATTTCACTATTTCCTTTTAAAAGTTCATCAAGCATTTCTCACAAAAAAAACCCTCTAAAATTGCATTGCACCTGTGCATTCCTTTTAACTAAGGGTAAGTAGTTCTAGATTCCATACAGATTACATCTGAGATCAACATCCTACCTATTGGAACAAGTTTTTTATTATTTGGAACCTGGAACCTATCTTGTATATCTTAAAACTTGGAATCTATCATGTTATAAGTTCCAGACTTAGTTCTAGGTTTCACTCATATCATTAATTGAATGATTGCAATGAATGATCACCCTTAATAATCACCATTTGCTACTACAATACCAGAACTTATATTTAGATACACGAAAAATATAAAACGTTAACAAGTAAATATCTCGATCATAAAATGGAAACTTAGACTAATAGTTCTAAACTATAGACCCATCATCAGACATCATGAAATATCGTAGGATCGCACAAAGATATACCAAAAAAAAAAAAAACACAAAAGTTTGTTTCAGGTTCCAAGTTCCACCTACCTAGAACCCAAAACCTAACATATCTTGCATACCTTGGAAGTTAGAATCAGACAGATTTCCATCAATCTAATTCTTCGATTTCAAGTTCTACTCTAGAATCATGCTCATCCCTAATTTCAATGTAGAATTCAGTTTGGGAGGAGAATCCAATTTTCGACCAAAACTTCGAGATTGCGTCTGGGCATTGGTCAAGACGGGAAAAGCATGTTTCTGTAATTGCATAGAGCATTCGTATATTTCGTGAGGTTTTAGGTCCATCAAGTAGCTTCATGCTTTAATAGAAAACCCATTTCCAAAAACTTTTACAAAACTCCATGATTAAGGAATCTTTAAAGCATCTAAGGATGAGTGGGGCGCATAATTCATTTCATCTGGGTAGGCTTGTGCTGTCCAATGACCTAGCATAGTTACCGAATCTTTTGTGACGATTTCCTATGGGATAATGCCTACAAAACGGTCCGTTACTCTTCACATGATTAACGGACCATTATTGACCACAAAATTTTCGCTTGGAACGTTATGACTTAGTTGACCGGTTCCTATAATATTACCTGAGAGTTTTAGAGGCAAACTAAGGAATAAGGTTAAGAAAATGAGAAATAATTATAATCATAATATTAATAACAATGATAATGATGATTATAACACACGGGTTGGGGATATAACTTTTTCTATTTATAGTTTCTACTTAAAACTTAAGGCTTTTTCTTTATGTTCTTAAAACGAAAAGAAGTATTTATGTTTCAAAATTATGAAAAATCACATACCATTTTACATTCAAGTATTTGATATTTAAATATTTTATAGATTTTCAAGTATTTTGTGATAAATACAAGTCAAAGTGATAATGTTGTAAAAATTTACAAAAAGTCAAAAAGAGAAATCACCCAAATAGACCCCAGTCAATATTAGCTTACAGTTACATAGTGTGTACCTCATAAGACTATCAATCGTAATCTTCATTGAGAAATTAAGTCTACAAAGAACCCCTAGACAAAATTAATCTTTGATTGAGTTATGCAAAAGCCAAACAAAAATGATTAAATAACTAAAAAAAATTGTCATTCGATGGCTAAGGCACTTCAAATTGTTAAGACAAATCTTGTAGCTAAAAGCAGCCCAAAAAACAGAACTCAAACTTAGGTCAGAGCTGCAATAATTCTTTTCAAGTGTGACTTGGGTCCAAATTTATTGGTACCGATACCAATATTGGGTGATATTGGGTTTCTTTCACCCTAAAAGCTAATTTAAAGAGTAAGGCTCTCTTTCATACTTATAAACTAACTATATATATCTTCCACAATCGATGTTGGTTACCCCAATAATAGAGGAAGATGTTGTTTAATTTTTTGATATTGTATCATTACCAAAATCTTGACAAGAAATGAATCGAAATTCTAGGTCCTTTGCGTGTGCTAGAGTAGCAATGTACACACGATAGTGATGTAACAAAAATCTTAGTTATGAAGAACTTATACTCTTCGGGAATCTTCATGTTATGTCGACACCTTGACAATGCCTAACACTTTTCGACACTCTTCGACACTCAATCAATAAGTGTTGGGAAATCCGATACCTAGTTAAGTCTTTCAACACTCTCCGAAGCTGATATATATTATAGCTCTTCCAAGCTGATATATAATAATGCTCTCACAAGCTGACGATCAATACTCACACAAGTTGATGATTTAATGCTCTCACAAGCTGGCGATTTACCGAAAATACCCGATAAAAATAATCGTCTGTGGGTACACGGTTGGCTTGAGCCAAAAATGCAATATCTTTCTTTTCGAAAATCCCACTATTTATATAGTGCATAAACATATTTTCGGCGTTGAAAACCGACACTCGGTATTTTCTAATTAAAATACCGAAATTCCACAATTTTGGAATAAATACTCAAAATTACAATTATCACTCAATTTGCACAATTTAACACTCAATTAAATAAACCAAGCACACCATTGCAATCAGCACGAAATTCCAGTCACTGGCTATCCCAGTATAATTTCCGGAAAATAATAAATAATTAAATAAATACAAAAAGTAATTATATAAATGCAATTAATTACCAAAAATAGAAACTTAGGCCGGAAATGCTTAATTAAACACCGAAACGAGCCTAGAAAATTTCTGAACCAATCTAGATAAATAGCACGATCTATCTAGTCCTTAATTAAACCGTTCTAACCACCTAACATGCAAAATCGAATAATTAAATCACTAATCCATTCTAACTAACCACATAATCCCTAATTAGCTTAAACTAAACACCCATTAAGCATCATTAACTTCCTAAGCAGAGTTTAACAAGTAAACTCACCGGTTTAGCGATCCCGTGAGTCCACGATGACGGTGACGCAGAGACGGGCGACAACCAAGCCCACGACGACACCAACCAAGGTCCAAAAGGGCTCGAAAAAGCCTCACGACACCTCATGGCCCAGCTGGAACTTCGGTTTTGCTCTAGGCCAAGAGAGCTGGACTGAAGGGGACCAAGTGGTTGGAACGGCCAAGGCAAGAGGCTAGGCGGGCAGGCGGAGCTACGGCGGCTTGGACGGTAGCTTGGGACTGCTCGACGGGCTAGACGGTGGCTTGAACGATGGCGAGCAGGGTGCGGAACAGTGGGCAGGAGGCGGACGTCGTGTGGGGAGGCGGGACGACGCTAGCGCGGCTCGCCGCTGCTCGAACGGTGGCCAGGGGCTCGGTGAGCGGTCGACTGGCTTGGGCGGCTGCTGCTAGTCCTCCTTTGGTTTTCTAAGCTCTCAAAGCACATCAACAATGGGGAAAGCAGCCAAGGGAAGAGAGAGAAGAAGGCTGCTGAAGGGGGACCACCATTTGGCCTTCAAAGTCTTCTATGTTATCCCCATTCAATCATCACATGCCCCCACCACCCATGGCTGTCATCCTCAGCTAAATTGCAGCCCTCAAAGCTTCCTCCACAAGCCTCCAAGTGGTCCAAATGTTGCATCCCAAGGGACCTACGAATTTTGGAACATTTGCCACTCAATTCATTCAATTCCCCTTCAATTCTCCTCAAATTGGATCCAATTTGATGTCCATAAATCCCACCAAGGTGCCATCATCCCAATCAACATTTTTCCTCACCAATTGAATCAACTTGTATCCCAAAAACGTGACAAAAAACAGCCCTCGGATTTTCCGGTCATAAATGGCCTTACTTTGAATTTTTGCCAAAAATCTTGATTTGCAGAAAAATCTTCGGAGGATGAGTCGACGCTCCTAAAATGAATCGTGACCTAACAGAACTTTCAATTTCTGAAATCGGGTTTAAATTTGCGGTTAGTTTCAACCAGGCGCGATTTTAGCTTGATCTAGCCTACCGAGTAGCTTTGAGGAATTTTTAGTGCAATTGACCCATGATCAATTATTTTCGAGCCACAACGTACATCTTCGACACATTGATGACTCTCGATTGTCATGAAAATCTCGATGTTTCAAATACGGGCACATGGTACCAAAACGACAGAAAAATCGATCTAGTGCCAATTGACAGAAATTTTGTAATAAGGTGGAATTACCCACACACTAATCACATACATCTGTCAAATCGACCTATCTCTGATCTCTGATTGATTTTTAACTGTGCCGTAATGACCTTTGCAGATTAGCAAGGTCGAGCAGTCGATTTCTGGTCGAATTCTTAAGTCTATTGCATTATAATCCCTTAACGCTTCACCAGATAGACTAGTTATCTCGTGAGTGATCAACTCATAGAATAGAACTATAGACACGTCGATGAAAAGCCCGATTCATTTTATTGAAAGCAGAACTGGAAATTCAGGATATCACAGAAATGGCAGAAGGGGGGAGGGGTGATCGTGCGTGAGTGAGGGAGTGAGGAATGGGAGAGAGAGAGAGAGAGAGAAAATGAAAGGGAAAGGCTAGCCAATCATAACCTTGGACAAATATCTACACCATCATCACCATGCCCCCAAAGTCTTCATGCCCTTAAGTCATGTGTCCAACCAATTAGAAATTAGTTCTAATTTCCCCCAAAATAAGCCAAAACAGGGTAGAAAAATCCTATTTTTCATTCCATCCGAATTTCCTTTTTATTTTCTTTTTGTCCAAAAATCATTTTTCCGCAAAATCTCGAACTCATCGAAAATTCGCCGAAAGATGAGATGACGTCCAATAAATGAATCATGACATGCTCGAACGTCCGATTCCCGAAACCAAATTCAATTTCGTGGTTAAAATCGACCGAACGCGACTTTAGTATGACCTAACCTATCGGCTAGCTTTTAGGGATTTTAGCGCGTTTGACCATGGTCGATAATTTTCGATCCACGTTTGTGCATCTTCAAATCGTAGACGACTCTCGATTGTCATAAAATTGCAAGGGTTCAATTACATGTCCTAAATATAATATTGATAGAAAATCAGGTTATTACCGTTCGACGCGAATATCGCAATTGTGCGGAACCACCCGTAATTCAACTACATGATTCCATCGAATCAACCTATATCCGTTCGCTAATCGATTTACAACGGTGTCGTATTGACCCTTGCCGATTATTATGGTCGAGCGGTCGATTTCCGATCGAATTCTCTAGTCTGTCGCGTTTATATCCCTTAACGGCCTCACATAATAGATTAGTTAACTTGTGAATGATCAGTTCCAAGTAAATTAACCATAAGCGCGTCGACGAAACAACCCTTTCATATATCCGAATCAGGGGTCAAATTTCAGGATGTCACAATTCTAAAAATTTCAAATAGTCTAATTGAGTCCTAAAACTTTCAAAAAGTACTAAAACTTGTTAAGAAAGTCTAATCAAGTCTTAAGAATTTCAAAAAACACAATCATCAAAAGGAATTTATTGGACCATTTTTAAAACTTAATTGCATTTTTTTAAAATTTTAAGACTCAATTACATTTTATGACAAGTTTTAGGACTTTTAATGCACTTTTTCCTTTTTTTTTTCTTTTTTTTGTAAACTTAGGGGCCGCAGTTACCAATTTGAGATAGAGCTTTATTTGAAGTAGATGGACATGATGTTGTACGTGCATCAAGGAGATTTGTCGAGTTGTATATCTGAATACCCCATATTATCGAAAAGAGAACTTCCAGAAAGTTTTCCCAATCCTTCTTCTAAAAGAGAATTCCATGATGAGATAGAGCGATTCTTTTACTTTGGTTACTTCTCCGCAGAGTTATGAAGTTAGACCTCCTAGTCCTAAGTAGATAATTGTTTAGGCTGACTGATCTTTAATTTAACTTTCACATGCTTCTTAAAATGTCGGCATTTGGGTACATAAGAAAACCACATAACTGTAAATCCCATTCGACTCAGCTCTTCTAGTGTTCAGTTCTAGATCTGTCTTTGCAACTAATGATTGTGCCATATCATGACTATTTACTATATAAGGTTTTTGGGCGATTGCATTTACTATATAAGGTTTTTGGTGATTGCATAGACAATATATGAAGGTGATCAGGAGACAGAATGTTCCTGCAAATAGAAATATAGGAGGTGCGACTAGAATTGCTTCAAGCTCAGGGAGGGAGTTCAGGAAATGGCGAGGCTTTCAGCTGAAGAAGCGGTTCACAAAATTCAAAATTCCAGCGTGCTTTAGAAGATCGTGAACGGAATCATCCACAACCACAGGAGTCATCAGAGGAGCAATTTTAGGACCAATTGCGTCAGCTACCGCCATACTGTCACTATGCATTTCATGATTAGCTGTTCTCTCTCTTGGTAAACATTGATTGTGCGGATGGCCACAGGTAACAAATAGTGATAGCAGCTCCATTTTGCTTAGGAAGAAATTTCCTCTCCCTTGCTAGTATCTGAGGTTGTCGACTGCCTTTAGCAGCAGGCGTATCACATGCCCCAAAAGAAGCAGAACCAGTCTGATCTAATGCTAGGAATGTGAAGACTAGTTAACAAGATTGGTATATCAAGTACCGTGATAGACACTTACTAGATGTTAAATGCAAAAACTTATTTGATTGCATTTTTAATATTATTAATGTGATATATCTATGGGAAACATGACCCTGAATCCGTAAGTTTGGACATAAATTGTCAAGTGGAAAGAAACATAATTTATTCGATGATATACATCATATGAGCATCATTTATTAATTATACATTCTTATATAGGGTGCATTTACTATCCTGTAAATCAATTAATTGAAAAACATTTTTTCAAAATTGATCGTTTGTATCACTTATAAAAATAAAAATAGTAATGTTAAGTTAGCGAAATATTTATGCATAGATTGTGGATAAAAACAAAAATATTTTCCATTGCCTAATTTTTCTTGGCAATCAAACAATTATTTTTAGGATAATTCTTTTCCAAATCATCTTTATTTATTCTATAAACTTCCCGCCCCCCCCCCGGTTGGAAATAAACTCCCCTAATTACAGTACTGAAATTTATTTGCATGTTCTGGAATGATGAACTCAGAAGAAATTGAGCATAATGGAGAGAAAAAAAAAATGAACCCCTCGTGTAAACTGCAAGAAGTTGCTGGAGTGACAACAAGTCTTTTCATCTCAGCATAGGATTCTTGGAAGTGAAAACTGTGCCTTGGGTTCTTTATCTCTAAAGTTGCGTATTATTTGCACTTTTGAAAAGCACTCTTGGAAACTTTATTTAAAGCAAATGTAAAGATAGAGGAGCAAGTCTCGGTTACATTGGTGCATGCGAGCCCAACTCATATGCAATGTCAAATCAAGCGGGTCCTTCATTGAGGTCATCTTCTCTAATGGTGCACGCAAATTGGCCTCACATGTACAGAGTGTAATCAGGAATTTTTTCCAGTAGAGAGGATTGTTATTGATGCGTATCATTAGGTAAACCATTTGAGGAAAGTGTTGTGAAATTGGCAAATAGAACTACTTTTCACAGTCATAAGTGTGTACTGTATATATATATATATATATATTCATCGTACTTAATGTATGGCATCTATATCAAAAGATAAGAAAAATCGAAATCAATCATTGTTTGGATTTTCGGTTTGATGCTATGTATTTTTAGCTATGGCAATTTAGGAAGCTATTACGTTGCGCATGGAAGGTAAATGTTTGCAATTGGAATGTTGGCCAAACATATAGTAATTATGAATATCTTTTTGATACCTATAAAATGTCTGGTTTGCTATGATATGCACGTCTTGAGATTTTCTTTCGAAATACAGCAAAATATAATTTTCCTTCTGTGACATCTTGATTTTCCAATTCTGTTTTCAATTGAATGAGTCGGGCTTTTCATTGATGCACCTATAGCCTTTTTCTCTAAGTTGGCCACTCACGAGATAACTAGCATATCAGGTGAAGCCGTTAAGGAATCTAAACGCAATAGACTTGAGAATTCGACCAGGAATCGACTGCTCGACCGTGCTAATCTGTAAGGGTCATTACGGCACAGACCGATTAGAGACCGGAGATAGATCGATTTGACAGAACCATGTGATTAAGTGTGGGTGATTCCACCTAATTGCAAAACTCTTGTCGATCGGCACTAGACCGATTTCTCTGTCGTTTTGGTACCCTGTGTCCATATTTGAAACCTCGAAATTTTCACGACAACCGAGAGTCGCTAATGTATCGAAGATGTACTTTGTGGCTTGAAAATAATCAACCACAAGTCAATTGCACGAAAGTTCCTAAAAGCTACCCGGTAGGTTAGGACATGCTCAAATCGCGCCAAATTGAAATTAAATGTGAATTTAAACCCGATTTCATAAATTGAAAGTTCTGTTATGTCACAAATCATTTTAGGAATGTCGACTCATCTTCAAAAGATTTTTCTACAAGCCGGGATTTTTGGCGGAAAAGCAAAGTAAGGCCGTTTTTTATCGGGAAAGTCAGAGGACCGTTTTTGATCGCTTCTTTGGCCGTCAAGTTGGATCAATTGACGGGGAAAGAATCATAAGAGGGACAAGGACACCATGGCTGATTTATTTGGCCTTCAATTGGATTGGTTTGTTTGAGAATTGAATGAAATTGAATGAGATTGAAGAGGGAAATGTGACAAATTCGTATGCCATGGGGTGCATGACATTTTAGACCATTTGGCAAGCTTCTTAAGGAAGCCAAGGAGTGGATAAGGGGCAAAGGACAAGGCAATAGCTGGTGGGGGCAAGGCAAGGGTGAGAGAGACAAGTGTTGGAGGCTAAAGAGCCTTTGGGGTCCCCCTTGCTTCAGCAGCTCTTCTTCCTACTTGAATCCCTCCTTTCTCCATTGTTGTGTCTCTTGAGGAAGCTTAGAGAACCAGAGAAAACCGTAGCTCATCCCCCTTGGCCGTCGCACGCACGCTGGAGCCACCCTCGACCGTTTTCCTCCCCTGTTTTCCTTCATTCCAGTTTCTGCTCCAGCTAACCTTTCTTCAAAGATCCGAGTTAAAAGTGGTCTTCCCATGCGAATTAGCCATCATGCCACCCACTGTTGTCTTCAACACATCCAAACCGTTCAAAGGAGCCCGACCTCGCGCTGAACGAAGTCGCCGGCCGACCTATACGCTGACGAGAAGAAACCGGTCACTAGACTGTCTAGAAGCCACTCGAGTGCACTATTTCGCCTGTTTCGCAATTTTCAGCCGTTTTCTCCCAATTTCGACCCTACCTCCACCCATACCAACCACCAGCAAGTCCCCCTTGACCCCCAGGAGGTTGCCGACCACCCGCTTCCTTGTCGTTCAACCGCTAGTTTTCCTTCCGGTTCAGCAATCAGAAGCTAAAGTTCCAGCAAGGATCTTGGACTTTGTAGCCCGTTTCCGAGCCCTTCCCGGCCTCGATTGGTGTCGCCGCTAGGAGGTTTGTCGCTCGCCTTGGCGTCACCGTCGTCGTGGACTTACTAGAACGCTAAATCGATAAGTTTACTCACTAAACCTTACTTAGGAGGTTAATCATGCTTAAGGGATGTTTAGATTAAGCTGAGTTTGTTTAGGTGGTTAGATTTTAGCTTAATTAAATGTTGATTAGATTAAGGGATGTGATTAGTTTAATGGATAATTAATTAAGGCTAATTAGATGTTTAAATTAGTGTAATCTTGATTAGGCCTTTATTAATTATTTCGAATTTAATTTATATATATATATATAATTTATATTAATATAATATTATTTTATTTAATTTTCGGAATATAATTAATTATTTATTATTTTTCCAGAAATTAGACCGGGATAGCAGGTAATCGGAATTTTGTGCTTATTGCTATTGTGTGTTCAGATTATGCAATTGATTGTTGGATTTTGCAAATTGAGTGATGGTTATGAAAACTATGGAATTTATTCAGAAAATCCGAGGTGTCGAGTTTTAACACCGAAAGTTGTTTTAAAGACTATATCAAATAGTGGGATTTGTAAAGGAAGAGTGTCAGTTTTTTCTAGTTCAAATTGATCGTGTACCCACACACGAATATTTTCACAGAGTGTTTTTAATACGAAGAAAACAAGCCAAGGTCGTTATCTTAAATTGGGGCATGTGAGTGCAAAGCACAATGTCCTTGGCCGCAATTGAATGATCGTGTGCTGGTTAATAGAAACCATCCCCAGTGTGTGTTGGTGGACGTTACCTATCCCCGGCGTGTGTCGGTGGATATTACCGTCCCCGATGTGTGTTGGTGGACGCCGGTCGCAGTAGATTCTGGACCAATACTCTTTCGAAAAACGCCGTAAGGAATGCCGTCCCCAGCGTGTATTGGAGGATGTAGCCGTGCTCAAAGGAGGGAGACGAAATCTAGCTATGCCAGAAAACCGGCGTGTGTCGGGTAAAACTACCCGTGTGGGTAGTATTAATCAATTGGAACGCATGTTGTGTGGCATGAAATTGATGCGCCAAATTATGGGATAAAATTGTGTGGCATGGAATGTGATGTATCATAACGATTTAACCTTATAATCAGGACCCCTCAGATCGATTGAATTGATGGACCGGTGTGTGTCGGTAGTTCTTGCTTGGGTGAGCAGTAATTGATTTAGACGTTCCAATTGATGTGTGAAATTGCTATATGCATATGGTTGTCATATGAACTGTGCTGACGTGCAGGAAGGAACTGAGGTGAGGTAAGTCCTCTGTTCTAATTGTGCGGCTGTGTGACTAGAGTGCCATGAGGCGTATTTTCATCCTAATAAGGGTTTAGGTGGTGGATTTGATGAGACATTGTCTCACCCTGTCGTGGGCTTAAATTTTCAGATCCCTAGAGGACAGAGTGGCCAGTTCGTTTTGGTTGGCCTTGAAGAGTTGCAGAGGTGAAGTCTGAAAGAGTGGAGAACGTGTCCAACTAGTAGGTCGTAGGACAGTTTCTTGTTTAGAGTCGGTCTTTTGTAGACTCTTGGCTATAGACCTTTGTTTGTAAACTCCGTTTGTTTATAAAATTGTTTTGGTTGTGAATTTGTTGTACTGCTTTCTATTCCATGCTGTTTGTTGTCAGGGATATTAATTGTTCGCTTCCGCATGTGCATTAAAAATGAATGGGTCGGCGACGTGCACCTGGGAACGTCGCATTTAAATTGACCGCAGAGGGATGTGCGAGCGCTTGTGGATCGGGGCGTGACACGTTCTACATTTTTATTTCAATATTGTAATACATTATTTTTCATATTTTAATTAATTTAAGCCTATAATCACTGATATAAAAAGTGTTAGTTAAAGGCTTTTTGTCTATCTACTAGATGTTAAATGCAAAAACTTATTTGATTGCTCATACATATGTGTGTGTGTGTGTGTGTGTGTGTGTGTGTGTGTGTGTGTGTGTGTGTGTGTGTGTGTGTGTGGTCATGCCCCGAACCTTGAGCGCGCGCACATCCCTCAGTGGTCGATAGAAATTGCGACGTTCCTAGGACGTATCATCGACCCATTCCTTTTATTGCACACGCGGAAGCGAATTAGCTAATCCCTTGACAACAACATATATAGGATAGAAAAGCATAACAACAATTTCCCAAATCAAAACACACTTTCAAAACACCTCAGGTTCATATACAGAAGGTCTATCTCAAAAAGAACTACTGAGCCACCTATGCTCTTGACCCTTCTGCTTCAAGCTCCTGGTCATTCACACTAGGGACTTGAAAATGGTTATACAATAACCAGTGAGATATAAATCTCAGTGAGTCCTCCCCTAAGCCCCAGTTAGTACACCAACTCGACTTGGGGTATCTCTTCAGAACCACCTTACAAACCAACCCTAACTAACAACCAACAATCAACAGTCGATTCGCATGCAACCTTACCCGACATGTCATACCCTACACGTTATATCTCAGCACAATACACGCAATGCACATGGCCATTAGATAATGCAGTTCATCAATCACATACGAGTCGCGTCACAAGCGATCTCACCTAGCCATTGCCATACTCTGCACGTTGTCGATTCATGCATGTGTGCCATAAACGATGTGATTCACTCACGCATATAATTAATGCATATAACAATTTCACACATCAATGCATCAATTCAGATCGAGCTATCAATCAATCGACTCAGTCGATTACATCTCATCACGACCATCTCTTGGTCATCTCATTTACTCAATCCCAACGCTGAATTACGGCTCAACGAGCACGACCTACTAAATCTTTGGCAGTAATGCTGAATTACGGCTCAATAGGCATAGCCTACTAAATCTTTGGTTACGGCTCGGTGGGCACAACCGATTCCAAATTCGGTGGTAATACTGAATTATGGCTCAGTGGGCACAACCTAGATTAGGTGGTAATGCTGAATTACGGCTCAGCGGCACAACCGATTCCAAGTTCGGTGGTAATACTAAATTACGGCTCAGTGGGCACAACCTAGATTAGGCGGTAATGCTGAATTACAGCTCAGCGGCACAACCTATTCCAAGTTCGGTGGTAATGCTGAATTACGGCTCAGCGAGCATAACCAATTCCAAATTCGGTGGTTTCCTTGATCTAACCCACAACATCACACGATTATACAAATCATCACTCAATTCATGCGGATGCCCATGCATTTACACATCCATTCAATTCATAAAATCAACACACATGAAACAAGGCAATTTTTCACTCTCAGTTGAATAGTGCACGTGAACTAGTACTCTGTGAACAGTAATTTGTGAACAAGTGTCGAGTCGCGTGAACAGTAAATTTCCAGAATTCAACATTTAATAAATTAAATTCAGAAATTAAACAAAACATTAATTAAAACAAACAAACAATTAATTAAGCAAAACAAGCTTAATTAAACACATAAGCACAATTAAGCAAATTAAGCGAGATTAAGCTAAACTAATCTAATCGATCCATCTAACCACCTATCTTAGGGCTAATAAAACTTAATTAAATCTCCTAAACTAGAATTAAATCTAACTAAACTAACCCTAAGCAAGTTTAGGCACTAATCGAAGGATTATAAGCTAAACTCACCCGTTAAGCGGACTAGAGACACCGACGCAGCGGCAAAGATGGTGGCTATGCATCGGGACATCTTACATGATGATCTAAGGCGGTCCCAAGCTCAGCACAGCAACCACAGCTCAAACTCCCTCTGAAATTCTGGAAAACAGCACTGCCAGAGAAGAAAACAAGTTGAACGGCTTGGCCGGAGCTCCGGCGAGGGGGTGGTTGGCAACCGGCGGGACCAGGGGGTCAAGGGGGAGTGGCTGGTAGCTGGGCTAGGTGAAAGCTCGGTCGAAATGGGAGAAAACGAGCCAAAATCGCAAACCAGGCGGAATTGGGCGGAATTGGCCGGTACCGCGTGCGGCGGCTTCCGACGGCCGGACGAGACGGCCGGCGGATCTTTCTGGCGAGCAGCGAGGTGCTCTTGTATGGATTGGGTGTGCTTGAGATGATGGTGGGTGGAGCGTGAGCTAATTCTCACGGGAAGACAACTTTTAACTTGGGTTTTTGCAAAAAGGTCAGCTGGAGCAGAACAGTGCCAGACGGTCAGACTGCCGTTGGCTTCTGGCCGGCCGACGGGTCAAATGGCGGCTCCAATCGACGAACGGCTAAGTCCTCCCGCACGATCTGGATCTCCTGAAGACAATGGTGGGTGGCACGAAGGCTGATTCGTCCAGGAAGACAACAATCAATTCGGATCTTTGGAGGAAGGTCTGCTGGAACAGAAACTGGAAGAGAGGGAGAACGAGGGAGAGAGAACTTCGTCAAGAGAGAGCCGAAGGAGGGGAGAGAGAAAGTGATGTGAGAGATGTAAAGGCCTCATCAAAGCCATTGAAGGCTTGCTTCAAGTCCCCATACAAGTCCCATCACCTTCTCTCTCTTCCTTTGCCCTTATCCACAAGCTTTTAGGGGCAATTTGGTCATTTCCACCTTGCACAAATTACAAATCTGTCCTTGGGCTGAAATTGGTGGATGGGTTTAAGAAATAGGCTAGGCCATGAATAGGAGTGGGCTTGGAAATTGATTAGGCTCAAATGGGCTTAAGGTTGGACCATGGGCTTGAAAGATGAATAGTTGGTTTGGGCCCAATTGGCTCATTTGCTTGTCTTAGGCCCACTATGGTGGCTATCCCACCTTGGTCCTAAGGCCCACACTGGCTTAGGCTAGCCCACGTCCTCATGGGCTCGCTTCCTCGGTCCGAAAATCCCTTTTCCAAATACTCGGCTTAACTGGCGTTGTCGACCGTTGAAGTAGCTTCATCCAAAGTCCGTCCTAAACGTTCCCAATAATTCGAAGCCCAATCTTTAGTTCTCATGCCATGTCAATTTCACCCAATGCCATTTCGGGTACAACTCAGACTGACGGGCGGCTCCGAGGATTCCCGCATAATCGACTCGTGTCAAACCACGTTCAAGACATCTTGACGCATGGACATCCTTGACTACATGAAATTACGGAGGATAGATTCTTGTTTCAAAGTACACGATTACTAAGATCGACATAGGGTCGTTTGCGGGTTCGATAACGGTAAACGGAATCACCCATTGTTCCATTATGTTCTGTCCGCGAATCGACTTTTAGTCGTCCTTAGAATTGGCCTGCCTATCTACAGGATCGTCCTCACGCAAGTCTCACGGTCAAGTCGTTTTCCCAGGTCGAGTCCTTTAGTCGTATGAGTTCTGTCCTCATTAGCCTTTCCCCTCAAGGTCAATATCTCAGGAGTGATCAATTCCGAGTGAGATCAACCAACAATGCATTGACGAAATTCATATTCATTCATTCTTCAGAGGACTCGAATTTCAGGATGTCACAATATATATATATATATATATATATATATATATATATATATCGATTCTGTAAATTTCTTTTTGCATTTTTAATATTATTAATGTGATATATCTATGGGAAACACGACCCTGAATCCGTGAGTTTGGACATAAATTGTCAAGCGGAAAGAAACATAATTTATTCGATGATGTGCATCATATGAGCATCATTTATTAAACTTGTTCTTATATAGGGTGCATTTATTGTCCCATAAATCAATTAATTGAAAACCATTTTTTCAACATTGATAGTTTGTATCATTTATAAAAATAAAAATAATAATGTTAAGTTAGCGAAATATTTATGCATAGATTGTGGATAAAAATGAAAATATTTTCCATTGCCTAATTTTTCTCACAATCAAACAATTATTTTTAGGATAATTCTTTTCCAAATCATTGATTTCTAGTGAAATAAATGCATCTTTATCTATTCTAAAAACTCCCCTCTGTTGGAAATAACTCCCCTAATTACAGGAATTTATTTGCATGTTCTGGAATGATGAACTCAGAAGAAATTGAGAATAATGGAGGGGAAAAAATGAACCTCTCGTGTAAACTGCAAGAAGTTGCTTGAGTGACAACAAGTCTCGTCATCTCAGCATAGGATTCTTGGAAGTGAAAACTGTGCCTTGGGTTCTTTATCTCTAAAGTTGCGTATTATTTGCGCTTTTCAAAAACACTCTTGGAAACTTTATTTAAAGCAAATGCAAAGATAGAGGAGCAAGTCTCGGCCGCATAGATGCATGCGAGCCCAACTCATATGCACTATCAAATGATGCGGTCCTACATAGAGTTCATCTTCTCTGATGGTGCATGCGAATTGGCCTCACATGTATCGAGTGTACCCAAGAATTTGTTCCGGTAAAGAGGATTGTTATTGATATGCATCATTAGGTAAACCATTTGAGGAAAGTGTTGTGAAATTGGCAAATAGAACTGCTTTTCATAGTCATAAGTGTGTACTTTATATATATTTTTTCATCGTACTTAATGTATGGCATCTATATCAAAAGATAAGAAAAATCGAAATCAATCTTTGGATTTTCAATTTGATGCTATGTATTTTTAGCTATTGCAATTTAGGAAGCTATTACATTGCATACAATTGTCTGCAATTAGTTTCTAAAAAGCCAACAATTGGAATGTTGGGCAAATAGATGGTAATTATGAATATATTTTTGATACCTATAAAATGTCCAGTTTGCTATGATATGCACATGTCTTGAGATTTTCTTTCGAAATCTAAAACACACGGCAACATATAATTTTCCTTCTACATTTTTATTTCAATATTTCAATATATTATTTTTGTATTTTAATTAATTTAAGTCAATAATCACTGATATAAAAAGTGTTAGTTAACAGTATATTGTCTATCTACTTATACGGATGGATGTTGAGAATTAACCGAGTGACACTTTTTATCCACCGCATGCGATTTCGTAAGATTGAAAATAGTTGTAGATCGAATCTGAGGGTGGATTTAAATCGATCTGAGGCAAATATGCCAAAAAGACAATTAGGAAAACAAATCAAAAATCTTTCTCTCACTTTGGCTCGACCACAAAGTGATCAAATTTCCAAACATCAAATTGCTCAAGATGGATCGAGGGTGAAAGTGTGTAAATGGCGTGCCAGCTCCCGAGCACCAACTGTGACATAGAAAATGTTACTTCGATCTAAATGACAAAATTAAAGTGCTTGAAAAGTAAAATGTGAATATAGAAATTGAAGAAAATCGAAATGAAAGTGTTGGAATCAAAGGAAATTAAAGGATAATTTGGGTGATGAACACGGAAATTAAAATTGAACTGCAAACACATGAAATGAAGTTACTAAGAAATAAACTTCACTAAAATTGAAATAGCCTCACAGTTGTCATGACCCTCCCAAGGCAGGCCCCAAGGGGGTTTAGACGGATTACAAAGTGGATGCAAACGGTCCTTTTCACGAGGTGATGCTTGTGCTTCTCTCGATAATGAAGTTGGTTTAAACTCAAGTATTTATGCAACTTTGTCTTCTCTTTAGAAATCGCTACTAATCTATTATGGGCCAATTAAATGTCAAGTAAGATAAGATAGTTCACCGTATTTTCAACAAACTAGATATTCAAGACACGGTGACTTGATCACACTAGATATTTATCTAACGCTCAATTTGGTACATATTCTCTTATGTGGAAAACACATTTCATGCAATCTTTCCAATTTTTACATTTTCCTTGAAACATATAAATCTAAGTTATCATGCAAGGGTGATCAAAACCGAAATTTAATTAAACTGGCAATCAACTAAATAAAGTGCAAGAACAGGAAATAACCGAAGTCGTATCAAGTAAAATAAAACATCACCTTGTTATTAAGCCCCAACACAAGACCCCGTGAACTAGGAGAAGAAAAAACAATGAACGCCCCTTAAAATGTGAATGCGAAGACAAGAACGTGTAGAATATGCTTTCTTAAAGTGCTAAAATATCATATTTTTAGGATAATGCATTTACCAAATCAAAGTTATCTTAAAAAAAGATGTAACCTTTGTCCGATCAGACAAAGATATGTGTGAAATCTAATTGATCATGAATATATAATGCCAAATATATGACTAGGTATCATAATGACATGCAAATGGCAAAAGTGGTACCAAAAAAAAAAACGCAAGGTAAACCGTGAAAATAAGAAGAAATAAAACCACCCCGATTTCGCTGAGTTCTCTACACCAAATGGACCCCACAAAGACATCGTAAGATGAGAGCAATCTGGGGAAGCGGAGTCAATTTCACCCACATAGGTGCAAGGGAGAGGGAATAAAAAAATTTGAGTGAGAGTTTGGGAAAATCAACAGCTACGGTGAGCAACTACTCGATTCAACTCGACTTGGCAACAGCGCAACTCTAGGCCAACCTTTGAGAAGGTTAGCGGCGAGCTTAATCTGAACATGAAGCATTAACAAATTGGAAACAAAGTGAAACCGCACTTGATTAAACAAAACAGAGCAATGCTCGACTCAGCTCATTGATTGGAACCGGAGTCCTCAAAATGAGATGAGTGCGGGAAGGCGATCCGACGGGCGACGACCGAGTTTGAACCAAAATGAGAGCTGCGGGATTCTGCTGCAACAGGGTCATGACCATCACCACGGCCGTGGTGGCTGGTTTAGAAAATTAGCGCGTGGCAGCGATGAGTTAGAATTGCTGTAGGTGCACTGGGCAGCAAACGCCCCGGGGGATGAGTCCACTCACGGCCTGGTTAGAGACGCAGACGACAACACGACCTCGTCGTGGTGGTAGCGCACCTGGCTATCGGCGAATAAATTATTCTTTTTGACCGTGCCAGAAGTTCCAGCCCCAGACCTCTGTCTTTTCCAGGCCCCACGCCCGTCCCCTGTTCCCTCTCTGTTTTCTTTCGCTCTACACGCCAATGTTTTCCCCGCGCTGATTGCCCCTTTTTTTCTGCCTTTTCCTCCTCCACTTGGCTTACTTTTTACCACAAATCTCTACGGAATCTCTTGTTCATCCCATGTCTTGGCAAAAGCAATTTTGCCGCCAATCAGAGAAACGTCCCAGAAAAGCAAAAGTTGGCACTCCGGTCCTTGGTCTCTCTTGGCGGCCGCGATGCCTGCAAGTAATAATGAAGCATGCACCTTCAATTTTTTCCAATAAATTATTCTTTGTTCATTCCATGCCTCGAACTTGCCCATTTCCTTTTTACAATTTTTTCCTTGACCGAAGCTTTCTCTCTCACATTCGGCCGTCAATTCAGCTAAGGTTCGACATCTCCACTCGCTTCTCCACTTCCTTATCATCATTCGGCCGATTTTTTCCGGGTATAGCTCGCGCATTCGGCTGGTTCACAAAAAATTTCCGAACTTGCCTAAGTAGAGGCTCAGCTCGGACACGCTATTCTCAAACAAAAATGTCTCTAATGTTTAAATGCGGAAAAATGCAGTACAGAACGCGAGTGCCATACCATGTAGCATGGATGTTTATGTTTAGAGGTCAGATTCCGCCATTGTAGGCGGATTCAATCTCTAATTCTTATGAAACGAATGAAAAGTCTTTAAGCAAAAATTTATTTGTCAACACAAGCTACAGATTCATTGATGCCTAAATGGGAACATTGAAATGAAAGCTACGATAGTATTCACAATGCCCATGGAGAATACGTACTTTAAAAGGGAAATTAAAATTGGCAGACGTTTGGTTCGAAAGGAAAATGCTTCGGAGGAAAATTTGGCAGACTTTTGGCGCAAGCTTGAGCGTCGCCTCTTTCTATGCGTTCTTTCTATTTATACTCCTAGGATTTCCTTCAACGGTTATTGAAATTCATACATGATCCCCTTCTCAACCGCTCCACCCTTCTATGATTTCATTAACTCCTAAGTCAATCATGTGTTCTGCAATGACTGTCCCTTCATTCATGATTTAATTTAACTCTTTTAACCGCTCTGGCTTTTAACTCAAAGAGGTCATAGAACCATTTCCTTACTCTCATGGTCACACAAATTTCAAGTGAAGTTTAACTGGATAAGCTCCATATCAAAGTTTGGCTTAATATAACTTAACTCCTTATACTTCGCTCTATTCCCCTAACTCATAATTGAGTCGCTCCTTAACATCTGGGCCATAAATGTTCACCACCAAGAAGAGCTAAAGAATAATTAAGAGCGCCAACAAGAGCAATATGATACGAACTATCATTTTCATCTCTCATTTTACCATTACTTTATCATAATGCATTTCATGTCATACTTTCACTAAAGAAATTATTTTATTTTCATGCCGTGCATTACGCGACTGATAAAGCTACTTTGATTGTACACTGAACAGACTAACAAAGACCAAGTTAGTCTTGGTCGTCTTCATTGTTTTTTGCTGGTGTGGGGGTGACTCATTCCCTTGGCCAGTTCAAATTGAAAAGCTCAGCTCAGTTCTTAGCTAAAGCCACACAACTAACCTTCTGATTGTGAGAGAAAGCTACTTTGATTGTACAGTGAGTAGACCAACAAAGACCAAGTTAGTCTTGGTCGTCTTCATTGTTTTTTGCTGGTGTGGGGGTGACTCATTCCCTTGGCCAGTTCAAATTGAAAACCTCAGCTCAGTTCTTAGCTAAAGCCACACAACTAAGCTTGAGAGAGAGAGAGAGAGAGAGAGAGAGAGAGAGAGAGAGAGAGAGAGAGAGAGAGAGATCTGGAAGAATCTTCCTAGCGATGGCAAACCTAGAGGCCGGAATGAGTAGCGATGCTGCACGAGCATTGGGAGGAGAGTACCAAGTGTTTCTAAGTTTCAGAGGACCTGACACTCGTTATGGTTTTACTGACTTTCTCTACCATGGCTTAGTAGATGCCGGCATCCGCGTATTCAGGGATGAAGATGAACTCTGCGTCGGCGAAGTGATTGGTGGGAACCTTCTACGTGCTATCAACAACTCCATACTCTACATACCCATCTTCTCTCAAACTTATGCTTCTAGTAGATGGTGCCTTCGTGAACTTGCGCGCATAGTAGACAACGTGCTTAACTCAGAGGGTAAAAAAAGTATCCTTCCCATTTTTCTCGACGTGGAACCTGAGGATGTTAAACTTAAGACTCCATTATATAGCGCTGCTTTGCTGGAACACGCGAACAAGTTTCCTGATGAAGTCAAGGACTGGAGAAAGGCTCTTAAGGAGGTAGATGAAATAAAGGGTTGGAACGTGAAGAAGGACCAAAGGTAAAACTCTTTTAGGATCCCTACCTATTTCTTCTCTTTTTTGTTTAGGGGATACAACGTTGCCGTGTCAAATGATTTCTTTTTTTTTTTAACGGAAAATATTGAAAACTACATGCAATTGCTGCTCTCCTTCAACTTTTCATCCTCTGCTTGTAACATCTTCCTTTAAATTTTCTACTACGTTATCAATCACTTCAATTTGATCTGCATCCTCACTAGTCAAAATACACAGTTTGCATCTTCGGAAAAAAATTTCAACCAAAATATATATTTTTCATCCTCAAGAAACACAAATTACACAAGAAAACTAAGATTCGTGAATAAAAATCATGTCTAAAGATTTAATAGAAGCAGGAGCATCTTGAGAACACATAGAATGACAGGGCCATCATCTTGGGGACTTGAGCTCTACAGAGCTCGTGGGAAGTCCAAATCGAGGCCGAGCGACCTCAATCTGGCCTGGCCAGTGTGCGGAGGCCTATGAATGAGAGACAGAGAGAAGGGAGGCATAGTGTAGGAGGAGCTGGAACTTCGTGCCGGTACAAGCACCGGACAAGTAGAGTGGTGAGGGTCTTTTTGATAAATAAATGGCAATTGCATTAATAAGCCAGGGCGACAGATGCAATTTGAAATAACAAATATCAAAATTGAGGATTCAATTATGAAATGTGGAGATGTAAGTCGATATGCGTGGAAATGGTTTTGTCCTTTTCACCTTTCTTCAGGCTTATCGTAGGCAAACTAAAAAACCTTGATATGGTAATCACCCATCTAATCTAATCATAAGTGATAAAGGTGGAAATGAATATTGGGCCACATTGGTCGAACAATAAGCTATGGAATTTGTGTCTTGTTTTGGAGATCACCACATGGCATTTATACTTACACTTTAATATGTTTATCATCATTCATCGATAACAACACATAATTTGGCTATCAATTGATATATTTATATCTAGCATACGGTGACTTAACACCTACTATGCATTATGATAGCATGTGGGTGCCCAACATGCCGCTTGAGAATCTTGGGTTTTTGACCAAAAGATAAGAGTTATTGGAAAGCAAATTGACAGGGCCTCTTTATTGTGTTTCCATATTGACAAGGAAGTCCACCTTAAATGAGTAAATTCTGAAGCTATGACTTATCTTACTAACTCTATGGACCAGGGAAGGCACAAGCCAAAACTTAGTTAGGTGGGCCAAGCATAGGAATGTTTCCACCTGATGGTGTGGAGAATCAAACCCGTATTTTGCACCTAATCCACGCACGTTTCTTCACTCCTTATCCAGAAAGTTAACCCCATTGGAGTCCGGTCTCTTGATTTTCAATTTTGAACAAATCTTAATGTGACACAGCTATTTAAATGCCAGTATACTTGACATAATCAGATCCGTAGAAGACTTACAATGGCTATAACTCTAGCCCTGGGAAATGGTTGCAGATTTTGGGATTATATTTTTCTTCATCAAACTGCAGTTTTCAATGGATGACGTTGCATTGTCTACACTATCTTGATTAAAAGATTCTCCCAATACAAATACCTGATTTTTTTTCTAGGCTTAGATATAAATGCCGAAATATGCTCGGTATGGTAGCCACATGGAAATTTTGGTTATCGTGTAAACTAACACTATAGCCTTTAGAAATTTCTATGATCATATATGAAAAACATACCACTTGAATTCCACTAAATTAGCCTATACAGATTATTCAGTGTATTTAAACATTGTTCATTATGTACTTCAATCTTTTCAAGTGAAGATTTTGACAATTCCATGTGTGATGCATGGTTATGAAATTAATCTAGTAAATTAATGAACACTTTTGTACATGGCAGTCAAGCAGTGATTGTTAAATTGGTTGTTGAAAAGGTTTTGGAGAAGTTGCAGACAAAACAAAAACCAGTGACTGAACATTTACTTGGACTTGATGATCGGGTAAAAGACTTGACAGAGTTATTAGATGTCAACCATCATGATGTGCGGCTTATTGGAATTTATGGAATGGGTGGTATCGGTAAAACAACTATTGCCAAGGTCATCTTCAATCAACTGTCTTCCCAATTTGGAAAGTGTTGTAGCTTCCTTGAAGATGTTCGAGAAAGCTCGTCAACTAAGGAGGGCATAGTCCCATTGCAGAATAAATTACTAACTGACGTTGCTGGTTCTTTATCTGCAAACAAAGTCAACGATAGTGAACAAGGAATGAGAAGGATTGGAGAAATACTTAGTACTAAGAAGGTCCTTGTGGTTCTAGATGATGTTGATAATAAAGAGCACATTAAGAAACTAACAGGAAATTTTTCACTACATTTGGGATCTAGGCTAATTATTACAACGAGAAACACAACTATTCTGCAAGTTAAGGGATTTAAAGGTGAAATTCTACCATACGAGATGTTAAAAATGGATTATGATGTTGCAATTCAGCTTTTTAGCCGGCTTGCCTTTGGTAGAGACCTTCCTTTGGATGATTATCATGGGCTTTCAAATGAAATTGTCTCATGTATGGGAGGGCTCCCTTTGGCTATCATAGTGATAGGTTTGTTACTAAATCAGAAAAACCAAGCATTTTGGGAAGAGACTTTGGTCAGGTTAAGGAATATACCCGAGGAAGAGATTCTAAAGAAGTTGAGGATTAGCTATGATGGCCTCGACGAATATCAGCAACAAATTTTTCTCGATATAGCATGCTTCTTTTCCAATGAGAAGAAGACAGATGCAATTTACATGTGGGCCAGTTGTCACTTTTATCCCCAAAGAGGAATTGATGTCCTTACTAGTAGGTGCTTGATAAAGATATTGGACAATGATAAGTTCTGGATGCATGATCAACTAATGGATCTAGGAAGGCAAATTGTCCGTCAAGAAAGTCCCAGTGACCTTGGAAGGCGAAGCAGGTTGTGGATTGCAAAAGAGGCCCTTGAAATCATAAGAACCGAAGAGGTAAGTAAGAAATGCTCATTTTTTAAATAGATATGGTATATCCTGCTAACTAAGGATTCCTTTTTTGTTTAGGATGTTTATCATTTTTTTCCCTACCCATTTGAGTTGTAAAAAATAGTGGTTAAAGTTGACAAGCTTCTTAACATCATTTTCAAATTCGACTTGCAGAGGAAGGACAAGGTTCAAGCACTTGGGATAGATGATCCGGATGGCTCCATTGAGATTACAAATGAAGAGTTCAAAAGGTTGCAAAATCTAAGATTCCTCAAGTTGTGTAATGGAACTTATGTTGGGGACTTTGCAATGTGTTGTTCAAAGTTAAGATGGGTTTCTTGGCAGCCTCCATTAATGGATTTTAGGGCGGACAATATGCATTTGGATCATCTGGTTGTTTTTAAACTTGGCAAGAATGTCTTCACGGATGATTCAAAAGCATGGAACTTGATCAAGGTAAATTACATGTTTTGATTCTAGTCTAGTAGTCTCAGGCTCTCAGTGTGTATATGCAATGGTTCTTACACTTGCCATCCATTTTTTCAGAGGGCACGGAATTTGAAAGTTTTATCTCTTACTGAATGTAATTGCATCACAGCAATTCCAGACTTCTCTAAATGCTTAGGTTTGGAGAGGTTGACTCTTATACGCTGCTACAAGCTAAAGAGAATTGAAAGGTTCATTGGAGACCTACAGTTGTTGATTCATTTAGAGATTAAATGGTGCGGGCATATTATCGATTTGCCTGAAGAAGTGGGGGCTCTAGTGAAGCTTAAGCGCTTGTCATTGCAGGGATGTACTAAATTGAGACAACTTCCAAGTTCACTTGGGAATTTAACCTCATTGGTAGAGTTAGACTTATCTCATACGGACATTGTCAAACTTCCAAACTCCATTGAAGGACTAGTGAAACTTGAGTCTTTTCTTCTATGTGAAATGAAGATGATTAAACTTCCCAGCTCCATTGGAAAGTTAAAATCATTACGCATATTGCGTTTTTCAAGCATGCTTACTTGGGTGAGGAGTGATGATGTTTGGCAGTTACCTAGTGCCATCGGCATGTTGGAAAATCTTGAAGAGCTGGATCTATCTAAGCGTAATGACTTGAAAGGTGAAATTCCTTGTGCAATTGGAGAAATGTCATCTTTGAGAATCCTAAATTTAGAATGCACCGGTATCTGCGGAATTCCAAGGACAATCAACAGTCTTCATCACCTTCAAATGCTAAACTTATCAGGTTGTCATGGGATTTATAGGTTGCCAGAACTTCCTACAAGTTTGACCAATCTACGTCTTGAATCTAAGTCCTTGCTCTCAGTCCCTAATTTGTCTAATCTTACTAATTTGGTTAAACTACTATTGAGTGATGGCTCTAAGGATACAAGGAAATCAAACCTAATCACAGGATACAACTTAAGGCAGATTGGGAGGTTATCTAGACTGAAAAATTTACATTTACAACTGCAAAACCTCCCTACACCTCCAGAGTTGGCTTCTCTCTCTCATCTGAAAGCGCTCACTTTGTGTTGCCTAGACCTAGAAACCTTGATGCAGCTTCCGTCCTCTCTGAGGTCATTACATTTAAAATGCCTTAGCATCAAGCGAACAGAGCTACTTTCCTCCTGCTTGAGATTGAGAAATTTGACCTCTTTAAATTTCTGGAATTGTAAAGTGGAAGACATTCCACTTGATGGACTTCCCCAATTGCAATACTTATTTATTAAATGTTGTAAACTATTTCAGAGATTATCCATTCCTTTGGAATTGACAGAGCTACAGAATGTGGTGGTGTTATCTTGTCCGGAGCTAGTTGAGATACGAGTTATGGGTCTCTTGAAATCATTGAAATTCTTCTACGTTGATGAGTGCAAATCCATGAGAAGAATAGGTGGGTTATCATACCTAAAGAACTTGAAGCAATTAAAAATTGCAGGATGCCATGTACTTACTGATGTTGAGGGCCTAAACAAGCTAGAATCTCTGAAATCCTTGAAGGTCACAAATTGCACGTCATTGAGAAGGTTGATCCATGCATCTTGCACAAATATACCAGCTAATTGCCTCATTGAAATTCGAGGGTGTGGAGACTTCATCAATTGCACTTGGATCTACCCACGTGAAATCTCTTTGAAGCGTTACAGGGAGAAGATTTTTTTGGTTACATCAAACAAGGTGCGTTGTCTTCTTTATCAATATACTTCAGATGTGCGTGTATGCGCGGGTTTGAAAATTGATTTGTTCTCATTTTAGTATAATGCTCTAATACGGTAAAACTACACAAATTGTAAAAAGTTAAATATTTTTCTTAAATTTACATGAACAAAAATATTCTTTTTAATTGATCGACAAAAATTTGTCAGACATGATCCTTAACTAATTTCACATACATTAGTGTTCGTTTTTTTATACTTGAAATGCTGTTTTGTATAAGAAAAAATATGCAAACAAAAGTATTACATATTGTAGCTTTTGAATTTATTTCTCGTTATGTAATTGAGTGTTGGGTATTATGTAATACGATATATGTTTATTTTGATGTCATGATGTTCAGCGGTAATTGCCCTCTTGAGCTTGGGCACCATCACACAATAGCCTCCTGATTTGAAAAGTTAAAAGACTAAACCCCCACCTACGCTCACCCAAAAGATTATGATTCATGTTACATCCACTAGTTTTCCAGTCTGTACAGCACTTAAGTGTTACCTAAAATGGTGACTCGTTTTTCCTGACAGATTTTCTTAGATAATTTTGTCAACCATGCATCATTCTCTACTTTCTTAATTCCATGAACCATATAGTAGATGTTACTCTATTCAAAATGAGTTAGTCAATTTTCAGTTAACATTTCAAGTAATACAAATGGAAAAAGTAATGGCAGAAACAAATTTGGAAGTTTGGGAAGTAATGTATAACATTTTTAAAGTGTTTGCGTGCTACTGTGCAATAGTGCCAAAGTTTAGGAGGGTAAGATGATATTTTCAAAGTGCGAGCTCTAGCGCAAGAGAGCTAGGTTTTGAGCAATTACCTTAGTGTTTAAGATAAGGCCGACCATAGGAGTTAATAGTCCAGATATTAATTAGTTAATTAAGGACTGCATTTAATTTTGAACTTCCATCAAATATGTTTACCCATTACTTTCAGTGGTGGGTAAACTGATATCTTCTGTAAAGCACACCAAAGTCTTCAAAGAGCTAGAAATAGTTACTTAAATGCTTTCTTTTAAAAAAAAAAATTCTTAATGAACAGTAAAAATGCATGTGCCTATGTTGAATACGCATTCTTGTGTTATGTTAGAATCTAAATATAATGATACGTACAATAAACATGAGTGAAATATGAATATGTAGTCTTGTGCTAGTAAAGGAAAGACAAAATTTAAAAGAAAGCCTCATACATTAGAGGAAGCTTTGCTTCCTCTTTTGGTGTTGGATACTTTCGGTTCCTAAAGCATTTACTCCTCCCTGTTTTGAGGTTCCCATTTTATGTTGTACTTTAATTACTTAGGTTGCATATTTTTTCTATTTTATTCATTTATTTGTACTTGCCTTTCTGGTGTTGGATAGTTTTGGTTCTTTGATATTGCCCATAAACATTTAATTATTCTTTTTAATATTAATTCACAAATAGCTTTCATAGATAAGATATTAGGTAGTAAATTGCATATTATAGATTTCAAAAACATCATATGATCTCTTTGTCTAATAATCTTTTATTTGCAATATGCATAATTAATGAACAAATTAATGTCATATGATTATTGCATTAGTGAGCTATGAAGAAACTAAGAAACTAATGTGAAATGATACGATCATAGCCTACAAAAATAAAAGGAACTCATTAGATTCTGCCAAGTGTTACCACATGGGAAAATGAATGATGAATAAGGGGCAACTAAATTGTAGTATATATGTTTGATATTATGATGATCCATCTCCTATGAATTTATTGTTGGCCTTAATATAAGGGTCAACACCACAAGAAACTCCAAACTAATACACCCACATCACATTTACTGTAAAATAATTTTTAAGTCATAAAAATTCCCGAATTGATACACCTATGCCACATTTACAACAAACTAAATTTGAATTTATAAAAAATCTCAAACTGGTGCACACGTGTCACATTTATCCTAAACTAATATATTTGTAACACATTTACTCTAACCTGATGCACCTATGCCACATCTACCCTCCAAAAATCCCAAATTTATGATTATTTATGGTAAATGTAGTACGGCTATATTAATTTTGGGTAAATGTGGCGTGAGTGTACGAGTTTCGGATTTTTTGCAATACAAAAATTGATTTGAACTAGTTTGGAAGCTTTTGTGACATAAAAATTAGTTTGGGGTAAATATAACACGAAGTAATTAGTTTGGGGTAAATATAACATGGAGTTATTAGTTTGGAATTTTTAATGGTATTAGTCCTAAATAGAATGTTTGGTTTGCCTCATTCTCTAATAATTTGTCAGAATGTTTATGCAATAACTGTGTTACGTGTCTACTTGTTGTTTTGCCGGTGCATGCAACTATAGTAGGGTTGACTAGTTTTCCATTTTTGGCCACCAATGGGCTTGACCAGTTGACTCTGCATTTTCAGTACTATAGCAGATTGCCACCTTGCGGGATTCAAGTCTTTTCGAAGAACATGACTATTTCCAAGTAAATTAAAGCATTTATTGCTTAAACAATTAGTCCTATGTTATGACACAACATAACTTTATAAGAGGTGACCTATTTCACTAAAAAGTGCGACTTATGATGAAAAGAGACAGAAATTAATTTTAAAGCACATTACTTTAGATTAAGAAAGAATACAACAACATCCAGACTTTCCTTATTGGAAACAATGTCTCAATGGTTAGGAATTTTTCATTCGAAAAGCGGAAGAATAAGCTCTTTTTTAGTTCCAAAATGCAAATCAATGTAATTGAGATAAACAATTGCCATTAAAAGATAGAAGTGCATAAATTACGATAAGATTATCCAAAAAGCATATTTTAATGCAAATAAAGTGAAAACAAGATGAAGAGTTAAAGTTCACTAAAGTAATAACATAAAATATAGGAAGAGAAACGGAACAGATATGTAATTAAAATTGCAAGACTCTTCACTTTTTTTTTTTCTTTTTTGGTGCTTTACTTAGTACGGTATAGAATAATTAGTGCAAGTGATGATAAATTTTGAAGAAATAAAATTAGTGAATCGATCTAATAATTGAACCATCAAGGTTGTAGCGGAAGAAAGCATGTTGAGCTAAGAGCACCTTTATTCCTATATTTTTACCCCACTAATACCTTTTTTTTTTCTTTTTTCCCTTAAAAAAGGGAACCTCTAATCAGATAGTGCTCCTAGGTAGATAATTATCTAAATCATTTGATGTTTAATTTAAAGTTACATCACATATTTATTACAAGTTCATACTTGGTTAATAAAAGATAATCCAAATAAGTGTAATTGATGTCCTACTGGACGTCCGAGTTTTTAGCCCTAGATTTGTCTCTAGCCAATGAATGATGTTTGTGCCCAGGTAAACATGCAAAAAGGTTTGATGTATATTAAAAACATATGTTGTTTGACTCTCACGTTGAACCTGTTGGATCACAGATGGAATATTCCTTCACAATCATGTTCCAACTTTTTATCAAGTGCGGTGGGATTTCTATACACTCTTTGGAAAAGCACAATGTCACCCCTGATTCAGTGACATATAAAGGTTTGATTGCTGACGTGAAAGGTTTTGGCTATCGTGTGAAGAGAATGTGGTACAAGAATTGTCGTAGAGATGACAACAGGCGCATGGAGATCAAGAGTGATGAGCAAGTGAAGGAAATGGTACAACTAGCATCTAAAAGCGGATTCATTCAATTGGACGTCACGGCAGGGGTTGACAGGAAGTGGGAGGAAGAGGATGGCAGCGATATGGGGAGTATATTTAGTGAGTTTATTAGAATGAGGAATCATGAGGATGGGGCTGAGTGGGACGATTTAGATCCTGATGAAATGTCAAGAGAGGCGAGGAGAATGACGCTTCTTAAGACTGGGGCTGAGTCGAACGAAGAAGTTGAACAATCCTGCAATGCTACAACTGAAGCTGAGGAAGTGAGACCTGATGTGCTTCAAACCTAGGAAGGGATCCTACGAAAAGAGGCAAAGCAAGGGGGGGAGTTTCGAGCTCAAGAAACAGCGAAGCTTCAAGCTCTGTCACTGTGTTTCCTGTTCTTCTTTTCCAGCCTCTTCCCTAGTTTGATTTCCATTTCATTTAGTTGTTCATCTAATGACTCCAACAAATTACTTTAATTATCTCGTTTTCTTACTACATTCACTTCTTCTAGAACAGCGGGTTTACTCCATTCTTCTTGATGGCCACTCACCATTTACGGTATTGCTTTAGTGTTCTCTCCTAATTTTAATCCAACCATAGGAGAATGATTAATCTTTGGAGTTTTGCATATGCCATAATGTAAGTTGTATAATGATTTTCTATGTTATTTGTGTTAGACGCTAAAACGTGCAATCCCATGATCTTCATAACTAGAACAAGAACACATATAATTGAGTAGAAAATTTAATGTACCAGTTTTGGAATCCATCATTCTTGATGCGGAAGCAGAAAAGCGATGATCCAAGTGCAAGTCCTTCTTCTCTATTGCCCTCTGTATCATTGGCTCAATGAGATGGCTCCCTCACCCTTTAGCACTAGGTAAACGCTCATTTGTGAGGATAATTATGAGAATTAGGGTTAGAGGAAAGACTTAAGCACTATTTATAGAGTTTCCAATCAGGCCCTCTTATTACGGGCCAGGTTCAACTCGGCCCACACTAGCCAGTCCTATATTAGACTAATTAAGAAACATTCTATCTCACCTTAAACCAACCCCATAAAACGGTAAATTACAATATCAATTAATGTAGCCAACATTAGAAAAACTCTTGCATTCTCCCACTTGGGCTATATTAATTGAAATTGTACTATATGTGCACACCTTGATTTAGAGATAATTCTTAATAGTCAATCTCATCTCATAAAAACTCAAACACCGAATCATGGCGGTAATTGCATATATACACACAGAGCCTTCCATAGTCACAAGTACTTTCAACTTTATTGATATTGATTTAATATGATAGTGTGCTAATGTATAACATCTCTCATAGAGATATTCTATTTGTCAGTTACCATTCTCTTACTTTAAGTGTCACAAAAACCTGTACCACTAGAGAATGTCTTTATGGTTTTAGTGAACCCACATATGCATTGTCTTTACAATTAACCTTTCTTTATGTGTAACAAGGCATATGCTCAAGACTAATAACCGGATGTCCCTAGCCTTCACTCATGGTTTATACAATACCTTGAGACTTTTATTAATATATAATCAACATAATAACAATTCATTCACAAATATTTTATTGAATGTAAAAGTTGATATATCAAAACACTATTAAATGTAACAAACACAAATGTAAATTTTATTTAAGAAAAAATAAAAAACAGCTTCCACTAAATAACAGCATCCCAAGATGTACCTTAACCCATGCTAATGACTGAAAATGCTAGTACTAACACCTTGAGGGGGTGAATAGGTGTTTAAAATAAACCTTAACAAATAAACGTGAAATAAAATAAGTTGCGAGCAAAGTCTGCAAAAGAGTCAAAGTCTAATTAAAGGAGCTACCAGACTTCTGGTAACAATTCAGAATGAGATAAAAGATAGAATACATTCTTAAAAATTGCAATGGATAAAACTGAAAAAGAGTTAATGTGACGTCCTGAAATATGAGCCCTTTGAGGGATGAATGAACGTTAATTTCGTCAATGCATTGTTGGTTGATCTCACTCGGAATTGATCACTCCTGAGATACTGACCTTGAGAGGAAAGGCTAATGAGGACAGAGCTCGTGCGACTAAAGAACTTGATCTGGGAAAACGACTTGACCGTGAGACTTGTATGAGGACGATCCTGTAGATAGGCAGGCCGATTTCAGGGAACGACTAGAAGTCGATTCGCGGACAGAACATAATGGAACAACGGGTGATTTCGTCTACTGTTATCAAGCCCGCGAACAACCCTATGTCGATTCTCGGTAATCGTGTACTTTGAAATAAGAATCTATCCTCCGCAATTTCATGTAGTCAAGGACGTCCATGTGTCAAGATGTCTTGAACGTGGTTTGGCACGAGTCAATTACGCGTGAATCCTCGAAGCCGCCTGTCAATCTAAGTTGTACCACAATGGCATCCGGGCGAAATTGACATGGCATAAGAATCCAAGATTGGACTTCGAATTTTTGGGAACATCCGAGACAGAGTTCTGGAAGATGCTTCTTCGACAGTCGACAGTGTCAGTTAAGCCGAGTTTTGGGAAAAAGGGTTTACGGACCGAGGAAGCGAGCCCATGAGGACATGGGCCAGGCAAGGCTAGTGTGGGCCTCGTGCCCAAGGTGGGATAGCCACTAAGGTAGCCCAAGTCAAGCAAGTGAGCCCGTTGGACCAAACCGACCAAATTACCTTCCGAGCCCATTGTCCAATCTTTAGCCATTTCAAGCCCAACCAATTTCCGAGCCCGTTCCTATTTATTTCCAAGCCCATTTCTTAGGCCCACTCAGCATTTTCAGCCCAAGGGCAGTGTGGGAATTGTGCAAGGTGAAATGACCAAATTGCCCCTAGTTGTAGGGAGAAAAAGGCTAAAGAAGAGAGAGAAGATGACGTCACTTGCTTAGGGACTTGAAGCAAGCATGTGAGGGCCTTAATGAGGCTTGACAACTAGCCCTCACATCACTCTCTCTCCCCCTCTTCAGCCCTAAACCGTCGACCTATCACTCTCCCCTTATTTTCTCTTTTTCCTGCTTCTGCTCCAACTGACCTTTCTCCGAAAACTTGAGTTGTTCGTTGCCTTCCCATAAGAATCAGCCTTCATGCCACCCACCATCACTCTCAAAAGGCCCAAACCGTATGAGAGGACCCGGCTCGCTCGCCGGTCTGTCGATCCGCCTAGCAGCCTACACTGTTTCGTGTTTTCAGCCATTTTCTCCCATTTCGACTCTTCCTCTATCCATCTCAGCCACCAGCAACTCCCCCTTGACCCCTAGGTGCCACCGGTTGCCGGCCACCCGCTTGCCGGAGCTCCGGCCAACCCATTTAGCTCTGTTTCTCCTCTGGTAGTTAGTTTTTTAGAGTTGCAGAGAGAAGCAGAGGTTGTGGCTGCTATTCCAGCCCCAGAACCGCCTTGGATCATCGTGGTTGAGGTCCCAGTGTGTCGCCTTCGTCGTCACCGCTACGTCCTTGTCTCCGGCCCGCTTAATGGGTGAGTTTAGCTCTTAAACCTCCGTTTAGTGCCTAAACTTGCTTAGGGTTGGTTTAATTAGGGCTAACTCTAGTTTAGGGAGTTTAATTAAGTTGTGTTAGCCCTAAGATAGGTGGTTAGATAGGTGGTTAAGATTAGCTTAGCTTAATTTTGCTTAATGTTGCTTAATTGCAGCTTATGTTTAATTAAGCTTGTTTTGCTTTAATTAATTGATTATTTGCTTTAATTAATGTTTTGTTTAATTTCTGAATTTAATTTATTAAATATTGAATTCGGAAATTACATTTTTCATAGTGCAATGTTCACATTTACTGTTCACGTGCACTGTTCACGCAAGAGTGAAAAATTGTCTTGTTTCATGTGTGTTGATCTTATGAGGTGCATGGGATGTGTCATTGCATGGACATCCGCATGAATCGTATGGTTTTCACAAAAATGGGAAAATGGTTTGTCCGAAGGACATCAAAATGGACCGCTTTCATGAGATAATGATTTGCGGAAAAATGGTTTGTCCGAGGGACATTGGAAATGGACTGCTTCATGAGAAAATGATTTGCGGGAAAATGGTTTGTCCGAGGGACACCGAAATGGACCCCTTTCACAAGAAAATGATTTACGGGAAAATGGTTTGTCCGAGGCACACTGGAAATGGACCGCTTTCATGAGAAAATGATTTGCAGGAAAATGGTTTGTCCGAGGGACACTAGAAATGGACCGCTTTCATGAGAAAATGATTTGCGTGAAAATGGTTTGTTCGAGGGACACTGAAATGGACCGCTTTCAAGAGAAAATGATTTGAGGTTTTATATGCAAGCATGTGTGCATTAACTAATGCTCAAAGATAATAAGTGGGTTGTGGTGGTATGGTTGCATGATCACTAAATTGAACCCGCCGCCCCGACAGGAGTCCGGGGGGTGATAGTTGAAATACCCGCCACCCCGACAAGAGTTCGGGGGGTGATAGTCCGATTTATCAGAGACACCGACAGAGGTTCAGTTGTGGCAATACCCGCCACCCCAACAGGAGTCCGGGGGGTGATAGTTGAAATACCCGCCGCCCCGACAGGAGTTTGGGGCGTGATAGTAATAATCGGACCACATGTGGATGCAAGTGCGTATGAGAAGCATTGCATCATTGGTTCCGATTATGCATGAGATGATCATATTGTTTATGGCGCGCACGCTTGAATTGATAACGTGCAGGGTGTGGCAATGGCCAAGTGAGATCGCTTGTGACGCGACCCGTATGTGATTGATGAACTGCATCATCTAATGGCCATGTGCATTACGTGTATTGTGCTGAGATATAACGTGTAGGATATGGCATACCAGGTAAGGTTGCATGCGAATCGACTATTTAATTGTTGGTTGACCCTAGCTGTGTTATCATTTATTGGTTGTTGGTTGTGGCTTGCTTAAGGGGTGATTCTGGAGAGATACCCCGAGTTGAGTTGGTGTTCTAACCGAAGCTTGGGGGAGAACTCCCTAAGATTTTATCTCACTGGTTATTATATAACCATTTTCAAGCTCTTAGAATGGTGCACCCGCCGATGCAGTGGAGAATCCTGCCCCCGCTCCACTAGTGATCGACCCGACGGAGCCTGAGTCCGATGGGTCTAAGTAATAAGGGTGCCGAACCTGAGGGTTCTTTTTGTATGATTGGATTAGCCGAGCCTAGTTTCTTTTTGGTCTGTCTTAGAGGATGGATCAGCCCTTCTGGTGGGCTTTTAATTTTGAAAACAATCCTCTTGAGGTTAATCCAATGAAATTGTATAAGCGGGTAGTCGCTTTTGTTCTTGTTGTTCATCCCTCTATCCCTATTTGATTATTTAATTGTCTGTTGGACTAAGGATGGTTCGTATTCCGCTTGCGCATAACGAAAAATTAAAATGAATGGTCGTCGACGAGTCCTAGGACGTCGCTTTCTATCGACCGTGAGGTAGGGGTTGTCACGCACTTGGGGTTCGGGGCGTGACATCTCCGTCCGATTTTGGTATCAAAGCAGGTTGAAACCTAGAGTGATAAGGTGCGCAGGGTTTTCGGGATAGTGAGATAGGGATGGCTTTTATTCTACGTGCTTGTGATTGCTTGTGTGATCTTGTGTTGTGGTGGGTTGCTCATAGTTTCTTATTCCTGGAATGAATTGGAAAGCAGGACCAGTGAGTGTTCAGAGTGATGAGCAATCCTGAGCAGAGAGCCCCTAGGCGTAAGGCAGCGACTAGTCAGACCAGTAATAAAGGTAGAGTGTAAGAGGATCCCAGGTTAGATAGGATCCTGTTGGCGCTAGAGACCTTGTTAGGACAATAGGCTGAGGATCGAGCTGCTGCTGCTGCTACTCTGGCTATTGTTGCCGCCGCCGCCACCGCCGCTGATGTTGTTGTTGCTCCTACTGCAGTCCCTGAGGTTCCCCCAGTGAGAGGAGAGGCATGTGAGAGACTGATGCACAAGCTAGTAGAGTAGTTCCTAAGACTTAAGCCACCGAGGTTTAGTGGCGTGGGCGACCCTAAAGCTACAACCCTTTGGATATGGGAAATTGAGAAGACCTTCACAGTGCTGAGATGTTCAAAGGAAGATCGAGTACTTCTGGCAGCTTATCAACTTCAAGGTAATGCCAGTACGTGGTGGGAAGCCACTCAAGGAAGAGTATTCCCTGAAGGCACAGCTCAGACTTGGGGTGCCCTTTGTGAGGCTTTCAATGGGAAGTACTTCTCAGACAGTGCGAGAGAGTCGAAGATGGCAGAGTTCCAACGGCTTCGACAGAATCAGATATCCATGTATCAGTATGAGGCGAAGCTCGCCGAGGTTGGTAGAGGACCCTGTGGATAGGGCGAGACAATTTAGATACGGCCTGAAGCCGGAGTTGAAAGACCAGCTAGTGCTCGTGAATTTAAAGAGCTTTGAGGAGATGTACGAGAGGGCGCAAATGATAGAGAAGAACATGATGGAGAGGGCGACCGCATTTGGCTCGCGGTTTGCACTTAACCAAGATAATCGTCTATTTGGAAACAGACCAATGATGGGAAGAATGAATCCCATCCCACCCAACAGAAAGAACTACGTGGGAACGCCGACACCTAATGCCATGGGAGTATGTCGGGTGTGTGGAAGAAAACATGGAAATCTTCCCTGTCCTTCGATAACAGGAGCCTGCTTCGGATGTGGTCAGCAGGGCCACCGAGTGGCGAATTGTCCGAGTAGGCCTGTGAGGACGCTCTTGCCACCACCGCAGGGAGGACGATCTGCTGGGAATGCGCCACCGAACAACCAAGGTAGACCCCCAACACAAGGACGAGTTTATGATGTTACCCGAGGAGAGGCGGAGGATTCGCTCACCGTTGTTATAGGTACAGTATCCTTGCACGATCATGCTATTTATGCATTATTTGATCCTAGTGCTACGCATTCTTTTGTTGTTGATCGTTTTGTTAAGCTTGTAGGGTTAAGTCTCAAACCTTTGGGAGTGGTTTATAGTATTTCTACTCCATTTAAGGATAAGATATTATATGAGTTAGGTTGTTCTAGCTGTAAGTTAGTTGAAGGCAATCGCAAGGAAGTCATTGATTTGATTGCAATAGCAATGTATGACTTTGATGTCATAATTGGCATGGATTGGCTCGCCAAGCAACGAGCTTCGATGAATTGTCATGGAAAGATAATTCAGTTTAACCCAGTAATGGGTGATAGTTTTGAGTTTGTCGGAAATCGAGGGGGACCCTCTGTTCCTCTAATTTCGTCACTCGAGGTGACTCGGTTGTTGGAATCTAGATGCCAAGGGTACTTGGCATTGGTGGCAAATACGCTAGTAGAAAGGTCAAAGGTGAAGGACATTGCAATGGTACAAAAGTACATGGATGTATTTCCCGAGGAATTGTCGGGATTACCTCCAGAGAGGGAAATTGAGTTTATGATTGAGTTGGCCTCTGGAATTGAACCGATTTCCAAGTCACCTTATAGGATGGCTTTGTCAGAATTGAAAGAACTGAAGGTGCAGATGCAAGAGTTACTAGATAAAGGTTTCATTCGTCCTAGTGCATCCCCTTGGAGAGTGCCAGTTCTTTTTGTAAGGAAAAAGGACGGGTCTTTGCGTCTCTGCATCGACTACCGACAGCTCAATCATGTAACCATCAAGAACAAGTATATGTTGCCGAGGATTGATAATTTGTTCGATCAACTTCAAGGAGCCTCGGTATTTTCCAAGATAGACCTAAGGATAAGCTATCATCAGTTGAGGATTAAAAAGGAGGATATACCGAACACAACGTTTAGGACACGCTATGGTCATTACAAGTTCACGGTAATGCCGTTTGGATTGACAAATTCCCCTACAGCCTTTATGGACTTGATGAACCGAGTGTTCAATAAGTATTTGGACCAATTTGTGATTGTGTTCATTGACGACATGTTGGTGTACTCAAGGAGTCCCGAGGATCATGAGAGACATATGAAATCAGTATTGTAGACCTTAAGAGAGCATGAGCTTTACGCTAAGTTCAGCAAGTGCGAGTTTTGGTTATTTTGTGTGGCATTTTTAGGGCATGTAATTTCAAGTGAAGGGATCTCCATTGACCCAACTAAGATCGAAGCTTTCATGAATTGGCCGAGACCTACGACAGTGACAGAGATCAGAAGCTTTTTGGAATTGGCAGGTTACTACAAACGGTTTGTGGGAGGATTTTTAGCAATAACCATGCCGATGACTCAATTGCTGAAGAAGGAAAAGAAGTTTGAATGGACAGATAAGTGCAAGCGTAGTTTTCAAGAGCTTAAGCAGAAGCTGACTATCGCACCTGTGTTGACAATTCCGTCTGGTCCTAGTGGGTACGAAATCTACAGTGATGCGTCTTATAAAGGACTAGGCTGCGTGTTAATGCAACATGGCAAGGTGGTTACATACGCGTCCCGACAGTTAAGGCCTCATGAGCTTAACTATCCGACGCATGATTTGGAATTAGCGGCGATCATCTTTGCACTGAAGATTTGGAGACATTACTTGTGTGGGGAAAGGTTTTTGATTTTTACAAATCATCAGAGTTTGAAGTATTTTTTTTCTCTTAGAAAGAGTTGAACATGAGGCAACGGCGATGGATGGAACTTCTTAAGGACTACAATTGCAAGATTCTATATCATCCGAGGAAAGCGAATAAAGTGGCGGATGCGCTCAGTCGAAAGTCGACAATTGCTTAAATGATGGTACAGGAATGGATTCTTTTGGAGGGAGTCGGGGACTTAGATTTCAAAATTGAGGTCGGCCATCTTGCTAGTCTAATGGCCACTCTAAGGATGGAGCCCGAGATGCAAAGTAGGATAAAAAGTGCTGAAGCGACAGATCCTGAAGTTCTTAAGATCCTGCAGATGGATTAGGCAAAGAGAAAAGCAGACTTTCAAGTGTCCGAGGATGGGACATTGAGGTTTCGGGGACGATTGTGCGTTCCAAATGATGCAGAACTTAAGGAAGCAATTTTTTCGGAAGCTCATCGTAGTAACTATAGCATCCACCCTAGCTGTACGAAAATGTATCAGAATCTGAAGCAGCACTTCTGGTGGACTAGTATGAAGTTGGACATTGCAAAGCACGTGGCTAAGTGTTTGACATGCTAGCAAGTAAAGGCTCAACATTGTAAGCCTGGTGGACTGCTGCAACCTCTTGAGATTCCTGAATGGAAGTGGGAACACATTACTATGGATTTTGTGATGGTGTTGCCAAGGAGTCAATGAGGAAATGACTCGATTTGGATAGTGGTTGACAAATTGACAAAGTCAGCTCACCTTATTGCCGTACGAAAGGATTTCACGTTGGATAGGTATGCAGAGTTGTACGTGCATCAGATTGTACGCATTCATGGAGTCCCAATGACGATCACGTCTGATCGTGATCCTAAGTTTACGGCAACTTTCTGGAAAAGTTTGCAATCCGCTTTGGGAACGAAACTGCAGTATAGTACGGCGTACCATCCGCTGACTGACAGTCAATCAGAAAGGATGATTCAGACTCTTGAGGACATGTTACGAGCCTGTGTCATAGATTTTAAAGGCAGTTGGGAAGATCAGCTTCACTTAGTCGAGTTTGCTTACAATAACAGCTATCAGCAGAGCATTAAAATGGCACCAATTGAGGTTCTGTATGGGAGACCCTGCAAAACTCTGCTTTGTTGGGACGAGGTTGGTGAGCGAAAAATCACGAGGCCAGAGTTGGTACGGTAATCTTTTGAGGCAGTTCAAATTATCAGAGACAGACTGAAGACCGCTCAGAGTCGTTAGATGAGCTATGCAGACAAGCATTGTAAACCGTTGGAGTTTAAGGTGGGCGATCATGTGTTTTTGAAAGTATTGCCTATGAGGGGTACTTCCAAGTTCGGCAAGAAATGAAAGTTAAGTCCGAGGTACGTTAGACCCTTTGAAATTCTGGAAAGGATCGGGGTTTTAGCGTATCGTCTTGCATTGCCACCGAAGCTTGCACAAGTACATGATGTTTTCCACGTGTCCATGTTGAGAAAGTATGAACCAAACCCGACTCATGTTTTGAACTTTGAAGAACTGGACATAGACGACAAGATGTCGTACGTGGAGAGGCCGATACGAATAATCACGGGACAGAGGGAGCTACATGGGAAAGTGAGGAAGCGATGAAGCAACAGCACCCCTGTCTTTTTGAGGATTTACCTATACTTGCAAATTTCGAGGACGAAATTTTTGTAGGGGAAGAATTGTGACATCCTGAAATTCGAACCCTTTGAGGAATGAATGAATGTTAATTTCCTCAATGCATTGTTGGTTGATCGCACTCAGAATTGATTACTCCCGAGATATTGACCTTGAGAGAAAAGGCTAATGAGGACAGAGCTCGTACGACTAAAGAACTTGACCTAGGAAAACGACTTGATCGTGAGACTTACGTGAGGACGATCCTATAGATAGGCAGGCCGATTTCAAGGAACGACTAGAAGTCGATTCGCGGACAGAACATAATAGAACGACGGGTGATTCCGTCTACTAATATCGAGCCCGTGAACGACCCTATGTCGATTCTCGGTAATCGTATACTTTGAAATAAGAATCTATCCTCCGCAATTTCATGTAGTCAAGGACGTCCATGTGTTGAGATATCTTGAATGTGGTTTGGCACGAGTCGATTACGCATGAATCCTCGAAGTCGCTTGTCAGTCTGAGTTGTACCACAATGGCATTCGGGCGAAATTGACATGGCATGAGAATCCAAGATTGGACTTCAAATTTTCGGGAACGTCTGGGACGAAGTTCTGGAAGATGCTTCTTCGACAGTCGACAATGTCAGTTAAGCCGAGTTTTGGGAAAAAGGGTTTACGGACTGAGGAAGCGAGCCCATGAGAACGTGGGCCGGGCAAGGCTAGTGTGGGCCTCATGCCTAAGGTGGGACAGCCACCAAGGTAGCCCGAGTCAAGCAAGTGAGCCTGTTGGATCAAACCGACCAAATTACCTTCCGAGCCCATTGTCCAATCTTTAGCCATTTCAAGCCCAACCAATTTTCGAGCCTGTTCCTATTCATTTCCAAGCCCATTTCTTAGGCCCACCCAACATTTTCAGCCCAAGGGCAGTGTGGGAATTGTGCAAGGTGAAATGACTAAATTGCCCCTAGTTTTAAGGAGAAAAAGGCTAAAGAAGAGAGAGAAGATGATGTCACTTGCTTGGGGACTTGAAGCAAGGATGTAAGGGCCTTAATGAGGCTTGACAACCAGCCCTCACATCACTCTCTCTCCCCTTGTTTTCTCTTCTTCCTGCTTCTGCTCCAACTAACCTTTCTCCGAAAACTTGAGTTGTTCATTGCCTTCCAGTGAGAATCAGCCTTCATGCTACGCACCATCGCACTCAGAAGGCCCAAACCGAACGGGAGGACCCGACCGCTCATCGAACGAAGCCGTCGGAAGAAATCGCTTGCCGGTCTGTCGGTCCACTTGGCAGCCTGCACTGTTTCTCTTTTTCAGCCATTTTTCTCCCATTCCGACCCTTCCTCCGCCCATCCCAACCACCAGTAGCTCCCCCTTGACCCCTAGGTGCCGCCAGTTGCCGGCCACCCGCTCACCGGAGCTCCAACTAGCCTGTTTAGCTTCATTTCCCCTCTAGCAGTCAGTTTTTTAGAGTTGCAGAGAGAAGTGGAGGTTGTGGCTACTGTTCCAGCCCTGGGACCGCCTTGGATCGTCGTGGTTGAGGTCCCCGTGCATCGCCTTCGTCGTCGCTGCCACGTCTGTGTCTCCAACTTGCTTAACGGGTGAGTTTAGCTCCTAAACCTCCATTAGTGCCTAAACTTGCTTAGGGTTGGTTTAATTATGGCTAACTCTAGTTTAGGGAGTTTAATTAAGTTGTGTTAGCCATAAGATAGGTGGTTAGATAGGTGGTTAAGATTAGCTTAGCTTAGCATAATTTTGCTTAATGTTTGCTTAATTGCAGTTTATGTTTAATTAAGCTTGTTTTGCTTTAATTAATTGATTGTTTGTTTTACTTAATGTTTTGTTTAATTTCTGAATTTAATTTATTAAATATTGAATTCGGAAATTACACTGTTCATAATGCATTGTTCACATTTACTGTTCACGCGCACTGTTCACCCGAGAGTGAAAAATTGTCTTGTTTCATGTGTGTTGATCTTATGAGGTGCATGGGATGTGTCATTGAATGGACATCTGCATGAATCGTATGATTTTCACAAAAATGAGAAAATGGTTTGTCCGAGGGACACCAAAATGGACCGCTTTCATGAGAAAATGATTTGAGGTTTTATATGCAAGCATGTGTGCATTGGCTAATGCTCAAAGATAATAAGTGGGCTGTGATGGTATGCTTGCACATCTAGAGAAATACTTGCCGTTGAACGCTCCAACGAAGACGTTCCACACTGGAACCACGCCTTCTGGGAAAACACTTTCTCTGGTGGCCCTCCACCAAGTACTTGCAATTCCTTACAGCTGATATACTGCAAGGATGACATTTTCTTCCTCGGTGTACCTCAGTAGTGTAAATACTTTTTCCAAATCTTAGATCTAGAGGGTTGCAGCCTCGGGATCTCCTGCTCCTGTGAACCTCGGCAGTTTCAACTTCAGGAACTGCTCAACAAGCTTATGAATTGGTCTTTCGGCAACCACGTTCCCCAGTGGAACTGTCGTGACCAAATTTTCGGGTGTGAACCACCTAGAGTTTGGCTAATGGATTGTTAAGCCTAGACTTAACTCGAGCTCTCCCAAGCCCATAACAATTCGGGACTTTCGGTTCAAGTTCTTAACATGCAATTTTTTTTAATTAGGAGTCGCCACTAATCTATTTTTGGTGGGTCGATTAGAAACCCAAGTAAAATAATGGGAGATTTACTTTACTCCTACGAACCAGAGATTATGCATACGGGGACTTGGTTACACTAGATTTCTCTAATGCCCTTTCGGTACCATTCTTTTAATTTCAAAAATGCTTTTGCAGGCAGCTTAAATTGATTTTAAATCTATTTCCCTAACATGTGAGGCGATCATGCGGGTGCGCAAACCACCAATTTAACACCCAAGTGAAGCAGTAAATAAATTGCAAGACTTACCTCATAGCAACGAAAGTATCTGCAATGTTAAATTAAAATCCACATCAACAACCCTAGATATGGTTTCTAATTAACACGCAATTTTTTTATTTTCACTTAATTAATGAAAATCATGCAATATGCAATGCAATATTAACTAAATGACCTGATTCTAATGACATGTAATTTCTAATTAAATGGGGCTAGCAAAAATACTAAACGACATACATCTCAATGAATCTAACCCTAATGACATGCATATGACATTTTTTTTCTTTTTCCGAAAAGAATGCATTTTATCCTAAATAATAAAACTAATTTAACCTGTGACATTTTTTGTATTTTTCATGAAATTCGAAATTTGGTGAAATGTATAAATTACCTAATTAGATTAAGATTCTATTTAATTTTATATTAGGAATTAGGTTGAGCCAAATCCTAATTTAAACTAAAATATTATCTTAAACTAAATAATCCTAAAATGCAATATATCTATAAAAAAAAAAAAAAACCTAAACTTATAATAAATTAAGAAATTATCTAAAATTAAACTAAGTGCAATTTTTATCCTAATATGCAATGACGTGTAAAATATGTCCTAACTCTACATGACATATGCATGATGATTTTTTTTTGTTTTTTAGTTTTCTTTCTTTTTTTTAAAATTTCGAAATTAATGATTGCCAAATAATTGAACATGCAATCCAAGTTAAAAAAGAACTAGCAACCTAAATTAATTGATTTGATATTTTTTATTTTTGAAAATTCGAAATAAAATTCCTATTATGAGCATGCAAACCCTAAAACTACATTTTTTTTTTATTTTAAGAAAACTAATCTAAGTAACACCACAGTAAATCAAGCAATATTGATACCCAAATTGACGAACCATATCTCGCGCATGAGATCGGGTTGGCTAATTTCACATAAATCACAAATCAGATCTCGGGTGGGAGATTGGATTAGCGATTTTTTAAGTAATTGCGAGTCGGATTTCGGGCGCGAAAATCGGACTAACAATCACTAATTTTAAGGCAATTTCATGTCAAACAATTCATCATTGCATCAAGGAATAATTATACTAAAAAAGAGCAAATAAAATAAAATAACAAAAATAAAGTAAGATAAATAAGTAAAAAAAAACTACCTAATTTTTCTTTGGTTTTTTTTTTTTTTTTTTTTCAAGCAAAGCGGCAATGTGATGGACGCCCCGGTGAGGGGAGTTTCACCGTCGGTCGTCGGTCGTCGGAGCTCCGGCAAAAGGGGTCCAACAGCGAGCAGATCAGTGGCGAGCGGTGACGTCACGAGGAGCAACAGCAGGAGGCCTCACTCAAGCTAAGGTAGAGAGTGGAGCACCTCGGCTCGGGCTCGGGCAGAGGCGTCGGATCACTTGCAAGTCGCTGACCAGAGTAGCACCAGAGGAGATCTACAAGCACAGACAAGACAGCAGCGTCGTCGGAGCAGAGGGGCTGTGATCCGGCTCAAGTTAGGCTCCGGGGGGAGGTGCAACGATGGCCGGCACTGGGAAGAGGCAGTAAGAGGCTCGCGGGCCGATGGGACGAGCTCCGTCAATCGGTGATCGAGGCAGCACGACGGTGTCGGGACAGGAGCACCAGAGCTTCGGACCTGTAGGCGGAGAGATCCCGACGTCTGGACCACGGATCTGCCGCGGCGGTGGCTCCACGAGTGGATCGGGGACGGGCGACGCACAGCGGTGCTCTGCGTCGGGGCGACGCGGGTCGTCGGGGCTCGCGGACGAAGACTAGCGGCTGCGACGGCGCGGAGGAGGGCGGCTCGGATGAGGGGCGGCGTCGCGGGCTTCGGGCGGACTGGCGGGCGGCTCGGATTCCGGCGCCGGCACGGCGTCGGCAGGGACGGGGGTTTCGCCGAGGAAGACGAAGCCCCTTTTCTTTTTCCTTTTTTTCACTTTTTTTCTCTCTCTTACCTCACTTTTCACTTTTTGTTTTTTGTGCTTTTTTTTACGGAAAAGGAACCCCCTTGCTCCCCACCGTACGCGACTCCTTTTATACACCAAAAAATTGTATCTCCGTGGTATATTTCATTGCCAACTTTGCTCGTGCAAAATACTATTGAATATATCATCCCACCACGCACAATATTTTTTGTGTTTTTTCCAATATTTCATTCGAGAATTTCCTTTCCATCAAAAATACATCCCCCGGTGTATATTGCCTAAATATATGAAAATCCCAACGGAATATGTGAAAAATTTTGCACTCACTGTCCGTCCAATAAAATAAACAAAAATGTTCCTAAACTATATGCCATGTGATTTTTTATTTTGGTAAAAATTAACCCTAAAAATTATGCAAAAATTTAGGTGTCAACAACTGCCCCTCTTTGAAGGTGAGCTCGAAGAGGTTGCCTTTAAAGACAAATTGAGACCTAAATTTTGGTCATGCACATGCAATGAATGATTTTTTGTTGGAAAATGAATTCCATTTTTTTAATGCATCTTATATGACGTATGGAAATGCAAATGCAAATGATAAATGAACCTACCTGGAATAACTTACCTTCGAGGATGATAGAGTGGTTCGAGGTAGTTGGTGTTACATGTCTAGGACCCGTACCATTCTACGGTCACCTAGAATAGTAACATGACTTTATGGAGAAACTGCTTTCCTAGGACCCGTACCATTTTACGGTTGCCCATTATGGTAGTGCTTAGTTGTGTCTAGGACCCATACCATTCTACGGTCACCTAAACAAGGATTCATTTTCCAGGACCCGTACCATTCTACGGTCGCCTAAATAAGGAATAGGTGTTGTCGAGGACCCGGACCATTCTACGGTCGCCTAAATGAGGATTCACTTTCCAGGGCCCGTACCATTCTACGGTCGCCTGAATAAGGAATAGGTGTTGTCGAGGACCCGTACCATTCTATGGTCGCCTTGACGAAAAATTGATTTTTCAGGACCCGTACCATTCTACAGTCGCCTGAATGAGGATTCACTTTCTAGGACCCATACCATTCTACGGTCGCCTGAATAAGGAATAGGTGTTGTCAAGGACCCGTACCATTCTACAGTCGCCTTGACAGAAAATTGATTTTTCAGGGCCCGTACCATTCTACGGTTACCTGTTAGAGCAAAATAGTATTGTTTAGGACCCGTACCATTCTACGGTCGCCTAAATGGAGATTCTGCTTGGCTAGGACCCGAACCATTCTTCGGTCGCCCAGTGCTGCAACATAGATCATCTGACCAGGACTCAAACCGTTCTTCGGTCGCCTTAATCAGATTGAGTCTGGAGAAAAATCTTTGAAGACAACTCAAGTGAGTGTCAATGTATTCAAAAGGGGATACCTATGCAATGGCAAGTATTTAAGGTATGGATAAGGATATACTTACCTGGTGACATCTCTGTTCCTTGGAGATATGCCTCCTGCAAAACATGATCATAGGAGAGGCAACATGCATTTGTAATCACAGACATGCATTAATTCCAATAAGGTTCATGCATAATGATTTCTATCAACCATGCATCATCTTAATTCTAATAGGAATGATTTCGAAAGATGATTCTATTCTGAACGCATGAGCATCATCGATGTGTCAAACGAGGGATCCTTCAGTCTGAAAGGACTTTTCACTCATCATCTTTAAAAAGGGTTGTTTTATCCTGATCTTTGATATAGGATCTTGACAATCGTTCTATCTCACCATCGTCATGCCAGACAAGGGTTTTGAGCAATCTCGCAAGTGGTACGCCCTTACCAATCTGAGGGGTCTTTAACAGGGACCATATTGTCGACTTGGTCAATAGCTTAACAAAGGGGACTCTTTGAGTCGAGGCTATTTGAAAAATGACATTTCGTAACTGTCTTAGGACTTTCAAGTCAAGAAACATATGAAATGAGGCAGTAATTATCTTACTCACACTTCTTCAAGCGATGCTTTCAAGCATATGAACTCTTACGTTAATTCAAGTGCCCTAATCTGAAGAGACTTTGCAAGGGACGTAACATAGGCTTGGTTCATGGGTTGTGAAATGAAAGGATCATTAGGCTCAAAAAGTGTTTAGAGGGTCAAAGTTGGTGATCATCTTGACATTTCCACCACTTTCCTTCTCCATTGTCGGAGTTTTTTTCACGTCAAATCTCCATTGATTTCAACAACATTTGAGTTTTAGTACCACCTTGTTGGGGATACGACTCATTATATCAAGAGTTTGATTTTTTTTTCTTTTCTGAGCATCGGTCTTGCTTTTACTATGCACACTATTTTTTCATGCCCTATTTTTTGCACTTATTTTCCTTGAACAAAGTCTCCATTTTGTTAGCATTCTAGTTCATGCTACTTGAATGTTTTTGTCTTGCCCCAGTGTGGAGGATGATCACCAACTGGGTTTAATATGAAATGAATTCATAGGCTCAAGTGGGCTATGCAATGGATAAAAGTGTGTAGGGTAGAGAAAGAACTGCTCTTCGTCATCCTAAAGCACTTTAAATTATCGTGGAAGTTACACTGTGAAAGCAATACTCGAAGATTGATACAAGTGTAAGTAAGAAAATTCCTACTATTCATCTCAAATTTGTCTCAATGTGGGATGATCCTTGACAGGGATAATTTAAAAGCTTTTCATGTGTGTGGACTCAAAAGGGCTAAACGATGGGTATACCTGTAGTGTTTCGAGTAGAAGAAGAAACTGCCTCTCATCACCTCGGCTAGCGCACCCCTTGCGAGATCACCCTTTTCCTTGTGGGCATGGAATTTTTCCACACAACTTATTGAGGATTAGTGTATGGGATAGTGTATGGAATAAGGCTTGCCTTTCATCATTCCAATGTATCCCTTTTGGCACATTCAATTTATCTCACACAATTCATCAAGGAAGAAAAATGCAAGATTTATGACAAATCTGAACAATACAACTTATTGAGGCATCTTATTCATCATAAAATACTTGCAGTTCAAGACAAGACATGGCAAATTCTATCATAGATAATACTTCTTGACAACATCAACATTGACTGGAGTAGAAAACTCATAACCGTCCATTTCTGCCAAGATCAAGGCACCTCCAGGAAGTACCTTCTTCACCACATACGGGCCGCCATAATTTGGAGTGAACTTGCCCCCAGGATCTGGAAAAATTGGCAACAGCTTTCTCAGAACCAAATCGTTTATCTCGAAATGTCTCGGTCATATCTTTCGGTTGAAGGATCTAGCCACTCTCTGCTGATAAGTCTAGCCATGGCAAAGAGCCTTTAGTCTTTTCTCATCTATCAAGTTTAACTGCTCAAGTCTTTGCTACACCCATTCAATTTTAGACAACTCCACTTGGGATAAAACTCTTAGAGAAAGAATCTCCACTTCTACAGGTAGAACTGCCTCCATGCCGTACACCAAAGCAAATGGGGTTGCCCTAGTGGAAGTGCGGATCGATGTCCGGTACGCCATCAGTGCGAAAGGTAACCTGTCATGCCAATCTCAATAATTCTTAGCTGTCTTAACCAAAATCTTCTTAATGTTCTTATTGGCCGCTTCAACGGCCCCGTTCATTTGAGGGTGGTAAGGAGACGAATTCAGATGCTTGATTTTGAACTCTCCGAACAACTCATCAACAAGTTTGTTGTTCAAATTGGTCCCATTATCAGTGATGATTGCTTCAGGGACACCATAACAAGCAATTATGTCACGTTTGACAAACTTCACAACATTATGAGCAGTGACACTTGCAAAGGATGTAGCTTCGATTCATTTGGAGAAATAATCTATAGCCACCAAAATAAATCGATGCCCATTTGAAGCCTTGGGATTGATTGGGCCAATCACGTCAATACCCCCACATCAAGAAAGGCCATGGCTCGAAAAACTGATGTAGCTCAGTTGGAGGAACATTCATCTTATTTCCATGAATCTGACAGTGGTGACAACTCCGAACATGCCAGATACAGTCATTTTCCAGTGTGAGCCAATAGTAGCCTAATCTCATAATCTTATTGGCTAACATGTGTCCATTCATATGGGGGCCACATACTCCCTCGTGCACTTCTTGCATGATTTGAGTGGCTTCGACTACATCTATACATCGCAACAAGACAGAATCGTAAGATCTCTTATACAAATTCTCACCACTGACGAAAAATTTCGAAGCCATCTTCGTGATGTATTTTCTATCAGCCTGAGTGCTTCCTTCGGGAAATTCCTATTTTTTAATGTAATTCATGATATCATAATACCATGGTTTTCCATCAGGTTCTTCAGTCACGATCATATAATAAGTCGGCTTTGGCAAAACCTCTATTTTCAAAGGCTCGACCTCTAACCCGTTAGTGACTTGCAACATAGACGACAAAGTCGCGAGTGCATCCGCGAATTGATTATGAGACCTCGGCAAGTATTCGAATGAAATTTCCTCGAACTCCTTTACCAGATCTTCTAAGTACTTGTGGTACGGGAGCAATTTGGCGTCTTTAGTCTTCCATTCACCTACGGTCTAAAGTATGATCAGTGTCGAATCTCCAAATACCATTAACTTGGGCACACCCATCTCGATTGCGGCTTGAAGTCCGAGGATGCAAGCCTCATACTCGGCCACATTGTTAGTGCATGGGAATATCAATTTTGCAACTACCGGATAGTGCTGTCCATCTGGGGATATCAGAACTATCCCAGTACCAGAACCAGACAAGTTTACAGCTCCATCAAAGAACATCTTTCATGAGTCTTCATTTACACTCAAGACACGGTCATCAAGAAAACTGTCACCGCCATTAGAGACTCTTGAACTTTCGGCCAATAGATTAGTGATCACTCGACCCTTAACCGACTTTTGTGGCATGAATTGCACATCAAATTCGGAGATCAAAATTTTCCATTTGGCCAACTTACCCACCAAAGCTGGCTGATCAAGTAAATACTTGATGGGGTTGTTCTCAGTTACGAAGAATGTCTGGTAATGTAGTGTGTATTATCGCAATCTATGCAATACCCACACCAGTGCGGCACAAGTCTTTTCAACATCAGAATACTTCAGCTCTGATACAGTGAACTTCTTACTCAAATAATAAATGGCTCGTTCTTTTTTATCGACAGGACTTTCTTGAGCCAACATCGCGCCTAACGATTCACTATGAATGGTGAGGTAAAGAATCAAGGGATGCCCCGGTGATGGCGGGACAAGAATTGGTGGATGCATCAGGTATTGCTTCAACTTACCGAACGATTCTCGGCACTCATCATCCTAGTTGATCCATGCATTTTTCTTTAGGAGCTTGAAGAATGGCTTGGCAGTTTCAAAGAGTTGGGAAATGAATCGAGCCATGTAATTCAGTCTTCCCAAAAGGCTCCGAACTTCTTTCACTGTTGCTGGAGGTTGCAACTCGCATATGGCCTTAGCCTTGGATGGGTCAATCTCAATCCCCTTAGTGCTTACAATGAATCCGAGTAATTTACTGAATGTTGCCCCAAACACGCATTTAGTGGGATTTAGCCGAAGCTTGAATTCACGAAGTCGATCAAACAACTTCTTCAGGGTTTCCACATGGCTTCTTCCGGGCCGAGTCTTTGCAATCATATCATCAACATAGACTTCAATATCCTGATGCATCATATCATGGAATAGTGTTACCATGGCTCGTTGGTAAGTTGCACCTGCGTTCTTGAGTCCGAAGGGCATGACCTTGTAATGAAAGGTCCCCCACGGGGTGATAAATGCAATCTGCTCCTTGTCTTCCTCCTTCATCCTTATATGATTGTACCCAGAAAACCCATCCATAAACGAGAATAGTTCAAATTCGGCAGTACTATCCACGAGGAAATCTATGTGAGGCAGCGGGAAATCATCTTTTGGGCTAGCCTTGTTCAGATCTCGATAGTCGACGCAAACTCGAACTCGACCATCCTTCTTCATCACTGGCACGATATTAGCCACCCATTCAGGGTATTGTGAGACTTCAATGAATCCCACCTTCAGAAGCTTCATCACCTCTTCCTCTATCTTCTTCGAGAGCTCGGGCTTAGTTCTCCGGAGCCTTTGCTTCTTAGGTGGTACATCAGGATTAGTCGGCAAGCAATGCTCGACGATCGATAGGTCTAAACCAGGCATGTCAGCATAGGTCCATGCAAAGACATCCCAATATTCCTTTAGTAGCTGAATTAGGCGCTCGGCTTCATCTTTGGGGAGATTTGCCCCAATTTTAACTTCCTTGACTTCTTCGGTGTCACCTAAATTAATAGTGACAGTCTGCTCGGATGTGAGAGCCTTGGCTTTTTCATGTTGTTCCCAGCTTCGTTGCACCTCAATGGAATCTTCATTCAAATCCTCGAGGTCATCAATGTCAGCATTTGTTGCGTTGGGCTAGACCATTTCCATACTTTTGTATGCCGTAAGATTGTTCCTGAAACATGAAGTAAATAAATTAGAAAGACAAACAGAGTAATCTATATTTTTGTTTTTTTTTTTTTTTTTAATTACTTCTTTTAAAAAGAATTTTGGCATATATATATATATTGACACGAGAAAGCATGATGAAGCCCAGGCCTCATAATTCTCCTTGGATTTTCTTTTTCTTTTATCGGTTGGATATCATCACCGGACTGGTTTGGTGTACCTCATCATGCCCTTAAAATAAAACTTGTAATTTTACCGATATTCATCAATCAATTACATTTATTGAATGGAAATGCAATTTTCAAGCCCTAAAAAGAAAGCGAAAAAGAAGAATCAAAAACAAGCCCTAGAAGCGCAAGGGAATGTGAGAAAGCAGTAAATGAGTTACTCTTGTGGGCCAGAGCCCATCTCCTCCGGAGGTCCTTCGTCAATGGTCCCTATGAAGACGTCATCAAAGAGACTAGAGATTCCTTCCAATGCATCTTCGGGGTTTTCCGTCTCCGAGGGTGTCGGATCATCCATGCCACCCCATCCATCTGGGACAATGTCACGAGGATCAATGTAGAAACAAGGAGGAGCCAAATACTTCACCAGATAGTCGAATTTTCCGCTTAGCTGCCCCAGGGTGTCCATTATTTCTGCTTCATCCTGCATCATTATCGGAGGACCAGGGAATGTCTCGCGAATGTTCGAGGGTAATGGGTTTTGCCTTCCTCGCCCGTGGTCAAGTGACGGGTTCCGCCTTTCCTGTCTTCGTCCTCCAGAACTTTCCCCACCTCTTCCGTGGTACCCTAATCCAGTAGCACGGGACCTTTGAGGGGCTTCAACGGGGTTTCGAATGCCCTGGCCATTTCTTCCAAGACTGCTACCTGGAGCGAAACCATTTCAAACCATTACTCTTCCCACCATGAGAGCAGCATTTGAAACTTCAAGAGATGGTGGTGGTGAGTCTCAAGAAGCATGAATAGTGGATACCAACTCAAACGAGCGGTAACTCAATTCGAACTCAAAGTCTGGCTCTACATAGGGGATAAATGTCTCATGATAAATCCGGTGATCTTCTTCGCCATAGACAGTGACCAGCTTCCCTTTGATTACGAATTTCACAGCTTGATGTAGACTTGATGGTACAGCTCCAGCAGTATGAATCCAGGGACAACCTAGCAGAAAATTAAAGGTAGTAGGGATATCCATTACCTGGAAGGGAACATTGAAAACCACCGGCCCTGTTTGCACATCAAGGTAAATCTCTCCAAGCACCTCCTTTTCGTACCATCAAAAGCTCGAATAGAAGTCTTTGCAGCATGTATCTTGGATGGGTCCACCTTGAGGCGATGAAGAGTGGCCAATGGACATATGTTCAAGGCGGACCCATTATCAATGAGTACTCGAGACACATGAGAAGCCTTATGCTTGACAGATATATAAAGTGCCTTATTATGCCCCCTGTCCTTAAGAAGGATTGATCCCACAAAATCTTCCAGCCTGTCCACCTTGACCGTTTCAGGTACACGAATTTCACTCAGCACCTTCATTAGCGACTTTCGATGCACAAGGGATGTAAGCAGGAGTTCAAGCAAAGAAATCTGGGCGGGCATCTTTTGTAACTGTTCGACCACCTTATACTTGCTTGCTTTGATCACAACCAGAAACTCCTTAGCCTCTTCATCGGTGACGTGTTTCGTGGGTTGAGCATTGGCTTGAGAATAAGTCCGACCAGACCTTGTAACGAGGTCGACATCTAGATCATAGGACCAAAGGACCGCCTTATTATTGACATATTCATACGGTTGGGGCATTTCAATCACTATCTCATCGTCGGATGCATCTTCAAGTGGGGGCATGTCCACGAGTGAAGGATCAACTTCCTCCTTATCAGCATTAAGCGCAGCTTGCTCCTCCTCCCAATCGATAATGATGGGGGAAATAGTTGGAAACTATGCAGCAATGGTCAGCATAAACGATGATTCCGTCATCCACCATCCTGGTGACTCTTTCCTTCATCAATGATAGAGGAACATCCTCCTGATCTGGATAATATCCAGCTCTTACCAGCCTGTTGTAAGCATCTGCTACGTGTACCTTCGAGTTCTTGATCCGACTGACTTCAGGCTCCAAGATAGCATTGACCGTGCCTTCATGTTTTGGTAGCGGATTCTTTTGGACGTTCGGTCGAGCAGTTTGAAATGAGAAGGCCTTTATGTACAAGTGGTTTTGGATCTTATGCTTGAGAGTGAAACATTCATCAGTTGAATGCCCCAATTTACCGCTATGGTAATCACACTTCTTCATTGGGTCATAGCCTCGGATGCTCTCACGATTAGGACGCTTCGGTTCATTGGTAAGCAAACCTTTCTTTCTTAGGGTAGCCAACATTTGGGATGGAGATCCAGGGAGAGGCGTGAATTGCCTTCTTGCTTGGGCAAATGGGTGACGGCCGGCAATTTGTTGTTGCCTTTGATTCGTCTGGATAGCCGAGGCGCGATTGGTACTTTCTTGGCCATAAGCCACATTCACGTCTACAGCAGCCTCTTTCTCTTTCTTGGCAGAGAATCTTCTACTCGATGGTTTAGTAAACCATCATTCCCTTATCCCCATCTCGATTTGTTCCCCCACAGGAATAAGCTGATTGAAGTTTTCAACATACATGCTGGCCATTCGGATACGGAACTCAGATGGGAGAGTTTTGATAAACAACTTCATCAGCTCCTTGTTAGTAGGCTCAGGGGTGATTTAAGCTGCCAGATTTCGCCATCTCACGACATGCTCTTTGAACGACTCGCTCTTCTTTTTCTCTTTCCTCTCAAGATCCTCTCGGGAAGGTGCAATATCCATGTTGAACTTGTATTGTTTGAGAAATGCGTCGGCCACTTCATTTTAGGTGTCGAGAAGATTCACATTCTTCATGACATACCAATTCAGTGCAGGCCCAGTCAGACTCGCATGGAATGATTGGATCATGAGGGGCTCGTTCTTGACATACTGGGCCATACGCACGTGGTACATCTACAGATGAGCTTTTGGGCAGGAAGTACCATCGTATTTCTCAAAATCTGGCATTTTGAACTTCTTTGGCATCTTGACTTTCTCGTACACAAACAAGTCGAATGGGAGTGAACTCTGTGATTCCTGCAATTGTTTCAACTTTTCTTCTAATTTTGCAAAGTGTTCATCCTGCTCCGTCTTAGGGATGTTGACAAGCTTAGCCTTTTCCACATTGATCGGGAATGGATCATCTTTTAGCTCAAGCATGTCATCCTCACCCATTTGGGCCTTGTTTGCCTACTTCGGGACAACTATCTCAGGGAGAGCGGGTGTGGGAGTCGGATTCACTCGGAGGGATTGGATTTGAGTTGTTATAAGCTCCATAGAGGCGGTTAACTGTTGGAGTTGGCCTTCCATAGCGGAGATACGATCACGCATTTCGATTTGTTCGGCCATTCTTGCTCTTAATCACATGATAATGGGCGAGCATGGAGGATCCGTTATTACCACTGAAGATAAAGGTAGAGGTCTCGGGGCACCAACAGTGGGCGAGTGCTTGGACGAGGCCGCCATGAATGTTGATATGCAGCAATGGAAGCACGACCAATATGTGACTCTACAAAATGACGGCTATCTTGATTTAACTTGTCCCACCAAGCGCTAAGCTCTTCCTTTGGAAGGAGAATAATTCGAATGTCCGGTGTCCCCATTGTATATTGATCAAGACTCAGGACAATCCTAATGCCATGGGCCGACAAAATAATGCGATAAGGTAAGTAAATTGCAAAGGCCAAAAATTTAGAGAACTTACTTTATCAATGATGGGCAATCACATAGACATGTGCATGGTAAGTGGCTCGATTTCTAATCTATAAGGCTTATCAAGGTGGAGCCACAAGGATGATCAGACTAGCCACGGGCTTGTGGACTATGTCGGGTCCTCATGACTCTGGCTTGGTCAAAGAGCCGACCCGGATCGCGGGCATGCCGACTGAGGTGGGTACTCTTGACATTATGAAAGAAACTTCGGGATTAAGATGGGCGACTCGTACCGCGAGCATGCGGCCGGAGTGGTATCCATCTCAATACCATCCTAAATGATCCTATGCGGCCTAGGTCTGGCGGCAGGTTGTGTGTGCAATAGTGTAGTGCTAGATGCAAGGCATGCACGAAAGTTTATATCAAGCAACACTTCGTTCATGAAAATAAACCATACATTCCTACACCTCCCTACAAAACAAAGGTTAGCAAACACTTCCCCTTATACCTCCCATCCTGCAAAAACATCTAACACCTTAAATGTTAGGGACATACCTGGAATCCTCGCTGCCAAACAAAAACTCTTTCAAAAGAAAAGAAAAATCGGCCTAAGTCCACTAAGAGTTTTAACTCAAGTCCCCAGTGGAGTCGCCAAGCTGTCGCGACCAAATTTTCGGGTATGAATCACCTAGGGTTTGGCTAATGGATTGTTAAGCCTAGACTTAACTCGGGCTCTCCCAAGCCCATACCAATTCGCGACTTTTAGTTCAAGTTCTTAACATGCAATTTTTTTTAATTAGAAGTCGCCACTAATCTATTTTTGGTAGGTCGATTAGAAACCCAAGTAAAGTAATGGGAGATTTACTTTACTCCTACGAACCAGAGATTATGGGTATGGGGACTTTGTTACACTAGATTTCTCTAATGCCCTTTCGGTACCATTCTTTTAATTTCAAAAATGCTTTTGCATGCAGCTTAAATTGATTTTAAATCTATTTCTCTAACATGTGAGACGATCATGCGGGTGCGCAAACCACCAATTTAACACCCAAGTAAAGCAGTAAATAAATTGTAGGACTTACCTCATAGCAACGAAAGCATCTGCAATGTTAAATTAAAATCCACATCAACAACCCTAGATATGGTTTCTAATTAACACGCAATTTTTTTATTTTAACTTAATTAATGAAAATCATGCAATATGCAATGCAATATTAACTAAATGACCTCATTCTAATGACATGTAATTTCTACTAAAATGGGCCTAGCAAAAATACTAAACGACATACATCTCAATGAATCTAACCCTAATGACATGCATATGACATTTTTTTCTTTTTCCGAAAAGAATGCATTTTATCCTAAATAATAAAACTAATTTAACCTGTGACATTTTTTGTATTTTTCATGAAATTCGAAATTTGGTGAAATGTGTAAATTACCTAATTAGATTAAGATTCTATTTAATTTATATTAGGAATTAGGTTGAGCCAAATCCTAATTTAAACTAAAATATTATCTTAACCTAAATAATCCTAAAATGCAATATATCTATAAAAAAAAACCTAAACTTATAATAAATTAAGAAATTATCTAAAATTAAACTAAGTGCAATTTTTATCGTAATATGCAATGACGTGCAAAATATGTCCTAACTCTACATGACATATGCATGATGATTTTTTTTCTTTCTTTTTTTTAAATTTCAAAATTAATAATTGCCAAATAATTGAACCTGCAATCCAAGTTAAAAAAGAACTAGCAACCTAAATTAATTGATTTGATTTTTTTTTTTTGAAAATTCGAAATAAAATTCCTATTATAAGCATGCAAACCCTAAAACTACATTTTTTTGATTTTTTTTAAGAAAACTAATCTAAGTAACACCACAGTAAATCAAGCAATATTGATACCCAAATTGACGAACCATATCTCGCGCATGAGATTGGGTTGGCTAATTTCACATAAATCACGAATCAGATCTCGAGCGGGAGATTGGATTAGCGATTTTTTAAGTAATTGCGAGTCGGATTTCGGGCGCGAAAATCGGACTGACAATCACTAATTTTAAGGCAATTTCATGTCGGACAATTCATCATTGCATCAAGGAATAATTATACTAAAAAAGAGCAAATAAAATAAAATAACAAAAATAAAATAAGATAAATAAGTAAAAGAAAAACTACCTAATTTTTCTTTGGTTTTCTTTTCTTTTTTTTTCAAACAAAGCGGCAATGTGATGGACGCCCCAGTGAGGGGAGTTTCACCGTCGGTCGTCAGTCGTCGGAGCTCCGGCAAAAGGGGTCCAACAGCGAGCGGATCAGCGGCGAGCGATGACGTCACGAGGAGCAACAGCAGGAGGCCTCGCTCAGGCTGAGGCAGAGAGTGGAGCACCTCAGCTCGGGCTCGGGCAGAGGCGTCAGATCGCCTGCAAGTCGCTGACCGGAGTAGCACCGGAGGAGATCTGCAAGCACAGACAAGACAACAGCGTCGTCGGAGCGGAAGGGCTGTGATCCGGCTCAAGTCAGGCTCCGGGGGGAGGTGCAACGACGGCCGGCACTAGGAAGAGGCAGCAAGAGGCTCGCAGACCGGTGGGACGGGCTCCGTCGATCGACGATCAGGGCGGCACGGCGGTGTCGGGACAGGAGCACCGGAGCTTCGGACCTGTAGGCGGAGAGATCCCGACGTCTGGACCACGGATCTGCCGTGGCGGTAGCTCCACGAGCAGATCGGGGACGGGCGACACACAGCGGTGCTCTGCGTCGGGGCGACGCAGGTCGTCGAGGCTCGCAGACGAAGGCGGCGGCTGCGACGGCACGAAGGAGGGTGGCTCGACGAGGGGCGGCGTCGCAGGCTTCGAGCGGACTGGCATGCGGCTCGGATTCCGGCGCCGGCGCGGCGTCGGCAGGGACGGGGGTTTCGCTAGGAAGACGAAGCCCCTTATATTTTTTCCTTTTTTCACTTTTTTCTCTCTCTCTTACCTCACTTTTCACTTTTTGCTTTTTGTGCTTTTTTTTACGGAAAAGGAACCCCCTTGCTCCCCACCGTACGCAACTCCTTTTATACACCAAAAAATTATATCTCCGTGGTATATTTCATTGCCAACTTTGATCGTGCAAAATACTATTGAATATATCATCCCACCACGCGCAATATTTTTTTTCCAATATTTCATTCAAGAATTTCCTTTCCATCAAAAATACATCCCTCGGTGTATATTGCCTAAATATATGAAAATCCCAACGGAATATGTGAAAAATTTTGCACTCGTCGTCGGTCCAATAAAATAAACAAAAATGTTCATAAACTATATGCCATGTGATTTTTTATTTTGGTAAAAATTAACCCTAAAAATTATGCAAAAATTTAGGTGTCAACAGGAACCTTAGTAGGTGCGGCAGCGGTTGCGGCAATAGCGGCGGCTTGATTCTAGCCTGCTACCCTATCAGAACTCCAATCGTCTGAAGCGCCTGCATGATCCTTTCGAATCTGGGATCACCAAGGGCTGCTACCCCAGCACCAACCGGCGAAACCGGCGGCGGTGCTACTCCACTTGCGCTGGCCTCAGCCTGCACTCTACTCTAGGCACCTCGAGTACCGACTCTTGTCGACATCCTACCCCGAGTCGCAGGGCCTACTACCCTCTTGCTGGGAGTCCTCTGCTCCTTGTCACTCACCTTGCAGATCCTTTACAGAAACCTACTTTCCAATTCCACACAGAATTAGAAATTAAGTGACCACACAAACAAACTACCAATCAGCTATTACTCATATGCATCAGCATATTAAAAGCCTTTCCTACTAACTATCCCATGAATCCCTCGCACCTTATCACTCCAACTACCAACCCACTCTGATACCACTTCGTGCGGGGATGTCACACCCCGATCCTCGAGCACGCGTGCATCCCTTTCCTTGGTCGATAGAATATGTGACGTTCCAGGACACGTCGCTGACCCATTCATTTTAGTACGCATGCGGAAGCGAACAATTAATACCCCTGATGAAAAACGGCATGGAATAGAAAGCATGACAACAAATTCACAACCAAAACACTTTTATAAACCAACGGAGTTTACAAATAGAGGTCTACAACCAAAAGTCTACAAAAGATCGGTTCTCAAAAAGGAACTGTCTTACGACCTACTAGTCGGAGACGTTCTCCATTCCTTCAAACTTCACCTCTGCAACTCCTTTAAGCCAACCAAAACGAACTGGCCACTCCGTCCACTAGGGACCTGAAAATTTAAGCCCACGACAGGGTGAGACAATATCTCAACAAGTCCACCCCTTAAACCCTTATTAGGAAGAAAATACGCCGCAAGGCACTCTAGCCACACAGCCACACAATTAGAATAGAGGACTTACCTCGCCTCAGTTCCTTCCTGCACATCAATACAGCTCATATCACAACCATATGCATATAGCAATTTCACACATCAATTAGAACGTCTAGATCAATCACTGCTCACACAAGCAAGAACTACCGACACATATCAGTCCATCAATTCAACCAATCATAGGGGTCCTAATTATAGGGCCAAATCGTTATGACACGTCACATTCCATGCCACACAATTTTGTCTCATAATCCGGCACATAAATTTCACTCAACATGCGTTCTAATTGATTAATACTACCCACACAAGCAGTTTTACCCGACACACACCGATCCTCTAGCATAGCCAGGCTTTGTCTTACTCCTTTGAGCACGGCTACATCCTCCGACACACACCGGGGACGGCATTCCTTATGGCCTTTCTGAAGGAGCTTCAGTCCAGAATCTATTGCGATCGGTGTCCACCGACACACACCGGGGACGGGTTCTCTTAACCAGCACACGATCATTCAATTTCGGCCAAGGCATTGTACTTTGCACTCACATACCTCAATTAAGATAACAGGTCACGCCCCAAACCTCAAGCGCGTGCACATCCCTCTGTGGTCGATAAAATTTGTGACATCCCAAGACGCGTCGCCGACCCATTCATTTTAATACGCATGCGGAAGCGAAACAATACCTCTGACAACCTACAGCTTGGGATAGAAAAAGCAAGCAACAATTCACAACCAAAACAAGTCTTTATAAACACACAGGTTTATTTACAATACTAGGCTGTCTACAAAAGACCGGTTCAACAAAAAGGAAATTGTCCTATGACTAACTAGTTAGACACGTTTGCCGATCTTTCGGACTCCACAGGCTTCGGGGGCGTCGGGCCCTCCACCACACCATCGGAAGGGTCAGCTGCACTCTCCCCTAAAATGGCATCAACTACCACAACATGAATATCAAAACCCCTAAAGGGACCCACCCTGAATACATTGGGTCTATAGCGAAACCACGCTCTGAATCGATGAGGCACCCTATGATATATGTCCTCTTCGACCCAAACGGTGGTCAACACAAGCTCATAGACCCAGTGACTTTCGGGATCGGGGTAACTAAAAACCCGCTCGGTAACCCTCATCGGTCAACCATAACATTCTGGAGGAATCGCCATCTACGGACTTGAAAATGTTAAGCCCACGACGGGGTGAGACAATGTCTCAGCAAGTTCACCCCCTAAACTTCGACTAGGAAGGAAATACGCCTAGAGGCAATCTATGCACACAAGGCAGAGGACTTACCTTACTTTAGTTCCTTCCTGCACGTCAATACAACTCATATTCAATCATTGCTCGCACAAGCATGAACTACTGACACACCTCAAATCATTAATTCAATCAATCCAATTGATACCATACAATTGACATCATCTATCAATTCATACCATCTATTAAACCATACCATCTATTCATCCATCAATACAATCACTGCTCACACAAGCTTAAATGGATGCAATGTTCTCACAAGCTGATATAGATGGTAGCTCACACAAGCTAATATATATGTAGATGGTAGCTCACACAAGCTGATAGATAGATGATAGCTCACACAAGCTGGTAAATGGATCGTTGCTCTCACAAGCTAATAAATGATCATTGCTCTCATAAGCTGACATACAGTGCTCACACAAGCTGACGATGATGCTCACACAAGCTAAAAATTCAATGCTCACACAAGCTGCTATGGTACTTAAAACCACATTCGGTGTCAAAATCCGACACACGGTATTTTCAAGTACGAAATTCTAACGCCCGGCCATCTTGGCACAATTTCACAATTTAATGATCAGTTTGTACAAACTAACCACACCACTGTGATTAGTACGAAATTCTAACGCCCGGCCATCCTGGCACAATTTCCAGAAAATATTAATTAATTAATTAAATTCTGAAAATTAAATTTATTTAAATATAAGATAATATAATTAATTAATATTTAATTTAAATAATTAATTAATTAATTAATTAAAAGTCTAATCATGCTTACACTAATCTAATTGCATAATTAGACTAAGTAATCCATCCACTAAACTAATCATGCACATAATCTAATCGGCCCTTAATTAAGCTAATCTAACAACCTAAACATGCTTAGCCTAATCTAAACACCCCTTAAGCATAATTAACTCTCTAATCAGAGTTTATTGAGTAAACTCACCAGATTAATGTTCCAATGAGTCCACGGCGACGACGACGGCAACGCCAAGGCAGGCAATAAACTTCCTAGCGGCGACACCAACGGAGGCCGGGAAGAGCTTGAAAAGGGCCACGAAGCTTCAAAGCCCTTGCTATCTTCAGCAACTGACCAAGGACCGAAGGGCTACTCTGCTTAGCTGAAATGAGCAAGGCGGGCTAGCGGAGGCAACAACGACTTAGGCGGGCAACGGCGGAGGCTAACAGCGGCTAGACGGCGGCATATGGCGGCTAGACGACGGCAGGGAGGCTCGGGACAGTGAGCTAGGCTCGCTGGAACTCGAGCAGAAGCAGGCGCAGGCAAGAAGAAGTGTGCGGGCTCACGAGTGTGAGCGGACAGCTCCGGCGGCGCAACGAGCTAGCGACGGTGCTGGACGGTGGTGGCGCGGCTTCGATGGTGGCTTGAGGTGGTTCGGGGACACAGCTGGACACAAGAGGAAGTGCGAAACAGCAGGGACACATGGTGACAGGCTCATGAGTGTGCGAGCAGCCCCGATGGCCAAGCTGCGCTGAACGGCGGCAAGGAGGGCATGCGACAGTGGGGCTTGCTCAGCTGGTTCTCCTCTGGTTCTCTCAAGCTTTTCCTAAGCCTCCACAATGGAGAAAGCCATGCTTCAAGGAGGAAGAAGGGCTGCTGAAGAGAGGGGACCCCAAAGGCTTCTCTAGCCTTCAACACTTGGCTTTTCCACTCAAGTGGCTGCCCCACCACTTGCTCAGCCATCCACAGCAGCCTTAGCAGCTCCAAGCTTCCCCAACAAGCTTCTCCACATGGCTAAAATGTTTTTTTTTTTTTTTTGTAAAAGGTAAGAAACCACATGGCTGAAATGTTGCACCCCCTAGGCCTACGAATTTTGTCCACTTGCTCATCAAATCCATTAAATTCCCCTTCAATTCTTCTCCAATTGAATCCAGTTTGGTGTCCATAAATCCAACCAAGGTGCCATCATCCTAATCAACCTTTTTCCTCATCATTGAACCAACTTGACAGCCATGGGTGCGCTAAAAAATGGTCCCTCGAACTTCCCAAAGTCCAAAATAACCTTACTTTGGATTTTTTGCCGAAAATCTCGGTTTGCAAAAAAATATTCGGAGGATGAGTCGACGTTCCTAAAATGACTTGTGACATAACATAACTTTTAATTTATAAACTCGGGTTCAATTGCACAGCTAATTTCAATTTGGCACGATTTTAGCGCGCCCTAATCTACCATGTAGTTTTTAAGAATTTTTAATGCAATTGACCTATGGTCGATCATTCTCGAGCCACACGTACATCTTTGACACATTGGCAACTCTAAGTTGTCATGAAAATCTCAAGTTTTCAAATGTGAACACAGGATACCAAAACGACAGAGAAATCGGTCTAGTGCCGATCGACAAGAATTGTGCAATTAGATGGAATCACCCACACTTAATCACATATCTTTGTCGAGTCAACCTATCTCCAGTCTCTAATTGGTCTGTGCCGTAATGACCCTTGCAGATTAGCACGGTTGAGCAGTGAATTCTTGGTCGAATTCTCAAGTCTATTGCATTTAGATTCCTTAACGGCTTCACATGATAGGCTAGTTATCTCGTGAGTGGCCAACTTAGAGAAAATAACTATAGGTGCGTCGATGAAAAGCCCGACTCATTCAATTGAAAATAGAATTGGAAAATCAGGATGTCATGTAACGACATTGGCATGTTTTCTTTGTATTAAAAACACTTTGTGAAAATAATCGTGTGTGGGTACACGGTCAGATCGAACCTTGAAAACTGATGCTCTTTCTTTTTAAAATCCCACAGTTTGATATAGTCTTTAAAACCACTTTCGATGTTAAAACCCGACACCCGGGATTTTCTAATTAAAAGCCATAATTTTCACAATCACCACTCAAATTCACAATCCAACAATCAATTGCATACCCAAATCACACTACAAAGCAATCAGCACGCAATTCTAACGACCGGCCATCCCGATCTAATTTCTGGAATTATTAAATAATTAATTAACTTCCGAAAATTAAATAAATAAATAAATATAAAATAATTAAATATTTAATTATATCATTAATAAATACAAATAATTAATTAAATTCCTAAATAAGACTACACTAATATAACTTCCTAATTAGGCTAATTAAACAACCTACTAAACTAATTAACATTTAATTAAACTAATTGTCACGACCTAAAATTCGGGTGCACCACCTAGGTCTAGGCTAATGGACTACTAAGTCTTTAAACTTAGCCTGGGCTCTCCCAAGGCCATACCAATTCGCGACTTAAGGTTTAAGTATTTAGCATGCAAAAGATTATTAATTAGGAGTCGCCACTAATCGATTTACGGTAGGTCAATTAGATACCTAAGTAAAATAATGGGAGAATTATTTTACTCCTACGAACTAGAGACTAAGGGTACGGGGACTTGGTTACATTAGATTTCTCTAATGCCCTTTCGGTATCATTTCTTTTTAATTTTCAAAAATATTTTTGCAAGCAGCTTGGATTTATTTTAACCTAAATTACTATCATGCAACAGGGTGATCACAATGATACTCAATTATTATTAAACATTGAGTAAAATAAATTGCACCAAATGAATTCAATACACTAAAGCAAGTAATTATTTTTTTTTGGGGTTTTCTTTTATCTCAAACTTTAAACATGCATTCTAACTACATGACCTAACTTTACTAACAAACTATTTCTAATTAAATGAACTTAACATGCAAACTAACTAATTGACATGCACCTAATATTTTTGTGTTTTTTTATTTGAAATTCGGAATTAATAAAAACCACAATTAAACTATCTAAAATGAATAATTTTCTAATTTATTTTAGGGGTTAATTTGACTTAGACCCTATCCTATCTTAGAAAACTATTTTTTAAGAAAAATGAGATAATTAAAATGTGCGAACATTATCTAAAACCCTATTTATATAAAATAAAGTTATTTAGGTCCACCCTAACCTATTTAAAAAAAATTATCTAAAAATGAAATTCTAAAAAAATGTAATCCTAAAGAAAAAATCTAATTTACTAATCCTACATGCCTAATGCAAGATTTTGATTTTTTTTTTTTTTTAGTGATTTTCTAAGATAAGTAATTATCAAATAAACATTAAATCTAAACAATCAAGATATTCAACAAATAAAATGATTAAAGTAATCGAAAAAAATAACATGTTGTCTCACATGTCAAATTAATGATTACTCTAACCCTGAGCATCACAACATATAAAAAGCTTTAGAATAATTAAAAATCTGACCCGAAGTCTTACGGATCAAATTAATAATTATAATGATTTAACAATTAAAATACTATCAAAATGCCCAAAAATTAATATAATTAAAAAAATGATCCGATGTCTTACGGATCAAATTAATAATTACAATAATTTTGGACAAAATCCCTGCGGATAATGCCTACAAAATTTATGAATATTGACATCAAATATTACCATTTAAATAAATAAACTAAAAAAAAGTGAAATAAAATAAAATGGAATAAAATAAAATAAAGAATAAGCTAAACTAAAGGGGACATAGCGACGGTGGCGGCCCCGAGCGGTTGCTAGCCAGCGTCGAAGCTCCGACGAAAGGGACGGCGAACGGGGCGGGCGAGCAAAGAACGGCAAGCGGGCAAAGGTGTTGGTGTAGTGGCATCGGCTGAGTGGAGGCAGACCACCGATTTGCTGGGCGCGAGCTGCAGAGGTGCGGCAGCATCAGGTCGTCGTGGGTGGAGACCACCAAAGAGGGGTTTCGATTGGAGGCTGGCAGACTCGGCGACAGCACTGGGTCACAGGCTGCTGGCTGCTAGACGGTGACGACAAGGCGGCGCTCGAGCTTCTGGTTGCAGGTGAGGCAGATCCGGTGGTAGCAGCAGCGTCGCAGGGGCTCACAGGCAGGGCACGGCGATGTTGGTGCGGCGGTAGCAACCGGAGACTCGAGATCTGCAGGTGGGTCGCTCAGGCGTGAAGCGGAACATGGCTTGGGCGCGGTGATAGGTAGCGGCACACTGAGTCGTGAGTCGACGCAAGGTGGGCTTGCGGACGCGAGACCTGCGGGTCGCAGGTCACAGGCAAGGAGGAGCAGAAGCCAATTGGCATTGGGCGATCGCGAACAGATCAGGGCAGGAGTGGCGGTAAAGCAGAGAGGGCTCGCAGGTCGCCGACGCAAGTGGTGCTTGCGCGGTCGAGGACTAGCATCGTGGTGAGTAGCAGCGAACGGCAAGCGGAGCGGCGAGGAGCGCGAACGTCGGCGAGGGTTGAGGCACAGATGAAGCGACGAGGGTGCTCGGAGGTAAGACCGACAGAGCGGCGGTGGCGAAGGCGAGCGGAGTAGTGCTGGCGTAGTGGATGGTGCGGGTGCGCAGTCGGGGGGCCTCCGAAGAAGATGAACAGTTGCTAGGTTCTTCTTCTTTTTTTACCTTCTCACGTCACTTCTTTGCACTTCTTTGCAATATTTTTTCCCTCTGCCCCTTGCTAACTTTTCTTTTCCCCAAAGAACCGAAACTCCTCTATCTTTTCCTCTCTTCTTCACTTTTTGACTCTTTGTGTTCTTTTTCTTCGACGAAGAGTAGCCCCAGAAACCCTATATGCTTAACCCTTTTATAGGCAAAACAAATGCAATCTTTTTTTGAATATTTCTCCTCATGAAGATTACCTATAACCTCCCGATCACAAAAATCTTTATCTCATGAATATTCTCTCATGATTTCATCATCTATTGCTAAAGATAAGATTGCAATGCAATTTTCTTAAATTCCAAAAATCCACCGTAATATCACATCAAATCTCCATTTAGATAATTTTTGTCATTTAAAAAAAAAAAGGGGCTCGGGCCAATTTGCTCGTTTCATGGGCTTAGTCCGGCCTGTTAATTTAAAACTCAAAACCACTAATTCGACCCATCCACCACCAGTCTAATAAATAAATGCACAAAATGCAAATTAAAAACAAATGCACCTAGATTAGTATGCTATGCAATTAATACTTTTTTCAGAGATAAAATTGACCCCTAATTTTCTATGCAATAAATAAATGACCAGATCACCAAAATTTAGGTGTCAACACTAATTTAGCTGCCTAAACATGCTTAGCATAATCTAAACACCCCTTAAGCATAATTAACTCCCTAAACTCACCAGATTTGTGAGCCGGTGAGTCCACGGCGACGGCAATGCCAAGGCGAGCGATAAATCTCCAAGCGGCAACACCAACCAAGGCTGAGAAGGGCTCGGAAAAGCTTCCCGAAGTCCAAAACCCTTGCTAGTCTTCAGCTTTTGTTCTTGGTTGAGAAAGGATGGACCGGCGGCTGGTTGGGGCTAAAACGGCGAGGAAGGGAGGCGGACAACAATAGCGGCCTAGGCAGAGCTGGACGACGATGTACGGTGGCGATGGAGGCGAAGGCTCCGATGGTGACCAGGTGGCTCGGGGGAAGGCAGCTGGGCGCGAAACAGGCAGGACGACGGTGCACGGACGCACGGGCGAGTTGCTGGCGCGACGACTCATGAGCGGCGGTATGGTGGGCGTGCGGCACTCGGACGGGCAAGGACGGGCAAGGACAACCACAACAATGGAGAAATGAGGGTTTCAAGGAGGAAGAAGGGCTGTTAAAGAGGGGGACCCCAAAGTGGCCTTCTTAGCCTTCAACATTTGTCTTTCTCTCCCTTGGCTTGCCCCCACTTGCCATCAACTATCCACAGCCACTTCTCTCTCCTCAATCTTCCTCAAGAAACTTCCCCAAGTGTCCCAAATGTTGCACCCCACCATGGCATACGAATTTGTATATTTGTTTCTTCAATTTCATTCAATTCCTCCTTCAATTGAACTCAATTAGTGTCCAAAAATTCCAACCAATGTAACCACATCAAATCCACATTTTTCCTTGCCAATAAATCCATCTTGGATGCCAAAAGTGCGCTCAAGAACAGTCCTCTAACTTTCCCAATCCAATTCCATCAATTCTTGATTTTTCGCTGAAAATCTCAGTTTGTAGAAAAATCTTCAGAGGATGAGTCGACGCTCCTAAAATGATTTGTGACATGACGAACTTTCAATTTCTGAATTCGGGTTCAATTTCGTGGTTAATTTCAATCTGGCGCGATTTTAGTGTGTCCTAATCTGCAGGGTAGCTTTTAGAAATTTTAGTGCATTTGACTTGTGGTCAATATTTTTGATCCACAATGTGCATCTCCAACTCATAGGCGACTCTCGGTTGTCATAAAAACCTCAAGGTCTCAAGTACGAACATAGGGTACAAAATTGACAGAAAGTCGGTCTAGTACCATTCAACACGAATTTTACAATTAGGTGGAATCACCCCCTCTTAATTACATATCTCGTCGAATCGACCTATCTTGATCTCTAATCAAACTATGCCGTATTGACCTTTGCAAATTAATACGGTCAAGCAATCGATTTCTGGTCAAATTCTCAAGTCAATTGCGTTTAGATTCCTTAACGGCTTCACCTGATAGACTAGTTAACTCGTGAGTGGCCAACTCAAAGAAAAAGGCCATAGGCGCGTCTATGAAAAGCCCATTTCATCTCATCGAAATCAGACTTGAAAATCAAGATGTCACACAAGCGCCCCTCGTCCACGACCGTGAAACAGATGACTCGAAGGAAAGTGGCTTTGGGCAAATGAGGTTCTTCTACCTCATCACAATGCCAGGAGAAATCCACGGGTGTGCCATACAAAATTTGGTGGGAGGCAAGTGGGATCGACATGGCTCAACCTGGAAAAAAAAATGTGAAATCAACTGGAGTGAGTAAAACTCAGCAAGTAGAGGATCCACTAACCAGGATACAAGCATGAAGCCACTAATTAAGAGGAGATCACAACTTGCTTGAGAACCTTTCTATAAGCATGATCAATAAGGGGCCCTCTAACTATTAACTCGTCTTGAGATATGAATTACAATAGTCACAACTTGCTTGAGAACCTTTCTACCTACACGGGTGGCCTCTACCAAGCTCTCATAAACGATGACGTAAGCCATTAAGATTAACTCATCCCCAAAAAAGGTACAACACACGCCAGCAACATTACAAGCAGTAACACAAACCACCATATGCACATGTATCATTAGGTATGCCACCAAACATCATAGCATAACAGTGCATCCACATGATCAAGCATAGACAGCCATTGCCCTCACAACAACATATGTGACCCCTTGAAGAGTTTAGCTTCCACAATCTTCCAGAAAGGTCAGGGCATAACCCATCTAGGCATCTTGCACTCAACCTAGCATCGTGAGGCAATCCCTAGGGACTCATGTCTTGTTCCTCGGCTTCCGGAGAGCACCTAGTTCTTACCTCTCTTACTAGCCTCTCCGTGCATCCTGCACTTAGGGCATCCGACAAGAATCGAATTCTTCACCAAGTAACCAAAGGGCACCACGTTATCCCCTTCAGGCATCTCGCACTCAACCTGGCATCGCGAGGAACCCCTGAGAGTCCTACAGCACCCACCCTTAGGCTTTCAAAAGGCACCACATTAGCCCCTCCAGGCATCTTACACTCAAGGCATCGTCTTCACAAGGACCGACAACAATCGATTGTATCATTACCATGGTGCAACAATTCAATAATCCAATGTCTCATAAAACAATACAATACTTTGACATACATAGGACCACTACCAACCAGTGTAAAATAACTAGGACCAATTGCAAGTAAGGCTCGGCGAGATTAACTAAAAAATCCTAACTTCTAGCAAACAGTCATGCATCACTGACAAAACAACAAAACAGATAGACTGAAACCTATTTTCCAGGGCCGAATCCTAACCTATTCCTCTAACGGTTTAGATGGCCTCACGAGACACCTCACTGGCCTCATGTTGACGTGATGGCCTTGAAATCCTCACAATTACTCCAAGGCCTCATTCCCTTAATTAGTTCGAATTCCTAATGTCCACACGACTTTCTCTCATGTCTTGTGGCACACTCTTCCTCACTCAACCTCCCAAGCTAACTCCAATGTTCTCAACTCACTCTCTCTTGCTCTCTCTGTCTCACGGAACCACACTACAGCCCATACACATGTTCCCTTTCTCACTCGAGTCTTACGGAAACATCACGGCCCATGGTCTCTCTCTCCCCCTCCCTTTGGACTCACCAAACACCACCTTGCTCACAGCATCACTCTCCTCCTCACTCGAGAGTCACGGCTTGCCTACAAAGCGCACTGGACTTCACCCGACCTCATCAGGCTCACGGACCACACCCGTTCTCACTTCGAACCTCACGAATTACCAACCCAACGCTCGCTGCACTGTCCTCTCTCTCACTCAGGTCTCACGGCCACACACCACATAGCTTACGGCACCATCCCGTGATCATTAAGCATCATCCAACCTTACGACACTGCTTTCTCTCACTCCAAGCCTCATGGACACACATGCATCGCCTCCAAACTTCACCGCTCATCGCTTGAGCTCGCCCACTAAACAATCCTGACAAAAAAATTGCTCAGGGAGGTCCGGATAGGGTTTCGGTGTTTCCCTAGCTTCCTAAATCACCCCGATCCTCAAGACCCCAAACCAAGACTTAGCCTAAAGGAATCTAATAATAGAACCTAGGTCCATGGGTTGTCGACCGAGTGAAACTCAACATTCACAACTCTCCGATAGTGGCCAACAACACCGGGAGCCTACCCTGTCCAAGAGCAGGCGTTCCGGCATCCAAATTCGGATTCGGTAGCCACCTTAGTCCACGGATCGCACATGCAAAGCCATCTAGACCTTATCCATGCGCTTTAAACGCTAAGGGCGACTCCACAGTCGCATCCGGACCGCGGAAGACCCTATTCATTGCCGACTCAGCTCTAGACAGAGCTTCGACGCTCGACCTCTGCACCCACATCACAAAACCGAGCCCAAAATCCACATGCACAACTAGGCGGATCTAATTCGTGAACTCAAGACTCTAACAACAGCTGTAGACTCGTATAAAGTCGGTGAAAACTCCACTTGCCTAGGTTGAGCTCAAGGGGGAAGAGAGCGAGAAGGCACTAGCAGAGCTGGGGACTTCTCGAGCGACTGTGGCAGCTCCGAACAGGGCAGAACAGAGCTGGTTTCACCCCTGGGAGAAGATGCGAAGTTGTGAGGCGCTAAGTCCGGCTCTAACTTGGGCAAAGGAGGAAAAATGAAGAGGAAGGAGGTTTGGGGCATCGGCTAAGGAAGCTGGGTGAAGGTGAAGTGGTTAAATAAATTTGCTGGTTTTATTTCTAGTGATCGAGTTGGGCTGTGCAATACCGAAGGCGAAGGTGGCTAGGAAAAGGGTGGAAGCAGCTTGGGCTAAGTGGGAAATTTGTGAATTTAGCAAAAGACTTGCCGGATCTAGAAAAATTTTGTCCGCGGATCTGACTAAACAATTGACAATGGTGCGGAACGGTGGCGTTGGTGGCCTTGCAACAGAGCGGATGGGAAAACATGTCGAGGTCCAAATAGAGAATAAAAGTCTCGCACGAAGAGAGAATACCGCATCGCGACGCGTGCGTTGGCTGAGTACCGACACACGAGACCGTTACGCAGACCGACCAAGGTCTCAAACATGATATATAAGATTTCCAATGTAAAAGTACAAAGAAAGGAAAACAAAATAATCACGGATTCTAACTAAAATGAACATTAACGCGTTATTCAAAAATAACTAGATAAACTTTGAAGAAGTAAAATAATCATAATCATTAACGAAAGTGATGTTTTTGCTAAAAGAACCACATACCCAAATTTCCATCAGACCCGAAATTGAAATATCCCAATATTATTCAACCCATGTTAGACGAAAATCAGGATGTCACAATCATAATAGCTTCATATAAGGAGAATGCATTCTACAACGAACACAGCTCATAATATCTAATCTTAGGCAACAACTAAGATAGAACTACATATGACGGACACAAGATTACATCTAGGGATAATAACAAGCATTGAAACTAATACTAATCCATATCATATAAAGATTATACAACCAACCATAACAACCAAACATAGGAACTAACCTTGGTATCAATATTAAACAGTTCACATACAACAATCACGGGAATCCTTCTAGACCAAACAATAACATAAGCATAAACGGACCGTTTCTACTAACAACGACAATTCGGACAACCTTAATAATTATATAATCATTTCTCACCTATTCCTAAACCTTATAGTCCAAGCACATCATGAAAAAACCATACAAAATTAACACATGAGGCTTATTTACCTAGGATAGCTCTAATTTCTACAATAATATTTGGTAGATTGCTTGTATAGTTCCTTATCCACAATGAGAATGTATAGAACCCTATTCCGAGCTGGTCTGGTATGGAATGATCTACTAATTCTATTAACCCTAAGTTCTATTACAAGGCATCGGACCTATGGATATACATACATTTTCACAAATAAACTATCCAAGACTAATTGGATCAATATTTATGTAACATCCTGAATTTCAGGTTCTGATTTCAATTGAACGAGTCGGGCATTTCATCGACGCGCCTATAGTTTTTTTCCCTAAACTGATCATTCATGGGATAACTAGTCTATCAGATGAAGCCGTTAAGGGATTCTAATGCATCAGACTTGAGAATTCGACCAGGAAACGACTTCTCGACCGAGCTAATCTGCAAGGGTCATTACGGCACAGTTAAAAATCGATTAAAGATCGGAGATAGGTCGACTCGACAAAGGTATGTGATTAAGTGTGGGTGATTCCACCTAATTGCACAATCTTTGTTGATCGGTACTAGGCCGATTCTTCTGTCGTTTTGGTACCATGTGTCCACATTTGAAACTGTAAGATTTGCATGACAACCGAGAGTCGCCAATGTGTCAAAGATGTACATTGTAGCTTGAAAATAATCAACCACAGGTCAAATGCACAAAAATTCCTAAAAACTACCCGGTAGATTAGGACACGCTAAATTCACGCCGAAATGAATTTAACAAGTGAAATTGAAACCGAATTCGAAATTGGAAGTCCCTGTCATATCACAAATCATTTTAGGAACGTCGACTCATCTTCGAAGATTTTTTCGCAAATTGAGTTTTTCAGCGAAAAATCAAAGTATGGTTAATTTGGTTCGGGAAAATTGGTAGGCCTGCTTTTGGTCTCACTTTTGGGATCCAAGATGGTTCTATGGTCAAGGAAAAATGTGGATTTAAGTGTGGTTACATTGGATGAATTTATGAGCTTCAATTTGAATTTATTGGTTTAAGAATTGAATGAAATTGGATGAATTTGATGTACAAATGTACCAAATTCGTATGCCATGGGGAGAGGGACATTTTGCACCCATTGCCAAGCTTGTTGAGGAAGCTTGAGGACAGAGAATGGCTGATGTCATGGGCTATCATGGTGGGGGCAAGAGAGAGGAGGTTTGGACAAGTGTTGAGCTCTAAAGAGCCCAAGGGGAGCCCCCTCTTCAACAGACCATCTTCTTCCCTAAATGGTGGCTTTCTCCATTGTTGAGGGAGTTTAGTAGCTCAGCAAAACCAGAGGAAGAAGAGCAGCAGCTCCCCCTTGCCCTTCTGAAGCCACATGCCCACCGGAGCTCGCCCGCAAGCCGCCGGTGCTGCTCCACCGCTATCCGCATGCCAGTTCGCCTCTGCTACTGTCCCGCACGTCCCTGGCATCCAGCATCATCGTCCAGCTCCCCGGCCATCATGGTGCCCGTCGAAGCCAGCCAAGACCGCCGGAGCCACCGCCTCAACCCGCCTAGACCGTTGCTTTGCCCCTCCTTCATTGTTTTGGCCTCAACCAGCTATGACACACAATTCACCTTCTAAGTTGGTTTTTTTTTCTCTTCTCTTCTAACACGTGAGTTCAAAACGTGAATTGCTTTTTTTTTATCTCCAAATTTTATGAATTATTAAAATGGAGTTAAATTTATCAAATTGAAATAATGAATGAAATTAACAAATAGTGAATTAATATTTTTTGTATAAATTCATTATAAGATATTTATTATTTATTTATTTATTTATGAATTTAAATCAAATTTATTTAATTGAAATAATTATCATTGAATATATAAAAATATACATTTAACATACAATGCATCTTCACGTATCAGAATCATCTATCTTTCTAGAAATGACGCTTTAATATATTGCGTTATATTATATCGCGTATTACATATCGCATGTCGGTGCTATTTAAAATTTTGGAGGCAAACGTACCTCTATTGCCCTAATTTCTATGTAAGGAAATCTCATGTAAGGTCTACAGTTCCTGGGTACGCGCACTGCCCACACGTGGAGGGAAATCAGTGGCCCCTGACCCTCCAGGCCCGCCACGTAAGCATCATCATCATCCCGACCGACCCGAGCCGTCCACCTTCATCCACTTTGAGCTCTGGCGGAGTCAGCAAACAGTCCCAGGCTCTGCTTCAGCTCCACTCGTCATCCATGGCCTTAGCCATTGCTTCTTCCTCGCTGTCGACCCTCCCGACCAGGTCCGACTCGCTGCTCCTTTCCTCCACCGCTCAGTGCTTGGCCCTTCCGAGTTCTTCGTTTTCTAACCGTGCGTTGCGCGAGGTGAATACGAGTCGAGTTTAGTGTCGTGTCATTTTCAGCGACGCCTTGTGTTTTGGTGACAGGGAAAGCCCGAGGAAATGGCTCCCCGGGAAGGTCGCGGCCAGTGCGAGCTCGCCGGCGAGGACTCGCGTGAAGGCGACGAAAGGGGTCTCCAGCGTTTGCGAGCCGCTTCCTCCCGATCGACCTCTCTGGTTTCCCGGTAGCTCGCCCCCTGAGTGGCTCGATGGCAGGTAATTTTCACTCTTTTTGGGACATCAAGTAGAGATAGTTCGGAAACATTCATGTTAAGAGTCCAAGAAACGAGCTTGCTTTACACGGCTTCATGACCGTTTTGGACTGCGATTTGCTTATCTTTTCAGGAATTTGCATATTCTTTGTCGCCTAGTCTTTTCACTATTGTTTGTGTTTGCTTCGTTGTTTGACATATGAATAAGCTTGCCTATGATTACTATTACGCAATGGAGACATGACCCGGTTAGTGGTGATTTCATTGCAGCCTTCCAGGAGATTTCGGCTTTGACCCGCTTGGCCTAGGTATGAATTCGTATTAGCATTAGATTCTCGAATAAAACATACACTGATGTTTATGACCTGTCTGAAGTGGAGAACCAAATGATCAAGTCATGTAAATCTCTTTGGAGATGGTTCATGCTTGGGGACTGTATTTAGTACAGGCTTGTGACAGGCTTCAAAGTGTTCAACAAAGTAGCTTTTAGCTGAAATGTACTCTGATGTGGGGGTGTCATAATGTGGCACCATAAATCTAGCTAATTTCTGTCTGTATTATTCTTATTAATGCATCAACTGGTGCAGGGTCTGATCCAGAGTTGCTTAAGTGGTTTGCACAAGCCGAACTGATGCATAGCAGATGGGCGATGCTTGGGGTGGCTGGAATTCTGATTCCTGAAATGCTCGGAAGATTAGGCTTCATAGAGAACTACTCATGGTACAATGCTGGCACTCGAGAATACTTTGCTGATACCACAACCTTATTTGTGGTGCAGTTAGCCTTGATGGGTTGGGTAGAGGGAAGAAGATGGGCTGATATGATCAAGCCGGGTAGCGTCGACATCGATTTCAAGCTCCCAAACAAAAAGAAACCAAAGCCTGACGTTGGTTATCCTGGTGGATTTTGGTTCGATCCAATGATGTGGGGGATGGGTTCTCCAGAGCCCGTCATGGTATTGAGGACAAAGGAAATAAAAAACGGACGCCTAGCGATGCTAGCATTCGTGGGGTTCTGGTTCCAAGCCATTTACACAGGCGACGGCCCCATTGAGAACTTACTGAATCACATTGCAGATCCTGGTCACTGCAACATTTTTTCGGTATTGTCTCATCTCATCTGCTTAAATTTTCCATGGACAACGCTGGTTAGACTGCATTTATAGAATGCATAACAGTTTCACTCATTATGAGCCTCAAGAAATGATGTTTCACTGCAGGCTTTCACGTCTAGTTGATGTTGCGAGAATGAAGGATTGATTTTGGGATAAAAGGAGATACTGGTGAGAAGTCACAGCTGAAATGTCCAGGCCTCCATGGCATTGTTTCAGTTGTTTCAATGGACTGAGCAGAATCTATGTACATACAAGGAACCCCGACTTGGTTTTCTTTTCTCAATCAATATAATTCCATTCATCTTTTTGTTACACACTTCTTTGTATAAGTGGCTAATCCTGCTCATGTTGATGCATCCTTTGGCCTGTTTGCAAGCTTTAGTTCCATAAATCTAAAGCTATTGAGTGATGGTAATTCTCAATGTAAATATGAGGCCAAAGATCCATTGAAGTCCTTGAGAATACGAGTCTAGGACACTGAATCTTGTTGAGGTGGTACTTGCAAAATCTTTTTACTGGGGCGCTTTTATACTTGAGGGATTAGAACTTGCAGAGAAATAATGGAAGCATGAATGCTAAAAGCTTGTGTTGTTTGCCACGTTCCTACTAATATATGCTTTCCCTCAGAGCTGACCTGGTCAAGAGACGGTGATGATTTACCTCTCTATATAGATCCCTCTTCTATTTTCTCCTTCCAATCCTATTTTTAGAATTTTGTGGGGATTTGCCAATTCCATCCACCAAGATTGACATGTTTCTGCAAAACGGAATCAATCAAAATAATCTGTCAAAGCAACCACCCGGAGAAACTCCATGACCTGGAGGAAGAATTATGATTCCAAATTTTCTTCATTGTGAAATGTTTAATGTAAAAATAGTTTAATCCTGTATAACGTGCATTTTTGCGCGGCGGTGATAAGGTTCAACCGGAAATGGCTTTCGCTGCTGTTGGTTCCGTCCTCCTCTCCCTCCTTATCATCTCCTTCACAAAATTGTCTCTGTCCGCACCTGAAGATGTTCTTCTCCAATTCAAGAGGTCTTTAGGGAACGCCGATGCTTTGGATTCCTGGGCTCCTGGATCGCATCCGTGCAATGGTTGGACCGGCATCGTTTGCTTTGATGGAATCATCACAGGGCTCCATCTTTCTGACATGGGCTTGTCCGGAAAGATTGACATCGATGCGCTGCAGAGCTTACGCGGCCTGAGGACTCTCAGCTTCGCGAACAATGTCTTTGCAGGTCCAATGCCAGAATTCAATCGACTGGGTGCGATAAAGTCCCTGCTGTTATCCAAGAACAACTTCTCTGGGGAAATCTCGAGCGACTTTTTTCAGCGCATGGCGTCTCTCAAGAAGATCTGGCTCTCTGACAACAACTTCTCAGGGAACATACCAGAGTCCCTGATGCAACTCGCCAACCTTATGGAGCTTCACCTTGAAAGGAACGAATTCTCAGGGCGCATTCCTGTGATTAAGCACGAGAAGCTCACTTCCCTGGACCTGTCAGACAACAAGTTGGAGGGTGAAATCCCGGAAATTTTGTCTAAATTCAATTCCAAGTCTTTCGAAGGGAATCCTGGACTTTGTGGGAAGCCACTCGATAAAGTCTGCCCTGACAAAGAAACGCCTTTGACAGACACGACAACCGTGAAACCGCCTCAGCCACCTCCACCGGTCAATGAACAGAAGAGCAGTGAAGGGCTCAGCATAATTCTTTGGATAGTGGCGGGATTGGTAGCTGCGGGGGTTCTTCTGACTGCGATAGTTTCTTCCAGGCGGAGAAGGGATGATGATTTCAGCATTTTAGGGAGAGAGAATGTCCGTGAGGCTGTCCAAGTCCCAGTTTCCGGGGTGAAGCCCGTGCGAACGGAGTCTAGCAAGAAAGGCAGTTCAAAAAGAAAGGCTCAGAGCAGCAAGCACGGTTTGGGCAATCTCATGATGCTGCACGACGAGAAGGGTGAATTCGGATTGGCTGATCTAATGAGGGCCTCTGCGGAGGTGCTCGGAAATGGTGGGTTGGGTTGTGCATACAAGGCTGTGATGTCGAACGGCCTGTCCGTGGTGGTGAAGAGGATGAGGGAAATGAATGCTTTGGAGAAAGATGAGTTCGACGCTGAGATCAGACGTTTTGCTGGACTACGGCACCCAAATATACTGACCCCACTGGCCTACCATTATAGGAGAGACGAGAAGCTCTTGGTTTCGGAATACATTCCTATGGGCAGCTTGTTATACATATTACATGGTACACTAATAGAAACATATTTTCTTCTGCTTGCTTTGTAAATGATTTTTCCACTAGCACATTTGTTATCATAACATGTTAATATTGAGGAGATGAAAGATTTCCTGGAAGATTCAACTTATCTTATACAATCTCCTCAAACCAGTGATGAAATCTTACATTTTGCTGATTTCTGATTTCACATACTTTGACTCTTCAGGTGATCGTGGAATTAGTCATAGAGAGCTGAATTGGCCAACCCGGTTGAAGATCGTCAAGGGAGTCGCGAGTGGACTAGCTTTTCTCCATTCAGAGCTTGCATCCTATGACCTGCCTCATGGAAACCTCAAGTCGAGCAACATTCTTCTCAGCTCAGATTATGAGCCATTGCTCAATGACTACGGCTTCCATCATCTGCTCAACCCCTCTCAAGCTGCGCAAACCTTGTTTGCATGTAAGGCGCCTGAGATTTCACAGCAAGGGAACATCTCGCCGAAGTGCGATGTTTATTGTCTCGGATTAATCATCCTTGAAGTCCTCATGGGGAAGCTCCCTTCTCAGTATATTAGCAGCGGGAAGAGCGGAACTGATGTAGTGATGTTGGTTCACTCAGCGATCTCAGAGGAAAGAGAGGCCGAAGTCATTGATCCAGAGATAGCGGGTTCGACAGAATCAAAAAGTGAGATGTTGCAACTCCTTCATATAGGAGCTGCCTGCACAGAGAAGAACCCCGATCATCGGCTTGACCTGAGAGAAGCAATTAGAAAACTGGAAGAGATACAAGTGTGAGGCAATTTTGTTTCTAGACTCCTATTGACTATTTTAGTTGACAGGATAGAACGTCTTGAACCCCGAGTTCTGCTCATTCCCTGATCGAGTGCCGTAACGGATTCATCAACGCTTGCAAACAACCACTCAATGCTTAGGCCAGGATTCATTGGTCGTATCATCCTTTCCTGAGGAAGAGCGAACATAAAGAGTGGCCTCAAAGGCGAGGCTTATGGCTACTTTTTCACCGATAGAATAGAGCTTATAGAACATCCATCTTTGATTCAAACTTATTTTTGCTTTGTCATTACCCTTCCAAATCAGGGAAGCTCAGTGTCAAAAGCATCACCATTTCACTTGCAGGGGAAGGATTTCTTTGTCAAGCCTGTGCTACAAAGAGATTGTCACTGAGGATTGAGTCTCTGAACTGAATTTCGATGAGAAATGACCGGACTGCCTTCAAACGTAGGTTCTGCAATGGACAGCTCTTCACTCTTGTTTGTACAGTGTATAATGAATCATTTGTCTTTTACCTGAGAAGTGCATTGGTTTTCCATGGGATCTCTGGCTACATTGCCCTATGATTTGTACTCAAAAATCCTCTTTCACAGTTCTGCTCACACTTCTTATGTTATGTTTCCTATAAAAAAAATTTCGAAGGAAAAAAAAAAGGAAAAAGAAAAAGAGAACCACTACCATGGAAAATGGGTTGCTCTCACAACAGTTTTAACATCCAAAATGTCAGACGATTACACGGAACAAGACTTGGATTCGACAGTAATTGCAACATAATTTTTTACAGTGATCTCAAACAAAAAGGAATGGCGTTGCACCTTCCTTTTATCAATAATCAAACTCGCAACTCATCTCATCACTGTTTGGCTTGCAAATCTTTATCCGAGACTAGAAATATCCATGACAACATTAGTCCTGGACAGCCTGGAGAACTTGAAACTGGGCTGGCCCGGACCATCCAAAAAGGGAGCCCAACAAGCCCGTTCAAAAGCCTGAGCCGCCCTTCCAGAACCGGCACGCCATTGGCGGCCGCACCGTAGTCCTTTTGACAAATTGCTGCATCCTGGATCTGTTGCAACGTTCCGCTCAATTCAATACTTACCTACCAGGGTCAACGCCTAGAAACATTGCCATTGCATGTCTCTCCTTCGTTTTTTTCTTGGTTTGGTACAAAAGCTCGTGAAACGAAGAGGAGAAAAACAGAGAGAGAAGAAGGAAGCCCAGAGATGGATTCTGCAGCAACAACGTCGCTGATTGTGGAGAAACTGAAGCTCACGCCCCATCCGGAGGGTGGGTTTTTCTCCGAGACCTTCAGGGACACCTCTATACATCTCTCCAGATCTCAGCTTCCGCCTCACTGTAAGTTCTTGATCGCGCGCTTGAGTTCTGCAGATTTATTTCAATCTTTCTTCTTTTTCTTTCCAGCTAAATAGTCATTTTATAGCCTGTTGTGGATCATTGTATTCGTTTGGATGGTGGGTGATGAGCTGCTGCAGATGCTGATTGCTGATGTGGGATTTATTGTGCTAAAGTTGTGATTTTTACATTTTGTGATTGAATTTCTGGCGATATGAATGTTGCTACTATTGATTCATCCATCTGGGTATTGGATGGGTTTGTCATATCCGGGAAAAAGGAGGGGAAAAGTACAAATTTATGATGCCCAATTTAGATTCAATATCTGATGAAGGCTGCAGTCAAACCAATGGTCTAAATTACTGATCTTTCCTGTGTTTAGGCTCCATTGTTTTTGCCAATTGTTTGCTAGTGACAGACCACGTCAATGCCAGGGAATCATGAAATGCAGTTGCTTTTGGTCACTTCCCTCTTTTCTTCATCACAAAGTTATTGAATTTCTTTGAATCACCTAAATTCCAGACAAGGTTGATCGACCCGTGAGCACATCCATCTACTTTATGCTGCCGGCAGGGAGTGTGTCGCACCTCCACCGTATACCTTCTGCTGAGACCTGGCATTTTTATTTGGGAGAACCTCTCACGGTACGGCTAAATTCCAGTTCGTCATATCTTTGATAGGAATGATTTGCTTCAGCTTGCCCCTAATCTCAATTGAGAATTTTTTCCATTCGCGAAATATTACTTCACTTCCCTAAGATATTGGCACTTGGCTATGTGCTGAAAGAAAAGACAAAGATTCCACGCAAAATCCTTTTTGCAGGTATTGGAATTAAATGACAAAGATGGAAGTTTCAAATTAACCTGCATTGGATCTGACCTTACTGTAGACAATCAGCAACCACAGTACACAGTGCCTCCAAATGTATGGTTCGGTTCGTTTCCGACAAAGGACTATACCATCTCTCCAGATGGCTCTGTGCTCAAAGCTGCCCCGAGGGATGCGGAGAAACACTACTCTCTGGTGGGTTGTACTTGTGCACCGGCCTTTCAGTTCCAGGACTTCGAGTTAGCTAAGCGCTCTGAGCTTCTTTCTCGGTTTCCCAATCTGGAGCCTGTCCTCTCTATTCTCACCCTGCCTGAATGAGGATTCACTTCCCATTCTGTAGCTTGTTTAGCGTCTGGGTACATCTCTGATGCTTTGAGCTGCTGAATCCCTAACCAAGCATAAAATAAATGGCGACTTGCAATACTTATGTTACAAAATGAGGAGATGATGTGTGTTCTTAAATTTGATACTTGAGATAATATATGAATCTTGCATTTCAGACAGCATGACTTAATTTTGATGCATGATTACATTCATCTTGCGCTATGCTGAATGAATTGCATGGCTCTGTTCAGCTGAATATCCATATATTGGTTTGTAAAATCATCACCTATGACTCATATATCACGGGTATATGGTCTTGAGGACATTCATCTGTATCACGGTCCTTTTCATCGTGGATGGTATAAACATTAAAGATCGGCACATACATAATCATGAATCCTGGGCTCTTTACCATAGCATTTGCTGGTCACTTAAGAAAGAAAGTGCACAACAGTGAAGCGTGCCTCACCAAGACCAGATGTGAACCTTCCGCAAAAATTTTCACTTGCTGACGAGGACAATAATCACAGTCTGTCAAAAACAAGTACTGTATCTTCAACTCAATAAGGCTATCCACTTGACAAGCACGCTGAGCAGGAGTAATCCCATGTTTTTGCCATTCGGAGTCATCGAATATGCAGTGAAAGAAAAGCCTTGATAGTTCACTCGGTGCTCTTTAGGAGACAAAGAAAGAGCAGAAATGAAAGAAAATCTGATTTAGTACTGTATGCCATCCCATCCCATTTGCGGTCATCGCTCCAAATATGGTTTGCATCTGAGGTGCAAGAGCCATTTTTTATATATGAATCGAATCGAGAAACCCCATTCTCTTCGCCTCACGAAAATCTTCAGATCCAAACCATTTTGATGGACCAGTTTTATGACCTTTAAATCGATTCTTAAATATTTTGAACTGAGTATTTCGACAGAGTCTGTTTTTGGTCTTATTTTCTCCATATTTATCATTGATTGAGTGTAATCGATATTATATTATCTTGTTATTTAAGATAATCGTCTTGCTACTCTTCGTTAGGGAATATACAGAAATTATATGATTCTCTTCCACGTACTTTTATTTTATTGAATTATATATTGAGCACTTTTAAATCAGTAAAATTATACCAACAATAACATAATTCTCATAAATTTTCTTCATAAATTTTGGAAAAACTAAAATAGCACCGTTGTTAAGGGTGGAAAATTCAAATATAACATTTAGATCTCCTTTGAAATCAAATCAAACACGTTCGTTCACGAGAGCCCACGGTTAATCAAAATTCACATATTCACATTGAATATATAGCCTTTTTGAGTGCAAATGGAAGTCATATTCATATCTTCATTATTAATATCATAATTGGAATCTTACCATCTAATTAAATAAAACAAAAATCGTAGCTTTTTGGGACTAATTTAAGTAATTATTTTTGTGTGTCTATATATATCACTTTCCTTGTTCATGTAAGATAGGCACAGCAGAACGGCAAGGTCGCCTTCCCTTCCTTAGAAAACCAACGTGTCGAGCGCACGAACGCAACGAAAACCGACCTTTGAGAACGTGTCAAAGCCATATGTCCCGCTCGCCAGAAGCCACTGCAGCACTCCCTTTTGCCACTTTGGCCTCTTTCTTCCGCCTTCGTCCTCTTCTGCCCGCTCCAAAACCCTCTCTCGTTCACGGTCATCAATGGCGCATTCTCTTCAGGAGTCCGACCCTCCTTTGGACGCTGCTTCTTCACTAGCGTCATCATGCTTTGAAGGTTCTTTCTTGTTTCTCTTTCCTTAAATGAAGTGCAGACACGTCTGTGTTCCCATGGTTTTCTAGTCTCTTTACGGTTCTTACCGTTTCGAAAATCACACGTGCACCAAGTTAGCGCAAGCCCCACGTCCAAAAAAGTGATTCTGAGTTACACGAAGCAAGCTTACGCTACGAGGTGTAGATTTGCTCATTTTTTTGGTATTCACAGTGGCATAATTAAAGCAATCTTCTCGCTGTTGATTCAACGGCAATTTTAATGAGTTTTACCGAGGGAAAATAGACAACTCCGAGTGGATTACTTGAGTTTTATATGGTCCGGCGATCGTGGAAGGAATTCATCACATTCTTCGTTAGATGAATGAGACTATACCGAAAGCACACTTCGCGTGCCATTCATGCCGGACTGGGTCGGAGAGGCCAGTTAAAGTTTCGAATAATGAGCAAACGAAGCAAGGCACATGTCTAGTATTTTTGAGTTGAGAGACGATGGACGAATCGCTCCTTCAAAGAATATTGTAGATAGATAGATGCGTAGATGTGAGAATTCGGTTTATGTACTAGTAACTCTCGAGCAAGCATGTCGTGATTTAACAGTCATCTGCAAAAATGCTTTTCTTTTTCAAAATGAAACTTTCATGTATAATCTTGTCGTGAAATAGGTTGAGATTGCACTCATTGATTTCTCTTTGAAGTTGGAAGTCGGAAGATGTCCAAAAGATGGAATCAAAATATTCCTCGGCCTCAGGTGCCATTTACGGTGACCTCCATAAACCAGCAGTTATCATCGCTGCATGCTTCGTACTTGTAGCATTGCCCCTGTCCCTTTTTCTCATATTTCAGCATCTCCAGCACTACACCAATCCCGCTGTAAGCTCTCTTCTCCAGTATATAATATGATTGATCGGTCTAACTCAGTGTTATGGATGGATGGAACTAGTTGAGTATCATCTAAGCATACCTTGATATATTGTCCAAATGATATTGGAAACATGTAGCCAGACTTCCTACTAAATATCCTGATGGTTAGCTTAATCACTGGGGCCAACTGGTCCTCTAGTATGATAGAAAGACTTTCTTCCTTTAGTGACAGGATTAATATTTACTAAATTATCTTGCTTTGATCCAATTTTAGGAACAAAAGTGGGTAGTTGTGGTCCTTTCCATGGTTCCAGTCTATGCAATCGAATCAGTAAGTTCTGTCTTTGAAGTCATATTTATGTCTTTTTCCCCTAGAGTTGATCAAGTGATATTTATCTGAACAGGGGTTCTTCTCCTTAACAGTTTCCAGGTTCTTTGCATCAACCAAAAAATATTTTTCAGCCATGTGTTTATGAAAAATTGTATCTTGAGTCACACGGTTCCCTTAATTAAAAAGGAAAAAGGAAGAGAGATGATGCGATCCATGGCTTCAGCCATGTGTTTATGGCTTGATTTATGAATCAATGACGGTGATCCAGTCTGACTGGTTTGTTTTTCTTTGGCAGATAATATCGTTGTGGAACCCAAAGTTGTCTCTTGCGTGTGACCTACTGAGAAACTGCTATGAAGCATTTGCTTTGTATTCTTTTGGAAGATACTTGATTGCCTGTCTGGGTAGGCTACTGTAGATGAACTCAAACTTGAAAAAGTTTTCTTGTATCATCTAGACCTGCCAGAGCAGTCTAATCATTTTCTAGCTGGAGTTTTTGTTCAGCAGTCTGAATATATGCCAATGAAGACAAGTTTTACTGCATAAGCTCATGCATTAATTTTCATGCTAGGTGGTGAGAGAGAAGTTATCAAACTACTTGAAGATGAATCGAGGAAATTGCTCCAAAAGCCACTCCTGGACCACACGAACACAAGTCCAAAGAAAAAAGGAAGCAGAGTTTGGAACTTCATCTTTCAACCATGTGTTCTCGGAGAAGATCTGCTCACCATTGAGAAATTCGGTCTTGTGCAGTATGTGAGTACCTCATTTGAACCATCACAGTTAGACTTATTATGATGGTTCCTAACATGTTTGATGTTGTCCAGATGATTCTGAAGACAGTATGTGCATTTTTAGCACTTATTTTGGAGCTCCTTGGTGTCTACGGTGACGGCGAATTCAAATGGAATTATGGGTACTAAGAAGGTTTTTTCACTTTGTAGAATATTCCATTGCCCCACATCCCTGTCATCCTTGTCCTCTCTTGCAGGTATCCGTACATTGCGGTGGTACTGAACTTCAGCCAGATGTGGGCATTATTTTGCCTTGTTCAGTTCTATAATGCGACTCACGAGAGACTTAAATCCATAAAGCCGTTGGCTAAGTTCATCAGCTTCAAGGCTATTGTATTCGCCACTTGGTGGCAAGGGGTGGGGATTGCACTTCTATGTGCCTTTCATGTTCTGCCAAAAGAAGAAAAGCTGCAAACTGGAGTGCAGGATTTTCTTATCTGCATAGAAGTAAGTGTGAGCTTCTTTCAGCCAAAGAAAAGTATCCAACAGCCAAAAACACTAGCCACCTGCACTCTTGAATTTTGTTTGCTTTTGACCACTGATTCCATATGGTCTCCGTGGGTGTTTGTTTTTGTACATACCCAAACTTGCTACAAAGACAACCAGAGGTCATGTATATCATTTTACTTGATTGGGTAGACCAGCATGCTGTATATTTTTGGTTGCTTTGAGCTTGCAAAGGTTGTGAATTGATGTTAAACTGTTGACAGATGTCAATGGCAGCTGTTGCTCATGTTTTTGTTTTTCCGGTGGAGCCATACCGTTATGTCCCAATCACCGAAAGCCCAAAAGTCACCACGGAAAAGACAGTCGCTGAAGTAAAGTTGGAAGAGGGTGATAAAGAGAAACCAGCCGTGGTTGAGAAGACTGACACGAAGGTGGAGGTTGCTGGTACTAGCATCACCGAGAGTTTCCAGGACATTATTGTCGAAGGCGGTCAACGTGTAAGCTTGAATTCCACCATTTGTGTGAAATCTTGCTTTTATGCAATCATTGTCCCAAGAAATTAGCTCGGTTTCACTTGATCAATGCCGTGCGTCTTGCTTCATCCATTTGTGTGAAATCTTTTTCTTGTCTTTAAAAACAGGTGGTGAAGGATGTTGTGCTGACAATAAATCAAGCAATAGAGCCAGTCGAAAAGGGGGTGGCAAAGATCCACGAGACGATCCACCAAAGATCAGAGGAGTCTGATGAAAAGGATGAACGAGTGGAAGAGGTAGAGGCCAAGGAACGTGTTGAGCTTGAGGGCGAAGGCGGGGAGAGGGAAACTGTTGTCAGCATAGAAGACAAGGTAGTCAAATGAAAGGACTGGTTGTAAGCTAGAGCAGGACGTGCCAGAGTAGTTTTGGACTTACTAATTCTTGAAATGCGTAGTCTTGATTTTGGATTGAGCGAGTAAACCCTGCTTGGATGCTGTTCTTTTCTGTTTTGTGCTGTTCGTATGATAGGTCTTTCCGATTTCCTCTGAAAGCGTACGACAAGCTGCTGCTCGGTTTTTGAGCTAGTGAACATGTCTAATGATTTAATGAATGACCGTGTGGATCCGAGCAACCAATCCTTTCCTTGTCCATGTTCAAAGCCATGCTTCAAAGTGTAAGGGAGTTATTATGGTCCCACGAGGGATCATAAGAACCTCAGATCCTAATGCATTCTTTCGGATCCTTTAAAGATGTCGTACCTCATAAATACTTCAAAAGCTTCCATTGATTGTTCAAAGTTTTCAACGATTGACCGAGAGTTATTCTTTTGTGATCCAACGATGGTCAATCACTAAGGAATGGGTCGTCGGGAATGTGTACAAGTGCCCCAGGATGTAGATGGTATTAGTTGCTACTATGAGCCTGAAGCACAGAGGGGGCAAATCACAGATGCTTGAATATATTCAATACAGAACAAATGAACAAAGAATATAGCCACTACATGCCATCTCTGATTCTCCTTTGATCCCCCTAAAAAATGCATATTCTCAAAAAACTTAATCTTACAACATAATTTCAACAAATGAACAGACGCCAATATAAAACTGGAGGATCTTAAGGTACAAAACTGACTTTCGATCTTCCAGCCCCTGGCCATTGCTCCACTGTCATTTGTCTTCATTGTAATGCAATACAGGAACCATTTGGCATTGAAAAACAGGTCCCTGTGATGTCAATCCTAATGAGAAAAGTTGTGCTACCGGCTGTGGCCGTTCAAAGAGCGGTGCATCAGCACAAGAATGAAGGCATCGCAGTTGCTTCTCCAGAACGGTGTATTATGAAGTGTAAATTTTCCTGTCTAAATTTGAGCAAAAAGAAGTTCATTCCATGTGTCAGGAACGCCGGGCAGACACCAGTGCAAGCAATCTTGCATTCCTGTTGTGCCCTTAATGCTGAATCGGGAGATGTGACCTTCATCTCTAACCTGCGACAACGCCGTTATGTCCAAAAGCCTAACTTTTGTCCCCCTTACTGCACTCTCTGCAGCAACATCGCTCGATTTATCCTGTAACACTTCCTTGCCTATAGACATGGGCATTTCGTTATTGCAACTCCCTCCCGTGTTCCAATCCCCATTCACGAAATGCCTAGGAGAGATGCTCCGATAGAATGCCTTAAGATGAGGGTATTTCGGGAGTTGTGAGTTCACCCAACTCACAATGCTGTGGATGGTCAAGTTCTTCGCACGGCCAATTTCCGCAATCTTCCTGTTGGTGTTGCGTGCACCGCCCACATACATTACCCATCGATTAGCGTTGAGCTTACCACGGTTCCAGTGATGGCCGGTGTTAAGAACTAGAACATCAAATCTGTGGATAAACCTTTGCAAAAATGCTGGTGGCCGATCTAGGTGCATGGCATATTCAGTTGCTGGATTTGTTATATCCAGTGGTTCTAGACCACACAAGCTTGCAGACCAATAGTAGAGGACAGTGGTGTTGGTGCTTGGGAATCGGTATGCCCACCCATCAGGGCGGACTGCATGTTTTGCTTTCACCAGCCCATACTCTCTTCCAACATCTAAGACATCAGGCCTATCCTTACCACCAGTAATCATGCACATTAGCGACTGAAATTGCTGCCGACCCAGGGAATCTCCAACAAAGGCCAAGGTCTTGTCTTGCATCCTAACAGGAACATAAATTGAAAACCATGGATGAAGTCCAGCGAAGTCAATGATATATGACACAACAGGAGAGTCACAAGGTGTGACTCTTGCTCCATACCACAAACATGCATGAAATTCTACTCTGCTGAGAGTATTTCTTTCTCCTATTCTTGGTGAAAGGAAAAAACAAATAACTTTTTGGTGCATTGAATGGTGATCAGAAAAACACAAATCCAACAAAAGATGGCCAGAATAGAGCCTGAATTCCTTTTCTTCATACCGTGATCAATAAACTGCTGCAGCTCAACCCCAAGATGAAAAGTGACAACATTGTTCAAAGAGTGAAAGACGAGCACAATCACCACAGAGGTCAAGAATAACTATGACCCTTATCAGAAAAGCTGACTGCAATTCTTGATCATGCAACAACCTCACTTTGAGAAAGGCAACTGACAAAGTTCAGTTACAGATTTATGGTCTGAACGAGAGTACCTTTTTAGGAACTTAGAACCTTCAAACTCTTCCATCTGGCAATTTTTAGGTTGCCATTTAAGCGTCTCGTAGTCAAAATTCATGCGCTGTGTCATCCGGCAGGCCCACATTCCTGAAAGCCATCGCTTACAACTAAAGCCAGAGTATAAGGGCCTTTCATCATCCACAACCCATTTTCCTTTGGCAAAGTTACAGGCTGCTGAAAGTCAGAGGTCATATAGTTAGCAATAGCTACCTCCATAACATGCATGAAGTGAGAGATAAAATCAACAGAGGACTTGAGAGCATGTCAACAAGTTGACCACAGATGAGGATTGCATCAATGGAACTTCCCCAGAACCAATAATTATGAATTATGTATATAACTGGCAAAGATTCTGCCTTAGCACATTGAAACTAACATCGATTCACAAGTAAATTTCTGCAGACACTAGATCGTTACCACATAGTAAATGATTCATCCAATTGGCAAATTACAAACAAGAGATTCCACAAAGCATGACAGAATAAAATCAGAAAGAATAGAGTTCTTACCTTGATTCTCCTCTAGATTGGGTGCTTTCTCATAGTTTTCGCCTGGCAATGTAGCATTAATATGTTCAGAACCAGGAGGCACTTGAAAATTTATTCTTTCTTCTTGTTTTGAATTGTCTACTCCTGAATCATGTTCCTGCTTTCCCCCGGATTCAGTGACGCTTTCAGCAGTGTCATTCTCTTCAGGTTCCACGCCTTTTATCACTTTCTTAGGTTCTTCTGCAAAAATGGTAGCAGTTTCTGTGTTACCTCAAGCAAGAAGGCCTTGAGTGTAAACTTGGTTTGGTCGTGCCTTTATGCTCATGACAATTTTATACTTTGACCACACTTGGTAAACAAAAGCAGAACAACTGAAAGAAACAATCTACCGTACAGCATATATTTCGTAAAGGAGACGTGTTTAAATTTACAATAAGTATATCTGGAAATGACATGGATGTTTCAGCAATATCAATTGGAAGCAATACCTTACCTTTTTCCTCCACATGGCTCGTCAAATTTCCACCAACATCAGCCATCCAAGGTGAGCCCTTTGAAGGGGCTACCTCAAATTGTCTCTCATCTAAATCCTTTATTGTCACTTCCTCTGCAATAGAGGATTTATCAATGCCACTAGATTCAGGTGGTTGAGACGTGACTGTGGTCTCTAAATGGGCTTTCGTTTGTATATCTGTGCCAAACATTACACATTAGGACAATGTGAATCAGGAACTAACCACTGAACATTAAATTCTTTATTGGCTATGCTGTTTTGTTGAAGTGCTTAATTTTCTAATTGATGTCTAGAGAAACACAGCATCACTCTTGCAAGTCACAAGCATAAGCTTTGTACTTCTCCAGTTTCATTCAGTATATGTGAGACTCCAAAGTTAAATTACTGCACATCTGATAGAACTCCTTGAACAAGATGCAACACAAGTGGCAGATCAGATTTACTCTCTTTGTGCAGTTCTCTCAAAGGAATATGATATGCATCTCATAATTATATAAACCTAAAAACATAAAAGCTGGAACAGAACCAGTATATAGGAAGTCTTCAGAGGCAAAACCTGAAGATAGGGGCAACCATATGTTCTGAGGATGAAGAAAGGAGGTACGGAACGGATTTTTCTCCCATGACCACACGAGAATGCTCATGAAGACAATAGTAATGAGCAAAACAGAGAGTTGTTTGCCTCTCAAACCATGAAAGCTTCCCTTCATCCTTTATGCAAGCAGAGGCAAAAGCGCTCCACTTCTTCTGTCAACAGAGCACTATATGTCCTTCTGGCCCTCCTCTGCACAATGTGACATGAAGACCTTTTGTAAAAGCCCGTAATTCAGCTCCTTCTGGCCCTCCTCTGCAAAATGCAGCATGAAGACCTTCTTTTGCAAAAGCCGGTAATTCAGAAAACTACTACATAAATCTGAGAAAACCTGCATCAAGCATGGACTATTGTTATTATTGCTCAGGTATAGACAGAGGACTGGCTAGAGACGACACTTGAGAACAATAAACCAAGTCAAAGAATGTTCAGGTCACACGATGATGATCCGGTTTTAAACATTCAACCCCATATCACAAGTATTCTAAAATTTAAACGAACCACCCACATATAAAATAAAATAAATCAAGGGCAACATATGTCCACTGAATCTGAAACACCAAATGAGCACCACCTCAAGCTCCAAAAGCAAATCTTGATATCAGGAGTCGCCGTGGGGTTTCAACATACAAGTGGGCATGTGCAGGTATCACTCTACAGACAATCTCAGATTGAACCCAGAAGCAAAGATTGGATTCCCTCCCTCCATTCCAAAACAAAGCATCAAATCCTCACATTCCAAATCAGATACCAGCAACAACAAGCCCCACGGCCTGGAGGGAAAAGCACAAGATACCCACAACTCGAAAACAACATCCCAGCTACCAAAAAAAGTCCCACTAACCCTGCAGATTCAGGACAAGCTAAACAAGGCCATAACCGTATCTGGGTCGTGACGCATACGTACCTGAGACAAACGGAAACAAGCCCAGGAGGCACCAAAGAAGTCCCTTTTTTTTTGTGGGAGGTGAAGAGGGTGGTGATTCGGGGACGGAGCGATTCGAGAAGAGGAGAGAGGAGAACCGGCGTGATGGTCGGAATAAAGAAATTAGGGAGAACCCACGTCCCGTGAACGCATCTGCCTTCAATATTTTACGAGATCTAGGAACGGGATATTTGTAGCGCGACACGTACGGACGAAGGAACGTCAGCGGATTCCGGGGGGAGCTTTCCGCGTTGATGATGCGACTATGGAATATTGGGGAGAAAAAAAAAAGCACCGGCGGCGCGTCGGCCGACGGCCATTTTTTCGCCATCCACCAAGGTTTGGTGAAGGTGATTAGAACCGCATAAAACGGGCCGGTCGAATCGAGAGTTATCTAGATTTGATCAAATCGGTCAATTTAGTCTAATTTTCAAGAGCGTTCATCCAGTTCTCAATTAATAATTCCTAAAAATAAAATCGGTATTCTAACGATTTTATTTTTCGATTCCAAGGGAAAATCGAATTTGGGAATCTGACCAAATCAATTACACATATATTTTGTAATTTCCTAAAAAAAATAAAAATGGCCATTTTTATTAGTATTATTATTATGTGTGACGTAGGGTTGATTGGATCGAATTGATAATCAATCATCTTCTATGACAAACTCATCGAAAGTCAAATCGTGCATGTCAATGATTGTGCCGTTCTTTCCTTAATTTTGTTGTTATTTTTTTAGAGTTGATTAACTCATAATAGGATCCAAAAAGAAAGCTAATCACGATGCAATAGAAGCGTTGAATCCTTCAATTTTTTGCGTCATCTGCCTGTATTGAATCCTGACCCACCTACACATATGTAGCTTGGCTCTTTTTGTCGATTTATGAGGATTTATTTTCCTCTGCTTATATGGTATATGTAGCACTTTCCTTGTAAATCTATGAGAATTTGCTTCTCCTAAAATATGGTGTATGGCACTTGAAAGGACATGGTTAGTCAACGCGCAAATCGCTCAAGATTTAAAAATTGTGGAACATGCTCCCACGTACTTAATTTTTATATAATGTCAATTGTCTGAATTTCTTAAAGCTTGATTGATTTTAACAAATTTCTATAATCGTCTCGATTGGTAATTACCGATCAGTAAGCTCTAAAATGATGGTATATAACACTCAAACAAAAAAGTATGATAAATTTGTGGATTAATTTGATGGTGGTTAATTAATTTTTTCGCTTTCAATTTGACATTTTGTCCATGAATTCATGCGATATTTGCTAATGGGCAGCTAAGGAATCTTTCTGGAACAGAGAACTAAAGTAGTTTCTTGAAATTAGGAATCTCAGTTTCCTTCATTTAATAGTACAGGAACTAGTTAGTACAATCAATTAAGATGATTATTGTGCATTGATTTTTTTGAGTGTTGAAGTATTGGGCTAGGATTCCGTATCTTATGCTCTTAGACCAACGCAAGAGAAGACAGCATCTAAAAGACAAAATCAATGTAATTTTCCGAAAAACAATCAGTGCACTTGTCACAAAACCCTAAGTTGTACTTCGGATATATATAATAAGGACGATGAGATAGAAGGCAACATAATAAATGTTGGATTGTCACAAAGCAAAAGTTGGTGAAAAGTTGCACTAATCACGTATGAATTTGAATGAATTATTCAAATGATTGTGCAAACTAGTTGTCATTTGTCTATTATTTTATGAACTTTACATTGTCTCAATTTTTTAGTGGTTATCCTGTCATTTTTCTAAGGATAGCGCTAGCATAACGACACCGTTACCTATTATATTTAACTGTGCTGCCGTGACCACAAAGTTGAGTTTGTAAGACACGGGCAACATAAACCTATCTAACGAAATAAATCCAAAGTGGTAGTGATTCAATAATAAAAAATTCATAAGCGGGGACAGGTCTAGAATAAGTATAAGCAGGCCAACCAGGACGCATTTGTTTAAAATTTTCTTTATCTTAGTCAATATATTATAAAGAATTCTATCACGAAAATAATTAATCTTTTCAACTATATATAATGTTTTTAAAAAAAATTACTAAAATATATTACAAACATGTTTTGTTCATACTAGAATTAACACTTGGAAAATACCATACTTTATATATTTTTTGTTAAATAAAAACTTTACTAAAATATATTACAAACATGTTTTGTTCATACTAGAATTAACACTTGGATAATACCATATTTTATATATTCTTTGTTAAATAAAAACTTTACTAATATAATATATATATATATATATATATATATATATATATATATATTACAAACATGTTTTATTCATACTAGAATTAACACTTAGATTATACCATACTTTTCTTTTTCGCTTGATAGTCGTAATCAATAAAATGACGACAATAGCTCTTTGACATGTTAAGCCTATAAGCAAAAAAAACATGACTTTCTTAAATTCTTCCTTAAGGTTCAACAGGGAGCAAGCTTTTATAGACAACTAATATTACCAAAAGTAGATCGCGAAAGTGATATATCCAATGTTTGGATATCATCTTTCCATATAAAAGTATGCAAATTAGGAAATAAATACTGAATTTATTCCAGATTTCATAATCAAAATTATCATTTAAGGTACAGATCTTGATTTGGAAGTATTTTCATGACATAGAAGCTCCCAAGAATATGTCCTCAAATCTCAGGAATCGAAGAAATTTCCAAATATTGGGGGGAGGGCGAGATATGTATATTTTTGTAAAGTGTTTTTAACTGAATGCGGTCAATGTGCAGACTCGAGAACATAAATGATAGATTTTGCTCAACAAACAATAACAATAGCTAGTATGCTATATAACTTTCGATTATTTTGAGAGTTTAAAATCCATTAGAATATACAAAGGTGAAAGGTTTTTTTATTTAAAAATTAATATACGATTCAGTCTTTATTTTTAAACAAGAAAGATTCATTCGACGATAATTCTCTTTATGTTTGTTAAATATCAAAAATATTATTTTTAGAAATACTGTGCTTAATCTATTTTCATTTTTCAAATCCCTTTCAGATAGATGAAATTTTTACGATTAATGAAAATAATACCTACTGCGAAAACGAGACCAATAATATGCTAGCAAAGAAGGAACCATTAGCTCTGATAATGGATTTTAACTCTTATAAGAAGGTTTATGAATTTTATAACAATTTGATTCTGTATTAAATTTCTATGTTTGACCATCCAGGCAACCAAATATAACAAATGTCAAACTTGTGGGAGATGAAAAAAATGTCTTATTAGCATTCTCGTAAATGTTTGAGCTAGACCAAATGTTTAACCATTCATTACATCCTTTGGATAAACTCTATGTTTTCATGACTTTTGTAATCAGAAAAAGACGTTTATTTGATATAACTATTCTAATATTTTTATTGGGTTCATTTCCGCTCTTCATACGCAGCATCGGCAATAGCCAAATAGCGAATGAATTTTCGATAAATTGGATAATAACGTTTTCTTTGTAAAGTTTTCCTACGTTTGGCCAAACATCTAATGCTGTTGCCCCACAGATCATCAATAAAAACCCATGCGAAATATGGGAAAGAGAACTAATCTCATATCAAACGGAGCCTATGTTTCACGGTACTTTGATTAGTTGCAATTTTCTTTCACCGCGTACTTTGCCCTCGTCGGCACTTGTTTCTAAGTTAAGAAGTTGGTCAAGTGGTAAAACGACGATAATATTTGCGCTTCAGGAAGCGTGAGTTTTCAAGTTCAATTCGTACTAGAACACATTGGGTCAAGTCGCACAGAAGTAACTCATTGTGACTTCCTTATGCAAGTGTAGATGGCCTGCATTTGACCAGACAGATTATATGGATATCGTTGGGTCATTTTAAAAAAAAAAGTGATAATATGATGGTTAGCTCAATTATTTCAATGAAATTTGATCGACATGACCTACTTCTGAATCCTCCACGACATCGAGCAACTATTGCATGAACCTTGTATATCTACTAGATTGGATCTGGACATTATGATTTGGAGGGATCCATACGTGAGACTCTCATGGGACTTACCTAAAATGATCCAGATTCAATTAAACCCATGCACCACCTAGTCACATGCGTGACGTTTCACTAAAGCACAAGAAAACGGCCTTGGAAATAAATTTGGTTGTTTAATCCGGGGAAAGAAAACTTAGTAGTTTATAAATGGACGTAGCCTAAACACTATCGAACATTATTCTGAATTTTCTGATTTCATCCTACAATTGAAAATTTTAAGTCGCATCGTTGTTGCTTATTAACTTTAAGTGTTTCAGCTACATGTGAGATGCATATGAGTGGATGGATAGATTAAAATATTTAGGTTAATATCACAAAAAACTCCAAACTGATATATCACCGTTGAAATAGATTTCCTAATTTTTTAAACTTAAAACCTAATCTGCATACCCAAAAATCAGAAACCTAAAACCTACCCTATCACATAAGTTCGAGGATCTACCCAAATTTTGCTTATGTTCTTAATTGAATGATTGAAGTAAATTATCACCTCTATAAAGTACTAATCACAATTTATATTTAGACACACAAAAAATATGAGATATATTGTCAAAAATGGAAGCTTAGACTAATGGTTCCACATTACAAACTCATCATTGGGCGTCATGAAATATAGAAGGATCGAGCAAACATATTGAACAAGATAACGCAAGAATTATGAATCTGCCCGTGGGAATCGATTCCCCAATTTTTTTAACATGGAACTTACCCTGCAACTATGCTTACCCCTAGCTATATTTACTTGAAACTAATTTTAGTATCACAAAAAAATTTTAACGGGTACAACGATACCATATTTACCCTAGAAATATTTGTTGTCAACAAAATTCTCAAATTAGTACACTCGTGTTAGCAACTACTTTTGAGTAACTGACTCTCATTCAAATTATTTCAATTTTCCAACTTTTTTTAAAAAATTACCAAATTTTGTTTCTCTATTCTAAAACTATTAGTAAATTCAAGTGTTGGTAATAAAAAGGCAAAATAAGTTTGTATCCAGTAGAAAAGTTTGCAAAATTAAAAATTTTGGAAAAAAGAAATAAATTTGGTAAGTAATTCAAATGAGAGTAGACAACCAAAACTAGACAGAAAATTAATAGGAAAAAAAGTTTATAAGTCATTCAAATAAAGGTCCATATAAGAACTTGTAAATTTAAGGCGGTAATAAAAAGAGAAATACAAGTTAGTAAACGATAAATAAATAAATAAAAAAGTGATAATTTGCAAATTGTCGAAATAGTTGGTAATAAAATTGTTGATAAATTACCCACAACTTATCCGCGGGTGACCGGGAACACTCGTTTACCACCTGCCATAAACGACATTGATCAACACTTTCAAAAATCTATGGACATGAAAAAAAAAAAACAGCAGGAATCAAACAATAGAATCGTCCCCTTGGCTATGTTTGGAGACCTAATGGAAAGGAAAAGGAAGTGAAAAAACCTCTAATATTAAAATTTCCCTTCATTCTTAACTCAAAAGAAATTTAAATTTGGAAAAATACTCTAAATATACAACCTGCGTCTTTTTGTACACAACCATATCTATCATCACTGACATAAATAATTAGTAATTTTTCCAAACTATAACTACCCAATTAATGGTAATAAATATGGATTGATATATTAAAAAAAATGACCACAGAAGCTGTGTACTATATAAATATGTTTTAGAATTTTCAAATTATCCACCTTAATTTCATTATTCGACGTTACGCCCCTTTTCATATATATCATTGAGGTAAGATTTTTTACAGAGATTCATGTAATTGTGGAAGGAAAATAGAACAAACCTGAGTACCTAGTCTGCTCTTACGTATTGTTTAAAGTCTTAACAGGTCTTGTTAACATAGAGACACTTGAGAAGAACCTAGAGTTGGTAAGAACAACTTTCAATGCATATTGAAAAACATTGAATTATGAAAATAAATGAATACGATAATTTAAAACCATAATCAGCGCTTCTTATCAAGTGTCCTTGGATCGCTTTTCAACAAAATCTATAACATAATCTGACTTTAAAGAAGGAAATCACACAATAAATGCAAAACCTTTAATGCCAGCAATAGACAAGAGAGAATTAATTTGAAGGAAACAAAAGAATTAAAGATATCTTACTAATATAGTAGGTCTGCATAAGTTGTTTCTTTCTTTGCTCGAGTTGTTCGATTTAATTCATTATGGTATCATCATTAATTGAGATAATAAAATTTACGTAGCATCTGATTCGTACAAAATCCCTTCTAAAATAGATGCAGTCACACACTGATAACAAAGCAAAAGACAAGGGGAAAGAAATGACTTCATCACATGCGACTCCTGTGGCATTCCTAGTTTTTTGCGTTTTCTTGGCCAACAACTCATCGCGAGTCCATGGCTTCAGCATCAGCTTAATCTCGTCGGACCAAGTTGACAAGTCTCTGTTTCCCGAAAACCTTACCCTCGAGGAAAGATATCAAAGAATTGCTGAGATATCTGCCGCTTGTGTCCACCAACTTGAATACGTCACTTCTACCAATTCAGCAGACTGGAAGCAAATACCCAAATATGAGCCTTATACCTTACGACCTCGAATTACTATTCATAACCTTGGTTTCTTTGTAACATCTTTAACTATTGGCTCGCATTCTTATGCTTTCCACTTGATGGTGGATACAGGTAGTGATGATACATGGATGCCATGTGAAGGATGCACTAAATGCTTCCACATTAGGCAAGGTAACTTCAAGAGAAATGAGTCACAATCATACAGGCCCTTACCTTGCAATGATACCCATTGTATTCCTAGAGTATGTATAGATGGTTGGTGCACGTATAAAATAGATTATCTTGGATTTAGATGCTTTGATTGCTATATCAAAGGGGTGGTAGGATTGGAAACTTTTGGCTTCGAGGATGGCAAGGGAGTAGTCAAAAGATTCCCAGACACTGTATTCGGTTGTGGCCTCCAAAACCATGAGTTAGAATGGGAAAATATTGGAGAAAGTAACACCACAGCCGGAGTTCTAAGCTTAGGCACCAGGGCAAGATCTATATTTTCGCAATATAGAAATGAGACTAAAATGCGTATGTCCTATTGCCTGCCCCCACAGGGTTTGCCAACTGGCACCCCATGCAGACTTACGTTTTGGGGATGAAGTTAAAATTTTTGGAAGAGCTAGGACAACACGTCTGCTTCCAAACATAAACAAGTAAGCAATTAATGTCATGGATATTACTGTGGCGGGAACACGCCTAGGAATAGACCCTGCGTTTTTACAAATGAAACCAAACCATACAGGTGGGCTTACATTGGACTCAGGAAGCTTTTGTCTATACCTGTCCAAACTGCTTAGAATGCCGTGAGAAAGGAGATAATTCCATTTTTCTTGAGCAATTATCAGTGGCATCCTAGACCTCCTCAACCGGGGAAGTTCGATTTGTGCTATGACATGCTTACAGGGAACCATACATTTCCAATGATGACATTCCATTTTGAAGGAGCCGAGCTTTTTCTTCATGCAAGTAATGTGTTTCAAACCTTCAATAGAGGGTTTTGCCTGATAATGATGTCAATAAGTGATGACGCAACTGGCGTACTTGGATCATATCAATTGGCAAAGGTAATCAATTTTGTTTGATTTTAGGGCATTGACTCGTTTGTCCCAGAAGTGTGTGGTTCCAATTAAGAAGTTATCATTAAAAATAATGGAATAGAAACCCATTAGGTCATTGTCTTCTAAAGCTTTCTTCCTGTTGTTGGGTTTGACGAATGGTTTGCTTTAGTTCCAATTTACTTTAGAACGTCGGTTTCATAAAGAGGGATCACGAAACCGGAAGAACATGTCATGATTTTGAGGCGATTCCAGTGGCCTTCGCTATTGTTTTGTCTACTAAATTACCAAGCTTGATTGACCAGAGTAAGGTTTGCAACCAATATACACAATTACACCATATTTAACAGTCCTATGGGGTTGGTCTCAAAAAAAAAAAAAAAAGTCCTATGGGGAATGAGTTACCATAGGAGAGTCATTGGTCATTTTGACTCAGTGCGAACACGAATCTTATCATCACATTCACGCCATCATTTAATACTATTTCCTTTTAGTTTTACATAATCAAACTTGGTCTTTGACAAGGAAAACGACATGATGAACGAAATTGATGCAGCCAGTTGTGGTCCAGACACGAAATCTCATATCCACCTTATATTAAGCAATGAAAAGTTGAGTGTCTCCCTCTAAGATTTCAGGTTAGTCAAATGAGGATGACTAGGTGAGGTCTGTAAAATGTTTATAGATTCGTTACAAGTAATACTGACATATGCTCCCAACTGAGAATGAAAAACCGTAGCACCTGATTCATGCTATGTGCCCTAAATATTGACCAAAGGGTTAGTGGGAGCGGATACTATAATTAGACAAATAAATCCCTACGCTCCACTGTGCGGGCTCCTAGAGGTTGTAAAAGCCACCCAGGGTACACTTCAGACTTTCAATTGCGCTTCGAAATTTTTGTATCGGTGACCGCTAGTTTAGCATATTTCCTTCGGTCAAGAATGATCCGTTCTTTGGGACAAGTTAGGAAAGCAGCTAGGTTGAGATGGAGAGAATCGAGTAGGAAAATAAGACCAATCTATGTTTACATCCTTCGGTCAGCTAGTCATGAACAAAAAAAAAACTTTTTAATTTTCTTTTTTTAAAATATTGATAAATTCAAGTGTTGGTAATGAAGCAAAAAAAAAAGTTTGAAAACCCAATAAAAAGTTGCTAAATTATAAATAGATAAATAAGAAAGAAAATATAAACTTGATAAGTAACTTAATTGTGAGTAGACAATCAAAATTGATTGGTAATTTAATGGGAAAAATCTTGGTAAGTCATTCAAACAAGGGCTGGTATTGCATATAAGAGTTGTAGATCTAAGGCAAAGGCAAAGAAAAGTTGGTAAATGATAATGAAAAAGTAGATAACATACAAACTATAAAAGATAAATAAAAAAATAGGTAATTTCATAAAATAATTGATAAGTTTGCCAAAAAATTATTGGAAAATCGGTAACCGGTAATTTTTTTTTTACCGACAGTGGTTACCAAAGAAAAGTTTGTTTTTTCTATTGGGAATTAAACAACAAAATTGTCCTTAGGCTATGTTTGGGAGACCCAAAGGAACGGCAAATGAAGTGGAAGCACCTCTAATTTTAAATTTTCCCTCCAATCCCTTCTCATCAGCCTTTTAAGTTGGGAAAAAATTTAAATACACAGCCTGCGTGTTCTTTTGTGTACGCAACCCATATCAATTGTCATTGACATATATAGTTAATCATTTTTCTTTCAACAAGTACCCAATCAATGGTGACAGATATAGGTTGTATACAAAACGAGCACAAAGGTTGTGAACTTACTAAAAATCTTTTCAAATTTTTAACATTCTCCATCCCAATTTTCAATCTCTCAACTTTCCCCCATTTTTAGAAATATCATGAAGATTTATGTCATAGTAGAAGGAAAACAAAACAAACCTGAGATATGTCATTCTGCGTAAAATCTTTAACGAGTCTTGTCAACAAGGGAACATCTTAATAAGAACCTACAGATAGAAAGAATAATTGTAAGTGCATATTAAAAAATTGAATTTTGAAAATAAATGGAAACACAAATTTTAAAGCATAATTAGTGCTTCTTATCGCGCATTTCAACAAAATCCTTAACCTTGACTTTTAGAAAGTAAATCACACAATAAATGCAAAACATTTAATGCGAGCAACAGACAAAAGAGGGTTGATAAGGAGGAAACAAAAGAATCAAAAGATATCTTAATAGTTTAGTAGCTTTGCATGAGTCGTTTCATTTACTTCCCTTTGGCATTATCATTAATTGAGAGCTAAACGACATGGTAGCACCTATTTCGTATATGATCCGTTTTAAAGTAGAAGTCACATAGTGATAACAAAAGCAAAAGGAGGAAAAAAAATGAATTCATCACAAGTGACTCTTACAGCATTTTTAGTATTTTGCTTTTTCATTGCCAAGAACCCTTCCCGAACCGGTGGCTTCAGCATCAACTTAATCCCAATAGACGAAGTTGACAAGTCTCCGCCTTACCCTCAAGGATTGATGCCAAAGAATTGTGGAAATATTTGGAGCTTGTGCCTACCAGCTTGAATCTACCACTTCTTTGAGTTTGGGAGAGTCAAAACAAACAGCTGAATATGAGCCTTTTACCTTAGAACCAAGACTTACTAAAGATAACCTTGGTTACCTTATAACATCTTTGACTGTAGTAGTGACAATACACGGATGCAATGTGAAGGATGTATTGAATGCTTTCCCATTAGGCAAGGTGACTTCAATAGACTTGAATCAAAATCATACCAAGCCTTACCTTGCGATGATCCCGTTGTTTTCCTAAAATATGCAATTTTTGCATGTATAAGACATATTATGTTGGAAATGGATGCTTTGATTGCTATAGCAAAAGGGAAATTGGTTTGGATACCTTCGGCTTCCCGGACAGTAGCGGAGCTGTCAAAAGATTCCCAGGCACTGTATTCAGTTGTGGCCTCGAAAATCACAAATTTCACTGGGGAAAGGATGGAGAAAGTAATATCATAGCTGGAATTCTAGGCTTGGGCACTCGGCAATGGTCTATCCTTTGGCAATATAGAAATGAGACTAAAATGCGTATGCCCTACTGCCTTCCTCCAAAAGGTTCGCCAACCAGCACCATGATCTTACGTTTTGGGGATGAAGCTCAAATTAGAGGAAGCGTTTGGATAACACCTCTCCTTCCAGTAAACCGGTATGCAATTAATGTCACCGGCATCAGTGTGGCGAGAAAACACCTAACAATAAACCTAAAGATTTTTCAGATGAAACTGGACCGCACATGCGGGTTTATTGTGGATTCAGGAAGCTTTCCAACTATGCTTGTCCAAACCGCCTATGCTGCACTGAGAAATGAGATATATCGATTTTTCCGAGAGGTTTATCAATCTCTTCCTCGGCCTTCTCTACGGGAATTCGACTTGTGTTATGGCGCGCCTAGTGGGAATTATACATTTCCAACGATGGCATTTCATTTTGATGGAGCCAATCTTTTTCTTGATGGCAGTAATATTTTTCAAACCTTTGACTAGGGTTTTTGCCTGGTGATGATGCCAACAAAACATGGTGGAACTAGCTTACTTGAATCATTTCAACGGGCAAATTATAGATTCCTATTTCATTTTAGTGCTTTGAAAGTTTCTTTTGTCTAGGAAGTGTGTCCTTAACATTAAGAATCGAGCATTCAAAATAATGAAAAAGGAGATCCACTAAGTTACTTATTGTCTTCGATGTTGCTTTCTTCTTATTGGTGGGTTTGTCAAATGCTTCAGTTTAGTTTCGTTTTGCTTTACGACTTCAATTTCATGAAGCGGAATCGCAAAAATTTAATAATTTTCCACCCAGAGCATATGCCAGGATTTTGAAGTAATTACAGTGGCCTTCACTAATGCTTTGTGTAATCATTTGAGGAATTCCTATACTGCAAAACCAAATAAACATGAAGTTTTATAAAATTCAAGAGTTCCAACTAAAGCAACTTAGCAAAGCAATATCAAACAAGATCAATCAGATCTGGGTTGAAACTAATTTCCACAATTTACAATGTCATTAGCAGTCATAACGATGAGGATTGAATTAACATAGATGAGTCAATGTTGCTCATCTCAAGTTAGTGTAAACTCGAACCTTATTATCACTTTCACACCATTATTAATTGTTGTTTCCCTTTCAATTTTACATAATCAAACTTGGAATTTGACAAATAATATGACATGATGAATGGAAATCCCCTTGTAATACCTATTTGAGCATTGTTACTAAGAGTTAACAAGAGTGATTAACCCATTTGAAAACCCTTTGAAGAACTGGCCATACATAAACTTATTGCATTTTTCTAGGTGAAGACAAAGTGTACAAGGGACTTTTTGTCAATACTTAGAGGTATGGTTTACAATCCGGGGAGAGTTTCTCCTATGATGTGTATACAGAGTGTGGGACTAACTGTTAGGGGGCCAATAGTTACTTAGTCTACCACAAGTTGGTATAGAAGGAAGCTAGGCTCTGCACTACAAAAGGTTTTATACTTGTGAGGTAATGTTGGAACTCTTGGCACAACTAATGGTAGTATGCATATTTAAGCTCCTATAGCTAGAAGAGATGAGTAGGCATACTCAAGCCGAACCTCTATAAATCTTATTCGCAATTTTTTTTTCCAAAACTTTGTTATTTTTTGTGACTTTTATTTCTACTTCCCTTTGCATGTAGAAGCAATACTTTTACTAGGGTTGGTTTTATAAAACTAATTTGTTTTATTAATTTTCCAAAAACCAATTCACTCCCCTCTTGATTGCTTCTTTATACCTAATAATTGGCACGGGAGCACGTTCTCCTTGTCCTAAGAGTGTTATGCTTTTGAGGTAAAAATCAATGGCAACCGTTGTTGGAACCATCTTGAGCAAGGCAACTTGATTACTCGCCCTCCACTGTTTGACAGCGCTAACTATATATATCGGAAATGTAGGATGACCATGTTCATTCAATCGATGGATTACAAATTTTTGGTTGATTGTGCAAGTGGACCCTTTCGGCCCATGAAGAGAGATGAATCCTCCTGTACATCCAAAATTGCAAAAGCAAAGCATGTTTTGTATGTGCACTTTCTCTGGCCGAATTCAACGGGATTTCCTCATGTGCAATAGCTAAAGAAGTGTGGGATTGATTGGAGATCACTTATTAAGAAACTAGTCATGTATAAGGGGCCAAGATTAGCATGCTCCAACACGTTTATGAATTGTTCATGATGGAGCTGCATGAAGGCATCGAGGATACGTTCACTCGTTTGCCGCTCTTGGAAAGACTATCCCTAATGATGACTTTATAGCGAACTTGTATTGGAACACGCAAAAGAGTTTAATACGTGATGGCAACAATCTCATTATTATGACCTTGGAAGAGGTTATTAGCCCTTTAATGTCCTATGAAGCGGAGAAAGAAACCAAGGCCAGTAGGAGAAAGAAGAAATCAATCCCCTTGAGAGTTGATGATAGTACCCGGAAAGAATTTTTAAGCACATACGAAGAGGACAAAGAAGATTTAGTCACGCTTATTCGCAACTACCTCACATACTTTGAGTGTCTTCAACCCGGCCGCTTGGAATCCCAATGCTCATTACTCAAGAAGAAATTCAGCACGGAGTCGCATTGAGAGTGAATCAAGTGAGAACAAATTCGAAGCTGCAAATCTGTGTTTGGTGGCAGACCTTGTAGGAGCTGAGATATGTATTGATTGATTCTGCATATGACGACTCCACACTTGGTAATGAGGAGCTTCGCAAGGCTTTTAAAGAGATGTAAACTCGAAGTTGAAAAAAGCTAATAAGAATTCGTCGGAAGAGAATGAGGCTCTTGAAGAAGAAAAAACGGGTTCTGTTCATGCATGTCATACATTTTATGGAATTCCGAAGGTCCTTGAAGATCCAAGAAATTCCTTTGAGAAGGTTAGACTTGATATTAACACTAAGGTGCGCATGATAAAATTTCTGAAACAGAAATTAATTTCTATTCCCCGGACAAGTTTCTAAGCAAAGAAACCTGTTTGATAACGACTTAAAATTTCTATTTCTGAAACAAAAATCCATTTGATAATATAACAAAATTTCTATTTCTAGGAATAGAAATTGATTAGATAACAACATAGAAAATCCTCAAATATAAAATAATAGTCGAAATAATACTAAAACAACATGGGAAATCCTCAAATACAAAATAATAATCGAAATAATACTAATACATTACAAAAGTTGAAAATACAATTTCATGGAATTTCCGACATATTATTATCCCTTGCCATTTTATTAGCAATTGTTTTCCTAAGCGTATTTATTTGGTTTCCCTCCTTGGTCAATGTATCGTTTGCAAGCCCATCCTGCGTAGGTACAGACAAGTATTGTGGAAGCATTAATATGGGTGCCATCAATGGTGCCTATACAGCCTTGTCATTTTATCAAAAACTAATATTATACAAGATTATCGACAAAATAAAATTAATGGTGTAAAGGATATATGAGAATTCTACTTTAAAGTAATATTTATGGTTATGAACCAATCGAGGGAAGGTCGGTTTATTTTGATTCTCGAATTGAATCAGTCCAGTTGTTCATCCCTAATTTATTTATTGTTGCTCAATGAACCTTTAATGGCCCTTGCATAGCAAAGAGAGAGATTCTCTTGAATCTCTTGCCTTCGAATTAAAATTTAAGATTGTGTAACAATCTAATTATTTTGATTTTGCAAGAATTTTGAATCCGTAAAAAAATCAGATTAAATTTCTAGGCACGTTTTTTATTCATCTATTACATAATAACTTTTTCTTCAACTAGCCATGCGCGTGCCTTTTCTAGGAGGAAAGAGCCACATTGTTTTTAAGTAAGCATTTAAAAACTTTGGTCGTTTTTGAAAATTGGAGACCTATTCCATTGCCTTTCATCCTAAAGAGGAAGTTATAAAAAAAATACGAAAAAAAAAAACACAAGCAAAATAAGAAAAAGAAAATTAGCAATAATTTGTGAAGTTGTGGTTATGAATGAATTAAGTTAGCAAGAAAGCGCAAGATTCTTTTATATGGTTTGATTTCAGTTTTTGATTTATATTTCAGAAACTGAGAAGTTAAAAATTTCAGCTTCTGATTTCTTTAATTTCTCTATTTCTAGAATAGAAATCTGTTTCAGAAATAGAGAAATCAAATTGCGTTACCAAACGGATTTCTGTTCCAAACATATTCCGGGGAACAGAAAAACAAAAAAATCGAGAAATAGAAATGTTGTCACCCGCGCCCTAAAAGTCCAAACATAAATGACCTTTTGTTTTAGAGCTTTTCCTCATTGACTGTGAATGTCCTTGCATGTCTGCACACCATCTAGCAATTTCCTTACACCTTTTCCTCGTTGACTGTGAATGTCCTTGCATGTATGTACAACATCTAGCAATTTCCTGACTCATGTCGAATGTCGTGTCAAAGAACTTTGCTAACATAACAACTTTTTGGATACTATTAAAATAACAAATATTGTGGGTCATAAACTTTGGAAAGAATAAACGCTACAATGATTTATAATTATTTATTATTTATTTTTTTGTGACCTAATACAAACCATTATTCTTGTAGTAAATTAAAGATAATTATTTAAGCATTTCTTGTGTCCAAATTGTGCAACCTGGTTGTTCCCAAATTTATCCGTACTCCACTTTGAAAATATGACACAATAATATGTATATGATAAATAATTGAATGATATAGTTTTTAATCTACTGTGAAAATAAAAGTCTATTTTGAATCATAAAAAATTAAATAAAAATAATTATAAATTATCGTGTGGCCTACTCCTTTAAGAATTTGAGGTTCACAACAAATTGTTATTCTAATAATAGCCCAAAAACTATTATGCTAGCAAAGTCCTATCTATAAGCATGCTCAAGTTCAAATAACACCACATAAGCATATTTAGTATAGTTTCCAGAGTAGTAACAATTGTGAAAAAGGGGCGTTGAAATTCACATAGTAGCAATCTCTCCATAACTGCAATACGTTTATAGTTGCACAAAATAACAGTAGCTTTTAAAAACCTGCCAGCCACCCCTCGCGTGTGATGGTCGACCTCGTCCTATCGCCGCTTGAGTCTTCCATAGCCGTCACTGTGCTCGAGAACGTGCGCCCCCTTGTTCTTTCTCTCTTGACTACTATTCTAACTCAGTGGTCAAGACCGCTCAGCGTCTCCACATAGCCTCGGGTGACGCCGGCGATGCGGCGTTGCTCGAGGCTGGCGATGCAGCTAAGGCCCCTCAGCTTTTGTCTCTATCTTCCTCAAGGACAAACATGAGCTACAGAATCGTAACCTCAGGACAATTGAGATCACAAAACCATAGGTAACTTGCATAACCTTAGGCAATGCCACCAATTTTGGGCTTCGCAACATTGGGTCCGGCATCACGAGCATGAACCCAACTAATGACAATGAGGGGGACACAAAGAGCATGGGCAGCATCGCGTAACGCGACGACGACGTCTTCAATATCCACAATGCCCAACCAATTCTGTAATCAACTGAGTAGTTAAAATAATTGTTGGTAATTTGTTTGTAAAACAAATCAAGAGGTACCTTGTCCCACATCGAAAGGATATAAGTGTGCACGTGGACGAGATTTGACAATAATCAACGATTATTATTTTTTATTAATTAAAATTTGAATTGATAATTATAAAATAACTATTGTGTCCTATTGAAACGATGTGACTGTTCATAATAGAGTGATGGTTATATTTTAATTATTTAATTTCGAATATATTATTTTTTGCCTAACAGTTATCAGGTACTCTTACAACCTTTGAAAGGTTGTGTTTGTTCGAAAATAACTTCTTCATCTTTGAAAGGTTATATCCATTCAAATATATCTATTCAACATTTGTGTTCAATTCTTTGCAGAACTTTCAAGTCTTTTAATAGTCTTCTTCTTCCATTTTCGTTTTCTTTTGAAGCAAATATAGCAATTATTTCCAATTGTTTTCTAAAAAGACCCTGGAAAAATATTAAAATTTCTATCTACTGTTCTCATTTGAGATTTTGTTGTATCGTAGAAGAAATTTGCTAATAACCATTAGTAATATTGTAGAATAAATAAATTTTTAAAGAAAGTAATATTACGTTTCAAAGTCCGACTTGATTGTTTTACTCAGTTCAAAGCCCTATTTTCCAACAGCAATACTCCACTAATGGCCTTCATCGACGACCACCCTTTCTCATATTGACCCCTTCACACAACTCATTTCATTTGGCCCGTCCTGCTCTCTTACGAAATCTTTCTTTCATTCACAAGCCTAATCTTCTTCTCGGTCCCTTTCTTCATCCCTCGCGACTTCACCTTCTCCTCGACCGTTAATGTCGTTAAAGAAGGTGGACGACTTCAGGATGATGATGCTTATGTGGCACACGTGTGAAGGGTCCAGAGCCAATGATGTTCCTCCATGTTTCAATCGTATGGCTCGCAACCTGAGAGCTTATAGGAAAGCTTGTCAACATTTCTTAAACCGTAATTGTGTTTGTTGCCCTTGATTTCTCGCCAAAATCTCCTATATGACATGGACTAATATAGACCGAGTGCACATAAAAATTTATCATCATAACTCGAGAGCGCATAGGGAAGCTCGTTGATATTTCTTGTGATCTTTTGCTCCAACATTTATTGTGATGTGATCTTAATGCGCCGTACCACCATTGACACACCCAACTACTTAAGTGAGGTTAGTGACCTCATGGCCGAACTCCTTCTCTTCCTTAGCACTTTTTGTATCTGATTAACATTTCATGTCAAATTTATCAAGTCAAATAATAGATTAGTCTTCAAGTATTAAAGAAAAAAAAAAAAACAATTTGATGGATAAAGTAATGACAGACTATGAAAGGATTTTATTGCACAATGCGAAATAGAAGAGTTGATTACACAGACCAAAAAAAAAAAAAATGTCATTGTCGGAAGTTGACTGACTTTTATTTTTGACTTTTTTCCAAATGGCACAGGTCGACTTTAACGTGCACTTGCAGTTTCCGCCAGGTGGGCCTGGGCGAGATTGAGCGGGCCCAACGGATTCCCAAGCCCATGATCTTGTCTAATATGCATTTGCAAGTTTGTCGAAGCAAAGGCTTCCTTTACGTACAAAATTTTAGGTAAGGCCTTCAAATTGGACTTTAATAACCCCCAAAAACAAAGGAGAAAGGAAGCCAATTCATTTCAAGGACCACCTGATTCGAGGCCCAATTTAGTTATCGGGTCCCGACTGAATCGGGTCGTGCATCTTTTCGTCTCTTCGTATTGATTTTTAGGTCAGGCAATGGATTTCTTCTAAGGTTGCATCTCTCATCCATCTTCGAGCCAAAGAAGAAAGGAATCGATCAACTTTTGACATTTCTAATTTGATTGGTTTAAGGAAGACAGGAACGTGCTCTAGAAGCTGCATGAGTGCAGTTTAAGACTTCAAAAGTAGTTCAAATACCATAATCTAGTAAACATAGCTTTCATGCTTATTCATCTCCCACAATTCACGCTTACCCTTTAGTTGCTATTATTCAAAGGAAAGAATATTGCAGAGTTCATCCAAAGCACGTGTTGTTGATTATTTGACTCGTACCTTGCCCAAGTCTTGCATGAGCTGGCTAGTAAATGTATTACGCGTTTATTTCAATCAAATTCCACGACAGGGACATTTGTCCTAGAGTATTCCACAAGATTACTTATGTTTTTGTCATGCAAATTAGTGGGTCAGGTTAAGTTTGGGTCAAATTAGTGACCCATACTTAACCCATAATCGACTAGTAAAACCCACACCATTTCAAGCTCTTCACATGTATATGCTACTTGAATAAAAACTTCAAATCAAATTTAAAAAAAGCAAATTAAACAATTAAAAATTAGCAAATAAAATAAAAAAAAAATGTAAGAAAACCTATAAATTGAAATACTTATAAAGAACTTAAATCCATTTTAAAATTCAGGTTTAATGAGCCCAATTTTGTATGGGTAAATCTTTTCTTTCTAGGTGAGTAACCAAAGAGTTGAGAGAAAATAAAACTCAAAATATATATATGTGTGTATGTATAAAATATACCATCAATGATCCATGGGGGACTGTATACTTATAGCCTCCACAGTAAGCAAGTGAATGGGCCGGCACATCGCAAAGGGAAGGGTTCATCAAGCCATTTCTCGCCTCAACCCCCTAAATATGAAGAGGGGTACTTTACAAATAGGGGCTAATTGCTTCGTACCTGACTTTCCAAAACCCACACCCACCCACTCAAGCAAGTTATGTGGATCTAATTCTATGAACAGTTTGGTGATCTTCAAGGATCAAATTGAGGATCATAAGATCCTACAAAAAGCCACTGTATACTGGCAAGTGCCTGAGATCAGGGGCAAATGCAAAGAAGAAGACCTTGAATTCAAGCACAATACCTATGGTACTAGAATAGTACATGATGTACAGTACAACTATTAAGTACAGCAGAAGAAATAAATCTCCAACATCCGATGTCATATCTATAAATTCCTTTTTAGTGAACCCTCGAACTTCTAAGCTTCACAAATAGTGCATGACATACGGCATGTCTGAGCAAGCAAGCTAGATGTAGAAATCTCAACACATGCATCGCATCTTTAAGTTCTGAATGAATCACACGTGTCGCTTCAAACAACTACCTCTCAGACATCATGAAAGTCAAAATGGAAAAATGAACAGGCACATTGCAAGACTTCTTTAAGGTGAACTCGCAATAGTCTAAATACTCCCTGGGACAACTTGAAGGCATCGCAGTAGCACTTGGGCATTCTGAAATGCTTATTATGCAAATTACTAATCAGCGCTGCTTTTGGAACTTTCATACAAAACCTATGCCTCACTTTCTCGACTCTATCAAAAAAATGAGGAAATCAAACAAGCATTAACTTTGACAAGTTATCGACTTTCATATTCATTGCTAGGACAACAGTAATAAAATTCCCTGCACCTTACATTGAGACAACCGTGATTAACAAATGCCACATCTTGATTGTCTGCTTCTAACAAACTCTAGGTATCATTGGAAAGCTCTTCATGAATATGGCCCAATTGTCCTCTTTAATTTAATTTTTAGCGAAGTAGTACTTTCGAACTGGGTAATTATGGTCTAAATCGCAGTGGCAAACCCGAATCATAATCGGTGCTTATGGCCTCTATCGCTAGTGTTGCCGTATCGTTAGAGCCCGAGATTGGCGGTCATGGCTGTAGGAGTGCCAATCAAAGCAGCCTATTCCAAATACACCTTGGCCACCGACAGGAGCGCCGCTTGTTGCTCAATATCGGCTCTCACCATCACCAGCCCTTTTGCATCGGTTCGTCGCCTGTCCAGTCGTGCCATTCATATCGTTTGTTACACTGTTGTGGTTAGTTGATCACCATCACGCATCCACAGTTTCTGGCCGTGGTGCTGCTCTTGGTTGTGTCATTGTCGATCGTCTCCGGGTCTGATTTTTATCCCTCCCATCCTGATTCAAGTATAGTTCCAAAGCGAGCTATGCTCTTTAGGAGTATTTACTCTATTTGAGGACCATTTTTTTTTCTTTTTTATACTGTACCAAGCTGTGAATATCCTTGAAGAGTTTATAGAAATTCTAGAGAAATTGAAGCTCAGGTATCAATCGCGTGTTTTGTGGAACTCTGCATTTCATTGATTCGAATGCATATAATCATGTTATAATAAGTCTACATACGTTTGGACTTATTGAACATTGAGTAAACTGAGATTTATGTCATTGTAGAAGGAAAAGATAACAACCCGAGTACTCAAGTTTTGCTCTTTCATTCTGTTTAAAATCCTTAACGGTGATTAGAACTTTTCAATGCATGTTAAAAAAAAAAAAAAAAGATTTTGAAAATAAATGAAAACACAAATGTCAAAGCAACAATAAGGGCTTCTTACCAAGAGTCCTAAGGAAGCATTTCAACAAAAATCCTTAACATAATCTGACTTCAAGGAAGGAAATCACACAACGAATGCAAAACATTCAATGCTAGCGACAGACAGAAAGATAATTAATAAGAAAGAAACAAACTGATAAAGGGTTAGATACCTCTGGCTTTCGAGACAGCAGGGGAGCTGTCAAAAGTTTCCCAAAAACTGCATTCAGTTGTGGCCTGAAAATCACAAAGTTGGGTGGGAACGTATCGGAGAAAGAAACATCATAGCCGGAATTCTAGGCTTGGGAATTGGACCGCGGTCTATCCTTTTACAGTATAGGAGCGAGACTAAAATGCGTATGTTCTACTAAGTACTACCTGCCTCCACAGGGTTCACCAGTCGGTACCTACGTGATCTTAAGTTCTGGGGACGAAGCTCAAATTAGAGGAAGAGTATGGACAACACGTCTGCTTCCAGACATGAACAAGTATGTAATTAATCTCATGGGCATCAGTGTGGCGGGAACACGCCTAAGGTTAGACCCCGAGATTTTTCATATGAAACAGGACCATACAAGGGGTTTAGTGTTGGACTCTGATGCTTGCAAACTATGCTTGTCCGAACCGCCTATAATGCCGTGAGAGACTAGATAATTCGTTCTAGCCCTCCCCAACCAAGGGAATTCGGTTTGTGCTATAACGTGCCTAGTGGAAATTATACTTATCCAAGAATGACATTCCATTTTGAAGGAACCAGACTTTTTCTTGATGTGAGTAATGTTTTTCAATTTTTAGACCTGGTTTTTGCCTGATAATTATGCCAATAAATGATGACGCAACTAGCATACTTGGAACATATTAATAGGAAAATTTTCGATTCCTGTTTGATGTTAGAGTATTGACCGTTTCCTTTGTCCATTAAGTGTTTCGTTATAATTAAGAATTGAGTTTTTAGAATAATGAAAAAAGAAACCCATAAGTCATTGTCTTCTATTTTACTTTCTTCATACTGCTGGGTTTGATAAATGCTTCACTTCAGTTTCCCTTTACAACATCGATATAATAGAGGGGGTTGCAAAAAATAAATATTTTGCTACCAAAAGGATAAAATGTCTCCGAGCATATGTCATGATTTTGAGGGATTTATAGTGATCTTTGTTGAGACTTATAATACAACTTAAGGGAGTGAATAGATTGGTTAAAAACTTTGAAAAACTCTTGCAATATATTTAAGTTAAATTTTAACAGATGCAGAAAGAATTTGATATAATCAGACATAATTGCTTCTATCAAACAAGTAATGCTAAGAATGAATAGAGAGAATATATTGTATACAGAGTGACTCAGCTTATATCTAACCTACATTCACTCCCAAACTAACAGCCATCAACAAATCTAGGATCCATTAGTAATTTCCAGAAAAGTTACAAAGTAGCAAGTGTCATTTCACCCCAAAGCTAATGGATGCCATTGTCAATGCACTAACATTGTTTTTACACTTGTACACTTCTCCTATCACATATTACATATAAAAGCAATCTCACAAAAAGGTAAAATAGCACCTTGTCCCAATAGTGAGGCCATAAGGTCTTATGTTTAGAATAGAATTCATCGTAATACTAAAAGTCAATCCCGACAAGAAAGAATTAGTTGGATCCTAAAAGTTGGTCCCAATAAGATAAGACCTATAAAAGACACCGCAAGGGAACTAAATACTTGCATTTACTATGTTTTGAGTCTCCCAAGGGGCACCATAAGAGACTAAGTACCTGCATTTACGAAGCTCTGTTCTAACCATAGCTCCCTTTAGATGGCAAAAGAATTCTTCAAACAGATGCCAGTAACAAATATTGGGCAGCCATTCTCTTAGAAGAAATTGAAGACAAAAGATGTGATTCAAAAGTAGAAGATTCACAAATGCTTAAAGGTATTATCACTCCACTTTTAAAGAAAATTGAGCCATTAAGCATAGGATTAAGAAATTTGAATTCTATCTTATTGATTATCACTTTATTGTTGAAATAGACTTGTCATCCTTCAACCAGATGATGAAGTTCAAACAAAAGTACATACCCCATCCATAGCTACTTAGATGGGCTGAATGGTTCTTGATATATTCCTTTCAATCCAAGCATATTAAAGGAGACAAGAACTTTTGACAGCGAGGATGAAACATCTAGTAACACTAATAGCCTATACTTTCTCAGTACAAAATTCCCTCTAGAGCCCACGGACTACCAATCGAAAACCTTGAAACCTCCAGCAATCCAAATCCTAAAATTTTTCATTTGGGAAAAAAGACAAAGGATGGATGAACGGATAATCAAAATACAAATCCCTTTAGATGACAAAAGAATTCTTCTAACAAATGCTAGTTCCATTTGTAAATTTCCATCGAAATTTTGTAGTATATATTGATCGGTGAATAATATTTTAAGTTTTGACAAAAATAAAAGTCAATATTGATCGGTGAAAACCAAAAGAAAATGTCAAAATTAAAGAAAAAATTAGAGCGGTGTTTGCATTATAATTGATCAGTGGACGGGCCGGACTCAGTACCAATCCTAAGAATTCAAGATGAAGCCCACCATACTACAAAAGATATCGCACTTTCTCCATGAAATGATCAGGCCTAATCGAGCCCAAGTATATGGGCCCAAGTCCAAATAGGAATATTCTTCCCTAGGTTGGGCCGACACGTGTTTAGGTCAGGTGGGCCTTGTTGAGCCTGAGTGGGCCCGCCAGACTCCCAAGCCCATGATCTGGTCTAATATGCAATTCCAATTTCCCTAAGCAAAGGCATCCTCCATGTCTACCATTTTAGTTCACAGACGTAAATAGGTCTTGGATTTTTTTCTCCTCTTTTTTTTTTTTTTTTTTTTTTAATCTTGGGGTCAAGCAATGAATTTCCACTAGGCTGCATCTCTTCATCATTTTCAAGCCAAAGAAGAGAAGAATCAATCAACTTTTGACATTACTAATTTAATTAGTCTAAGGAGGACGCAAACGTGCTCTTGAAACTGCGTGAGTATAGTTTGGACTTCGAATCGGTTTGAACACTATAACGTAAACATAGCTTCGTGCTTATTCATCTCCCGCAACTCACGCTGGTCCCCAGTTGCCACTCGAAGAAAAGACTATTGCAGAGTTCATTCAAAGCACGTAAAACCATGCCGTCAATATTGATCAAGTCTTCCCCCTAAGTGAGATCTGCCTCGTGCTTTGCCTCTTGCCACGAACATTAGAAATAAGGCGGGCCGAAATCACGGATCTCGTTGAATTCGTCCACGCAAGCACGCACTACCTGTATTTCACGTTTATTTCAATTTGATTCTTCGACAGGGACTTCTTGTCCTAACCAGGAAGTAGTTGATAGATTGGCTTCCACATGATCAGTCAAAAGACGAAATGAGAGAGATGTCGTGCCGAGCGAAACTTTTCTAAAGCATGCGCCGTCGGACTTGAAAATATAACATCTTAGCTTGGTCTCTAGGCCGATAACAAGTTAACTCCTCGTTGAATGCTAATGTCATTTCAACATGTAGTTAAGGTACTCACAACCTCATATATCATGTCACCGACTGTCGGTGCCATAACTAGTCAACTACTTACCCGGCAAAGGATTATTAATTTTGAAATGGTTGTTTACGCTTTGATTGTTTGTGTGGAGGACTGTGTATATGCACATATAATCATACCCATGGAGTATAGGACTGTATATGATCATATATCTTATGTTTGTAGTTCAACAACATGTCAAGATAGATCATAAATCAATTTTTTAACCCACATATGATGGGCTAAGTCATTATATGCGTTAATTATACTTAGTAAATGAGTTTAAAATGGAAAAACCCAAAAAAAAAAAAAAAAGGTGCTAAATAAATTCACATTTATCTAAACCCAACTCATGTTTTTGACTTTCTATTCTCCTTCTATAAGAAAATAAAGGACTCTATAAAGTGTACCAAGTTCAGAGTAATCTCGGTGAGCCCGCAAAATAGGCCAACTTCACCCTTATTAAAAAGATCAAGACGGATACTTTTTCCCCATTAAATCTTGTAAGTGTATTAACAAAAGTATACCATTTTAAAATATGAATAGATGGATTGAATTGACAAAGTTTGTCTTATTTAAATGATCATTTGTTAATATTGGAAAGTTAAAAGTAAATGATAATTACATTTAAAAGTACAAATACAATGTTGAAACAATCATTCCAGCTTTATCCAAATAATTTGAGTAAAATAAATGGCAAATTTGCATAAAATTAAATTGAAAGTTTTTAGTAATTGATTGAGGGATACTTATAAAGAGCACAATATAGTATCTATAGTCCACTACGACGGTTACAAATAACAGTTTTTGAAAACCAAATATATAAATAGCTTCACTGAAAAATCCTATGATACAAACTTGAGATGTTACCGTAAAATATAAATATTTAATAGACAAAGACTTAAGTTTGAGATTATAATATCAAATTTTTTATTAGAAGAAGACCATTATAATCAACCCAACTTTCAGTTCCAATAAGTTCTTTATTAGAGAGTCCTAACATAAATCGAGTACTGTTTCACCAAAATTAGGCTACAAAAATCCCATTTAAAATATGAATAGATGGATATGAATTGACAAAGTTTGCAAATGATCATTTGTTAATATTGGAAAGAAAGGTAAATGATAAGACATTTAAAAGTACAAATACCGGAAACAATCATTCCAGCCATGTAATTTGAGTAAAATAAATGCAAATTTTGCATAAAATTGTTGAGTTCTTTTGATTGATTAGGGATACTTATAAAACACAAAATACTATTTATAAGTCCACTAACGGTTCACTACCAGTTTTTAAATCAAAATTAAGTAACTTCCTAATCCCTCTATGATGGTTACTCCAGCCCTTTCGGAGATTTTATGTTCGGAATATCACCTTTTATCTTCTTGTAAGTCCTGCTTATTATGAATGAAAGTATCTATCATTTCCGAAAAAAAAAAAAAAAAAAAAGTATCACTTGTCGATTCTATTAAGAGCAATGTTATGATGTGTATAGAATGCAAATATGGTGGAAAAAACCAAATCAGATCGAGGGCACAGAGACCGAAAATACGACAAATTAACTAGAACTAGATCAGATCGACAACAAGTTATTGAGATACTTTTGCTGTAGTTTATTTGACTCGACTAACAAAAACTCCGGGCTCCGCCCATGGTTTTGATTAACAATTTTTCTAGACATGGGCGTCAGATACATAGATCGAATAAGGGATACCCGAGTTTTATAAGTCTGCATATATGTCGTCCTGCATCAACCAAATGAAAACGAAAGTAAAGGGAACAAATGGCGAGTCGGATCTGGAACGACATTCAGTCACCCGCTCGACCACATCATGGTCGTCGCTCATCATCGACATCTGTAGCACCTCGCCGTTCCCTTAAGTGATAGGGGGTATCTCGTTCGGCGGGAGGGAAAAAGTTTAAAAAGAGAAAAGGTTTAAAAAGAGTTTTGCGAAAACTCAGGGTTTCTTTTTTTTTTTAAGTTAATACTAGAAAAAAAAATCTAAACTTGTACACCTATAATAAATTTATCATACATTAGTTTCCATTAAATTTTACCGTCAAATTACTAAATTGGATGACACATCACAGTTGATGGATATATCGATTTGAGATTTTACTCTCCATTTATCACAAATATATCAATTTTGTAGTTTTTCATGGTAAAACTAAAAAAAAAATAAAATTGTCATAATTTTAGATAAATTTATTACAGGTATATCAATTTGAGATATTTTTTGTGGTTAAAATTTAGTTTTAGATATATTTATTACAGGTGTATCAATTTAAATTTTTTTGTGATATTAACCATTTCTTTAAAATTATAAATTGGAGTCACCATCAATCAATTAAAAAAAGTAGGCTAATAGGAAACCTAAGTGCATGTGAAAGAATCGATCGTTTTCAAAAACCGGAAAAACTTGCAATTGGAGGGTTTTGGTAACGTGGGGGATGAGCTAGCGTCCCCGCATTGTCCTTTCGGCACCACATTTTTTCCATTTTAAGTCCCTTGACTACAATTGCCGACTAATCCCAAAATTGTTGATGGGATTTTGACGTTTTCAAAATATGTAATCACGAATATTCCTTCCTCGTTTAATGCTCTGACGTGACTCCGTGTGCCGTGTATGTTGAGTATGTTTGCGTTTGTGGAAACATACGATGACGTGCAAAAATATGTTCGTGTCATAATTTGTGGCATGTATGCATTGACTGGCGACGTAATTAGACGCCGCATGCTTGGTTTTGGAGGTGACGAGGTCATGTCACTATTTGGCCTACGCCGACAGGTTACGTTGTCCTTCCCACCATCTTCAAGAAGGATTTTTGAAAGCTGGCGACATTTTTAGGGAAAATAAGGGCCTGTTTGGCAACTGATTTTTCGTTTTCAGAATCAGTTTGGGATGAGAATCGCGTTTGGTAAACTTTTTTTAGGAAACAAATTTGTTTGGAACGATTTTGGACAAGATTTTAGAATAAATAAAAAATTGATTCTACGTCCAAGAATCAAAAAAGAATCAAAACAAGTAAAACCATGTTCTTCTCTTTCAACATCTCGATTGCCGTTCGCCATCACTTGCCGCCGCCATCGCGCCGCCGCCCGCGCCGCCCGCCGCCGCCCGTTGCCACCGATCGCGATCCGCCACCGATCGCCGGTCGGCGATGGTCGCCGAAGGCTCGCTAGGCCCGGGCGAGGGTCGCGAGCTCGCCGAAAGCAAGCCCAACCACCGGCGGGGCCGGGCGAGCCTCGCCCAGCGCGATGAGGCTCGCCTAGCCACCGGCGAGGCTCGCCCAGCCCCGTCGGTGGCCAAGCTAGCCTCGCCGTGGCTCGACCGACGAAGGCCGACCTCGTCGAGGGCCGGGACGCGCTCCAGTGGTGAGCGTCACCGGCCAAATGAAGAAGAAGAATAATAGGAAAAAAGGGGAAAAAAAGTAAAAAAAAAAGTAAAGAAATTATTTAAAATTTATTTAAAAATCAAAAGAAATTAATTTGGAACATAATCAATTAATACGGTACCAAACACAATTCTATTCCAGAATCAAAAAATTTGAACAGTTACCAAACGCGCTTTTTTACTCAGAATCAATTCCCGGGAACAGAATCAAAAATAATCATTTTTAGTCAGAATCAGCTCCCGGGAACAGAATCGTTATCAAACGCGCCCTAACTATAATCTTCGTGAAAGTATTTTGAAAAGTCATCACATTCGTGGGCCTCAGTTCTCTAGGCTTCACCGTCGAATCGATTCCCTCGGTATTTCAATCAATGGGTTGGCTTCATGCAATGGGTTTTACGGTGGAAATATATGAATGGGCAAAATAGAGGTCCGGAGAAACTAATGATATTTCTTTACTCGTGGTCGTACGATGTTAATTGTATATAAAACGTGTAGATGCCTTACCCATCGCCATACGGTATTACGAATTTAATTTAGTCAAAGGAGGACACGAACGTGGTGCTCTAGGAACAGCATGAGTACAGTTTAGACTTCGAATCAGTTCAAATTCTCTAATACAAACACGGCTTTCGTGCTTACTCATCTCCCACGACTCACGCTGATCCTCGGTTGCTACTCGAAGGAAAGAACATTGCTCTGAGTCCATTCAAAGCACTCAAAACCATCCCGTCAATGCAAGTGACTCTTGACTTTGGACCGGTCTCTTGCCCCAAAGCATTGAAACAAGCCCCCCATTCGGCCGACCATGATGACTAAATCTCGTTGAAACAAAAGATGGTATTGACATTGAGTGAGCTTTTGCTCTATACGAGGCTTATACAGATCACACGCAGTCGTATTTGAATATATAATATCTTTACTCGGTCTCTGGGCCTACCAGCTATTTTCTTATACGTTGGATGCTAATGCCATTCCCACATGTAATGCAAGGTATTTACAATCTCTTCTGTTACGTCACTGACTGCCGGTACTTATGACTACTTACCCCGCAAAGGAAGATTATCTTTGGAATGGTTGTGTTCGCTTTGATCGCTTGTATAGAAGACTGCTTATATGGTTATATGCTGATGACTACTCAGATGGTAAAGGAACGTATATGATTATATACTTGTAGTTTGACAACCGTCAATAAACAGAGCCAAGGGTAAATAGATTAGCTACCATTAAATGGGGTGAAAGATTTACCAGATTTGATAATTGAAATAAGTAAATCCCGGTATACACACTAATGTCGTTCTCATCTCATTGTTCCATGAACTTTTGACTCTACTAAAATATTGGGGAACATTGTCCAAAAAATTATAAATTTATTTTTTTATCAATTCATTTTTAAGCATTTTAACTTTGTCAATTGAATCCTAAACTTTTTCACGTTTTGCTAATTGAGTCCATCCGATCAATTTTGGCCGGACATCAATGACATGGACGCCGACAGTCATACGTGATAAATTTAGTGATGATAAAGAAAATTTATTTCTTAATATTTTAATATTTTTCGAATTTCCTTCTTTACTTTTTTTTTTCTTTTTTTTATTATTAAGGGTAGCATGGGCCACCACCCATCAATCGAGGCTCGGCTACAAGCCCTCCTCTGTGGCTGACAAGGGCTCGCAAGCTCTCGCCAATGGTCGGTAAGGGTCGTCAAGCCTCAACGGCTAGCCGCCCTTGTCGCCCTTAACAATTTTAAAAAAAAAAATGTAAAGAAGGAAAAAGAAAAAAGAAAGAAAAGAATAGAAAAAGGAAATAAAAATGAAAAATATTAAAATATTATTAAAATTTGTTCACGTCAACGTCGATTGTGTCATGTAGGACTACCGATGTCCACATCAACAATTTTTAGCCAAAATTGACCGAATATATTCAATTGGTAAAATGTGAAAAGGTTTAGAATTCAAATGAAAAAATTAAAAGGTTTAGGGCTAAATGAGTAAAAGTGTAATAAGTTTAAAACTTTTTGGATAATTTTCCCAACATATTGTGACTAAAGTTTAGTCCCAAACCTTTTAATGCTTTGTCAATTTATTCCTAAAGGTTTTTAACAATTTCCTGATATAGTCCTAGCCAAATATTCAAATACTAGGTTTAGGACAAAATTGACTTTTCAATTTACCAACTCTAGTGAAGATATTAACTAGTTTTGGGTTATCAACTCTCATTCAAGATACTTACCGATGTCATTTTTTTTCTATTTTTCAAATTTCTATAGCATTTACCAAATTTTATTTTTCTTTTTTAAAAACTATTGGTAAAGTCAAGGGCTGGTAATCAAGACAAAAAAAGTTCGTAACTCCACAGAAAAGTTGCTAAATGAAAAAAACTAATAAATTAGAAACAAAGAAATTAACTTGGTAAGTAACACAAAAGACAGTAGATAATCAAATTAGTTGGTAATTTAATTGGAAAAAAGGTTGGTGAATCACTCAAATAAAAGCTAGTGTAAGAAAGCATTAGTTAATTTAAGATCTTAGTAAAAATGTAAATTAAGTTGGTAAATGATAAAATAAAAAAGTTGTTAATTGGTAAACTGTCAAAAAAGTTGGTAATTTCTTATCATTAGTGATAAGTTACTGACAAGTTATTGGAAAATTGAGTGATGGGTAAATATTTACTGACAGTTTTTTAAAACTTATTAACATTTGGAAAAAATATACGAAAGCGGGAAAATCAGTCCTTTATTTAGCATAGAGTCGCCCAGAGGCTATGTTTCTGAGACCTAGAGGAATTGAAAATGAAATGAAACGCCTCTTATTTAAATTTTCCTCCATTCCCTTTTCCCGAGCATTTTATATTTAAAAATATTTTAAATACACAGCCTACATGTTCTTTTTTGTGCACAACCCCGATCCATCATCATGGACATATACAGTTGGTCATTCTTCAAAACTATAACTTCTCGATCAATGGTGGTAGATATTGGTTGTACCCAAAAAAAAAAAAAAGAGCACAAAAGTTGTGTACTTCATAAAAACTTTAAAAAATTTCAGCATTCTCCAACCCAACTTTTATTCTCTCCACTTCCGCCCTTTCAAAACATATCATTAAAGTTAGGACTTAGGTGAGATTTCTGTCATTATGGAAGGAAAAGAGAACCAACCTTAGTACTCAGCATGCTCGTTCATTCTGTTAAAAGAGGTCTTATTAACAAGCGGACATTTGATGAGAAAGTAGAGGTAAAAAAAAAAAAAAAAAAAAAAACTGTTTCTTATACATGTTAAAAAAAAATCAATTTTGAAAATAATGGAAAACACAAAGTTTAAAGCATAACTAGTGCTCCTATCAAGTGTCCTTGGGGTGTTTGTCAACAAAATCCTCAAAAAAATCTTACATTAAGGAAGGAAATCATACAATAAATGCAAAACATTAAATGTTAGCAGCAGACAGAAAATGGTTAATAAGAAGGAAACAAATGAATCAAAAGATATCCAATTAGTCTAGTTGGTCATGAGTTGTCCATTTATTTCTTTTAGGTACCATCATTAATTGAGAGCTGCAACGGCAAAATTCATGCGGTACCTAACTCCTATAATCCATTCGAGAGTAGGTGCACTCGCACAATGACTTCATCGTATGTGACTCGCATGACGTTCCTAGTTTTTTGTGTTTTCTTTATCCACACCCTGTCCCAGACCTATGGCTTCACCATCAACTTAATCCCAATGGACCAAGTTGACAAAGCTCTATTTCCTGAAAACCTTACCCTCAAGGACAAATTCCAAAGAATCGATGAGATATATGAAGCTCGCATCTAACAACTTGAATCCGCCACTTCTTTGAATTTGGTAGAGTGGAAAAGGATAGCTAAACATGACCCAAATACCTTACGACCTCGACTTATTATGCATAATCTTGGTTATTTCCTAACATCTTTAACAATTGGCTCGCGTTCTTATACACCCTACTTGGTAGTGGGATTACGATACATAGATGCAATGTGAAGGGTGCACCGAGTGCTTCCAGATTAGCCAAGGTAACTTCAAGAGAAGTGAGTCACGATCGTATCGGCCCTTACCTTGCAATGATACCCGATGTTGTCCTAAAGTATGTATAGATGGTAGATGCATGTACAAAAGAAATTATTATGGATCTAGATGCTTTGATTGCTATAGCAAAGGGGCAGTTGGGTTGGAAACCTTTGGCTTCCAACACAGAAGGGGAGTCAAAATGTTCCCAAATACCGCATCCAGTTGTGGCCTTGAAAACCACAAATTTGGCTGGGAAAAGATCTGAGAAAGTAACATCATAGCTGGAATTCAAGGCTTAAGCACTTGGTCACGGTCTATCTTTTGGCAATATAGAAATGAGACCAAAATGCATATATCCTACTGCCTGCCTTCACATGATTCACCAACCAGCACCTATGCGGTCTTACATTTTGGGGACGAAGCTTAAATTAGTGGAAGAGTTTGGACGACGCGTCTACTCCGTAACATAAAAAAATATGCAATTAATGTCATAGACATCAGTATGGCGGGAACGCGGCTAAGACTAAAGCAAGATATTTTTCGGTTGAAACCAGATCTCACGGGTGCGCTTGTCCGAACTGCTTATAATGCCGTCAAAAGGGAGATAATGCGATATTTCCAAAGGAATTATTGTCGGCTTCCTAAGTCTTTTGGACGAATTTGACTTGTGCTATAATGTGCCTGGTGGCAATTATGCATTTCCCACGATGACATTCCATTTCGAAGGAGCCAATCTTTTTCTTGGTGTAAGTAATATTTTTTCAAAACTTCGACCAAGATTTTTGCATCATAATGAAGCCAATAAGTGATGGTGCTACTAATGCTTGGAGCATTTCAACAGGCAAATCGTCGATTCTTGTTTGATTTTAGAGCATTGATGGTTTCCTTTGTCCCGCAAGCATGTCATTATAATTTCTAAAAATCTTGTATCCAATTTTTTTTTCCTAAACTCGTTAATTTCTACCAGCATATATTGCTAGCTCCCTTGGTGCATAGAAGTAATAATTTTATTGGGAATGGTTCTCCATAATCAGCTCGTGTTTTCTTTAAAAACCAATTCACACCCTTCTTGGTTGCTTATTTAGACCTAACAATCGGTGTTAAAAGCACGATCTCCTTGTTTTAAAAGTGTTGTGCTTTTGAGAAAGATCGATGGCAATCTTTGTTGGAACTAGTTGTGTGAAAAGGGTCAAGATTAACGTGCTACCACAATTATGAATTGTTCAAGATGGAGATGATGAAAGCATCAAGGATATTCTCACTCGCTTTATGGACATTATCAACGGCCTAGCCGCTCTTGATTAGACTATCCTAATGATTAATTTATAACGAAAATGTTGAGATCTTTGACAAATGGTTGGAATGTGCAAAAGGGTTCAATACGAGAAGGAAATGGTCTCACTACTATGACCTTGGAGGAGGTTATTTGCTCTTTTATGTCTTAGAAGCGGACTGATAGACTGGGGAGATGGCATGACCAAAATATGTCATCAATAAAATATAACTTGCCATCAACAGAAAATCGTATTGATAATGCAGATTGAGGTAAGGTTCTTCACGTGTCTTTCAAGGAATTTTGCCATGACCTTTTACAGAGAATCAGATTAATATTACAGCTACATGATACCAGTGCCCGACGTTTGAATTTGGATCTCTATAAATTGGAGACAACTCGGCCATTAGTTAAAGAGCCGGAAAGGGTAAAAACAAAAGAAATTGAGCATTTTGGAGAGGTTTTAAGTCTGTCTATTTTGTAAGCTTGTATTATCCATTTGATCGTTGTTCCCAAGAGTTAGCTACAGTGGCAGATGCATTTCTAAACACATAAGAGGAGTCATTGTACTTAGAATAAATGCATTTATCTAGGTGAAAGATAAAGTGCATGAAAGACTCAGTACATATATTTAGAAGTGTGGTTTATCGTTTAGGAAGAGGATCTACTGTCCTATGTGTACGAGGTGTCCAAACGACTGTTGGGAGCTAATAGTTACTCAGTCTGTGACAGGTTTGTTGTAGAAGGAAGTCAGATTTTCATAAAATCATCAAGTTTAATTGGGGGTTGACCAAGAGTGGCCGAAGGTTGACCCACAAGAAACAAGGTCCCGAACATACTTTTAACATCAAAAATGGGTTTCAGACTAACTTTTTGACACCCATACCGCGACAAGAGATCGACTGTCAACGTTTTAACTCATTGGAAATGATCGGTCGTTTTTCGTAATCTCGTCACGAGCGTTCCAACGGCGCAAAAATCATCTTCAGTGCCTCCATGTAGACAACCTGATGTCTATGTAGGTGAAGATTTTAGGAACGTGCTACATACTCCATAGGCATTTGTGTTCATCATAAATATTCCTTTCTAAAGACAGCTTGCACAAGAGACCAAGCAAACGTTAGAGCCCGATGTCAAACTGACGGATCACGAAGATCATTAAGAGATCCGGCAACCTAAAGCAAATCCCATGTGAACATCGAAACCAATTCATGCACGCAACCCGCAATAATATATCATGCGAGAGTACACGTGATTGGTCCCCCCGTCCTTCCCTTCAAACCTACCGAGAACGTGATCGATCGAGCTGGTACTGACAGCCGAATTGGTCAGGTTCGAGTCACTTCAGTCTGGACTTTCGCGGACGTGTCTCGTTTCGGATTCAAATCGTTCGGCTTCTGATTCGAGACTGCCAGGAGGAGTCAGAGAAGAAGCGACGCTTCAAGACGTTCGAGATGTGCGCCATGGGAACGAGGACATTTCGGAGCGAATTCGAGATTTCCTTTCCCCAATGTTGAAAACGCGGCTGACTACTTTACGTGTGAACATAGAAAAAAACAGACATGCTCGGACCCGCTCGAGTTCGAATGATGCCTCCTGAAAAATTGGAGATGCATGGGGCGAATGCTTTTCCCGTTTTGCCGACAGGGCGGGTCGAGCCCATCGACCACGACGGCTCCGCTTACGGCTGTCTTGCATGTGGTAAGGGGTCTCGAGCATGTCGTGAGCGTTTCCATGCTCGACACGGACCGGCGAGCCTTTTCCGTACGGTTTTCCGAGGAGAAGTAATGATCATGGAAAAGGGGTGCTGCGGTTTTAAAAAGTGCAACTACACTACGTTGACAGTTTTAGCAGCTTACTTTACAACTAAGTTTAGAAATCTGCTCCACCCATCATTGAGGTTTTAAAACTTCATAGAAATGTATTACATATCACGCAGCTTACAGTGCAGCATAGCCATAGTTATACCAAACGAGCACAAGGTTTAGTCCAAATTGACCTGTTAACTTGTTTTGACCAATTTCCATGTAATAAGAATTTAGTGACTTACGCCTAACCCATATTACCAAAACAATGAGAGCATATGGTGAGTAAATGCGAGATCGAGTGAGGGTAAAGAGAGAGTCGTAAAAGTGAGTTGAGTATAAATAACTTTAACATTGGTATTATTTTAAGCTTTACTATTCCAAATTCATTTATGACATTTATTTAATCATATAACAACTCGATTTATTAAATATGGGTTAAAAATTGGTTTATGAACCAAGTTTAAGGAGGACTGAGTGCCGAATCGAAGCCATACACAATAAACCTTTAAGTTGCTAAATTGTTTGTTTTCTAAAAAATAATGGATCAATTGGCAAGAAAATTGATATATTTGTGATAAATATGCCCTCTATTAAATTAAATTACTTTCACAAAATGCCATAACCTAAATTATAAAGAAGATGATATAACTTTGATCACGTAATAATCTTTAATCTACTGTTAGAATAATAATTTAATTGAATCACGAAAAATTAAGTAAAAAATAATTATAAATTATTATAGAGCTTATTCTTTTAAGAATATATGAAAAGATTGTTACGTTAGTAAAGTCCCCTCTCATCCAATAGAAAAAAAAATGAAAAAAAAAAATCCAGAGCAGGTGGCGATTTGGTAATATGGTGGGAACATCGGGGCTGCTTCCTGGGACGACTCCCCCCCAACGAAAAAGAAAACGCGGAGGAGACACGAAGATCACGTGCACCCCCCAAAAAAATCACGAACCCAATCAAATAAAAACCGTAACATAATAAAAAAAGTCACGATTCGCCCGTGAACAACAACACCCACCACCACCCCCACGCCCCCAGGCCCCCACATTTCCGGTGATTTCGAGGAGGGAATCCCTCGCCGCCACGTCACCCTCGCCTCGCCCCCGGGGCGGGAAGGGGACAAATCCAATCCCACCGCCCCCAACCAACCGGCTCGCCCTCGCGATCTCGCCACGTGTCGGCACGCGGGCCGTTCCCTCTCTCTCCTCTCCCTCTGCCCCCGCGTTTTCCACACAAAGTCAAAGTTCGCGTGTCCTCCGCTTTGCCAAAAGTCGAGGGAGAGAGGGACAGGATGGTATTAACTGTTGGGTACATCGACCGTGTGAAAGTGAAGGAACAATTTTGCTTCCCCACCAAGGCTCCTATCCCCACATTTTTAATTTCCCCATTTCAGTACGTCGCCTTCGTTACAATTTTTCTTTTTAATTTTTTTTTTTTTTTTCGGGCTGGCTGTTTTAGCAATAAAGTCTCGTGACGACGTGAACTTGGGTACGTACTAAAGCCTAGGCCATACGACCGTATCAGGAAGCTCCATCATCTCGAGGGAAGAGAATGGTGGCGGTTATTATTAGTCATAGTCATGTAAATGTGAATGAACGATTTTGCTTCCCTAGCAAGGCTCCTACCCCCATATTTAATTCCCCGATTCAGTACATTGCCTTCGTTTGAAATTAATAAAAAATTTATTTTTTTCTGACAGGCTGTTTTCGCAATAAATTCTCGTGACACGAGCTTGGGTATGTTTAGAAGCTTGGGCCATACCATCGTATCGGAAAGCTCCAACATCCCAAGCGAAGAAAATGGTGGCATATTCCTTTCATATCGTACATGGGGTCCGGACAAGCTTCTGTTAGAAAATTGCTCTCAAGCAGTACGCTACCGTCCGATGAGCAATGTTGAAAGTAATACTAGCCTGGGTAAATTGATTCAATCAATGATGCATAGTGATGTTAATAGCTGAATAGGGAGTAGCTCGCTTTTCTCACTCCCCTGCTTGACTTTATGGACAATGGAGATGCATGTTTACAGCATTGACATTGGGGTTCTTGAATAATTTGGTTTCCACATTATCAACTGACATTATTATTAACCGGGACAACTTTTCACAAGAATCAACACCTTCGTACACGGTTATGGTGCAAACCCGAAAGGGACGTGGTAACAAATGAAATTTATAAAATAAATAATTAAATTATAATGCTTCCTAATGACACGACATCATGATTAGAGAATCAGATTCCGACATGTCCTGATTTTCAGTGGATATAGTCTGACTATGATCATCCATGTCCATTTTGTTCTCTTTCGGGTGCACACTTTATGTGCGCCATTTTGCTTCGTAATATCATTCATAATTTCATATGGTAAATTGCCAAAAATAAATAAAAAATGACCGACTCAATTTCTAGAAAGTCGTCCGCATCCGCGCCCTTCATGCGTCGGCCGAATGCGATTGGATGGGAGGCGAGTGCATCTCGGGCCAGCGTGCTCCCGAGCCGCAGACGATCTTCTCCCCCCTACCCCCCGCCCCCGGCACAGCGACGGCCGTCGCTGTCACCGGCTTTTTCCGCACGCGCGCCAGGTTGCGGTTGGGGCAAAAAGAGTAACGTGCGCTTTGCCGTGCCGCTCTGATTTTTCCAAGGTGTGGAAAAAAATAGAAAAATGGAATATAAAGAAAAGGAAAAAGGAGAAGCGCGTGGGGCACACCCGACCGACCCTGCATCACGTCGGCCTCAACCTCCACCCGCAACACGGCAGCCCCAAACGCCTACTAACGGCAGTTAACGGCCGTTCAGACGTGAAATTACATTACCGCCCCCATCTCCCTCCTCGGCTTGGACCGCGTTCGATGCAATCGAGTCGAGCCGATATGATGTCGAAATCTTAGCTCGCTCAAACTCAAATCATGTCCTATCGAACGTTAAATTTTTACAGACAAGCTCGATTGGACTCGACTAGAATTTAATTAAGATGCTGGTGAATTACAACTCGAGCTTAATTAAGTTTAGTGATTTTTCTTTACATCTATAAGCGAGTGCATAGTCCTACATGTAATATTGGACTAGGTGGATCCATAGATTTACTCATCTATTTTTGTAACTAGTAAGTTCTAGTGAAAAAATCAATAGAAACTTGATGAGATCTGAGGAAGTTGATCAACTTCCAAGTTAATCTAAGTACCTTCGACTCAAAACTCAATTCTAAATCAGGCGAGCGATCTTGAACAATCATCAAACCATATTCAAGTTACTTGCAAATAATTTGACTTACTTCCATCTCTCTATATATTTTTTTAGTCAGTCTTACTTTATTTCTACTCTAATTCTCACTCTCAGATTTTTGTTATGTCCTCTTATAGGGCGTAAGGGTTAAAACCCACATTTAAAACTAAACCATCTCCACCCCCAACCCCTCAAAAAGGTGTAAAATGATTTTTAAAAGGGCAAAAGTCACAAGAAATCATAAGTTTTGCTTACCGTGACATATTTACTTCAAAACTTTTTTTTTTGTGACGCAAAAAACTCAAAACTTATACCCAATAATACATTTACCACAAACTTATACAGTTTGACATATTTACTTCAAACTCAAATCTCAATTTTTTTTAGTGACATACAAAAAACCCTGAATTTTTTTCTAACACAAAACCTAATACAAAAAAAAAAATGTTTAGGGTTTGAGTTTAGGGTAAATGTGTTGCACATATAAAATTTTAGGGTTTTCGATATCATAAAAAAAAATTGGGGTAAATATGTCACAATGAGCAAATTTTTTGGTATTTAGTGTCACAAAAAATAATTTAATGTAAATGTGTCTTTAAGCAAAGTTTAACGTTTTTTGTGGCTTTATCTCCTTTTAAAAATGAAATAATCGAATGCACAAAACATATGGAGATTCAATCGTCAAACCCAATAAATAATTCATAATGGTCATTTCGTTTTCATTTATAAAAAAATCGTATTACTTTTTATTTTATTTTGGATCCTACTACTATAACGTAACGAACTATATTCATTTAAAAGAAAATTCAAAGGGGGGGGGCTTCTGTGTTGTTGCATCGGCAAACTCAAAAGGGCAGTTCCGTAAATTCAATGGAAGGAGTCCAACCGTCGACGGCGTCAACTCGGGACAAAAGGACCACGTGTTTTTTGCAGTTCTCCACAAAAAGCACGAACGCGCACCCCCCAACAAAGACCAGACATATTTTAAAAAAAAAATCCAAAAAACCCAAATTAAAAATATTAAAAAAAGACCGACCCGAAAGATAATAATAAAAAAGGCATTGAAGAAGACCTACGAAGCTACGAGGAACCTCCTTCCTTCCCTCCCACACCCAACCACAAATAAATAAAAATAAAAATATTCAATAAAAAAATAAAATAAAGAAAAGAAAAGAAAAAAAAGAGGCCTCCCACATATTCCTCGTGCTTCTTACTACTCAACCAACAACACTCATCCTTCCCCCAATAAATCACGTCCTTCAACCTCCCTCCCTATTCCTTCTTCTCCATCTCCAACTCCATCCTCCATCTCTCTGCATCTCTCACGGCATCGCAGGAACCACCTCGACCCCGACCGCTCTCGAGACTCGCCCTCCCCGCCCTCCATCCTGTGCTTTTCCTGTCCGGGAGTTCGCGTGCCGTCCTGGGTTCCCGTCGGATTATTCTTCTTCGCCTCGGCAGGACAGGAGGATGTCGTCGACGACCGCCTCGTCGGAGCTCTCCGATTCCGGCAGGCTCGCCAGGTCGCCGGAGAAGCCCGCCATCAACTTCTCCCAGACGTGCAGCCTGCTCAGCCAGTACCTGAAGGAGAAGGGCCCCCTCGGCGATCTCCCACTAGGTGCGTTTGCATTATAACTCGTTCGTCGTCCTCGTCCGTCCGTTCGTCCGTCCGTCCGTTCCCCCACGCCGTCGAAAATGGTTGTTTCGCATACGGATGTTCCTCGTGGGAAACGAAATCGAAAATGGGTTTTGCATCCTTTCTTTTCTCCGTTTATTTTTGGGTCGAAAAATCCTTTCTTTCTTTTTTTCTTTTTTTGATTCGACGCCATCTTCTTCGTTTTCTCGTGCTGCGTTCGTGCGTCTTTCCACCTGCAAAAGCTTTTCGGTTCTTTTCTGCATTTAATGTCGAATGCGTCGTCGTGTTGCGGTGGCGGTTTTCGATTAATGCGATGACAATGATTTTCTCTCTTCGGATTTTTAATTATTCAACCACCCTCTCCTCGCCCGACAAACACTCGCGCTTTGAATTTGCCTTCCGACGATTTAGGCAAAAACGTGAAGAAAGTGCCTCCCGATTGCGTTCGCGTTCTGTTGAGATTATCTCTCTTCCGTTGGCTACAGAACCGGGCCTTGGGTTTCGCACCGAACGTGCCCCTGGACCTGTATAAATTCGTCCTCGGAAGAGAGGTTTTTTTCATGAAGTTTATAGGACGAGGTCTTGTCGAGTGCGAGAGCGAGCGAGGGAGCAAGATCGAGATGAATTATTTTCTGACGTATCGACATTATTATTATGCAGGTGCGCCCGAGATGTTCCGCCGGGCTGCGGCAGCGAACCCGATGAACTTCCCGGCGGCGGCGGCGCCTCGTCCGCCGGTCAAGTCCATGAACCTGTTCCCTCAGCAAGCCGGGTTCGGCGGCTCCTCCACGAAGGAAGACGTCACCAAAGCTGCTGCTGCTGATTCGACGTGAGTTGCAATTCCCCTTCTCTTGTAGAAACTCGATATTGACATGATAATGAAGTGATAAACATGCGTGGGACAAGTACCTTTGGCTGAATAGTGATTTGCTTGGCGAAGAAGCTTGTGCTCGAATGAATCTAATGATTAGTTTATTCAAAGCAAAGCAATAATGAGGTTGCCCATGTTTCTGAGCCATTCGACATTCTTTACTTCAAGCAAATGCAAAGTCCTCTTCCTTGATTCATGGAGGGACATGGGTAGAGATAGAGATACGTGTGGAACCTACTGTTCAATTTATCGAAATTTTTTTCTATTTTTATCGTGTCGATAATTTTGGAAATTGTTTCTGTGGTGCTACAGTGAGGCCAAACCTGCTGCTAAGGAGCCGGAGAACGCGCAGATGACCATCTTCTATGCTGGACAAGTCATCGTGTTCAACGATTTTCCGGCCGATAAGGCGAAGGAGGTCATGCTCGTGGCCAGCAAGGGAAGCTCCCCGCCGGGCACTCCCAATCTGGCCCACCCGGCAAATGCTTATGCTCCTGAAACCGTAAAAAACCGGGTCGATCCGGGCCCGAGCCGTGGGCTCCCCCCGCATCATCCGGCTAATAGCATGATCCAAGCGTGCATCGCCGGCCTCCCTGAGCCAACCGGTTCAGGTAAATGACCCTCTTTTTGGGACCGTACGGCTTGATATCTGTCGATTATGGAAGTACTCCGGATCCTTATCGAGCCTCTCGCTGATGTTTCGTGTTCCCTGTAACTGCAGATCTGCCCATCGCCCGGAGAAACTCGCTCCACCGCTTCCTGGAGAAGAGAAAAGATAGGTAGGCATTCCGATACAGTCGGAACCATCGCGATCTTTGATGTGTTTTTCCATCTTCGAATCGATTGATGATCTTGTCTTTTCCGGTTGCATTTTCACAGGATAACAGCAAGAGCACCGTACCCAACAGCCGCCTCAGCTGCAGCTCCTCCTTCCAAGCCCGCTGCTGAGAGCAAGCCATGGCTCACTCTAGCTGCTCAATCACAGTAGTTTGAGCAATATTACTGTTATTATTATTGTTATTAGTTATTAATTTTAGCAATTATTAAGTTTTGTTGATGATGAATTTCCTTAGCTCCAGTGCACTCTTTTGTTCTTTTGAGCTCCTGGCTCCGCTGACCATTGGGCCAGTAAGCTTTATTAGGCCTAACTGTCCATCTAATTCTACCATTATTTTGTAATTAACTGCAGCAGCCCTCTTTTAATTACTACAATTACTACTAAATATAGCTAAATGCAACTGTTTCTGCTTCGCAATTCTCTCCTCTTTCTCTGGTCTGCCTTGATTCATGCCGAGTTACTTTTTCCGTTCGAGTACGAAAATTTCCCATCCATCGTGTCTCGCCCCGGTGAATCCGGCGGATTGAACTTTTCGTGAGCATGAAAGACGAGGTGGGGCTATCTTAGTATGAATAACATCACGTTCGAATCAGGACCAGCGCCCCCTACGTTGACACGCACGACCAAATCGGAATCAAATATCTTTGCGGAAGATGCCGAATCCGTGGATTGGAAAAACCCTCACGCGTCTTTGAAAGTTGAGCACGAGACTGTCCATTTCAAGAACGTAATTATGAAATCAGAAGATTCAAACAGGGCGGACAAGTAATTTTTTGTGGTCCATCAAATTTTGAAAGAGGGGGTCAATTAGTGGGAGGAGGTTAGGTGCCCTAAAGCAAGGAAAGAAGAATAAAGTGAAAGCCTAATTTCGAGAATCCTTTCAAAATTTGGGCACATGGTTCACGTCTCTGTCCCGTCTTTGGTATGTATTGAAAATTCTGTGTCTTCTTAGGACAGCATCGACTAGGTGTAGGTTGGACAGACGCCCTTTTAGGATTGGCATCACATGCCCTGTTTTAAATGGTGGTAGGGTCGACCCAATTTGACCGAATCCATTCCTATCTTGTGACTTTTGTGAAACGGAATGCATGTGTGTGTGTGTTTTTTTTTTTTTTTGGTTTTTTTTTTGTATTTTTATGAATATGGGTATTTTTTTTCCTTCTTGGTGGATCCCGTTGCTTTGCTTTTCTTTTTTTCCCCTTTGGTCCTGTGGTGGGGGAGGTGACCAATGGTGGCGAGAGTTTTAGTATCTCTTTAGGTTATAGGTGGAAGCGTCGTTTTGGTTCGATTTTGATTGGTCTTTCTTTGGAGGCAAGATGGGACAGAGCATGATTTTGGTTTTGGTTGCAGGGTCTTGGGTTTTGCTATTTGCATATGCCTTGTTTTGTTCTTTGCATCGATTGGAATGGGTTCTCCGATTTGAGGAGCAAATGTATGTTGTTCTCCCCATATGCTTCTTTTTTCTAGGCGTAGCATGCGTAGAATATAGTGGCGATTAAATTGAAAAATCTGTAGTCAAGTTGATGCAACAACCAAGGGTGCCTACAAAAGCGAATGTGAAATTTCAAGCTCGATTCTTGGTGGGTATGACTTTGTTGGGACAAGGAACAGGGAAGTAAATGATTGTTGAATTATCTTAACCTCGATGCAGATGATTTGTCTCCGACAAAATAAAAATGATAATAATTGATGTGAAAGATTGTGGAACCACCGTTAGCTATTCTAAAAATTTAAACTGTCAGATAAGTATGTTGATATTCAAATAAGCAGCCTATGGAGTGGCCCGACATATCAAAAGCAAATCGTCAGACTCTTTGAGTTGTTAAGATTGTGAACACTTAGTCATAGATTTGATGAATCACTTGGCGATTAGATATAGAAAACCTAACTTTTCGATGTGAAGGCATAATCATAGACTTGACAAATCATGGTTGTTGAATTCTCGAACCTTGGTGTAGATGATTTGTCTTTGACAAGATTGGAGTGGCCTAATCACACGACAATAACATTGAAAAAGTTACAAAAAAGATCTATATGGTGATAGTAAATATATGATTTCGTATAATCATTGTCAATTGTTCTAAAAGTTAAAACTATTATATATATACGTAATTTGATATTTAAATATTCTAAAAAATTAACTTACAAAGTGGCTTAATAAAAAATAAAAATAAAATTGTTGACTCTTTGAGTTTTTCTTATGATCGTGAATGCTTAACCATAGATTTTATGAATCACGTGAACACCATGTATGGATATAAAGGCGCGATTATGGGTTTGACGAATTGTGGTTGTTGAATTCTTGGACCTCAATGTAGATGATTTGCCTTCGACAAGATCTGAAACATGATATAATTAGTTGACGAAGTGGCCTGACATATAACATCAAAAAAGGAAAAGAAAAATAGTCGAATCTTGAAGTTTCTCTTGGGCTCGTGGAGGCTTTATCATGGATTTCGCGAGTCACGAGGCCGTAAAATATGAAAAATATATCTGTTCGATGTGATTCCACATCGATGAAACTGGAAACTTACGGTCTGATAATTTCTTCACGTTAAAGCAAGTTGACGCACGAAGTATAATCCCAATCTGCTAGCAAAAGTAAAGCTGGCCTGTCTAGCCGCCCATGTTTTCCACATGCGTTAATGTCGCTCTCGAATTTTCTACATCACTTTAGTTGTTTTTCTTCCTTGTCAGTGATCATTATGCTCGGGAAAAAAAAATGATCATTATGCTTTTATACAAAGTTGGAAGGTAACTTACGCTAAGCGTGGCTGGTTAATTACGACTACAAGTCACCAACCTCAGTCACTGAAAAGATTGGTGTCGATTCATCGTCAAAAGGAGCAAGCTTCACTCAGTAGTCGTCAAGACAAATGAAGGTAATTAGGAAGCTTCGTTATTGGAAAAGTCGCGTAGGTTGTTTGTCGAATAAAAAAATGGGCAGGTAATCGGGCAAGTTCAACCCAAAAAATCGAACTGAATTGACCTTACTTGACTTATTATAGGCTAGTTCACTCAGGGACTGGTATAGTATTCCGGTAAAAAAATTGAAGAACCGGCCTTGATCAATTCAGATCTCGATATTGTACCGAGAACCATAAGTGTAAGGTCGGCTTTGAACTAAATTTTAAGTCTCCTAAACACCTCCTTATATCTCACTTTCTTATTTGGTCCCACGTTAATTTGTTTTGTGGGGAATTTTACATTACGACTACAAAATAGATTTGCTTGATTCACGGACGGAGAAATGACGAAACTAAAGAAAGGTAGGTTCGGCATAAAGCTAGTCCACATCTTTGATCTTAAAAAGTTGAATTAGCAATATTAACGGAAAAGAAAAATTGGGCTATTGCAAAAAATAATAATAATAATTCAGCAATTATCGAAGAACATAAAAGGAATTGGGAGATTACGGATTTTAAAAGTTGAACCCTTAATTTTTTAATAAAAAAAAAGTTAAACCATAAACCCATTCGAACTTTGGTACCACTGAACTATACATGATTATGATTTCTTTCTGTGTCTTTTGAAATTAAAAACAATTTGGAAACATAATTATTTCTTTTAATATAGGTGAGAAAGATGGCTCGAATATGTTGAGAATGAAATTTTAAATATCATTTGTAAGTCGTAAGCTCTATTTCTTTCATAAAAAAAACGAATGATTTGGAAAATATTTTCTTAAAAATAATTACTTGTAATCGTTATTTTCGTGCAATACAAGTAATCATTTTAAAAAATAAATTCCAAATAATTTATTTTGATGAATTTAACAGAAACATAACAAATACAAATAGAGTTATAGGCATGATTTTCAACTGTAAGAAGCTGAAATAAGATAATTATATGACAACGCTGATTAATGGGGGTGATGGCACGCTAAATAACATCGACAAAAGCAAGCCTTTCGATCCATAGACATATGAATGTATGATGTCTTGGGCGTGGTGAGACGAGATGAATCATAACCCCAACATAGGCAACGCCGGGGCCGGGAAAAATCGCCATTGCGTCGTGGTCCCTAGCTTGGACCTTCGGCTTCCGAAATAATGATCAAAATAGAAATATGCGGAAGTATGAATTTTGCCAAGTTTGGACCGGGCTTGTTCATCATCATGTGAAATGTCATTTCACGCAACCTCAAGCCCATTCTGTCTTAATATGAAAAAGGCCCTCCACCAAACTTGCATTGCAGTGGGCAAATTCATCGCAAAATGGGCTGAAACTTCACAAGGGCTCATCTCGTCTTCTTTCTTTATTCCCAATCAGGTTGGCCAGTTTGACATGTTCTGCACTTGAGGCTTTTGAGGTTTTCAAGCAAAATCACATTCTCGCAACATCACTTCCGGAAGGGTTTTTACGTCAACTCGCGAGTCGAACCTGAAATCCTGCGTTTCTCGAGCTAAGAGGTCGAGGGCCAATGATGTCGACGGAGTAGGGTCTGCTTTTGCTCCATGCATTTCTTCAGAATTTTAGGGCCTGGTAACCGATCGAGGCTCTCGCCGGAGCCCGACATGGGCGGGTCTGATCGGACCGGGGCACTCACATCTGGTGAATACGGACCAACAACCTGAATAAAAGGATTTCGCAACGAGCTCATTTGATGAAACGGGCAGGCCTCTTAAGCGGGCCATGGCCCATCAGAGATCGACATTATGGTATTGTCCGAAAATCTTGGACTTCATAACTTCGTGGGTGGTTCCATGCCGCGTTTTGATTCGATTGGAAATGGTCATCACACCTTCCAAATAAGTGAAAGTTAAATGAACCCGAAGTTATAATGGATCGCTAATCTGGACAAACCGTATGTTAAGTTCGGTTCTTTTGCGTGTCGTCATATCGGACTTGGAATCTTCGAATTAAGATTTTCGAACTCCATGTGAGAAAATTACCATTTTTTTGTTTTTAAATCTATCATATGAAAGTGACAATTTACTAATTTCGTAATAAATATTTACATTTGGCCAGTTTAGTTCTCAATTTTCTGACGATTTGCCAATGTTGCCTTTCAAATCAATTTTAACTAGAAATGGTTAACATATATCAGTGGTCCAAGATTACAACCGACTTTGACATTGACAATTCTTGCACCCAAATTAAAAGGTTTAAAATTGAATTAGTATCGGTATAATATGAATTTCCCAATTCCATGTAGTTGCTTGATTTGAAATGATTTGAAATAGTTGAGAAAGAGGGCTAATGTCATCTATACCACTCTATATAATTGTATAAAGTAAAATGGACCTCATTTTCAAAATGTTCTCAAATATGTCTCCTCATCAACTATTGTCAACTATATCATTCTATTAAAAAAAGAAGAAGCAATTCTTTGGTTAATTTAATGCTCAAGGGCGAGGTAGCCTTCGCCAGTTGAAAACTTTTTATCGAATTTCGTATATAAAGAAAATTCCAAATAAGGATTTGAAATGCTGTCATTTTCTTAAATAATGGTACAAAGTGAACATTATTTCAAATAATTGCTCAAAATGCTCTTATTTTTTAAATGAGGGCTTGAAATGGACTTTTTTTTTTTTTTTTTTTCAAGTAAGGATCTAAAATGACCATATCAATTTTCAATGAAATGTTTGCACTTACTATTTGGCAAAGGGCAATTTTGTTTTTAATTTTTAATTTTTTATCCTTTTTTCTTTCTTTTCCTACTTTTTCTCTTTGAAAAAAATAAAACTTAAAAAGAAATTAAAAAAAAAAAAAAGAACACACACGGGATAGATGGCTCCCTCTTGCCTGTGGTTGCCACCCTATCGCCTAGTGCCCCCAAACTTGGGCGGCAAGATCTAGGGGTCATGGGCTAGGGTGGCTGACCCTTGCCTAGGTATAGGAGAGGGTGAGGGTCACTACTCTCTCCCATTTTTGGTAAGGGCTTGTTGGCTATCGCCTCTAGTCGATGATGGTCATTGACCCTCGCCCAAGCGCTGATAACTTGGCTAGCCATTATCGTTGCTCCATTGGCGATAGGGTGACAACCATAGGCAAGAGGGAGCCCTCGACTTATATTTTTGTTTTTTTAATAAAATTGTTAACCTATTTAAATTTAAATTATGTTTGGATGAAAATATCTTTGATCAATTGAAATTTTTTGTAAATTTCGGCTGGCAAGGCTATTATTTGAGACTGATATAATCACTTTATACCTTTATTTAAAATAAGATCAATTTCAAACCGTTATTTGAGAAAATGATAGTATTGCGGGCCTTTATTTGGAATTTTCCCTCTATATCCACAAATCCATCAATGATGATGTAGCTCAATTTAAATTTGCCTCATCCTGCCCAATCACAAGCAAAATGATAATACATGTCATCACATAAAAAGTACAACGATACGTTTTAAGAATCTACAAAGATGATCTCGAATGCAGCCTAGACTCGACATATAATTGCACCTCATCTTAAATTTGGGCTTCCTTTCTCTAGTCTTGAAACCTCTACTTGAATTTCTATGTCTTCATCTTTGATATGCAATCAAAAATCAAGAGTGTCTTAAGTAATACAGGAAAAAGGTTAGCACTAGAGCAACATAATTAAAGAAGATAAATTGAATATACTCTCCATAGCTCTAGGCCGACGCCTGATTAACTTTTCACTAGAATCTTCTTCTTCTTCTTCTTTTGGAATTTTTTGCTCTAGTTCTAGATTTTCTTCTGGATCTTCCTGCTCCAGATCCTTTTGTTGTGACAGAATTCCATTGGACCCCTAATTCTGAGTGTCGTTGATACAATTGGAGGACCAAGATCGAGAAGATATTCCAACATTGCTTTGTCTTTCTTAGTTGCTTCAGTTGATTGAAGATGACATTGTCTTATACGATTGAAAATAGTCTTGATGGCTTCCTCATAAGAGCTCTCAAATGTTAAGGAGATCCACTAGCTAGTACACTTTGTTATAACTCCTTGGGAAGGTTGACAAGATTCAAAGTTTGGAAAGAATCGACCTCGCATTGTCACAGTTATTCGAGAGCAACAGACAAAAGGCTCATTCTTCTAGAAATTTTCTTCTGGAAATTGTACTTATTTCTATTCATCAAAGGATATTCTATAGAGTAAGCAATTGGCATTGGTATACTCTAATAGAGACCAAATTGCCTGGCACAGTACCGCGGGAGTAAACTTCAAATCCATAGTAGAATCTTCCTTTTTTGCAGAGCCATATTGGAAGATCAATTAGAGTAAGTAAACTTAACCATCATTCATTGAAGTTATCTAGGTAATCAATGCTCGCATAAAAAAGGTAATAGAACTCGGGAGTATCACAAGGAAAGAGTTCAACATGATCATGGTCAAAGTATAGTATCTCCCGAATGAAGTAAACAACCTAGACTATGAGGTTTTGGTATATATGACTAAGCGTTCACAATCATAACAAAAACTCAAAGATATGAAGGTGTAATCATAGACTTGACAAATCATTGTTGTTGAATTCTTGAACCTTAGTGTAGGTGATTTGTCTTTGACAAGATCAGAGTGGCTTGACATATCACATGACGGTAACATTGAAAAATTTACAAAAAAAATCTGAATGATGATAGTAAATATATGATTTTGTAAAATCATTGCCAATTGTTCTAAAAGTTAAAACTATTATATGAACACGTGCTTTGATATTTAAATATTCTAATAGTTAGCTTACAAAGTGGCCTAATAAAAAATAAAAAGAAGATTGTCGACTTTGAGTTTTTCTTATGATCGTGAATGCTTAATCATAGATTTGATGAATCACATGAGCATCAAATATAGAAAACCTATCTTTTTTATATAAAGGCGTGATTATGGGTTTGATGAATTGTGGTTGTTGAATTCTTGGACCTTAACATAGATGATTTGCCTTCGACAAGATCTAAAACATGATAATTAGTTGATGAAGTGGCCTGACATATAACATCAAAATAGGAAAAGAAAAATAGTTGAATCTTGAAGTTTCTCTTGCGTTCGTGGAGGCTTTATCATGGATTTCGCGAGCCATGAGGCCCTGAATGTTAAAACTATTATATGAATACGTGATTTGATATTTAAATATTCTAATAGTTAGCTTACAAAGTGGCCTAATAAAAAATTAAAAAAAAAAGATTGTTGACTCTGAGTTTTTCTTATGATCGTGAATGCTTAATCATAGATTTGATGAATCACGTGAGCATCAAATATAGAAAACCTATCTTTTTTTATATAAAGGTGTGATTATGTGTTTGATGAATTGTGGTTGTTGAATTCTTGGACCTTAACATAGATGATTTGCCTTCGACAGGATCTAAAACATGATAATTAGTTGACGAAGTGGCCTGACATATAACATCAAAATAGGAAAAGAAAAATAGTCGAATCTTGAAGTTTCTATTGCGTTCGTGGAGGCTTTATCGTGGATTTCGCGAGTCACGAGGTATGGAAAATATATCTGTTCGATGTGATTCCACATTGATGAAACTGGAAACTTACAGTCTGATAATTTCTTCCACTTAAAGCGAGTTGACGCAAGAAGTATTAATCCCAATCTGCTAGCAAAAGTAAAGCTGGCCTGTCTAGCAGCCCATGTTTTCCACATGCGTTAATGTCGCTCTCGAATTTTTTACATTACTTTAGTTGTTTTACTTCGTTGTCAGTGATCATTATGCTTTGTAGACAAAGTTGGAAGGTAACTTACGCTAAGCGTGGCTGGCTAATTACGACTACAAGTCACCAACCTCAGTCACTAAAAAGATTGGTCGATTCATCGTCAAAAGAAGCAAGCTTCACTCCAGTAGTCGTCAAGACAAATGAAAAGGTAATTAGGAAGCTTCGTTATTGGAAAAGTTGCGTAGGTTGTTCGTCGAATAAAAAAATGGGCAGGCAATCGGGCAGGTTCAACCCAAAAAATCGAACTGAATTGACCTTACTCGACTTATTATAGGCCAGTTCACTCGGGGATTAGTTTAGTATTCCAGTAAAAAAATTAAAGAACTGGTTCAGTTCTCGATTTTGTACCGAGAACCATCAGTGTAAGGCTTTGAACTAAATTTTAAGTCTCTTAAACACTTCCTCATATCTCACTTTCTTATTTGGTCCCATGTCAATTTGTTTTGTGGGGAATTTTGCATTACAACTGCAAAATAGATTTGCTTGATTCACAAACGGAGAAATGACGAAACTAAAGAAAGGTAGGTTCGGCATAAAGCTAGTCCACATCTTTGATCTTAAAAAGTTGAATTAGCAATATTAATGGAAAAGAAAAATTGGGCTATTGCAAAAAATAATAATAATAATTCAGCAATTATCGAAGAACATAAAAGGAATTGGGAGATTACGGATTTCAAAAGTCAAAGCCTTAATTTTTTAATCAAAAATAAAGTTAAATCTTAAACCCATTCGAACTTTGGTACCACTGAACTATACATGATTATGATTTCTTTCTGTGTCTTTTGAAATTAGAAACCATTTGGAAATGAAATTATTTATGTAAATATAGGTGAGAAAGATGGCTCGAATATGTTAAGAATGGAATTTTATATATCATTTGTTAGTCATAGGCTCCATTTCTTTCATAAAAAATGAATGATTTGAAAAATATTTTCTTAAAAATAATTGCTTGTAATCATTATTTTCATGCAATACAAGTAATCATTTAAAAAAATTCCATATAATTTATTTTGATGAATTCAACAGAAACATAACAAATACAAATAGAGTTATAGGCATGATTTTCAACTGTAACGAGCTGAAATAAGATAATCATATGACAATGCTGATTAACGAGGTGATGGCACACTAAATAACATCGACAGAGCAAGCATTTCGATCCATAGACATATGAATGTATGATGTCTTGGGCGTGGCGAGACGAGATGAACCATAACCCCAACATAGGCAACGCCGGGGCCGGGAGAAATCGCCGTTACGTGGTGGTCCCTCGCTTGGACCTTCGGCTTCCGAAATAATGATCAAAATAGAAATATGCGAAAGTATGAATTTTGCCAAGTTTGGGCCGGGCTTGTTCATCATCATGTGAAGAGTCATTTCACGCAACCTCAAGCCCATTCTCTCTTAATATGAAAAAGGCCCTCCACCAACCTTGCATTGCAGTGGGCAAATTCATCGCAAAATGGGCTGAAACTTCGCAAGGGCTCATCTCATCCTCTTTCTTTATTCCCAATCAGGTCGGCCAGTTTGACATGTTCTGCAAGGCCTTTGAGGTTTTCAAGCAATTACATTCTCGCAACATCACTCCCGGAAGAGTTTTTACGTCAACTCCCGAATCGAACCTGAAATCCTGCGAGGAGCCAAGAGGTCGAAGGCCAATGATGTCGACGGAGTAGGGTCTGCTTTTGCTCCATGCATTTCTTCAGAATTTTAGGGCCTGGTAACCAATTGAGGCTCTCGCCAGAGACCGACATGGGCGGGTCTAATGTGACCGGGGCACTCACATCTAGAGCTGGAAAAATGGGTCATAAACCTATATTATGACTCATTTTTAGTTAAATTGGTCATATATGGGTGAAGTGAAAGTTAATTGTAGATTACAAATGGGTCTTCGAAAATAAAGCAAGAAAAGAAATGGGTGTGAATGGGTTATTAAGGGCCTGTATGTTTTTATTCCTAAAAAGTGTTCCAGGAACACTTTTTTGTTTTTTTGTTAGGGAGCTTAAAAAAAAACAGTAAACGCGTTTTTTTTGTTCTTTTGTTAGGAGCACAAAAAGAACAAAAAAAAGAAACAAAAAAAACTTACTTCTTGTTCCAAAAACAATTTTGAAGAAACGTTTCTTCTTCTCTCTCTTCTTCTTCTCTTCTTCTCTTCTTCTTCTTCTTTTCTTCTTTTTTCTTTCGCCGGTTGCTGGCCTCAGCCATGGCCGGCGACGCCGTCGAGGGTCGGCAATCTCACCGGCCCCCAGCGAGGCTTGGCCTCCTCGTCGGGCGAGGCTCGGCCTCGCCTCGCGAGCCTCGCCGTGGCCGGGTGAGGCCGCCGAAAAAAAAAAAAAATAAAAAGAAAGGAAAAAATGAAAAATAAAAATAAAAATATTAAAAATATTAAAAAAAAACAAAAAAAGAATAAAATTTACCAAACGTGTTTCGTTCATTTTTTATTTCGGAACAAGTTTACCAAACGCGTTTTTTTATTCAAAAATTATTCCCCGGAACAGAAACACTTTTTTTTTTATTTCTATTCCCAGGAATAGAAAAAGAACAGAAATAAAAACACGCGCCCTAAGAAACCCACTTTGAACCCATGGCCTTCCTCCTCTGCGACAAAGGCTCTACCTCAATTCTCTCTTCCTTCTGTGATCGCAAATCTTCGGATGAGTAGAGCACCCCATTTCCTTTCTGATCCCAACTGATTGCAGCCACCACCTACCCAGCCGTCATGCCGCCATCTTTGTCGCTGATCTCGAGCTCACGGCCATGGCCAAGCTCGGGCTTGCCCGAATTGGTTGAGTAGCGAGCTCGCCAGCCACGACGGAGCTCGGGCTCGCCCAGATCGGTGGAGCCCCAAGCTCACCGGCAGTGACAAACCTTAGCAGCTTGGGCTTGCCTAGACGAGCCAAGCCTTGATCTCGCCGACTGCAGTTTGGCCAATCATCGTCGATGGAGTAACAAGGGAGAAGAAGGAGGAGGAAAAAGAAAGAAAAGAGAAAAGAAGAAAATAAATAATAATAATAATAATAATTTCAATAATAATAATTTCAAAAAAATTAAAATAATAAAAAATTCAATTTTTTTAATGATATTTGGGAGATAGATATCTATATACATATTGGAAATTTATTTTTAGACCGACATTGTTTAGATTGATAAATAGAAATTCTAAACATCATAATGTAATTTTTAACTTGGTGAACTAAAATCAAGAAATCAACCAAAATTAAAAACAATTACAATTAAGAAGCTACGCATTGTCGCATTCAAGAAGATTTGTCATAAGCAAATATTATTTTCACGTCGATTATTAGCTTATCAAACTTTTTCTTATCAAGATTTTTTCAAAAGTATTTCAATTTAATGGTTTTTCATTTTTTATGTTTTATTTACTTCTTAAAATTGGTGTGAAGTTTTTATTTAAGTAACTAAATTGAGTCAAATATAAATGCGTTTCGATAATATTAGTCGGGTTGGAAATGGGTCAGGTATGGATCATCAAATTTACATTATATGAAAATGGGTCAAAACGGGTTAAATGGGTCAATATGAGTCGAACCATTTTCGACCCGACCTAAACCCGACCCGACCCACCCATTTGATTGCCCTACTCACATCTGGCTAATATGGACCAACTGGCCTGAATGGAAGGATTTCGCAATGGACTTATTTAATGAAATAGGCGGGCCTCTTGAGCGGGCCATGATCCATCAGTGATCGACTGGATGGTATTGTCCAAAAGTCTTGGACTTAATAACTTCGTGGGTGGTTCCGTGCTATGTTTTGATTCGACTGGGACGAAGTCATTACATGTTCCAAATAAGTGAGAGTTAAATAAACCCAAAGTTATAATGGATCGCTAATTTGGACCAAACCGTATGTTAAGTTTGATTCTCGTGTGTTGTTGTATCGGACTTGGAATCTTCGAATTAAGATTTTCAAACTCCATATGAGAAAGTTCCTATTTTTTTTTTTTTTTTAAATCTATCACATGGAAGTGACAACTTACCAATTTAGTAATAAATATTTACATTTGGCCAGTTTAGTTCTCAACTTTCTAAGGGTTTACCAATATTGCCTTTCAAACCAATTTTAACTAGAAATGGCTAACGTACATCAGTCTTCCAAGATTACAATCGACTCTAACATTGACAATATTTTCAATTCAATTAAAATGTTTAAGATTCAATGAGTATCGGTATAATATGAATTTCCCAAATTCCATGGAGTCACTTAATTTGAAATGATTTGAAATAGTTGAGAAAGAGTGCTAATGTCATCTATACCGCTCTATATAATTGTATAAAGTACAATGGGCCTCATTTTCAAAAAGTTCTTAAATATGTCTCCTTGTCAAATATTGTCAACTATACCATTCTATTAAAAAAAGAAGAAGCAATTCTCTGGTTAATTTAATACTCGGGGGGGTGAGGTAGCCTTCATAGGTTGAAAACTTTTTATTGACTTCGGTATACAAGGAAAATTCCAAATAAGAGTCTAAAGTGCAGTCATTTTAGGGAAAATTTCAAATAAGGACTTGAAGTGCTCATATTTTTCAAATAAAAGCATGAAATGAACAATGTTTCAAATTATGGTTCGAATGAAATGAGGGCTTGAAATGGATTTTTTTCAAATAAGGTTCTAAAGTTACCATATGAGTCTCAAGAAAAGGTTTTATACACACTATTTGGTAAAGGGCAATTTCATCTTTTAATTTTTAATTTTTCCCTTTTTTTCTTTCTTTTCCTACTTTTTTCTTTAAAAAGAAACAAACTAAAAAAATTAAAACTTAAAAAAAAAAAAAAAAGAACACATAGGAGGGATGGTTCCCTCATGTCACGGCCCGAAGGAATGGATGATCTAAGAGGGTTCTAAACAACGACCGTGACCCATGCTTGGAACGAGTGACCCTCGATTGATGTCCTTGAGTCCTAGGGTTTTCTTGAGTGTTCTATAATACTCCTCGAGGCGGGCGATATGGTAAATGTACAGTTATGTAATAAATGCAGATAGATGGTGGTTGAAGAGATACGATCTCTATCGTTAGATCGATGAGAGATCTATGGATACAGTTTGTCCTATACTTGTATATATAAGGTTTCCTCATTCATAAGTGAAATACAAGTTTGGAGTTTCTCCATCTAAAACGATCGAGTATTAGAAAGGTTGCTTGGGAGAAATCCTAATGTCGCACGAGTTCGGGAACGCTAAATCAATCGATCCATGACACTTGCCTATGGTTGCCACCCCATCGCCTAGTGCCCTCATACTTAGGCGGCAAGATCTAGGGGTCATGGGCTAGGGCTAGTGCCCTCATACTTAGGCGGCAAGATGTAGGGGTCATGGGCTAGGGCGAGGAGCTTACCTAGATATGGGATAGGGTGAGGGCCATTGCTCTCTCCCTTTCTAGTAAGGGCTTGTTGGCCATTACTGATGGTCGTCAACCCTTGCCCAAGACAATTGTTCATTGTCGTTGCTTCGACGACGATGGGGTGGCAACCATAAGTAGGAGGGAGCCGTTCGGCCTATATTTTTGTTTTTTGTAATAAAATTTTTAACCTATTTAAATTGAAATTATGTTAGGAAGAAAATATCTCGGTTGAAATTTTTTGTTGATTGATGAGGTCAGACTCTTATTTAAAACAGTCATATTTACTTCAAGCTATTATTTGAGACTGATATAATCACTTCATATTCTTATCTAAAATATGGTCTATTCAGACTCCTAAGTGAGAAAATGAGAATACTGCGGGCTTTTATTTGGAATTTTCCCTTTCAAATCCACAAATCTATCAATGATGATGTAGCTCAATTCAAATTTGTCTCATCCTACCCAATCACAAGCAAAATGATAATACATGTTATCACATAAAAAGTACAACGATGCATTTTAAGAATCTACAAAGATAATCTCGAATGCAACGTAGCTAACTTGAAAAGCTAGAGTCAACATATAATTGCACCTCCCCTTGAATTTGGCCTTCCTTTCTCTAGTCTTAAAACGTCCACTTGGATTTCTTAACACTTGACAACTAAACTAGTACATTTTTTTTCTTAAACTTTATTGTCAAATTGTTGAGTTGGATAACATATGACGGTATATTAATTTAAGTTTTTTTTTTGGTAAAAGGTTAGAAATAATTTAAGTTTTTACCTTTTATTTTTCTTAGGTGTAGTAGTTTGTAGTGGCCAAAAACTAGTATGTTATAAATTTGTAACAAGTGTATCAATTTGGAATTTTTCACGATATTAACTTTTTTTTAAGGAAAAAATAAACTAGCATTGTATCAAATTGAACTTATATTATTTTGCTATGTATACAAATAAACATCAAGAATATCATACAAACACATGAGATGTATAATCAATCTAAGGATACTCCTATACAAATTTATCATAAATTAATTTTTTAACTATAAAAAATCCCAAACCAATATATCTATAATAATAAAAATTCTAAAATTATATATTTGTAATAAATTTATCATGCTTTAGTTTGCATTAAATTTGATTAATAATATGAAAAACCACAAATCAATACACTTATAACAAACGAACGGTAAAATCCTAAATTTGTTCACTTATCATGTAACTTAGCAATTTGATTGTAAAATTTAACGAAAATTAATTAAGGGTAAATTTATTATATGTTTATTGGGGTATATCCATTTAGGTTTTTTTTTTTTTGTGGTATTACCTCAACTTACAAAAAAAATAAAAATAAATAAATGAAGAGTAAAAAAATAAAAATAAAAAGATACAGAGAGAAAAGCCCCTATATAAATGCGCACGAGCAGAGGCCGCCATTGCTTTCGCCATCGTCCTCTCTCTTCCCTCTGCTTCCTGCGATCGACCTCCCCTTTTTTTTTTTCTTTTCTTTTTCCCTCTCTTTTTTTTTCGAGGGTTTTCTTCCATTTTCTTCTTTCCCCCTCTTTCTTCTTCCTCCTCCTGCTCCATCTCCTTGTTCCTTTTCTTTTCGAATTTTCCTCTTCCTTTTTTTTTTCCCTTCCTGCACCTCGTTTTTCGTTCGATCTTCCTCTTCCTCTTCGCATCTCCTGCGAACCCTAGGGGCTCGAATTTTCATTTTTTATTTTTGCTCGTGGGTTTTTTTTTTTTTTTGGGGGATAAGAAGATCATCGGGGGGATTCGGAGAAGATGCAGCAGCAGAGGCTTCTCAAGCAGCACGCGATGATGCAGCAGTCGCTCTACCATCACGGCCTCCTGGCTGCTCCGCAGGTATTTTCTTGATTTTCTTGATTTTTGGGTGCTGGTGGGTTTCGTTTTGCTCTGATTTTCTTGATTTTCGGTGCGGGGAGCTGGGCCCGATGGGGCTGCGGCTGCGGCGATGGCGCGGCATTTTAGGGTTTTGCTTTGACGATGAATTCTTTTTGTGGAATGAGTCTGGGAGTAGTAATGCGCGGGGCGGGTGCGGTGATTTGGGTTGTCGTTCTCTTTCGTCGGGTTGTTCATCAATTCGAGTTCTTGCTGCGCGAGAAGCTTCTGTATGATAGCCTGTTTTTGGTTGGATGATCGAATTGCTTGTGGTGTCGGCCAGGAAAGACTAATTCCTGTGATGGGTGTTGGAATTTCGTCCTTTTGTTTGGTTTTTCTTCTTAAATTTCAAAGCTTTAGAGTGGATGGAAATGCTTGTGAGGTTTGTCTTGTAGTTTAGCATTACGGAATGACTAATACAACCGGCTATGCCGAGCTACTCTTGTTATTTCAGTGCAACTGCAAGATGCTTTTTGATTTTTTTTTTTTTTTTTTTTGTGGGTGGGGGGTGGGGGCGGGGGAGGGGGCTGTGGTTCTGTGGTTTGCGATTGCATTGGATATAAATGTGATATTGAGTTAAACGTTCAAGTGTCATCTTAATTAATTCTTCATTCAGGCATGTGAGCAGGAGCGCCACTTTGTGCTAGGACTTTATATGGTTGAGTCTAGTGTCTTTTTCCCTCTTTTTATAATCCTGGATTTTTTACATTTGGTCTTTTAGCAGATAGAGCCTATCTTGAGCGGAAATCTGCCACCTGGGTTTGACTCAACTTCATGCCGCAGTGTGTGAGTGTCTGTTTTTATTATTTCCTTTAGTTGCTTCTTAGCTCTTCTTTTCTGCTTTTCAGCTTTTGTTTTATCTCATTAAGTCTTTCAGCATCTTTTGGGTGGCTGCTACACTTGTTTGTGCCCTTAAATGGATATGGTTATGCAGCTTTCTGTCTCATTTAATCTGATGATCTATTGCAGATATGTTGGAAACATCCACCCCCAGGTCACAGAACCCCTACTTCAAGAGGTTTTTTCAAGCACTGGTCCTATTGAAGGATGCAAGCTTATTAGAAAAGAGAAGGTGAGTTTTTGTTTTTCCATCCCAGTGGCCACATTTGCAACTCGAGGATGTTAAGAAGCGGACTTGCATAGGTTCCCTGGGGACTCCTTCGGAGGGGTTGAACCCAAAGTAGTCGAAAGCACATAGGGCATACACCTAGGTGTAAAAATGAGGCGAGGTGATGGCTTTCACCTCTATGTCTTAGGGAGGTTCCCTTAACAAGGTGCATGCCCTTCTCCCATAAGCCATCAAGTGCACGGGGTGCAAGGTGCTTGCCTGATGCAAATTGTATGGAAACCCTAAGGAGTCTTTCTTTTGAGAGAGATTTATCCTTCTCTTTCCAAAAGATAGACAGGAAAAGGGACTCCAAAAAAATTAATAGAATAAAGTAATTTTTAAACCTAGAAGAAGTTGGTGTTTGACTTTGTTTTCTTTTAAGTTGTATGGCATTATCATGTTCGTGTTACTGTTTACTCCATCTCTATGGCTAAGTGCACCATTTTTTTGCACACTATCTACACTTTAGGTATAGTTTGTATTATAATATGTAAAGTTTATTCTTGTTTGACACTATTACTGCTAAAAAGTTTTGCTTTATAGTACTTTGCTCCTCGGACTTGCACTTTTCCTTCCCCTTTTCATTTTAGCCATTTTAGGGTCCCAGCACCTTAACTGCACTTTTGCCTTTGACTACACTGGTTGTGCCTCGATTTGGTTCTGGAGAATTGTCTGGAATTTGTGTTATGGCTGGTGACCATTGCTTTACTTTTGTATTTATTTATTTATTGATGGAGCTTTTCACGGTTTGATTTTTTGGTAGTGGCCCATTGTATTGATTTTTGGTTTAATTGTTGTACTTTTGTAGTCATCATATGGTTTTGTGGACTACTTTGATAGAAGATCTGCTGCTCTTTCCATTGTGACTCTCAATGGAAGGCATTTGTAAGTCCAGAAAAAAATAAAGCCCACTTTGTTTGTTTTCTTTTTCCTTGTATGTTGATGATTTGCTGGCAGGTTTGGACAACCAATCAAAGTCAACTGGGCGTATGCTAGCAGTCAGAGAGAGGACACATCCGGTATGTAGTGTAATGAATACGTCCTGTACTTAGTATGTCCATAGCATAGGGCCCTGCAGATGGGTAGTATGTTTCTTGCATGCACGTGATGGGTGTCCTCTTTCAATGCAGGTCACTTTAATATATTTGTCGGTGATTTGAGCCCAGAGGTTACGGATGCGACATTGTTTGCTTGCTTCTCTGTCTATTCAAGCTGTTCGTAAGCTCCCTGCTTTGCTCTTTTATATGTTCTTTTGCATGTTTGCAATCTTTTGGTGATTTCGAATGGGAAGATATCCACATATGTGGCCTACAATTGAAACAATGTTGTATGTATATTGACGTTACGGCGTTACTCAACTTTTTGCAGAGATGCAAGGGTCATGTGGGATCAAAAGACTGGGCGTTCCAGAGGATTTGGTTTTGTCTCGTTTCGTAATCAGCAGGTACATAGTTCAATTTCTTTGGTAATGTTGCTTTTACTCTACAAATATACTCCATCCTTTTGAAAAGCGTACTTTCTAATCACGGTGTAATGTTATTTATACATGATTTGACACTTTGTTTGTGAACAGGATGCTCAGAGTGCAATAAATGATTTAAATGGTATGTGAATTCCTTTCCAATTCTTTTGTATCATTCAAATTTAATTTTTGCTCTGGCTCATTTGTAAAATTTGTGATTGTTTTGAGGAAATATTTGAGGGGTTAGACCTTTTTGATATTTCTTTATGGGAAGAGAATTTTTTATTTTTTTTGTTCATACGATCATGGACTCATATTTATATTTTTAGTCTTATGTTATCTAGATATGGCTTGAATTAGCATCTCTTCCTTTAATAAATTGAGTGTTAAAACTTTAGTTCTGGAATTTGTAGGGTAGTTGGGGGGAATGAAAATAAGTCTCAATATTGTTGGTAGTTGACTGGCATTTATGGTATTGACATTCGATTCATTCTCAGGTATTCACTGATGGCAAAGCATCAAATGTATATGATTGATTGATATACTCAGTGACAAAATGCCTTATTGCTTCTTTTATTCATACTAGTGGAATGGTGGACGGAGGGATGAAGGAGCATTTAATGATTCTTTGCTTTTGACTATTATGAAAATCACTTTGGAAAGTCAAACTGATCGTCTGTATATTGTTCTATCTTATACTTAACAGAATTACCCACGTTAATAGCAGGTCTGATTCCAGCATTGAATAGATTAGTTGTACATGCGATTCATTTTTAGTTCTTTGTTTCTAACTTCTATCCAATGCAATTCATCCATTTTAATATTGCAGGAAAGTGGCTTGGAAGTCGTCAAATACGTTGTAACTGGGCAACAAAGGGTGCTAATTCTGGTGATGATAAACAGAGTGATGCCAAAAGTGTGGTTGAGCTAACAACTGGAACATCAGGTACCTTTTTTTGGATGGTGTGTGTGATTTTATTAGATTTTATACAATACCTTTATCAATATTTATTATGGGTGGATATAGCAAATCCTGAGATCTTGATAGCAATGTTGGGATCGGTGTGGTTACACAGAAGTGTGAGTCATTTAGAATCTGATAGAAACTGGGTGTCAATTTGTGGTGCTTAATAAGCTGTTTATGATTTTGTTCTGCTGCTTGGCCGAGTCAAACAATTTGTCATTCTCCCCCTCCACCAAACCACTAGGCCTGATGCCTTTTTAAGTTTGTTATGTTACTTTCCAAGTGAGGTGGTAAGTATTTTTTTTGATTTATTTTTTTTCCTTTTTCATTCTCCTTCCACCATGCAGATGATGGTCAAGAGAGGAATAGTGATGATGCTCCAGAGAACAATCCCCAATATACAACTGTTTATGTTGGCAATCTTGCTCCTGAGGCAAGGATTTGGTCCCTTTTTCTTAGACCATTTTAAGTTTTTTTTCTCGTCTTTTCCCCCTCTTTTCTTGGTGATTCATTGCCATTAGCTACATCTTTTTGATCTTTCTCTTGCTTGTCTTTTTGTGTCTTTGGATAGAAAGCATTTTATTTTGTTTGTGGCTAAGACCACATGTTGGTCTGGATTCATTTTGCTCATGTTTATATCAAAATTTTCTGTTAGTAGGCTTATTCATATCAATGAAGTTCATCTAGTGTAGAATATCTTACCTCATGGTGATGACAGAACTAAAGGCAGTCAAAGGTTTTAGAAACTGACTCATCTTCTGAGTTTTGCTTTGATTTCTTGGTCGAACTTATGAGATATTGATTTCAGTTGTCTTTGATTGCCAATTGGATGACAAATGTCATGATTTACTAGATCTGTCAAACTAGAGGCTACTAAAGCTAAAATCATCTGCTTTTTAATTTTTCTATAACCTCATATTGGTGATTTTGCAGGTTACTTCAGCTGATCTGCATCGGCATTTTCATTCCCTTGGTGCTGGGGTCATAGAAGATGTGCGGGTGCAACGTGACAAAGGTTTTGGGTTTGTTAGGTACAGCACACATGCTGAAGCTGCACTGGCCATACAGATGGGAAATGCTCGCATTCTCTGTGGTAAACCAATCAAGGTATTTAGATATAAAAGTTAGATTTAAATTTGATATATTCCGTACTTTCCCTATGCTTAAAATTTTCTGGTAGGATGAATCAGCATCTCATTCCAACACTCGAACTACTGTTAGCCTTTCTCCAAAAAAAAAAACAAAAAACTACCACTTGCCCATTTCATGGGTTCAAGTGTTTCTTATTCTACAGCTGGATAATTTGTTGAGGCCCATCTCTTATGCAAGTTGTACATTCATCAAAATTGTTTTCAAGAGATAGAAAGATTTCAGTCTTTGAAGAATAGGAGCACTGCTATGATTGAGAAGGCAAGAATTGAAGAATAGGACCATGTTTGTTGGGGGCTGCCGATGACCTTGGAGGCATCCCCAAAGTAAGGAAAGCTAGTTTCCTTGCATACATCAGTACATTTAGCTTCATTGGTGGACCTGTCCTTTTTGTCATCTGCAATATCGTACTGAGTTGAATGACAACTGGAATCTACTATCCAACTGCCTTTCTTGGCCCAATATTTTATCTAATGTGACAACCATAATGGGTATGGACGGTATTTCAGAGATGGGGACAAAGATTGGTTTGCTTGTTATTGCACTTTGCTTATGTTGCCTGACTTCTGATTGTGGAGCAATTATATGTTGTCGCTATGCTTGACATGAATGATGGTTTGATTAATTGGCCTCTATTCCTTGCAGTGCTCCTGGGGTAACAAACCAACGCCACCGGGAACAAGTTCCACTCCTCTTCCACCACCAGCTATTGCACACATACCAGGCTTTTCTGCCGCTGATCTGGCTGCTTATGAACGGCAAATGGCTCTGAGCAAGATGGGTGGCATGCAAGCCCTTATGCACCCTCAGGGTCAACACATACTCAAACAGGCAGCCATGGGAATGGGTGCTGCTGCTGGAGCCAGTCAGGCAATCTATGATGGCGGGTTTCCGAGTGTGGCGACTACCCAGCAGCTTATGTATTACCATTAGATTATGAGATGGGATTGTCCCCCTACTGTATAATGATCTGGAAGCAGAAATAAGTCTTGGAAGAACGAAGAACTGTTCGGCATTTTACTTTGTTAATACCGTATTTGCTACTTGTAGAATTCAGATTGCTTTAACTTATGTTTCGCTATGATTGTTCGACTGTTGTGATCGTCTGTGCTAATAGCTCTGGCTTTGGTACTTTAAATTTTAAAGTTAAATGCTTGGGTTCGGCTTTATCTGATTTGAGCTGGCGTGCAACTTCCAAGTGTACTTTTACTCTGATTTACTGCTAAATTCCAAGATGACTGGTGGATCAAAAGTTGTTCTCTCTTTTTGGGCTGGAGGTGGATCGAAGTTGTTGAATGTTCCGATTTTTTTTGTCTTTACTCAACTCCTACTCTTTCTCTTTCAAACTTTTTGCCCTACATTTTTACAAGGCGTAAATCGAAATTTACATTTGAAACTAAATTATCTCCATCACAATCTCTCTTTTAAACTTTTGCCATACATTTTTATAAGGCGTGAATTGAAATTTACATTTGAAACTAAATTGTCTCCCTCTCAATTCTCTAAGAAGGTGAGGATTTGAACTTCTTATTTCTCCTTTCCATATTCCGTTTCAATCACACAATTGCAGCAGCCAAGTCCCGGCAAAAACAGAACGCTCTGTTTCGATCACACAATTGAAGTCTGGGCAAAAACAGAATGCTCCGTTTCAATCACGTTTCAATCACACAATTGCAGCAGCCAAGTCCGGGCAAAACCAGAGTGCTTATTTTAGTTGAGTTGCCCTTTAGATTCATTGTGATTCATCAGTCTTGACGAACAACACCCCTAATGGAGTATCTTGGCAATGTCTATCTCCGTATGGATGAATATTGCTTCCACACGAGTCGACGATGCTCGACATTTTTCTTGGAAAATGTCATTTATCTTTTGGAGTGAGAGATCAGGAGCGATCTATCTGAATCGTGTCATGAACTGGAAATTTTTTCAGGTGTTTGAAGGAGTCATCGCACCTAAAATTCACATCGAGACGGACGACTGCATCGAATTAGGTATGAACCCCGCATATCAGGAGCGAAGTAAATGAGAGGGGACTCCCAGACAACGTTTTGTATTTCTTCTTGGGAGCCCCTGATGTTTCATTACAGTAAGTTGGAGCTCTCGCTCTTCCCTCACGTCCGAGCAAAAATTTTTCATCCTCTCTTTTGGTCTCTCTTCTCAAAAAAGCAAAGCTCAAGATAAAAATCTCTCCGTATAGTCATATATATTATTATGCCGTGAATATGTACGAGGGTCGTGTGTTTCATCTTCCGGGTTTGTGCGCTAGAGCGCTTCGATCCCGGTCGAGAAGATCCGGCCCTTCGTGTACGGCGAGCTCGAGAGGTCGGCGGCTTTCGACGCCTCGTTCCTGCATTTCCGCTCTGTCCGCTCTGTCCGTTCTTTCCGCTCGTCCGCATTTATCTGCTTCGACCTGCACTCGGCGCTGCAGAACGCTTTCTCTCCCCTGCCCATCAAAAGAATCGTTAATTCATTGCTCTCGAAATCGAACACTAAGATCGAAGAAGCGAGAGAGAGAGAGAGAGAGAGAGAGAGAGAGAGAGAGAGAGAGAGACGGTGGATCTGCGGCAGTACCTGTACATGTAGATGTCCACGCCGTCGAGCTTCTTCTCGCACCGGTGACAAGAACTGAGGAAGGCTAGAAACGGATAGACCGGAACATTTTCTGCTTCTCGTCCTTCGCTCGCGACCCTCGACGCCGGCTCTCTCGAAACGCCGCAATCGGCGGCGGCGGCGGCGGCGGCGGGGCAAGACCTCTCGCGCTCGCCCGGGCAATCTAGATCGCCGTCGTAGTACACCTTGGTGAAGGACCTGCCTGGTCGGTGGCAAGTCACGTACGTGTAGTTCTCCTCCAGGCAATCCATCTCCACGCCATCGAAGACACCACCTCCTCCGACGACGACAGCACACCCCTTCTTGCCCTTCCCGGCGGCGGTGGTGGCGGCGGCGGCGGAAGCCCCCCGCGGGCTGCACACGCAGCGCCTCCCCGGGACCTCGCCGGACCGCTCGAGGGCCGCCACGATGCCGAGCCCGACCCCGCCGAGGTCGTAGCCCCGGGGGCCCCTCGGCGACCGGGGCGACTGGAGCTTGAGGTCCAGCGGGGTCCTGGGGCTGCCGGCGGCGGCGGCCAGGTCGGCGTGCAGCCCGGCCAGGCCGCCGGGGATCAGCAGGTCCGACAGCTTCCCGATGAACCGCCTCTTGCCCAACATGGCTTAAGCTTATGTCTTCTGTTTTTTTTCTCCTTTCGATTTCGTCGAGGATTTTTTCTAGATCGTGGAGATTAAGAGAAACTGAAGACGTTCGATACTCCAAACGAGGAGCAAAGAGAGAAGCGTGTTGAGGAAGCCTTCGGAAACTCGCTCGAATATATGATGAAGGCGGAGTGGTTTGGACGGGAGCCCACTGGTTTCAGAAAGAAACCATTGCTGATCCTTTTTAATAATAGAACCCAATAAATCAAATTTTGCTTTTTCTTTTTATATTCAAAAAAATGATTTTTTTTTTTTTTTGTTGGTGGAAGCCATTGTCGATCGTCTCTATAACAATACCCAATAAATCGATTTCGCCTTTTTTTTTTTGCTTTAAATGCTTTTTTTCGGGGATTCGGACATAATTTTTAGTAAAAAGGCCACTCGTCAGTGGGCCCGAGATTTCACGACGTCTGCGTCCAATGATTGGGACGTTCGTAAGGGGAGGGATTTGACCCGTCGGGTGGGGCCCAGGACGCGCGGGGGGGGGAAGATGCCAAATAGATCGCGGCCGTCCGTCGGGGGGACGCGCGGCGTGGATCTGAGGGCGGGTTGGGGGAGGGTTGGAATGATTGCCTGAGCCACTACGGAGTTAAGCCCACTGAAATTGTGGGGCCCGCCTATTTAGAGGGGGTATTTTTTTAGGAAAAAGAAAGGAGGGTGGGGCCCAATTTGCTAGCTTGTGACCACTACTGGGGTGTCGCTTTTGTGATGTGATTTTCTCAGCCCCTTTAATCAACACTTTTGAAAGGATTTTTTTAATCTTTCGACCCAAAAAAAAAAAAAGGATTTTTTTAATCTGATTGTCTTTCATTAGCACTGAGGACGGAAATAGTCTATAAATATTAATTAAATATGCAATATAATCTTTAAATTTTAAATTTATTTAATATATTTTCTAAATCTTTATATATATATTCAATTTAATTCATGAACTATAAAAAATTGTCTGATATTATTCTTCATAGGCTAATAATGGAAAAACGAGTACACCTTGATAGAAGCTATATTTTTAGTTTTTTTTTTCTTCTGTTTCTCATGAATTGAGGTCCACTTATTTTAATTGCTCGAAAAGGGTATATGCTATTGTGAGTAATTCTATGGGCTTCAAAAAGTATCGTGACCTTAGAATATTTCGTTGTTATATTGAAATGCAATCGATCATAGTCCTTAAATAGATTTCATCGTGAATGATGGTGATCCTTTCGCTTTTTCCATCGGAGAGCGAGAAGCCCATGAGACACTGTACCCCGTCGGCTTCCTAGAACCACCCCCGGGCTACTGTGGCATCTCTTTCATATGATTAAAGATGGGAATTTTGAGGTGGGGAGATGTTAAATTTTCTCGTGTCCTTTTCTTTACCCTTTGCATGATTGCATTGCTCTTCACTCTTTTTTCTTTGGCCATTTTCTATTAGGCGTGGGAGGAGGGAAAGAGGCTTTTCCTTTTTCCCCATTTTTCCCTTTTGGGAGCATGAAAGTAAGAGCCCTTTTTTACAATCCACATGAATGAATTGCCCTTTGTTGGGATTAGAGAAGAAAAGGGAATGCTTTGGTTTTAGTTTGGGCCAGAGCCCTTTATCTTTTGACATTTAATTTTACGTCAATGTTCGACTTTTTTATTTTCCCCTGATGGGGCTATTTTCATTCCCTTTCCGAAAACACGTATATTTTTAAATGAATTGACCAAATTAATGATCTCTTTTTTCGGAACCGCATTTACTAAGTTTGCAAAAAAAAAAAAAATTAACTCATCTACGATTTCCCTTTGAATCAGATTGGTAAAAGAAAATTTTTGATAATTGTTCATGAGCTTGACATGTAAATTAATATCAATATAAAAATTGTCTTTTCAAAGGATCATCGTGTTTCAAAGTTGAAATCTATTCGATCATGAATTCATTGATTTTGGTGGCGGTATGAGGTTGTTGGTTTGAGTTGTTGAGACTTTATTCATTGATGGTTTGAGTTGTTTAGACTTTATTCATTGATACTTTTATTTAAGTAATATGTGATTTTGATGGAGAGCCAAGCCTTGCAATTTTCTTATAACTCTTTTCATGGTAAACCAATAGCTAAAGTTTATTCTTGATCTTTTCTCATCCTTTTCGTTCTTTTTATCCTATTTAAACTTTAAGGTTTTACAAATATAAATTTGAACAAAATAAATTCTAAATTGAGTTTCTAACTAGTACATCTTAACTGGTTTCTTTGCCATACCAAAGGAAGAAGTAAATTATTATCTTCAAAAGGAACACTTTCTAAGTAAACCAAGATAATAAAGTTGCACTTCATGGATCATAATTGCCTAAAAAATATCGTATTTTATATCAATACATGCTTAACCAAAGTTGAAGGCTAATTTTGTCGATCAATTTGAAACTGTGTTTTTTAGCAAAAAATGAAAACAAAAAAATAAGTGTGAAATATCTCCATCCTTTTTAGAAATATGTTAAAAACCAGTATTCAAGATCATCTTAAAAAATTTCGTAATTTCTTATAAATTGAAATACCATTTTCTATCTTGATTGTAATATTCAAATATGACTTATTGAGTGGCTTATATAGTTCATTCTATAGCCCAAATGAAGGATCCTAAATCATGGAACAAGCTCATCTAAACAACCTTGACATGTGAGAATCTATATAATGGGAAGAGTAACATTAGACTTTTCGAGATTAATTTACAAAATTGATATGTAAAATGGTGTGACAAATTACAACTTGACAATTATAAATCTTGACAAGAGCACGTCCCATTTTTCTTTTTTTCGATAGGTTTGGCAAACTAGTCCTTGGGGTCCCAGTACTGTTGATAATGGTGATCATTGACTAGACGAGAAATAGACATCAAAATTCGCTCTGGCTTTGATTTTAGCTTTAATGATTAAATCAATCAGTGTTTGTCAATTAGTCCAAGTCCTTTAGCAGAGATGGCTATCGATCATTTCAATTTTCCCTATTTTCCCATTTTTTTATTAGGGGGTAAGAAAGAAAAGGAGCTTTCTTTTTTCTTTTTAGTATCAAGAAAGTAAATAGCTCCTGTACCATCCACATGAATCAATTTGCTTTTGTCGGTATTTTTGTAGAAAAAAATGCAGAGAGCTCCAATTTCCAATGCTGGAGAAAACCTGTTGTCGTTTTGTGAATCACTGAATGAGAGAGTCCATCTTAAATAAGCAATATCTGATCGATAATATACTTCGGTAGCTTCGTGAATTCTATAAAACACAAGCCAAAGCAGGAACTGCTTTGTCCAAGGGCTTCTAATCTCTGAAAGGATTTGCTATAGCTACTCCATCTTGATCGAACGGGTTTGGATCTCTCTCTCTCGTTTTGAACATCGGTACCTACAAATGGCTGACACAATTGGGACAGCAATTGAGGGACATTTGAGTCATTTCGATCAATTCAAGCACGAAATAATGTCCAAATGAAATTATTATCGACATAGTTGCTTTCGGATTGGGCCCCCAGACCTGGGAGCCCAAATTACTCTCAACAAGGACAGAGGTCTCCTCACGTGACCGTCGACACCTGTCGGGAATCCGATGCTATTCCGAGGACGGTGTCACGTGAGCCCGAGCTAACCCGGTGGACCGGGCAAAGAGATGTTGACAACATTCTTCCCCCAATGAATGTGCAATGAATTATTCATTGGTGTCAAAGAAGCTGACGCAAATTTATAGTTTTTGAGAAGTGGGGTTTTTTTATATAAGTGAATCGTGTCCGACGTCAAACAAGATTTCATTCGAGTATTTGTAATTTGATCGACACAAACCTTCAAGTGCCGCATACTCTCAAATGGATCCATTTTTTCCTTTTTCTTAAATAAATCATGGAAAACTCATCGAACACGTTATTAGATAGTCGTCGTTAACGTATACCGTGCCACGATGATGTGGTGCTCTTAATTGAATTTTGTTGAGACCCATTTTAGAGATGTACACATTATTTCAAAATGGAAATGGAGGCCCTTTAGTGGAAAGATGACGTTCGTTGAGCATGATTAAGCACTTGGGCTAAGAAGTTGCTCAAAATGGACGCCACCCGGAAGTTGCAAACCAAGTATGTATGACCAAATTCTTGGTAAGTTGCAGCTTGCACATTCCATCTTGTCATTGTCATTAGTAGGAAATTAGGGCTATTACCAAATTATTGCATCTTGTAGCAAATGGTTTTATTTTTCAAAGAAGCCCAGCCCAGATCCTGAGAACCGACGAGAGAACGGCTGGGCCGGGCTTTATCCATGGCTGAGAAAGGTTAAGTAGGTACACCAGCAAGATCAGGACCGGGACCGGGACTGGCACCACGACGATGCGATGTATTAATATTACCTTGAACGGAGTTGATTTTTTTTTTTGTTCGGACAGGGTAGAGTGAAGCTTTAGTATGTCATGAAATATTTTGATTTGGTACTAGCTGTAAAGGTAAAGAATGACTCGGCCGAACTGGAAAATGAGCGATGTATCTTTGTTCACAATTTATGATGAAATCAAACTTTGGAAAGCATAAGGTGAGGGGTAGCTTAGTACTTGCATGAGTGGCCTAAAATGTTTGCTGCATCGATGTCCCTATAAGAAAATGAAACCATTTCTTCTGGTTTGGATTACCGTGAACGTGAAGAATGCCACCTCTGAGAGATTCTGCTATTTCCTTTAGGACTTCAGATGAGATGTGGATGCGAAACCGGCTACTGTCAAGACTGCTAATGCTTAATACTAGCTTCTTCTGTTAGCAGTATTTAAGCTTGCTGTTCCAAGTACTGTTATAGCAAGATGATAGTGCCAGCTCCTGAAGCATTTGTGTTTGACTAGAATTTGACAATAACCGGAGTTAAAATGGGGAAGAATTGTCCAGTCCAGTTTCTTGTACAAGAAACCAGTGAATCTGAAAACTTCGACAAAACTAATGCTTTACTATATAGCACTGTTTTTCTGGCAGTTTTTGGTCTTAGGCCTAATAGAAATGGCATGATGACAATATCGGCAATAATATAACTAATAATCTGTATAGAACTTTCCTTTACAGATTTTGATGTTATATGTATTGTACATTAGGTAAGAGTTCTTGCTAATTGCATTGGAAAATGATTTATGCTATTGAAGTGGCTAAAAGGAAAGTTTTCTAGCTAATAAATTCCTCTAGAGTTTGTTCAAGAGCCACGCTTCTCGCTGCAATGTTTGGCAGTTCTGCCATCCACCGATGTCACAATAGATGAAAAACTACTTTCCTAGTTAATGGCTGAGTCTTGGCACATTTATGATTCGTCTCCTACTTTGTGGGCAGCTCGATTCAGATCTCTCATCAATATGCTATGGGGGATTTGTCGGCAAAACCATAGTTTTATAAGGTAAGAACAGCTGCAACTGAGCAGAATCAGGATCAGCAGTGGAGCTTTGTCACTTCAGAATTATTCAGAGACTTGCAATCAGTTGGAAAAGGCTTGTCAGCCCCTTCATGAAAGTTAGATTCTTCTGGTTTAGAAGTGGCCTAAAATATTTGCAGCATCGATGTCCCAATAAGAAAATGTAACTCATTTCTTCTGGTTTAGATCACTTGAACTTGGACAATGCCACCTCTGAGATTCTGTTTTTTTCCTTTACACTATAGGCGAGATGTGGATGCGAAAAGTGACTCGCATCAAGACACCTAATACTTAGTATTGGCTTCTTCTGTTAGCATTGTTTAAGATTGTAATACTGGAGCTTATAACGTGGCAAAAGCAGAGAAGTTTTGTATGTTGCCCTTCAAACATATTGCCATGTTTGTTATCTCAACTTCTGTAACCGGATGAAAATGAATGATTTAGTTCAGTAGTCACTATGCAGGTGTATTCTGAAACCTCTAAACTCGTGCGCAATCCAATTGAAATTGATAACCAAATAACATTCTTTCACTGATAGGAATTGATAGTAAGTGTGATGTGACCAGGTTTTTTGTACACGAGTCACGACAACTGAGGCAATTCCTCACTCCATCTTGTTCAGTTCGGATTATTCTAACTGCTATCTAGCTCAGATACAGCCATATAATGTGAGCCCTCATTGCATAATGTGATGCTCCATATAAATACGGAAGTCATGTCTTTCATGGTTACATTTATCAGCCAAATATAGGTTTTCGTTTTTGCATTAGCCTGCCGTTCACTGTACTGATGTAGCAAGAGGACAGTACAGCTTCTGAAGCCTTTGTCTCGAATTTGACAGTAGCCCAGGGTTAAAACGGGGAAGAAATGTCCAGTCAGGTTTCTTGTAAATCCGAAAACTTCAAAGAAAACTGTGGCCTTACTCGGAAGCACCATTCGTTTGGCAGTTTTTTGGTCTCAAGCCTAGAAGAAATGACATGATGACTATATCGGCAATGACGTAATTGATAATCTGTATAGAACCTTCCATTACAGATTTTGATGCAATATGTATTGCACTTTACAAAAGAGTTTTTGCCAATCGCATCGCAATGTAATCAACACTACTGAAGCTGGTAAAAGGAAAGTTTTCTTGCTAGCAAATTCCTCTAGAGTTTGTTCAAGAGCTACACTTTCTCACGGCAAATTTTGGCAGTTCGGTTGTCCGCCGATGTCATGATAGATGAATAACTACTTTCCTTGTAAATGGCTGAGTCTTGGCGCATTTATGGTTCGTCTCCTACTTTGTGGGCTGCTTGGTTCAGATCTCTCATTACTATGCCACGGGGGATTTGTCAGCAAAACCATGGTTTTATGAGGTAAGAACAGCTGAAACTGAGCATAATCAGGATCGGCCGTTGAGCTTTTGTCACTTCAGAATTGTTCCCAGATTTGCCATCAGTTGGAAAGAACTTGTCAGTCCCCTCATGAAGATTGGATTCAATGGCCAGGACAAGAAGCTGTATAATCCTGATTCTCGAGTTAGAACACCAACTTGGAAGGAGTTCAGGTCTCTGGAAAGATGACAATCACGACATTATACAAATCATACTTCTACATGTAAATTACCTGGGAGACCATCATCGACACGTGAGGTTGCTGTCAATTTGAGCACATTCCGGGCCTCCTGGTGCTGGTGGAGTTGAGAGCATGGGCAAAGGCGTCGGTCACCGGTCAGAGCATTGGGGCCCTTCTGGCTTTCTGTCCTGCCATGCCAAAGCATGCACCAATGGGTGCAGTTACCATGGTCAATACACATCTAACAGATGCTAGTGGTCGACTACCGCCATGGTTGGCAACTGACTGGGGAAGAAGCAACATGAAAAACAAAAAATGGAAATAAAAAAAATTAAAATTTCGATTTTTTTAAAGAAAAAAGAAAAAGAAAAAGAAAAAGAAAATGGTGTTCAGTACAAGAAAGTACTTGATCTAGAGGTGAAAGAAAGAGGATGGAAAAGTGGAATACATTTTGTGTTCTTTCCATTTGTGGAAAATATTTTCTTTTGCTAATTAATTTTTTGTGAACTAAACAGTGAAAAATTTGGAAAATATTTTGTAGGTGTTTTTTTCAATGAAATGAACAAGGCCTTGAGCGACCACTATTTTCAATGCCCACTAATTGCTAAAATCATCTCACTCTCCCTTCTCTATACTTTTTTTTTTTGGTAAAGTCCCTCCTTTGTGTAGTTTAGGCAAAATTCCAAATAAGGACCAAAAATGCTCTAATTTTTTCAAACAATGACTTAAAGTGGACCTTGTTTTAACTAAGAGCCTGGAGTAATACTTATTTCAAATAAGTGCCTGAAGTGATCTTATCAATGTTAAAAGGTATATATATATATGTATATATGTATGTATGTATGTATATATACACACACCTCAAGTTGTGACAAAAGCATCCACTTGAAAGAGGTTGAGCAAGATCTTTTCACGAGAAGAAGATAGAAAGAGAACAATTAGAAGTCTCTTTCAATTTGAAGGATATACCAATCAACCATTTAAAAAGAAGTGGATTTTGTAATACATTAGGTGGAAATAATGGCTGCCTGTATTTATACAATAATAATGGTGTATACGTATTTGTAATTGTGACATGCTAGTAGACCATTACAGAATGATCTTATCAAGTGGCAACAATTCTTAATTTTGAATAAAGACATACAAAAATGATTTTGCACAGTATAAATGCTTTGCATTCTCTAATATTCAATCTTGATGGACTTTTAAATGAAATATGTTAAAGAATGGAACTTGTGCACTTGTTTAATCTTATTAATTTTCTTTGAAAATTTAAATCTACTGTTTGAGGTGAGTGTCTTTATTAAAATATGTAATTACCTTGATCTCAATAGCATCGTGAGAGGTGTTTTTTCCATCTCTAGTAAATTGAATTAGTGCTCTATGGGCACTTATTAACAAAACCCATAACAACTATGTACAAAAATGAAAACATTTTAAGTGACTTTAAATACTAAAATCACGCTTTAAGATTTTCAATATGTATAGGGGAAAAATAATTAAAATCACACATCAAGCATTGGATTTAGAAAGCCGAAAATCAAAAGTCATATGTAAAATCCGACCAAAAGCCCAAAAGCCCAACACGAGGATGAAAACTTAGTACCGACAAGTATGGGCCTTATGATCCGACAACAAGCCAAGATTCAAAAGTCAACTGAGAAATGGCCTTGCATTAGATTTTGGATCAGGCCCACAATATACACTCGGGGAAATTTTTTTAAAAAAATGAGGACTGGAAAAAAAAACTATATTTATTGAAATAACCATACCAAACCGACCAAAACTAATAATAATAATTATACAAAGAAATGTGAAATTTCTCAGCAGCCAAAACAATAATATGATTAATAAAATTAATAAAGCTTAACCCAAACGAAATTAGTTCCCTCTTTGGTGCTTTGTCTTCCGAACGGGACGTTTTAATAATTTTCTTTTCATGCCTTATATCCCGAAAAAAAGAGAGAGCGATTAACCGTTATTAAATGGGCTAGCTTTAAAAATTTCCAAAAGTGTATGTGTTAATTAAACATGATAATTGCCACCATAATGGTCAAGTTTTCAAGTATACGTGATGTAAAAGGCTCTTCAATGATTGACAAACCGATTAGATGCCAACTAAGTATATGCTACTTCTGTTTCATGTATACTCCAAATGCAATCATTACAAATTGCATTGAACTTATAGATCTTTCACAACACGTGGCTTATTTAATTTGCTTGTTCGACCCGTTTCTTGTAGCGATAGGTAATTTGTTCATGTTCCTTCAAATTTTTTAATAGTTGAATCTAGCAAAACCACAACATTGGTAGTAACCAATAGTAACTTGACTTAAACGTGCTCAATTAGAAATCCTTCTTATCACCAAAAAGACAAGGAGGAATTTCGAAATTCCCACATGCTAACTGTCAAAAATTAAAAATAATACTCGCATGTCACATTTGCAAATGTAGCTGTTCATTCGGTACGGAAAATAAAAATAATAAAAGTTTTGGAGTTTTTATTACGAAAACTGAGGCTGACGCAGTGGAGAGAGAGAGAGAGAGAGAGAGAGAGAGAGAGAGAGAGAGAGAGAGAGGTCACTGATGACGTTGTCTGGATGTTGACGTTTGACTGGAATGGAGTTTTGACCAGCGAGTTGACTGGGACACACGAGTGTGTTTTGCTGATGAAGGAGGTGACGATGAGTTTTGCCACTTTTTTCCAATTTTCCTTAGGTTGACTTTGAAATCGCCTCTGCGCGTGTGCTTATCGGCTCTCTTTTCACTCCTCTTTTCACGGTCGACCGACCTAAAGCTGCATTGACTGATCAATCACGAAATAGTCATGATCTAGCAGCCGGGTCGCCAGTTAAGGAGCAGATTTATGTGTACTATTTGATTGGTCACATGATGTGAATTCGATTTTGTACCAATATTCTAATATTCAACCTTACTCTTGATTCTGAACCTTAAGTAAACTCACAAGATTAATGTGATTTTAAATTTCCATGTTAGTGTAAGGGAAAGTATTATAATATTTAAATAATAAGTCTCGCTAAATTCTAGCACGACGTAGATTTTAGGTGCAATTGGATGCAAGTGAGTCCATTGTATTTCAATTTTTGAATCATGCGAATTCTTGAGGAGACTCGTAAGTAATAAATCATATCAAATCCTTATACAACATAAAACATTTTAGTTGCATTTGAATGCATGTAAGTCCAGTGTATTTCAGTTTTAATAAATCACGCCAAGTCTCACACCACAGAAAATATTTTAAGTGCATGCCAACTTGATTTATGTGAGATCCCTGTATCTCAATTTTTAAACGATGCGATTTCCGTAAGAGTCCTCTGCTGACGCACGCAATGACCTGCTTTTCTACTTGCCAAATTGCGTTTACCAGAAACTTGATGCTGATGAGTATGGTGACGCAGCCTTTTTTTTTTTTTTTTTTTTTCCTTTGAAGGAGACTTGCCACTTGTTTCCGGGAAGCCAGCACCTCTTAGGTTTTATGACCTTTCTTGGCTCTCCAGTTGACTAAAATGGCTGGGCTTTCCATCTTTTTCTTGCTTGTGCTTATCACCACTAAAATCAGCCAACAGCTACTGATCACAGAAAAGGTATGTCTTGCTGCCTGGTCCAGACAAAGCTGGCTTTTTGCCATCTTCCTAATCGTAATCCGAATTTCGAATTAGGGCATTTGATTACCTCGTTTGGCAATTGTCTTAGACACTTTTGAACCAGATTCGACCACATCATCACCAAAATGACCTTATATGCATATTCACTTCTGGGAAAAATGTATGGTGTGGTGAATGTGTGTAAAATCAAACGAAGAAGGAATAGAAATTACCACTGTGATTTTTCAAATTTGTTGAGATGAATTGATTCCGTCTAATATTAGAACACATTTATTTGGACTTTATAATAGGAAAAAAGTTGATATATTCAGTAATGTGCACGTTAAACTTAAACTGAGCTTGGAAGCCGCATATCATAAATTACCGCGATACGATCGAGCTTATAAGATCAAGGTCAATAATCCTATGCCAAACCCACGCCGATATTTAGGAGAATTTCATTGCACGGGAAAATGCCTCGGGCCCGTTCGAGTAATGTTCCTACTACTTCGAATTCTCAGGTCAAAAAAGGAAAAGCTCAAGCCCTGTACGGAAGCTTAGGGTTTTATTTATGGAAATATATATATATATATAAAACTTCAACAAATCAAGTGACATCACATTGTAATGACTCACGATGTTATCATTAGGGAAAATGTTACAAATGGTTCACGAACTTTCTGAACTTTCATCTAATGTTCAATTTCATTTCTGAGTTTTCCATTTGCTCAATTTGGTCCATGAACTTTCATCTAATGTTCAATTTTATCCCGAGCTTTCGATTTACTCAATTTGGTTCTTGAACTTTCATCTAATGTTCAATTTCATCCCCAAGCTTTTGATTTGCTCAATTTGATCCATGAACTATTAACAAATGTTTCATCTAGTCCTTTCGTTTGTCAAACCGTTAAGTGATGACGTGGAGCATTAATCGATGATGTGAAACTAAGTTGGATTACTAGAATTATGAGTCAATATATATCTTAAAAAAGGAAAACAAATTAGGGGTTAGTTAAAGATGAGAGCACTGATCACAAAAGCAGAAAAAATAAGTAATTTTGTATCTCTTTTTTGGATGGTGGCCACGAATTAACATGTTTTAAATGTAATTTCTATGTGGATATTTCACATGTCCTTTTTTATTTTATATTTAAGAGACTAAAAGCCATGTAAGCCACCACCACCTTCAACAGCGTAGCTAGCTCAGGCTCTCTTCCCCTCACGAAAAGGAGAAGTTCGAATCTCAAGGGCGTCGTTAGGGAATTTTGCTGGAGTACTATGGTAGTGGGTCTTGAAAAAAAAACCATGTAAGCCAATTTTGTTAACTTTAACTAATGGAACGACGAAATTAGTCAATTTTCAAATAGTCATGGACTAAATGGAACATTTGTTGATAGTTCAGGGACCAAATTGAGCAAATTGAAAGTTCATTGATGAAATTAAACATTAGATATAAGTTCAGGGACCAAATTGAGTAAATCAAAAGTTTATGCATGAAATTGAACATTAAATGAAAGTTCATGAATTATTTGTGACATTTTCCCTTATCATTATAATGCCTCCCGAGCCAATACTATGCATGGCAATTTAAACCGAACATTTCAGCAGCGAGTGCGACACATCTCAACCCGACTCCTTTTTTTCTTTTTTCTTTTTTTTGGTTTTTTTTGTTGTTGTTTGGGTGGGGGTGAAGGGTTGGGTTTGAGAATTTGGCCTTTCGCATGGCCGCGTCGCGAGTGCAACCTCAGTCCCTGGAAAGGCCAACCGCGTAAAACTGAGCTGACCAGGAAATTTGCTGAAGTAATCTCTCACGTGGCACTCCCCTCTGCCGCTCGCTTTCCTTTTTCGTCTCCTTTGAAGTTCTAGAAGGAACAGTGGAACGCGCAGGTTTGACCTCCTCCCCACGCAAACACTGGACACAGCTCACTCTCTTTCCTCATCTCTCTCTTGCATGGACACCCTATATAAAGAGCCGCAAAAATGCTCCCCGAATCATCAACACAACACCAACCCAACAACGTTCTCGAGAATCCAGCTCCATCCCAGTTCGATCCATCCGAGAACAAGTCAACCCAGATCGTCAAAATCGAATCTTGACTCGAGGGAGAAGCGGAGAATGACGAAGCGCAGCGCAGCCAAGGCCGCGGCGGTGCAGGAGGCCGAGGGTGCGAGGAGCGAGCTGAAGTTCAGAGGGGTGCGGAAGAGGAAGTGGGGCAGGTGGGTCTCCGAGATCCGCCTGCCCAACTGCCGGGAGAGGATCTGGCTCGGCTCCTACGACACCGCCGAGAAGGCGGCCCGCGCCTTCGACGCCGCCGCCTTCTGCCTCGGCCGCCCCGTCGCGAAGCTCAACTTCCCCGGCAGCCCCCCGGAGATCCCAGGCGCGCCGTCCCTCTCCCCCGATGAGATCCAGTCGGCCGCGGCGAGCTACGCCAACTTCGGGGCCGTGGCCGTGCCGGCCCGGGCCGAGCTGCCCGGACCCGGATCGCCGGCCCCGTCGCCTTCGCTGTCGGCCTCGGAGGCGAGCAGCGTGCTGACGACCGAGAGCGACCTGACCCTGGACCTATCGTTCCTGGATTTTCTGGATGATTCGGTTCCGGTTTCCGGTGAGCCCGATCTCGGTAAGTTCCCGGGCGTGGAGGAGGCTCCCGACGTGTTCTACCACATGCAGTTCCCGAGCGTGCAGAGCGCGGGCCTGAATCTCGATACTCTATTGGCTTCAGACAGCTTCCCGTGGCGGATCTGAAGTGTACTGAAGGAAGAAGCCTAGCCGATCAATTCTCTCTTTTCTTTTCTTTTCCTTTCTATAATTTTTTTGATGGATGGACTAGATTTTGTGGGGTCATCATCCACTTCATTATGATACAGAAAACAAGAACTGACTTTTTAGGGTGTAAAAAGACGTAGCTTTTGTTGGTTCGGTTCAGTCCATTGTATTTCAGTTGACAGCGGAAAGATGAACTCAATTCTGTTTGTCAAGTCTGTAGACCGTGAAGCTAATCCGATCATTTCGGCTGCTATATAACCATCTCGACACTTGAACAGACAGCAGATCAAAATAATAAGCATTGAATCGAAAGCGAAATTCAACTCGTGATGAGCATGTTCGATCGCCTGAGGCAAGCTTCTCGCTTTCTCCCTTCCGATCATCAATGACCGAGGAAAGTCTAGTCGCATGATAATCAAGAACGGGCAGGGGAACTGCGACATGCCGCTTTCTTACTCACAAGGGATGGTGACCACGGCTTGCGCTTGTGCATGATTTTTCCTGGTCTTATTATGAGATTTACATGCATTTCTACGAGCCAAGCGTAAGAGAGAGTCTATAATCAATCGTATGCGGTTCTCATGTTGCAGGCTCGAGGGGAATTGCTCGACCGTTGCCTTGCTCGATGAATTTTTTCTCTGGGAAAATAAAAAACCTTGAGTCGTCCGCTTGTAGTGATTATTGTGTTGATCGACCCAGAAACGACAGTGTATGTGTGAGATCCAACATTATGGAATCAACTCGGAGTATTTACGTTGTATCGAGGATCACAATGTCGGATGACATATTGACATACGAAATGTCTCACAGATACTTCGTGCTTAACGTTGGCGGATCAGCAGATTGATGGACAAGGAAATATTCCAAAACTCAAACGCTCATGCTAAAGTTACTCCTGATGCAACTCAATATGACTTGTAGATCATGATAACACTATATGTAGATGTACGATGAACCTAAAATTATAATGTATTTACTTCATGATTGTTTGAGCTTGCTGTTCCTCTCGTGAACGGCCTGAAACTTGTCTCAGATAGGACTGCCACCCATTTCTCGAAGATAATCAGTGTTTTGTCTACCATTTCCTATGAATGATCTCGGGACAAGTACGTGACAAATAAAAAAATGAACCCACTATGACCAAATAGACGAGAAGCATGGCACTTATCAAACCTTGGTGGAATCTTGAATCCGAGCACCTACTTGACCTGTTTTACTCGAGTCTCTCGCCGACAAGGCAGGTCCACCCCAAATCCAGGAAGAAGTCCTGGTCATCGGCTCAGTCCGTACCGTGTGTGACCGAGCTTAGGCCCTGCGGAATCAAATTCAAGTCCAAGAAGCCAGACAGCTTGCTGGACATAAGTTTCCGTAGGCCAGTGCTCCAGATACCAGATATCCCAATCAAAGACTTCGTGACCAGCGTGCTGATAAAACCGGTACTCCAGATACCAAACATCACAATCAACGACTTCATGAACACCATGCTGATAAACTGCGTGTCCTTGGAACAATGCCGGGAAAACAGGTCCAAGTACATGACTGATTACGTCTCCTCCTTCATGCACTGATTACTCGAGTCTCTCGCCGACAAGGCAGGTCCACCCCAAATCCAGGAAGAAGTCCTGGTCATCGGCTCAGTCCGTACCGTGTGTGACCGAGCTTAGGCCCTGCGGAATCAAATTCGAGTCCAAGAAGCCAGACAGCTTGCTGGACATAAGTTTCCGTAGGCCAGTGCTCCAGATACCAGATATCCCAATCAAAGACTTCGTGACCAGCGTGCTGATAAAACCGGTACTCCAGATAACAAACATCACAATCAACGACTTCATGACCACCATGCTGATAAACTGCGTGTCCCTGGAACAATGCCGGAAAACAGGTCCAAGTACATGACTGATTACGTCTCCTCCTTCATGCACTGCCTTATCAATCGGCCAACAGACGTGTCGCTCCTCCGTTCAGATGGGATCATCGCACTATTTTCTCATGACGACCAGCATGTGGCTGATTTGTTCGATAAGCTCGGGAAGAACGTTTCTTACAACGTTCATGACTGTTTTCTGTCAGAGCAGTTCATGGAACTCGAGTCGTACTACCACAGCAACTGGGCGAAGATGATGCGCACTCACTTTTCCAGTCCGTGGTCAGTCATATCGCTCTTCTCAGCTTTCTTAGTCATAGTTCAACGAATGGTCTGTATGATGGCGAGAACTATGTCAATATGTGAGCCAGCAAATTGTCTGGTCAGCTCAGTTTTACGCGGTTGGCCATTTCTGGGACTGAGGTTGCACTCGCGACGCGGCCGTGCGAAAGACCAAATTCTCAGCGAAAAAAATCTGTGAGACAGTTTCGTATGTCAATATGTCATCCGACGTTGTGATCCTCGATACAACGTAAATACTCCGAGTTGATTCCATAATGTTGGATCTCACACATACACTGTCGTTTCTGGGTCGATCAACACAATAATCACTACAAGCGGACGACTCAAGGTTTTTTATTTTCCCAGAGAAAAAATTCATCGAGCAAGGCAACGGTCGAGCAATTCCCCTCGAGCCTGCAACATGAGAACCGCATACGATTGATTATAGACTCTCTCTTACGCTTGGCTCGTAGAAATGCATGTAAATCTCATAATAAGACCAGGAAAAATCATGCACAAGCGCAAGCCGTGGTCACCATCCCTTGTGAGTAAGAAAGCGGCATGTCGCAGTGCCTCTGCCCGTTCTTGATTATCATTCGACTAGACTTTCCACGGTCATTGATGATCGGAAGGGAGAAAGCGAGAAGCTTGCCTCAGGCGATCGAACATGCTCATCACGAGTTGAATTTCGCTTTCGATTCAATGCTTATTATTTTGATCTGCTGTCTGTTCAAGTGTCGAGATGGTTATATAGCAGCCGAAATGATCGGATTAGCTTCACGGTCTACAGACTTGACAAACAGAATTGAGTTCATCTTTCCGCTGTCAACTGAAATACAATGGACTGAACCGAACCAACAAAAGCTACGTCTTTTTACACCCTATAAAGTCAGTTCTTGTTGTCTGTATCATAATGAAGTGGATGATGACCCCACAAAATCTAGTCCATCAAAAAAATTATAGAAAGGAAAAGAAAAGAAAAGAGAGAATTGACCAGCTAGGCTTCTTCCTTCAGTACACTTCAGATCCGCCACGGGAAGCTGTCTGAAGCCAATAGAGTATCGAGATTCAGGCCCGCGCTCTCCACGCTCGGGAACTGCATGTGGTAGAACACGTCGGGAGCCTCCTCCACGCCCGGGAACTTCCCGAGATCGGGCTCACCGGAAACCGGAACCGAATCATCCAGAAAATCCAGGAACGATAGGTCCAGGGTCAGGTCGCTCTCGGTCGTCAGCACGCTGCTCGCCTCCGAGGCCGACAGCGAGGGCGACGGGGCCGGCGATCCTGGTCGGGGCAGCTCGGCCCGGGCCGGCACGGCCGCGGCCCCGAAGTTGGCGTAGCTCGCCGCGGCCGACTGGATCTCATCGGGGGAGAAGGACGCCGCGCCGGGGATCTCCGGGGGGCTGCCGGGGAAGTTGAGCTTCGCGGCGGAGCGGCCGAGGCAGAAGGCGGCGGCGTCGAAGGCGCGGGCCGCCTTCTCGGCGGTGTCGTAGGAGCCGAGCCAGATCCTCTCGCGGCTGTTGGGCAGGCGGATTTCGGAGACCCACCTGCCCCACTTCCTCTTCCGCACCCCCCTGAACTTCAGCTCGCTCCTCGCTCCCTCGCCCTCGTGCACCGCCGCTGCCTTGGCTTCGCTGTGCTTAGTCATTCCGCTTCTCCCTCGAGTCAAGATTCGATTTTGACGATCTGGGTTGACTTGTTCTCGGATGGGTCGAACTGGGATGGAGCTGGATTCTCGAGAACGTTGTTGGGTATGTGTTGTGCAGATGATTCGGGGAGCATTTTTGCGGCTCTTTATATAGGGTGTCCATGCAAGAGAGATGAGGAAAGAGAGTGAGCTGTGTCCAGTGTTTGCGTGGGGAGGAGGTCAAACCTGCGCGTTCCCCTGTTCGTTCTAGAACTTCAAAGTTCACGAAAAAAGGAAAGCGAGCGGCAGAGGGGAGTGCCACGCGAGAGATTACTTCAGCAAATTGCCTGGTCCACTCAGTTTTACGCGGTTGGCCTTTTCTGGGACTGAGGTTGGCTCGGGAGGCATTATAATGATAACATTGTGAATCGTTGCGACGTGATGTCACTTGATTTATTGAAATTCTTTTTATATTTTTTTCCATAAATAATACCCCAAGCTTCTGGGACTGGCTTGAGCTTTTCCTTAACTTGAGAATTCAAAGTAGTATGAACATTACTCGAACGGCCTAAGACATTTTCCCGCACAATGAAAGTCTCCTAAATATCGGTGTGGGATTGGCACAGGGATCCTCGACCCTGATCCTATAAGCTCGATCGTATCGCATTAACTTATGATATGCGGCTTCCAAGCTCAGTTTAACATGCACATTATGGAATATATGAACTTTTATCCTATTATAAAGTCCAAATAAATGTGTTCTTCTAATATTAGACGGAATCAATTCATCTTGACAAATCTGAAAAATCACTATGGTAATTTCTATTCCTTCTTCGTTTAATTTTACACACATTCACCACACTATACATTTTCCCCTGAAGTGAATATGCATATAAGGTCATTTAGGTGATGATGTGGTCAAATCTAGTTCAAGTGTCTGAGAAAATTGCCAAACGAGGTAATCAAATGCCCTAATTCGAAATTCGGATTACGATTAGGAAGATGGCAAAAAGCCAGCTTTGTCTGGACCAGGCAGCTAGACATTCCTTTTCCGTGATCAGTAGCTGTTGTCTGATTTTAGTGGTGATAAGCACAAGCGAGAAAAAGATGGAAAAGCCCAGCCATTTTAGTCAACTGGAGAGCCAAGAAAGGTCATAAAACCGAAGAAGTGCTGGCTTCCTGGAAACAAGTGGCAAGTCTCCTTCAAAGGAAAAAAAAAAAAAAAAAAAAAAAAGGCTGCGTCACCATACTCATCAGCATCAAGTTTCTGGTAAACGCAATTTGGCAAGTAGAAAAGCAGGTCATTGCGTGCGTCAGCAGAGGACTCTTACGGAAATCGCATCGTTTAAAAATTGAGATACAGGGATCTCACATACATCAAGTTGGCATGCACTTAAAATATTTTCTGTGGTGTGAGACTTGGCGTGATTTATTAAAACTGAAATACATTGGACTTACATGCATTCAAATGCAACTAAAATGTTTTATGTTGTATAAGGATTTGGTATGATTTATTACTTACGAGTCTCCTCAGGAATTTGCATGATTCAAAAATTGAAATACATTGGACTCACTGGCATCCAATTGCACCTAAAATCTATGTCGTGCGAGAATTTAGCGAGACTTATTATTTAAATATTATAATACTTTCCCTTACACTAACATGAAAATTTAAAATCACATTAATCTTGTGAGTTTACTTAAGGTTCTGAATAAGGGTAAGGTTGAACATTAGAATATTGGTCCAAAATCGAATTCACATCATGTGACCAATCAATAGTACACATAAATCTGCTCCTTAACTGGCGACCCGGTTGCTAGATCATGACTATTTCGTGATTGATCAGTCAATGCAGCTTTAGGTCCGTCGACCGCGAAAAGAGAGCCGATAAGCACACGCGCAGAGGCGATTTCAAAGTCAACCTAAGGAAAATTGGAAAAAAGTGGCAAAACTCATCGTCACCTCCTTCATCAGCAAAACACACTCGTGTGTCCCAGTGAACTCGCTGGTCAAAACTCCATTCCAGTCAAACGTCAACATCCAGACAACGTCATCAGTGACCTCTCTCTCTCTCTCTCTCTCTCTCTCTCTCTGTCCACTGCGTCAGCCTCAGTTTTCGTAATAAAAACTCCAAAACTTTTATTATTTTTATTTTCCGTACCGAATGAACAGCTACATTTGCAAATGTGACATGCGAGTATTATTTTTAATTTTTGACAATTAGCATGTGGGAATTTCGAAATTCCTCCTTGTCTTTTTGGTGATAAGAAGGATTTCTAATTGAGCACGTTTAAGTCAAGGTATTATTGGTTACTACCAATGTTGTGGTTTTGCTAGATTCAACTATTAAAAAATTTGAAGGAACATGAACAAATTACCTGTCGCTGCAAGAGGTGGGTCAAACAAGCAAATTAAATAAGTCACGTGTTGTCAAAGATCTATAAGTTCAATGCAATTTGTAATGATTGCATTTGGAGTATACATGAAACAGAAGTAACATATACTTAGTTGGCATCTAACCAGTTTGTCAATCAATGAAGAGCCTTTTACATCACGTATACTTGAAAACTTGACCCTTATGGTGGCAATTATCATGTTTAATAAACACATACACTTTTGGAAATTTTTAAAGCTAGCCCATTTAATAACGGTTAATCACCTTTTTTCTTTTTTTGGGATATATGGCATGAAAAGAAAATTATGAAAACATCTTGTCCGGAAGACAAAGCACCTAAGAGGGAACTAATTTCTTTTGGGTTAAGCTTTATTAATTTTATTAATCATATTATTGTGTTGGCTGCCGAGAAATTTCACATTTTCTTTGTATAATTATTATTATTAGTTTTGGTCGGTTTGGTATAGTTATTTCAATTAATATAGTTTTTTTCCAGTCCTTATTTTTTAAAATTTTCCCCCAGTGTATACTGTGGGCCTGATCCAAAATCTAATGCACGGCCATTTCTCAGTTGACTTTTGAATCTCGGCTTGTTGTCGGATCACAAGGCCCATACTTGTCGGTACTAAGTTTTCGATCCTCATGTTGGGCTTTTGGGCTTTTGGTCGGATTTTACATTTGACTTTTGATTTTCGGCTTTCTAAATCCAATGCATGATGTGAAATTTTAATTATTTTTCCCCTATACATATTGAAAATCTTAAAGCGTGATTTAGTATTTAAAGTCACCTAAAATGTTTTCATTTGTGTACATATTTATTATGGGTTTTGTTAATAAGTGCCCATAGAGCACTAATTCAAATTACTAAAGATGGAAAAGACACCTCTCATGGTACCATTGAGATATAGATAATTACAACTTTTAATAAAGGCACTCACCTCATACAGTAGATTTTAAATTTTCAAAGCAAATTTAATAAGATTAAACAAGTGCACAAGTTCCATTCCTTAACATATTTCATTTAAAAGTCCATCAAGATTGAATATTAAAGAATGCAATGTGTTTATACAGTGCAAAATCATTTTTGTATGTCTATATTCAAGATTAAGTATCGTTGCCACTTGATAAGATCATTCCGTAATGGTCTACTAGCATGTCACAATTACAAATACATATACACCATTATTATTGTATAAATATAGGCAGCCATTATTTCCACCTAATGTATTACTAAATCCACTTCTTTTTAAATAGTTGATCGGTATATCCTTCAAATTAAAAGAGACTTCTAATTGTTCTCTCTTTATCTTCTTCTCGTGAAAAGATCTTGCTCAACCTCTTTCAAGTGGATGCTTTTGTCACAACTTGAGGTGTGTGTATATATACATACATACATATATACATACATACATACATATATATAGCCACTATGCCAAGATTGCCATTGGATTCAATCATCGCCACTCTTCACTTTTCTCTCCCCTATCCTTACACGCACTCTCTCTCTCTCTCTCTCTCTCACTCACACACACACACACGCACGCACACACTAATGCCCTCTGTGTCCCGCACTTGGCAATAGCCACAACCTCAAATCGGCATTAATTCGAGACCGCAAAAGCCCTTAATTCGATTTGGGGCTTCGAATGAGCTTGAGTTGAGATTGCCGTGGCACAAGGTTGAAGATAGAGGCAAGGAGGAGAGGTGGTCGAGGGCGAAGGCATCAATATGAAGAGAGAGACAGACTCAACAAATTAGATATGAAAAACCGAATCGAACCGAACCGTTAGAGAAAATTTCCAAACCGAATTGAATAAGTCTTGAACCAATAACGAACCGAACCGAACTTTTCGGTTCGGTTTTTCAGTTTTCAACTTTTGGTTTTTCTAAGTTCAACTCATATGGAAACCGATAAAAACCAAGAGACACGAGAGGACTAGAGACAGGAGTCGGGAGAGAACCGAATTAGATTTGATTTTATCGGTTTTCGGTTCGGTTAACCGATAAAAACCGAACCGATAAAATTCTTTCGGTTTTTGATGAAAATCGAACCGAACCGAAAAAATCAAATTTTTTGGTTCGGTTCGCGGTTCGGTTCGATTTTCGGTTCGGGTCTTGACACCCTTGAGTAACAGTAGAGACAAATAACGATAGAGTGACGCGTGCAATGGTGAGGACTTACGTAAGCCAAGGAAGATGGTGGTGGTAGTAGGCTCGGCATGGGGTAGGGCGGGAGCAAGGCCATTTATTAAGGTAGTCTAATAATTGTTATAGGAGGTCATTGAAATTCTCTTATGCACCTCTTTGCTCATCTTGTTCAAGAAAACAAAAAACACAACGGATACTTGAAGTTGCACCACAAGTATAAATTAAGGGAAAATTTCAAAAAGGGCTTGCAGTGTCAACATTTTCTCAAATAAGAACCAAAAGTAGACATTATTTTAAATACACGTTAGAAGTGGCAAAACGTCTTAAATAAGAGCTAAAGTGGTTAAATCATCTCAAATAAAGACTTTTGGTCGGCTGTTTTAGTCAAAAAAATTCTGATAGTATTTTTTTTTTTTTTTAAAAATTTTTGATTTGTTTTCTTTTCTCTTCTTTCCTTCACTGGCATTGGCAAAGGTCGCCGAATTTAGGTGAGGAATGCCCTTACTAGATCTGGGGAGGGACAACCCTTGCCATCATTGAGCAAGGGTGACCCTTGCCTAGTGTGGCGAGGCCAAGGGTACCCTCACCCACGTTGAGCGACCCTTGCTTGGGCAGGCGAGGAACCAAATACGGCGAGGGTGAGGGCAACCCTCACACTTAGGTAGGCAAAGGTGGCCCTCACTTGGCCTTGCCTACCCAGCCTAGGCGAGGAAACCCTCGCCCAATTTGGTGAGGGTAGCACTTGCCCAACGCCACCCTGGTTGCCCATGCCTAAGATCAATGACCTTTGCCATGTTTGGTAGAGGGAAGAAGAGAAAAGAAAGAAAGAAAATAAAAAGAAAAGGAAAATTAGAAAAATATTTAAACTATTAAAAGACTAAAATCCCATCAACTAGTGAGGTTAGACCCTTTTTAAAGACTGATATGATCACTTCAGGCACTTATTTGAAATAAGTATTACTTTAGGCTCTTATTTAAAACAAGATCCACTTTTTAAGTCATTGTTTGAGAAAATTAGAGCACTTTCGGTCCTTATTTGGAATTTTGCCTAAACTAAACCAAGGAGGGACTTTACCAAAAAAAAGTATAGAGGAGGGAGAGAGAGATGATTTTAGCAATTTGTGGGGGTTGAAAATAGTGGTTGCTCAAGGCTCTGCTCGTTTCATTGAAAAAAACACCTACAAAATATTTTCCAAATTTTTCACTGTTTAGTCCATAGAAAATTAATTGGCAAAAGAAAACATTTTCCACAAATGGAAAGAACACCATCAAAAGTAGGGGAAATCATTTTCCATCCTCTTTCTTTCACCTCTAGATCAAGTACTTTCTTGTATTGAACACCTTTTTCTTTTTCTTTTTAAAAAAAATCAAAATTTTAATTTTAATTTTAATTTTTTTTCATTTTGCTTCTTCCCCGGTCAGTTGCCCTAGCCATAGGCGAGCTCAAGCCTCACCACAGGTTAGCAAGGTCGAGCTTGTTAGTGCCTCATCAATCTCTAGCGAGGCCTGAGCTTACCCAAAAGGCCTTGTGTAAGCTTGGGTTGCATTAGATGAGATCTAGTGAGTTGGGTGAGGCTAGAGCCTCATCCTAGGTTGCTAGGACCTTGCCAACCTCTGGCGAGCTTAGGTGAGGTAGAACCTCATCACAAACTAATGGTTGGCCATCGTTGTGGTTGGCGATCAATCGAGGAAGAAGTAAAAACAAAAACAAAAAGTAATCAAAAGATTTGAATTCTTTTGTAATTTTCCCAAAAAATCAAATAAGATATTAAGTGAAGAAAAATATTTTCTAATTCATTTTTAGATTTCAGCTAAACAATGAAAAATATTGTCATCTTCTTGAAAAATGGCTTCATTGAAAACATTTTTGAAAATCATTACACTTTTTGAGAAACCAAGGAGCCTAAGTGTTATGTGTTTTGATTTAAGGGTTAAGTACATCGAAAGTCTTAAAACTTGTTAGTAAAATGCAATTGAGTCCTAAAAGTTTAAAAAATTCAATTTAGTCCTAAAATTTGTTACAAAAATGCAATTGAATCTTTAAACTTTCAAAAAGTGCAATTAAGTTCTAAAATTTGTCGAATTAATCCAATTAGGTCACTCCATTGATTGCATTTTTTGAAAATTTTGAAACTTGACTGTACCTTTATTATAAGTTTGAAGATTTGATTGCACTTTATTAAAATTTAGGACTTGATTGCACTTTCAAGAAAAATTTTAAGAATTAATTATATTTTGTGAAAATTTTTAAAGTCAATTGCAGTTTCATGATAAATTTTAAGACTTTTAATATACCCATTGTTTGATTCAAAGTAGGAGGGGAATAGTGACAAAAGAAATAGGAAGGGGGCATGGGAGCGTGGGGGCTCACTCAAATTCTAGTGAAAATTCTAGAAGTCTCTTGTCATCTTTTTAATAAAACCTCTCATCCCCAACCCCCCGGTCCAGGCTATTAGGGTTTTTGTCTTGAAACATCCATCATCACCTGCTTGTGGCTGCGAAAAGAATTGCAAATAGCAAAATGAAGCCAGGATTATCCTTGTCTAGATTAAGAAGAATGGTCACTCATTTGAAAAAACTCATTCAAAGTTGAAAACAAACCTAAAAGAACCACACGCCAAAAAATGAGTTTTGCATCTTACATACACCCAAATTCCTTTGATGTAATTTTTTTTAAATAAATTTGTTAATTCTTATCTTTTACATTACTCTCTCATGAAAATGTAAAAAGTTATAGCCATTGTTTCTTTTTTCAATTTTAAAAATATTAAAATTAAAAACTTAATTTGATCACACCAAAGAGCTTTCCAAATATATGTTTATCAAGTAATTTTGCATTTCCCCAAAGCCCTAAGCTAAAGGCCTTTGTATTTGGCCGAAGGCTTTTTACAAACATTGGACTAAACAGAGCCTTAATCAAAGAGGGCTTGACCCAAAAAAGTATAGAGGAGGGAGAGTGAGATCCTCCCCAAGGCAATATAGGAAGGACAATAAATAGATTAGATTTTTATTTTAAAAGGTATATTGTTCACTTATTACATAGGAGTGATTTTAGCAAAAAGTGAGGTGAATATAGCAATTATCTAAAGCTCTATTCGGTCCACTAAAAACAACTTTCAGGAAATATTTTTCCAATTTTTTGCTATTCAATTCATAGAAAATAAACTAGTGGAAGATAATATTTTCTGCCAATGGAAAGAACGCCATCAAAAGTGGGGAAAATGTATCTACTTTTCCATTTTCTATCTTTCACCGCTATATCAAGTACTCTCTTTCACCAAATACTTTTTTCCCTTTATTTTTATTTTTTAATCTTTACCAAAAAAAAAATATAATTTTTAATTAATTTTTTAAGTCATTTTGCTTCCTCTTAGTCAGTTGTCGACCATAGCGGTAGTTGACCACTAACCATAGACAAGCTCGAGCCTCTCCATAGGCCGATAAGGTTGAGCTCGCCAGAGCGTCACCAACCTTTACGAGGCTTGAGCTTGCCCAAACGACCTTAGCCGAGCTCGAGTTGCGCTAAGTTTGGCAATTTGGGCAAGGCTCAAGCTTCACCCGAGGTTGCCAAAGCCTTGCCGACCTTCGTAATCTCGGGCAAGGCAGAACCTTGCCACAAGCTAATGGCCAACCATCATTGTGGTTGGCGATCAGTTGAGGAAGAAGCAAAAAGAAAAAAGAAAAAATAATAAAAAATCATTTTTTTTAGTAATTTTCCCTACAAAATCAAATCATATATCGAACGACAAAAATATATTTTCTAGTTCATTTTTAGATTTCAGTCAAACATTAGAAAGTATTGTACCTTGAAATCATTTTCCAAAATTGTCACACGTTTCGCAAAATCAACGGAGCCTAAGTGTTATTGTGTTTTGATTTAAGAGATAAATGCATTGAAAGTTCTAAAACTTGTCAGTAAAATGCAATTGAGTCCCCAAATTTTTAAAAAGTTTAATTTAGTCTTAAAACTCGTTAAGAAAGTGTAATTAAGTACTAAAACTTCGAAAAATTGCAATAAAATCATAAAACTGATCATATTAGTCCAATCAAGTCTATCCATTGATTGCACATTTTAAAATTTTTAAAACTCGATTGTACTTCTATGATAAATTTAGACTTAATTGCACTTTTTAAAAATTTAGGACTTGATTACACTTTCAAGACAAATTTTAAGATTTAATTACACATTTCGAAATTTTTTAGACTCAATTACACTTTTATAATATATTTTAAGGCTTTTAAGGGTACTCATTCCTTGATTTAAAGTAGAAAGGGATGTTCGTACAATACTCATCACCATCAAGTTCCTGGTAAACCCAATTTGGTAAGTAGAAAAGTAGGTCATTACATACGTCAACACGAGATTGTTGAGGAACTTGCGTGATTTAAATACTAAAATACACCAAACTCACAAGAATTTGATTGCACCAATAATGTTTTCTATCGTGTGAGATTTGGCATGGCTTATAATTTACGAGTCTCATTATGAATTCACATGATTTAAAAACTGAAGCACACTAGATTCATGTGCATTCAATTGCACCAAAAATGTTTTTTGTCGTGTGAGATTTGGTGCGACTATTTAAGAGTCTCATTAGGAATTCACGTGATTTAAAAATCAAAATACAATTGACTCACATACATTCGATTGCACCTAAAATGTTTTATGTCGTGTGAGAATTTAACATGATTTATTAATTAAACATTCTAACACTTTTCCTCAAACTAAGTGTAGAAATTTAAAGTCACACTAACCTTGTGAGTTTATTTTACGTAAGGTTTGGAATCAAGGACACGGTTGAACATCGAAATACCGATCCTTGGGCAATGTGGACAACTGAATGCACGTTACTAGTCCAGTCAATGTACACACAAGTCCGTTCCTTAACTGGCGACCCGGCTCCGAGATTATTAGTATTTCGTCATTGATCAGTCAATGCAGGTTCAGGTCAGTGGACCATGAAAAGAGAGGTGATAGGCACTCGTGCAGAGCGAATTCCAAGTCAACCTAAAGAAATTGCAAAGGTGTTTCGAAACACATCGTCACCTCCTTCATCAGCAAAACACACTCGTGCGTTCCACTCGACTCGCTGGTCAAAACAGCATCGAGTCAAACGTCAACATCCGGACAACGTCATCGGTGATCTATATTCCCCCCGCCCCCAAAAAACCTCTTTTTTTCTCTCTCTGTCCACTGCGTCAGCCTCAATTTTCGTAATAAAAACTCCAAGAATTTTATTTTCCGTACCGAATGAACAGTAACATTTCCAAATGGGATATGCGAGTATTATTTTTGATTTTGCCAATTAGCATGTGGGGATTTCTAAATTCTTCTCTTTTTCTTATGTCGATCAGAAGGATTTATAATTGGATGCGTTTAAGTTGATGTACAGTTACTACCAATAGTTTTACTAGATTCGACTATTAAAAGATTTTAAGAATGTGGGAAATTGCCCGTCACTGTGTGAGGCGGATTGAACATGCAAATTAAATAGGCTGCATGTCACGAAAGATCTATAAGTTCAATGCCATTTGGAGTATACGTAAAATAGAAGTAGCATATACTTAATTGGCACTTGGTAGGTTTGTCAATCATTGAAGACCCTTTTACATCATATAGACTCGAAAACTTGACCATCATGGTGGCAATTATTGTGTTTAATTAACATGTACATTTTTGGAAATTTTTAAAGCTTGCCCATTTAAAACTGGTAATTACCCCTTTTGGGTTAAATTTTATTAATCATATTATTGGTTTTGCAGCCGAGAAATTTCACATTTTCTTTGTATAATTATTTCAAAGTATAATTTTTTTCCCGTCCTTATTTTTTTTTTTAATTTCTCCGACAGCATATTGTGGGCCTGTTTCAAAATCTAATGCAAAGCTTCGTGCATCAACATTTCTTGGTTGACTTTTGATTTTAGGCTTGTTGTCGGATCATAAGGCCCATACTTGTCGATACCAAGTTACTAATCCTCTTTGTTGGCTTTTTGGGCTTTTGGTTGGATTTTACATTTGACTTTCGATTTTCGGCTTTCTAAATCCAATACTTGATGTGTGATTTTATTTACATTCCCCCATTACACATCGAAAATCTTAACGCGCGAATTTAATTTTTTTTTTTTTTTTGGTCAGAACGTGAATGTAGTATTTAAAGTCACCAAAAATATTTTCATTTTTGTGCATATGTACTATGGGTTTTTTTTAATAAGTGCCCATAGAGCACTAATTAAATTTATTAAAGATGGAAATGACACCTCTCATAATACTATCGATATATAGGTAATTATATATTTTAATAAAGACAATCACCTCAAATAGTAGAGTTTAAATTTTCAAATCACATTTAATAAGATTAAACACGTGCACAAGTTCCATAATTCATTTGAAAGTCCATCAAGATTGAATATTAAAGAATGCAATGCATTTATACAGTGCAAAATCATTTTTGTATGTCTATATTCAAGATTCAGAATCGCTGCCCCTTGATAAGATCATTCCGTAATGGTCTACTAGCATGTTGCAATTATAAATATGTATACACCATTATTATCGTATAAATGATAGGCAGCCATTATTTTCACCTAATGTATTACCAAATCCTTTCCTCTTAAAATAGTTGACCACTATATCCTTCAAATTAGAAGTTCACTTTTAATTGTTCTCCCTCTATGTTCTTCTAATGAAAAGATCTTACTCTCCCTCCTTCAAGTGGATGCTTTAGCTGCAACTTGAAGCAGTTTTTTTTTTTTTTTTTGGAACCAACATGAGCAAAGAGGTGCATGAGAGAAAATGTCATTTGTCATCAATACCACTTCAAATGAAATCGTCACCAGTCACCGCACCAAGACCAGCGCTGGATTCAATCACCGCCACTCTTCACTTTTATCTCCAATATCTTTCCTCCCTCCCTTCCTTCTATATTTATCACTAATGCCCTCCTAACGAGACTTGTAAATTATAAGCCATGCCAAATGAGGCTTGAGCCTCCGTCACGGCCAAGAGGTTTCCGAAGCTAAAGGGCCGTGCTTTGCCGTGGAGGACCTCCTACAATCACTGGGATTCCTGACAAGACTCCTTCTAGAATTTTCCAAGGGCAGGCGACACGGTCATTATGCCAAATTCTAGAAGTCTCCCGTCATTAGTGTCGATAGTTGGTAGCTGTCATTAGTGCCGGTAAGTTTGGCAGTGCGATCTCGTCCACTGGATTAAAAGTCAATTGACGGATGTAATCTGAGGGCTTCTAGTATAAGAAGGGGTGCCCTCCCTCTCATTTGGAACCATTCAACTATTTCAGTATATCAAAGCTCATTTCTTTCCAAAGCTCCTCTCTTTAGAGACTTCCTCTCTTTATGATCTGGGTAAAGCAAGCGAGTGTGTGATCTATCAAGTAAGGCTTGGCTTAGGCGATCCAAAAAGAGCCTGAGTCACCGCACGATCACAATCTCAATCGATCGGCCTGTGACAAGTGGTATCAAAGTAAATGAGAGATCCGTTTCGAGAGATCGAGGAGCACCGACTGTTCAAGAGAATGTCGAGCCAAGACGCTGTCATGGATGGAGAGGCCGTTTAAGTCAAGGAGACTCGCGGCCGAACGAAGAAAAGAGAAGCCTTGATGGACGCCGTAGCTGCATTTGATGAGAAGCTCGTGAAGGTTCAGAGTGCCATGGTCGAGTTTATGGAAGGTCTTGATGACGTGAGAGACCGGATCATGAAGGTTGTGACCTCGCTTCGTGAAGACTTCACGATCAGCATCAACCAAGCGATGGCCCCGTTGCATGACAAGGACGAAGCCCTTGAAGCGTTGATTGATGTGTTGAAGGAGCGCGTCCAAGTGATTGAGGAACAAAGCCCTCATAGGGATGAGGTTGAAGTCATGAAGGCGGAGATCCAAGAACTCAAGATCGAGCTCGCCCTATGTAAATTGAGCATCGCCAATGGGTCGATGACTACACAAGCGGTGCCCAAGCTTGAGGTGCTGAAACCCAAAGAGTTCAAAGGCGATCGATCCGCCAAGGAGGTGGACAACTTTGTTTGGAGCATGGAGCAATACTTTGGCGCCGTCAACATTCAAGACGAGTCAATCAAGGTAAGAACTGCTTTGATGTTCCTTTCCGATATCGCAATGCTTTGGTGGCACAATAGGTGCGACGAGACCAAGCGCGTCGCCGATCCCATAGACACATGGGATGATTTCGTGAGGGAATTCCAAGACTACTTCTTCCTCGAGTTTGCTCAATAAGAAACTTGTAGCAAGCTCCATTGCCTCGAACAAAGGGGCATGATCCGAGAGTACGTGAAGGAATTCACGGAGCTCAAACTCCAAATCCGCAATCTAGGAGAGGAGGAGGCTCTTAGAGCGTTCATGGATGGACTGAAACTGTGGCACAACTCAAGCTCAAGTGATGGGATGTGAATACTCTTGCGAGAGCGTTAAGCATGGCCGAATCCCTCGTTGACCTAATCAAAGCCGAACCAAATAATAGAGCAAGGGATTGGAGGTCGGAACAATCCTCTAAGGATGAAGCTGGCTCCCCGTGTGTCGAAAGACCAAAGCGGCCGAGTCAAGACATGGGGTGAAGGCATTTCCAAGCCGTCCTTCCAAAGGGGTCAACCGCAAACAAACCACACGACGAGTAAGTTTGATCAACCCCGCCTTCTCCTTGCTTCATTTGTAAAGATTCGCATTGGACCCAAAAGTGCCCGAAGAATGGCAGGATCAACGCCCTCCTTGCCATCGAAGAGGAAGAGGAGGAGCCCAAAGAGGAGAAGCGGCAAATTCGATTTGGAGCTGTGAAGGTTGTCAACACCGTCCAAGCTCGATCGCCGTCCAAAGAAGAGGAAGCTGCCTCAAACTCAGACATGTTCTTCGTGGAGGTTGAAGTGTGCAACCGAACGCTTTACGCTTTGGTCGGCACGGGTGCGTCGAACATGTTCACGTCGACCGAAGTGGTGAAAGCCTTAGGACTTCGCGTAGAGCTAACCGGGAATTCAAGGTTATCAGCTCAGATGGGCTCAAGGGCATAGTATCAACTCCCGTGGATGTCCAAATCGGTGGATCGAAGGGCAAACTATCATTCAAGGTAATTCATCTCGACGATTATGATCTCATTCTGGGAATGCATTTTTTCCGTAGCGTGAGGTCCATGATTGACATGAGGACCAACTGCATCATGATCCTTGATCCGAAATGCTCAACGATGATCCCCATGATGAAAGGGGTGGTCGACACCAAGACCATTGCCACAATCCAACGTCTAGACAAGAGCTTGAAGGCCGAGAAGCGCATGCACAAGTTGCCACCCATGGAGAAGTCGAAGGTAGAGTTGGATCCTCCTACTCCAATTCGCAATATACAGATCCAAGTGCTCTTCCCCGAAGTGGAGTGCTTGTCGCGTTCTATGCCCAAGCCCGAGCTGAAGATGGAAGGGTGTGGTCCATCGTTTGTGAGCATTCGAACCAAGCAAAACCAAAGGAGGAAAGCCCGTGCTTGCGCCAAGAAGGCCGCCCGTCGAGCTGTGAGCAACGAGGGCGTTGCTCAAATGAGTGGGGGAGAATGTCACAGCCAAGAGGTTTCCGGAGTTAAAGGGCTGTGCCTTGTCACAGAGGACCTCCTGCAATCGTTGGGATTCCCAACAAGACTCCTTCCAGAACTTTCCAAGGGTGGGCAACACGGTCATTACACCAAATTCTAGAAGTCTCCCATCATTAGTGTCGATAGTTGGTAGCTATCATTAGTGTCAATAGGTTTGGCGGTGCGATCTCGTCCACAGGATTAAAAGTCGATTGACGGATGTAATCTGAGGGCCTCTAGTATAAGAAGGAGTGCCCTCCCTCTCATTTGGAACCATCCAACTATTTCAATATATCAAAACTCATTTCTTTCCAAAGCTCCTCTTTCTAGAGACTTCCTCTTTCTTTTCAGAACTCCTCTCTATAGAGACTTCCTCTCTCTACGATCTGAGTAAAGCGAGCGAGTGTGTGATCGATCGAGCAAGACTTGGCTTAGGCGATCCTAAAAGAGCCTGAGTCGCCGCACGGTCATGATCCCAATCGATTGACTTATGACACTCGCTTGAGTTCACTAGAGTCTCATCAACCTTTAGAGATCTTGGGGGATGTGGAACTTCACCTTAAGCGTAGTCGACCATCACCATGGTCGATGATCGATTGAGGAAGAAGGAAAAATAAAAATAAAAAGAAATATTTAAAAATAAAATAATTAAAACATCGATTTTTTTCTGTAATTTTCCATAAAAAATAAAATCAAATATCAAATGACATAAAATATTTTCTAGTTCATATTTAAGTTTCAACCGAACGTTGGAAAATATTGTCATTTTCTTAAAAAATAATTTTCTTGAAAACATTTTTCAAAATCGTTACACTTTTTGCGAAACCAATAGAATCTAAGTGTTATCGTATTTTGATTTAGGAGATATGTGCATCAAAAGTCCTAAAATTTATCGGCAAAATGCAATTGAGTCCTAAAAATTTTAAAATGTTCAATTTAATTATAAAATTTGTCACGAAGGTACAATTAAGTATTAAAACTTTTAAAAATTACAATAAAATCATAAAACTTGTCAAATTAGTCTTATCAAGTCCATTCATCGATTACATTTTTTAAAATTTTTAAAATTCAATTATACTTTCATGACAAATTTGAAAATTTGATTACACTTTTTAAAAATTTAGTACTCGATCAAACTTTCAAGACAAATTTCAAGATTAAATTATACTTTTGGAAATTTTTTAAACTCAATTTGCACTTTCGTAATTAAAACTTTTCGCATTACTTCTTCCTTAAATTTTAAGTAGAATGGATATTCTTATCAAGATAGATGGAATAGTGACAAAAGAAATAGGAAGCGGGCGTGGGGGCTTTGCTCAAATGGGGGTGAAAATTCTAGAAGCCTCTCTTATCATCTTTATAATAAAACATCTCGTCTTCCTCTCCAGTGCACACTACTAGGGTTTTTATCTTGAAGCTTCCATCGTCACCTGCTCAAGAACAACTCCCCTTCTTATCTTCCTTGTCCCACGCCAATCCTCGTTCTTACAAGGTGCGTGCATCGCAAAGTTGCAACCTTTTCTCCCCTGCTCGCGAGCTTCGACCGAGCTTTCTTCGATTGATTCGAAAAGCGACTGACTTTCTTTGTGATTCTTGAAAATTGGGCAGAGAGAGATATGGCGAGCGGTCAGCTCACGGCGCCCGCGTTCTCGGCTAGGTTGGTCCCGTCCTTCGATGGGCTCAAGCCGTCCACGGTGAAGTTTGCTTTCGTGGGTCCGTTCAAAGGTGGGTCCTTGGCGCAGAGGTCCTTCAGGGGGCTCGTCGTGCGGGCTGCCACCGTTGTTGCTCCTAAGGTGGGGGTTCTTGGTTTTTGGGCTGACCGTTCGTTTGTTCTAGCGCTTGTCGGTTGAATGGCCTTTATCTTGCTGATAATGAGGTTAATAGTTATAGCTTGAAGTAGAGGATTGTGTTGTTAGTTGAGGCGGCTTGTTGGTAGTCTGATATGATTAGTTCAAATTACAATGAATTCCAGTGCTTTTGCTTCCCAAGGGATACTGGAGTTTTGGGTTTCATCTGGGTAGAAGCACATGCTGATGTGTTATTAATTTCATGAATACCCCATGTAGGCATCTGCAGAGTTTTGAGTGTTGAATTGGCTGTGAATTCAGTCGTGCTATTTGTTGATGATGATGCTAACACATTGGGGAGCTGTTGTTTTGAGGATCTATTTGAAACTCGAAAACATGTTGGGCATTGTGGAGAGTGTCTCCTGCTATTATTGTTTAGCTTGGCTTAGGAGAACTACATGATAATAAGCTAATGAGTGGGAAAAGGTAGTGGCAAGTCCAGGTTTGTGGTTCTTGGATTATGGGGTCAGTTGTGTTGTATAATTGGATGCTGCTTCTATGAAGTAGGTTGCTGCGTTATTATCTTGACTTTGATTTTTTGCATTTAACCGTTCTTGACTGACCCCATGCTGCAATAATGCAGTACACTTCTCTTAAGCCCCTCGGCGACAGAGTGCTGGTCAAGATCAAGACTGCTGAGGAGAAGACACAGGGTGGTATATTGCTCCCATCAACAGCTCAATCAAAGCCTCAAGGAGGAGAAGTCGTTGCAGTTGGAGAGGGTAGGACAATTGGAAAGTCACAAATTGACATCAGTGTGAAGGTAATTGTGTGATCCAAATAGTGAGCCATTAGCCTTACACTGTTATTAACTAGCTAAACTTTGACATCACAATAAGAACGATAAAAATTAATTTGTGGCAAGACTATCTGAGCCTCGTCTGGATTTGTTGTGTTGTGTATGCAGACTGGCAGCCAGGTTGTCTATTCCAAGTATGCTGGGACCGAGTTGGAATTCAATGGTTCAAATCATCTTATTTTGAAGGAGGATGACATTCTTGGTATCTTAGAGACTGAGGATGTAAAGGACCTGAAGCCCCTGAATGAGAGAATCCTAATTAAGGTTTGTTACATGACCAGGTGTAAATGCTCAGTTGTAATTACCACCTGTGAATTCTTAATTGAGTGCCGTGTATCATCAATTCTTTCTGGTAAAAGTATAATTTCCGAACTGGCATTTATTGTGCTTGGGTAATGGGGAAATGAAAAATCTTGTGAGTTCTTATGATATATACACTTAATTGGTTTTTATTCACGTAGCACATATTTTTGTTGCTTGTTTGGGTTAAAATGATGTATTCTATAATGTCTTACCTTTTCATGAAGGTTGCTGAGGCTGAGCAAAAGACTGCTGGAGGCCTTCTATTGACTGAAGCTAGCAAGGAAAAACCTTCTATTGGAACGGTATGTCCCATTTGTCCCTTTAGTCACACATGACTAGCATTTTGCCCATGCCTGCTTGCATGCAGTGCAGTGTATGATGCGGATGACCTATTACTAATAGCAATGTTTTTTCTGTTGGTTATTGTTTGCTAATTTTACATGTTCCGCTTACGATTGGACAGGTGATTGCTGTTGGACCTGGTCCTCTTGATGAAGAAGGGAACAGGAAACCGCTCACAGTCTCTGCAGGAAACACAGTGATGTACTCCAAGTATGCAGGCAATGACTTCAAGAGTAGTGACGGTTCGGATTACATTGTCTTGAGGGCTTCTGATGTAATGGCAGTGCTCTCCTAGTCCTTTTCTATTCAGGTCTAGTTTCTGATTGTGCCATAAATGTAACTGAGAACTTTCGCGGCGAAATGGGGTGAGGTTTAAATTTTGATTTCGACGAAAGTGAAATATAATTCATGGTGATGGAATTGCAGCATTCCAATTCTCCGGGGGAGAACCTGTTACAACTTTTCTTTGGCTGAGTGAATTGAGTTATAACAGTAAGTGTTGGCGAAGATGAATTGCCTGTGTGATAAATCTTTTTATAAGCTTTTGCTTCTATAGACCATATCTAGCAGCTTTGAATAGCTATCTATTCAAGTTATAAATCAAATTGCCCGTGATGTAATCGGAGCTCCCTTCTAGAACCAGTGAGCTTCAGCACCCATTGAAGCAACTGGCAAGCTTCGAGTAGCTTAACATATTGCAGTTTCTCGAGATCAATCGAGCTGGGTGAAAATCTGAAACATTTGTTGCTATGTTGAAGTAGGAATGCTAAATTTATCTAGAGCTGTTAAAAATATCTATATGCTGAAGAGTATGGCAGAATATTATTTGATCAAATTATGACATCAGAAAGGTCTGCTAGGATTCTCCACGGTTTCGCCTCTGCTTGGGGCTTCTCGGCTGTCTTAACCGTCGCTGGTGATCTCTCCGGTGCAGCTAATTCTTTGGGAGCCTCCGTCTCCTCCTCTTCTCCTTCTCTCTTTTGTTCTTCTCTTATTCCTTCTAGTTCTTCTCACTCACTCGTTTGTCACTGACACACAAGTCACCTCCTCTGTTTTCCGGCAACCTCTATGTGGTGGCCAGCGACTGGTGTCGGACTTTCAGCGGCCCTTGCCAGTTTTCTTCCTCTTTGTCCTGATCATTTTCTTTTCCTGTATTTCTTTTCCCTGTTATTTCGCCAGTGATTGTTTTATTCCTCTCGTCCAGTTTTCATCTGTTTTTCCCCTTGAATGGCCCGCTTACGGGTTCTTGTCTGTGGCGGTAGAGAGAAAAGTGTCTCCTCTGGTTTTGGAAGGAGAGTTGATCACCCGTTGTTGGGTCACTGAAGACGACCGATCGTGGACACATCTGCGTCTTCCTTGACAAAGGCGGCTTCCTCTTGTTTAAGAACTCCCGGAAGCTTTTCTGACGGTCTAAAACGGAGTCTCCCTAGTTCCGAAGGCATAGGAGCAACGGTCCAACTCTCATGATTTCCCTTCAATGGAATAGCGGGAGATTTCTTGTTATAATGGAGATTAATGGAGGGGGTTCTCTGGTTGTCTTTTTGCCTGGGGGACTGAAGCAAGGGTTTGGTGTAAGGTGTATAGTTTGCATCATGCTTTGGGCAAAAGTCCTCGGCTCTTGGAGGTTTGTCCAAGTCCGGGGAGTGACTCCGGCTCTAGGAATATATATCTATCAGCAATGGGAGGCTTTCTTCTGCGGCTGATTGAAAATTGTCCATGTTCTGGGTGTTGCTTAGGAGGGAAGTTTGTTCGAAGTCTCTTGTCGAGGTTGTATAGGGTAGTAATAATGAGGAGAAGCTTCCTTTTGCCGGGTCGGAAGCTTTTCGCCCTTCTTCTTGCGAACGGCAAGCATTCCTGGTGGTTGAGTGGCAGACTGCAACTGTTTCAAACTAGTCCTAACAGCAAATTCTTTTCCCTGAGGTGGTCCGATTAGTTCAACAAATGCTAAGGCTGGAAGCTGTTCAGAATAGATTTCTGTGGGGGAGATTACGACGAGTCGCATAAATTTCATCTGATTAATAGGAAAGCAGTTAAGCAACCTTACTATAATGGCGGTCTCGGCATCAAATCTTTTCTCTTGCAAACAAGGCTCTTCTTGGCCAATGGGTATGGCGTTTCAACGTCGAAAACCATTATCTTTGGAGGAAAGGGGTGGTTGCTAAATTTGGCCTTGGAAGAAACTGACTGGATTTCCGAAAGTAGGAGAACAGCTCATGAGTGCGGTCTTTGGAGGCGGGTTGAGAACTAAGCGGGATGAGTTTTTCGCTCAGATAAATTCTATTTCGGGAGATGGCAAGCAGATCCTCTTTGGGCTCGACACTAATTGCAGGAATATGCTATACGACGATTGCTTGCCTGACCTCTTTGACGTCGCCGGGAACAAAGAGGCTCTTCCGTGGGAAAGTAATTGCATCTCCAGGGAGATGAGAATTAATGAGACAAGCCCAAGATTTCAAACTTGAAGCTTTGGTCGGCTTTTCTGGTCTGCTGTATAACTCCAATATTTCCCTCACTAATGTCATGGTCTCTCTTGGAGAAGTGTCAGATAATTTTTGTTCTGTAAAGTCTTATTATGGTTTACTTGAAAAGTAGGTTGAAGCTTTTCCTCGGAGAGCTATTTGGAAAGTAGTGAGATTACCGACTAGATTTCCATTTTTTGTTTGGGAATGTATTCTCACATTTGACAGTCAATAGAGAAGAGGGACCGTGCTGGTCTATGGTAGGTTTTTTTCATAAATTAGTCTTATAAACCCAATATTGCTCGCGTGGAAATGTCTACGTTTTAATTTTGATATTTCGGCAAATAAAATGCATACTAAAACCTTTCCATATGACTGGAAAAGAAGGAATGGATAAAGTTTAGTGAGTCCAGATCCTACATTAAGACCACGGTGAACCCGACCCTGACTGAACATAAAGTGTAAGTCGAGATTGGGCCAAATTAACTTGTTTCAGCTGGCAAGAGGGTGGCAGCTGCTGATGCTCATGTGACTGTTAAGATCACCATACAATTTACAGAGGGAAACTACAGTCAACTTTCCACAAGTATACATACTTCCACTCCTCTTTTTTCCATGTGTCAATGAACAACTTCTTGCCACATCTATTGCCTGAATCTTCATATCTACTTCTACAATCCACAATAGTAATAAAAAAGGTCACAAAAAGGACAGCCACTCTGGGTTAGCCAGAAGATTAATTTCGTGCCGATATCTTCGTGAGTTAACAAAGTGATCCCCAAATTATGGCTTCTCATCCGCTCGAAACTGAAAACAGCTTGCTTGACCTTGAATTTTACCACGTGAATCTCTTTGGTCACAGTTCCAGCGAGCGGTTGATCTCCCTCTGCCAACCCGCGGGCTAAAGCATTGGCACTATCTACTAATCAATATATCACCTGCAAATCTTATCGGTTAAATGAGGCAGCCGAGTTATAGTCGTCTTATCGGTTAAATGAGGCAGCCGAGTTATCGTCGTAGTGACCTCTCCATGCATTTCCGCTGTCGGTTCCACTAGACGCTTGGTTCGGGATGGGTACAAGGCCCAAGTCCCCATCCAAGCTCATTTGCTGTACTTCGGTAGATGACAGAATCTTTACGCTTTGAACACATGTTACAAATTCCCTGCGAGAGCCAGGAAAATTTTACAGTTTAGAAAACACAAAGCACTTCAATGCAAGACTTGAAAAACCTGAGGATATCACTTACTCCCAAGGATCGTCACCAACAAGCAGTATGTCATTTTCATGATCCATGTAGACTAGCTTCCAATCTGTCCGATGTGGGTCTTCTAACTGTCCTTCGATTCCAAACATGCGAGCCAAGTCCCGCCTAAGTTCATCATAACCTCTATAACGGGTTATGTCGATGGATCTCCCGACGGAACCACGCTTTTGAACCTTCAAGAATTAGGACCACTTTTAGTACCAACAGAGGTGATGCAGAAAGAAAGCAAGACTTGCAAAATACCACTTGTGACGAGGGAAAAGCAGGGAAAATAATTTAAACTGACTTGACAGAGGAAAGCTAGGGACTATCTTCAATAGATAATCAAAGGATAGAGCATCCCATAACACTTGTGATACTATTTTAGCTCCAACAGCAGAGACTACTTCAGAAAGACATCAGAAGTTTAATGGTACAATAAAAATATGCAGTTCCGGTCTTCCATAAAGCAATAATCTGCATCTACCAGTATTGGTGTGACGAATGGTTATAAAACAAACATAGAAAAAAACAAATAAAAGAGGAAAACATTGATATTAAGCGGATTTGACTTTTATTCCTATGCCCAATGCACTTTTCAATAGCTATAGATAAACAATAAAAGCTCAAGACTCGCTGAAGAGCAATAAGGCATATGGGTACATCTCAGTTAGATTTTGAAATTTGAAGCTTCTAGGTAAAACCACACTTAAGGGGGGCAGGAATGAGGAGAGGCATTCTTTCACAAGGTCAAGAACCCATCCACACAAATGCTAGATATATGCACTATTTATGCAAGCAGTTTCGAATGTTTGTAGAGTACTAGGCCTTACCACCAAGTCACAGGCAAATTATTGGGTCACTGAGATGTTATGGTTCAAATGGTATATTCTAAAGTGGCAGTGGAACACTAATAACACTCATAGGGGTACTTACCTGGGTGTCCCTCTTCTTCTTCATTTTTTTTTTTTGGGGGGGGGGGTGAGTGGGGGGTTTATTTTACAGGATGAACTAGTTTTTCAGCCATTTGCATATTGATGAAAAAAGCATGTTAGCACACTGGATTAGACTATTAGGAGGTGCCCCTGTGTATGCATGAAGATAGATGTAGAATTTAATCTTGTCGAGGTAAAATGTAATTTCAATGCAACATCAAGATGTCCAGGAGGATATGATGCCAAATATATATTCCCTCTCAGATTGATTGATTAACTTGCCTTCTCCTTCATACGTGCAGGTGCTCTTATAAAAAGTTGTTTTCGTCAAAACTAAAGAATGTACATGATACAAACCTTGGTATATGTCCTCATACGTTGAGTCTGACTAGACCAAATTCCACCATTCAAAACCCCAGTGTCATTGATTGCAACATCGTTTGAACAGCCAGCCTTAAAAGGCATGCTTGGCACCCCAAATGACTGTGAACTGATTGCAGCAGTGGATAACTCGGTCTCGATATCTCTTGGAGTACCGCCACCATAAGTTGAAAGCAAGTTTTGAAGATCCTTCTGAGAATCAAAACCCCTCGAAAGCAATGTATCAGGTGCCAAATTGTCGATATTAGCAGCAAAAGGCGAGGTGTTGCGAGGTTGTGATTGAACATCACTGTCCAAACAAAATGTCGGAAGCGAAAAATTCTGCTGAGCTGCAGTAGCATCTAGGCAGTATGATGTTGCAGATGATGATACTTCTAGGGGATCAGTAACAGAAGCCTTATACTTCAGTTGGTCATGCCCCTTTGAGCTTGGCAATTCATGCTTGATGCGGGCGTCGGGCTTCATTTGACGTTCTTGAATTAGATGATTCATGGGTTCTATTAAAGATGAATCCCCAACTAATACAGGTTGCGCTACTTGATTCTTGCAGAGAAAGTTAGACGAGGGGATATGGCAGTTATTAGTAGAAGGAGAGGTAGAGCATGAAGGACCATCTCCATCTGTGAGCCCAGAGAGAGCTCTAACAGCAGTAAGTGCCTTCTGCTGTCCATAAAGGTGGTTGGGATTTGATTGTTGGGGCGGCAAGAGAGCCGGAGTGGGAAGGCTGTTGCAGACGAGCTGTTGTTGAGACAAAGGCATCTGATTCTGTGGAACAACTTGCTGTTGATGTTGATGTTGCTGTTGCTGTTGCTGTTGCTGTTGCAATTGAGGCTGCAAAAGAGGGCCTGCAGGGTTGGGCAGTTGTTGTTGATGCTGCTGCTGCTGCTGCAATTTCTGCAGTTGTAGTTGAATCTGCTGCTCTGATAAATTCTGCGGCAATACCTGCGGAAGCTGTGGCTGCAGTTGCGGCTGTGCCCTTTGTGTCCAGCTCTGCTGCAGAAGTGAGGAAGGTTGCATCTGCATCGGCTGCTGCTGATGCCTCTGTAAGAGGCTAGGTTGCTGCTGCTCCATCTGTGACTGAAATTTTGAATCTTGTGATATAGATGTTGGATGCACAGGAACTTTATTGATACCGAGTATGCTTGGCTGGGATGGTGCATTTTGGGTGGTCAGCAGTTGCTGCTGCTGTTGCTGCTGCTGCTGCTGCTGCTGTAGTTGAGAGTATAAAGCTGATTGCTGCACCATTTGGCTGGGGAACTGATTAGATGTAACCACCCCACCATTTCCAAGAGGCGTTTGCACTACTTGTTGCTGTTGTGATGTTTGTTGTGACGGCTGATGAGGTGATTGCTGTTGAAACTGTTGTGGCTGCAGCGGCTGCTGTTGAGGTGGTTGTGACTGTGGCAGCTGTTGGGGCGTCTGCTGCTGTGACGACTGCAATTGCTGCTGTGGTTGGCGCTGCAGCTGCTGCTGCTGCTGCTGCTGCTGCTGGCCCAGAGGATTCTGCAACAGTTGCTGAAGCTGGTGCTGTTGAGACCAAGCCATAGACGGTTGCAGCAATTGACTGACTTGATGTTGTGGATTCGTTTTATTAAATTGAAGACCTTGGGTGGGGGCTTGGAAACTTAGCAATTTGGAGGGATCGTCAATGCCAAGGTTATTGTGTAAACCACTAGAAGAAAGCATTGGAGGTAGAAGTCCGGATTGAGTGGCTTGAAGTGGATTACTCTGCTGCATGCTCATCCACTGCATCAAACTCAAGCCAGGGAAGATTGAGCTAGGCGTGTCCTTGATGCCAAACTCATCTCCAAGCCAAGGCATGGCCCTCTTGAAAGCGTTTTCTACATCAGACTCATCATCTGCCGAAACACGTAAGCGATCATAAGGAAGATTAGTAGAGAGGCAATCAAATGGATTATGTTATAACATATGGGCTAGTTATTGGTAATTAGGAAGGTCCATTTTCCCACATATTTGCCAGAGATGCTACTACTCAATCTTTTTGAATCACGAGAAGCTAATGAACCTAAACAAAGATTACAGGATACAAGCTTTCATTCTTTCTAGATTCACAATAATGACCACAGATTCTAAAGCTACATTTACAGTAGTGGCTAGCATATAATTAAACAGCAATATCTGGGTTCTTTAAAGCTCATTTAGATAAATTGTTTAGCTACACTCAATATAGAATGTAAGTGGTATGAATTTACCAGGCATACCAGGTTGCCTAGGAAACTTGGGCCGAAAAAAAGGAGGTGGACATATGTAAAAAGGAGTTACAACAGGCTCTATTTCCCACATTGAAACTCTGCTTGGTCGTTCACCGGCTGTCGACTCGTCCCACCCCACCTATAAAATAACAAATCAGGGGATGTCAAATTGCCAGATATAAGCCTTGATAAGATCGGCAGATGCATCAAGATGCCAAGGAGTCAAAATAAAAAAGAAAACAAAATCTAAAGTTAGACTCGCCTTAAGGTATCTAGATTCACTGGATGAAGACTTTGTTACATGAATCTGATGGGAAGATAAACTTAAGCAAAAACTATATATGATATCTCTTATACTTCCCAGCTCTCACTACTTGAACTCACCCATTACATATAAAACCAAATGGCAACAAGTCGATGCGCCTGAAAAAGGCATTCCAATATCTAATCAAACAAAGATCATGCGTCCGATCTTGAACTGAAATAAGAGTAGCATAAGGATTCAAAAGCTAAGATGTTACAGAACCTGGCTAAAAGCACCTTCAAAAAAGAAATGTTACCTGGAGATTGCGCCACTGGGAGTTTTTCCATCTCACAGAATCCAAATCGCTAATTCCAGTGATTGTACCCATGTATCTTCGGACCCCCGACTCCTCGGTCTCAAACATCATTCTGAATCTCATGCCAAGAGAAACTTGAGTATAAAATGCTTTATTGTACTTAGCCAAGGGGATCACGAATTCAGAAGGACTTGCCCTATTGAAAATGAGATAAAGCATTAACCGTTAGATGCTGTCATTTGCATAACATTTCTCATAGGAGGACAACCACATATTAGAGTTGAGTGCTTGTACCACCTCGGATTGTAAAATATAGTGAAAGGGCTGTTGTTTGCCGCAGCATGAGCTGCAGCTGCAAGAATTCCAATATGCATGCTATCGCTAGATATGACAGATGAGGAGAGAGCGGGCTGCTGCCTATTAGCTCGCCTTATCCCCAATAGAAGCTGTGACTTTTCATCCCTTCAAAACCAACAAGATGGTTTTGGCTCAGAAACTGAAGCTATAGTAATTCATCCTGAATTCATTTTCCTAACCATCTCAGACATACCTAATGAAGAGAACAGAATCACCAGCAAAGAGCCTCTTTGTGCTGACAAAGACACTCCAACCAGTAGTGAGCAAGTGCCTTTTTGGCTGGCCTGCAGGTATGAAGCATGCAATTTAGTTTATATCTCAACAGTTGATACATCCCTTTTCACAGTGTATACACCAAACATCCAATTTTATTACCATAATTGGTTCATAGCGTCATGATAAGTACACATTTCTTTGTACCCTTAAATTTCAGCACTTATAGCAGTGCAGGTCCAACTACTGAGAAGCTGAATCAAAATTCAAAGTTTAGACACAGAAGACTGGAACAAACTGCTAAAGTGAAAAGGCTTCCTATTACAGCATCATAAAGCATACGTTTAGGTTGACCAGCTGGTCCTTGTTTTCCTCATCAAGAAAGGCTATAACTTCATGATACAAATTGTTGAGAAGTATAGTAATGATACTAAATATATCTAAAAGGAAATAGCTTTCGGAAAAGGACATATACACAAAAAAGAAGAATTTTTATGTGTATTACGATGAAATTTATTGTCATGAATACAAAACAGTAGGAGGGAAATTGGAAGACAACTCAACTTATCTTCACTGTCAAACTGAAAACAGAAGACATGAAGAGAAGATCAAAGAAATTGCAGAGTCAGCTAAATTGGAGGAGTACCTCGGTAAATATGTCTGAATGTCCACGAATTATCATGCAAATCTCTAGCCGTTAGCTCCTGGCAAGGTGGCTGCATAGTAAAATCCTGGAAAAAGAGCAAAAGAATCTGAGGTAAGCACTTCATGTTTCACCAGTGCACAGACTGCATTTCCAAATAAAAGCACCATACGCACTAGTGATGGGAAGATCTTCTCAGCAGCTCGACGAGGAACAGAAAATCCACCGTGAGTACTTGTGTCGCTAGCCGTAAGCGTCTTGCAGAAAAACTCTGTAGGCTGCCTGCTTTGCTTGAGGCCCATATCAGATGCCAGTAACGCCTCCTGGTCATACTGTAGTTGAAATTAGTCGCTAAGCACATTATAAAGCAAGGCCAAGTAAATTCCTTCAACCATTGTACTCAGTGCTCTACTATAATAGGTGACCTACTTTGCTTACGGGTTGAAGGGTCATTTGTGCATAGACTTCATCAGTTTCAACATCAGCCTGTTTCAAAGCAGCACAAAGGATCATCACCTATTTGCATTGAAGGAACATGGATTCACAAATATGAATCCAGTTTAAATGGCTATAAACCAACAGAGGGATCCACTCTCACAAGGACTGAAGACATGCAATCAAAGAGTGGTTAACTTCTGGCACACAAGGGTCCGAAAAAAATGATACGATCATGCCTATCTACAGTATTAATCTGTCATGTTATTATGGTGCTAGCAATTTGCTCCAGATAGCAAGTGAGAATCACATACGTGCAATGTCACATTGTGAAGCATGCATATCAACTTTGCAGGCAGATTGGGGTAGCTGGGTACACAAGTAGTCTCCTTCTGCATTGATGCTGCAACCTGAAATATTAAACAGCCAATAAACACCACTAGCTTCATCATCAAGAAATTGAACACCCAGTTAATCCTCAGAGAAGAAACTGCGTACTTGCTCACTGTGGCCTTGGGGAAAGTAGACCACGAGACTCCCAACTGGAGGCAAAGACACCAATGGCCCCGCACAAGCATGCCATAACTCTGAATTTATACTCTTCTTTTCACCTGTTCCGAAAGAAAGCCAAAGTTCTTAGAAAAAGGTAGGTAGGTATTTGAAGAAAAGAAAGGGGTGAATGCTATGAGCGACACTTTAAAGAGGAGTCTGGAAATTGCAGTGATTGACAAGAAAGAAAGTAAAAAAAACGCAAATGCAGCAACTCTACCATGATCATTTAGCTCTATAGTACCGGAACATAAATCAGCAGGTGCCATTTTTCATTAGGTTTAGTTTGGTAGAATCTTCTGAAACTATAGCCCAAGAAACTTGATTAATCATAAGCATCTTGTATCAGAAGAGCGTTGTGCACACATATATAAGGAAGCACACAATCTTTAGCAAGAATAATCTGTCATATTTTCTAGGCAGCAAGCAAAGGAAGTAGAAGACAATTAATATCTGAGACCAAGGAATCTTCTTTTATCATCAGATCCTGCTGCTCAACGTTAGAAACTTTTGAGAAGCAATCATCGTCCACCAACCTCCTTTAAACTGCTTTCACCTCGTGCCCTTAGGCAGGGGTGGAGAGCTGGATTGCAAAGACTTCACTTAGATTCAATGCATTTTTGCCCGAAAACAACAACGTTGATCTTTCCCTCAACAACCATGAGCCTCAAAGGAAATGGAATTGCTTATCTTTTCCAATTTGCAATCTATGCAACTAAAAGTTGCTTCTCCATATGCAGCTTAAAAATTTGTAGGAAGCAAAAATTCTTCGTATACAAACAACATTTTAGTTTCATGGCTATTATCACCAATACAACAACATTAAGAGCAAGTCAGTAACACTCAAAGCAAACGAGCAAAAGACAGGAAAAGAAGATTATACACACCTTCCCCACCACCAGCTAAAAATCCATTGGAAGGAACCTTCATACTTAGTATCGCCAATTAACTCCGCCAAAATTCTATTCTGAACCTCCTTTCAAGTTGGCTTCCACAACAGACCTTAAAGTACTTCACCATAGAAAGAACTCCACCTCCAACCCATTTTCCCAAAACAATTGCGGCAATCAATTTCTTCCAAATACAACCACGACACCATCTCCACACACGAAACCAACCAATCAGAACCCACCTCTGTTTCTACCCACCAAGTGCTTTCAGCTCAAAGACTACACCGGGGAAACTCTCAAAGCTCCCTTTTCAGCAGCCTTCAGCTGCTTCCCAGCTGAAAGAGAAAAAGAGAACCCCGCGACCCAAAAAAGATTTGCTAAAGATTGCCACTTTCCCCACCAAAACCCGATTGCTTTGCACCTGTAAAGTTCCAATGATGCACAGAACAGCTGATTCAGCTAAATCTCCAGCCAAGAACAGATTCTGGGCAGGCTCAAATCCGAATTCTAGATCCTCGGAGAAAGAAAGAAGGGCGGGAGGAAATCAAGAACTGGGTAAGCAGCAGCAGCAGCAAATAATGGGGAGCCAAAAGAAATGGAGAAGGAGAAGGAGAGAGACAAAAAGAGAAGATTTTGGGATTTGAGACAGAGCAAGAAAGAGAGAGAACTTAGAGAGAGAGAGAGAGGGTGGCCGGGATCAAGGTGGAGAGAAACTGACTTGTCGCCGAGAAATTAGAGACCAAGAAGGAAAAGCAAAGAGAAAAGGCAAGCAAAGGAGCAGAGCCAAGACAGCTTTATTTTTTTAAATGCTTATTGTGCTTTCGTGCTATTGTAACAGGCCGACATGAAATAGACTGAGCTGAGCATGGCATGGTTAAAGAAAACCCACAAATCCTCTTCCCATATTTTACCTTCTTTTCCTCAAAATCTTGATGACGGACCGTGGAAATTTATGCACGGAAGCGCGTCGTTATATGCTTCCTCCAGGGACATTATTTAACCTTCCTTCCTGCTCCTCCTCCGCCTCCTCCAATCAGTCCCCACAAACATCTTTTCGGCTCCTCAGATTCCACCTAAGTTTCACACGCCTCTCTTTGATGCCCTCTCCCTCTCTCTCTCTCTCTCTCTCTCTGGCTATTGATACCGATGAGCATGAATACTCTCTCTCTCTCTCTCTCTCTCTCTCTCTCTCTCTCTCTCTCTCTCTAGAACTAGATGTTAAAGCATATGAAATTTGCTGCATTGCACTGTTTTGGGTAAATTTTCCAGTGGAGCAAAGCCAATGGTGCATGGGGCCTCCTTTGAGAAGATATTCCCTTGTGAAATTCTCACGCCGGGACTGAAAAATAATCAAGAGCGGCTCAATTTCTTGGTCTAATTCCACAACATAGTTAACCCGAAATATCACGCGTGATAAGAACTCTAATATAATCTGATTGATTCAAGTCTCAACTATTTTTTGACCAGGAAAAAGTATTTCTTTTCCTGCTAGATGGGGCAAATTTTTCTTCGAGGTTGGACCCACCTCCCACATAGAAATAGAAATTAAACTAAGCATGTTCTAATGATGCCCTTCTTTAAAAGCATATTTCTTTTCCCACCCCGCATTATCACCGCTAGAAAAAGACCAACTTATCGATTTCACTAAACAAAGAAAGTCTACTCTCCGGTGAAAGAGACTCGAGCTTTTTAATCATGCTTTGAGATCAAAGGAGGGTTTTTAACTAAAGATCAAGCAAAGGTCAGTCCGCATGATTATCAGCTCCATAAAGTCATCTTTAATGACGACCATCCATGCTTACCTTTTTTCACGTGGGAGGGCTGTTGCTTCTGGTGAATAATTACTATTTACACACATGCGAAAACAGAATAATAATAATTAAAAAAAGAAAGTATTTTTCTATTTTTCTTCAATTTTGACAGTATTGTAAGACATCGGTCGTGTATTAATCCAAAGAACACGTCCGTTGACTACATAAAGGCACCTTCTATTTCACTTGTTCAATGTCAAAAGGTTAATGAATATGCCGTCTTTGACCAATGGTTGATCAAAGAGGTGGAATTTAAAAAGTTAGGCCAGAAAACATCCTCAAATCTCCATTGAGGTAATTATATATAAACGATAAGAAGGCGGAGGTAGAAATCACTTCACTTTCAAGTCATATTGGAAAAAAGAAATATGCTACATTAGGGTTTCGCGTAAAACTAATTTTCAATATCTTTTTTCATCACTAGAACTTTATTCGACTTGATCTGGCTGAGCTGCAATTGCCTTATATCACTTATGAACTTTAGCTCAATGTGTAATATCGCCCATGAACTTTTAATTAGTTCAACATGGTCCTTAAACTTTTGATATATGTTCAATTTAATCTTTAAAATATATGCAAATTTTCACTATTGATCTCACATTAATTGATTGAATTTGTATCAGAAGCTCAAGAATCACATCGAATAAATTAAAAATTTAAGGACAACATTAAATATTGGAGTAAGGTTCATAGACTATAATGAATAAATTAAAAGTTTGAAAACAACATTACTATTAGGTCAAAGTTCATGGACCATTTATCTTGATAATACTCGATATAATAGGAAGCGTACTCTTGGCCACTCGAATATTTGTTAAACCCTAAAACAAGTTAGTGAAATTAAGAAATTTGCAATATAAGACATGTCCTTAGTTTAGCTTAGGACCCAAAAAATGTGGTTCCAAAGCAAGATTTAATTTCCCTAGCGTGGGAATGGGATTGTGCCATTGATGGCGACCCTACTACACCAATCCCTCGTACGAGGCCAGCTAAAAAGAGGGCCATAGAAAGCAAAACATATTTTATTAATTTATTAGGGAATTATATATATTTATTACAAGAAAGAATTAATTATTTGGGGGGCGGGGGGGATTATTTTTAAATTGTCATTAGGGTGGCCAACTAGCCGCAAAAGCAGGAGATCTTCACATGTCACAAGCATTGTTCTTCGGTTCCGGACATCATTATACTCCAATTAAAGTGTAGCTTTCATTGTTTATAAACATGCGAAGGGAAAAATTAATCATTGTCGAGATACTCATCAAGGGAAATTATTTTTATATTTTAGGGAATTAGGTATGGTTTGACAATTCATATGTCCCATCTAAAATAGGACGATTTAGGTATCAATTTGCTTTAGCTTTTCCCGGATTCTCAAATTCCGGGTCAATAATTTTTGCTGTCTTTCTTTGTCAGCTCAACTAAACGCCCACAACGAGAACACTAGTTAATAAGAAAAGTTAATTAAGCGACTCATAGTATACTCATGGAATTAATGCATTTACATATTCATCATCCGATTACATTCGTGCCTCTTTTTTTTTTTTTTACAATGATAAATTTTTAAGAGAAAAAGAGAGGCGAATTACTCGACCAAACTCGTTTTGTTTTTATTATCAATAGTGGAATTTAATGAGTTCGGTAGGCTAAACAGTAAAGGAAAAAAAAAGGGAAAAATGACTTAAAGAGTATAGTCATCATTTTTCGATGGGTGTGAGAATTTTATAATGTTATATCCTTTTGGCTAATCTTCAGTGCAATTATGAAATGGAAGATAAACGAGGCCAATTGCCATACTTTTTACTGTTCAAATGTCAATAAAGTGAAACAAAATGCAGGAAAACAACATTATATTAAATCAAATATATGGCGTTGACATCTATAGCAGAAGTATCGTGGGTCTATCGTTTTCCGTTTATTATAATTTTTTGTGCATAATCTCTATGCATTCGATTTGCCACAAAGAAAGACCAGCACCACCATGTTGGTCATAGTCATATGGAGATATAATTGCCAAATCATTGTCGATTAATTATATTCTAGATTAAAATGAGTAATAGTATTGTGACCGGTATACGATCAACACACCAATAACCCTACTTCACAAATGTGTTTCTTTTTTTAATATGAGGCATGGAGAGCAGTTCTAAACACAAAGGAGAACAAAATGACGAGCAAACTTAAATTGCGATTCGAAAGCAGTATCTAGTATTTATCTTTCTAATATAATCCTCGTAAAAAAATTGAAACATGAGTGGAGAACACAGGACTCAAATCTCTTACCCTTACCAAAAAAAAAAAAGAAAAAAACACAGGACTCAAATGAATTTCAAAATTGTGTCCAAACATATACTACAGAAAGGACATTCACTTAATACTCGCGATTCAAAACCAACCTAAAATAAGATATGCATCAAAAAGATTTATCCCAATTACACATATGATAGTTAAGGCTAGGCCTTGACTCCTACACCGGTATTACCAAATCTTCCCTTACATGAACTACATCAACTTTAGAATTGAAGCACCGACTTAGATGGAAGCCTAAATTTCGAGAATAATTAGAACATGCTAAATCGACAGAGGTATATGGGCACAAATTTATAATATGAAGCGACTAATATAATATTATATACATATATATACACATTTGTATATTAGCATGCTCATGAGAAACCCTAGAAAACCCTAGAATGCATGTGAGAGAGCACAGCTTTTGTCGGGCCAACCACCTCCAACTCCGACCATGGTGTGGGGTTTTCATTGCTTACACTTGCGTTTCTTCTTCTCCTTCTTCTTCCTCCTCCTCCTCCTCTTGTTTATGTTCTGTTTGGAAAGGAAAAAAAAGAAAAGTGTCACCTCCTTTTTTAAGTGGCCATAGATTAACGTTGATTCCCCCTTTCGTTGTGATCTCTGTAGGTTCTGACCTTTCTTATGGTACGGAATACGGACCCTGCCTCCCTTTCTTTCCACCAACAAAAAGCATGCACGTGGCAAGAAAAAAGAATTTTAAAAAATGTTAATGAAAAGAGTATATATAATTTGGATGACTTTAAGAAATGAATTTGAATTCTTAAAAGATTGGGGAAGTTCTAATGTGATTCTAGGATTTATGAGGAAAATTACAAGGTAACCATGATTTGGATTACCATTTTGACCCTTTTAGATTAGGATAATAGCACAGATGATCTATGAACTTTTGTCCAAAATACAATGTTGTCCCTAAACTTTTAATTTATATAATATAGTCTTTAAACTTTGACTCATTATATAATGTCATTCATAAAATTTTAATTTATTCAATATAATCTCTAATATAATAATTAAATTATATAAAATTGTTTAAAAGTTCATAGACCACACACTAATCAAATTAAGTTTCAAGGATGCCATTGCATATTTGATTGAAATTCATATATCACATTAAATCAATTAAAAAATCCAAGGACAATATTACATAATGAATTAAAATTTATGGACCATCTATGTCAGTTTCTTGTTTAAATTCTCATTATTCATTGTCATTCCATTTGCATGCACTTAGAAGAATATGTTAATGAATTTGAAAGGCGAGGACATCCATTTGATAAAAGCATGGAATTTTATAGGTAACCTCTCGGAAATGTCGAATTCTAATTAGCACCGATATCTAATGTTCTTTTTATTTAGTTATTTTTTGTTATAATGAGATCAAAGAGGGGTGTTCCGTCTATAAAAAACAGTGTGAACCTGAAAATAGCTTTTTGTGGAATTGTGGCTCGAGGGGATTTCTATTTCTTCACGACTAACAGGCAATCCCCGTGCGAACGCTGACACCTTAGTGCAGAGAAGAAAAAGGATGGTGGAAAAATCATTCGACTTTTTGACCACGTTTTGGAGTATATTTTAATGCGGTGCCAGACCACGAAGGAGGAATTGGCTTTTAGGGTTTGATAGGATGTGGGTCGCGAGAACGACACCAACACGTGAGGGTGAAATTTAGGGAATGTGGAGGAATCGAAACAGCATTATTTTCTTGGCAACGATAGATTTTTCATGTTGAATACGATCGTCTTGAGTTCGTGTCGATTCGAATTTGTTAATACCCGCTTCCATGAGCATGGCAAATCGCGAGTCTTTTCCCCGAGCGGAGATTCAATATTTAGAATTCTAGGACGCGAAGCATGTAGGCAGAGTAATCCCGAAATTTGCTATGGATGCTGCAACGTTTTATCTAAAATATGTCGATTTTCTTAAAGAGGTCAATTAGCTACAAAAAATTGACTGAAGGATTTACATCAAAAATTTCACACACAAAATCTAGAGCTCAATTAGCATTGGAAAATTTATGATTGAATTGATAACTGTATAATAAGTTCAGATCGATTAACTAATTCCATTGTAAAATCTCCCCTCGCAGAGGTCCACCATATCAACTTTTCTAGCTTGTAATCGCACTATGATTTGCGTATCTCATTCGATAGGATTTGGTTGCACTTTGGTAGGTGACATATGATGTTACAAACCCCAGCGGATTAGGGCTATTGAGTTTGTTCCCACTAGTCGCAGCCATGCGCTATCTCCATAGCTCAACGAACTCAGCATACGACAGCGACACGTGGCAGGCGCATTCGTTCAATCATGGAGGGCGAGAATAAAACGTTCTATCCAAAAATGAAAGTCGACAAGACACGACTAAAGACGACCGAGTCCATTAAGACATAAATCTCACGCTATATCACCTTTGCGTAGTAAGAGCAGCATATATGATTATGGCTGGTGCCATCGGCTGTTTCCTCACCACACGCTTGCCATTTCCCATCTCCCATGACATCTCGGGGTGTGTGGTCATCGAATCGTAGCTGAGATTGGAAAAGTACCAAAATAATCTTAAACATTTTTTCATTAGTATCAAGTTAGTCTTAAATTTTTTAATCGAATCAGTTTAATTTTAAACATTTTTCATATTGGTAATTTAGTCGTTCCGGAAATTTAAGTTCTAAAATCGCTAACGTGGCCTAGGTGGTTTTATATGACACCACGTGAACAATTTTTATAATTTTTTATTATTTCATATTATTTAAATTATTTTTTTCTTTTTTCCCTTTTTTTTTTTCTTTTTCCTTTCTCCTTACCCCTTGGCCGGCGAGGTCGCCAGCCGACCATCACTGGGCACAGGCTGGTCGAGGCGAGGGCCCCTGCGCCCTCACTATCCATTGGCAAGGGTTGGTCGGCCACAAGCGAGGGCGGCCCCCCCCACACCCTCACTAGCCATTGTTGAGGGCCTCCTCGCTCTCGTTGGCCATAAGTGAGGGGGTCAAGCCGTGATGCCTCAAATCCAGGTGAGGGCACAAACCCTCCCCCTTGGCTAATGAGGGTCACCACGCCCTCGTTGTTGACCACAGGTGGGGGCACGGAGGCCCACACTCGTGGTGGGCAAGAGCCGTGATGCCTTAGGCAAGGCCGTCAGGGCCCTCACCTCAACCAGCTTGTGGTCGGCGACCTCACCAGCCAAGAGGTAAGGAGAAAGGAAAAAAAAAAAAAAAGAGAAAAAAAGGGGGAAAAATAACTTAAAAAATCTGGAAAAATATATAAAATTATAAAATTTGTCCACGGCGCACCACATAAAACTGATGACCATGTCAAGAATTTCCGGCTTAAGTTAGCTGAATGGACTGAATTTGTAGTAATGTAAAAATGTTTAGGATTAAATTAGTCCAATTGAAAAGTTTAGGACTGAATTAATACTTATACAAAAGGTTTAGGACTTTTTTGATACTTTTCCCTAGCTGAGATACATGCTGAAATCTGCTGATTTGATACAAAACATGGTTTTTGATGAGCAGAAAGAAATGGCAGCCAAAGGAATGAAAACCCCTATTTGTAACTAAAGACATCTCAACAACTCCACGAGCTATGTTTGCATCAAATAGGTTGGCTTCTAGAGGTGGCTCCCATGGTGTAATCTTAGTAACAGGTCCCCATGATTTTGATCGGTGCACGACACCGACATTATCTGATAATTCGACACGGTCCGTGCATACGAACTAAACTCCCGAAGGAGTACTTAAATGGAAAATCTTCGGAGGTCAGACTCTACTTATGACATAAGCTACAAGTCCTTCTCAATATCCGACGTGAGATCGACGTGTTACAATCAAGGGTCTAGAATTCGTATTCGCATGTCGTCATGGGTTGTCTAATTTGCGTCATTTTACGTTAGCACAAAATACAAACAACCTATCATATTAAAAAAAGTATTGATTCATGTCAATAGAAAGCGTCGGATTTGATATCATTATCGTCATAATTCGTCTCTCCATCGTGTTCATACCGTGTAAATAGATCGCGTTGAATGTTATCCGGCTCGAATTTTCTCGAGGAAGCCACATGGGGATCCCAAGATTCCTGAACAAAACGGTGGAGAAATTAAACAAAGAAGGGACAAGTGAAGAATAAACTCATTCGGGATGTCCCCCTTGAGAATTAGTGTGCCCTTTTTTGCTTGGCTAATCATGGGATTATTCCTCCCACTAAACAAGAATTTTCATGTGAGGAGTTCGGGGGCTGTTTCCGATGGGATACGTTTTTAAGCGAAGAATCAGATGTTAGAATATCAAAAGACAAGGACACGACATCAATATCTCTCCTTTTGACGATTCACCCGCCATTAAAAACACGAGCCCCGGTCCCCCCATCCCCTCCTCGCAGATTTAGCATCCGTGTGGGGTTCAAGGGAACTGGTCTTATTGAAGAACGAGAGATGGAGGAGGGAGATGAGTACCGCTCTGATTCGAAAATTTAGGGTACGATATTTCTAATGTGACTTTGAAAGTCGGTTTCAAACGAAATTGTTAGAGCGTGTAATTCAAAAGTTTAAGTAAGCGATGCATGAGAGGTGTTAAATTTGACTAAATCAGAACTGAATTTGACTTCGATACTATGTTAGAATGTTCAATCCAAAAACCTAATATTATATGTGGAGTCGTAGATAGGCAACATGATGTTTTAATATTGATGTTATTATTTATATACAAGTATCATTACTTTCTTGATCTATCTCGATGTTATTTACATGTATTTCAAATAATCGTGTTGTAACAGGTTTTTGTTCATTTGATTCACTGAAAAGTAGCGAGTTGAAAGTCGATATGCATGAGAAAAGTATGAGCTAATGTTACCCTAGCATAATATTTTTCATATACATTACTCTCGGCCATTTAACAATTTAATTTTTTTCCAGTAACGAGGTTGCAGGCTCATTTTAATAAAAATCGGTAGTATTTCTTTTAAAATAAACAAAGAAAAACAAAACGAGAAAGAACTTTTTTCTCCCTGGTCAAGAGAAAGAAGCTTTAATGGTGGGGAATGTATATCTTTATCCGTTTCTGTACCCTCCTCCTGGCTAATTAATGAAGACAGGAGGGCACGGTGGTTGCATCTCAGCTTCAGCAAGCGATAGATATATGGTGGGCGCTCTACAGCTTTTATTATTATTATTATTATTATTATTATTATTATTATTATTATTATATATTATTATTATTATTATTATATATGAATCTTCTGGCCAAGAGAGAAAGGAGGAAGAAAGTCTTTTAGGGTTCAATACACAAACACAAAGCAAAAGTTGATGTTGATAATGGAGTCACTCAAGTCCCCATCCAGGTGATTCAACACAATATTTTGCCCTAAAGGAAGATCTGAGAGCTCTTTTTGCAATATTATACAGATTGCACATTATCTTTTGATTTGCTCCTTGTTTTTTCGCCCCCCCTTTTGCGGGTCCCCCCATCTTTTTTTGTTTTAGCAAAAGGCAATTCAATTTATTTGCACTATTTCAAAAGGTGGGGTTCAATCAATCAAACTCCTCTCTGCTCTTCTCTCCTTAGTTGGGGATATAAAGATAAAGAGATTTTGGGTGGTGAGTGAATATTCTGCATGTTCTTCTTCATTCTTTTTATTGCTTTCCTCCTATCTTTCCTCTTGATGACTCATGAATGCCATAATTAAGATTCCCTTTGCTCCTTCACATGGACCTCCCTTCTCTCTCTCTCTCTCTTAATGATCAATTAAATGTCCAATAGTGCAACCCCTTCCAGGTAATTCAACTCTATCACTTTGAAGGAATCAATCAAGATTAACAAGCTTGTTTTGAAGATAAAGCCAAAAGCTCACTATTATTTAAAGGAGATGGACCCTAGAAGCTTACCTTAGTCCTGAATGTTAGTTTGAGTGCCAACATTACAAATCTCGTCTTATTCACCTAATGGAGAAATTGTGGGTTGTCATGTTGTAAACATCATACAATGGTCATAGATTAGGTACTGTAAAAAGAGAAGAGAACCACTACAATTGCAAGCTAAACATGGCATCTACAATCTATCATGCGCATTCGATCAATCGCATAATGCAATCGACATTTGTCTGTACATATAAATTTTCTTTTAGGTTGATCGCAATCTCAGCCGAGACAAATTTATGTGTTCGATATTTTTGCGAATGAAAACAAACTCATTCGATTGTGAATCATCACAAGCCCCCTATCATCTGGCGCATGACAACAATTTGAATCTTACACGTTTTTGTGGAATAGATATCCTTTTCAAGCCCTACATCATAAAAAATGCCAAGCACAAGCATGATCTTAGTGCCAAGTGATAGGATTGGCATATATAGACATCTTTCTATGAAGAGACAAAAGGAAACAGAATATGCAATCACACTTCAATTTCATGTTGCACATACCAGAAAATCATAGGAATATGGAAATTCCACCCAATTATTTCCACCTCCATTGAATTAAGATATAGATTAAATGAATTGAATCCGTGCATTACCCGATGAATTAAACAGGAAGCTCTCTCCCGTGAGCATCGAATGAAAGCACTACATAAGATACAGTGAACAATGAGTGCGAACTCATTCATAAGACCCGGAAAGAGGGGACACAGGAGCGAGATTCACGGCGCAGGTTAGTGCTGGAGGGAACCTGCGCCTTACACCGTGTCCCATGTACTTTTCTGCTTTTGTAAATTATTGAGAAGCCGTAAATATTTAGATATATGATTGCTTCTGTCTCCTAGGGCATTTTAACCCTAAGAGATAATTATAAAATAATAGCACGAAATGAAATGAAATGAAATGGAACCCATTTTATAATTCTTTATGCAGAGAGCTTCGTGCATATTACTTTATGTATATAACGCCGACAGCTCATGAATTATCAATTATTTGGTCTTTTCTTTGAAGCTCCTCTCCCACGGTTTCCATATATTTGCATGCTATTATTGGCCTTCACGTGGGGCTGTGGTCATAAATTTTGGGGTTTATTTTCTTTTTTTTGCACTATCGAACGACTGTTCTTGTTTGGCAAATTGATTGTAAGTTGAGGCTTGCTGAAGATGTTTTGGAGAGATATGATAGAAGGGAAAGGAGTGTAAAAGTAGCTTTTGAGAAATTAGAACTTTCAGGAAATTGTAGAAATGTCCAAAGGGGCTCCCTAGGAATTTCGACTTTGAAGAATTGTCTAGAGAATGATCTTGTTTATATGATGGACAGGACACTATTGAGAATGTCAAAGGAATGCAGGTATTAAATGTTAATTTCAGTAATTTTGTGAGTACTTTCTATACCAATTAAACCCTGGTAAATAGTTAATAATAATTTCTTTTTGGTTATGGAAGGCTTGACAAAGACTAAGGAAAAATGATGTCTATGAAGCAGCATTAATCTCATGATCATATGTGCTTGTAGTGTCTGAATATTTGCAAACTAAATCAATGTTTTCATTTAATAGTTTAAAATTTCAGAATAAGTGGTAGTGGTCACAAGACTAAGAAAGGACTCAAATACACTTACTTTTCAATTGATCCATTTGTGTCGTGCAACTATGTTTTTTTTTTTACCTTTTATATAGAGTTAAGTACATAAAATTATTTCAATAACTATTCTAGTTGCTTTTTCTCTGCATTCCTATATATGTACCACCATTCAATAGCTTGCATGCATTACGATGATATTAATTGCAAGTGCGTGCCATTAACTTCCTAGCTCACAACAATGTGGTGGCAATAAATGTCATGTGCATCTCAAAGTTTCTGTAAATAAAGCTAAATTATATAACCCTAGACCACACACGTACGATTATGCAGGTCTAAACTAATGGTTTTGGAAAAATAATATCATGCGAATGGCATTATTTGAGTATAATGTAGCATACATTTCAATAATTCTTCTTGACTATAATTTCATGCTACATATCAATGATCCATCCTCTTGCTTCATTATTGCATACATAATTAAGGAGAAAACGATCTTAACAGAGCTAATAGACTTGTGTTAAATAAAATGTGATCGATCCATGACTTGATAAAATCTCCGGCAATAATAGTATCAATAATAGACATCAAATGACATAATAAACAAAATGAATATCAATTGATATGCCTCGTATAGTCCTCAACTATTCAAAATTTTCAGCTAAGCCATCAAGACTCCGTTTATTTCTCAGAAAATAAATAATCTGTAATATATTATCCTAAAGATGAATAATAAAAACATTTTTCATTGATAAATTTCTTCAAACGGTTATATTAAGAATTTTTTTTCCAAATCATTTATTTTCCGCAAAATAAATAGTACTATATAGTTTGTGATTTGACCTCAATTTCCGTACCACAATGACTATTTTACCCTAGGGAAGAGCATTGACTCGAATGTCTTCATCAATTGATAAGCCTCCAAATTTCTCTAACACACTTAGAGTTTAGGGACATCAATTTGCACTTTCCGATGTGGAGGAGCCATAATTAGTCACGTTACAAAATTAGGGACAATCATTAATTGGCGTGATTATCACAGCCATCATGGACGATGACGCATGTTTTGGGGCTGCTAATCACTGCCAAAAGAACCTTAGGGAAGACGTCAACGATCTTAATGATGGTGTTAATCCCGTATTAGTGATGGCGCAGCCGAAGCTTTTCTATGCAAGTTGCCAACGCTCTCCCGATCAACAAGAGCGGCTAGATTTCAATAGCTTGGGCTGCAACGAAGCCTTGTCCGTTGGATTTAGGCTGTATAATGTGGAATTTGGTGCTGACAATTTTGTTGAAGTGGATCAAGAAAAGCCAATATTATATTTATATTTATATGTATTATATATTATATAAGCCGTAATTGATGGTTTGGATCTTCTAGTCCTCTATTTATAGAGGGAAGATGAGTCTAGACCGATCAGTCGGGTCGAGGTGGTTTCTTACCCTTGAAGATCAAGCTAATTTCCAACGACGAAGAAGCCTGTTTAGGAAGGTAAATCTCGAGCCCGCGAATTATCCCCATTAACCTTACGGATTTGATAATGCAAAAGTCAAACCCTAAATGGGTGATGATGCAATGGCGAGAAATCATCCTACATTTAAAGTACTGGTACATGTTATTTCCTTGGCGACTAAACCAACCCTGTGAGGTTAACCGCTAAATTTAGTAATTTTTGTTTATCGCGAAACCTCTCAAAACTCTTTTCAAATGCTCCATCGTCAAGAAAGTAGTTCAGGAATTGAATGATAATTTGCAAAAGACAAAGGAGCACCAAAAGCAGAAGGGGAGACGACTTTATATTCCTATAGCGTGGACAAATTACACATTACTGAAATAATTGAACTGATCTCGAACCCGCACTGCAAGTCACTATGTACGATCGATTTGACCCGACTTTGGTCTCATCGGATCAATCGTGCACTTGCGACAAAAAACCTAACCATTCGTCGTTCGATCCGACGTTATCAAATATAAAAAATACTTACTTCGACAAAAAGATGCACGTGATCATTTTAAGTAAGCGATTCGCTAAATATATAAAGCAGATATAGAGATATTTCCTCCCTTTATATGAATTCGATAATAAGCTTTTCTTTTTTTTATTTTTCTACTTTTAGAATAAGCTTGCATGAAATTAAATGATTCCGACAACCGATCCGTGGAGTGGGCCACGACGAATTGGACGACGGGCCTCGTCCTGAGTCAGGCACCAGGCCCACCTTGTCAATTTCCGAGCGGCCGGCCGGGGTCCCAACCTCCGGGCTGACGTGGCGGGGCTCGGGACCGCACGGCGGAGCTTATGGCAGCGCGCCGGTCAACGTGTAAGGCGGTCCGCGGTGGCCTTTTCTGTGCGGGCGGGCCCCCGCCTCATCCGGGCATGTGCATCTGACGCTGACTGCACGACAGGAGGGAACGTTGAATGGCGAAGAGAGAGAGAGAGAGAGAGAGAGAGGTACGTTTCTTTCCTTATAGCGACTCGTGGCCAAAAGAGCGAGGAAAGAGATGGCTATGGCGACGGCGCACCGGCGGGCGTTTGTATTTGCATCGAAAGGGAAGGCCGGCCGAACCTCTGGAGCTTTGAACCCCACAGCCTTCATTGCTTTGCTGTTCGCTAGTCAAAATCTCTCCCCTCTCGACCCTGTTGGCGGTACGGGACTCTCTGTGAGGTCGCTCTCTGGCAAATGAACTAGTCGTCGTAAATGTGTGAGCATGGTTTTAGGATAGAACTCAGAACTTAAGAACCGAATCAATGAGAACCCGTCTAGTTTTAGGTTTCAGGGTACGCAGGATAAATTTTGAATTTCAAAAATTGAGGAATTTATTTTGACGAGTAGGTTATAAATTCTAGGTTGACGGAACCTAAAACTTGGAATTTGTAATTTAGAACTTAGAAATTTTTTTGATTTTTATTGATTTATGTCTTCGCGCGATCCTACAATATCTCGTAACGTAGAATGTGAAACCATTAGTCTGAGCTAAGCTTCCATTTCATGACTAAGACTTTTACTTTGTTAATATTTCATATTTCACACATATTCAAATATAAATTATAATCAATAAATTGTAGTAACAAATGATAGTCATTAAAGGGTATAATTCATTGTAATTGTTCAATTAATAATACAATGGAACAATTCTGGGTTAGGTTGGGTTGGGCGGGGTGGGGAATGGGGTCATGCCCTTCATTTAACGCCGCCCCACGGTCGACGCTGACCGGTACCAAATGAGTCTAAATGCGCGATGGATCCGTGCGCGCGGGGAGAATCCTCCTAGGGTCCGACACGGGCTATCCGCATTGCATGTGAGGCAGTTAATGCGTGCATTGTATATGGCTCTCTCCTTAGGTTGCGGTCCCTAACATTTAGGTATGCCATATAGTCTGGCACCTGGTAAGCAGTGTCCTTTCGATTGAGCACCCCACCTCCGTCGTGAGCTAAAAAAGAGCAGCGGGAAGGACGTGGCATCGTCTCGCGGGCACTAGACGCGATCGGCCGCACGATTCTACAGTAAAGAAGACGACGACGACGACGACTGAAAAGACAGCGATGATAAACAAATATTCCCACCACGTATGGTGGACCACCGGATTTGATTACTACCAATTAAGAGCCGAAAGCAAGACTAAGTTCTACAGTGCGGTAACAGGGATGAGGATTAGACCAATGAACGAGTCCTCTGATTAGTTATGGTCTTAGGATGCTCCTTGCATCAGTCATTCCAGTACCAACTTGGACAAGAAACAACATCACAGACGACGACTGCCCAACAGACTAATAATTTACGTGCATGAACAGAGACGAGAAAGCGATTAAGGTAGCGAGAAAGCGAAGGTACGTAATCCGTTCGCAACAGTATACGTGCTCCAGCATCACATTTCAGTTCTTTGAAATTTCTCTTACAGCCAGTAGCACGCAAAATGGATGTGACTCTACTTACGCTTAATCTTAAACTCCAGGGCTAGATCATATACCCGGAGCGCAACCTATAAATAATTTTCCCAGCTAAAAAAAAAAATAAATAGCTTTTACAGAAAAGAAGTAGCAGCCACTAAGCGGATGTACTTCCCATAACTTCATTTCAAAATTTCGCCTACGGTTAACCATCCATAAACCTATCTCTCCATCCTTTCTTCTTTCGCAATGAGTATGAAACCCCGAAGCCAAAAGTGAGCTCAGCTTGTGTCATTGAATGGTCACAGTGGGTTGCCTTCGAGAAAGCTGTGATGGAAAACAGAAGACCAGTGAGACAGTCAATTCATCACCAGCATGCCCAAAAATTTCCAAGATCAGGGGCAGTCAGGCTTAAATGTCCACAAGGATGGCTTCTGATCAGTACTCATGTTTTCCTGCTGACCTTCCTCCTTTTCGACAAGCCCTTCAGCCTTTGATCTCGTTTTCTCTTCTTTGCTTGCTTCTGGAATGATTGCCCCACTAAAGATGGCTGTTCTTTCAGGGCAAAGCTCTTTGCAACATGGCCCAGGTGAAGTTTCTTCACCATAAAAATTCTCTTGAGCTCCCCTCGATGGGCTGCATATGCACGGACCCAAGAGCAATACGCACTCTTGGCAAGTGTATGTATATTTTCCTGAGGAAGAGATTAGACCACTTAACAGCATGTAAAAATAGGATGCCATTCGGCCCAACAAAAGAAAATAACAACACACAACAAAACCAGATGTTGCAAAGGGTTAAGTGATTATCTAACATGATCAGAAAACCCTAATAAAGAAAGAGTCCGGATATAATAAAGCCATCACTCTTACCCACCTTGGGTTATACAATCAACTATTGCAGCTGAGTGAGATTATGGGTACCCTGTTGTTAGCCCCATTCACAGGACTGGCATTCGTATACTTATCGCAATAAATTGAATAATGCTACGTGTCCACAATTTCCAATTATGTTAGAGAAATAAGATGCAAAATTCTTCTCATTATACTATTTTCCTTCAGGTTGATTTTTGATTTATACCTATGTGGTGGTGTGTTCAGTTAAACATAAGGAACGCCAGAAGTCTCAAAAGTTTCGGAAGCGCTTAAACAGGCCATAAAAAGCTAAAATAATACTAAAGGCACTGCACATCTAGCATAGATCATCTTCCAGTTTCTATATTCTAATCAATACAAACCAAAAGCCACTGCAGAGCATGTCCTCAACATTTTGGCAAAAGAACTGAAAAGCAAGAAAGGGAAGTACTAGAATCTTAAAATCAAATCATATGAGTGCAGAAGACAAGTACCTTGGCTGAAATAAAGAGCTCAAGTCCCTTTTGCAGAGCTAGCACCCAAGGATGTAAATCCAAGAAAACAAAATTCTTGACATGGAGCTTCTGGCCATACAATGGGAAACTATCCAACACCTTCAACATGGGATATTCTGCCAAACTTACACCATGCTTCTCCAAGTCCTGTAAATAATCCATTTCGGCTGGTTGCAAGAACAAGAGAGCTTCCCCTCTTTCATCTAAACGGGCAGTTCTGCCAACCCTGTCAAATCACTTTCAAGATGGCATCATACCCACTAAAAGATTTCCAAACATTATTGCTGTAGTTTTATCATCAAGATTTTCTATCCACTGAAACTCATCCCTCCCGAACAAGGTTCACCACTAATGTACTAAAAGGTCCAGCCCGTACATGAAATCAGGTACTAGTCTCAGCTGATCCCGACATGTTTTATGGTGTATTAATTTGCTCCAAAACCAAGTATCAAGTTCAGGAATCGCCAATTTTCGATGCAAATGAGAATTTCACCCGAAATAAGAACAGGCTGTGTGCAGGGCTCAAAGCAGAATGCGTTATAGTCTAGGCAGGCAATAGACGATATTAAAGTCCAAAGCCAAAAATGCAGCAATTCGTACAGATGATATAACACTTAAACAAGAAGTATATTGGGGTCTCACAAAAAGCAGAGAGATACCTGTGCACATATTCAGTAGCCTCTCCAGGAGAATCATACTGTATTATACATTTAACTTTTGGGAAATCTAAGCCTCTAGCAGCTACATCCGTAGACACAAGGAGAGCCGATTTCTCTGTCTTAAAGGACTGAAATGTTATTCTTCTATCCTCCTGCTTCATATTGCCATGTAAACGAAATGTTTTGCACCTCAAGAACTTGCTCTTGACTTCCTTTTCTTGTGAATGCGGGGACCACAGAAATTCACTGATCAATGTGTAATGGAAGTCTACTGCATCACATGTTGAAAAGAATACCACAATCTGCGAGATGAGCACAAGAATGCAATCTTGTTACCCTCTCATTTTATCATAAGCAGCATAACTCAGAAAAAAAAATTCAAGAATGATAGATATCTGATGTCAGGAATTTCAGGACAAATTAGTATAATAAGAAAGTACTAGCAGAAACAAAAAAAAAAAAAGAGCAAATGCCTTGTCAATAGATTATAGTTGTTGAACATTAGAATACCCAAATTCTTTCTTACTACAATGTTAGAAATCGACAGAAAATTGTCCATTGACTACCATTAACAGAAGGAGTATCCTTTAAACAGCAGGGACATCCATCTTGCACCAAAAAATTCACAAACCTTCTACACCAGACACAACTAGAGTATTTGACCAATACCAAGGTGCATATTAGGTATCCAGCAACTCAAATAACAGGCACTGATTAAAATTTCATACAACCAAAGGTGAAGAGAGCATAGAAAAGAACCTTATGTGAGGCTTCTCTCTCAAAAAGGTGCTTCAAAATGGACAGAAGTACTGCAAGCCGGGAACCGCAAGGTACTGTGCGTAGACATTCAGTCAGTACTCCCGCAATAAATATACAATTTGGGAGGTTTCACTAAGAATTTACCAACATATACCTTTCACATATCTCTGAACTAATTGCGACGGAAGATTGTAGTTGCTTGTCAGCGACATTTCTCTTTTACCAGGAAATTCCAATTCTTCATCAATGTCAGATCCTGAAGATCCTACTTTTTTTGGTGATGGATGTAGTTGCAGCTTCTTCTCATCAAGACCAATTAGAACAGGATCTTTTAAGCTAATATTAGCAAGATGATTTACTTTTTCATTTAAGGTGGCAGACAATAGTAAATTTTGCCTCTGAAATCCAGCATCCCTTGAAGCTCCAGATTTCTCGCCAGTAGAATCACTTTGCTTTGACCCCAGTATGTTTAATATCTCCTCTATTTCTTTACCAAATCCCAGCTCCAAAATTCTGCGAACAGTCAAGGGCATATTTTATTTCAATAAAATAGGAGCTTCTGATGGAGTATCACAATATTATGATCACAGCGGGCCTCATTAGAGGATTTCGTACAAACCTATCTGCTTCATCAAAAACTATCCATTGCATATTCATACGAACAAATGATGATGTATTCTTCAAGTGATCGAGAAGGCGTCCAGGCGTCGCCACGAGAATGGATATCCCTGAACATGTATAACATTGCTCATGTTAACATCCTGCGTGACAAGGACAAAAGCAGAAAAAGTCACAACGTAAAAGTAAAAATCATCGTCCTATCAACTGATCCAACCTTCAAATTCAGCTTGGTAAAGAATGAGTACCCAATTGAAATACAAGGTATTAGCAATCCAAAATCACCTAATCTAAGTTTTCCCATTGAGAGGGAGCATTCCAGTTTTAACTGGAGGAAGTGATCGAAAGTCAACAAAAAAAAGCTGTTGGCAGGTCATTCCCAAGCAATTTGAAACTTCTGAAAAGATCTACATACATAATGCACGTCTTTGAAAATATCCAACCAACAACAAAATGTGCCTGTACAATGTCGTCTTCAACTGCAACACAGTTCAGAGGGTGGAAGCAATAATCATAGCAGTAACTCCTTCTCCAAAGGAACGCCAGCTATTTTTCTTTCACCAAACTTGTTTCACCCTAAAGCTTCCAACTCCAGATGCCGCCCAAATTTTCTATTTTTAACTCTAATTTGTCGAACCATTTAGCAGGTTCAGATAAATAATCGCAGAATAACAAAAAACTAATGACAGCCGTGAGACAGAAATTTGACAAATATCAATAAGCCTATCATCACTCGCAGTTCAAGAGGTAGTCTACTTGACGAGATTAATTGAATCGCAACTGTAGTCTCAGAGGGTCATCAAAATAGCAACAGATACAAGCAAAACTTCTCACCTTTTCGCAGCCTTGCTTTCTCCTTCGACCTGTTTTCACCGCCCATAATATAACCAGGGACAATCCAATGAAACCGGTGCAACAGCTTCTGCAGGATTTCATACACCTGCAGACATAACTCACGCGTCGGTACAAGTACCAACGCTGTAACCAGGATATCAATATAATCCATGCACCAACTGCATTACCACTAGCAAATAAAATGCCCTAAGTCTGAATTGCCACCAATTCACAACTCTTCTCTGCTCTATAATCAAAGAGAAAGACCATAGATTTAAAACTTCGGTTGCCGCCACTTCTCAAGCATGCCCAATCGGAATTACAAAATTAGAAAATGAATGCGCACCAAAGGTTCCATCGGAGCGTTCGATCCGAGGATCGCGTTTCTGCAAGTGATGCACGATCGGCGCCAAGTACGCGATCGTCTTCCCGGTCCCCGTGGCCGCGCTGACCAACCTGGAAAAACAAAAAAAAAAAAAAAAAATTCCTTCACCGAGTCAAGACGCTAAACCGCAGCACCGACGAGAACCGGAAAATACGATACGGCGAGAGGAGCGGAAGCGTACACGTGCCGCCCGGACAGGACGACGGGAATCGTCCGGGCCTGGACGCGAGTCGGCGCTTCGAATCCCAGCCGTTCTGCAAGAGAGAGAAAAACACACACAAACCAGACGATTCAGCGTCGCGAAACGGAACACGAACCGCGGCCGCCGGGAGAGCGTCGGCGGCGGCCGGGGAAGCGGGGCGGGGCGGGGCGGGAGGGAGAACCTTTGAGCTGGTCGCACAGCGCGGAGTGGAGGCCGAGGCTGGCGAAGGAGCAGTCCGCGAAGATCTCGTCCCTGTCCCCCTTCTTCGAGCTCGATTCCTGCCGCTCCATCGCGGCTTGCTCTGCTTCTCTTCTCTAGGGTTCTTCCCGAGGTTTAAGCGCCATGGCCGACCGAGATTAGTTAACGGGCGGAGGAGATGAGAGAGGCTTCCCTGAAACGGCGTCGTATAAGTCCCGGGCCGCGAGCCCAACCCCAGTTTTTATGTGGCCCGCCGGTGTTGCCGGGCCAGGCCCAGGATGCTTCAGACGTCCAATTTCTCTTGACAAAGAAGTGTTCGGGAAACGACGATGTTTTGATTGGAAATCGCAGTCCATCTTCTTCGTGTGCGGCATGACCAACGTTCGAGATCGCAGAGGAAGCGGGCCGGGTTGATATAGCTGGACGACAATATGCAATTGGTGATGGTATTCCATGATATTTGGTGAACACTTTCTTGGTTTTGGAAGAGTAGGAAAGCCTCAAAATGTAGGCTCTTTTTCCCTATTGTGTATTTACTGACCACCTAAAATTTATCTCATGCATTGTATCTAATGAGAGCTCTCTTTTTTTTTTTTCCCTAAAATATCACGTCTCTAATAATCATGGTTGGTAGCAAGGAAGGTCGCCTTTGACAAAATTTCTAGAACATAAATCAATTTCTATTCCAATAAGTTTCTAGGTAAAGAAGCACATTTAATAACAACTCAAAATTTTTATATGGAACAGAAATTCGTTTTATAACAGAATAAAATTTTTATTTCTAAGGGGGGTGGCCACAAACGTTTAGTGTCCCACAGATGGTAGGTGAGTGGTGATCGGTGACAAGAGTGAACAATAAGAAAAATTTTCATTTCTCACTTTTATTCCAAAAAGGAAAAATTAAAAATTTTAGATTCTGATTTCTAATCTAAATCTATTTATGAAATAAAAATATGTTCCAAAAATAGAAAAAAAAATGAAATTGTGTTACCAAATAGATTTTTTATTCCAAACCCGTTCGAGTAATCGAAAAATAAAGAAATAAAGAAACATAAATCTTGTCATGCATGCCCTAAACATTCCATCAAAATGGTTTCCATCCATCATATGCAATTAGTCTAGGGCATAAATGGCCCTAAAACAAGCCTTATGGCCCAAAGGCTCAGGGTCGCTTTTCTCGAAGTTATATCCAATAATCAACTTGTTTCTATCTTTTTTTACCTAGACTTACTACCAAGGTTTTTTTGACCAATAAAAGAGTATGAAGATATGTCTGGTTTTGGTAATACCTATGCATTATCATAAGAGTTCAACATCCACGACAAAGCGTTTGATTTAGAGCCATAACTATTGTCATTTTGAGCAAACCTGTCAAAGTGTGCTAGTGAAAGTAGACCCAGAGATATCTAATGTTATGTCATGCAGTCAAATGTATGCCATAGGTGAACCAAGGCTTTCGAAGCTTGGGAGCGATTGGAGATTTCGAACCTATGATCAAGGGGATCACAAATCACTTGGAGGATATGTCGTAGAAATGTAACATAGACGAAGCCTAGAGGGCCAGCGCTCTTTAAAATTTTGATTATTAATACTATGCTTACACCATACCCATGGTGACTTATAGAGGAAAGCAAAATGCTTTCAACAAGCCTTTTTTTTTTTGGTCGGGAAATAAACTTTTCATTAGCTAACTCAAAGAGTTTGAATACAAAAGACTTGAATCCGAACAAAGTAAGGCCCATAGGGCTTCCGGAAGGTTGGATAACCACTTTAAGGGTAAGGACCCATTTCTTTGGGTTTTTGCAATCCAGTCCGTAACTAAATTTAGTTCTCTGCTACAATGGGCCAAATGTAAATTAGTAAAGCCTAGCAGCAAATTCTTAGCCTCAATGAGAATTGGTTCTATTTTCCACGAGCATTGTACTTCTCTTATTAGCATCTAGATAAGTACTTTGCATTCTGACTGAAGTAGAAGTCTTCATTCACTTTGGGAGAGAAGGAACTTTAGGGTTTCCACCATTACCAAGGCCTCAACTTGCACAATAGAGTTTACGTTTACCAATCTAGCAAATCCATCCATCAAAACTCCATAACTATTTCGACAGATACAACTGATTGCTCCAATCGTCGTTCCAGGCAAGAAAGCTCCATCTATATTGATTATGAGTGTCTTCGCTTGGGCCAAACTAGATATGAGGTGAGGCTTCCTTTACACCTTTCCCCTTCTTTTTTGCCTTTTCCCAATTGTTGAAGCATTGATTTTCTGCCACAGCTGAGCTTATAAGGTGCTTCGGATTCGGCTTTAGGTTGTGGAAAACTGAGTTGTTTCTTTCTTTCCAAATGTGCCAGAGGATAGATGCAAGGAGGTCGAAATTTGCAGAGGTATGATTGAATTTAAGTAGCCATTCATCTATTCGACCAAGTCCATAAGATGAGATCTGAATTTGTAGTGCAGGATCCATCCAAATTTGATGTGTCCATGGGCAAAGTAAGAAGAGATGCTCTACCATTTTTGGCTTTTGTTTACATATATCGCAAGTATTGTCTTCCACTATACCTCTCTTTTGTGGATTTTCTTTTGTCGGCAACACGATTTAACATAATCCCCATAAGAAAATTTTGATTTTCAAGCTTGTCTGAGCCTTCCAGATCTTTGTCCAAAAAGATTTAGGGATTTGTTGAGAGGTAGAGGCTATGGTGTTGTTGTTCTATTCTTCCTTTCCTCTGATTTTATTATACCCACTTTTAACAGTATAGTCTCATGTGCTTGTGTTTGTCTAGCATAATTTATCCTCCTTTGCCTGGGAACCCAATGAGAATGTTAGAATTTCATTGGTTGTGTGCTCATCGAACAGAGTCCCAATAAGTTGTTCATTCCAAGTTGGTGTATCTTTGTGAATAAGCTTAGAGACCTTTTTTGGTTCATCCCTGTTTGCGGGTCCTCCTATACTCCTCTAGGAAGCCATTTTATCTCTCTGATATTAATCTTTTCCCCATTCCCTACTACCCATCTTACTGAAGGAAGAATCTCATCTCTGCCCATGAGAAGACTTTGCTAGCCCCATAAAGGTCAATACCCCCTTCTAGCTAACCAAAATTCAAAATGAGGGAAATATAGACCTTTTAGTAATTGGCACCACAGTGATGAAGGATTTTGCATCATATGCTATGCTTGTTTACTGAGCATAGCTTTATTGAAGGCGATTAAATCTCGAAATCTCAAACCTCCATTGTCTTTCCTATTCTTAAGAATATGCCACTTCTTCCAGTGTATTCCAGATTTTTGTTCATTAGTATTCCACTTGAAGTTTGCAACTTTCTTTTCAATACTTCGACAAATAGAAACTGGAATTTTAAAAACTGACATTGCATATTGTGGGAGAGCTTGCACTATTGCTTCGATGAGAACTTCTTTTCCAGCCCTGGACATAAGTTTTTCATTCTATCCTTCTATTGCTTTGATGAGAATTTCTTTTCCAACCCTAGACATAAGTTTTTCCTTCCATCCTTATAGTTTCATGTTTACTCTAGCCAATATCCAAGCAAACATTTGCTTTTTTGTTTCACCCAAATCAGAAGAAATTCCCTAATACTTTATGGTTTTGGCAATTTATGGGACTCGCAATTCAACTAGCATGTTTTGGCAGAGTGTAATAACGCTGATTTATTTAAGTTTATAGCTTGGCTAGAAGCAAAACAATAGCTATTCAAAATCTCAGCCACATTTTGACATTTTTTTATACTCCCATCCAAGAAGAGGATTGAGTCATTTGTGAAGAGAAGGTGCATTAGGGTAGGATAATTCTTGTTCAGCTGAATGCCTTTAATAGTGCCTTGCTCTAAAGCTTGTTTCAATAATACCGAGCATATTTGTCATTATAATAAAAATACATAGAGAAAGTGGATCACCTTATTGTAGACCTCTTGAGGGCTGAAAGTAAGGAAGTGGTTCTCCATTGAAATTTATATTGAAAGAAATGGTGGTAACACATTGCATCACCCACATCACCCATTTAGCATGAAAACTCATTTTTAACATACAAGCTTCCAAGAAGTCCCATTCAATTTTGTCGTATGCCTTTTGCATATCCAATTTCAGTACAACCTGAAACTTCTGCTTTCTATTTCTAATTTTGAGTTGGTGTAATGCCTCCTGGATTATTAAAATATTATCCTAGATAAGTCGGCCACTGACAAAGGGGCTCTGTTTTGGTAAGATGAGAACTCCCAACCACTTCTTCAATCTATTTGATAGGATTTTGGAATGATCTTGTATGAGAAGTTGCATAAACTAATGGGGCGATATTGTACCAAGCTCTCGAGATGTGGGACTTTAGGAATAAGGGTGATTTGAGTTCTGTTAATTTTTGGGTGGAGCATTCCTGTTTAGAAAAATTGCCTTACTTTTTTATGATTGCTGGTTCTAGGACCTCCTAGTTAATATGATAGAATAGCGGACCAAGAGATTTAGTAGCTCCCAATTGGTGGGCTGATGTATAAATTTCTTGGATTGTTACCTTAGCCACTAGGGCTCTATTTATATCCTCCCCCACTGAGGAGGGGCATTTTTCAGTGATAGGCTCAAAATTTCGAAGCCCCGCTGAAGTGTTCAAATCTCGAAAATGATTTATGGTCAAAAGTTTGAGCTGTTCCTCCTCCCATACCCACTCATCAGTTGAACCCTTTAGCGTAGATATTCAATTTTGTTGCCTTCTTTGAGTAGTTGTTGCATGAAAGAATTTGGTATTTCTATTGGCCTATTTCAACCAATTAATCCTAGAACGGAGCACCAAAAACATCTCTTCTTGCCTCCATCTTTTCTCAATTTCCCATTTAAGAGCCTTTTCTCTCTCCCTGTTATAAGACTGGGATGGGGAGTCATTATCTCTTGCAATTCCTTCCTTAACAACAAAATTTCTTTATAGGCATTTGAAAATTTCTTGCTCCACTTTTCTAATGCTTGTTTAACCTCATTCAACTTTTGTGAGAAGCTAACATCTTTCCTTTCAGCTAAGTTCCAAGCTTGCTGAACAATTAAGCTAAACTCCCTGTCCTCTGTCCAAAAATTCAAATTTGAGATTTTTACTCCTTTTGGTTGGTTCTAGGAGTAAAGATAGCAAGATTGGACATTGATCCGAGCCCACAACTGGAAGGTTAAAGGCTTCCGCATTCGGGAAAAGAGTTCTCCATTCTATAGTACAAAGCACTCTGTCTAGCCTTTCCTTGACAAATTTAGGCCCTTCCCTATTATTTGTTCACGTGAACGTACAACCCTTACTTTTTATGTCCATCAGTTCGCAAGAATTCAAAAAATCTGTGAATGTATTTAGTCAATAATGTTCTTTCATTCTACAACCCACCTTCTCCCAATGGTAAAGAATCTCATTGAAATTGCCCATACAAGCCCATGGAAGGGTATTAGATCTGTTGATGTTCCTTTAACTCTTCCCACAATAAAAGACGGTCATGAGACTTAGGAGGATCATGCACAAAGGTAATTCTCATGACATAATTATTCTCCTGTATATTACATACAACATCAATAAAATGCTTGGAAGATGACCGTACTTCAACTGAGCATTCCTCATTCCAAAAAACTGCAAGACCCCCGAGATACCCATAGGATTTACTAGGAAACTATTATGAAACTGTAACCTCCTTTTCATTCTCAAAAGTACTTGCTCTTGATTCTTTGTCTCCATTAGAAACAGGATATCAAGCCTTTCTTGAGCCATTAAGGCTCTAGTGGCTTGAATTATCAGTGGTGTGCCCAACCCCTGACAGTTCTAACATAAAGTCTTCATTTGTAAACCGGTGACTTATTAGGGCTAGCCACCAAAGCCCATTTTGCTTCTTCCACTATCTGAATAGGTGTCTCCATCAACTCATTTTCATCTAGAATCCCCTGAGTTTCATACTGGATGTACTTTTTTGCTTCTTGCTAGTATGAATTTTAACACCCTTTTTCTTCTACTTTTTAATTTCTACCACAGGTTGAAGAGTCAAGGTTGGTGAATGGGGTTTGACATGAGCCAAAACAAGGGAAATTCTAGATATTGTCACAGGAATTAGGGCCTACTCTTGCACCGAACTTCCTTCCTCCAGACATGTTTCCTTGCCTTTTCTTTTTTGGATAAACTCCCTGTTTGATGGTGGAATTTCTTCGGTGAAATTTTGTTCCTCTAGGTCAATCAATTCAGTATTAACAGGAGTTTCTGGGATAGCCTCCTCCTCCATGCTATTATCTTCCATCTTTCTATAAAAAATTTCTAATAAGGGCTGTACTCCTTCACCTCAGCCTTTAGCCAATGCCCTACCCGATAGTCCTCCATTTTGTCTTCATCAAAAGGAACATCCCGACATTGTTTTGCATAATGCCCAATTTTCCCACACGCATAATGAGGTAATCTCTCATACTTAAAAATTCACCCACATGTTATTTCCTTTGTAGTCAGTAAAAGTGCCTAGGATCAAGGGTTTGGATACATCCAAGGCGACCTTTACTCAACCACCATTTCTATTTGAGATATTTTTCTTCTCCATTATGACCTTAGATACCTCTCCAATACTGCTAGCTATACATGAAAGTATCTCTTTTGTCCTCCACTCAAAAGGTAAACCGTAGATTTGCACCCAAAAGTCACACATACTGAAATTGTAACACTCAGGAAGAGTTGAGGGTACCCGTTGTTTGAGAATGAGGAGATGATTTAAGAAACTTGAGAGGCCAGAATCCACAACTCTAGACAAATCGGGTTCAGATTGGAAAGTAATGGCAAGGATACCAATATCTAGATTCTCAAAATTTACCTTTTCCGTTCGCCAAGCCTTCCTCAATGTGTTTTGGAAAGCTTGGAAATTGATAGTAGGGTTATTAAGAAGCTTCCCAAAGAGTGTAAGTTGGCTTTCTTTGATTTTCTCTACAAAAACCAACTCATCACTAATTGTGACTTTTTTCATAGACCACAAATTTCCCAGATGCCTACACAGGGTAGCCATTCTCAAGGCCTTAGCATCATCTCCCTTCATCCTAGAAAGTTGATCAAAGATGTATGAGGAAGATAGAGTCCTACCTCAACTTCGAAGAAATCCGCAAGGAGGAGCCCCGAGCATCGAGAGGAATCCTTGCTCCTGGAGGAAATTTATGATGGGATTGTGTCCTTCAAGAGGAGATTTAGGGTTTAAAAAATGGGACAAACTTAAAGGGGACAAACTACCCCATAGGGTAGAGATAGCTCTTCACAGTTAAGAGAGAGTCATAGAGTCCGATCGAACCTTCCACATTCGTTGGGTTCAAGTGGGCATAAATTGGTCGTGAAACCTTTGACATTTTCAACAAGCCTTACAATTTTGGCTATATAGGGATACTACCTATTTCCTCCAAAAATAATTTACTAAAATAAATGCCAAAGTTTAAATTAGGGGTGAACAGTACAAGAAGCGACCAAACAACACATGCCATTCAAACATATAGAATAATCTTATCAAATCACGCTTCGAATCATAGGCGTACTCTAACGAACATTTAGCAAGATGCTCAGCACTATTCATGCGCACACGAATGACATTACTCGTTGGTCATCAGAACCAGAAGACAGGTCGAATGAACAAACAGGACATTTCCATATATTATGAGAGTATGCTCTCTCCTCTCACAAATATCTCCAATTCATGCGCATGAACTTGAGGCTGCCTATTAACGACGTAACACACTCAGCCTTTCCCCCTTCTTTTATAAAAAGGAAAATTGAAAAATACATCTATCAAGCGTCTTTTCTTGCTTTTTCGCGTGTTAAATGAAACAAACCTAAACTCGGTAATAAATGATAACAACATCATGGCCAACTTCAATGACATTACTCGTCGGTCATCGGAACCAGAAGACAGATTGAATAGACAAACAAGACATTACCGTACATCATGAGAGTAATGCTCTCTCCTCTCACAAATATCTCCAGTTCATGCAAATGAAACGGACCTACACTCTGTAATAAATGATGTAATAAATGATAGCAACATCACGGCCAACTTCATTGAAGCCAGGTTTTCTTAGCAACAACTCGTTTACTTTCGCGGCGATACAATTAGCAGACACAAATCGCTGCAACCACTTTTCCCTTAATGAATTCATTAGATCTCCAGGAAGGGGATGAGGTTTATGACGAGAGGGCCAGGTTAGTTGCCCATCCCCGTCGTTGACATTGTCCGACTTACCCTCGAACAACGTACAAGCCCATTTACTTCTGATTCGTTCGGTGCTCTCGTTCGCGAGGCAAGCGTTCGTTTGGGTGATGGTGATGATGGTGGCGATAGCGATGGTGTCTTTACGAGTTTTGACGCGTGAGATCAGCATTTAAGGCCTCTTTCTCTCTCGATCTCGACATGGGTCTTGGCCCTTGCGGTTGTTGGACGTTGATTTTAGGAACATGGAATTCCCCCATGAAACATGAACCCTTTGGATGCATGAATCCCGCGAATTCATTGGAGAAGAAGCCGGGCTCGATACGGCGGTACGACATAGCTTGGACTTTAATTTAGGGGGAAATTATTCAAAAAGTCATCGATCTATAGTGCATTTGAATACTCTTGTCTTTGTGGAAAGCACTTTTGTAATATACATGAATATGTTGGATTGGCCCTAGTTGTCAACCGACTTTAATTTAAATACACTTGTCTTTGTCGCGATGAGAAAACCCATCTAAATAGATAAATCCTAAGCCCATGCAATGTTTATCGGCTTTGAGGTTAAGGTACCGATGAAAAGTCGAATAGAAGGAAACTATTTGCACTCAATGAACCGATAATTGAACTGTTGCGATCAACTAAGAATTAACATTACGAAAAACCCAAAATTAATATACTTATAACAAATTTATCTTTCGTTAATTTTTGTTAAATTTTACGGTCAAATTGTTAAATTAGATGACATGTGACATTTGGCGGGCATACCGGTTTGGAATCTTACCCTTCGGTTGTTACAGATGTACCGGTTTGCAATCTTTCGTGATATTAATCCAATTTATCACAAGCATATTAATTTGAGATTTTTAATAATAAAAAAATAATTTTGATAAATTTATCGCGGGTGTACCAATTTAGGGTCTTTCATAATATTAACTCCATAACTGTAATATATATTACAATATATACATGCCTATCTTTTTCTGCTTTATTACCAAGCCAAGCACCGAGCACTAAAAATCCAAATAGTCAAATGGATATCATAATGCTCTCCACTACGCTCCCAAAATCGAGCAGCAGACAAGGACCCTTAGACAGATTCGGGTACACAGCCTCGTATTCTTAATATCAATAGCGTTTTCACTTAATCAACTGTCGAATGTTCTAAAAACTTAAAGTCGCGCGATGAAGTACACTTTCCCGAGATCTTTTCCCACTCGAAAAACGGGGAACGCATGAAATGCGTGGGAAGAGACCGGGAGCGTGCGTCCCCGCGGCACGGAAGAAACGAGCACGAAGAAATAGGCGTGATCGGGAACGGGTGGTCGGGCGTTGGGCAAGGGCGCAATCATGAGCCCCGCACTGACTTTAGAACGGCCATTCTTCGCGCACGACCAATCGATGCCATTGCTGGGGCGCCGGTCTGGTAATGGTCATTTTCCTAGATTTCAATGCGATGCTTGTCACGGCACTGCTTAAAACATAAATTTGCTTTCGCGCTCTCAACAGCCCAAAAAAGTCCGACGATGTTAGAAAATTCCTAACCCGAAATTTTCGTAATAGTTGATGATGGTTCCCGAAAATTTCTCGTAAAATTAAAGTTGAAAGTCCTAAATTTAAATTTTTCCGAACCTCATTTACCTCCTCAAAAAGTGTTGGAATCTTTGAAGTCACATATTTTCCTGACAATTTAAGCTTTTACAATAATTATCGGAAGTCCCATTTAGGTCTCACGAACGTGATGCCAACTTGAATGAATGCGAATGTCAGCATTAAGTATGAATCGGTTATTAATGAGTTGTTGATAGCGAACGCACATGTCGATGACCACAATACAACGGTCGACGTACGATGGCAATCAATTGATGATTGTCACTTGGCAAATTTGGTTAAATGTCGAATATAGAGAAGCTGGAGAATGAGGATGCTAAGGGAAGATGAAGATATCAATTCATGATTAAATTCAATAAATGAGGTCGACCTACTATCATGGAGCCTCAAACTATGGAGATGCATTTGTAACCATCAATATCGAATATTAATCGCCTATAGGCGGTTGTACTTTGTAGTAGGCCGTATAAAACCTCGTTGAATTGTAGTAGAGAACGGACGATCATCGACACGAACACTTACGTATTCCATCAGTTTCGATTAATCGATTTATTAATTTTCATCTTTAGGACCATAGCAATTAAATTTATTTATTGTCCCCTTTTTTAAAATTTTTCTATTCTGCCTTTTGATTTCGGTTGATGGCCCACATGCGAAGTCGAATCTTTTCAATTAATTATAGGGCAGAGAAGAAAGCAGTTGGTCCGAACTCGGGGAAAAAATAATACAAAAAAAAAATCTCTGAGATCCTCGTCAGTTTCCACCAAATAAATAAAAGAAAGATGACCGACCAAAAAAATAAATAAATAAAAAGAAAGATGAAAATGTGCATGTGGCGCCAAAAATAAAATGAATAGGCGAAGTATTAGGTAGGAGAATCCTTTTCAACCATCAATTCCTCTTTGATTGATTTCGAAAGAAAAGGATGCATAATTGCCACGAGATATTTGTGCATATTTTTTTCTTTTGTGTACTGATGCGGCAATTTCGATATCAATTGCATTGAACAATTTCATATAGATTATAGCTCTCAAAGCTTTTGAATGGACTTATGAAATTGGCAAAGGATTGTGAACTTGGGATCGTTCGTGTTTTGAGGCGAAATGCCTTGAGTTGAGTGCCTGATCGTTGTTAATAACCTTTTTTTATTGATTTTTTTTGTTTCATTATACAATGCGGCAAATCAACTCTACTTTCCTTTTCGTGCCCGTAAGTTCTTCAATTGATGTTTCTTTTTTGCCTAAAAAAACTATAGAGTTGAAGCACTCGCCATGTTTCACGAAGTCTGCTCCTAAAGTCACTAGAAGTATTAAAATCCTATCATGACCAAAACTCATTTATTAATAAATTGTTTGGTTGTAGCAACGTAAAGTCAAACTATAATATGATAGTTATTATCTCTGTAACACACTAGAAAAATAATAGCTATCAAGTTGTTTCGTCTACGTAACATAATGTGTGTTTCACCTTTTAATATCATAAATGACATGTAAATTTTTTTTGGGGGGGGAGTGTTAGAATTCCTTGAATGCCTCAAAAATTATAATAAGAGAAATCACAATAATTTATAGAATCAATATTTGTTTTTTTTTCTAATGTTTGGATGGTTATATTTAAAATTTAAACACACGAGTCACTTCAATACCCAATCATGAGTGTACTGCCCCATATTCATTATCAAGATATTAAAAATTTATAACATCTTATCTATTACCTAATAATTAACTCATGTTTCTTATTTAAACCTACCACGACAATATGTGAATATAATCAAATAAATATAATTTATTACATGGTTAATGCTTAATTTAGATAATCGTAACTAAAAGTAAGCAACTGATAGTATGCTTATTATTACATTAATAATAAATATTAACATAATAAATAAAACATGCACCATCAAGGTAATCCCATCATCATTACATCAATTATTCAACTCGAGTTGACAATTTTCTTATTGCTCACGTCACATGTGATTAATTCAAAATTATTAGAATTCGTATTCTCATTAAGTAAATACTCAAATTTTAATCGGTAATCTAACATTGGCACAGTGAGCAGAGGAAAAGATCAGGGGATTTCAGAACAATTATTACGACCAAAATTAATAATTGCAGTCGGTGCACCAATCTTTCTACATCCATAAGATACCGAAAGCAATAATATCTCGGCCCCCGATTTTAATTATTTCGTACGCAATATATATGCGGCCGGCGTCCCTAGCGAGCTGGGGAAAGGACACCGCCAGTCGCCCCTCAAACATCAGCATCATCACATCCTAATCGCACCTCTCCCCCTTGTCCCAATCTCCCCCAATCCTATCGCCTAATCCTTGGCCGCTGATATTTAATTTCGATCCCAATATAGTCTATGGCGCCCAAAATAAATGGGTATGGCAAAAGAATGGAAAATAAGTACAAATCGGGTACCGTCCGGCTCGGTAGGTTTCGTTTCCACAAAGTTAGTAATTCTGACAGAATGTTATCCAAAATAAGAAGAGTCCGAGATTGATAAGATCGGCGTTGCTACCAAGCACCAATTGCTTAATTCATCTTCTCTCGGAAATTTATCGAAAAAATTATAAATTTATTGATTTTTTGCTAATTATGTCATAAATCTTTTGATTCGACCAATCGAGTTATTGAACTTTTAAAGATTTGTCAATATAATCCATCCGACTAATTTTAATCGGAAAATCATTGGCGTAAATGTTAGTTATCCAACGTGACACGATTAGTGTTGGCGTGACGATTTTATTTTATCATTTTTGATTAGTTCTTAATTTTTTTATTCTATTTTATTTCACTTTTTTTTTTTGTCTTTTTCCTTCTTCTCCTGCTTCTCACTCAACCTTAGCAACGATTAGCAACCGACTATGAGCAACTACTAATGAGGCAACCCTGCCAGCCTTAAGTGAGGTCACCTCTACCAAGATATGACGAGGCGCCCTTGCTAGACGTCAATGACAATTGAGGTTGGCCTACTCTAGAGGTTGGTGAGGACCCTCGCCATTCATTACCTTTGTTTAGTCGTCGAGGACCGACAATTGATGGAGAAGAAAAAAAAAAAAAAGTAAAAAAAAAAAATAGCTGATCGTGTTGCGTAAGATGATCAGCGTTCTCTTCAATGATTTTGGATCAAAATCGACCGAATGGACAACATTGATAAATTTTCAAAATGTTTAAAGTTAAATCAATAAAATATAATAAATTTAGGACTTCTCACATAATTTCTCCTTTTTTCTTTGCATCGAGTAAATTGCAATGAGACTTTCAATTTGTTGAAAAGAGAAATAACTGCCATTTCGGTTTTCTTTTTTTTAAAGGGTTCTCCTCAACGCGTGCATTTATTTTATATATACGTATACATGTATTATACATATAAATATTTGGAGCAAGAGCGTCAACGTTGAAAAGTCGTGCTCAAGGACCCGTGGAGGGAGAAAAAAATCATTAAATAAAGATATCAATATAAAATTGGGAATTTCGCAGGAAATCCATAAAATTTTCTTTTCCTTCTCGTGTTCGGGAAAAAAGAAGAAGAAAAAATCTGGGATGACATCTAAGTCACGTGACGAGCGCACGCGCACGATAGCAACTCTCTTCAGGGGACCTCAGATTTCCCTGGAAGCTCTCCTCCGCTCGTGCCGATACATAAATATATCCGCCCACGTATAGCTCGAGCAGACCAGAGCCGAGCAGAGCAGCAGGTGCCTGCGCAATCCGTCCCTTATTTACACAGAATATCGCAAGTTTTTTTATATAAATAATATTTTTTTTAGAAAAAAAAATGCACGGGATAAGAGCCCCATGAAGTTTACCCAGGACGGAGGGGTGCATCAAATCCCGCAGGACGCACGGGATTTTAAACGCATCGTCGGGGTGGTGGGTTCTCGCTAACGTCGTTTGTATGGTTCACTGACATAAAAAAAATAGTATTTTTTTTAGAATTAATATTACAAAAAATTTCAGATTGATACACGATAAATTTTTTTAATTAATATCACAAAAAATTTCAAATTGATACTTATGATAAATATATTCAAAACTAATTTTTTGATAACGAAAAATTTCAAACTATATACTTATAATAAATTCATATCAAATTAATTTTTTGATCGCTAAAAATTCTCAAATTGACGCATTTGTAATAAATACACAATTTTTTAAATTAGATTTTTTTTTTTAAACTTGGGAACTCACATACCAAAGAAATGATGGGCGAGGTAAACCTGGGGATCACCTGACATCCCCACTTAAGACACCAAATGTCTTCATTGGGTTTTGAACCCCTCATATTTGGGGAATGATCAATGGGGCTCTTATCCAGCGGAGCCATTACGACCGGTGGTATTTTTTTAAAAATTAGATTAATACTATAAAAAATACAAAACTGGTACAATTATAATATATGGAGAGCAAAATCCTAAATTGACACATTAATTAACTGTCATACGTCACCTAACTTAATAATTTGATATTAAAATTTAATGCAAACTAATAAAGGGTAATTTTGTCATAATTATATCAATTTGGTGTAAATTTATTGTAATTTAGTGTATTAGTTTGAAGTTTTTCGTAGTGTTAACTTTATTTTTTTTAATATATACAAAAGATGAGCGTGCATACCACCGCCCGCGGTGGAAGCGTTGGTTAGGGCTTGGTACCCCAAACGCAGGGGGAAGGGTTCGAACCTCCGTGGAAGCGATGCTTCAATGCATAACGCGCGTCTTACCTGCGTTTGGGGGTCAGCGGTGGGGGAGGGGTTTACTCTCGAATCGGCGTTCGGAGGTTCGTCATCAAAAAAAAAAAAAAAAAAAAAAAAAAAAAAAAAAAAAAAAGATGAGCGTGCATCAATCACCGCCCGTAGCTGGCTTAGGCTCTCTTTTCCTCACAAAGGGGAGGGGTTCGAATTCCAAAGGCATCGTTAGGAATGGTTACTTGGAGTACTGTGGTGGTGGGTCCTATGGACGCTCCTTCAGGATTTGTTTACTGGCTGTCGGCTTACGGGATTCTCCGGGTCATCAAAAAAACAAAAAAAAAGATGAGGGTGCGTCTCCGATTTTTTCCGGTCGCGGATCCATGCGCCGGAGGCAATATATTTATTTAATATAATTTCTTTTTTCTGGATTTCAAATCTTTTCCCGAGCGTATTTATTTCGACCTACACAAGTCAGATTGCGTCCCCCCCCTCTCTCTCTCTCCTCTCAATAATGTCATAACAACACCGCCAGGGGAGACAGACAGAGGGTGCTGGAGCACTTGGCCATCCCCTTGCTCTCGCCACCATCCATCTCTCCCTCCCTCCCTCCTTCTCTTTCTCTCTCTAGCGCGCTCTCTCTCTCTCTCTCTCTCTAGCTCGAGCTCGAGCCGTTTCGCCGCCGCGCGAAGCGGCCGCCGCCGATTCCATCCCGCCCCGCGCGCCGGCGACGATCCAAATGCGGCCTCCCTCGATCCGCCCCGTCGCCAATCCGCAATAGTCCCCCGCCGGCGCGCCGGCCTCCGGCGGCTGCGGCTGCTGCGCTGCTGCTGCTGCTGCTGCTTCCTCCTCGTCATCTTCCTCTTCTTCGGTTTTTTGTTTTCTTCCTGTTTCTCCCGGCCCTGCTCCTGCCTTGAATCCACCGCGAGCTTCCTTCCTTCCCTCCTTCTCCCCCTCCCCCCGGCGGCGGATCGATTCCCGATGGCTGCGTCCACGGTCGCGTCGCCGCTCTGCACGTGGCTCGTCGCGGCTTGCATGTCGGTGTCGTGCGACAGGGACGGCGCGGCGAAGAGGCCGGCTTCGTGCGGGTTCTCGCGGAGGAGGAGGCGGAGGCTTCCCGTGCCGGAATGTAGTCGCGGCGGCGGCGGGAGCGCCTCGTCGTTCGGCCTGGTGAGCTCTTGCCTGGCCTTCGAGCCCTGCAGCGAGTTTTACAGCTCGCGAGCGGCGTCGTCCTTGGGATTTTTCGGGGAGAATGGATTCGCTTCGCTTTTCGGATCAAGGAATCGCCAGATGAATCGAAGGCAGAGGCGTCTGAATCGCGCCTCCGGTTCAGGTATCGTTATTATAATTGTCGTGGTTGTTGATGTTGTTATTATATGCTAATTTGAGCTGTTATCGTTGTTAGCTTATTTCTAATCTTATCTTCACTGGAGTCCAGGAGAAATTAGTTAATATATGGCTCAGTATGCTCCATTGGTTGTCGAAAGCTTGATTTGCTGCTACTTGTTTGTTTATTCATTTAAAATATATTTGTTTTCACCACATTTTTTGTTCTGATTCATCATTAGTTTCGTTTGAGCTTAAGAAGATAGAAGAAAGGAGTCTACTTAGAAGATACGAATGCATATTCAATGATGGAGGTTGAGACTTTGCCGAGCAATTTAATGTGTTTGCCTTGTTATCCTAGCTGAATTTTTAATCTGGCTGACGTGCACACGTTACAGAGGGAAATTGGGACTAAGGTTAATCTCTAAACAATAGAAAGAAATAAGGAAGGTTATGTGAATCGAAGGGGAAGTAGGTTTCTGATGTCCACATTTCCAATATAATTTTGGAGAAATTACTCCCTCCCTGGATTTCCCAGTGAAAATAAATCTTCTGAAATTTCCCTTCTGAGCCTTTTGAGTTGTTTTTGTCGGTCAATCAGCAATTTAATGTGCTATGAGCGTATATCAAGACAATTAGATGGTAATACTGTTTGATCATTACACGTGAATGATGGAAGCAATTATGTTTTTCTTGCTTTGCGGGGTGTGACCTTTAACTTAGGAATTTTTCTCTTATCACCACTGCCATCATTCGTGTGACACTTGCCACGACATCCCAGGTGACTGCCTTTGGTTACCTGCCATCATATCATCGCAGGGCGGGATTAGTGCCATGTCCATAAACTTGTTAAGCTGCAAGTTGCATATCTAGCTGATTGATTTACTTTTTGAGATTAAAAATAGTCGCACCACTTTGTGATTGGTCATTTAGGTGAAGTCATGGCTGTGGCAGTGCAAGCTGCACCAGAGTTTGTCACGAAGAAGAAACCTGTGACAAAGCAAAGACGTGTAGTTGTGACGGGGATGGGCGTCGTAACCCCACTGGGTCATGAGGTGGACACTTTCTATAACAATTTGCTTGAAGGTCTTAGTGGCATAAGTGAGATAGAGACCTTTGACTGTTCTGAGTTTCCGACGGTAATGCTTCTTGCTTCTGGAAGATTTCTACTGTTCTGCTGCTTGTTCTGAAACTTCTTCATGACGTCCCATCTCTTATTTTTGCAGAGGATTGCTGGGGAAATCAAGTCATTTTCAACTGATGGATGGATATCACCAAAACTTTCTAAAAGGATGGATAAATTCATGCTTTACATGCTCACTGCCGGGAAGAAGGCCTTAGCAGATGGTGGAATCACAGAAGACGTAATGAATGAGTTAGACAAAACTAGAAGTGGCGTTCTGATTGGCTCCGCAATGGGTGGCATGAAGGTAACGTTTAACTCCTGTGATGTTTCTTGAGATGAGTGCTTCAGGGATGGAAAATGTGTGAAAAGATTGAGGACAAGCTCCTTCAATTGACTCATTTTCACATCTGCAGCTATCTTGTTTGTAAGAGGACAATGGCAATTTTGGGATAATGTCCATGTTGAGTTTTGTGTGCTTCAAAATGTGAAGGGTATCTTTGAAGAGACACCTAATTAGTGAATGTAACTATATTAGGAACGTTATGCTCTTTAATAAGTTGGTTGCCACTAAAGTGGCCTGTGTCACAGCCACATTGCTCCCGGATTGGACAAGGAGGCATATTAATCCTGCAGTTCATCATTGTTTTGTTAGTTTGCTCTTTGATACCATTTTTCATGTCAACCGTCCAGGTATTTAATGATGCCATTGAAGCTTTGAGGATTTCATATAGAAAGATGAATCCCTTTTGTGTACCTTTCGCTACTACAAACATGGGATCTGCTATGCTTGCAATGGATCTGGTCAGCTCATTGATTGCATGAAATTATATGGTTTTTCTTTCTTTTGGTGGAAAATATATATTTAATAGATATTTTTACACACTCAATTGCAGGGATGGATGGGACCGAATTACTCAATATCTACAGCATGTGCGACAAGCAACTTTTGTATATTGAATGCAGCAAACCATATAATAAGAGGCGAAGCTGTAAGTGTTCAAAAATCAAAACATATATTGAAATGAAAACAAAACCCTTTTGGTCCTAATTTGTCCTTAATATTTGTTTAATATGATTCTTTAAATTGGAAGCTTAAATATCAGATTGTCGGTTCAACTGTGTTTTCTTCATTTAAGGTGTGAGGATTTTGCAGGATGTCATGCTTTGTGGTGGTTCTGATGCAGCAATAATTCCTATAGGTACTCATCTCTCTCTGGTCTCTGGCTGCTCCACGCATCGCGCTTGTAGTGATTTGGTCTGCCATGAAGTTGAGAGGCCTTCATTGATATTTTCAATAATGCATGCTGCAGGTTTGGGAGGTTTTGTTGCTTGTCGAGCGCTATCGCAAAGGAATGATGATCCCACCAAAGCTTCCCGACCATGGGATATGGTAATGTTACTGCATTTGTCGCTTTTCTATCGTCTTGCATCTTATCTTTTACTATTATTTTATTTTTCCTTGGACTACCATTTCTGCAGTTTAGAGATTCATCTGATGTGTCGTTAATACCGAATTTTTCCCTGTCAATATTCTTTGGTCTCGTCTTTTAAACAAGTGCCAGATGGTAGTGCACTATTACAACTTTTTGCCGCAAACATCACATATAGAAGTTCAATTTTTGGTTTTCAACTAATTGAGCCATTTGGAGTAGTCTGTGTTTGAAACTTATTCCACAATTAGTGTTGACTTTGTAAATTAGGGGTGGTCACAAACTAGGCTAGTTTTTCATGGAGAACTTGTATGAATGTCTGAGTAGTTGCCTTTGTATTGGGATTTGTACAGTAGGTTATACATGTCGGGCACCTTAGCTCATCATGGTATCTCCTCTGAGTGGCACCACATAGGTTAAACATGTGTCAACTACTTTTAAGTCATTCTTATCAGGATCTCCATGGAAGTTTTTACTTTGTCGACTGAAAGACTTTAATAGTTCTTTTGTATTTCTTGGATTGTAAAAGAAGACTTGCAAAGCTCCTTTTCTTTTCCCCCATTTCTTATGAGATTATAAGGAATCAACTTTTTCGGCATCCTAACCTTCTATTTTGTCTGCAGAATCGTGATGGATTTGTCATGGGAGAAGGAGCTGGTGTGCTGCTCTTAGAGGAATTAGAGCATGCTAAGGTATATCTGATAATCGATGTCACAGCTACTTTATAGTAGAGCATTACCAATTTAGTGCTGCTCAGCTTAACAATTGAAAATCGAAGGACCTATTTTTCTCATGTAGTGGTTTCCTGCTTCTATTCTCTATTGTTATGGTGCAACTGAAAAGTAGAGAATGATCTGTCCCTCTTCGAGATTCAGTTCAATATGTTATGTTTATTGTTCCATTTAGCACAAGGAATTTCACATACCTGTGTGTTCTATAGGCATATTTAGCTCTTTTAAGTATTTCTTCATACTTTGTGCTAATTTATTTTCTTGAACTGGGGGGATCCTGTGCGCACATAGTCAGATTTTACTCTCCCAATTTTGCTGATGCTAAAAAAATTACATTTCTGTTTCTAATTGTTGCCTTAGTTGAAGTTAAAAAGGACCTATTGAATGCTGCTTCAAATTCAATTCGTCAATGAACTCATTCATTTTTCAATGCTGTTCTGCACCTTAGCTCAAGAACGGATGTGGAGTTTAAGGAGGAGATTGCACTAGAAGTTATGAATATCATGCACGGAGAAATTTGATCAATTCTCAAACAATTAGCTAAAAGTGCAATATGGTCCTTGACCTGGACCAACAAGTGTAATTTAAGGCTGCAAAGCAGGCAATTTCCAAGTGCCATGTAGGTGATTTTTTGGTGATGTTCAACAGAAGAACTTAATTGCACTTTTTGAAATGAGTTTAGAACTTTTTTGTACCAATTGAAAATTATGTGCTTTGATCCTATTCGGATAAATGTTTGTTACTTTATACTTTTCCCTTAGTCTAGGAAGCAAATTCAAGTCAACAGCCTTTTTCAAATGTACATACCTGAAATGCAAGACTTTTTTTCTTCCTAAAAGCAAGGAGCTGTTGCTACTCTTATCAGCTACCCTAGCTGTTTCAAGATTTTAGCTTTTAATTTGAGATCTTGAAAGTGTTCTTTGTTTTAAACACCCACATTTATACTGAGCTTTCAGAAGGGTATAGTTCCACTTTACTAACTGATAAAAAATTAACCCCTGTTTTCACTTTGGTTAAGTCTCTGGATTTCAAGCATATCTTTTGTGGTTTGATGAGATGTTCATTGTTTAAACTGTAAAGTGTTGATGCTGTCTAATTTCGAGTGTGCTCTTGATTCTGTGTAGCTTTTGATCTTCTGGATACGTGCCTTTCTGTGCATTAATATTACTCACAGGTTTTATGAAGAGAGAACTCTGTTAGTAGTTAAGTCAATGCTTCGTCAAATAGGCTAGCTTTCTATCTTTAACAGTTGATTAGATGGCATTTTCTATTAAAACCTTTCTAGTTAGAGCTTAGTTGCTTGATTTGTTATTCATTTTGCAGGAGAGGGGTGCGGATATCTATGCAGAGTTTCTTGGTGGAAGTTTTACTTGTGATGCCCATCACATAACTGAGCCTCGCCCAGATGGTAATTTTCCTTTCTCTCTCTGGTTAAACATATGCATTCTTTTGAGCATTTGATGAATTAATTAAGGTACCAGATAGCAGCCTTTAAATGATTGTAGCAGAGTTTTCTGTGGTAGAATTTCTTCATTGCCTCAAACTTTTGCTTGAAGAGAGGATGGTCAACAACATGATCAGGAAATTACTGTAGTAAACATATTTATATTCTACTTATGGTAGAGTGTTAAATGACATAGCAGATAGAATTTTGATTGTATTCTTGCCTATTCCATTGAAGTTGCATATTTCTCTACCATATCAGAATTCTTTATATCATCAATAAGGAAAAAATCCTAGCTGTCGATTATTAGTTCCTCATCCGTCTCTGTTTATGCGACATCACTAACTCGTGTACTATTCATCAAGGTGATTGTTCCACGCTATTAAAGCTGTGCATCATTTTAAGATTCATCTTAAACTATGAATAGTAAAGTAGACTTAATTATAAGTTACAAATAGATCCCGGTAAACTACAGCTCTGTCAATAAAGAAGAGTTTGTCAAAGCTGTATGTCTGTAATGGAAGTTTAGCTCGCCTGCTTGCCCCACTGAGAACAGTCGAAAAGGCACGGTAAAACACAAACTTGTCATAGTAATAATCAGTTTCCAGTTTTTTTCTACTATCTGATTCTCTAGTCCATTTCCTAGCAATTTTCCTTTGCGTATATAAGTTAGGATCGCCCATCGGGAATGAGGGTATGGAGCAATCACTTGTTTAATATTTTTCCAATTGCTGTATGTCATTTGGGCATGCAAACCGATTCCAATATGGAAGGTTGCTGCAGCGGATTACAGTGGTTGCTTTAACAAACTTTCTCTTCAAAATATGGAACTCATCAGATCTGTCCTTTGATAAACAGGGGTTGGCATCATTCTGTGCATAGAGAATGCCCTAGCTCAGGCTGGGGTGTCCAAGGAAGATGTAAATTACATCAATGCTCATGCTACATCCACTATGGCGGGAGACATTATGGAGTACCAAGCTCTTACTCGTTGCTTTGGCAAGAATACAGAGGTAAGCCGAAAACCTAGAGTTCCTTTCCATCTCCTTAAATTTGTTTTCTACAATGTTCTGGTGCTTCATGGAGTTTTTTCTATTGATCATATAGTTGAGAGTGAACTCTACGAAGTCTATGATCGGTCACCTCCTTGGAGCAGCTGGTGCAGTAGAAGCTGTTGCAGCAGTTCAGGTAATTAATTCCTGGTTTGTTCTAGATAGAGTGTGTTAGAAACTATGGGATTTTTATTTTATGTGGCTGGCTGTTGCAACCAAGAGTTGTATGAGGTATCTAATGAATGCATCGATTTCACTTACCTTGGTTACTAATAAGTTCAGTAAATCAAATGGGTCAACGTTGGTGCCCCATTATATGTATTTTCCCCTCCTTGTCAGATTTAATTTGGCTTTAAATCATGTGCTGTTCACATGCAGGCAATAAGGACAGGGTGGGTCCATCCAAATGTTAACCTGGAATCGCCAGCTGATGGAGTGGTACATTTCCTTCTTGTCCTCATCTCTTTTTACATGGATCTACAGCAGTGGATAATCTTACTATAAATCTGTGATGCACTTTGATTAGGACACGAGCGTGCTAGTCGGTCCAACAAAGGAGAGAGTGGATGTCAAGGTTGCCTTATCTAATTCATTCGGTTTTGGTGGCCACAACTCCTCGATCTTATTTGCTCCTTACAAATAATTTGGCTACTCCAAGTACCTTCGATATTTCTAGAGGTATGTTGGTACATACTGCTTGTTTATCAAATTAGTTGCTGAAGATGATTTTGCGGAAACGATTGATTTTATTTATTTTTCTCACCCTTTCTCCCTTTCTCCCTCTTCTTGTTCATGTGATGTGTGGCTGTGGATGCTCATAAAACCTGTTGTACACGCATAGCCTTGAGAACAATGACGCTTTCATGGGGTGAATAATCGATGATTTAGCTTTTGAAGATTTTAGCTGACTCAAGTGGTTAATTCTTCTTTTTATGGATGGGAGCATCCGAGACTGTGTTCTTACTTAAACAAGGAATTGGGGGGGTTTGGGGAAAGGTGGGCCAGTACAGGTTGTGCAATATTGGACGTTAGTGAGATATTTCGACCACAGACTATAAGATTATAGGGCTCCACGAGCATGTCCAACATCATTGCTCTATCTAGCTTTACCGAGTCCTTGGATGATTGTTCTTACATCAAATTGGGTGTTGATAATCTCTCGATCTGAATCGTGCAGCTACTGCGGCCAAATGGCATCTCATAGGCGCGCTACTTCCTGGCCGATCGCTTGCACGTGGTCATGTATAATTCGCTCGGTACAGCTGGGGGATGCAGCAAAGCCTTTACAGAACCATCTGTAGCATGAAGGTCGATACTCAGGATTCGCTAATTGCTCATACTTTTCTGCTATCATTTTTCGCTAGAATTATTTGTTTCTAGTCATCGGTGTTAGCCATAGCGGGCTCGCAATCATTTAGCGCCATTGTACAAGTAGATGGTTCCTCAAAAAATGTTTCACCTACTCGGTTTTTCAGTAACGGATCAGATACTTAGCTGTTAGTCGATTTTTGCTGAAGTTTCATGACGACCTCGGACAAATTTTTGTTGTTTGATGAGGCAACGAGCGACTCCATCGTTGAGCGGGTTCTCGACTCTCGCTACAATATTTTGATGGAAACAGACAATTTCCTCGTATTAGCAATCACGGGTTCATTCGGGTTTTGGCTCCCTCATTTCGTCTGTCTAGCATGGCTAAGCAGAACCAGAAACGAACAAGAGATTGTATGCCCCATGATTCGTTCCTTTTCGTGATGAATTCGTTAATCTTTATATGTATTCCCCTCCGTCGGTGCACGATCTTTTTCGGTGGGGTCATTATCTAAAGGGCCAGTGATGGTCAGTGTGCTTACCTGCACATAAATGCACGAACCAACCCGAATTCAATGGTGTACAGAAACAATGATTCCGATATTGCAAAAGACCGAGTACTTAAAAGGACCTGCCCAATGAATTCCGAAATTACGGTAACGTTATTTCACTTCGGTAATTTCGCGATGACTATGATTGCTGCTGCAGGAGGAAGAGACAAAATCTGGTAAATGTACGTCCGATGTCACATGATATAGCTTTTTGGTTAGTGGGTATGGATGTTCCTTGCTAGTTCACTCCTCTATTTCACATAATACTAACTTGTTGCGCACTATTAAATTAAATTTATGATGATTAGTTTAAGGCGGATAAAGTGTCAGAATTCCTAATCCTATTTTATTAATGCAAATTTATTCTTAAACATTTTGAATTAGAATCAATTTAATTTTTCCGGTTAATTTTGACCGAAGTATAGTAAATACTGATGTGGACATTTTTAATAATTTTTATTTTCATTTTCCTTTTTTTCCTTCTCTTTCCTCCGTCGGTGAGGGCTGACCTCCCCGAGTGAGGGTGGCTCTCACTAGGGCAAGGATGAGTATCAGCGAGACTGCCCTTACTAGATCTAGCGAGGCTCGGTGTTGCCCAAGGAAAGGGAGGGTTGGCCTCGCTCTGGTCCAGGCAACACAATTCCCATCCTCTAATCTCCTACAAGACGTGCCTCTCACCACGTACGCCTCTCTGTAGCTGTACGTACCCAATTGAATTCCGACACCACAACTTCAATCACGCCATCAATGGGCCGCCATCCGCCTCTCCTTCTTCAACGAAAAAAAATCACCCACGACCAAACCCCTCGAAACAATAAATACAATAGCCGTCCCCTAATTCCCTATCGCTTTGTCTTTTACCTCTGGAGAGTGAGTATCTGTTAGCTCCCGTCTCTTTCACGACCATACAAAGACCCCAAAGTTAGCTTGCGCTGGCTGGCTTACTGGAGCGCACGAGAGGACCGCACTCTCGCTCTGGAAAAACGTTTTTCAAACTGGAAGTCAGGAGTGGTTAGTGAATGCATGTTCCTAGATAATGACTCGTCGGCCATCACCTCATACTTCTCTTGTCAATGTGTTAGGTGGCAACTAAATTTCATGATCAGCAACACAACCGCGGCCGATTTTCACCGTTATGACATGTGATCCGAGGCTGCTGCTCAACCGCTACTGCTTTCAATAGGATTCTCGTAAGGAAATCGTTTTCCTAGGCGCTAGATGAACAGGAATTCTCCGATACTATGCACGGGCGCGCGCGCGTGTTTTCCTTCTAAAACATCTAGGTTCAGAGACATAGGATGTCCTAATCCTAAAGCCCTCAAAAGATCGGACTCCTTTCCGTCCCCAAATGTAGGGTTACACGTGGGAAGAAAGAGCTCGACTCTAATCTAGATCCGCGCCTGACTGCCTCTCCTTTCGTCGGGTCTTGGTGCGCCGTGCCTCAACGTCCTCCGGTGCGCTACAAGATTATGGATGATCTATAGAAAAATGCTCTGTTCCTTTTTCTTGATTGTTGGGAAAAAAAATTCCTTGACCTACTTGATCTTTTAAACAGTTGTAGTTGGAGCTTGTAAGAGTCTGATCGGCTAGATCAAGAAAGAAAGTACAAAAAACTCAAAATGAAGGAAGAAGCCCTTACAAAAAATACACGAACACAAGCCAAAAGGCCAACGGAAGCATGTGACTTATGCATATTTTAAGATGTACCGCGCGTATATAGTCTATAGACAACTCCATAAACACACGGCAAGTCACTCTATTAGGTCTAATAACTTCTCATGCAAAACTACTTCGAAGAAATGAAAATCAACACCATATACCATGCCCACAAACGTTAACACGGACACATATATCTGTGTATCTACAAATCCACATATGTCGTCGGTCCAAAATTCAAACTCGATCACACATTTATAACTTCAAGGGAAGGGGGGGGGGGGGAAGACAGAGAAAGGAGGTTTTGATGGACCCACGAGACTAGTAATCTGCCACGACCACATTCCACGATCCAGCGAGGTCAGAGCCGTCCGTCGTCGCCGACCGTCACGAACCCGCCCCTCCTCGCCGGCCTCCTCCCCCTGCCGCTTCGGCGGCGGCGGCTCGTGATCTCGTCGAGCCGGTTGATGAGGTACAGCGCGTTGCTCGTGACCCTGGTCACGTCCGTGATCTTGCTCCGCACGTCGTCCTTCACCGTCCCGTCCACCTCCTGGAACCCGTCGAGGCACGTGTCCTCGTTCGTCAGCGCCGCGCTGACCCACGTCTCGGCGTTGCTGAGCTGCCAGCGCAGCTCCTCCCCGCCCCGCAGCCGCTTCAGCTCCGCCACCGACTGCCGCAGCTCGTCCACCGAGTCCGACAGCTGCTCGAGGCAGTCCGCGAGCGCCCCGCGCTCCCGCTTGGACCTGAGGGCGGAGGCCCGGCCGCTGAGGTAGCTGGAGGCGCGGCGGGCGCGGGCGAGGCTGATCTTGAGGGCCGCCCGCGCCACGTCCCGCGGGTTGTCGGTGGGCCCCGCGTAGGAGTTGAGCGTGCGGAGGCAGAGGTCCGGGTAGCGCGCGTGGGAGCAGGACGCGCGGACGAGTTCCCCGTCGTGGGGCGCCGCGTTGCCGCCGCGCGGGGCGGCGGAGCAGCGGGCCGCGGCGGGGAGGAGCGCCAGGAGAGCGAAGACCGCTAGTGCCGAAGGAGACATTTGAGAGTGAGCTGGTGAGATGACAGATTTCTTCGAATTTAGTTCGGTGCAAAAGGTGGTGGTTGGGCAGGTTTTATAGGCGGGAAGTCTGCATGTGTTTAATGCCCCCACGGATCAACGTTGTCATAATTTGCACGATTAAGAAAATCACAACGATCCCATCTACTTGATTTACAAGGCGGATCAGCAGTATGCGAAATTTTCGATACGATTATATTCTTTTATATGGCGCGACGTATTTTACAATCGAAACGACATAATGAATCTAATTGAGTCGATAAAAAACATTAACCTAAAAGGCTCTAGAAAGAAGTTGACACATTCTAGAGCCTTAAGTTATGTACCTCGAGCATATAGCTATCCATTTTTGCTAGCAACAACTCTTTGTACGATGGTAATGAAAGCTTTTCGAAAGTCGCAATCTTCCATCGTGCACCCACATGCCAAGCAATTATATCGCTGCGGCATACCGGTCTATGATTTCGAAAGGCGACCTCAATAAACTCTGGACCTTGAATTCACACGAGAAAGATCGACGCGTGCCCTGGCGGGACGATTTGGGGTTACTTCATGTAACTGCTTGGTCCAAAATTGATATCTTGCATTCATTAGTATAGTCGACTTCAATTTGTACATACAATGGCGTCCGAGAGAAACCCTAGCCTAGGGTTAAAGTTGAGATCTACACTTTGGGGAGCGCACATGTGTAAGCTGTGATCCACATCAATGCGGGACGTCCATTCACGCAGCCAATGTCCCCCTTTGCTTTTGCAGCTATTCTCGTCTCAATAATTCACTACCTAACCCCACCTTTCCCCCCTTATAATTCTTCGCCTCCAAAGTAGAAGTTTCTTTTTTTTTTCCCTTGCTTGTCTTTTTTTAAACTAGGATAGCACCTAGACTTAAAAAGAAATGCTATCCAATTCCATCTTATCAAGATCTTTGATTTTTATAAGGGTAATCGTAGTTTGGAATAAAATTTGTCCGATGCTTTGAGATCTTATATTGATTTTGTCGTTTTGTAACTCTATATTGTATTGATTTAAGGGAAATTTTTTGTTTTGTTTTGTATGCAGTTGATATTGACTGATGTTGACAATTTAAATAATATTATAATATTTTTTTCAATATATATTATTCTTTTCTTTTTTTTTTTTCTTTTCCTCCTCTTCTAGCCAATTGTTGAGGCGACGGCTGGTAAGGTCGACTTAGCCCGCCTCTAGCAAAGCTCGTCCCCACCAGCCACTAGCGAGGGCGAGCCTTCCCAACCCCTGGCGAGCCTCGACCTCACCTAGCAATGGTGAGGGTGAGCCTCACCAGTGTTTGGTCTAGCAAGTCGACTCCGTCGGCCTTCGTCTTTAACTAGTTATCAACCACAGTTAAGGTTTGACGGTCAGCTAGAGGAGGAAGTAGGAAAAGGAAAAAAAAAAAAAAAGAAAAGAAAAGGACAAGGAAAAAAGAAAAGCGAAAAGAATAAATAAATTTGGAAAAAATATTAAAAATTGTCACATTGGTAGTATCGCCCATGCCACGTAAGATGGCTAGGATAGCTAACTCCATGTCTCAGCTGAATTGTATGACTTAATTGATAAAATATGAAAAAATTTATGATTCAATTGATAAAAAATTTTAAAAAAAATTATTGATTGAATTAGTGAAAACATAATAGATTTAGAATTTTTTTTTTTATAATTTTTCCATTTTATATAAGTGATGCGACATGGAATGAGCCTAACAACTTCTTCACTTTATTTAAAAATAAAAAGGAGATTGACAAAGGGCGAGTAGCACCAAAAGGCATGGCTATAAAGTCGCCAAATCTCTCGTCCTTGTTCACATTGTTCAAATGGCTCTTCTCAATCTCCAGTTTTTCCAGCTGCTATGTCTCGGCTTATCTCGAGACCGTACACTCGAACCTGCAATATCCATACAATATGGCTCGTAGATCATTAATCACTTCATTTCCGTTAGCCCATTGTTACATGATTCCTCATCACAGATCTTTATTCCTAAACCTTGACACTATCTTTAGCTGAAAGATGGGAAAAGTACAAAAAAGTCCTAAACCTATTGTATTGGTACAAATTCACAAATAATAAAAAATTAATAAAAAATTCGAAAAAATAATTAAAAAAATCATAAAAATTGCCACATCAGCGTCCGGCTATTAGCCGGCCAAAATTGATTAGATGGATTGAATTGGTACCAATATTAAAAGGTTTAAGATTGAATTGGTCCAATTGAAAATTTTAGAACTGAATTAGTACCAATGCAATAGGTTTAAGATTTTTTTGGTACTTTTCCCCCAAAAGATTGGAGAAAGATTAGGTTTCTCAAAACTTCGATCATGCGTAATATGATATTCAGTCTGTCCGAGTAACCTTTTCTTGTCGTTGGGGCCATTGTCCTTATAAGATCACTGTGACATTACAAGGTCGATACAATCGTGAAGGCCCCGACCCATGATTAAATGCTGAAATCGGACAAAGTCCCACTAATCGCGGCCGCGAGAGATCGAGTACTCTTCACTGCTTGGTGGCGAGGGATATGGGCATCGTTCGGTCTCCCAAAACCAGAACCCCATCCGTGGAAATGTACTGTGCTTGTGGCCCCTGCCCTTTTTCCATTATTGGTGAGGAATCAAGATTCCAAGGAGAAAATGCAGGTGTGCACGACCCAACGAAAAGCCTCCCGGTCTGATCACGATCACGAGCCATGTCGTACCCTCTCTAATGACCCGGTCCTACAATGGCGGGAGTGATCGCCGGGACCGGAGAGGGCTTGGACGATGTGTGGCTCCGATTCTAGGATGGCATGAAGGCAGGAATGGACCGAATTTCACATCGCCCGAGTGTGGTGAGGTAAAGTGTCGTGTATGGGATATCGCTTGCCTTAATTTGCAATGGGACCTTTTTTGGGCGAACCCTAAGAAAAAAGAATCATGCGGACTCTAACTTAAAGTGGATAATATCGTTGCGAGTGGGGTTTGGATCTCACACCCTCGAGGCATGACCTACCACTGCTGATGGTGGTGGCTAAGCCATTGGGGCCATCCTAAGCTGTCTTCCTTAGGTCATGTTTTTCTCTAACACGGAATGTCTCATCTTCGTTTCTCTTCACTGATAAAGGTTCTTTCTGGTACTTTGTCGACCTTTTCGACAGACAGCTTCAAGCTGAGATTTCTGATTTTGGTGTTAAGCATGGATTAAAAGGGACTGAGCGGGACGGTCGGTCTCAAAATGTGCGTGGCTTTCCTTGCTTCGTGTTTCTAAGGAAAGCCAAAAGGAAGCAAAAGCAATGATGCAACCTCCACATGCTCCACATGCCCCGAAAGAGCAGCGTTGTCCCAGTTACTTGACATGTCGATTTCTCTAGGCCAAGTTCCATGGGTACAAGCATGCGCAACTAATCCTTTCCATAAGTGTCCGATACATTCTAACCGACGTCGTTAATTAGGGCGCGAGGTTAAGACATCGAATCGTGATTAATAAAGGACCTGTGCGCTGCAGATTCTTTGCCCTCAAGAGCAAGCATTTCGAAAAGGATGAACGGGATTTAAATTGGAAGTTTGTCGGTGACTTTGCGTGTCGAACAAGAGCAGAGGGGACTCTGATGTGTGATTTTGCTTTTGTTGTGGTTCATATCGCTTGATAGGAGTTGCATATCTTCTTGAATTTTGGGGGGGGGGGGGGGGGACCTCGCTGGTCGATGAACCTCATATGGGAGCGGGTTGTGAACAGAAGTTCCGACAAAGTTTCAAGAGAATTTAAGAATAGTAGACCCTATCTTTCTTGTGCACGCTATGGTCCGTGCTTAAACGAGAGGTCCCACGTTAATGCTGGCTATTGCTCACACCACGTACGGAACCATCCCCCCTTCAAAGCTTAGACCAGGGGTGTTGATGGATCGGTTTGGATTTCCTGAAAATCCAAATCGAACCGAACCACTTTGATGTGCATTAGCTTTGAACCGATTTGTAACCCGAACTGAAGATTAGGTTCAATTAAGTTCGGTTTTTTGGATTTCTTTTTTATAATATAAAGAAAAGATTTAGTGACAAAAGAGAGATTGTGTAAATTGTAACATTAAGATCGACGATTTTCAGTTTGGTTCGAACTGAACAAACCATCCGAATCGATATTTAGTTCCGATTTCACTTTTTCGAGTTGGTTCTGATACCACTAGCTTTGCCCCATCGTTGTCTGGCATTTAGAATACTATATGAATGTAATCGATTCATCAGAAGAAGGAACGAGAGGATGAGGAGGAAGAGAGAACAGAGAATGGTGAATCAGATGCTTCGTTTTGTTTGTATTTTGCCATCGCAAGTCCATTAATATCTTGTCAGATTTATTATGACGAGGCAATCTGTTGCTCATCCCGAGGAGATACATGCGGGAGTGGGCAGTGAACAGAAGCTCCAAGAAAATTTCTATAGAATCCAAGAACAGTGCACCCTATCTTTCTCGAGAACGCTCTAATGCGTACTTAAACAAGAGATCCTGCGTTATTGCTGGCTATTGCTCACACCATCGTCCCTCCTCTAAAGCTTAGGCTAGGGTATCAATGATTTGGTTTGGTTTGGTTCGGTTCAACGTTTTTGAAAGCCTAAACTGAACTGTTTGGATGTGTATTACCTTTGAACTGATTTGCAACCTGAATCGAAGATTCGGTTCGGTTTGATTTGGCTTAGTTTGGTTTTTCCGTTTAATTTTTTGGTAAAATCAGGAAGATATTTAGTAATAAATGAGGGAGATTATGTAAATTGTAATATTAAGAAGAGGGATGATTTTCAGTTCAATTCGGTTAACCAAATTGTATTAGAATAAAAAAAAGTTATTTGTTCATCATTTGAACCGAAAATGTAAGAAATTTGGTTTTGTTCAAGTTCTAGTTTCGGTTTTTTTATTCAATTTTGACATCACTAGCTTAGCCCCGTTGTTGTCCAGCATTTCTAATATTATATGAATGCATTCAATTTGTCAGAAGAAGGAACAGGAGGAGGAAAAGGAGGAGTGAGAAACACTTAAAAAATTTAGATGGGACATACGACTCAATTTGGTATTACGAAATCATGGAAGAGCTCATCTATATAATTGATGAGTTTCGACTTTTTCTATTGAAATATGAGATCATGATCTTAGTTATTCTTTTTTAAAGTTAGATTTCCATAATTCGGAAAGGGTAATATCTTGTCTACCAAAATTGTAGAGTGTGTCACACCAAACAAAGGTGATCAAATGCGATTTTGTACTCACTCCTTCCGCATAACTTAAATTTTAAATGGCATACTATCTACAATTTACCAGCAAAGTTATTAGTCTTTTTATTTCATTTGAAGTTTTGAACAGGTAAAAGGCCAATTTTGAGCTCTCACCTTAATTTCCAATTCAGTCTCAGCATTGACATAAAACATGTTACTTCCTCTTTTTAATGTTAAAAATCGGTTAAATTCTTCAAAGTTTCCACCGAAATTAAACGTATTAAGAGCAAGAAGCGTTTTCTCTTTTCTGAATCACGTAAACCACATGCTCGTAATCCGTCCAATCATTTCGAGAAAACTCGAAATGCCCTAAGATCTGAATCCGACGTGGGTTCGGGTCCATCCATCATGGGTGGGTCCTCTGGTTAAAGCGGATTCCTATCTTCCATGGCATCTTTCAATATCTTGGCAACCATGGAAGGTGATAACCCCACCACTAGCCAATGAATTCGACCTAAAAGTCATGCTTGAGTGTACGAACTGCGAATCGAAAGAAGGAATTGGCAAATGCCACCAGTGCCTCTCTCGCTGGAACACAGGCCAGTCCCCTCAGTGGTTGACGATCCAGCCAGCTTTCGCGGCCCCTATAATGTCATTTCATCATCTAGGGAATGCTATCGATTGTCCTTCTTCTTCGCCAGCGAAAGCGACGGGGGTCGGTTTTCCATACTTGGCTAAAGCTTTTTCATGGCTTGATTGGCCATTTGGAAAGCCAGTGCCATGTGCTTGTACGATGCTCTCGTCTTGGTGCTGCAATCCGATGATATTTCGGACCTAACTTCACTAATCAAAACTATGCCCGCTTTTATCGTCTTGGTTAGAGACGAAACCACTTTGGTGTCGTCATTCGGATGTACGTCTGGAGCTACTTCCTATGAGTTGGTTGTCAACAGATGTTATGCATCCATCAAATTAGTTGTGATCGGGACCATGCGCTTATGAAGTATCGTTCGATCGGTTTATTAAGTCAACTAGTGCCTGGATTTGTTCATTCATGCACTGAAAAGGAAAAAAAGTTCGAAAGATTAGTTGAGTGGTCAAGCAGTTGATTTGAATATCACAGCTTTTTCACTTGAATCATATCGTCTTCCTCTCATAATGATCACGATGCCGACTACCGCCTCATGAGTGGAGCTTTATGCTATGCCCTTTAGGCATAATAGGTTAACCAAAGAGAATACTAAAAGATATTTTTAAAAAAAAAAAAAAGGAGTAAATGGACAAATCATGAAAAGTCCTTAACCCGCGGAGAAAGTGCATCACCAAAAAAGTGCATCACCAAAATATTGCACAAACACTAACCGATGATATCTCACATGGGCCTAGCCTCCTAGGCCCATGTTTAGGCCCATGTGTGAGAGAGATATCTAGGACTGGGATTTATAAATTTAGGTTATGTTTTTTTTTTTTTTGATAGATGATCTCTTGATCTCTAAATTAAGTGCATAAATAGGCAGCAGCATAACCACTCCCCAGTTAGTATGGATAAATGCTAGATGGATCCAACTTCTCATGAGAAATGTCTAATAATGTTTTGTCAACCATTTCAACGCGGTGATACTGGCTTAACCTAAAACAATCAAAAAGTCGGTAAAATCCATGCAATATATGAATTCATTATTACAATAGTACCGCTTCGATATGTTCTATGAAGGACGGTGCATTTAATATTTCTAATAACATGGAGGCAGCAATTGCTTCGATGTGATGGGTGAGAATGCGTTCTCGACATTGTAATCGCCATCAATTATACAGTACATTCGTGGAAATTAGTTAAGCATACGTGTGTACAGGAAGGTTATTTATTTCCAATTCATATACAATGTGATGCTACAATAAAATTTACAATCGATGAGTGAGGTTTATTCCCGATGGCCGGGACATCGGAATTTCGTAAAAAAGACCCCCTCAACTCGTTTAATCTTTATTAATAACTACATTCATCGACCGACCTCCTCGTGCCGAAATGAGGTAAATTGAAGAGCAGAAAATCGTTACTATTTACTAATCTTCTTTTTATCTTCTGCTAACTCTCGCATCCCACAGCCTCACCACATTGCCATTGATCGCCATCCAGTCCTGGAAGCTGTACCACCCTCTCTCTCCATCCCTCAATCTCGCCGCTCTCTCCCAGCTCCACCGCCACTCTCCGCCACCAAACGCAGCTTCGTCTACGGTTGTCGCTGCCGCCGGCAGCGGTTCGTCGTCTCTCTGATCCTCCTCGTAATATGTCGTGAACTTCCCCTTCGTAACTCCGCCGCCGTCACATTCAAACCATGTCGGATACGGAGGAGGAGGAGGAGGAGGAGGAGGAGAAGAAGTAGAAGCACCAGGTTCAAATTCTTCCTCCACAGCGCCACAAGACGCGGGTTGTGGAAAAGATCGATCCGCATTTACAGTTTCATCTTCACGAGATGACAACGACTGCGGCGACAAGGACTCTTCGCTTACTCGTCTAGCAATGGCAGAAGACGCCGAGGCTCGGATTCGCCAGAAACTGAGAGCCGCTGTGCTGATGACGGCGATCCAGGTCCACAAGTTGTTCGCGGCGGCGAGGAATCCGAAGCTCTCGTAATCTGACGCGAGCGCTACGAGCGGAGAATCCAGCACGGTGCTCATGCCTGAGCAATGAACTCTTCAAAACCGAAGCCCTGGCCGCGAGTTCTCCGAGCCTGAACTCGCAATAGGTCGATCGACTCGTGACGCCTTCGTTATCCGTTCTTGCGGTACATCAAAGGACAAGAAAACCCACGAGGAGTCAGCGGTGGGAAGAAAAGTTACAAGGAGATGAAAGAGAGAGAGAGAGAGAGAGAGGGTATGGGAGAGAAGGAGAGCCAAGAGATGGAGAGATGCCGAGAGCAGAAGATGCCAAACTGCGCTAGCTGGATCCCAGACTTTATACTGCAAGGAGCGCAGTTTCAACTCGCCCGGTGGGGAATGGCGCATGAAAAACAAGGACGGTGTTGTTAGCAAGTGAAGGGCACGTGGTGCGCGACACGCGTTAGCTGAGGAACTTGGTGCAAAACCCTAGGGTCATTAAAAGCCCTTCTACTTTGCCGGAATAAGTAGAAAATTAGGTGAGTGTGCACTCCTGGAATTTCTGGCCAAGCGTTGTCTAAGAAAAGCGATAGAAAGCTGACCAGCGAACCGTCGTGATTCACGTCCACAGACCTACATCTCCCTCTCTCTCTCTCTCTCTCTCTCTCTCTCTCTCAGAGCCATAAAGAAAATGGGAAGTCGCGGAGTCAATGGTCGTCTTTAACCCAATATTCTACAGGCGACAACACAGTCGGCTCCCCGAAGCTTTGATCGCCCTCCGATGGACCTTATAATCTAGTCCGCACGATCTTTCATGGCACGTGCTGAATCCGTGAAAGTAAAACGTGTACTGGGTCGTGAAGATGGAGCGAATTGCCGGTTGCCCGGACAGGGACATCGGCCGGTATTGAAGACTTCGTGCGGCGTACAATCTCTTTCCGTGCGTGTGGATCGTGTCTCTGTCTGGGTTTCGACATCTTCGCTGTGACGCCAAGCTCGGGAGGAAAGGCGGTCCATCGACCCTGCCACTTGGGGACAGCTGGCATGGCAAGATGATGAATGTTTTGTACTTTTGAGTTCGCATGTGAAACCATCCGCCGGGATTACAAAGATTTCGAAATTCAAGCGAGAGTACCAAGACTGTCAAGGAGATCATAATCCGTAACTTTACAAGTGCCTTCGGACGCTTGTCGAGCAACTAGAAAAAAGAAAGGATGCGAGTGTCAATGCACCATGTGAACGATAAACAGAAGAGAGGCGATTTTGAATTTCCAAGGGGAGTTCACAAATTGCCAGGGAAATGAGAGAGAGAGAGAGACCAAGCCCAGTTTTCATGCGTACAAGAGGTGGACATCTTTGGGCCCATAAAAGCAACTTCCCACATACTCCTAGGCTATGTTTGGTAGTCAATATAAAATTTATCATATACTGCGTTTGGTGCCTGTACAAGATATGATAAATTCGGATATAAAGGAATATAGACAAGATAAAATTATTGATGGGATAAAGGTGGATATAATCTTTAACATCTATAATAGGAAAGTTATTTCTCTTGATTAACAAATTTCTTAAATTAACAAAATTGAAATTACATTTCGATTTAAATAATATTTGAATTCTAATATAAGAAATTCAAAATAACAAAAAAATTTTTATTTTAATTTAATATTTTTAAATATATTCGAATTATATTCTATTTTATAATTAATTTCAATATATAAATATATATTTATATTTATTACGTATTTTAGATATAGTTATTGCATATTTTAGGTGTTTAGTATTTTAGGTATATTAGTATTGTTCACTGTTTAATAAAATTTTATTAGAGAATGATGTAAGGGGAAGAAATAAATTAAAAAGAAATAAATTAAAAAATTAAGAGGAAAATAAAACAAAAGCAAATAAAAATTAAAGTAAGCAAGAGTGTTGAGGGAGATTTTTATCATTTGCATTTATAAAATTTTTGGATCATTTATATTAATATGTCGCTAATACTAAACAATGTACATGATATAATGTGAATATATCTAATCGTATTATTGCAATCACCAAATAATGAATAAGATATAATAAAATTCTTGGATTTCATATCCTATATTGTCTAATCCTATCTTGGCTGGAAATCCGATTAACCAAACTTAACCCTAGAGAATGTGTAGAGCTGATGCTGAGGTAGAGAACCAATGGCAATCATTCAATCATATGTGATCTTAGCAATTTTGCAAGACCTTGCCTCATTAAACAATTTTTTTAAAAGAAAATTATCAGAAAACTCTAATCTATTGTATAGATGTAACAAAACGAAGAAGAAGCCAAAACAACGTTAACGGTTGCTAGGTGTCTGGCCAACAATTCGTGGCCCCCAAATCGATCTTTGGCCGAGTTCGGATCAACCCTGATTTGATCTCATCCAAAGTTCTTTTGAAATTTTCACCTAGATTCAATCACTTCTTGCCATTTCTCTCAAACTGAGTCGTTCTTCCGTCAATTGCGTTTGTTAATTGAGATCAAGCAAAATCAATTCGGTGAAATCCCCAATTTAGACTTGGCCACAATTGCGAGCAAGCAAAATTGTGAAGAACCCTAATTGGCAATTGGGTTTTCCCCAAAATTCGATCACTTCTTGTCGTTTCTCTTAATTCGTGTTTTGAGGGCCGTGAATTGTTGGGTAGAGACCTAGGGCGCGCATGACAATCATTCTGTTCCAGAAACTATTTCTGAAACAGAAATAGATTTTTCTATTTCTATTTCTAGAAGAGTTTCTAAGCAAAAATAACCGTTTGATAACAACACAAAATTTCTACTCTAAAAATATAAATTCGTTTGATAACGATACAAAATTTATTCATTTCAGACGGCGGTGGCGACGACCAACGACCTTTAATATAAAAACTAAAAATAAAAATGATTTAGTAGCAAAAAAAAAATAAAAATAAAATAAAATAAAATAAATCATAAAAATAAAATAAAGATATCATTTTATTTAAAAATTAAAATAAGCTTAAAAATAAATTTATTTTATTTATTCTATTTTATTTTATTTTACAAATAAATTTATTTTAAAATGAATAAAAATAAAAAATAAAAAAATTATTTGGCAAAACACTCAAGGCAAATAAAAATAAATTATTTTTATTTATCATAAATAAATTATTTTAAATAAATTAAATAAATTAATTTTTAATAAACTAAAAATAAAATGATAAATAAAAATAATTTATTTATTTTTAATAATTTTTTTTAATTTTTAAATGAATAAAATGAATATTTTTATTTTTATTTTTATTTTTAATAAAATGAGGAGAGATGGAGGAGGAGGAGGAGGAGACAAAGATGTAGAGGAGATGAGAGAGGACTCACTGAAATTATGGTTTAGTGGGAGAAATTGTTTTTGATTTCTCTTCCAGAAATTAGAAATAAAAAAATTTTACTTCTGATTTTTTTTCCAAATCAATTTCTAGAATAGAAATCTATTTCAGAAATAGAAAAATTGAGTAGGTTTATCAAACATGTTTATATTCCGAAATAAGTCTCGGAATAGAAAATTATTTCGGGAATAGAAATTTTGGTAAATTATCAGAAATTTTGGTTATCATGCACCTCCCTAGCAACCAGCAATGTAGTTTTTTATCTGTGGCTTTTTAAAAGTGAAATGGCTCCACTTCTTATTTTCGGTGTCCATGTCAATATTAGTGCGACCAGGTGGGACAGTGGCACTGACTAGGTATCCAAGTAAGACCTTCCCAAGCAAAATTTGATTGAATAGGCTCAATTGGAAAATATGCAAAAGGATTAGAACTAAACTGACTATTTTTCTTTTGGGTCGGTAAATTGACAAAATTAACATCTTTATGATTAAATTGACATTCGTATTTCTGATAATTTTCTCTTCGTTTTTGGACACTTCATTTTGTTTAATCTTATCAGTGCGAAAGTTCATTTTCATGTGGGGTTACTAGTCCATTGTCATGGGTGAAAAGTTCATTGGCACTAATACCAACTTGTTCTAGAACAATGCCAAAAGATATGCCAATGGAAACACAAGTAGTAAAGGATGAAAGCAAAATTAAGACGCAAGATATTCTTGGAAACCCAAAATAGTAAAAACCACAGGAAGAGAGGGGTTTTACTATCTTCAACAATGAGTATGAGAGTATAATCCAAAAGCTCAAAAAACCACTTGGTAAGCCACAAGGTCTAAAATTCCAATGAGAAGATAGGAAAAACAAAAGTAAGGGAAATAATGTGGAGGCTAGGGTTTCTAGATATGCTGTTAAACACATCCTTTTATAGTTTCCCGTGAAAAATATCCTAAAACAAATACGCATGGTCCAAAATACCTTTATCACTAATTCAAAAGTCAAAACTCAACATCACTTCGAGAAGCTCACATGAACCCGAGTCATATGGATCCCATGTGATCAACGGTTGTGACAGTCCAAGCAAAAAAGTTGCCCAATCACTTGGTGCTTCCCTATCAACGCCTCAGTCTAAGGAAAGAATTTTCCTAGGAATGGAAATTTCCAAGTTGTTTCCTCGAAGGCCCATTTAGAACCAGAAAAAGGTAGACCTTTCAAAAAGGTCACCTTTGTTTCCAAGTCGGAAACAGGCCTTCTTCTTTTGGAAGCAATTCTATGTCTTGCCATCGGGTCTAACACCTTGCATATTTAAAGATTCCAGGATTTTCTTCTTCTTCTTTCTTGAAATATAGGTTGGCTTAGTATCAAAATAAATTTACCTTTCCACGTCAAGCAATCATTTGTACATGCTTTGATTTCAACATCGCTTATACAGAGATTGTAGCGTTTAGGATACCGTGGAACACTATAATTAGATTCGAAATTAAAAGAGGGAGAAAGGGTCAAAACTGGATCAATCTGAGTAGCAAACTTCATTGAATTTCTCCGCAAAATCTTCTCATATATATAGAAATCAATCATATTGACTAAATCTAGTAAGTTTATTTTTGCAAGATTATTTAAATAATAAATTAGGTATTCATTTAACAACTTAAGCTTTTAGAATTATTAGTAGTAATCTCACAAAATCTTATATGGTAAAAGTGTTGGAGGTCTTGAGTTTGAATCTTTCTATGTCTTATTTACCTCTCCAATTAAATTTCCACAAAATCTTACATGATATTAGAGCTGGAGATTTTGAGTTTGAATATTTCCAAACCCTATTTATCTTTCTAATTAAATTTCCACGCCTAGTACTAGTCAAAAAACTGTGAAGAGGAGCGTTAGATAATAAATCACACGCCTTCATCTAATAGCTTAAATTTCGGACCAAATCTCGCAATTTTATTTAGCATTTTATTGTCAATTTTCAGACCACCTCATTGCTATACGAAGCACAAAATCTCAACCGTTTTACTGGCTCAATGAGTGAGTATGTAAGACTTCCTTCCAGATCGCCCCCTCCGCCAGTTGGATTAAGCGGTTTAATAATCATTGACTTTGGGTTCAACTACTCTGTCCATGAGTTGGGAGGATGGTCCGCCCGAACCAACTCTCATCTCATTTAATATCCCATCTCAGTCGTCCCCAAGACAAACATTCACATTCAACCAGAAACTGCGCACATTGTTATTTTACTCCGGCGAGTCAATTTAGGGTTCGTGGTCCTTTTGATGAAAGTTTGACATTTCATGATGAACGTGTTGGTCAAGCGGATCTTCGAAGTCACACTTGGAATAGCTTGAGTCTTTATGTTCTGTGTCGAGAATATCACACGAAGCCCAACTAATTCGTCCTATATCCTCATATTCAAAGGGCTTCGCTTACTTGTCAGAGGGCGTAGACTAAAAACTTTTCGAGGAAGTAAATCTCGCATTGCCCCCGCATGAAGATGTGTTGTAGCTTCGTGGTAAGATCCGAGCTGCCGCCTGTGGTCAATTATTCGGATAAGCTTAAGCAGTAACTTCACGAGTTTTACGTCTTGATTCTTTTTTTATCTTTCTGTAAAGTTCGAGCATGTATTCTTGGAGAGAAAGTGGCGAAAGGCTGATGGATGATCATCTCTTGACGAGATGTTCTACATGTTCTCATTGGAATTTGAAAAGAGAAGAGAACCCACTAAAAAAAATATACATTCATTATTGTCATTATTGAAGCACACATGTAAAGTTGGCAGCTGGAAATCCATAGCGGACAAGTATACGGTGCATCTTCGCAGAAAAGAAGCGAGTCCAAAGCTGGTGGCAATAGAAAACCATTGGAAAAGGAAGAGAGAAACCGGCGTCACGGCTGAGATAAGAGGGGAGTGAGGACTTTGATTTCCAAGGCCAGAGAGACGTGTAGCACTTCGATTTAGGAGACGCAGGGCTTGTGCTTCAGGAGAGTGCGTCTTTGCCTTGAATCTGCTTCCGGTTTTCTTGGATGCTTCCTGAGTCATACTAATCTCCGAAAGGCATATACTTTTCCATATGTTCCCATAAATTGTTGATGGAAATGTTGCATCTAGATTTCTAAAATCATAAGGTGGATTACTCATGCGTGGTTTCGAACAAAACAAGGGTCTCTAAAGGAATTTTGTTAGTTTGCGAGAGAGAGAGAGAGAGAGAGAGGACTAAATGAAACCATTAAAACTACTATTTTAGTCAATTTTGATCCAATGAGGTTCAAAAGCTTCACAGAAGCTCGCTGCCAACCTAATGGGACTTTACTATCGGTCACACTCAGTGAAAGACCGAGAGTTAGAAAGTTAATTTTTTGACGAAAGCGATCTTTTAAAGCCCATGTTTTCTTTCAAATAACCATGACTTTGATTGGTGGATTAAGACACAAACATTACCCGTATTTATATTTAGTTAAATTTACATGTGAGTGATGTCTATAACTTGTTTTTCTATTGATCATAGGTATAGGATAAGAGGAAGTTGTCTCTACCTAGGAATAAGAGAAAACATAACCCTTTTTCCAATTAAGTTAACTCGCCACTAAAGATATCGTCAAATCAAAAGGACTTCACTCGAGTGATTACATGGGCACTCTTTAATGATGTATGCATAAAATTGGCGATCCCAACAAATTTAGTCCGTATTTTATAGTAAATAATACAACAGATATGTATTTGTACAGGCACGGGTATATAAAAGATTGTCCATCAATGCCAACTTTCTTTGCAAGGTCTCTGTTCCATTTTTTTAATAAGGGAACTTATTTGCAAATAAGCTATAATTATAAAAAAAAATTGTCTAGTTTTTCTTGAGATTTTCTTCATCGATTATGATTATGCGGAAAGAATTGAAATATGGACATCTTATTATAAAGCCCCACCACTTGCAAATCTAAGTCTCCCAAAGCTATACAAGGAATCGTACGAGGTATTTGAATACTGAACATGGGACAAAAAATATGTATTTTATACTAAAATAATGTTATTGATTATGCTATCGATGTAGAGAAATGAGCCATTAGAAGAAAAATATTTCTTATCATGTATGATGGTGTATGGAGAAAAATAATGCAAATGGCACTCAATCTAATTTTTTGGAAGATTTTCCCTTCACTAATGGTGGCACTTTCCGACCACGAAGAAGCCCTTAATTACCTAACACAATCCCATTTCCTGCCACTACACAGCGTGATGTCTTTTCCTTCTTAGATGTTGAAAATGAGATATTCAATGTTATAATATATAAACATTAAACCAAGTTTTCGTATAAGAGCTTACAATTTCAAAACAATCAGTAATGATACCATGATTTTTCATATAATATCATAACAGGAAGTCACGGGCCTAAATATTTTCAAACCCCTTATTTGCCTCCTATATATACCCACGCTTTAATCTTAGGCATCATGGAGAGTGTTAGAACATTTTTAAAATCAAACAAATTTTACATCTAAAAGCTTAAATTTATAGGATAGTTGTTAGTGGTTCTGTCGGTTTTTTCTTGTTTTCAATTAGAAACCAATACACAATGCGGTCGATCTCATGAGTCATTGTTATTAATTATCATCATTATGCATTTTGAACTCGAAGAGCGTTAGATTGTGTGTACGTGTGTCATTTAGATGCATTGTATTGTCAACATCCAATTGCAGTGAGCACATATGAATACCGCTGCAGACATATGACTATCGGACTGAAGTTACATGCAAAACACGTACCATTGTTGAGCCACGGGCTCACGTTGCCTAACATGTCAATTTCCCCGAAATGGGCTATGAGGAAGTGAGATTTCTGCAGTACTGACCACGTGCTATGACAATTCAATTTCTAATTGACTAACTACAATTTTTGTCCCCCAATAATGTAAACACTATATTAACATTAACGGAGAGTTTACACGATACCTAAGATATATAGACACATCACAATTTTCACATGTATGTAAAATAGTGTGTTAATTGTCATGTCACCTTTCCATCGGTTATTTGGTACCCATTCTAATTATTTTACTTTGAGTGGGATTATAGTAGATTCTCATGAGGGTGTTTTGACTAACTTTTGCTTCTAATATTTTGCTTATGCGTATCATTTTAACTGTTGAGAAAATGAGTTTTATTTCTTAGCTTGAGTGTTAGAGCACATGGATATTAATATTTAGGGTCCACTTATTTTTCAGAAAAATACCCTTTTTTAAAAATATTTGTTAAGAGGACAATGACTTATTCGGTGTTTGGCTAAAATTTGAAAAGACTTAAAAATTGTTTTCCATAATTTGGTAAGAAAAATTTGAAGGGGAAAATTATCAAAAAATTAGTATTTTTAATTATTGTTTCTATTTTTTTCTTTTTGTTTCCTTGGTTAGTCAACGATTGACAATCGGTCACTTGTAAGCTCGAGCTCGAGTTCACTTAAGGTCAATGAGGCTCTAGCTTGCCAAATTCTAGTGAGCCAAGCTAGCCTCGGGCGAGGCACCACCTTGCCAAATTGGTGAGTTTGAGCTCGCACAAGGCCAACAAACTCAAAGCTTGTTGATCTAGCGAGGTCGAGTCTCGCTTGAGGCTGGTGAGGCTCGGCTCACCAGAATTTGGCAAGCTCGAACTCGCTGTGGCCAGCGATTTGCTAAGGAAGAAGCCAAAAAAAGAAGAAAAAAAGAAACAATTAAAAATAATTCAAGATTCAATTTTATTTTTTTAAAAGTATTCTTGTAAGAACAAACATTTCATTAAATCAATGACTCAAGTTCGAGTGTTGAGGACCTACACATGGCCTTTGTGGACCCAAACTTGAGGGTCAAGATTAGAGCTCAAGCATAGGGGACCTGGGCACAACCTTTACGGACGCGAACTCAAGTGTCGGAGCATCGACTACTGGCACTAAGTCTCGATGGACCTGGGCTTGGCTACTAGAGACTTGGTCTTGAACGTGGGGATTTGGGAACTAATATTGAGGTCTTCGTGTTCAAGCATAAAGTTTTGAGTTTAAGTGTCGATATTTAGTCATATTTTGGAAACCATTTTCTGGTTTTTTAATGAGGGAATCATTTACTTGAATTTAAGTTTTGGTAAGAAAACATTTTCTGCTGACTAGAAAAATATTTTCCGTTGACTCATTTTTCTAAACTAATCAAACACCGAAAAATGTGAAATGTCTTTCTCGCAATAAATGGTCATCTAAAATCATGACAAATTTGCTTTATGGACCGAAAATAACAATAAAGGAATTGAGATGAGTCAAACGAAATACGCCTTATAAAGCCAATCAAGTTTTTAAAATCATTTATAGTGTAGGACCCTATTAAGAAATACGCACACGTACATTAGGTACGCGATTGCAAGATTTTGCAGTGTCCATACTAAGCTAATTCATTTGACTAATCATGGAGAGAGTCCATACCTAAAAAATGATGGGAACTTCACATGAATTATTTTAATTCAAGTAGCCACAACGACAAGATTAGTCTAATAAGGAATTTTCCTTGCATGGTATATGCAAATTACACAAAATGTATACGTCACATTATATAGCACCCTCCCCATGTACAATGAATTTCGAATTCAATCGGGTTCCTCAAGGCCTCGGCCGTAGAAAGAAAACTGGCCAATCGGTTCACTACTACTTCGAGATTGCTTTTGAAGCAAGGCCGTGGTTCAATTCCAATGCAACTTCCTCCACAAGCTCCTTCAGCCTTGGAAAATAAACGAAAAGAGGAGAAAATTCAATCACGAGGGACGAAACCTCCTCAGCAAGCTCCTGGAACTTCCCCATCAAGACGGACCAACTTCGCATACTCTCACTAAAGAATTTAGAACAAGCTCCCAGTAATCCTTTTGTTAATTTCCATCGTCGGTCAACACAAACCTTTTTATGATTCTAAACTTAGGTGCTCATCCCTTCCCAACATCTCTCTCTCTCTCTCTCTCCCTCTCTCTAAAAGTCCATTTCACGTGCCTTCTTTTGCACCATCTTAATGGAAAATGCCCCTATAAATACGCCCCATGTCTCTTCATCTTTGCACACAGATTGAGCAGCTATACAAGAAAACCCTCATTTCCATTGCTCTTCCCCATTCCATCCGGGAAAACCCTAACCTTTAGCCCATTTTGAGCTAACCCCATTATGGCTAGTGCTGATAGAAACGTCCAAATCTCGAAAATTGGCATCATCGGGGCCGGGGTGAGCGGTTTAGCTGCTGCGAAACAGCTAGCCCGTCATGAGCCGATTGTTTTCGAGGCCACCGATTCGATCGGAGGTGTTTGGAAACATTGCTCTTATAGTTCGACTAAACTTCAATCGCTTCGTTGTGATTATGAGTTTTCTGATTTCCCATGGCCCGATAGAGATAATTCAAGCTTCCCATCGCATGCTGAGATCGTAGATTACCTGGAAGCTTATGCTAAACACTTTGATCTGTTGAAGTGTGTGAGGTTTAACTCAAAGGTGGTGGGGGTTCGCTTTACCGGCGACCAGAAGATCACCGATAATGGTGGATCGTATGGAAGTTTGTTGCCGGGTGAGCCGGTTTGGGAGGTTGCTGTGCAAACCGGTTCAGACACTATTCAGGTATATAGCGATGCATATACAACATATGAGCATCAGTTCTCTTCATCTCCTGCTAGGGTTTCATGAAAAGCAAAATAAAGACCAAGACATGTCATTTTCTTCATACTGCACGATTTTGTTTGGCTATTTGAGGAAAAAAAATCCTTACAAATAGCCAACGAAGTAAAGTTTCTATTTTTGCTAAGTGATGCGTACCGCGAATTTTCTTAAAAAGGTAAAATTAGTTGGTCCACGATTTATGTAAATTCACAAAGAAAAGCTCCTCATGATAAGAATTTTCAACACTATATACCCTTGTCGGTATTCCAATGTTCTTTGCTTCGAATGAAAACCTAGCAAAGGGCTAGTTATCGATCAATCGATCGATCGTGAAGGTTTATGATATACAACATGTCTGAAAATTTAAAATCACTGGTGCAGTTGTATGCCTTTGAGTTTCTTGTTATGTGCATCGGGAAATACGGGGACATACCCAAGATGCCGGTCTTCCCAAAAGGCAAAGGGCCGGAGGTGTTCCAAGGCAAAGTCATGCACTCCATGGATTACTCGAAGCTGGACCAGGAAGGTGCCACTCAACTTCTCCGAGGAAAGAAGGTTGTGGTCGTTGGCTACAAAAAGTCTGCCATCGATTTGGCCATGGAGTGCGCCGAGGCCAACCAAGGTATATACACATACACATGCATATGCCCACCAATCCATCTTTCCATGACATCAATCTCCGTCTTCTCTTTCGTGAATCGTGCTCGAAAACTTACTAAATCGAGGAAATTTGAGAAAAACATTCTTTCATCTCGACCTTCCTTATAACTAGGTTAGAAAATACTTTCGGACATCTTGTCATGACCGCAAATATAAGGGTGCGATAAAATTTTTACTTTGTTTTTTTTTCTATTTCTTTGATTTTTTTTTTGTTTCCATAAATAAATTTGAAGAAAAAATCAGAAATTAAAATTTTTAACTTCTCAATTTTTGAAATAGAAATCAATTTCTAATCAGAAATCAATTTCTATTTCAAAAATTTTGTCATGTACATCCTAAATCACAACAAATATAAACCTAAATCACAACAAATATAAACCGTTTAACGATCATTTTTCCACTTTTGATTTTTTTATTTTATTTCCTCGGAATAGATTTTTATTCCATAAATAAATTTGAAGAAAAAATCAAAAATTCATTGTATTCATTTAAAAAAATTTTTTAATTTTTATTTAATTTTTTTGAAATAAAATTAATTTTTTTAATTTATTTATGATAAATAAAAATAAATCAATTTCTAAAAATTTCAAAAATTTTTTTTTTTGTCTTGAGTGTTTTCAAATAAAATTATTTATATTTTTTATTTTTATTCATTTTAAAATAAATTTATATCGTAAAATAAAATAAAATAGAATAAATAAAATAAATTTATTTTTATATTTATATTTTATTTTTTAATGATTTAAATCACAACAAATATAAACCGTAGGAAAAGGAACGTTCCTGTAGCCAGCACCTGATCATTTTTCCACTTTGGTCATTAAATTTAGGCCGGCCTTCTTTCGTGTTTATAAAAAAGCTGGCGTGACAATATGGAAAATGCATGGAACGGACGTCATGTCATGCACGCGTACATCACGCAAAAATTTTTAAAAAAAGGGAAGCAAAGTCAAACCCCGGTCGTCGGTCCCGGATCGGTTCAAACGGAAACCGGATGAGCTAACAGTGAATTGTCTTATCCTCGTTCCCGTTGACCGCAAAGGACAAGGATGGAACCGCCAGTCCTCGACCGCACACGACCACACGGGTGTAAACCCTAGAAAGTCAGCCCTGACTTTTCACTTCGAATGGCGTGACAAGACGAGACAAGGACGCTTGCGCTCGTGGCTCCCACCGAGCATAAATCTGAATCACATGCTCGTCTGCTTGCTGTTTCGACTCTCCTTTTCCGTGCGGTTCCCTTTCCACTTGCCCCACGTTGTCTTGTCTTTTCGCATGTCGCGGTCGGGGCTAGAAAGTCGTTCGTTCGCACGTGGGACATCTGTCGAACGGGCCCCCTAGGGGTCAATCGGGTCGAGTGGAGGGCGATCGGGCCAGCCCGATTATGACCGTGAGACTCGTCGGTCCGGTTCCGAGGTTCGGAAGTTTCTCCTTATTGGACTTTGGACATGGCGGGTTTCGCCGATCGAACACGATCCGTCCCAGATCCGGCCGAGTTCGGGACGATGAGCCCATCTCCATAACCTATCTAGGAATTGCCAGATCGATTGCGCATGAATAGGGAACGATCTTTGTCACTGGATCGTGTTCGATGCATCTTTTGTTGAACTGTATGGGTGTTGATATTCTCTGCTTTTTTGTTTTGGATCGCAAAAGGGCCAGAAGGGCAGCCCTGCACCATGATCGTGAGGACGCTGCACTGGATCGTGCCGCATTATTGGGTTTGGGGATTGCCGTTTTTCCTGTTCTACTCCACCAGATTCTCCCAGTTCCTCCACGAGAGGCCCAGCCAGTCTCTCCTCAGGACCCTCCTTTGCCTCCTTTTCACCCCTTTGGTGAGTTCACGGCCCCTTTATTTTCCTAGTTTAGTACTAAAGTTTCGATTTTTTCCCTAAACATATCTGCTGTTCGATAGAGGCGCGGGCTGTCGAAGTTCATCGAGTCCTATCTGCTGTGGAAAATGCCCCTGGCAAAGTACGGCCTGAAGCCGGAGCACCCGTTCGAGGAAGACTACGCCTCTTGCCAGATGGCGATCGTGCCCGAGAATTTCTTCGCCGAGGCGGAGAAGGGCAAGATCGTGTTCAGGAGGCCGTCCAAGTGGTGGTTCTGGGAAGGAGGGATCGAGTTCGACGACAAGACGCGGGTCGAGGCCGACGTCGTGGCGCTGGCCACCGGCTTCGAGGGCAAGCAGAAGATCAAGTCCATCCTGCCGGAGCCCTTCCGGAGCCTCGTCGAGTTCCCTACCGGAATCATGCCCCTGTACAGGTAACCACCAATTCATATTAGCTAGAGAGCACTAGCCCTCGTCGGCGGCGCCGGAAATTAAAACCGATGCGTGCTGCAGGGGGATGATCCATCCGCTGATCCCGAACGCGGCGTTCGTGGGGTACCTGGAGAGCGTGTCGAACCTGCACTCGGCGGAGCTGGGGTGCAAGTGGCTGAGCCGCCTGGCGGCGGGGGAGTTCAAGCTGCCGAGCGTGGAGGGGATGCTGGAGCAGACGGCGAGGGAGGTGGAGGTGAGCAAGAGGACCACCAGGTTCTACAAGCGCCACTGCATCTCCACGTACAGCATCAACCACGACGACGAGATCTGCGAGGAGATGGGGTGGAGCGCCTGGCGGAAGACGAACTGGTTCTTCGAGGCGTTCAGCCCCTACTCCAGCCAGGACTACCAGAAGGAGAAATAAAAAGTAATCCATAAATAAATAAAAAAACCAATAATAATAATAATAATAATAATGTAATAATAATAGTAGTGATTTGGCTTGGTGTGGATATATTTAGAGAGATTATATTCTTAGAAGAGAGACGAAAAGTTAACCAGTGAAGAAGTGTTGCTTGTTCAATTTTTATCGGTTAATTTAGTTCTTGTACTAATATATATATAATATATTATTCTCAAATTTTTCTCTCTCTCTCAAATTGTTCAAAAATAAATGAGAAAGAAGGAGGTAAAAAAAAGGAGAAATGGAGATGCGGGGTATCGAACCCCGTACCTCTCGCATGCAAAGCGAGCGCTCTACCATAGTTAGGACAATGGAGGAGGAGGACGCGCCATTTCGCTCCAAAATGGCACGCGGGTTTGGGCGTTCTAGGTTTTTGAGACGAGGTTTCATTTTAAGCAGGATACTAAAAGTTTTGTTTAATTTTATGCCAAATATGTTAAATAGAGTCAACAAAGCAGCAATAACTTATGATTAATGTCCATTAGGGCCAGGTGAGCCAGATCAGGGTGCAAAGAGGTTGGTCCAAGTCATTCAAGGCCGGACTTAAAACTCTAGTGTCCATGCCCAAGTCACCAGCAACCATGCCTAACTACTCAGCTCCTGCAATCAAGTCACCAATGCTCAAGATCAATCTATCAAGATTTAGCCCCGATTTCCGATGCCCATGCTCAAGTTCCGAACGGCTAGGCCAAGAAAATTGGAACCTCAATAGCAGGCTCGAGTCCCCTAAGGTCAAGGCCTAGTCTTCGACCAAAGCGGGGTCCTCAACACCCGGGTTTGGGATCATAGCGACTGGGCCTTAGTCCCTCAAGACTTGACCCAAGACCTTAACGGCCCATGCTTAGGATTTCGGCAGTCATGTCCAAGTCTTCGGGTCCTCGTCGGCCGGGCCCAAGTCTAATAAAATGAGATGAGCCTTAGATTTATAAACTCAAAATCAACATATTCAATTACTTTAAAAGTCTAGTTAATGAATGATACCATTTAATTTTTTTACCAAATTCTAGTTATAGACTACCAAAGCAACGAAATTTTTTATCCATGTACACGCGCAATGTGAATGGTGTGTGTTTCTTTAGGAAAGAAAGTTAAGCCATCATTTCCAAGCGACGGAAAACTAATCTACAATTCATTTTCAAACTTCAATCAACTTCTGGAAAATATTACTATTTTTCTAGAAAATGACTTCTTTAAAAATAGTTTTCAAATCGCAAAAATTCCTGCGCAGTAAACGGAGCATACAATAAAAAACTAAAGGCCTCTTTGCTATCGTAGAGAGCAAGTGGTTTTATGGACCAGCTTTTGAGAAGACAGTAAGCCCCGGGCTCTATTTCAATCCAATGCAGGTCATCTCCACTAGGACCAGGGAATCACATGGCATCAATTATGTAAAAGCTTTACATCTCATCCAACCTCTAGCTGCAAATTCGTAGATACAGAAGTACAGGAGACAAACGCAATGACTTGAAGTCCAAGTTGCTAATCTCTTTGCTGAGAGAGATTTGCACTGAGTAGTCATCGACAAGTTTTTTGGACGAATTCCAAAGTCAAATATCTCCTCAATACTCCTCCTTTAGATAATCAAATTCATCCCCTCACATGGCTCTGGAACAGCAAGAGCAAGCCTCTCAATCACCCTGCTGAAGTTAAAGAATACCCTAGAAGCTCCATGTATTGTACATAGCTTTTGTTAGCTTCAAGATAAGTAACAAGTCACAATAATCCCCACAATTAATACACAAGATCACAGCCATCTTCCACTAAGATTCAGTGGGATGAGTCGTCCTCTGCAACGAAGAGTAGTAATGAGATTCGAGCTCTTTGAGACTGGCGGCTGCCTCCTCCGCAATTCTAGACAATGTACGATCCGATTTTTCGGCTTGTTGGTTGAACTCGACGATTCTCTGTTCAACATGGTCGTTTAGAGATGCGAATCCCGAAAATATGGCAGTCTGTTTCAGCTCCGATACCAATTTCAGCAGTGAATCAGCCGCTTGAACCTTTTTCGCATACATGCATCAAATGGCAGAGGAGACAAATACATGAGCACAGAGAAGCTGCTTCTTTGATAAGCTTTGGAAAGTAAAGAAGAAGATCGATCCAGGGTTAAAATTTCTGAAGCATTACAAGTAGGTGCTTCCACCGCTTAATAATATTCCTTGAAAAGTTTTTAGTCCTTAATCACACACATCACCTATTCAAGTAACTAACCTCGAGGTTATGCCACTTATTTTCCCCCAAGTTCATTTGAACTATAGAAAGATGCTCTCGCCACTTCACCATATTCCTCGAAAAGTTAATCATACTTAGCCACCTGCATTTTGCGATTTGAGTAACTATTTTTGGATTGACAATTTGTGTTCCCTCAAGTTCATTTAAACTATACAGAAAATCCAGATTGTGAGGGTCATTTCACATTATGGTTATTGCTATTGCTAAATGCTAATACACGTGTGGCAAACGCAATCTCTGAGATAATGAAATTCCCATTATCATGAAAAAGAAATCCCACATCCATTTTCTAGAAGTCTCATAGCCCTGAAATTTTGAGTCTCTCATGGATTCAGCAGAGGATTACCAAATTGACATGTGGTAAACATATATGCCAAACATGAACTGCTTTTTAAGTTAATGAGCAGAATTAACTATCCTTTGTTGGTTACAATAATTAAATGGCCAAGCCTCAATTCAGATTAAAGTCCAAATCTTACCATTCTTGCTGCACGCATCTCCATCATGAAAGCTTCTTGTGAGTTTCTGACTGGAGGGTCATTCACCTGCCACAAGTGAGAAGACTGAGTCAATACCACAATGGATGCTCTTCAGATATCAAACACCTCCCAGTTTGGAAATTTCAAATTGAAGACAAAAATATAGAACAAATGTTCTTTTATTTTCAATAAGAGTAATATCTCTTCACATGTTACATAAAGAAAAATCTCTCAGAGTATACATGCTACTTGAATCACTAGAATGGCAAGGACAAACTTTACTTTTATCATCTCCTTGATCTAAGCTCATAATTTTGAAAGCATTGGTATCAGGAAGTAAACATCCACATTTTGAATATTATCCATACTTTATCAGTCTGTATCCCCTCACCACGACATCTTAAAAATTTCTGATATTAGGTCTCCACTCTTCATTATCAAAAGGTCCATCACAACAGCCTTCTAAGATCTAAAATGGATTTCTTTCCATTTGGAATATATATAAAAAATTTCAATCCTCCATTCATGAAGAACAAGATCATGGAAACAATACATCTTTCCCAATTTCAGCAGCTTACAAGAGCCCAAGCAACCTGCCCTCCTATCTGTTAACATAATTTCATGATACCTAAGTCCAGCATCAAGTCAATACACTGAAGCAAATGTAGACCTCACACTACATGGTAGTCGATAAGTGACAAAGAGATGGCTTGTCAATGTTCCATCTAGCCACACACAAAGGAAAAGCATGGATAATCTCAACTGTAGTCATGACTGTTACTGAGAGGGATAAAGGTTTCCAGACTGGATGATGGCAAGGAGAAATGTATACATACTCTGGCGACATTCACAAGATGACTGAAATTGTCGACAATGTTGCCAATGTCGTTTTCAACTCTTTGTAAGAGTGTCTTCTGCTTCTGGGCAGCTGCAACTGCTGCAGCAGCCGTGGGCCCGCTCCCACTACCTAGTCCTGTTCCTGCTCCTCCTCCTCTATTCATTATCTACATAAGCAAGTTAACATACACTTAATCTTCAGCCATAAGGCAATACAGGACTGTACGTGTAAGTTTACAGACGATCACTGTTTGTTAGTTTATGTGAAAAGCAACATATTGTGACAGTGGACCAAACTACACCATATGGGTATTTTCCATCAAGGAAAAAGAGAAAAGGATCATGAGACATTAGCCACCCCATGTCAAATTGTTCTGTCAAATTTGCGAGCAAAGGGCAAATAATGTCAACAAAGGGCAAACAATGTCAACAACTGTAAACATTGTCCATCCAATTAATCTACCTAAAACAAGAAGCAGTCCAATCTAGAAACCAACAGAAACGCCAATGTCAAGTCATGGAAATTACTGAAAAACCAAAGGGCAAGAGAAATCAAAATAGAGAACTTCGAGCATGTCCATAGACTGAAAAAACTATATCGAATTTTTAGATAAATGACATTGCTTTGCAAATTACACCTCATCAAAACAGAGGACATAAGGCATACTATTCAAACTAAATTTATAAACAAGTAGATCCATTGCAAACTAAAAGTAATTCTGAACTTCCAAGATGAATATAAACACGAAAGCCACAGACATCGAAGCTAAAGCCAGACAGCAAGCCCCCTCGGCAAAGCAATTAACCGACAATATGCTGCGAGACAACATAAAAGAAAATCAACATATCATAATGAAAGGGCAAAAAAACTGATTGTCCAATTCGATGAAGAGAGCGGCAGCAACAGCAAATGTCGCAACCCGATCTCGCCACCCTCGAAGTTAAAATGGGGAAAAGGTCGAGTTTAGGGGTACTTGATCACAAGATCACAAGCTCTCCCAAGCTCGTACCCACGTGACAGCGAATTTTGTACAGTCTAATTATTTATGACATCCTAAAAATAGACGGGAGTCGCCACTAGCCTCGTTTCGGGAGTCGGATAGAAAACCCAATCAAGGGTTGAGAGTATTCCCTCGATTCCTACACAACCAAATATCTAGGTTCGGAAACTTGGGTTACACTAATATTTTTATTAACGCCATTTTAGTACCTAAACAGTATGTTGTGTTTTTCCTAATATGTTCATGCGTTTCTTTTTACATTTTCGGGATCATCAATTCTAGACTAAAGGATCATGCGTGATTAGTTACTTCCATTCTATTCTATTCTTGAAAAAGCATGGAAGGAAAACAATCAATGAAATTGAAATTGCAAGACATGAAACAAACAATCAAGAAAATCAGTAAATCTATCATGTAATTCTAAAAATATAAAAGAGAAAACAATTGGAAAAGAAAGGAAACCCGCAACTCGTCGGGTTTTATACAATGCATGGAACCCGAGACATATCTCGGGAAAAACGAATATTACATGATAAATGGTCGGAATGGACATCGACCTCCACCATCTTTACGCCTTCTCCATCTACGGGGTCTAATCTAACCCTAACCTAAAAAATCTATAACTAGGTACATACGACAGGAGAAAACAAACAAACACATCAAACAACCAAAAACAATACATCATATCAAAATCAATTATTTAAAAGAAGTACAATACGAAAGTCAAATTTTGAGTGATATCCTAAGGTTCAGCATTGTTATTAGCCGCATCTAAATCATTCATCTAATGATTACATGCAAAGCATATAACATGACAAGCATCCAAGCCATATAACCTTGGTTCTCAGTTAATCAAACAAATGAATGAGCTGACAAAGGATCACTTACTAAACAATATGCATCTTTGAACATGTGAAATTGACAAAGGACTTGAACACGTGATATGGCAAATAAAAAAAAATAAGCTAAGACAAAATTCATCTAATCTATGCTTAATCCACAACTTCCAGCATGCAATTAGAATTGTAACGGAGCACACGAGACTGCAAATTGTGATTGTTTGATGACAAATTTCCATGAAATTGAAGCTATATCTTCTCAAAAGCACGTATGAGTCTACTTGATCAAAATGGCATCGATCCATAACCAAACTAGCCTCAAGTTGGAATCAAATGCACACCCAATCATGGGAAACAACTTTCATGGCAAAAGTTTTTTAACGTGAGCTACATAGAAGTTTATGAAAATTCAAGAATGCACAATATCACATCAGAAATGCAGCAAAATATTAGGATGTCATGACACATTAATAGTGATTTGATCTAAAAAGAAAATCTGAAGAATATGAAATTTTACCACAAGCGCGAACAAAAGAAAGACGAACAACTTTTGTTAAGGACCCAATCTTAGAATCCTTAACAAAAAAATCATAGAAAAATGACAAGAGGTCAGCTTCGACAAGGGAAAAACAGGGGTTCTGAATTTCATTTTATGATAGATTTCTATCATGCACATCACAAGAGAAGTTGAGTCCAATTGATGTGCAAATCATGCGAAATTAGCATCATAGGAAAGATTAAAACGAGCCCACTTCCTAAGAGAAGTTGAGTCCAATTAACGGCAAATTGATAGACGGAAAATGATAATCATGAAAACATGCAAATCAGCCACAAATGAATTAAAACATAATGCATAACTAATGGTTTATAAAACCATCCAGACAATGCACAAATAGTAGTTCTAAAAAAATGAATCACAGCAAACCCTACAACTTTAAAAGGGTCGACAAAAGTAGCAAACCCTGTTTTTATTTCTACAAAATTCTGCCTATAGCCGCCAACTTCAACCATCAGTTTTACCCATCAATTGATCTATGCTTGATCTAGAAAACTTCCCAAATTTGTGTAAAACCAGACCAGAACAGAGATTTATTACTTTCTAAAACTCAATTTGTTTCAAAGTGAAAACGAATATTACTCACAATCAACGAGGCCAATGAGCACAAGTTTTAAGCATGCCATAATGCTAAAATTGCTCAGATTGATTAGATCGACAGTAAGCAAGATGAAATCAATATAGGCATCATGATTTAAGTAAGCCATGAATATCTTGCATATAGACTGATGAAGACACTACGCAGATATTCATTCAGGCATCTTCACCAACATATGACAGGCATCTCATTTTAGTGACCAAAACACGAGGGCGAATCAGCGACTTAAAATCATGTGACCACAACATCATCCAAGCAGGATCAAATCAATAGTACATATGCTACTTTCACCCTAAAGTTCTAGGTCTTAGTCCTATGAGCAGCCTCAGCTTCCAAAGTTCTACCATCAGAGGATAACAAGACGGAGTTCATGAGACCCTTCACTTTTTCAATAACCATTTCCCCTAAAAAACGAACACCAGGAATTCCCTCCCATTGACCAAACATGCGGAATGCAGAAGCGGAAATAGGTACGAATCACATTCCAACAGAAACTACCGAATGAAAACTGAAGCTAAATCTATGTTATTGCTCTACATAAAAGAAATGCGAGACAACTACGGCGTTACAACTATACCTGGATCGGACCACAAGAGGATGGCGAGCAAAGCAGCGAAAGGGACAGTTCTTGAATGAATCGGCGAAGGATTGATCTCCAGAAGCTTCTTCCTTTCAACACCAGCGAATCTACTCTGCCCTCGGAGCCGAGTTGAGACCTCCGAACTCGGCGCAGTTCGGAACCCCTGCACCTCGAGCTAAGCGTCGCAGCTGTCACCAATCCTCGACGGTCGGCTTCGAATCGAGCCTCGCACCTTGCGCTCCTTGGCCGGCGGTTGTTCGAGACGATTGAATGAGCGAATGTCCGATCTCCGAGAGCGATCCGCCGCCGCCGTCGTCGTCACCGTCGCCGCCGCCGTCTCCGCCGATCCTCGTCAGTCGGTTCTGATCGATCGAAATCCTTTGAACCGAACGGATTTGTGGAGAGATTCCGATCGAGAGAGCCTGCGAGCTCGAGAGAGTAAATCCCCGGAGGATGGGAAACCAAGGAGCAGCTCTCCCCCCTTCTCCCCTCGACGAACCCCCCGGCGGCGAAATCCTCAACCAACTCCCCAAAACCGTTTGCCGAGTCCCCCGAAAACCCTAGTCGTCGAGCAACCGATCGAAGAGCCGAACCTCCTCGAGAGCCAGATCTCCTCCCCGAAATCCACCAGAACTGAGAGCCCTCCCCCCAAAAACAGAGTGCCCGAGACCTCCTTTCTATCATTTTTTTCTTTGTTTTATTTTTCTCCTTTTCTCTCCTTTTTCTTTTCTTTGTTTTCTTCTCTTTTTTTTTTTTTTTTAATGTTTTCATTCATTTCAATTTTTTTTATCTTTTCATTTTTTAATATTATTGCAAAATATTTATTTCAAATGTCGACGAAAATTTGGGGTGTCAACAATTACCCCTTTTTGGGTGGGAGCTCAAACAATTCCACTCAAAGATAAAATTGAATCCTAAACTCAAGAGACAAGATTTAAAAATAACCTAAAACCTAAAAGACAAGATTTAAGGATAATTTGGAACCGTGTGGTTTAAGGATGGATCCACAAACCCTATGGTTTAGATTGGAAAAAAAAAAGAGGTCTCACCGTGTAAAGACGGATTTTGACTAAATGTGATAGTTTCACCGTGTTAAAATGAGTTTTGACTGGGAGAAAAGTCTCACCGTGTAAAAACAGGTTTCGACTGGGAGAAAGGTCCTGCCTCGAAAGGTACGATTAGGGTAATCTTCCAACCGAGCCCTAACCGTGCGGCCTCCGCCGCCGCCGAATCTCGACGAACCTAGAGGGTTTACACTGACGTTGCCACCCCGTCGCCTCTGCCTCCGTCTTGAAAGGTATGATTAGGATAATCATCGTGGACTATAACCTCTGTACATTAGAATGATTATTGTTTAACTCGTGGACTATAAGCTCTGTACATTAGAATGACTATAAGCTGATCATTGTCTAACTTCTGTATTTTAGAATGATTATTGTTTGGCGAATGGAAAGCTTCCTCCATTTGTGGATTTCGTATGCATGTGTATGTATGTTTAAAGCTGTCATGCGTGAATTCATGTCGTGCTTCTGGTATAATACAATCGTAAGCCCAAGTATTTCACATCTTTGGCAATCTTTTAATTTGACACGGTGCAGATGATGTTTGACCTTTAATTAGAAGTTGGAAATTGTGTGAAGCCATCCTTATATTATGTTTGCATACCTAGGATTTAGCTATTTACTTATGAAGTGTACTCTGGAGTTTTTGAGCTCTTTCTGTTATCCATGTATTCTGCCCGTGGCTTTCAAGCTATTTACCTATCTTGCCATTTTAGCGTGTTCTTCATGACATGGTAAAGGTACTAAAGTAACAAAAATGGACCAGACATCTTAATGAAAAAAAATTGCAGCAAATTTAATGATCAGCTCAGAGAGAATTCTTTGAATTACTCCCCTCCTCTTGTTTATTCTTTACAGAACTAAATGTCAGAAAACCAAATCCACCATATGATTAACCATGGACCACATACAAAAATGGACCAGACATCTTAATGCTCAGGTGCTATCTATTCTTCTCTACAAATTTTTCCTCTGTTCATAGCATGTATCCGTTCATATTAGGAGTGTTCCTGTTAGAAGCGGTCCCACGGGATGCATTAATTTGATTAGCATCTATTCATCTTTTCATCATGTTAGTTGATTGTGTTAACTATTGGAAGTGTCATTTTGGATTCTCTTAAATCTTATGATTAAAAAAGGAAATTAAGTTTTAATTTTGAAAGCATAAATAGTAGTAGCATTACCACTAACATTGAGGTGTCATCACAAGAAGATATTAGCGAATTCATGAAGAGATTAGTCTATTCGTCACAATCGATTATGTCGGCCCTTTTAATCAACAACTATTGGTGCTTTGCTATTGTGACCTCAAATCTCCTCTGTGAATGGCAGGGACGAAGGACAATCGGGGAAGAAGATACTAAGGCTGCCCAAGAAACAACCATAACAATAGAGGAGAAAGTTGTAGTTTTCTTATTTTGGGTTGATGAGGAAATCAATCAATCGACAAGGAGTGTGACCAATAGTTTTTGTTGGAGCAATGTGGAGCAAGAACCAATGTCGACTTACAATGAGGATGAGGGCTGTTTGATGGATGCAGAAAACAAGGCTCTCAAGACAAATCTGAAGCATTTGAAGAAAGAAAATTTTGGATTGAAGATGTTAATTGTGTTGATAATATTAATTTTTGCTTGTATTAATTTTGGAATTTGACATGTTTTGAGATTTGGCAAATGTGAAGATGTTGGTTGGGCTGTTCATGAGCTCAACATGTTTTGTACATGTATGTAAATTCTAAATGTGGGATGAATGAACATTTTTCGTGGGTTGAAAAGCACATATATTTGTTGTGATATATTTTTTGTGTACTATGTACTTCTAAGCTTTTCTGGATTTGTACGTTTGCTGGCTGTTCTGAACTATTGTTGCGTGAGAATTATCCGTAACTGGTTCACGATGGACATCTTGGTGGATTATTAGTTGTGAGAATTTTCCAGTGGCCAAGATGGTGGTTTGTGAGAATAATTTGCAATTAGTGAGCTGTTTCCTCTGTCTTGTCGCCTTCTTTGCTTCAATTTTCAGTGCTCCTATTCAAGCGGCGTCTTTTGCTGTTGCTGATATTTGGTGGCGCTTTTGAGTTCCCTGTCCTATTCTCCTCTTTGTTGTTCCATCTTTGGTCGAAGTTACGAGCAACTTTCTCCCCAGTTACCAACATATGCACCATAAATTTTGAATGCTTTAGAAAATGTTCCTATTTGCTCGAGACCAGGTAGGTGGTTTGTTCTTGTAAAATCTATATCATTTTTTTTTTTTTTTGGTAAGAAAAAACAGTGTTCATTGTAAAATCTATATCATTCACAGTTGAATAAATGCATAACTGGCAAGAATTTCCTATTCTTTAATATATAAGAGTATGATTTACAAAAATTCGCAGTTGAAGTTCAAAGAACAGGAAATGCGTCGATCATCAAATTGGTCAAAAAAGAATTCAAGAATCATTCAAAACATGTACACAACTTCAATGCTAACGAAACCAATTCATGATTGACAACGCCATCGAGTGCTTTCCCGCGCTATATTCTTCTAAAATGTCTTCTATTCGGTTGACATGCTTCAAAAACCAATTCAACATGTCCTCTTGGCTCTCTTCGGCACTCTTGACAGTAAATTTGTTGTTGTTGCACCTCACACTTCATTCATGATTGACACTAGGGAATATTTTCACATAACCCTCAAACTGCAAAACCAGGGTCTCTGAATTAATGGAAGTGTAGAAATAACTAGAGAGGGGAAGAACTGACGAGAATATTTTCACATAATTCCATGTTCACTGGCATAATTTTACCTTCGATTTCATCTTCAGTGAATACTGCTGCTGGAATGTCTTCAATGCCTGCTAATTTTGCTAGTGCCTTTCCTGAAAAGTATAGGCAAGCTCTTTTTAACAACTTGAAAGAACCTTTTACAAGTGAACGGAACTAGTTTTTCAATGGTGAAGGTAGAACAAATTTCTCATAACTAAAACTCCTCAGAACTGTGAAAGTGAATTCAGAAAATCACACCTTCCCAACAAAATCCTGCAGCCCAGTGGCCGACACTCCTTTACCCCAAAGGTAAACCTACCCCAAAGGTGAACCGAAACGTAGAGCTTTCAAATGTATGCTCTAAGGACAATACAGAGTTATTCACTTCAAGAGATGAAATTATAGAATTACATATACATAGAAATGCAAGTAATGACATCAGACCTCAGGTTAGCAGCCTCGTAACCTGCACAAACAGATAGAACAAACGATCAATCAAGCAGCAATTTCAAAAGGCATATTCCTTTTTGATACATTGGCGCGGACAGGTCTTGTGTCAACTACCACTGCTTTCATACCATGAAATTCTGAGGTGCCAGAGTCACCTTGTCCTTTCACTTGCTGGCCCTTGCACTCTTTTGAGGTAGAACAGGCATCATTGAAAACTGCAATAAAGGTAAAAGTGGATCCCACCTGGGGTATGCTTACAAATCCAATCTCCCCATTCACGAGGACAACCATACACTTGTTTATGCTTAGCCCAATACCTGTGCGCCCATGTGTTCGAGAAATTGATGGGCACACTTGCATGAAAGGAGTGAAAACGTGGATTGCGCCTCTGGAGGAATACCTATCCCTGTATCCTCCACTGAAATAATGAGATTGATTGGATTAGAGAAGGATGACGGCACCGGAGATGCAGGCCCTTCCTGGCCGAATGTCCTACATTTTGCCCAGCTGAGTCATGTCTGGTACTGGGAAGCCGCTCAACGTACTCCTTCTTGCTGATTCCATCTCAGCATCAGTTGAGTTCATCACCTCATCAACAAGATGGACTGTGACCAAGATATGTCCTTTCTCTGTGAACTAAGGTGAACATATACAGTCTGTAAGTCATGTTTTTCAATGAGCAAGGAAGTGGAACATACACATAATCTGGTAGTCACATTTCAATTAGCAAGGAAAGAAATAGTCATAGGGTTACCGAATAAAACATCTAAAATTGAATTAATGGTTTGAAAAGAAACACATTTTCCATGAATAGTTAAAGCAACAAGTTGATATTTAAATGAGTTTCTAAGGGCACTATGAACCAACTATTAACTGAAAGTTTATATTTACAAGACACTGAAGAAGAATAGAATGCAACACATCATGGGAAAATTAAACATGATAAACTCCCTTTTTAAATATGCAAAGCACATCTGTTGCAGCTCGACGTAATTATATACTTGATACAAAAAGCTGTAGCTTAGCAAAATCCTTAAAAAGAAACCCTTGCGATGGTCCCCCAAAGATTTGATACACGATGAAGAGGAGAAAAGCCTAGAGAACTAAATGTCAGTTTTGAGTGACCGGATTTACGAATCTTCCATTCAAAAGGCATATTCCTTTTTGAAAATGCTTCCTCAATTTGTTGACGACTTCAAGAGCAGCGACCATTCTAATTTCTACTTCCGCATCAGTCACAGGAAAATTTGATACTACTCAAGAATTATAATGGCGACTTGAGATTCAAAAACAAAGTTCTCAGAAAATGTGCGAACCACACTTAAATAGCTTACTTTAATTGAGTTCCCCAAAAGATTTGTGATGATCTGCCGAAATCTCCCCAGATCACCAATCAACTTCTCCGGAACATTTTCAGAAATGTAAACTACTAGCTGCAGATTTGAAGGGGTGGAAATTATTAGATAATGACTAAAGTGAATTAGCAGCACTATGTAATAAAGGCAGTCAATACCTCCACTCCTTTTTCTTGAGAGTTCCCCAAGAAGAGGGACAAGACATCATCCACTATGGCCCTTAGATCAAACTGCACAGCCTCAATCTCAATCTTACCAGATTCAATCTTCGCTTGGTCCAAGACCTCATTTATAAGTGTAACCAAAGCTTTTCCACTTTCCTGTGCAGTTCTACCATAATCTTGTTGAGTTTCATCAAGATCTGTGTCCATCAACATATGCAACATTCCTGCAATACAAGCATTGTCATGTTATGACGGGATGTGAAGGTCTTCACTTATTATATATATCCCTACATGTGCCAAGCAAAATTTAAACAAACAGTTTGTCCACATACTCACCTAGAACTCCATTCATGGGGGTTCTGATCTCATGCAAAACAGTAGCAAGAAACTATAGAAGGCAAAACAAAATCTGTTACTGCATCGCTCAATATGTTTTAAATCAAAACATAATTGACTAAAACGTGAATTACCTGTGACTTTGCCACATCAGCTGCCTCTGCTTGCTTCTTAAGTTCCATCATCTTATGGTAGTCATCTTCAACTTTGGCAATTCGATTCATTGTTGCTTGGAAAATATACCCAACAAGAGAGGCAATGACAAGAATGCCAGCTGATGTAGTTATTGCAAGCCATGGCCATGCTGCTTTTTGTTTGAATCTGTTTGCATTACAGAGTCAGTTGTGCAAGTGTCTACAAATCACAGGGATCAATAATTCACACAAAAAATATAGGTACCATCTAGCAGAATTTAGAACATCATAATTGTGGCTATCACAGATCCTATGGTAAACACCAGAACTATTATTCATGCGTGAGGCTTATCATCAGTAAGCAATTCCATGGAAAAAGGAAAATCCAGCAATTTCCTTATTTGCTTTCTTATCCAAATAGTAACAAATTAACTGCAAATGGAATCACAGGACACGGAGTGGCACTACACTTAGAAAATAAGCCTTGACTGCTTATAGAATTTCAAGGGACATCTTGAAGGGTGAATACTACATGGTTCTGGCAGGAATTTCAAATATAAACAATTGATATATCATGTCTATATAAATTTTATAATGGATAAGTGACTGTTTTACCAATAAAAATAAGAACGAAATCAGATTGACAATGCAAATCCTAATGGAAGAGACTTAAACGAAGTTCTAATTTTTGAGTAAATTAGCATTTAGCAGCAACAGCAAGAACAACGACAAGTGCATTAATCAAATCACGAGCAACTTGCACATTACAGATGCGCAATTTTGTTCAGAAATAGATTATTGGAGTGCTCTGTCTGCTCATACAACTTTCCCCTTAGAGACTGATAGTGACATCAACTACCTCACTCATGAATCTTCAGAACTTCCTTTTTTTCTGTTGATTTTTCATTATATAGCTTCCACTAACATTTAATCATAGAAGAAAACGATGAATTAAGCATCAAATAATGCCCACTATAATATGGTAAAACAAGGTTCCTTCAAATATACGACGAAGTATGAATTTCGACTTTTCAAGAGCGGAATGGTGCACTAGTTCCCCAACCTCTGCTGCACCCAAACTATGCTAAAGAGTAATTGAGGCAACATACTAATGCATATGATGTCATGTAATTAATGCCGGAATCACTAAATTAAATTCATGAATTTGCTTGCACGTGCCAATATCTAAAGAAGAATGTAGAGAACATAGTTGATTAGTCCTACAAGAGGCTATACCTTCAAGCAATCTGCAACAACCAGATGCTGCATAAGCACTTGATGGGTCAACGATTGGAGAAGAATCTCCGTTCCTCGTGCTGGCCACTCCTCTGAATCGAAGTTCTGAAATACATGGAAATGCATTCTTCTCATCCAACCCCTGATCATAGAGGAAGCCCCTGAATACATGCCCGCTGATGCTAACAGTAGCTTGATAGGCAAATTCAGCTGCATTGTCACTAATTGCAGTGACTCTTATGCACCTAAAAACGGCCGGAGCACGAACTTGGCCTGGTAAGGACTGCTTGAAGCTAGCATCTGGAATCCAAGAAATCACTACATCGATCTTAGAATAAGATCCAATAAGCAGATGAATTGATCAATCAATAAGATGATAAATCCCTTTAGTTATCCATATTAAGCGCGGGCGCTTCTGCTTTTTCGTCTCCGTCTTCTGCTTCGTCGCCGTCGCCGGCGCCGTCGAGCTCGTCGTTTCTCTCTCCTCCATTTTCGCCGTCGTGGTTCGACGCGTTGGCGTCGGGCGCATAGGCGGAGGCGGCGGAGTCGGGGGCGACGGACTCCGACGCCGACGGAGGCAACCGGCGAAGGAGCGTCGGCGTCGGGGTTTGCTGGAAGAGAGGCGCGACTTCAAGGACGAGAGAGAGAGAGAGCGGACTAGAGGTCGCGAGAGGGAGGCAGAGGGGCGTCGGCATCGGAGTCGAGGGCGACAGACTCCAACGCCGACGGAGGCAACCGGCGAAGGAGCGTCGGCGTCGGGGTTTGCTGGAAGAGAGGCGCGACTTCGAGGACGAGAGAGAGAGAGCGGACTAGAGGACGCGAGAGGGAGGCGAAGGGGCGTTGGCGTCGGGGGCGACGGATGCAACCGGCGGAGGCGGAGGTGGAGGGCCGTCGGCGTCGCGTTTCGCTGGAAGAGAGGCACGACTTCGCGTAGGGGGAGAGAGAGAGCAGAGCAGACGTCGCGAGAGGGAGGCGGAGGAGCGTCGGCGGCGTCGGCGTCGGCGTCAGCGTCAGGGTGGGGGGCGATGGAAGCAACCAGCGGAGGCGGAGGGGAGAGAGACAGAGAGGAGAGAGAGGAGAACGGGGAGAGAGACGATCTGCAGAGGTGAGAGAGGCGCGAAGAAAGAGAAAACCCTCAGTCTCCCGTCCGAAAATTTTTCAAAATGGCCACGACCCTCCTCTTCCTTATCGGCGTCAGCCCCACGGTCGTCGAGCTCGACGAACTCGACGGCGGCGGCCATGATATTCGCGCCGTTCACCAGCTGGCTCCCGGTGGCAGCGGCGTTCTCCACGACCGGCAGGCTCTCCGGCGGTCTTCGTAGGCGGCAAGTTCCTGGACAGCCTCGAAAACCTCATGATCCTTCACATCAATGGAACGCTGGTCCCGCTCATCAAGGACGCCGGCGCCCTCTGGCTGTGAGAGTCTCATTGTGCCCCTTGCCGGAGCATGTTTCCGACGCCATTACCGCCGGCGCACTCCTTACATAAATCTTAGGGCGTGCATGGAAACGTTTCTAAGAAACGTTTCCGGCACACTTGTACGGAAAGTGTTAGGGAACAAAAAAGGAACAGAAACGCGTTTGGTTGCGTTTCTGTTCCTTTTTTGTTTTTTTTGTTTCTGAAACGAAATAAGAACAGAAAAAAGAAACATAAAAAAGTTGTTTCTTTCGAAAAGAAACACTTCTTCGACGGAACAAAAGAACAAAAACCAAAGAAACAAAAGAACAAAATCGGAACAAAGGCGAACTCTCCTCCTTCGTGCGTGCTCGTCGCTCCTCTCGTCTACCGAAGCTTCGTTCTTCCTTTTCCGGCGTCTCTCCCATCTCTCCGGCGGCTCCCACTCGGGCCGACTCTCCGGCAACTCCTCACTCCCGGCGACTCCTGTGTACGTTTCCGGTCGGCGTTGCTCCCCGTTCGGCCCTCCTCCTCCGGGTCGCGTCGCTCCCCTTTGGCACTCCTTCTCCGGCCGAGCCGTTTGCTCCCCCTTCGGCGCGGCGAGCCGTCCCTCGAGCGATCGTTGCTCGCCCAGATCTGCCGCGCCGAAGGGGAGCAACGCTCGCTCGAGAGCGAGCTCGAGTTGCAGCTCGATTTGCAGCTCGTCGAGCTCCCCCTTCGCTCGCTTGAGAGCTGCTGCGAGCTCGCTCGAGCTGCAACTCCAGTGAGCTGTAGCTGCTGGAGCAGTAGCTCGAGCGAGCTGCAACTCCAGCAGCTGCAACTCAACTCCAAAAGGCGGCGGCTCCTCCGGCGGCTCCTCCAGCGAGGTGCCGGCTCCGGCGGCTGCGGCTCGAGCTGCTATTGCTGGAGCTCGAGCTGCTGCAGCTCTAGCGAGGTGGACAGGCTGGTGATGTTGAATGAATAAGCTGGTGATGTGGTTTCCTTCGATTGTTATTTTGTTGCTCATGGTGATGTGAAATGGACAGTGGTGAAGCACGTGGCGAGGGCGTTGAAGGACGATTTCACCACCAAGGGGGAGATTCATTTGAAGTCGTGGTGCGGCGTGGTTGTGCTGCATCGTAAGAAGGTATAACCAAGGGTAATGCTGCCTTGTGTTGGCTGAATTTCATGGTGCATTCTATATGTAGCATTATTATGTACTTCTTGTAGCAGAAAATGCAACTTATGATCTGTTTCACACAAGTTAGTTCAACAATTTTCAGTTTTCTCATTATATAGTCTTCTTGGCTTGCATCTCTTGAGAATGATTTTGTGTTTGGCATATATAGTATTATGTTATTGATTTAATTCATAACTCATATGTTGCTCAACCGATGAAAGATTAAATGGCAAGCGAGAGACAGACATGCAATGCGAAGTGGACCGAGTACGTAACCAACATATTTATTGGTTTGTTGGTGAATGAGGTGAAAAAGGGAAATCGGACCACTTCAACTTTCAATAAGGCAGCGTGGAGGAATATACATACTAAATTCGTTAGACAGACAGGATGCCAATAGAGCATGATCCAGATGCGAAACAAGTTAAACAAACTAAGAAAACAGTATAGCAGTTTTCAAAAACTTATGTCTTAGTCTGGATTCGGTTGGGATAGTGTCAATAAAAGAGTTTCTGTCGATGATCCAAGCGTATGGGAAGATCACATCAAGGTATATTTTTTTTAACTTTTTGATCATTTTGATGTCATTATGTATATTAATTTTAAAATGTATGATTATATACCTCAAATGTCATTATTGTCAAAATTGTAGGAGAATGTAGAGTGGGCAAAATTCAGGAATGATGGATTTCCCCAATATCCCGAGCTTTGTATTGTATTTGGTGGTACATATACTACTGGGGAATATGGCACTGCAACTGCTGAAGATGGGCCGGGGTCGGAGGAAGATCACACTGGTGATGCCAATGTAGGTGCTGACAACAGTGGTTACAATGCATATGGTGACAACAGTGGTGGCAATGCCTATGGTGATGCTGGTGGTGGCCATACAGATGACTTCGGTGATCACCACACTGATGAGAGAGTCTTTACACCAGAAGATGCTGGAACTTTAGCTCGTGGAAAGCACAAATTGGATAGGACTCCAACTACTAAGAGGAGAATGAGGAGTACCCAAAACAGTATTGATGACACTTGCAAAGCTATCCAAGACTTTTTGAAAGTTAAGTCCAGTCAATCCGGTAGTGCCTCTATGACCTCTGGGGTTATGCCATCACCTGAAGATCCTTTCTCCGTCGCTGTTGTGATGGATATTCTGCTTACTATGCCTGAGATAGACCAAGATCTTTATAATAAAGTAGTGGATCGGGCATGCGATAGTGCCTCGTGGAGGGTGGCTTTCATTAAATCTACACCCGAAAGGAGAATTGGACTTCTTTATCATCTTTAGTAGATTTATGAATTGAGTGGGGTAACGTAGAGATTGTATTATTTATGTTATCTTTTAATATGTCGTTTTAAGTGTTGAGACTCTTCCTATTTATATGTAATGGCATCTTTAATTGGAACTATGACTTATGTTATTGATGTTTTTATATTTTTCTGATGATATAGGTACTAATGGAAGAGGGATCAAATAGTATATGTAGTGAAAAGGTAGAACAAGTTCAACAAGTCTTGGATGATGATGATATAGCCGTATTGCTAGTATGGTTGTGCACGGTTGCCATTGACGCGTTCGTGCATACAATATAACCAATTAGGGACAGCAAATTATTAGGATCCGAATGGATAAGAGAGATTATTATTGGACATTCAGATAGGATATATGAAGCCTTCAGGATGGAGATGCATGTTTTTTTGAATTTATGTGATTTGATGAGAGTAAGAGGTTGGTTAAAAGATAGTAGATATATTAGAATAGACGAACAAGTTGGGATATTCTTATCAATGGTTTGTCATGGTAGCTCAAATAGAATTTTATGTAAGAGATTTCAACATTCTGGAGAAACAATCAGTAAGTATTTCAGCAAAGTATTGAAAGCAATTATCAAACTTTCAAAAGAGATAATCAAACCACCGTCCTTTGATGTCATCCCTCAAGAAATTCTTATGGATCCTAGGCATAAACGCTACTTCAAGGTATGATTTCTATATCAACTTTATATCATCAAATACATGTACTTCATAATCTTTTATAATCTTAGATTGATATTAAATTGACAGGACTACGTAGGTGCTCTGGATGGCACCCATATAAATGCTATTGTCCCGGTGTTTGAGCAGGTTTGATTTCGAGGCAGGAAAGGGACTACCACACAGAACGTGTTGTGTGTTTGCTCATTTGATATGAAATTTACTTACGTGTATGCTGGATGGGAAGAATCGCCAATGATTGTCGAGTGCTTTCGGCAGCACTCGAAACTCCTCAATTGCAATTTCCCCGACCACCGCCCGGTATTTACTTTGTTTATATTGACATTTGTGATTATATTATGGTTTAATATCATAAAAATTTTTTATATATCATGTTATAGGGAAATACTACGTGGCAGATTCCGGTTATGCAGCACTTCCGGGATTTTTAACTCCTTTTAGAAGGGAACGGTATCATCTCGAATATAGAGGGAATGAGAAACAACCAAGAATAGCAAAAGAATTGTTCAACCATAAGCACTATTCACTAAAAAAAATGTAATTGAGAGGTCATTTGGGGTATTAAAGAATCATTTCACCATTTTGAGACGTGCCTCCATTTACAATTCGGAAGTAATCACTTGTTGTAATTACATGTTGTGCTCTTCATAATTACATTCGTGATCAAGATAGGATGGACAGAAATTTTTCCATGTATGGAGATCCAGAGTATCCATTTGGACCTACAGGAGGGGAAGTTGCAGATGATACATCGGCTGAGCAGTCATCTGGGATGAACAGCGTTAGGATAAGAATTGCAAATAAAATGGCAAGGGATCACAATATGACTGAGATTTGTTGACTTTTGTAATATTGCTTTTACGTATTCACTGTAATGCAGTTGAACAATGAACTATATTACTCAATTATTGTGATGTTATGTATGAAAAGGTTCATGTTGAGATGTATGAAATTTTCGTTTAAGGGCGCACATATGAGCATGTTGAAAATATTTTTCATTTCACACCCCATTTTTCAAAAATTAAATTTATAAGCATTTAATGAGAATGAGAAATCAATATCAAGTTTTTTTTTTTGTAAAAGAAATCAATATCAAGTTTATTATATGCTTTAAAACTAAAAAATAAAAAAAATGTACTTGAATTTACTAGATACAAACTTTAATTACAAAATTTTCTACGAAATATGCCATATGATCATGCTAAAAATGTTTATCTTCACTAACCATAAACAAAATAAAATTAATGAGCATTTCATAAGAATGACAATTTAATATCAATTTTAAACTTTATTAAAAAAAATTTAAAAAAAAAATAGAAATTTTTTTGTCGTTTACCAAACGTGTTTTTCATTTTTTCTATTTTAGAAACAGAAATTGATCGATTTACCAAACATGTTTCTGTTCTTTTTTATTCCAAGAACAGTTTTTTTTTTTTACACTTACCAAACGCTTTCTTTTGTTCAAAAACTGTTCCCTAACAAACACTTTTTTTTTGTTCGCTTTACGGTGTTACATGGAAAACGAAACTATTAGCGCCTTTAATATATATGTATAAAGGAATTAGTCATGTTTAGCACATCGATTCTTGTACTGTTATCTCTTCTTGTTGGCTAATTAATTAATTAAAATTAAAATCCATTTTAAAGAAGACCAACCTTTTTTCTCCTCAGAACGAGATTAAGAAGAAGGCAAAAAAAAAAATCATTATTAAAAAAAATTTAGTTTTTACTTCTTTCTTCTCCTTCTTTTCTTCCCCAGATTTCAAGGTCAGTCAGGGTGCCGGCTTTTTGAGGAACGGGACCAGCGTTCCACTGATGTGAAGGGTCATGAGGGTTTCGAGGCCGCCCAGGAACTTGCCGCCTACGAAGACCGCCGGGAGAGCCTGCCAGTCGTGGAGGACGCCGCTGCCACCGGGGGCGAGCTGGCGGAGGACGGCGTGGATGTCATGGCCGCCGCCGTCGAGCTCGTCGAGCTCGACCACCGTGGGGCTGAAGAGGAGGGTCTTGGCCATAGTGCACATGCAGCAGTCGCTCATGCTGAAGAGCACCACTGCGTTGGTGGCGGCGAGGCGCCTCACCGCCTCGTAGGAGCTCCCGGGCTTGCCCGGCGTCACGCCGTCGCTGGCTGGGATTGCTGCAGCTTCCTTCGGCATCAGTTGCGTGGTTTCTTCTTTCACAGAGAGAGATGGTTGAGAAGAGATGCTGATTCTGAGGGAAGATATCGTCTGGCGTGCAGAATATGTATAATCATTATGGCTCTCGTGCTTTATTTTTCAGAAAATTAACTACCAGAAAGTATTTTTTTCTCAATTTTTAGGTCGCTCGGAAATACGAGTGAACGAAAAAAAAATTCATAATCAATGAACAACATATGTCTAAATTATGGCTCTCGTGCTTTATTTTTCAGAAAATTGACTATAAGAAAGTATTTTTTTCTCAATTTTTAAATCACTCGGAAATACGAGTGAACAAAAAAAAATTTCATAACCAATGAACAACATATGTCTAAATTTGGAAAAATGATTTCCCGCTTTAAAAAATTAAAATTCCTTATTCATGATATGACCCGAGATCCATCACGAAACCATCTCCAATTCTAACCTGGCTACTTGATTAACAAACACTAGGACCTGGATCCCTGAGGTTGCACTCTGCGTTCTCTCTTAAAAGTGTTCTTTATTTTTATTTTTTTCCTTCGAGAACAAATATCATCATATATATATGTCTTATTATCTTATTCGGGAAGAGTGATGGAGCCAGGATTTAAAGTGTGACAGCGAAATGTAGGCCATGATGCACCCAATTTATTAGTTAATTTCTGTTAATTACTGATATTTCAAACGAAGCCAACTCAATAAATCAATAACAAACACAGAAAAACTATAAATGTCTACATAAAATATTCCAGCTGAAATTTATAAAATAAAAGCTTATGGACCGTGCATGATCTCAAATTTCTGGGTATTCTCCCAGATCTCGTTATAAAGAAGATATTAAGATGAAATTATTACAATATGAAACTTGCAAAGACGTTTCAGAAGTTGCTTAAAAATAAAAATCATCTAGAGTAAGTAAGTAAGTGCATAATTTTTTTTTTTAAAAAGTATTGAACATGCCTTTTTTTTTAATGAGCAGTGTAAAAGTGAAGAACAAAGTTCTTTGGTTTTCCTCGATCAATAATAAGAGTAATAAATTTATATTGATTTTTGAGTTAAACAAGGGGAGAAAAACGTTGTCAAAAGTCTATTGTTAATCGTCGGAAATTCTTAAATCTATTCGTAAAGTTTCCTATTCGTCAAAGACACCTAAAGCTAGTTTCTGTATGAATTTTATTGGCTACTTAAAAGCACGTAAAACATCTCGCAAGCCCCATGAACTGATTAGTTCTAGACTTTTGATTCATCCAAGAGAATATGACTCGAAGCAATTTGTACGTAATTGATAGAATTCAAATGGGCGACTTCCAATTCTTAAATCGAAAATCTCATGGCATCCTAACTAACTACGTCGAGGGATTAATCTTACTTGATTTTAAGTCTGAGAATTGCATAAATCATGTGAAATATGGATGTATAAAGAAACTTATGAAAGATTAATTGAGTGGTCAAATTGCCTAATTTAGGCATGATAGATTTATTATTATTTCCAAATCACATTGTTTGCTAATCAGAGTAATCTTAAGGGGTCTCACCACCCTATTTGTGAAATCTTAAATGATAAATGTGATAGGGGCAATTACATACATCCATGAGAATTGCGCACTCAAGTTAAAGTTCGAGTATCCGTGGTATTCAAAAGAGAAATGAATTAAAAAGGTAAGATAGTTGAAAAAGAAAAATGAAAGTAGAGAAGTCATTTGTTTCCTCCGAATAACCTTCACCATCACATGTTTTGCTCCCCTATTCGACTTAGCAATAAAATGAACCCCCAAAAAAAAATCATCTTCTCTCCAAAAAAATTCCCAATATTGTGTACATATTAATTAGGCATCATGATCATAAATTCAAATATATGTGTGTAGGAGAAAATACCCAAAGTGAGAAAATGATTAAGTGAAGTGAACGAGATAGTTTTGAAAGAATTAATTGATTTCCTGCATCACAAATACCTAGGACCTCTTATTTCTTAGCATACAAGAAATGAAGTAATTGTCCATATATATGTACGTGTGGAAAAGGGGATAAAAATGATTGCTCGTAGCAAGCATTTCGGGTTCACGTTCCTGGCGAGCTTAAAAAGCAGGAAAGGAATATGGGATACCGTTGGTCAAGAACTACTTGCCGTTTTTGCATGGGATTGGGCATATTTGCAGGCGCTAGACGTTGTCAGAGCGTGATGATGTGCCCTCTGCGTCCTTACGGTCGGCGTCACGCCGTCTTTCACTGCGATTTCTGCAGCTTCCTTGGGCACCACACCACTGCATGGTTTCTTCTTCTTTCCCAGAGAGAGAGAGAGAGAGAGAGAGAGGGAGAGATGGTTGAGAAGAGATGCTGATTCTGAGGGAAGATATTATGTAGGGTCTAGGGTTCCTGCGCAGAATATATGCGACAGAGAGGGGTGGTCAATGCAAGCTTTGGCGAGATTAGAATGAAAACGAGAGAGAGAGATTTTTTTTTTTTTGTTAGTTTTACTCTATTTTTACTCTGTACTTATTCTCAGATTTTTGCCTTATCTCTTATAGGGCGTGAAAGTCGAAACCCACTCCTGAAACTTACGCGTCCCCGTCCCATCCCCTGAGAATGTGGAGATTTGAACCCATCACCCCCCCGCCCCCGTTGGAAGAGTGGCCACTAAGAGAAAGAGAGAGAGATTGGTAGCGTTTGTTCGTACCCGGCATTGTCTGATCTGCTGCTTTTCCTTCTCTCCTCTCTATAGAAAGTGCATGGCTTTTGTTGCGCGAGACAGACTAGAGAGAGATAGGGGTAGATTTTGACTGTGAGTACATTGCGACCATATTTGGTACTGTACAGATGCGTATAATTGGAAAATCAACAGTTACAAAGTATTTCTTCTGTTTTCCGCATTAAGATCGCTCGGGAACATGAGTAAAAGGAAAGAATTTTTTTTTCATGATCAATGAAAAATGTGCGTTTACTTTAAAAAAAATAATTTCTCCTTTTTGATAATAAAAAAATTTCTTTTTGTTTTAAGATATTGTTAGAAATTTTGCAGAAAACCATGATCCCAATAATCAAGATCAAATACATAAATATGTAAATGCTGTACTAACCTATAACCATTAATGACATCAAAAACAGATACGCGAAACTTGAACAATCATGAATAGACACTTCTAGCCAATTGCCCTTTTAACATTGATGGTGTATTCTTGGATAAATAATAATAATAAAAAGAGGATTTGGCTTAGATAACCGATTTATATACCCATACAAATCCTAATAAATACAATCTTCCATCAAGATTAATCTTGGTAGATATGGAGAATCTCCATAGTTATCAGCAACTAGATTTGGATAATAAACCCTCAATTAAATCTAATGTGAGTAATTTTAAACAGAAAGTGGGATCATATTTAATAAAATTGTAACAGATATAACACAAAATCTACCACGAGACTACCTTCGGTTCTAACTCAAGTGCACAACTAACAAACATTGGGGACCTTGACGCCTAAACCTGTACTCTCAGTTGCCTCAATCCCTGTCTTACCCCCAAATCTAAGATTCCTGACGAACGGCCCCAAACTTGGTAGTGCGAACCCTCATCCCCAAGTCCTAGCAGGCAACCTGAGCGCCAAGACAGAGGTTCTCAATGCTCGAACTCAGGTCCCCGACGGCTAGATCCCGACACCCCGGCACCCGACCTAGATAACCAAGGGTGTACTCTACTTCCTCTCTAACCCCCCCCCCCCCCCAACCCCAAAAAAAAAAGGCTTTTATCTTATTTAGGAAGTGGGATGGAGCCGGGATTTTAAGCATGCAAGGGCAAAATGTTCGCCATGATGCATCTATTATTTTAGTTAATTTCAGTTAATTACTAATATTTCGAACGAAATCGACTCAATAAATTAATAACAAACACTAAAAAAAATCAAAAGCACACAGAAAAACTAAAAATATCACTAAAACAGAATATTCGATGAATATTTTAGTTAATTTCAGTTAATTACTTTTTTTCATTTTTGACTTTTGACAATACACGTATATTTTGACTCCGTTTTTCAAAAAAAAAAAACAATAAGTGATTTGAAAATCATTATTTTGAAGATAATTATCTGCGCTATTTAAAATAATTAATCAATAAAAAATACTTTATTCGTGGGCGATAAAAATTATCATGGTCCATTTTTCCTGAGCGACATGAGCAATCATTTTTGAAAATAGGATTTTTCGATTAAATTCATTTTCCACAACTCAATAAGGCTTTAGTCACATTAGGTGTTTAATATGATGCACGTAACTTGTCATAGAGACTAATCATCACACGCTAAGACGACACGCTGTGAGAAAATGGGAGACCATCAGGCCCAATCCTCACTCGATCCCAATGACTTTCGGCTTAGTCACGCAGAAATCCCCCCGACATCAACGCGATTGGTATGCATTCAACTTAATCATAATCATGAATTCATTGTAGCCGGTCATAAACATACCATCTGCTTATTTAATCGTCAACTCATAACCTTTTCTCATTAATTAATTAATTAGATATAGATACATTTATGAGAAAAATGATTTTGAGAAGCACTCATTTTCGGCAACACAACACAGCTTTAGTCCCATCATATGTTTAATACGACACACTTAACAAGCCTTGCAAAGACTGACCATCAAGCAATAAGACAATGCGCTGCGAGAAAAATGCAAGACCCCCGGGCACAATCCCTGCTCGACCACCAACGACTTTCGGCTCAATCACGCGAATGTCCTTTTGACACTAACGTGATTGGTATGCACTCGACCAAATCGTAATCATGAATATAGTTCGAGAAGGTTGGAAACATTCGATCCACTCATTTAACCGTCTATTTTTAGAATCACTCATTTCCCGTTACCCAACGTTAGATGCTTAATACGACCCACTTTATAACCCCTCCCCACACATGATGTGCGGTCACATGGAAGTTCCCCTCGACGCCAACATGATCGGTACGCACTCAACCGAATCACAACCACCAATTCCACTCTGCTAGGTTGGAAACATCTAATGTACTCGTTTATCTCTTTGCTTATAATTTTATTTCTCATTACTTAATTAAAAACAACATATTAAAAACATTTATGAAAAAACTATTTTCACAATTGCTCATTTTCTGCGATCTAAAAGAGCTTTAGTCTCATTAAAAAGAGCTCATACATTTGACCTCACGTGGCATGATTGGTATGCACTTGATCGAGTCACGACTGTGAGTTCCAGTTTGACATGTCGGAAACATGCAATGTACTTATTTAATCCTCCGCTCAACACAGCTTTTACATTCTCATTACCATATTAGATGCAATGTATCTAGAGTTCCCCCATTAATCAAAGCTAAATCCATCACAACCACGTCATAAAATAATCCCACTCTTAATTAATCAGATTTATTTCCTTCATCCTCACCCCCCCTCTCTGCACCTCCTTCAAAAACAAAAACCAAAAAAAATCGAAAGCCGTTGCCCCTCTTTTGGCGCACAAAGAACCGAGAAAGAAGAGAGAAACAGCTCGCTCTCTGTGCAGCGCGAAAATCTCTGCGACTCCCAATCCGCCGTATAAATCGGAGGCCCTCCGACATTCCTTCGCCAATTTCGCTCCGGGATTCGATCCGCCATCGACCCATTCTCTCTCTCCTCCTCCTCTCTCTCTCTCGCTCCGTCTGTTCGTGTGCTGCGCTGTCCTTTTGGGTTTGTTGGTTTGTTGGGGTGTGGTGGGGGTGTGTGGGGAGAAGAAAGATCCCGAGGCTGCTCCCGAGGCGCTCCGCCATGGCCTCCCACCTTCTCCTCCGCCGCTCCTGATCCCTCTCTCTCTCTCTCTCTCTCCTCCCCTTCGTCTCCTCTCCAGGTACGCGTTTCAGTCTCTCTCTCTTTTTTTTTTTTTTTTTTTGGTTTTGATTCGGGTTTCGTCCCTCGTCGCGCCGTTTTCGGATTTTTGATCTCGCGATGCGATCGCGTCTCCTTCGCTTTCGCTACCGCGTGCTCGAGCGTCGTTTCGATCGGTTCCGTTGATTTCCGCTGCGTTGGCGCGAAACGAGGCAATGGTCTCGTTGGTTTCTGCGGAAGGATCTCGTTTGGTTTGCGGCGCGTGTTGTTGTTGAAGTGTGGATTAGCGGTTTGAATTGGTGTGTTTCGGACGGGTTGCACCTGGCATTTCGAACGATTTGATGGATGGATGGATGGATGGATGGATGGGGAAGGGGGGGATTCGCGTTGTGTTTGACGCAATGCCGGCCTTTTGCGGTGTTGGTTCGATGATTGTCTTGACGAAAATACAGCGATTTGGTCGTAGTGTGCTTGATCGAAAGCCGAGATGAAGCATTAGATCTGAAAGTGGAGATGCACATGTGGAGAGGACAAACTGCTTGTTTCAAATTCAGTAGATTTTTTTTTTTTTTTTTATTCCTTCCTTCCTGTTTTTGGAGTTTTGAGATCTGACATCGAAAGCTCTGGTTTTTATCGAATTCATCCTCCAAAGCGAGTTTTTCGGCCACCACGATCGATTCTAGTTGACTCCATCCTTAAACCTCGGTGAAAACTCAGGCTGATTTTATGGAATCAATAATCATAGAAAGAGAGATGTATTGCTAGTTGTTAGATGAGTGGGATTTTATTGTAAGACGAGAAGGAAACAGAAGGACTAGACAGGGCCTCGAACTTTCACTAACAATAGGCACAAGATTTATGGATGGCTCGGAAGGTGGTTCTCAAATGGTTTTGGACAGGTGGATTGGTTCTTAGGACCTTATAATGATATATTGTGGGTAGACATTTCTGCTATAGGGCGACTGGGAAAAGTGAAACACTTTTGAGGAAACTACGTTGAAATCCTTATCTTAGCGAGTACATTATGCAGTTCTTGCTGTGCACTCATTTGTTGTGCCTTGTCGTGGTATTCAATTTCAGAGAATGGTTCAAAATGTTATTTTACTTTTGCCAGAAGATATGGACAGCGATTTTCTGTTTTGTGATGGAGGATTATGAATGATTTCCATTCAGAAAACTTCATTTTCACTTATGTATTAAACGATCGTGCAGTGAGAGAAGATGCTATGAGATTGCTGATCTGGAGGTGGACGCTGTGCATTCATTCCGAGATTTTTCTTTTGCTGTTGCTTTAGAGGTTCTATAATGGATGATAATGGTGGCGCTAAGTTGACTGGAATCAGGCAGATCGTCAGACTTAAGGAACTCCTCCAAAAGTGGCAGTCTGTCACGCTAAACTCAAAGGCAGACAACCCCGAACCTGAAGAAGGCCAAGGGAACATTTCACCTTTGGTTAATAAGAGGATAGCGAATTTGCAGTGTTGTGACTCGGATGAAGAGAGCTGCCCTAGCCCTGAACCACCAGCAGATGTTCCGAAAGGGTATTTGGCAGTTTATGTGGGACAGGAGCTTCGGAGATTCATCATTCCTACTAGCTATCTTAGTCATTCGCTGTTCAAAGTGTTGCTGGAAAAGGTCGAGGAGGAATTCGGGTTTGATCACAGCGGCGGGCTCACAATCCCATGCGAAATCGAGACCTTCAAGTTTCTACTGAAGTGCATGGAGAATCATCAAAATGCAGAACCTGACCCTGATGAAAGCTCCGGTAATTTGCTTGTCACAATTTCACTTGCTGAACTCGCTTTCCAATGTTTGAGAGTAATGAACAATCTATGACTGGATGATCCTGATTATATGTAATAGTAGACCCTTGTTGAACAAGCCACAGAGCATGCTGAACTTTTTAATTCAAAAGTAGCTATCCAAGCTTTAGTGGAACAAGATCGACCTGATGGCTTTGCATCTATTCCTCCTGCACCTAATGAAACGACTCACGATCATCCTTTTTCTGCAGCACTTGCTAATAGCACTTGCTTATGTTTTCTAGAAGTGGCCTTGCTGTGTCTTCCAGTGCTTCTTTATTGCTGGGTTTACTGAACTTGTGGTTCCTTGTTGGTTATGCAGCTGAAAATTCGGAAACTACTGAAGAGTAATGAAGGCGCTATCGGTAGATTGGCCAGATTCTAGGACTGACTCTGGTTCCAAGCAAGGTCTCTCGTACGCAGACATCTTGTTTTACCTTTCGAACAAATTGTCTTCGAAATGAGGAACTGTAGGAACTCTTTAGTTTAGCTTTTAAGGGTGTGTTGGCCAAGTTCAATGTTAGGAGTTCATAACAGATCATTTTCATCTGAATGTTCTCTGGTACTTGCATGTGACCTCTTTCTAAATGTCAAATTGACCACAATCGCAAAGAACGATGAAATCAACTGACACCTTGTATATGAGATTGAAGCATTTTCCATATGGCTGCATTTCTTTTCCTGTTACACCTCCACACACTATCAAAGCATACGGCATTTAATCAGTGCAAGGCATGTCATTTTCTGTTATGTACCATGTTTCTGTTGCTTAGATCTCTCTCTCCCTCCTTCCCTCCTCTCTCTCTCTCTCTCTCTCTCTCTCTCTCTGCTAAATGGGTCGACACGAAAAGGTAGAAAACGGACAAGCGGTTCCATGTGCTTTTCTGAAAGATGATCCCTGTACGCTTATCTGGGTTGATTAGTGCTGTCAGACAGATAGATAACCTATATTTTAAGCAGAGAGTTGTTTTCAAATGGAAATAGTTCAGATTCCTGAACACGGCAGGTTTCATGTGCTCGTGATGGTTACTTGGGATCTTATCCCAGGAATGTTCATTTCTTTATGTTTTGTTGGTCGGTGACTTCTCCTTGAACTCTTAAAATAACTCTCTCTCTCTCTCCCTCCCTCTCTCCTTTTTTTTGTCCTGTTGATCAGTCATGTCTCCTTGAAGTCTTCAAATAACTCTCTCTCTCTCTCGGTGTGTCTGTTGCATAATCACCTGATTCGGAGACAAAATTTTACATTAACACTAAAGGCCACCATTGTATCTAGCTGGTCTGGAGAGGAAGCTGAACGTGGCTCTCGTCATTTTTAATCCCATTTGAGAACCAACTGCTGAGAAATCAAGGCCTTTTCCAAGTTGTTGCTCTAGAAGGCCAATATCCAGATAAGGCTTTTCTTGTACAGCCTCATCTTCATTCTCCTCCGTGTACCCACTTCGCATCTTGCTTTCTGGTGATATTGTTCGTCATGACCTATCGTGTTACCGTTCGAGCCCGCTCCTGCTAAGGCCTCTAGAGATTGGACCAACGCCAAGGCTCATCTCAAAGGCGGGAGCGAGAAAAGAAAGGTAGAGATTCCTTGAATGTAAAGTCCTCCATTTCCTACGAAAGAAAAAAAAAAAAAAAAATTCTCCTTTGCTCCTTGGGCCTAGGATTTTAGACTCGACATGAGTTGGGTTCTCCTTTAGGCCTCATCTGTGGATTTTCCCCCTCGTGAGCCTTCACGTTCTTTTTCCTTCCTTCTTGTGGCATGGGCAACATTGAAGGAGGAAGCTTTCCGGTCCTGAGATTTTGCTTGTAACTTTCTTAACTGCCACGGCGCCCAAGTTGTTGAAATCAAGCCCCCATCAACGCTGTCATCGGCCTCCCGTCAGAGTACGGAACACATACCCGCTTGGCATTTAGTTGGAAGCTTATCCTCAATGAGCTTCACACTATTGCTTGTGCTCACAGCCATTGATTGAAGATTTGTAATGAAGAAGATGAACAGTTAGGGCTTGAGAGAGATAGAGATTGATCAAAAGTTTAAGCGCTCAAGTTCAAAAGCGGGACTTCTCTTCACTGCGAGAGTTATGACTTTAAAGCGTGTAAAGCTGAACTTAGCTTCCTTCACTGTCATCCCATTTGAGAGCACCTAAAAGATTGATCAATCGTCCCCGGTGAATTTGGGATTCGTAGGTCCGGGGTGATCCGAACCCAGCACCAGTCCTTCATAGAATAACTCGGCCTATCAGGTTGCTTGTATCCGGGGTAGCCACTTGAATCAAAATAGCCGAATCAGCCCGGATAGAGCCGGCCTCCCAATGAGCTCGCCTGGGCTTAAGTGGAAAATCTACTCCTTTTAATTGAGTAAATTTATATTAGGAATTTCGTGTGGTACTAGGTCCGACCCCGGCTACTGCCCAAGTACCGAGTAGAACTCGTAAGTTTGAAATTTTTTCTTTATTTTCCAGGGAAGCCGAAGAGCTAGCTATTGGGTGGTTAAACCTAGGGGTGTGCATTGGACCGAGGAAGCGCCCGAACCGGCGGTTCTTAAGGGAACCGGTCCGATTCCCTGGTCCAATTGTTGAGAACGGTGGGAACCGGACGGTTCCCACCGGTTCCGTGAGCGGATCCACCCACCCGCCCACCCGTACTTGGACCGGTACTATTTATAATTAAAAAAAAAAAAACAAAAACAAAAACAAAAGTCGCGAAGCCCCCCGCCCCTAATTCGCGAAGCCCTAATTCGCGTTTCTTCTTCTTCAGCCTTTGATTCTCTCTGTTCCTTTCCTTCTCTTCGTCTTCGATTCCACGGTTCCACCTCGAGTATCCACACAACCGCTGCTCCTCCGCCTCTGCAAGAACTCTCGACCGAGCCGGCGAGCCCCTTTTCCGTCACTCAACAAGGTACGAAGCCCTAATTCGCGTCTCATCTCTTGATTCTCTTCCGATTTCTTCCTCAGTCTTTGATTATCTCTCTATTTCTTCCTCAATCTCTTCTCCTCGTCTTCGATTCCTCACCAAGCATCCACGCCGCCGCCGCTACTCCTCCTCTACCACTGTCCACCCCCTCGCGCCGGTCGCCACTCGCCACAACCGCTGCTCCTCCGCCTCTGCTGTCTGCCCCCCTCGCCGACGCTCAGTCCCTTCGTCTTTGATTCCTCCCTGAGCCTCGACGCCGCTGCTGTTGCTCCTCTGCCACTGCTATTCGCCCCTTCGCATTTGTGCGAGGTGATTTAATTGTCTACGGCCTTGTATAGTAATGAAAGACTTGCAATTGTAGTACCCTGTTGATTTGCTTCTCCCTCCAGCAGCTTTATGGCGTGTAAAGGAGCTTTGCTTCAACGAAAACACCGCTTGGTTGGAGTTCCACAGCAACATCGGGAGGAAGTTAGGCGGAGGCACGCTTCACATCAAGGTCCGTTCTTTAGTTTTATCGCATCACTTTGGCTTGGTCTCTGTTTGGTTTTGAGTTGCAACTCTAGAAGATTTTGGGGGGTTTTGAGGCTATGGCCACTGATCACAAGAGGCTTTTTGGTCAACTATTATGTTCAGTTTGGCACGGTGGAATGGAATGGAATTGGGAAATGACGGGGAAAGGAATGTAAAAACGTACATTTGCTTTTGTTCATGGGTTGTGTGCCGTATTGGGAGATCATGAGCATGTGTGGAGGTGGTGGATGTGGTGTGGGGTGTGAGGAACAAGGTAATGGCGTGTTGGCTAGCTCAAAAGGTGTCGTCACATCACGAAAGATAATTGAAGTAGCCTCGGTTGGAACTTGGTTATGCTGTCCCTTGTTCTATCTCTTTCTCTTTACTTTTTTTCTTTCCCTTTTGCTCATTTTCTTATTGTTTTCATTATTTTCTTTCAAAAGAATTCATGGTGGATAATGAGCTTGAGAGGGAGGACTAATGCAAAAGAAATTCGTCTATTAATTATTGTTTTAGTTTTTGGAGATTGGAACTTGGAATTTTAGAGCTCAAAACTTCCGGACCGGCGGTCCGGGAAACCAAAATTGTTTCGCTGTTGAAAACCAGAATTTTTGGCGTCAAAATCGGTTCCATGGATCCACCCGGGAACCGGACCGGACCGGCGGTCCGGTTCCCGGGTGGATCCACGCAACAAACGGGTGGATCCCGGTTCCGATTTTTCGGAACCGGTCCTTAGCGGGCGGTTCCCGGTTCTAGGTCGGGAACCGCCCGCCCGAACCATGCACACCCCTAGTTAAACCCAAGCAGAAAAATGATCTCCCTCCTGATTGGCTGTTTTATCCCCCCAAATCTATGTTGCATATTCTAAACTCAAAATACAAACCGTAGGTTCAGAGAACATATGATGCAAATAAAAAAAAATAGATAAATAAAGTACTGAGTACAACTTAAAATACAAGTGGTAGGCTCAGAGAACAGATGATGCAAATGAAAAAAAAAAGAAGTACTGAATAGAACTCAAAATAAAGATCGTAGGTTCAAAGAATAGATAGTTCAAATAAAATAAAAAAAATCAACAAAAATAACGTCTTGAAAACTTCCAACCTCCAATGCTTCCTCTTTCGACAATTATACACGTCTTGTTAATGCGACAACGAGGGGAACCAAATTGAGCTTGTAAGAACAAGCTAAAATTTATCCACTTTAGTACTGGCATCCACGTTAGCAAATTCCAACTAAAATTGGCCAGATGGACTTAATTGGCAAACAATAAAAATATTTAGGACTCAATTAGCAAAATTGAAAAATTTAGGATTGAATTGACAAAAGTACAATAGATTTAAGATTTTTTGGACAATTTTCCTCACAAAATTGCTAATGTTCAAAGACGAAGGGTATGGATACTTAGGATTGGTGGAAGCCATGGTTAAGGATTGATTTCTTTCGAAGAAATTTGCTCTCATACCATGGAAGAACAAAAGTGTTTGATTTGATCTCAACATACAATTGTCAAGATGATATCCATTATATACAGATATTACAAATTTTACACTACGTAAGGAAATGTTATAACAATGGAAAATAATAAATGAAAAGATCATCATATTACAAGAGTTGTCGATCCCTTTATTATAGCATTTCTAGGAATCAGCTTGTGATTTTGATTGGATTTTGATCGATACCTCAAGATTCTTTTCCTTGATTGATAAACCAATGCCTCTAACTTTTGCTCTGCATTTTGATGGTTTAGGGGAAGGGTAGCTCTCTTCATCCGGGTCATGACATTGCAGATGTGCTCTCCTCTTCTTAATTAAAGGTGAAAATGTTAAAGGCACTTCTTTGTAGAAACATTGAAACTTCACACTCCTTAAATACCTGGGCAAAAATATTTTGTAAGGCTAACCACACCTCAGTAGATGTCTTTAAGTCTACTACTCAAGCAAGAACTTCTTCTAAGAGAGTCACAACGATCCGTCCCCGCAGAAGGTGATCTGACCTTCTCCATTGTAAAAACTCTGGATTTGTCACTTCCCTTGTAGAACATTTTTTAAGTCAATGCTCTTTTGACTCAAATTGATATGAGCATCGCTAGTATGAGAAATTTTAAGCGAATCACCATTTTCAAACATTTCACTATCTTCCCAATATATGGTCATAATTTGAAAAGATTACCTTCATTTTCCAATCATGTGATTTGATGCTCTAGTATTAGTGAACAATTCTGCATCTTGATTATCTCCAACAGTAAGTGCAGCAAATGCCTTTGGCACATCTGATGGGAGGAAAGATTGATTAAACTTATTAAGGCAGTCTAAAGAAATATGTCCCTACTTGTTACATATATGACAGGGAACGACTTTGTTTGTTTCTTTCACAAGCTTCTTGGTCTTGCTTTGATTAACTTGTGGCTATGTGACCCTGTGAATACATAAAATCAACTCGAGAATTTTTCATTCTTGGACCATTGTGAGAAAACCCTCTTCATGTGAAGAAAAATAATTGTTGTTGGAATGTTGGAATTGTTTTCCCTTTTTGCTGCTCTTAAATTACTTCTTTGACCAAAGAAAGTCATCCCGTATTGAATTACATGGGAACTTTTATTCGTGAGCCAACTGTCAAAGCTTTGCAGTTGAGAAATCAAGTCAAAGAACACTAGCATTGGAGGCTTCAACATGTAGGTTGTGAATGAATCATATTGATCACCTAAGCCATTCAAAATAAAGAGGCCCTTCTTCTTGTACTCAAGAGGACATTCGATAGCAGATGACGCATTAAAATATTTTTGAAAAGCACCAAGATATTCGTGAAGAGATGAAAAATTACCTCTATACATTTTTTGGATTAGGCTTGACAATACCAACACATGCTCAAGTAATCATTGAATGATTTGGAGTGGGTGAACATGTTATTCTTCTAAGGGCATCCATAGAGGAATCTTCATTTGCCAAATTGCGTTGGAAAATTAATTTGAGCAGTTGATGAGTCACCAATTTCAACATGATTTTCGTGAACACGTGATTCACCTCTATCAACGTTATCTTCATGAGAAGTATCATGGGTAGCAGAATTTAATAAGTCATCTTGCGGTTAATCAGAGAACGCACCTTGTTGCAAATACAAAGGTGAAAAATTCTGAGTTTGATGCTTTCATGTCTTGATTTGGCCAACTTATAAATTTACATGTCCTCGCTACATCACTTTGATCCTGAAATAATGAGTTGGGCACAAGATAAAGAAATACAGTTTCATAAAAAATGACATGTCATGAAATATAGATTCAACTAAATGGAGGATAGAGACTTGATGATCAACAACTGGATTTTGTACTTTCCTAGGTAGCAATTTTATATCATGGAGTGCTAAGAAGCAACGAACGGTTGCTCAATTTAGTACTGAGGTAGAGTATCATGCAATGACATCAACAATTGCAGAGATTACATGGATATCATTCCTTTTGAGAGATTTTGGTATTTTTCTCTAGTCCACTCATTATTTTGTGATAATGTCAATGCACTTTATATGTTGATTAATCTAGTGTTCAATGCAAGAATTAAACATATTGAATTAAATTATCATTACATGCGAGAAAAAGCAGCTCTTGGAACACTTGTGACTAAGTATGTTCTGTTTGTGTATCAAATTGTTGATCTCTTCACGAAACCGTGGTCTAGAAATGCATTTCGAAACTTTTGTCACAAATTGGGAATTTGGGATTCTCCTATTCCCAATTTGAGGGGTAGTAAAGGCACTAGTTTATCAATCGAGGAAGAATAATCTAGAGATGTCAATCAAAATCATAAGCTGATTCTTGTAGATGCTAGAATCAAGGGATTAACAACTCTTGTAATATAATGATCTTTTCATTTATTATTTTTCATTATTATATTATTTCTTTATGAAGTATAACATTTGTAACAACAATTATATGTTGAGATCAAGAACGAAACACTTTTGTTCTTTCAAATGTTCCCGCAGCACCATCAATTCAATGAGTGATCATCCCTTGCTTTCTAGCAATCTCTCTTCCGTGGCTTTCATTTTGATTTTATTCGAGCTCGCATTCGCTTGCAAATCTCGCGAGCCCGCTCCTGCTGAGGCTGAAGAGATGGGACCAACAACAAGGCTCGTATCATAGGCAGGGACGAGAAGAGAGGGAAGGATTCCTCAGCTGGCGTTGCCCATCCTTTTCTCTCTACATACTTTGCCCAAAGTTCAGTCCCCTCGAATGAAAAAGTTCTCTTTTCTCCTTGATCCGCGCCCTTGCTGAGCTCCTTGGGCCTAAGATTTTCGGCCTCTAAAAGGGCCTGCTTTTCTGGAAATGGGTTGGTTCCCCTTTGGGCCTCTTGCTCGGATTTTCCCTCCTCATCATTCACGTCTTTTAGCGAGTTGCTCTCTTCTTCGAGGTTTTTCCATCCGAACTAATTCGAGTTTGCATGCATATTCAAATTCTTTTCATCTTTCTTGTGCACAGATTAGGGGTTCTCAGTCAGTCAGGTTTTTCTCTTCCTTCAGGATTAATCTTTATTGTAATGAAAGTAAAGTTCTTGGAAGGGACGTGTATTAGTCCTCCAAGAACTTTCATTTGATTTTCTTTGTCCTTTCTTTTCCTTTTGCTATCTTTTGCTTCTTCTTTTTTTTTTTTATAGATTATTGCTATATATACAATTTATCAAATGTGTCGACGACATAAGCTCATTTAAATTTATAATAAAATTAAAAAAAAAAGTTTGGATGCATAATTAGGAGTGTTGAAACTTATGTCAAAGCTCGCAAGAAAATTTAGCACTATGCAATTTTATTAGTTTAGTTTATTTTACTCGAAAAAATGATTATGGACTTGATATAATTTGCCACTTCGAAAGAATAAATAAAGATAAATAAAATGAAAGGTCCAAATTTAAAGGTGAAACAGCCTATATATATATAATCCCACGACCAAATTAAAAAGCATCACTTTATAAAGTTCATAGGAAGAACATACTTGAACAAATGTTGGATTTTACTTCCATATTTTCTCTGTACAATTATTGTATAATTAGTGTATAGGGAGAAACTCCATTTGATAAAATTACGACATTTAATGGGGACATGTGTCGCTCTTTAGAAGCACCACATGTCAGCTTGTGGTGAACTCCCCTTGGCGCACCACTTTACTTTTATATAGTTATGCTTCTAGTGATTTGCTTTTTATGGCCTTCTATTTGATTTCATTCACATTCTTTTTATTTTCAATCTTGTGCATAGTTTAGAGATTTGTCCATTCCATCTTGCTCTTTCTTTAGCATAATATGAACATTATAATGCAATGAATGACAGATTTATTGTTCTTCAATTACCATTCCAAGATTTGTTGGGTAAAATTCAAAAGATCTTTTTAGTTTTCAATTATCTTGTCCTAACGATGAATTTCAATATAGAAAAACAGAGAGAGAGAGAGAGAGAGAGAGAGGACACCCGCCATAAGTAAACTGAGCACTTGCATATTTAAAAATGATTCAAAAATACAAACTCCTTCAATTTCTCCTTATCAAAATTATGAAAAGAGGAGAGAAATATATTGCCTAAGTAAAGTGAGCACTTGCATATTTAAGGCACATGAACCTTCTCCTCACTACAAGAGTTATGACTCTAAAGCATGTCGCCAGCATGAGAGAGTCGACGGAGAAAATAGTGCTCACATATTCCAGCTACTAAGTGCAAGTTCAAGTAACGTGAAGCCATGACTCAGCTTGGATTGCCATTAGAGAGAGCTTTGACGCCACATTTTCCTCTCGTTGTCCTTAATATTATACATACTTAAGCGATTGACTTGAAGCATGCATAGAAGTTAAATGACTATGAAAAATCAATTGACCGAGGGATAACCAAGATTAAGGAATTGAAAGCAGTTGCATACCACAAAAACAAAATGGTTCATAAGAATACAAGGAATAAAGGCACAGACAATACACTAGATCAACCATGCACAAAACATCATTTACAAGCGAATAAGATGTCAGATTCTATAGATAGGAAGATCATTCGCAATGGATCAATTTAGATTAGACTTTGTTCAATTTGAACTTGAATTGAATTATATTAGATTAGTTTCCCAACAACAATGCTTGTCTTTATTTATAAAAAGCTTTTCGACCATACTTTCTAAGCTTTTTACTTTCTCTACGCATTTCATCAAACATCTCCATTAAAAAGTTTATGTATCAAGCAAGCATGGCATCAAGAATGTAAGCCGTGTGTCGTGATTCAATAAACTCTCAAGTTGTCGCTCTAGAAGTCCAATATTCAGATAAGGCTCATCTTCATTCTCCTCCGTGTACCCATTTTGCGCCTTGCTTTCTGGTGATAATATCCGTCATGACTTATCGCATTATCCGTTCCAGCCTGCTTCTGCTAAGGCCTGAAGAGATTGGACCAACTCCAAGGCTCGTATCAAAGGCGGGAGCGAGAAGAGAAAGGTAGAGATTCCTTGAATGTAAAGTTCTCCTTTGATTTTTGGGCCTAGAGTCGGAAGCTATTTTCAACTGGAGTCGGCTTGTTCCACTAACCATATTTGAATAGACAGTCTTTGTATTGCAGTTCCTTGCAATTTCTCAGCAGTCTTTTGGGACATTAAACGAAATAATTAAAATGGGGTTATGAATGGATTAGTGGATGATTAGAAGGAACAGCAGAAGTTCAATTACTAAAAAAAACAGTGTCCTTGAAGCAATAATGATCAATTTCAGAAACATATAGGGACTTCTAAAATAATCGGGAGTTAACCTTCGTGTGGAATTGGAGAATTTTATATGGTCCACCAGAAAATTTAGATCATGTTCATCCGAAATTATGGCTCTTGTTGAACTTTGGACAATTTATAAAGTATTTGTTTGGATAATCTCGCTTATCTATAACTCTCATTTGCCATTTAGTTCTTAGGCGTTGTTTCCTATTTTGACATACAACAAAGAGCATGCAATCAGAGACAACAAAGAAATATGAAGGTTTCTAGTTGATAAGGAATTATGATGGGAGAATTGCATATGAAGACATAATCAATGCAACGGAAGACTTCGACATCAAAATTGCATGGTGAGTGGAGGTTACAATAGTGTCTATAGAGCACGATTGCCCAATGAAATATATTGTGGCATTGGAGAAACTTCACTATCTTAAAGTAGGGGACCTATCTTTTTCACAAGAGCTTCCAAAATGAAATGAAACAATTGATGAAAGTACGATATGAAAAAATAATTAAGCTCCATGATTTCTGCTTACACAACCGTTAGGTGTTCTTGGTTTATGAGTACATGTTGGAAGGGGGAGTGCAATTCGTGTTTTGAGAATTGATGCCACTAGGGTCACTATCATTTGGGATGTGCAACCCCCTGTATAGGCTGTGTGATTGGAATTACAAGAATCTTTCTCTTTATAAGTTGAATGCTTGTCATTTCCAAGAAAAAAAGTTGAAGGATTGTTAGTCAAAAGAAGAAAAGGCTAAAAAAATTGGTCCATGACCTTTCCCTTACAATGGGTTAGAAATTTTTAGAGCCAAATATCACCAATTAAAAGTGTCATAAAGACCATGACTTCCAATGAACCATTGACCACGTACTGATCCAAAAGTCAATACACATGAAACCCCAAAAGATCTTGACCTCTTCATGGATGTGCGCAAGATCCATCCTTACATGGTTTGAATCCTTTTCTTTTGGTGGCATGCTTGTTTAAATTCTAATTGAATCATAAAACTGTGAAGTTCAGAGATTTCCATGTTTGCTCCAAAATTAGTGGCATAACTTCTAAAAAACAAATTCCTAATATTACATCGATGATTTTCCATACTTGAAAATCCATTGTGACATTAATTTAATATCAAATCACCAATGAAATTTGCCAGGAGTCAATGCCACATAGGAATTCTCAGTAGAAAAAAAGAAAAAAATACTATGTAACTTTAGTGATTTAATTTTAAAAATTATGACACTTAAATGTTTACTTTAAAGGTTTTAACATTATTGTGTCTTTATACAATCCAATCTCATGAAGCAAGCGATTGTGTGAAACATCAAGAGATGTCATGACACTCGACTCGATTTTATCCATATTAATAGCAATTGCTTATTTTATTTTGCATGGCCTCCAACTTATACAATATGAATTTGCATATTGAACTTGAAATTGAACTTCTATCATGCTTGTTATAGCAGTTCATGGGATATAAGAGCTAATTTTGTATACTTTGAGTAATCAAAAAAGTTATTAGCTTATGGAATAAGGGTGATTGCTTTGCTACCACAACCCCACATACCTTGACATGTAGTCCAAAATAAGTTATTAGTTTTTGTTGTTTTATAGTACAAAGTATCTGAACCGGTCGACTCAAACAAATGTCACGAATGCATGCAATTGGCCTCGTTACATGTATCTAATAATGTTCCATCCATAGGATGGTTGACGAGATTCTTCTAAATATGAGACGTTACGACAAAATCCATTGTATGTAAATTAAATGTTTAATCACTTAGCTAATAATTCAAGCTTTTAAAACAAAATGATATGATTAACACAAAAGTTATGATCAAATTATTTTGATTACGGAGTCGTCTTTCGAACAATCATTCTTGATATTAGATGCGAAGTCATTATGTCCTCTTTGGAGACCAAACTATAAAGTACTCATATGTTACACAACAAGCTTCAAACACAGAAAGTGTAGTGTGAAGTGTGAATTGGATTTGCACTAAAACCATGAGGTGTTATGGATCTTTGGTGGTAGTTAAGGTTGTATCTCACGACTACATAGAAGCCCAAAGCTTCATTAGGGGCTGCCTCACCTATCAGGTGACTTTGGTGGGTTGATAGGATCATGTTCCTTATTTTTATGTGTTGGTGATCGAACACCCCAAGAGAGGATGTTTTTCTTCCTCTACTCTTATATTTTATATCTCAGAGTTCAGACAGAGCAATTTAAGGTCATACTCAAGACTGAAACTAAAATACATGTGTTCCACATCAAGAGTCAAACATAGAATAGTGCAGTGTGAAGTGTGAATTGGATCCGCATTAAAACCATGAGGCCCCACCGCATAATGTGTCGTACCGGGAGACTTGGGGAGACTTCCAAGTCATTACGTTACACGTCAAGAGTCAAACATAGAATAGTGCAATGTGAAGTGTGAATTGGATCCGCGTTAAAACCACAAGGCCCCACCGCTTGATGACCACATGATAATGTGTCGTATGGGGAGACTTGGGGAGACTTCCAAGTTGTTATGTTGAATTGCTCTCCATAGAGTAATTTCTTTTGGATTGCCCTTCTATATATTATAGGCTACAACAAACTTTGGCTCTCTACTTCCCAAGCAAAAGAAGAGATCTCTCTCTCTCTCAAGCATGAATCTTGTAAGCAAACCTGTTGGCTTACATGTTTGCCAGCTGATGATTGCAGCTAAATGGATCATTATTGCATTGGCTCTCTCCCACAACTTCCTTGCCCTTGCCACCAAAATAGAGGCAGATGCTCTTCTTCGCAGCAGGTGGTGGCCTGACTCCATTACGAGCAACACTTCCTTATCACATTGCATGTGGCCTGGCATTTTGTGCGATGATTTTGGAAGTGTCGTTGAATTAAACATACCACCACAATACTACTACCATTGGTTCCCAGGTCATTGGAGCAACATGAATTTCTCTCTGCTTTCGAATCTCACCTCTCTTGGGCTGCCTGATAATGGCCTTGTCGGTGTCATTCCCCTTCAAATATGTGCACTCCCAAAGCTCAAACACCTCAACTTGTCCTACAATTACCTAACCGGTGAGTTACCTCTTTGCCTCCAAAATCTCACCATGTTAGAGTTTATTGACATTCATAGTAATCACATCGATAGTCCTATCCTTCCCGGAGTGGGAGATCTGAAGAGGCTAATCCACCTGGATCTCAGTTCCAATTCACTTCATGGCACAATCCCTCCAACTCTTGGTCTCTTGTCCAATTTACACCTCCTCAATCTTAGCCATAATGACTTAGATGGCTTCATCCCACTTGAGATAGGAAACTGTGTGAACTTGTACAACGTTGACCTAGAAGACAACTCATTTGTTGGTCCCATTCCTTCATCTCTAGCAAAATTGAGGAACTTGATGCATCTCGATTTGGGAGGAAACTCCTTTAATGGATCCATTCCTCCAGAAATACAGAACTTGACAAACTTGGCATATTTGAGTATGGAAGAAAACAAATTCAGTGGATCTATCCCGCCAGAAATAGGTAAATTGAAGAGCTTGATTGAGTTGAGGCTTAGCTCTAATTCCTTCACTTGCCCCATCCCTTTATCTCTAGCCCATTTAACCAACTTGACTATTTTAGATTTACATGGGAATGGATTTGATTGTGCCATTCCATCGAAAATGGGAGATCTATATAGTCTCACTCATCTAGATTTGAGCTTTAATAACTTCTCTGGAAAAATCCCTCTTCAACTTTGGAGTTTAGTCAAGTTAAGCCATCTCAATCTTCAGAACAATTCTCTTCACGGTTCAGTTCCAAATTTTAATAAGCTTATCAACTTAGATTACATTGACTTGTCGAACAATCATTTCATGGGAAAAATTCCACATAATCTGTCCATTCGCCGTGGAGCTTTGTACAGCATTGATGGTTCGAAAAAGATTGATGGATCCAGAAGAATGTCTAGTGTTATGCTCATAACGGTGATTACCATGTGTAAGGTTATGGATATGACTGTGATTACACAACTTATGGCTATACTATTGATATTTCTTGGGTCTTGCTTCATATCTCAATGTAGAAAGAAGAGTATGCAATTAGAGATACTAGAAAAAAATGGAGATTTCTTGTCAATATGGAATTATGATGGGAGAATTGCATATGAAGACATAATCAATGCAACAGAAGATTTTGACATCAAATATTGCATTGGGACTGGTGGTTATGGTAGTGTCTATAGAGCGCACTTGCCTAACGGGAAAGTAGTGGCATTGAAGAAACTTCACCGTCTAGAAGCAGAGGACCCAGCTTTTGACCGGAGCTTCCGAAATGAAGTGAAACACTTGACAACAATACGACATAGAAGCATAATTAAGCTCCATGGTTTCTGTTTACACAAGCGATGCATGTTCTTGATTTATGAGTACATGGAAAGGGGAAGTCTATTTTGTGCTTTGAGAAATGAAACCGAAGCGGTGGAACTAGATTGGTCTAAAAGAATTAATGTTGTTTGGGATATGGCACATGCCTTATCTTACTTGCACCACGATTGTGCCCGGCCAATTGTTCATCGCGACATATCTAGCAACAATATTTTGCTCGACAACAAATTGCAAGCTTTCCTATCAGACTTCGGCACAGCAAGACTCGTAAATCCTAATTTCTCATCTAATCTCACTGCAAATATTGTAGGTACTCGTGGATATATAGCACCAGGTGAGCAACGATCCTCATACTTTTCTAGAATGTTTTTATTAGAGGTACATCGCTAGATTTGATATATTTTACCCCTCATGTGGTGAACAACACCTTTGATGCTTCATCGTGCTTATAAATTTATCAATTGATAGTGCTTAGCTAAATTGACAGCTTGATTTTGAGCCTCATCTAATTTAACAACTTCATGTTCTTTTTTTCAGAGCTCGCTTATACTTTGGTTGTCAATGAGAAATGTGATGTATACAGTTTTGGAGTGGTGGCAATGGAAACAATAATGGGTGAGCACCCGGGTGACATAATTTCAATGTTGTCGACACTCGTCAGAAAAGAAATTATGCTACATCAAATATTAGACCCGCGCTTGCCAATCCCAAGAGCGAATTCTGTCGCAAGAAATATCGTTTTGATAGTTTCTCTAGCGCTTGCTTGCTTAAGAAGTGATCCAACGTCACGACCCACAATGAAACAAGTTTCGAAAGCTTTTCTAGCTCCAAAACTTGCGTTGGCCCAGCCATTCCATTCAATCTCACTTGCGCAGCTCCAATAAAATAGTCAATGAGTATGGTGGGAAGGTGGATCATTGGAAACTTGGTCGAGCCCAGAAAAAGAGCAAGGACCATGAAGTACTTGTCCCAATACTAGCAAATAAATTCCAACAGGTGAAGAGTTGATTGATACAATGATGCTGCCAATAGGCCAACGTGGTTGAGCAATATCAAGTATACTGCTTCTGCAATATCTAGTCATGTCAATCTTTTTCTATACTAGCAAGGCTAGAATTTACGTAAGTAGCAATTACTAAGGAGTGAAGAAGCATTTGTCAGACAGTCGTTTATTTTTCATCATTTTAGTAAGATCGGAATGTATGATAAGTGATAATATGTTGTTGTCGCCATGAATATTTGGCTAAATAAGGATATATCCCTACGTATGATTCCGGATCGTTTCGGTTTAGTTGAAGGCTTGCTAATCAACTAAAGACGATAAATTGACCAGCTTTTCCTTTTCGATGGCTGAAGGTCCGACATCGCGACAACAACAAAAGACCACGATTGCTGTAGATAAACCGTGTCGATTGGTCCAGCAATCAACACGTCTGAAGACCTTGACTTGTTGACTTTTGAGGTGCCTGCTCGACAAAGACCTTAATTTAGTTGAATCTGTCCAACTTCCATATGGACGCTCACTAATTGAATCCTCGTTACTTAACCGTATAGTTTACGATGGAGGACCGGCCCCTTCGCAATCACGATGTTGCGGAATCAGAGTTCATCCATTATAAAGACACTATCAATCGTATAAAATTAATTTATGTCTTGAAGTTTTATAATAATGAACGTAGCCTTTAAATTAATCAGAATTGATGAACACAAGGACACAGACGAGGAAACCCATCGACGCAAACATCTCCCCCCCCCCCCCAAAAAAAAAAGAAATTTTAAAATCATAAGATCACTCCTTTTTCTGCCTTAGAATCTCGTATGCTACACTTTCTGTATATCTCAAGCACATTTTTAATTAGACTGCTTGACTTAAACAAATATTACGGATGCGCGCAATTTGCTTGTTCATATGCATCTAGTAAGTAAAGCTCTATCTGCAGAACAGTTGGCGAGGTTATTCTACGTGTGAGATTTTTGACAAAACCCGTCACATCCAAATCAAACGTTTACTCACTCAACCGAAAATTCGAGGTTTTGAAGCAAAATGACAGGTTTAAACCTGTGGGCACGGTTCGTGCATGGGTGAATCGGAGACTTGGTGACGGCGATATGAGACTCGTTGCTTTCTCGGAGCAAGAAGACTCCCAATTCATCTTAAAGTCTTTCGAAGAACAAGACAAATGCTACATTGCTACACAAGTTATCAGTCAATTACTCTTATAACCCCAAGTTGATTTCATTTATTTGCCCTGATAAATTACAGCAAACTTCCCAGCGAAAGAAGAGGTCCTCTCTCTGTAAAGCATGAAGGCATTCCACGTGATTCATTTGAATCCTGCAAGCAAACCCGTCGGCTTACAAGTTCTCCCGCAGATGACCGCAGCTACATGGATCGTTATTTTGCTAGCTCTCTCCCACAACTTTCCTAAAGCATGACTTCCCATGAACCATTGATCACGGACTGATCCAAAGTCAACATATGTAAAACCCCAAAAGTTCTTGACTTCTTAATGGATATGCACAAGATCCATCCTTACATGGTTTAAATCTTTTTCTTTTGGCTGGTATGCTTGTTTACATTTAATTGAATAACAAAATTGCGAAATTCAGAGATTTTCAAGAGCATAATATTTTGTTTGCTTGAAAATTAGTGGCATAACAAATCGACTATCTTGAAAATTCATTGCAGCATTAATTTAATATTAAATCATCCAATTGATTTAAATGATTACTTAAAAAGTTATAACATTATTATGGCTCTTTATATTGTTCAATTTTACCAAGCAAGCGATGGTGTGAAGCATCGGAGGCCGAGCATGTCACAACACTTGACTTGTGATTTTATCCATATCAATAGCTATCGCTCATTTATGTTGCATAAAATCATACCCGATGAAGATCCACTTACCAACTCTTTTAGGAATTTATGAGCACTGAAGTAGATCCGTTTTTTATTTTTTATTTTTAGTAATTAGTTTCCCTTTTTCAGCCCTACGAGTTGATGGCAACTCCATCATCTGAAAAAATAAAAGGAAGGGACGAAAGACTAAAAGAGTTGCACTAAGTAACAAGTCAATGAAAAGATTACACGTGAATTGTGGAAACCGCGATGACGTGTTAGGAGAGTGTCTTGCTTTACTTTATAAGTACCATTGTCCAATGAATATGGCAATGACAAGTGACTAAAGCTGCAACATGATGAGCATAATCTGCAACATGTCCTTAGTTGTACTGAGTACTATAGCTTTCTCCTGCTACAATTCAATTGTTGCAGCACCAGCACCTTCTAAACAGTCAGAGGTGAGTGCACTACTCCACAGCGGGTGGTGGCCTCCCTTCATCACAGGCAACACTTCCTCACCTCATTGCGCGTGGCCTGGGGTATGGTGTGACACCTCTGGGAGCGTCAACGGGATTGACTTGACAACTGAGTACCAAATACTTGCGGATATGAAGTATACGGCTTGTGCAATTTAAGTCATGTTGAACTTTTCTTATACTAGGAAGGCTAAAAGTTTACCCAAGAGGCAATTGGTTAGGAGTGAGAAGCAATTACAAGATAGTCGGTTTATCTCTAGTCTTTTTATGAAGATTGGAATGCATGTTGAATGATAATGCGTTGTTGTCGGCATGAATGTTTGGCTTGTTAAGGACATTCACTACAATTTGAAGGATTGTCTCTGTTTAGTTGAAGGTTTGCCGGTCAATCAAAGAGTGCAAATGGCGCAAGTTACGTTTCCTTCACGTTGGCTAAAGATCAGACACCACGGAAACGGCCGAAGACCAAGACTTCTCGTGAGCGCGTAGACGACCCATGCAATGAAACTTCTAAAGACCTACACTTTGGAATTGGCTTTTCGACCAAGACCTTCTAGACTTCTTAAACGTGTCCAACTTCCATAAAAAAGCCGGTTCAAGTTTTAATTGAATCACGAATTTTGTTTGCCATGAAATTTACGATGAAGGGGCTGCCGGCCACTTTGCAAAAATGATGTTGCAGAAATTTGGCCTCTCCGATTAAGGGTGTGTTCTACACTTTTTTTTTTTTTGAACAGAGTGTTCTACACTTCAATTGTAAAAGAAATAGCTAATCGTATTGCATATCAATTCCTACAATTAATTTATATCTGCAGAAATTTAAAACAAGGTACACTCCTTATTATGTCCTTTAATGAGCACCACTGGGATTTGTAACTGCAAGATTTTGATCATTGTTTTTGCTGCGAAAATTTTTCTCGCACTCTCCACTCTTCTTGCTTCGGACACGAGTATCTATATGAAGACCAGGGCTTCTCACGAACCATGCGACACACGGTGCCTGTGGTCCAGAAAATCAACACACGAAACCACAAAGCCCAACTGAGGAAATTTTCAAGCCTAGTTATGAATTCCAATACCAAAGCCCATTTCAGCAAGTCCATCTTCTAAGCCGTTCTTTATATCACTTCGTTCAACCAGAGAAACCCTCCATTTCAGCTCCTCCTTCTCGTCCTTAATTCACAGTTCTCTTTAGGTAAACCGCAAATCTATGGACTATCTCGCTAACCTCATAATCCAATTAAGGGGCAAGGCAAAATCTTAATAGGCGGTCGGTCTCAACATGGAAGTGTTTTCATTTTGTGTGTATTGGGAAAGAAACCTATGTTATAGGTTTAATCCACACATACAAATTCATTTCTTTAACTACTAAATCAACCTTGGGTTTCATTCACAATTGACCCATCTTTCCACCTTAATCTTTGCTTCCATTTGGCAAAAAATTAATAAATAACGAAAATATCTGCTTGCATTCAATTCTAATTTGGACCTTTATTGAGTCTTTTATATATTGAGGTACATTTCCACATGTAGGGACAAATGATATTACACTCGAAGTTCGTTAATCCCTTACAAAGCTCATAACTTACTATCTTAAAAACATGGAGCTATGTTGGTCCTGTCGATCCAAAAACTTATCTTATCAACGTGCACACAGGACGACGACCTTGACTTCCTTTACGTTTGCGTGCACAGAATGCTCGTTCATATTCCAGTTACCGATCAATTTCGTGGCTGCTTGCTATCATCGATGGGTGTAGGTACTGGAGAGAATGTGGAGCGGAAATGAGAACGAAGAGAGCTTATTTTATATCACCTCTTGCATCCTACTGATGTGATGTAAATTTGGATTGAACTTCAAACAACACTTCGATCAAGTGACTTAGAGCAGCTCTTGGAATATAAGGTCTAATTTGCTCCCATTAAATGATGAAATGCACTGAGGTGATGTACCACCATGATACAAAGTAAATTTAAGGGCAAAGTTTCTCGATTTTAATAGAAACCGCTCAAGTAGTGCATCTATGTTTGAATCACAAAATTCAGTGAAATAGTGACTTTTCCATGACTCCATCTCGAGAGAATGTATGTAAGTGGTAACTAAAACTTGGGTTTCCATACTTTTCGGAAGTAAAGTTTATGTGCCAAGGCAACGTTAGCTAACTCTCTTTTTAGGAAACTATGTACTATTCGAGTTTCCTCCAAGTTGTGAAGAGAAAGATAAAGTCTTGCAGGGAACTTCCATGAAACCGTCAACATGATGCGGTGAAATACATTTATGATGGTATGGCTTGTGATGAGATGCAATCGAAGTTTGTTTCTCTGTTTTAGTTTGCTCAAGTGACGGATTTGGAGAGCAATCCACGTTAGTTTGGGTGGCTGAGATACACTAACGATGGGTTGGACCAAGGTTGCGATTCATTTGGCATGAGTCGATTTTGTGGCTTCGTTTACTCTGATGTTTCTGCTAGTAATTACTTCTTTAGACACTGATGTTATTAGGAAAGCATGAAATATGTCTATATGCAAGAAAACAAATCCAGTGGATCTTATCCTCCAGAAATAGGGAATCTGAAGAACACAGAGAGCCCTCTATTTGCATGTAGACAAACTGAATGGATCTATCTCAATGGGCAATTTGGAGAACTCAACCGATATGAGCCTCAAATCAAATTTCCTCACTTGCCTCCTCCAGTCAAGTCTGGGAAATACAGCAAGCTTGATCGTTCTGAATTTACGGAAGAATAGATTTGACTGTGCCATCCCATTTGGAAATAGGAATGTGAACAATCTTACTTTTTCAAGATTCGAGCTAGAACAACTTCATTGGAAAATCCCACTGGAGGTTGCAACAATCTGATCGATCCCAAGTAAGAAAGAGACATAATTTTACAGATAGAGATATAAAGGAACTCAGTTCCTTAGCTCGGCAATATGCTTTGATAACAAGGCAAGAACCTCAATCCCAAGAGCTACACCTTCTAACATTTTGTGAACCCTTGCAATAATTCTCTTTCAGGCTCAATTCCCTCATTTAAAGAGCTTTCAAACTTAGACCGTCTTAACTTATCATACATTCATCTCAAGGGCTCATTTGACAAGATAGTCTCATGGGTGCTTTTCCCGCAAATGCTCTTTTCGGCAACAAGGATTTGCACTAGTTTGACGACCCTTACGGAATAAGATTTAGCAGATAATCATTCCATGACTTCCACTTGCACGAGCAATGCATGTTCTTGGTTTATCTTTGAGGTTATAAGAGATCATGGTTGGAAGGTGGATCAACAAAAACTTCGTCAAGCCTAAACGATGTGTGGAGGGGTCATTTTCTACTTGTCCGAGCAATAGTGACGAGCTAGATTGGTAAAATGATGCTGCAACTTGGTGAAGGTGGCTGAGGATAAAAGATCACATGGCATCTACGGTTTGAGTCTTGTGTTAAACTTTGCTCATGACATGTTATAGGAGTCAGTTTATACAGGAAATTTTCGTCTCCTTTTTTGCCTTTCCAGTGAGATTGGAGTAAATACGGTGAATATAATCGGCTTGACATTTACAAACTGCGCGTTGGTATCATTGATGAGTTAGAAATTTTTAGGGCCGACCATCACAAATAAAAAATTCATAAAGATCATGACTTTCCATGAACTATTGCCACGTGTACTGATCCAAAAATCAAAACACGTGAAACCCAAAAGACCTCGAATTCTTCACACTTGAATTGCATACTCGTCAAGGACATTGACTTCTCGAGGGATACACAAGTTCCATTCATACATGCATGTGTTACGGCCAAGAGGTTTTTGTAGCCTATGTAGCACGGACACGCGACACGCGACACGCGACACGACACGACACGACACGCGATACGTCATTTCTTAAAAAGTAGAGAATTCCGACACGTTCCGACACGTTATATATTAAATAAATATTTTTATTTTTAATTAATTTGATTCAAATTCACAAATAAATAAATAAGAACTTATAATAAATTTACACTGTTTATTCATAAAAAAATTTAAAAAACATATTCATACGTGTGCATATTTAAAAATATATTTTTTATTTTAACAAAAATTATTCCCCCTCAAATCCTCTCTCCTCGTTTCTCTCTCCCCCTCTTTTCCCACGCCACCACCCTCAAAATCGTCCCCTTCGATTTCTGCGATTTGCCCCCCCTCTCTCTCTCCCCCTCCCCTTCCCCCTACGCCCACTTGCTCCCTGCGCCCCCATCAATCACCCCCAGCCCCCTCAGTCTCTTCCCCTTCTCTCTCTCTCTCCCTACGCCACCACCTGCTCCCTGCGTCCCCATCACCGCGCCCCCCATCCCCCTCGGTTTCTTCCCCTTCTCTCCTCTCTCCTCTCCCCCTCCCCCTCCCTTTCCCCCCACGCCACCACCTGCTCCCTGCGAGGCTGTGCCCCCCATCACAATCCCCTCCATCCCCGTTCTTCCCATACTCTCTCTCCCCCCTCCCCCACGCCACCACCTTCTCTTCTCCCCGCCACCTCAGTTTCTTCCTCACGATCTTCTCAACTCTTTCGATCGCCTCATCGCTGTCGTCTCCGCCCTTCCTCCTTCGCGGCGGCTGCAGGGCTGCGGCCTCGCGGCGAGACCCTCGCCGTTGGCCCTCCATCGCTCGGTTTATGCTCTTCCTCTTGCCGTCGCGGCCTCACCTCCGCTTCCTCGGCCTCTTCCTCGACCTCACCTCTCTACCCACCATCGTCTTCTTCAACAATCTCTCTCGGACACGTGTGTCGAAGCGTGTCGAGAAAAGTTGACCACGTGTCGGATTTCTCGACACGCGTTGACCGCGTGTCCGAACGTGTCCGAGCGTGTCGGACACGTCGACACGTGTCGGACACGACTCGGAAGGCTCGGCAACGTGTCCGTGCTTCATAGTCTGTAGCTAAAGGGCCGTGCTCGCTCGGATTCCCAACAAGTGCTCTTCTGGAATGTTCCGAGGGCGGGCGATACAGTCATTACAACAAATTCTAGAAGTCTCTATTGGTAGTTGGTAGGTTTGGCGGTACGATCTCATCCGCTGGATGAATTCACAATCAATGGATGTAATTTGAGGGCCTCTAGTATAAGAAGCGGTGTCTTCCCCTCATTTGTAACCATCCAACCATTTCGGCAATACAAAGGCTCATTTCTTTCCAGAACTTCTCTCTCTAGAAACTTTCTCTTTCTATGATCTAGGTTATGATCCAGGTGAAGCGAGCGAGTGTGCGATCAATCAAGTAAGGTTTGGCTTAGGCATACCGACAATTCGAGTCGATCCAAAAGTACTTGAGTCGCCGCATGGTCACAATTCCAATCGATTGGCCCGTGACACATGCTGATTTACATTATAGTTGAATCATAAAACAACGAAATTAAAGATTCTTGCGAGCAAAATATTCTGCTAGCCAGTTGAATTTTTTTAATGTTTTTTCTTTTTATTTATTTATTTTGGTTTTTGGACTAGGGCTGGCAAGGGTTGCTTGCCTCTCGCCGGCCACTAGTGAGGGCCGGCGACCCTTGCTAGCCATAGGGGAGGGCCGGCCAACCCTCACTGGCTTTGGGCGAGGGCCACGACGCCCTCGTTGGCGAAAGCGAGGGTATTGCGGCTGGCACTCGCCAAGAGCTCGCGAGGGGCACAACGCCCTTGCATAGGGCAAGCAAGGATCGGCCAATCCTCGCCTATGACAGGTGAGGGTCATCAACCCTCGCTTGTGGCCTACGAGGGTTGGTCGGCAACTCTTGCCAGCCCTAGATTCAAAAATCTAAAAAAAAAAAAGTTTTTAAAAATAAAAAATATATATTATTAAAAAAAAAGTGCAACATTAGCCAATTCCGGCTAAAATTGGTCGAACGACTCAATTGGCAAGAAGTGAAAAGATTTGGGACTCAACTAGCAAAATTAAAATGTTTAGAACTAAATTGGCAATTTGAGGTATTGGCCACTCTTACACTGATCAAGGTCAGTCACATGCTTCCAAAAGCCAATTCAACAGCTTCTCATAGTATATTTTCCATGTATACCTTATCAAAAGCGAAAAAAAAAAGGTAATTACATTAGAAAAACCGTATTCTCAAAAACAATGAACATCATTTAAATCTGAAAAGCATGTTTTTATATGCCCATTTCTCTTCAATTCTCTGCACGGCACCTTCTGAGATTTTGTCCCAGTAGCTTTTGTCGGTCTTGCACTTCTCGAAGAACTCCACAAGAAGCTCGGCCGCCTGGTCACGACGATAAGGATCAATGTGGAAGCCCGATTCACCGTGCACAATGATCTCAGCCGGCCCACCATTGCAAGTGGCAAAGGTCGGCAATCCACAAGCCATAGCCTCAACCACGGTCAACCTGAAAGCTTCATAGATAGCCGGTTGAGCAAAAACTCCCTTCGAGATGTAGCGGTAGAGCTCTCCATTCCTTCTCCGGTTCATCTGGTGGCGCTGCAAGATGCCGTTGCCCTTGGCTTCAACCCTTCAACACGAAAACAAAAAGGATGGAAACATTTTTGAAGCTGAATTCCACCAACTTTACATGGTAGACTAGATCCACCCATCAAGATGTTGTATTTCAAGATCACTTGAATATATCCTCTTCTCGTCCTTGCTTTTACCTTGACGGGAAGTTCAAAAGATCGTTGCGGCGAGCAGAGCAGGCCTCTTCAAAACGCTTGTGAATGCTGCGACTTCAGTCAGCACACGATCAGCCATGGCTTGATTCTTCTCTCAGAAGAACTGCACGAACCACCGAAGCGAAACACACACACTGCGGGTTAGAAGCAGAACCCAACTTCCGCTAATAAAGTGAAATACGCTGAGGTTTTGAATAACCTCAAGAGAGAACACTCGGAGTGGGCGACATCTCAAACTCGCTCAGCCACCATTAGTTTCCCACTTAGGGAAAAGAAAAGAAGAAGAAGAAGAAAAGTTTGAAACACCTCTACGCATTCGCACCAAAACAGTAGAGATTTCCGCCTTCGAACAGCGGTGCGGCGGAAGCAGGGGAACCGCGAAATGAAGAGGAGAATCTTCTTCTTAAGAAGTGCAGAGAACGTGGGGCTTCCTTTATGGCCAGGAGAGATAAAAAGAGGAGGAGGCTCGCCCTCGCCGCCCCCTTTCGACGGAGGGACGCTTCACGAAACAGAGCCCACGCTTCAAGAAACAGAGGCAGGGCAGGGCAGGGCAGGTCCAGGCTTGAACGCGGGAAAAAGTCGATTAAATTGGTAAGTTTCGTTAATTAATCACCCCTGTAGTTATGGGCTGGGGGGGTGGGGTTTTCTCTGCCGGGCGGGCCCAACTTCCCGTGTCAGAAGAACCGCTTATACACTTCTCATTTATTCACGATCGGACAGGTGCCGAACGCCGAACGCCAGTCACCGATCGCCAGACGGCTATTGCCGCCCCTAGAAGTAGAAATTTTATTATGTTATTAAAAAAAATTACTTTAAAAATAAAAATTTTAAATTGTTATCAAACATATTTATCTGATTAGAAACTCGTCCGGGAATACCAGAAATTTTGTTATGGACATTCTTATTTACCACAAAATAAATTAAATCAACCCCAAGTAATTCACATGCTAAGGAGGTGCGCAAGATCCTACGGCCTAGAGTGCAAAGTGTGTTTATCTCGTCAAAAATAAATAATTTTTAAAATAATTTTTAAAAATAAATATTTATATTATTCATGAAAATGAATGAACAAAAAATATTTTCATAATTTATGAAAATATTTACATAGAAATTGTTATTGATAGTGAAAATATTTTTATTAATTAATTATTTAAATAATATGAATGATTATTTTTTAAATATTATTCATTTTTTGGTAAAATAAATGAGCCTAAATCTGTGTGAAGATTTCTTGAATATATCTTTTGTCGTCCTTGTTTTCATCTTAAAAGAGATTTGAATCTTCTCTCAGAAAAAATGCCGAAGCCGCCGAAGTGAAACGCTCTGTGTGTCAGAAGCGCGGACCCAGCTACCACTAATAAAGGTGTATTGGATCTCCCCAAAAAAAAAAAAAAGAGTATTGGATAATCTCAAGGAACGGACTTCTCACATTGTGAGGCCAGATTTTCCAGACCTCACCAGCCGGGCATGTACTATATATATCGATTGTATATGTTGTCGAAGAGGTGGATGCTGATGCCCGAAAATAAAGAAAGTAAAATCGAAAGTAATGAAAAAAGAGAGGGAGAAAATAAAGAAAAGAAATTCAGAAAATAAAAAAGATATTTAAACAAATAATCAATAAATTTGATTTAATGTGCAATATTATTCTTGAATTTTTCCATATAATCCATGGACTAATTTGAATATGTACAAAAAGTTCAGAAACCATAATAAAAAATGAAAAATTCAGGGATAATTAGGCCAAAATTTGAGAACTACATTAAACTGATTAAAAATTTATAGACAACATTATACATTAGATTGAAGTTCATGAATCATGTTAAACAAATTAAAAGTTAATGACGAAATTACATGTTAGGTCAAAGTTCAAGAATCATTCATGTAATTTTTTTATGATTTAAAAGAAATTGTTTATCAACCCTTGTGCCCAAGCATCTACTTATTATTACAATGTTGGATTTAAACTTTCCTTTTTTGGCTCAAGTTATAATTGAGAATGACGATATTTTTCACCACATGAAAGTACAATGAGACATTATAACAATTTCCGGAGATAATTTTGAATACGACATAGCTATCTCAAAAAGACTAAGACATGAGCTAACATATTTTTGTGCTTTCATAGTAAAATTAAATTGTCATCATCTGGACCCACAAATAAACAACGAGACTACCCTTACAAATACGCGAGATGGATTATCGATCTTACTTAAAATAAAATAAAATAAAATAAAAAAGAGCAAAAGAAAAATCGTTTCTGAATAAGTAATGTGCACCCGGAAAAGACAGTAAGCCAACCTTTTTTTTTTTTTTTTTTTGGGTTGTAAAGCCAGCCATTTTAGGCAAACCAAGAACCAAATAAGGTTGGAGATTTATTAAGAGATGCTTCCTGGAAGCAAGGTCTAATATCTTTCAAAGAAAGAAAGAGGCGTCACCTTATGCATCATCATATGGATAGATCACTTATGACATCGACGTGAATTAAAGATCGAGATGCTTTAGGTTCGCATAAATTCGATGCACCAAAAAATATCACTGTACAATGATCGACTTCGTCTCGTCCATGAACAATGGAGCTCCTTTAGCCACAAAAGACCGGGCTTTCCAGAGCATTCGGTTTTGTCTCTTTTCCTTGATCAGCAGGACCAAAGCTCAATTTCTTTGGTAATGTTACTTTTGCTCTGCATTTCGATGGTTCAGGGGAAGGGCGGCTCTCTTCATCCGGGTCTCGACACTGCAGATTTGCTATCCTCTTATTAACCGAAGGTGAAAATGTTCCTGCGGCACCATCAATTCAGCAAGCGATCATCCCTCGCTTCCTAGTAATCACTCTTCCACGACCTTCGATTCGATTTTACTTGGGCTGGCGAGCCCGCTCCTGCTGAGGCCCGAAGAGACTGGACCAACAACAAGGCAGGAGACGAGAAGAGAGGGGGAGGGATTTTCCTCAGCTGGCGTTGCCCATCCTTTATATTATTCATACTTTGCCCAAAGTCTAGTCCCCTTGAACGGAAAGTTCTCCTATGCTCCTTAATTTGCGCCGTTGTTGAGCTACTTGGGCCTGAGATTTTCGGACTCTGAAGGGCCTGCTTCCCTAGAAACGGGTTGGGTTCTCCTTTGGGCCTCTTGCCCTGATTTTCCCTCATCATCGTTCACGTTCCTCTTACAATTTGCTCTCTTCTTCGAGGTTTTTCCATTCGATTTCATTCGAGTTTGCATTCACATTCACACTCTTTTTAATCTTTCTTGTGCACAGATTAGGGATTCAGTCAATCAGATTTTTCTCTTCCTTTAGGATTATCTCTACTGTAATGAAAGTAAATTTCTTGGAAGTGACATGTATACTAGTCCTCCAAGAACTTTCATTTGATTTTCTTTGTCCTTTCTTTTCCTTCTGCTATTTTTTCTCTTTTACAGATTCTTGCTATATATACAATTTATCAAATATGTTGACGACATTAAGCTCATATAAATTTATAATACAATTGAAAAGATCTTGGATGCATATTTCGGAGTTTTGAAACATATATCAAAGCTCGCAAGAAAATTTAATAGTATGTAATTTTATTAGTTTAGCATATTTTACTCAAAAAACTCAAAAAATTAATATGATTATGAACTTAATATCATTTGCAATTTGTTGACATCCGAAATTTTATCAACATTTTAAGTATTCGTTTATTTTACATAATATAAAAAAAAAAAATTATATAAAAAGATGGCCATAAACCGAGTTTTTCCGATCACCCGCCATCACATCCGCTCGAGGCCGAACGGAGAAGCCTGTCAATCGGGACCATTCGTCGCTGGAAAGGAGTACCGGCGTCTTCGTCGGTGTGGTTACAACGATCGAGACTCCGTAGCTCCGAACCAGGTAAATCTCTCATTCGTATGCATTGTTCTTCCTTGTTCTACTGGGTTTGAGAACACTGAACTAAACCGATGAGATTTCGGACGAATAGTGTAATATTGAAGTCGAGTTCTAGCGTGTAATGATGACTTGCCAAGCGGAGAAATCCTCTGAAACCTAGCATAGAATTCGGATTGAGGTCGCGCTTCAGGTGTTCAATAAAATGCCTAACAGAGGGCCGAATGTTAACTTGCGCTTAAACTCAAGATCGATTCGTGTATGTTGTGATATTTGTCAAATCATGTCTGATCCTCGTATTTTCTCTGTGTTTCTATGTGATTTGACGAAAAATCTTTCTTCGAGTCCAACATCCATGCATATCTCCATGCTGGAAAGCTCTTCGTCGGAGAACTACCACGCCGTTTATGCCAGCGGTTCGAGGCCACCCTCGTTAGGCGATTCTTTCTTCATATTAACATTTTAATGCCTGTTTGTCTGCTGGATGGCTGGTTTTTAGAAATTTAGGATCGGTAGGGTTTCATTTCGTTAAATTTTGAGGTCGCCGGAGTGACCAGCCGGAGTTAATGGACGTTGGTCAGAATGGATGACCGGCGGGAGGGGATGGCCCGGAGGTGTCTTAGGTGCCAGTGATGACGCGGCAAGGGCGGATGGTGGCAGCGCCGAGTAGTTTGGGTTCTGAAATTAAGGGCGCGCATGATAGCGCTTCACTCCGAAAAACAATTTTTGAGTAAAATAAAGTATTTGGTAATTATATAAAATTTTTATTATTGAAATAGAAAAAGAATAAAAATGTGTTTATCTTTAAGGTTTGACTGCCATTATGGATCTCTCTCTCTAAGCAATTATACAGTTAACAATAAGCAAACACAACCACTAGGATTCGCCTAGTGGCTACCCTTCCAACATGGAAGGGGGAGGTGAGGGGTTCAAATCTCCACCTTCTTAGGGGAAATGGGGTGGGGATGCGTAAGTTTCAGGAGTGGGTTTCGACTCCCTTGGCAAAAATGCGAAAGTGAGTATAAAGTAGAAATAGAATAGAACTGACAAAAAAAAAAAAAGCAAACACTTTATCTAAAAAAAGCAAACACTTTATCTAGCTGGAATAGAAGGGACTCTAAACTTGGCTCTCTTCACTGTTATCCCATTTGAGAGCCTCTCACCTAAAGATTGATCATTCGTCCCCGGTGAATTTGGCATTCGTAGGTCCGGACTCCGGGGTGGTCCGACCCCAGCACTAGTCCCTCATAGAACAGCTTGGCCCATTAGGCTTGCTTGTATGCGGGGGAGCCCCTCTAATCAAAATAGCTGAATCAGCCCGGATAGAGCCGGCCTCCCAATGAGCTTGCCTGGGCTTGGTTGGCCTCCAAGTTAAAAATAAAAAAAGCGGGCCGAGGCAAATTTTATGTGGAAAATCTTGCTCGTTTCAATTAAGTAAAATTATATTAGGAATTTCGTGTGTAGTACCCAGTCCAACTGAGAAAATATTCAATGATTGCATAGCTACTCGTTTCATACGTATCAACGACATGGAAATAAAATGAAAAACCTTATACTTTGGGGGAAAATCCACAAAAAACCTTAAACATTGCCTAGAGTGGCACATTTACTTAAAAAAAAAAAAATTTCTTTGTGATACAAAAAACTCTAAAATTTGCCTAATGTGATAAATTTATCCCAATTTTTTTTTGGGTGATAATAAAAAATCCAATATTTGTATTTATGTGACATATTTACCTCAAATTTTTTTACACAAAAAATTTCAAACGTATTTTTTATGACATAAAATCCAAGACATCAATTTTCTAGAATAAATGTGTTGCATAAATATAACTTTGGGCTTTTTGTTATAACAAAAAAAGTTTGGGATTTTTAGTGTCATGGAATAAATTAAAATTTTGTTGTGTCAAAAAAAAGTTTGAGGTTTTTAGTGTTAAAAAAAAATATATAGAGTTTTTTGTATCACAAAAAAAATTCGGGATAAATATATCATAATAAAATTTGAGATTTTTAGTAGCTTTTACTTTAATTTTTTTTGTGGGGTTATACCATCATTCTTTATTTTAGCCAAATTTGTACCCCATATAAAAACATGAACTTCTCCCTCTCAAGATGACCAGAAATCAAAAATTAAACACAAAAGCATTCGAGGCAAAATCGATTTGGTTGTTGGGTCGGGGCGGTAGAGAAGCATCCGATGCAAAATGCAACACCCGACATTGCCATCCAATTTATTGCTTTAATTTGATCTGGGCGGGGCCCGGAAAGCAAGGCGGGAACGGTGGGACCCACGGCCACAGCACGACACGACACGAGCCAGAGGAGCATCTACCACCGGATCCACTCCCTCTCCGCTTTGCTTTGCACTATTTGAATTTCAAAAAGAAGAAGCCGTTTAAGCGAATTGGATCCTTGCGTCTTCTCAGCTTTTTTCACTTATTTATTTATTTTTATTTTTTGGGGGCTCCTATGTATACTTTCGTTGTACCTTTTCAATGAATAGGATCACCAGCAGGGGAAAAAGGAGGTCCGCTGCCGCAGCTGCAATAGATAAATTTTGGACGTGATGGGCTAGGGTTTTCGAGAGAGAGATCAATAATTTGAATGGTTTCCACGTGGGGCCCGGACGACACTTGTCCATCACTAAATGGTAGTGAAATATTCTACTTACCTAATATTTTCTCATCCGTAGGTTATCGTGGGGTTCGTTCATACACGGAGGGGATGGCTGCGAGCGACGACGCAGTGGGTGGCTCAGCCATGGACAAGCAACGACCACAAGCCGCTGCGACGGTGAGGGTGGCTCGGCCATGGACGCACGGCAGTGGCCGTCCTGAATGTGGCGCCGGCGACTGCGGATGGAGGAGGTAGCCGTGGATAGAGGAGGAAGAAGAGAGAAAAAAATAAAAGAAAAAAGAGCTTCAGATTTTAATGGCGTTTAGTGGGAGATGGCTTCTTGGAAGCAATGGCAGAAGAAAGAAACCCAGAAACTTCAACGATCGCACATGGAGGACGAAGAAGAGAGAGAAAGAAGAAAACAGAATTACTTAAGATTCTTTTTTTTTTTTCTATTACAGGTAGTCAAGAGTACATAACTGCTTGCAACGTCTACCTATGATGCTATACCATGCAACAGTTGAAATACTTATATAAAAAACCACATATTCATAAAACGGTTTAAGCTTTTAAAGCAATTAACAGATCTCACAAAATCTTATAGTAATCATGATTATTTTCACGGTCCGACCACATCTATTTCCCAAATACCGGTAGAGCTCAAGATACACATCATAGGTTCAGCCACCGAATGATGCAGAGGAAAACAACCCCTTGATAACTTCCCAAGTCGAGCGCTTCCTCTTCCGACAGCTGGAGGAACCAGACTGAGCCTGCAAGAACGAGCAAGAACACAGCATGAGTGAATTGCGAGAAACATGGTTCGAACGCCAAGAACCATTGGAGATAGCGATAAGATTAGATTTTAATTCCTGCGATAACACCTCCATGAAGCATGCAGACGAAGGTAAAAAAAGAGACTTTTGCACGCCCACCACTCAAGAAAAATTCCCTCCGTTTTCATTTGTGATCGCACCCCAACTGAATGAAGAATGTGGAGTCATTAGGTTTCAAGCAGGAACTTACCAGTGGGCGATACTGGGCACCATAGAACATCTTGGCGCAGCAGCGGCGGCCCTCCTCAACCTGATCAAAGTTAGTTACATACTTCCGGAAGCCATACACAGCAGTCAGGTTCAACAGTCTCTCAGAGTACCTTGGCCATGTATACCTTATCAAAAGCAAATAAAAGTAAATTACATTGGCAAAACCGTATTCCCTAACATCATTTAGATCTGGAAATCCATGATTTATATGCTTACTTCTCTTCAATTCTCTGCATGGCACCCTTTGAGATGTTTTCCCAGTGGCTCTGGTCAGTCTGGCACTTCTCGAAGAACTCTACAAGAAGCTCAGCCGCCTGGTCACCATGGTAAGGATTAATGAGGAAGCCCGATTTACCATGCACAATGATCTCAGCGGGCCCACCGTTGCAAGTGGCAAATGTCGGCAATCCACAAGCCATGGCCTCGACCACGGTCAACCCAAAAGCTTCATAGATAGCCGGTTGAACGAAGACTCCCTTCGTGTCGCAGATGTAGCGGTAGAGCTCTCCGTTCCTCACCCGGTCCATCTGAAAGGATATCCACCTGAACTGGCCATTCAGTTTGTACTTCCCGATGAGTTCGTACATTTTCTTCATCTCGGCCTGCTCTTCCAACTCCTTTGAATCCCTCCTCCTGTCGCCCCCAACCACCACCAAGTTGGCCAGTTCCCTCAACCTGGCGTTCTTACCATACCACTCGACAAGCCCTGTCAAGTTCTTGACACGGTCCAGCCTCGCCATGGTGAAAATAATCGGCTTGTTCTTATCTATCAACACATATCTGTTTAACGTTAAAGACAATGTGAATTAGCAATAGACAACTTCGATTCCCAAGAACACCATAACAAATGCCAGGACAGGGTTTAAGTTGGGCAAGAAGGAAGGACCAGTACACTCACAAGTGTTCCTTGTTCTCGACATTGCTGAAGAGGAGTTCTTCGATCTCATGGTGGAAGGATTTCAACCGCCGCTCCTGGTCGGTGTAGGGGAAATAGATGCCCTTGTCAGCACCTGGTGAAACAACGTTGAACCTCGGGTCAAACACGTTGATCCCATGAATAACTCGGTAGAGTCCTGGAAGAGTGAAGTTCATGTGACTCTCATAGTGCCCCACAGTATCCTCGCTGAAAATATTGATAAATAAGGAGTATTAGGACCGTCGAGCAAATTTCACGAGGTAGACTATATTGGGATAATTGGATTTCAAGACAAATGAGTTGAATCACCTCCCAGCAATTTCTTGGAAGGTGCTGGCGATGATGACATCAGCGTGGTTCATGGAGACAAGATCTGCGGCGAACTGGCAGGAGAAGTGGTACTTCTGCTCAAATTTCTTCCAGTATAGGTCAGACTCTGGGTACTTTGTCTTCTCAAGGTCATGTGCTATTGCAAACTGTACAAAGAAGCAAAGGATCAGATTATATCAGGCTTTGAGTATTTCGGCATCAGTGGCTACAAGTGACAAGATAATGTAAAAGAGAACAAACCTGTGTGACACCTAATGTTCGGGCTAACAAGGAAGCAACAATGTTTCCATCGCTGTTGTTTCCAATGATTAGATCAGGTTTGCGCTGCAACGTTGCAATGACTTCTTTCTCAACATCCTGTAAGATTTACCAACAAAAACTATTAGTCCCAACCAGAAACTAAATGAATTCAACAGGCAAAATGACCCGAAGTACATAATTGAATCTGTCAATACCTTGGCGAATCTTTCCAAATAGGGCCACACCTTGAACCGGGAAATCCACTCACGTACAATTCTTTTCTCATCCATGAAGGGGATACGAATAATGTAGGAGTGCTTAGTCCCAAGAACTTTCTCGCGACTCTGGCCACAGGTGGTTCCAACCGCATCTGGGAGAAGCCGAGTGATCTAGGAAAACACAGCACACAAAAAGCACTTAAAGTAGGTTAATTCATCTGATCACCGCATATAGTCCCAACAATAAACTTGTGAAACTTACAATGAGGATCCGAGGAGTAATATCCAGTCCTTGTTGCTTGATGCGACGAAGCATTTCAGTCTCTAAGGCACGAACTTGATCCAGGATGTAAACAACCTAGAAATATACAGAATTATAGTAAAACGAGTAAGTTAAATGCAAAACCACGCAATACGTATATTCTCCTGATTAAGAGATGCTAACTCAAAATAAAACAAGTACCTGGCCACCAGTATCTGGAGAACCTAGGACATTGTCCTGAGCAAAGTATCCATGGGGAGACACGACTACAACATCGAAGACCATAGGAATCCTTCCCAAGAACCTCTCAAGAGAGCCCGGGTTGGGAGCCTCAAGAAGATTCAACAGGTCATCAATCATGTCGAAGACCCGCACAGCTGTGTCGCCCCACCCCCGCTCCAGCCCAAACTCCTGCAACTTGTACTCGAACTCAGAATGTGGAGTCTCGGGTGCGAGCTGGACCAGATATTCCACTGCCTTCTTCAGGTCTTGTCGAAGGGAGAACACATTCTGGATTCTGGCATTCATCATCATCTTCTGCAGAATCGCCCAATATTCACATAAGCCATAAACAGATCACAAATGTTTTTTTCAATGTGCAGCACATTCTGTAATCTTAATTGGCATTGAGTTCTCAGTGTTCACCATATTGTGACATGAGGTGAAAGAAATCTGAATTTGTAACTCATGTCTCATTTTCAAGACTTCGAATGAATGTGAATCATCGGAAGTCAGATGTACCTTCCCCTTGTAGCTGTGGACTTGGAGGAATTCAAGCAGAGGGTACCAACTTTCCTTGTCACGGAAGAGCTTATCGGAGAGACTGCGACGGATATGCTCAACGCCATTCCCGATAGACCTGGAAAGAGTCGGGCGCCCAAAAGTGGCAGTGAATGGCCCAAAATCAGGGTTCAAGCTGCAAAACAAGACAAATAAACTCGCATTAACACGCCCAAAACAATCAAATGGAAGAACAGTACAAAGAGACATGACCCAGAGTTCTAAAGATCACCGAGAAACTCAAGGGGAAAAAAAGGAAGAGAAAGAATAGACAATTAAGATTCTGACCTTCCATCAGCAAGCCCTTCTTTGAAGTACAGATACTCAGCAACCTCCAATTGCTCAAGAACAAGTGCACGGACATTTACACGGATGTATTCCGCCACACCTGGCTTTAGACGAACAGCAAGAGCAACCCAAGGAGGCGACACTATTGCTTCCTAAACCCAAAAATATATTTATAAAAAAAAAAAAAAAGAGGTTCCTTGAGAAGGTAAACTGAAAAAAGGGTTTTAAGAAAAGCAAAATTAACCCTTTATAACTACACGTGAGCAGATTTCAAGAGCATACAAAACAGAAAAACATTGACGTGAAGCAGCTCATAATACCTGAGTGGATTTGAGGACTTCACCAAAAGCCCCATCACGAAGCTTTGCTCTGCTCTCCTCAGGGATCGCCTCAAACTCCGCACGGATTTGGTGGCCTTGTAAGACGCCTTTGCCCTTGGCTTCAACCCTTCGACATGAAAACAAAAGGATCAAAACATTTTTTAAGCTGACTTCCCCCAACTTTACGCGCTAGAACCACCTATCAAGATGTTGAATTGGGGCCTTCCTTGCTTTTACCTTAAGAGGAAGGCGCAAAGATCGTCGGGGTGAGTAGAGCGGGCCATATCAAGAATCTCGCGAATGCTTTGACTTCGGGGCATCACAAGACCAGCCATGGCTTAATTCTTCTCTCAGAGGAACTGCATGAACCACCGAAGCAAAACACGCCGTTGGTCAGAAGCAAACCCAACTTCCGCTAATAAAGGAGGGTTTTGAATAACCCCAAGAAAGAACACTCGGAGCTTGGAAGACTGACGTGTGAATGCGATGAAATGATTAAAAAAAAAAAAACTCCGCAACATCTCCACCATGCATTCGCATAGAAACATTCAGCAGTCGACGAGCTGGGAACTAGAGATTCTTACCTTCGAACGTCACGACTGAAGCGGAGGAATCCCGAAATGCAGAGGAGATCTTCAAAGGGACAGAAGTCGGGGCATCCTTTTATAGCCAAAAAGAAAGAGGAGATCTTCCAAAAGACACGCAGAAAAGCGGAACGTGCTTTGAGAAAAAGAGAATGACGTGTGAATGCGACGAAATGATTAAAAAATAAATAAAATTCCATCATGTGCAGCGTAGCTCTCCGTGCCCCCACCAGAAAACCGGCCTTTTTCCCATTTCGGCAGTATCATTACTAAATCTTGTCCTTTCTTTGTCCCATCATATCAAAAACTGAATTCACCTTGGTGCGCGCAAAGTCGGCCTTACCGCCCCGGTGCAATTCTCCCGTTCTTGCGAGTAGTTTGAGATGTGGGGAAGAAAGGGAAAACCGAGAAAATGCCATGAGAATTTTCTATTTTTAGGCTACATTCAGCATAAAGGAACAACATTACATCAAAATGAGCAGGAGCATCGAACTCAACCGTCGGTTGCTCAACTCAACCCTGTGATGATTAGCTAGTTTATGTTTCACCCCCGGTTGTGCTTTTTTTAGGAAACGTTAGGTGGCTTTGGTACACGACTTTGGCTCACGATTGTTATCGAGCTATTCGATAATTTCTCTGTACTTGGGAGAGGGGATAGAGCAATGGCACGATTTAATGCCTAAAAGGCAAGGCTTTATCGTACGGTGGTGAGATGTAATAGATGCGGAAACAACAGTGTAATTGGGGGTGCGGGAGTACTGTGAAGCTATTTTCCCTTACGAGTTTGGAGTTGTAGAATACCACCATGTTTATCGGAATCTTGACAGGCAAGCCGGTGTCCCATATACGAAGATGGTCGTACCGCACTGATGATGACCTCCACAAAAAGTAAAGGTTTGGTAGAAAGATCATAGTCAGAAAATAGATGTCGTCGTCTACTGGAGTTAGTCATTGGATTTTACGATAAGTAGTTATTGTCCTTCGGCGACTTTAGAGGGCAGTGGCTTTCGCAGAGTGGGCCCCCGAAAAAGTCGTACGTGCATGGCATTTAAAACTATCTGCTCCCATGGGGAGCTTCTGTCCTCTCGTCAGCCGGGAAACCAACGGGAGATGACAAATAAAGATCCGCCTTTTGAACATATTCCTCGTGCTGGCCGCCATGTCTTGTCGGAGGAGAAGCAACAAGCAAGGCCACCCTCTTCCTTCACCTGGCGAGGGAACGGATGGTTCTGCAGATCAATCCTGATCACACGGTTGGTATCGGTTTGGGGAATGAATAGAGAGAACGAAAAATAGGAAATAGAAAAGGTGAATTCAGCTTGGTGCGCGCAAAGTCGACCTTACTGCTCCGATAGAGTTCTCCCGTTCTTGGGAGTAGCTTGAGAAGTGGGGAAGAAAGGGAAAACCAAGAAAATGCCATGAGAAATTTTTTATTTTTATTTTGAGGTTACATTCGACATAAAGGAACAAAATTACATCGAAATGAGCAAGAGCAACGAACTCAATCATCGGTTACCCAACTCAACCTTGTGATTGTTAGCTAGCTTATGTTTCTCCCCACAGTCGTGCTTTTCGGTGGAAATGCTAGATGAATGTCATGCACGACTTTAGTTCGCGAATGTTCATCGAGTTCTTTGATGATTTCTGTGTAATCGCGAGAGGGAATAGAGCGATGATAGTGACAGGTCACGATCTAATGTCTGAAAAGTGAGGTTTTATCGTACGACAATGTAATTGGCGGGAGTGGTGTGAAGCTATTTTCCCTTTGGAGTTCGGAGTCGCAGAATACCATCATGTCCACCGGAAAAAGCAAGCCGGTATTCCGTGCACGAGGATGGTCGCACCGCACTGATGTGACATTCGCACAGGTGTCGTATGTTGGTTCGAGGGTGAGTCGCCTTTCGTAGTTAGTTTGAGACACGGTGGGGACTAGACTCCGCACGATCGCGGCCAAGGATGGATGGAGGGGGATCACGAGAAGGAATCCTAGAAGACAAATCAACCCGACGACATAAATGAATGGGCCCGTGCCTCCTGATCTGGGAAAAAATAGACACTTTAATAAATGGGAAATAAAATTGGAGATCTGAATATAGCTAAAGTTAAATTTGACTGTCGATGGAAAAATACATGACGAAATATTAAATTGTAAATGTCGTTGAGCAAGTGGTCCTGCTGCTGGACGAAAGTAAAGAACGAAATATAGAAAGCAATTAAAAAAAAAAAAGAACGAGGAAATAAAAAAAGAAAAAAAGAACTTCGGGAAATGAAAGAGATATTTACATGAATAATCCATTAATTTTGATTCAATATACAATATTATCACTATAATTTTAATTTGTTTAATATGATGTGGATTTTTTGTATATATTCAATTTAATCTCTAAACTATATGAAAAATATCCAATGTTATTATTTCCCCGATTTGATTGTCGACTCAATAAATTTGAACGTTGAGCAAAAATAACATTACACGTGAACTATTCATGTAAGATATTCTACTCAAGTAAGGATATAATAGTCCATGTCATCCAATGACTTTATGAGGCCATAAACACATGTTTTTTTACTTGAATATCTTACATGGCTTCAAACATACCGGATTAGAAGTCAAATCAACAAATTCCATTTATTTGAATTAAAGGAAGGACAACAATGAGCATTTTCATGTAATCCAAGGGTTAAATTGAATATATATCAAAAGTTCGGCCACAATTAAAACATCAAAAATTTAAGGATGGTATTACGCATTGGGTTAAAATTCAAAAACCACACTAAACAAATTACAAGATCATGGACGATATTACACACTGCACTAAAATTCGGGAACCATGTGAACAAATTAGAAGTCGGGGACGGTACTACACATTGGGTTAATGTTTGAGAACTATTCATGTTGATTTTTTATGATTTAAACAAAAAAAAAATTATCAACCCTTGCAGATAGGCAACTACTTATTATTACATTGTTGGAGTTAAACTTTCCTTTTTGGCTCAAGTCGTGAGTAAGAATAATGGTATTTACAATGAGCCATTATAACAATTTTCAGAGATAATTTTGAATACGAGATAGCTATCTTGAAAAACTAGACATGAGCTAACATATTTTTGTGCTTTCTTAGTAAAATTAAATTACCACCATCTGGAACCAAATTGATATTATTCTGCTAAGTATTCAAATGAACAACGAGACTAACATTACAAGTACACGAGATGGATCATCGCTCTCACCTAAAATAAAAATAAAATAAAATAAAATAAAAGAGCGAAAAAATATTCGCTGTCTGAATAAGTAATGTGCACCCGCAAAGGAAAGTAAGCCAACCATTTTAGTCAAACCAAAAACAAGATAAGGTTCGGGAAATTCTGAATGCTGCTTCCTGGAAAGCGAGTGTCTAGTATAACTTTCAAAGCAAAAAGGACGCTTCACCATAAATGTCTGGGTCAAACACAATTCTAGTAAGTACAAAATACAAAAATTTTATTTGATCTTCTGAATGAATTCTTCCTTGTTCGATTTCTGGAAATCATAATATCCACATGAATTAAAGATTGACATGCATTAGGCTCATATAAATTTGATACGTCAAAAATATCTACCTACAATTATCAACATCCTCGTCCATGAACGATGGAGCTCCTTTTAACTACATAAATCTCCTTTGAGCTCTGAGTTTAGTCGGAAATATCCAAATATCTTGATCGCTATTGAAGTAAATTCTTTTATTTCTCCCAAAGCAATCGCAATAGCTAATCTTAATATTATGATAATGTTGAGGAAATTGTTGATTGTGCATGAGCTTATTGGTGAAGGATCTTTTGCCGGGCCTTCTCCTAACAATTAGAGGACTGTGAAATTGATGGGCAACCCTACGTGTACCTGTCTTATTAAGCGAAAATTACTTGATCAATCATAAACTTATTATGTGGATGTCGATTCAGTTATAAACTCTTTAATATTGCCAATTTTGTTTTAAATATTTGCGCGAATTTCAATATTGTTCTTCTGATTAGAAACATAAAAACATTTGTTTACAAGCCTAACCTTGTCCGATCAACGTTCGACCACAAATTCAACAGGCAACTCAATGATTATTATTTAGTTGATAACCATAATATAGAGATAAAACGGTTGATTTATAGCATATATCAGGCTTCTTCAATATGATCTACTTATTCTAATAGCCACCAATTACGATTCACTACTTCATTTTGTATATGAGAAAAGTGTAGACAGAATGGTTGTAGGTAAGATGAACCAAACAATCAACCCTCACTCTCTTTGTTCTTACCAAACTGTCTCGTGGGTTGGGGTGAAAATGGCGAATTAGAGCTCCGATTAAACCGATTCATTAATTAGGGTTGGACAGTAGATGTGACATGGACCCCATGTCAGCTAGACTAAGCGGATGCAAATTTGGCAAAATGAGAGGAATATGCCTGCTCTTTCAGGTCATTAACAAAGTTGAAACTTGAAAGCCTTTGCTCGTATGATTTCACCCTTCTATTTTCCATCACGTGCTTGAGATTCTTCAATTGGCAAAGCATTTTCAAAAGCATCTAACAAGCTCAGTGGGTCAAGTGGGGGGACAGCCTCGAGGCTCGAATGCTTGCGATTTCATTCCTCTTTTGCATATCGAAACACATCATCCTGGGAGATTCTCCCCTCATGTCTTTTGACTTTTTATCCTTTTCACGGGTCTTTCTAGGCATACTTGTCGGCAACTCTAGCTGCTTGCGCTTTTCTGCTTTTGCCTCTCCCCTCACGGAGCCACTCGTTTTCCTAGCAATTCCACCACCACATTGGGTATTTTGGGATCAAATTCTGTGCCATTTTCTTCTATGATTTAAAACAAATTATTTGTCAACCCTTATACCTAGGCATCTACTTATTATTACATTGTCGGATTTGAACTTTCCTTTTTGGCTCAAATTATAATTGGGAATGACGATATTTTTCACCATATGAAAGTGACAAGAATTATAACAATTTTTGGAGATAATTTTGAATACTACATAGTTATCTTGAAAAAAACTAGACATGAACTAACATCTTTTTGTGCTTCCTTGGTAAATTGGGGCCGTGTTTTTTGCTCTCTCTTTCATTAATACACTTCCTTTAGCAGTATTTTCACCACTTCATCACTTGTGAATCCCACATTTTTGGCATCCGATGGTTCAAATACGTTGACATAGATATCTTTTGATGTTAGTCACATTTATCATATGTCAATATTTTCCAGTGGGCCTATGCAAAGTTGAGTACAAAAAAAAAAATCAAGTATATTATTTGAGCGTTGCTAATTCCATCCTTATTTTGACTAAAACAATCCCTTTTTTTCATTTATTGATTGAAATGACTCTCTCTCTCTCTCTCTCTCTCTCTCTCTCTCTCTCTCTCTCTCTCTCTCTGTGATTAAACATGTGTATACTTAGGATATATACATATATATATATATATATATATATATATATATTATATGTATATATGTAAGTATGTATGTATAAAAGATGTGTATACTTAATTGATTCTTCATTCAAGCATGTTTGCTGTGAATTAGAGCGGGAACACCAATTTGCACTAGGACTACCTCATGTCTATGGTTGTGTTCATTTTTTTTTTCTCCCTCTTTTTAGCAGATAGAGCCTATCTTGAGCGGAAATCTGCCACCTGGGTTTGATTTGTTTACATGTCGCAGTGAGTATCTGTGTGTTATTTTCCTTGAATGGCTTCTTACCTCTTCTTATCGGCTGTTCAGCTGTTGTTATTTCCCATGAACATCTTTTAGCCTCTTTTGGGTGGCTTCTACACCATTTGTCCCCCACAGGAATGACAGTGCACTGAAATTGGAAACTAAAAATGGTGATGCAGCAGAAAAAGCATTCCCAAGTCAGGACTTGATTGACTTTTGAGTCCGAGTGATCCCAGAGATTCCGATCTCTCCGTTTTCTTGCTGTGATGAATTGTTCAGTCATCTTTAACTGTGTACCTTTTTATTAGTGCTTTTCTGGTTCTCATCTTCTGTCTCCTTTTACCTGATGATCCACCCCAAGTCACAGAAAACCCTTCTCCAAGAGGTTTTCTCAAGCACAGATCCTATTGAAGGATGCAAGCTTATTAGAAGGTTAGTTTTCTTTTTCTTTTCTTTTTTTTTCTAAATTTTTGCATTTTGTCGGCAAAATTTCCGACTCGAGGATGTAAAGAAGTGGACTTGCATATGTTCCTTGGGGAGATCTATCAACGAATTGTCTCCTCCAGAGGAGTTGTATCCACTGTAGTCAAAAGCCTAGGCGCTAAAACATTTAAGATTTTAATTAAAAAAATAAAAATAATTTTTAAAAATTTGTTATCTATAAACTTTTTTAAAAAAATAAAAAAAAATTAAAAAAAGTTTTGCTTACTGACACCTAGCTTGGCTCAGGCGTGTGCTTTTTCTTCGGCTCTTGTCATAGCCATTTTAAGGTCCTCGCACCATACATGCGCTTTCCACCTATACTGGTTGTACTAGATGATTTGGTGGAAAATTGTCTGGGATATGCAGCATGGCTCATTGCCCATGCTTAGTTTGTGTTTTAATTTTCATTGATGGAGCTTTTCACGGTGTGATATGTTGTTAGTGGCTCCTTCTAATGATTTTTGGTTTAATTGCTGTACTTTTGAGGTCATCATATGGTTTTGTACTCTAATTTGATAGAAGATCTGCCGCCCTTGCCATTGTGGCTCTCAATCTAAGGCTTTTGTAAGTCCAAAATGAAATAAACCCTGGTCTATTTCCTTTCTTTTGACCTTTGTATATTGTTGGCTCGTTTGCAAGGTTTGACTGGGCAATCAACGCTAGCGGTAGGCGAGTGTACTAGGTATGTTCTGTTTTAGACGCAGAGAATGACAGGCCCATCGTGCGCACAGGTCCTTGTAGACGCAGAGAATGCATCATCAATGATGATGTGTCATGTAATAAGGACTTGCATAGGAAATATCCCGTTTCAAATGGGGGCACTTTAATATATTTGTATGGTGATTGAAAAAAAATAACACAATCTTTATATAATTAACTTTTTTTATTCAATATATATTTAGTCCATAAATGATTCCTAATTTTTTTATTTACTCAATATGATTCTTAAAATTTTGATACATATTTAATTTAGTCTTAAATTTTGTAAAAATATTCAATATTATTGAATTTGAATTAGTGAAGGACAACATATAATTAAGATTTTTAAATAGTTCAAAAAGTTTAAGCTGAATCACATTAAATAAATTTAAAAGCCTATAAATTATATTATATATTTAGCTAAAGTTTTTCCACCATTTGAGTCATTATCTCTAAGGTTATAGATGCATCATCATTTGTTTGCTTTTCTGACTGTTCAAGTTGTTCATAGGCTTCCTGCTTTGCTCCTTGATATGGTCTTATATGTTGCATTTTTTGGTGATTTTGAATTAGAAGATATCCCTTAACGTGATATATGAGTGAAACAATGTTGTATTGTATGCATATTGAAGTTACTTGACTTTTTGCAGAGCGATGCGAGGGCCATGTGGGATCAAAAGACCGGGCTTTCCAGAGGATTTGGTTTTGTCTCGTTTCCTGATCAGCAGGAACATGCTTCGATTTCTTTGGTAATGTTACTTTTGCTCTGCATTTTGATGGTTCAGGGGAAGGGCAGCTCTATTCATCCGGGTCACGACACTGCAGATTTGCTATCCTCTTATTAACCGAAGGTGAAAATGTTCCCGCGGCACCATCAAATCAACGAGTGATCATCCCTCGCTTTCTAGCAATCTGTCTTTCGCAACTTTCGATTTGATTTTACTCTGGCTCGAGTTCGCATGCGCATCTGGCGAGCCCGCTCCTGCTAAGGCCTGTAGAGATTGGACCAACAACAAGGCTTGTTACAAAGGCAGGGGACGAGAAGAGAGGGGGGGATTTTCCTCAGCTGGCGTTGCCCATCCTTGAAGGGAAAGTTCATCTCTTTGCTCCTTGGTCTGCGCCCTTGCTAAGCTCCTTGGGCCTGAGATTTTCGGACTCTAAAGGGCCTGCTTTCCTAGAAATGGGTTGGGTTCTCCTTTGGGCCTATTGCCCGGATTTTCCCTCATCATCGTTCACATCTTCTAGTGATTTGCTCTATTCTTTGAGGTTTTCCATTCGATTTCATTCGAGTTTGCATTCTCATTCACGCTCTTTTCATCATTCTTGTGCACAGATTAGGGATTCTCAGTCAGTCAGGTTTTTCTTTTCCTTTAGGATTATCTTTACTGTAATGAAAGTAAAGTTCTTGTATAATAGTCCTCCGAGAACTATCCCCTCCCCTCCTTTTCTTTTCTTTTCAACGACCCCTTTTCGCTCTCTCTTTTTCTTCACTTTCATTTGATTTTCTTTGCCCTTTCTTTTCATTTTGATATTTTTTTGTCTTTTACAGATTCTTGCTATATAAACAATTTATCAAAAATATCAACGACAATAAGCTCATATAAATTTATAATACAATTTAAAAAAAGCTTGGATGCATATCTAGGAGTGTTGAAACATATGTCAAAGCTCACAAGAAAATTTAGTAGTATGTAATTTTATTGGTTTAACATATTTTACTCAAAAAACTCAAAAAATTAATATGATTGTGGACTTAATATCATTTACAATTCGAAAGAATAAATGAAGATAAAATGAAAGGCCCAAATTTAAAAGTGAAACAGTCTATATATATTGTCATGATCAAATTAAAAAGCATCACTTTATATAGGTCATAGGAAGAACATTCTTTAAAAAATGTCGGATTTTACTTTAATATTTTATTTTCATAATTAGTGTATAGGAGAAACTCCATTTAATAAAAATTACGAAATTAAATGGGGAACATGTGTTGCTCCTTAGAAGCACCACATGTCTGACTTGCGGTGAACTCCCCTAAGAGCTCCACTTTACTTTTATATGTTTATGCTTCTAGCTTTTTATGGCTTTCAATATGATTTCATTCACATTCACATTCTTTTTATTTTCAATCTTGTCCATACTTTAGAGATTCGTCCAATTCTTCTTGCTCTTTCTTTAGCATAATATGAACATTGTAACACAATGAATTACAGATATATTGTTCTTCAATTATCATTACAAGGTTCGTTAGGAAACATCAAAAGATCTTTTCAGAAGATCAACAACAGTAATCAATTTTCAATGATCTCATCCTAAAGAAGAACTTCAACATAGGAAATCCAACCCTCCTACAATAATTACACAACACCCGATATGTGTAAGTACGCGGTAGAAATGGACGTCATACATTTCTTCAATAGCCTCCAATCTAAACTAAACCTCTTTCTCAATTAACTTAGAAGAGAAAAAAAAAAAAAAACAAAACAAAAGAAAAAGAGCGAAGACCCACCACAGTATCTTAAATTGGAAAAAAAAAATAACAATAAATCAACAGCATAAGAGAAAAGAGAATCCTAACTAAGATTTCCATAAGATTGCTGGATCATGATCGGTTCAATCAGCCTAAGCTAAAACCTTCGTTTCTCACTGGATGAGCTTCCTCCAATGATTCGAAAAGACCAACTCCTTCAATTTCGCCTTATCAAAATTATGAAAAGATTAGAGAAATATATGGCTTGGGTGAAGCGAGGACTTGTGTAATTTAGGCGCTTGGGGCTTCTCTTCCTTGCGAGATGAAGCGTGTCGCTGGCATGAGAGAGTCGAAGGGGAAGACAGCGTTGACATGTTCCAAACACTGAGCGTAGGTGAAGCTACGGCATGAAAATTCTTCGCCTAAGCTTGGACTGCCATTAAAGAGAGATTTGACTCTACGTTGTCTTCACGATGTCCTTAATATTTTACCTACTTAAGCGATTGACTTGAAGTATGTACAGAAGTTAAAGATTGACTATGGAAAAACCATTGATCGAGGGATAACCGAGATTAGGGAGTCAAAACAGTTGCAAATCACAAAAAAGAAATGGTTCAATAGAAAACAAGGACTAAAGGCACAGACAATACACAAGACAAATGACACACAAACATCATTTACAAGCAAATAAGACATCAGATTCTATAGATAGGAAGATCATTTATAATATATCGATTTAGATCAGATTTTATCTAAAGTTTGAACTTGAATTGAATTAGATTAGATAAGTTTCCCAACAATAATGCTCGTCTTTGTTTTTAAAACACTTTCCAGCCATACTTTCCAAGTTTTTTACTTTTTATACGCACTTCAAACATCTCCATTAAGGAGTTTATGTTTTAATTTTGATATCAAGGAAGCACAGCATCGAGAATGTAATCCATGCGTCATGATTCAATAAAGATTCAATAAACTCTCATGCAAATTTATTGATGTTTTCAGCCATTTGTCTATCCCCATTTTTCAGATCCTACAAAGTGCTTGACATTTCAAGGCAAATTTGGTTGTTGAATTGGCCATCGACTATTATTTCAATCACTTCTTAAAATCATTGAAATTCTAGCAATCGCAACTTTGCAAAAATACACATAGCAACAAGCCGAAAATGCTTTGTAGCCTTATATCAACAACCATCACATGATTAAGTGATCATCACCTGAGGGAACATAGTACATGACACTGCTCTCCCACGAGGGGGCATGTCTAATTTATTGGCAAGAAAATCCAAAAATTCGGATTATACAATGACTAATTTCCGCAGAGTAACATGGGCCTAGCGAAAGTGGGGGGGCCCACCATAAGCCGAAAGGATCCGATCTCGTGATCTGGTGCCACGCTGGCCGGTCTCGGTCTCCCCGAGCCGAGCTGACGTGGGCTGCTTTTTCTTTTGGAGCAGCCGGTGGTCCCAGAAAAAGACAATGCTGACGTGGCGGACGATCAGTGGCCGGCGGTCCTCAAATGAAGAACTGCCGCGGAAGGCGGCTGTCCGCTCGTTCTTGGTCGCGTCGGCTCCGTCGACGGCCAAGGTTCGAACAAGCTCTTTGTGTTCCCCACCGGGTTAGGGTTAAGTTGCAGGACTAAAATGTTGCATGGACATTTATGAGTAACGCGACCAACAAAACGAATCACGGGTCATAAATCATGTGAAAATTTTGACTTCGATTCAATATATACTTTTATAAATTCTCAAAATGTGATCGGTTTGATCTTGTAAACTTAACTAATTGAATCTTTATTCAATTCACACACATCTAAATCTAATTTGTATTTGTCAAAGGTAAGTCCGATCGATGAAACATAAGTTCAATTTCAAGATCATGGGTTAATCAAATATTGAAAAACAAAACTTAATGGATAGAATTACAGGTATGTCTCTTTCCTTTGCTTAGCATGTTTTTCTCTTACGGAGGAAGCCCTCCTTAAGTACGTAAATCTTCGGTTAATGAAATATCCTTCTAATGTCGTGGACTAGATAAGAAATAGCATTAGTGGAATTTGGTCAAGTTAAAACTTAAGTATCATGTCAATTTCTAGAGACCTTGTTTTGGTCTACGATCACGCAATCTTACACGCCGAAAAGAGTGTTAAATTAAACACTAGAATACTTTCAGCAATCGTCCGCTGCACATTCACTCCATCAAATAATCACTCGATTTCTTTGAAAATTGAATCTTCTCTTCATATGTAACTCATTCGTAATCACGTATATACATCGCATATGCCTCGACACTAGTATTTATATAAATTATAATAAAAAGACGGCATTGAAGCACATTTTCTATTAACAAAAGATAGAGATAGAAAGAAGGGGAAAACACATAAATGGGAGGCGTTTATCATCGTAATGAACATTAGAAAAGAGAACATAATTACAATATGATCCTTTTTCATCACCATGCATCTTCATCTCCCTCAGTAAGCATAGAACTCGACCAACTCATCCAGAGGCTCGGGCCGCGACTCCGCGTTCTCGAGCATCCACAGCAAGTGCTCGAACAAGACCACCTCGCACGCGATGCTGAGGGACGAGGAGTCGTCGGCGTCCGACGAGGGCGCACTGTTACCAGAACGTGCGGCAAGCTCACGGAACAGAGGATGGCGGACGACAGCAGAGTTCACGAGGTACCGCCGCCGGGACTGGCCGACGTAGACAGGGCGGAGGTCAGCGGAGGAGGAGGAGGAAGAGTCGTCGGTGTCGGAATTGTTTGAAGTGGACGAAGCGAATGAGGGAGTTGAGTTGATGGCCTGGTGCTTGTTATGGTGGCCAAAGGAGTTGAGCTTCTTGAGGACAGACTTGAGTTTGGTAAGCTTGTTGCCACCTCTTCCCATGGCTGTTTTAGAGAGAGAAAGAGAGAGAGAGAGAGAGATTGGGGGCTGAGAAAGTGGAGAGAAGGTTCCTCTTTTATAGGAGGGAGCTGAGAATGATGTTGAAGACGATGATTGCTGGAGGTTATGCAATTTAGTGGGAGAGGCAGTGGGGCCACAGAACATGAATGATGCATACATTAGAATTATATACAAAAGAGAATATAATCCATGAAATTGTTTGAACTTGACCATACATATATGCATCCTTCGACTTATCTGACTTATCATTCAATTTTGGAAAAAATGATGTAAATGATTTATGAACTTTAACACAATACGCAATGTGGTGCTTGAACTTTTACTTTATTCAATTTGGTCATTTAATTTTAGCTCAATGTGTAATATAATTTATGAATTTTTAATATATTTAGTGTGAATCCTGAATTTTTAGTACATATTCAATTTAATCCCCCAACTTTGTGTAAATTTTCGATATCGTCGTTGATTTTTAATTGATAGAATGTTAACATTAAATATTTTCATATAGTTCAAGGACAACATTCAACATATATCAAAAGTCCAAAAACAACATTAAACAAATTAAAAATGTAGGAATAACATTGCACATTTGGTCAAAATTTAGATACCATTTATGTCATTATCCCTTCAATTTTTCTTTTGTTCATGTTGCACGGTAAAATTTGAGGATTTCGATCTTTAAGTATTTTCAAGAAACCATGAGTTCGATAGTCATAACAAAAATAAGCGTAATCATCGCCAGCATGTGCATAATGCACGCACGTATTCCAATTATTCATTGCGTAAAAAACGGTGCTTTGAAACACTTATTTCTTGTAAAACCGTCCAAACAAAATTAATAGGTTCAACCGTGCTTTTGTGGGCTGAAAACAGTCGATACATCGCTCAAATTAATAAGCGTGAATCATGTGGACCAAGCCAATCTCAAAAGATAACAATAAGCAGCGGCTCAATAAAGACACAAAAGCGATGCACATGTGCGAGACCACAGCATCCCATGTTGCGCTACCTACATCCCCCTCTTTAATGCAGAGCATTGACTCTATCTACTTAGCAAATTCATTTAAAGAAAAAGAAATCAAGAAAGGAGTACGATGTTAACTGTTCCCAAAAGGAAAACAAACATCATAGCTTTTGTCTAGACATCATATGGCTAGTGCCCAATATATGTCAGAGCAAAATTTATTTTAAAATATGATATTAATTAATTAATTGATTAATTGATGTTTTGTCTGTCAGCGAAATTACGCCGATTCGAGGGAACAAACCCATGTGATTAAGGGACAGACATTAATTTTGTTTTTGGGCCCTGCCGACTCATTAGGTACTCGACAAGTGTCGCGCCGCAGCTTAATATTCAGTAGATCGACTTTATATTTTAATATTCATCAAATTAATTTGTGGCTGCAAATGCATGTACACTGTCAATTAGTCAGGGCACCCATGTAAAATATACTTATCCAAAAAACGATGGGACGGACTTATGTGATTGAGTAGATGAACCTCGGGATTGGCCTACCAATCATACTATTTTATAAACTTCTCCCTTCGTTTTGTGAAAAAATCAATAATTTGAGAAATTATGAATGCTAATCGTTTATATCATTTAGGGAAAACAAGGTAAGGGAAACTTCTACAAATAAAATGTCTAGAATTAAAAATGTTATTAATGAAGAAAAAATTTTCGTTGGCCGAATTTCCTAAGTTATAAGAATGTTAAAATATGAAGATGTGTTCCGAGTAGATGATTTTCCAAAGGTTTTCAATAGAGAGAGAGAACTCTGGGGCCAGAAATATGTGGGCCCTAGTTGCTAATCAAGAATGGGATCATGATTAGGCCTCAAATCAAGCCCAATCATTCGTTTTCCTCCTTTTTCGCTTTTCATAGGGGTCCCACATCATTAATTAATCGAGTATCAAAGTAGATTTACCAATGTTTCATGAAACACTATAGTTTTTAATATTATTTATTAATTTATTCACTTATTTTATACCAAAGTAATTCGCACCACCCTTAAAAGAAACACATAAATTTATAAAAAAATATTGGCGAATCCAAAGAAGGTTTTCCTATACGCTCAGCACAATGTATATCTAATCCCAATACACCTAATGCTAGATAGCTACCAAGAAACACAAGCCAAAAGACATAATACGTGCATTGGCCACACCTTCGTGACTCCAAATACCCGGATTCATTACATACCATTTTGTAATACTCTAGTCGTCCCATGAATTAGCTATTCCTAAACAAGTCATGAAGGATGTAACAAATTTACCTTGTCTCTTGGATCAAGAATGGGATAAGAGGGATAAAAAATTGGTAATTCACATATTAACCATTGAATAGAGCCATTGAACCGGCCCAACCAACAATCAAAGTTTTGTGCATATCTATATCCAATAAGTACCAATACGGCAATGGGGGTTGATCCCATTTTCAATGAACGATGGCATACATATATTCTAATCAATCAAAGGACCTATTCGTAAGAACTTTTTTCCCGATCCATGGATAAAATATGATAAAAGACAATATTATTAAGAAAATAAATGCATTGTTACGCTTCCACATCAATATGAAATATAATAATTAATTTTTTATTCTTTCATTTTATGCCTGTTGGTATTTCGAAACGTATTCTTCAAGTAGAATACTTAAAGCGTTAGCTACAGCACTACATGGATCATTACGCATAGTGCTAGTATCCATCGTTTATAGCTAGGACAAATAGGGTATCAAATCCCATTTACTCCCCAAGTCAATTGATATGAATATGATCAAGTTACTATTTATATATAAAATGATATAACACACTAATCCATTTTGTTGATATTGAATATTAAGTAAGATTTTCATGAAAATGCAGAAAAAAATTTCAATTATTATTACTAATTACAGTAATTCATATCCATAGGGCAAATAATTTCAAGTGTGATTTCAATGTTATGTATGGCCTTGCCTAAGAATATATCGGTTAAAGTAGCTTCTTCTTTTTGATCAATCAAAACTCCTTCCAAACTATACAAGTTTCTTCCAAAGAATATAACTTTCTAAATGTAACTGATGATATTTTATACATATGGATTATATACACACGGAGTATCTCGTGAGTAGATATACAAATATGCCAAAGCTTTTTTTTTTTTTTATCATATTGACGGAGTTTCAACATCATGGCTCCCTTTATTTCACAAAAAAAAAAAATGATTTGAAAAATATTTTCCTAAAAATGATCATTTATATTACTTGAAAAAGTTAGTCAATAGAAAATATTTTTATTATCGACAACAATTTATGTCAAAATATTTCCAAAAAAATTAAAATATTTTTTATTCATTCATTTTTATAAGTGACATAAGCAATCAATTTTTTTAAAATATTTTTTGAGGTATTTATTTTTAGCGAGACAAATGAAACCAATATGATAATCTAGCGATTTTCAATGTTTCATCAATTCTGAAGCATTTTCAAAGCGAAAGTTTTCAAAAGATTGAAACGGTTGGAAAAGGAAACAATTTTTTAAGTGGGCAAACCTCCTCCTTAACCAAAATGGGGCTGATCTCCTTAAAAGGTTTGAGACTTTCAAATGATTTTCACAAAGAGTCCTCACCTTTTCGATTTTACCAAGGAAAGGCCCTTTGGATCTTGGCAAGTCCTTAAAAGGCTTAAGGGGAAAAATAGGCCGAAGAATCACTCTAGGGTGGGAGATCCCGTAATGTCACTCCCGTATTCTCTCTCTGTCAGGAAGATAAAGATAAATAAGGAATTGAGGACTTCACAGTTATGGAAGTAGACATCACGTTAAGACTTTGGTTTTTACTACTCCAACGGGCCGAACCTTGTCTTTTGAGTTTGTTTCTAGCCGGCAGTGGCTGCTACTCTTCTGGCTAGGAGACAGTTATCTCACGGGTCATTTGTAATGTCATTTCAGCATAAGCAGTGACTCCCACTTTGCACTTAAAATTCCAAAACCCTGTCGTTTCTTCATCCAGTAACATCAATGGCTGAACTTTCCGGTCTTTCATAAAGAAAAGATGGGCATTGTCTAATCCACCCGATGAGACATTAATGATAGATGACAGTTTACCGCACTGAATGTAATAAGCAGATTTAAACCGCAAATTGGTTTCCTCTCAAGATCAAGCTGTCTTTTTTTCTTTTCTTTTATTTTATTTTTTTAAAATTTTAGGCCCCCACCCAGAACAATTCATTTATGAAGAGTGGTCCATGGATCCTTACCTAAGGGCCATGTAGTTATGGCTGAACTTGAAAGGTCACCTTTTTTCAGCCGTCCGGTATAGCTATTGTTGCATTTGCGAGTTTTATTAATATCTGTTCTGAACTTACGGCACTTTGTACCAGGGTGGAATATTTTCCGAACAGTTATTGTAAACACTTCAAAACCATTTGTATTGTCAGATATTTGCAGAAGAGGCAAACGCCTTGTCTAAGCCATACCATCTCTTTCCATGATGCATGAAACAACCTTTTTACAGAGTAACTCCGGATGCAACCTCCCTTTGAGGAATGGGACTTGGGCTGACAACCTTTGCTGGGCTATTAAGTTCCTATCCGGTGAAGACTTTTATCACTCTATTGCCAGGTTCTCTTTTAGGGCTCTTTGCCACCTTATTTGGAAATATAAGAATGAGATTCTCTTTAGGAACTATACCTTCACGCTTCTGACTATAAAGAACCACCTTATTAAAGTGGTTAAGGATAAGACTAACCTTCTCGAATGTTGAAGATAACTCAAGAAACAGAAGACTTCAACGTAGCTGGGAGATAGACCCCTACATCTTCTCTTTTACTCCGGCGCATCCATAATTTTTCCAGATTGGAGTGGTGGTGCAGGAGGGTCCGCTTTCGATGTTGGCCTTGATTCCTACCGGTTGTCTCGTCCTTTCCATTTAGGCGATTACGTTTTGTTTGGTTTTAGCTTGGGTTGCCATTGTTTGGCCGGCTGGTCGCCTTCTTTTGTTTGGTCGGTCTTTTCGATGTGGCTGTAGTTGTGCGGCTTAACCGCGTTTTGTGCCTTGTTGGCTTCCCTTTTCTTCTCCCTTCGGCATCCTTCCACTCATTATGCCTCTGTTCATTATGAGTATATGTTTTGGTGCCGTTTTTGTTGTAAATATTTATTAGCTTAATATGATTACCTTTTACCCAAAAAAACAACCTTGTTACAGAGACTACTTTTTGACAATTATCTTCGGCTTCCCTTATGCCGTGTTTGGCATAAGAAAGCAATGGCATGACAAGAGAATATGCTATGTCAATGGAGTTAACGACCCTATAAATTCGCATTAGCTACATCGCAAAAACTATCAAGAAAGCTCTGCTTTTTTTTTATTTGATCAGACTGAATGGCATCTAGAGCAATCATCAGATATTGCAGTTGCATATGCATGGCTGTGGCATATGAAACACATGAAAGATTGGAAATTTCATATGTCCAAATCAATCTAATAACTCACTGCTATAGTAACAGCATAAGGTAGGTCCAACTTTTCTGAAGATGTCGGAAAAATGAAGGATTACATGGCTGGAGACACCTTGGAAAAATTAAATAATGTCATGAAGTGGGCTCACAAATTAAATGAATGATGAGAAGGGGAATAGAGGACATGAAGCAGCAGCAGAGAAAGGTACACAGTACATCAGAATTACTGTTGACATCTTTCTTTCCACAACCAACAATTTTCTTCTTCCTACTTCCCATGAGCTCTACTCAAAGCTCCAACCACCGTTCATTCCCACTTCTATAGGTGCCAATTTGGCCCCTTTTCTGTCTTCATCTATACGTGAGAACGCTATTGGAATCAGAGGAAACAATGGGTTAAAAAGAAACCCTGCTTGTCCCTGTCCATCAAGTGACTAGGTTTGGATTAGGACAGGCAGAGTAAGGTCAATGGTCTGAAACGTTAAAAATGCCTGTACCAACTCTGATCTTGATTTTAAACTCCTCAGCTGGTTTCCAGGCAGAATTCAAACTGCATAAACCAAACCTGCATACTTGATCCGTCTCAACTGTGCGAGTTTTGAACTAGCGACCATTGTGTGTCAAAAGACTTAAGACCTGATCCATTCGCAAAAAGATGGTGAGGAGCTTTGGAGAGTAACCATGATCGTTCTGATGTGCCTTTCAATGCAGGTATCAGCATCAGCATATGCTGTCCTGGGCCATGAGAAAGCAGGTAAAGCACAAGGCTGTCTTAATCTCACATTTCGATTGCTCAGTTGCCGATATTTGTGCCTGTCTTCTACCTCATTTCGTAAAGAAATAGAGATCAAATCACACGGAGGTAGGACAAGAATGTGCGCCATTTTTATCAAACAATCAAGCTGTCTCATACTTTGTTGCTTGATGGTTTGAAGTTATTAAACTGATCGGTATCAGCTTGCACGTCGCTAGTGTTCATATCAAGTTGGTTTGTTAGGTATATGTGATTATCTTCAATTGACAGATCACCAGACAAGCTAGACATAGACCGCCACAGGTGAACAACAATTAAGTACGAAATACGGAGTGGGGATTGACAAGTTCAAAAGAAAATAGACCATTTACTGAATTGATGGGTACAAAACCCAATATGCAAACATTCTCGGAATGGAAACAAAGAAAAGAAAAAGGACCAAAAAAAGGAAATGAAAAGAGATCGCTCTTGGCAATTCCAAATTCAGACAATTTCCAATGTTTATTCCTTGAAAACTTAAAAAGTCCAATGCTTCCGTCTTCTGGTAACAATCTGTCTCTTTGTTTACTCGACAGCCGGGGGAACAGACTGAGCCTGCAAGAAAGAGCAAGAACATAGCATGAGTGGATTGCGAGAAACATACTACGTATGCCAAGGAACAAGGCACCAATTTGAATGAAGAATGTAGGATCGGATAAGGTTCAAGCAGGAACTTACCAGTGGGCGATACTTGAGGGCATAGAACATTTCGAGGTACCGGCGGCTCTCACGCCGATCAAGGTTAGTCACATGCTTCCAGAAGCCATACACAGCAGTCAGGTTCAACAGCCTCTCAGAGTAGATTTTCCATGTATACCTTATCAAAAGCAAAAAAAAAAGTAAATTACATTAGAAAAATTGTATTCTCGAAAAAAGTGAATCATTTTAATCTGGGTTTAAAATGAAAACCCAGGTTTTATATGCTTACTTCTCTTCAATTCTCTGCATGGCACCCTTTGAGATCTTGTCCCAGTGGCTCTGGTCAATCTTGGACTTCTCAAAGAACTCTACAAGAAGCTCGGCCGCCTGGTCACCATGGTAAGGATCAATGTGGTAGCCCGATTTACCATGCACAATGATCTCAGCCGGTCCACCATTGCAAGTGGCAAAGGTTGGCAATCCACAAGTCATGGCCTCGACCACGGTCAACCCAAAAGCTTCATAGATAGCCGGTTGAACGAAGACTCCCTTCGTGTCACAGATGTAGCGGTAGAGCTCTCCATTCCTCACCCGGTTCATCTGGGAGGAAATCCACCTGAACTGGCCATTCAGCTTGTACTTCTCAATGAGGTCGTACATTTTCTTCATCTCAGACTGCTCTTCCAAGTCCTTCGAATCCTTCCTCCTGTCACCTCCAACCACGACCAAGTTGGCGAGTTCCCTCAACTTGGAGTTCTTGCCATACCACTCAACAAGCCCTGTCAAGTTCTTGACACGGTCCAGCCTCGCCATGGTGAAAATAATCGGCTTTTTCTTATCTTTCAACACACACCTGTTCAACGTTAGAGACGATGTTAATTAGCAAAAGACAAACTTCAACTGCCAAGAATGCCACAACAAATGCCAGGACAGGATTCAAGTTGGGCACGAAGGAAGGACCAAAACACTCACAAGTGTTCCTTGTTCTCAACATCGCTGAAGAGGAGTTCTTCAATCTCAGGGTGGAAGGATTTCAACCGCCGCTTCTGTTCGGTGTAGGCAAAGTAGATGCCCATGTCAGCACCTGGTGAAACAATGTTGAACTTCGGGTCGAAGACGTCGATCCCGTGGACAACTCGGTAGAGTCCAGGAAGAGTGAAGTTCATGTGACTCTCATACTGCCCCACTGTATCCTTGCTGAAAGAAAGAATTGAGAAATAAGGAAATATTAGGACTCTTAAGGAAATTTCACAAGATAGAATGTATTAAGTCAATCGACTTAGAGATGAACAATCAACTTGAATCACCTTCCAGCAATTTCTTGGAAGGTGCTGGTGATAATGAAGTCGGTGTGGTTCATGGCGATGAGATCAGCAGTGAACTGGCAAGAGAAGTGGTACTTTTCCTCAAATTTCTTCCAGTATATGTCTGACTCTGGGTACTTCGTCTTCTCGAGGGCATGGGCTATTGTACACTGTCGAATGAAGCAAAATATTAGAGGATATCAGGCTTTAAGAAATTTGGCATCAGTTACCACAAGTAACAAGATCATGTACAAAAGAACAAACCTGTGTAACACCTAATTTATGTGCTAACAAGGAAGCAACAATGTTTCCATCACTGTAGTTTCCAATGATCAGATCGGGCTTGCCCTGCAACTCTCCAGCGAGTTCGCTCGCGACATCCTGATGAGAGTTATCAAACAGAAACCGTTAGTCTCAACCAGAAACTAAATAAACTCAGACAGGCAAAATGACTTAAGTATATGACTGAGCCGGTCAATACCTCAGTGTATCTTTCCAAATAGGGCCACACCTCGAACCGGGAAATCCACTTGCGGACGATTCCCTTCTCATTTCTGAAGGGGACGCGAAGAATGTGGGAGTACTCGGTCCCAAAAACTTTCTCAAGGCGCTGGCCACAGGTGGTTCCAACCGCATCTGGAAGAAGCCGAGTGATCTAGGAAACCAAACGACACGGTAAGCATCTAATTTGTATAAGCACCACAAAAAGTCCCACCATTAAGCTTGTGAAACCTACAATGAGAATCCGAGGAGTAATATCCAGTCCTTGTTGCTTAATGCGGTGAAGCATTTCTTCCTCTAGGGCACGAACTTGATCCAGGATGTAAACAACCTACAAATAGACAGAATTATTGCAAATGAACAATTTGAATGGAAAATCACAAAACGTATATCCTCCTAATCAAGAGATGCTAACTCAAAATAAAACAAGTACCTGGCCACCAGTATCCGGATAACCAAGGACATCGTCCTGAGCAAAGTATCCATGGGGAGACATGATCACGACGTTGAAGACCATGGGAACCCTATCCAAGAACTTCTCGAGAGTGCACGGGTCGGGAGCCTCAAGGAGATCCAACAGGAGCTGGATCATCTCGAGGACGCGCTCAGCCGTGTCACCCCACCCCCGCTCAAGCCCGATCTCCTGGAACTTGTGCTCGAACTGGGAGTACGGGGTCTCGGGTTTGAGCGTGGTCAGATACTCCTCCGCCTTCCTCAGGACATGTTGAAGGGAGGACACATTCTGGATTCTGGTATTCACCATCATGTTCTGCAGAATCACCCAATATTTTCATAAGCCATAAACAGATCGCAAATGTTTAACCAATGTGCAAGACATTCAGTGCTCTAAATTGGCATTTAGTCCTCAGTGTTCACCATATCGTAACATAAGGCGAAAGAAATCTCACTTTGTAACTCAAAACTCATTTTTAAGATGTCGAATGAACGAGAATCATCGATAGTTTTATGTACCTTCCCCTTGTAGCAGTGGACTTGGAGGAATTCAAGCAGAGGGTGCAAGCTTTCCTTGTCATGGAAGAGCTTAGCGGAGAGATGGCGATTGAGAAACTCGACGCCATTGCCAATAGACTTGGAAAGAGTCGGGCGCGGAAAAGAGGCAGTGAATGGCTCAAAGTCAAGCTCAAGCACAAAGTTACCATTCAAGCTGAAACACACGACGAATAACTCTCATTAACACCCCCAAAACGACCAAAAACAAGAACAGCAAAAAAGAACATGACCCAGAGATCTGAGATCACCAAGGAAAAATAAAGATTCTGACCTTCCATCAGCAAGCTCTTCTTTGAAGTGCAGATATTCAGCAACCTCCAATTGCTCAAGAACAAGCGCATGGACGTTCACACGGATGTGTTCCCACACGCCCGGCCTTGGACGAACAGCAAGAGCAACCCATGGAGGCGACACAATCGCTTCCTAAACCCCAAAATTTAGAGCAAAAGAAATTCCTTGAGAATTTAAAGCGAAAAATCAACCCATTATCACTATAGAAGAGTATATTTCCAGAGCGTAAAGAACCGAAAAACAATGACAGGAAGGGAGTTCATAATACCTGAGTGGATTTGAGGACTTCACCAAAGGCCCCATCAAGAAGCTTTACTCTGCTCTCCTCAGGGATGGCCTCAAACTCAGCAAAAATCTGGTGGCGCTGCAAGATGCCTTTGCCCTTGGCTTCAACCCTTCAACATGACAACAAAAGGGATCAAAACACTTTTTAAGCTCCCTTTCACCAACTTTATGCTAAAACCACTCATCAAGATGCTCTCTTTGAAGATTTCTTGAATATATCCCTTTCCGTCCTTGCTTTTTACCTTGAAAGGAAGGCCACAATATCGTTGCGGTGAGCAGAGAGGGTCTCGTCCAAACGCTCGCGAAGGCTGTGGCTTCGAGTCAACACGCGATCAGCCATGTCTAAATTCTTCTCTCAGAAAAAGAACTGCAACAACCACCAAAGTGAAACACACCGTGCATTAGAAGCAAAACCCAACTTCCACTAATAAAGGAGGGGTTTTGAATAATCACGAAACAGAGCAACAGAAAAGTCAAATCCTTGGAAAAATCGATCTTTTCTAGAGCGGCCGGATTTTTCAAACCTTACCAACTACGCATGTACGAAGGTATTAAAATTGTGAATGCTGTTGAACAAATAGGTCTGCTGACGCACGAATAGGTGATGATCTCGGTTGGAGAACTACTGGGGCAAAAAAAGAGTTTCTTTCATTATTAATTGTTTAGGACGCTTAAAAAGAAGGTTAAAAGCCAGAAAGATCTAGAGATCTCCATTGACGATCACAAAGCCTGAAGCTTGTAGTGCTTCCCACTGCTTTGCAACTTCATGAAATCAGCAGATCTAGCGTCTTCCCCCCATATTTTATGTTCAAAAGTGCACAAAGATCATCTCTTTTACGGAAGAAAGTGTTCTCCGGGGAGGCAGAGAGAGAGAGAGAGAGAGCAAGCAACTGCCTGGAAAGTCTGAGAGGTTGCACAGAGTTTCACGTTTTGACTGAGCAAGAATTTTCTCCTACCGACACAAGACAAAACCCAATTCTCATGCGCGACATGTCCATCCTCGAACTCGAGAAAAAAAGCCAAAGGGAAGTGCAGTTCAAGACGAATTTCGCTTGTGTTCCGCGAAACAGAGACACTCAACAGACAAGTCAGAGAAGCATGAACACCCAAGAACGAAACGACCCTTGAAGGACTTGCTAACCGCGAAGGAGAAGGAGAAGGAGAAGAAGGACACGAAGAAGAAGAAGAGATCACCCACCATGAAACAAACACTGCATCACACGGAAAGAAAACTGAGCAAGAAAACGAAAGAAACGACGGAAGAAAGAAACGGAAAATACCCAGGAAACAGAAAAGTGGAGCGAACGGAACGGACGCTACGAAGGGGTGCTTTGGTCGAGTCGATGCCGAGCGGAATTTATAGGAAAACAGCGCGAAAAAGAAAGAAATTAAAAATAGAAACTAACGAAGAAATTGGAGGGTGGAATAAAAAAAAGTAGGAAATACGGAAATTAAAACAGGCAACAGGAAATCTTTCTCCTTTGTCTTAACCCCCGATCCCCTGCCCAAGAAAACAGTGCATTTCCAAAGACATCCTCAAACAACAGTTCATGTCCTAATATAGATTTTGGATCACAGAGAGAGAGGGAGAGATTGCCTTAGGAGAGAGAAGGGAGATTTGACATTGCAAGAGAGAAAGGCCGCTTCAATACTATATGATCTCGCCGGTGAATTCTAGGAAAAGATTAATTCTTTATGATCGGATCCACCCTCCTCGATTAATCAAATTATTTTTCATGTTGGAAATGGACCGGAAGTTTAGGGGGGGTCGAAACTAAGCTCGAAGCATCTTCACCCTTTACGTCGTTTTCACATTGCGATATTATAAAATCACCGGCGTCAATCTTGGTAAATTTCCGGGTAATGATCCTAAAGATTAATGAGATTTTGTATGCTTTATACATTCCGTACTTTCGCACATAAAAGGGGAAATTTCCTCGTCCTTGACCATCGACCAACCTAACAATCAGGAAAAAAAGTAAAACAAAAATAAAAATAAAATAAATGACTTGCTCAATCTAAGCCCTTGATTGGCGTTTCCTGTAGGGACGGTGTGTAGCTGCGGCACGCAGTAATGGCGGGCCCACCCTCTTCGCTGGGTGGTGGGGTTCAACGGTCGTGATCACCCCAGGCAAGACCCTTAGGTGTCGTCCATCAGAGTTGCCTTGTAATTTGCGTTAAAGTAAATTAAATCTTCATTAGAAGGAAATTTTTTTTCACTACCCATTTTTCCAATCTCCTAGTATCGTTCTTCGATCAAATAAAAATAAAGGAAAAGCCATAAGGATCTTTCGAGAATATGCTCATCAAATGCAACCACCCCTTTCGGCCGCAAGAGGAGATTAATTTATCCGCCAGCTTAGACATTTTCAGAAAGTTTCGGCAGGTTTGGCATTGTGGTTAAGGAAGGCAGAGAGCGACATGTCGTTTAGGGTAGTACATCCTAAGGTGAAGAAGATTCACATGGACGCTAATTATAATCTTAAGAGTAGGAACGCTGTCGCTAATGAGAAAGTAAGAATCGCGTTTTCCCGAGATTCGAGCAGAAGAAGAGATCGAACCGCAATGCGCGCTTGGAGAGTCACGACTAATCCATGCTTAGCAAAAAGAAGGGTACTCGGAGCGGCGGTATTTCAAGCTCGCTCGGCTAAAGAAAAGTGATCTGGAAAAATTTCGACTGAACTCTAGACATTCGCATACCCATCCATGGGCAGCGCAGTTGATTGAAATCTCTCCTCCGGCAGGAGGCCAAGAGTTCGAAACCCTGCATCATTAGCGATTAAAGCGGAGGCCCCGGCGATAGATTGCTGGCCAGTTTTTCCAGAGGTATAGTCGTTATTGGGCCTCCACCACGGAGACCCATGAGACCTCAAATCGGCGTAAGCCAATAAGAGCAGAGTTCAGCAGATCCTCGGCCACAAAAAAAAAAAAAAAAAAAAAAAAAAAAAAAAGGACTCTAGACATTCCCGTGAAAAACATTCAATGGTTGATGAGCTTGAGAGCAAAGATTTTACCTTCAAACGGCGCGGCGAAGGCAGGAAATCCCGAAATGAAGAGGAGATCTTCAAGGGAGCCCCGAAAACGGGACGCCAAACAAAAAATGAAGAGCTTAAACGCAACAATGGAAGGGGAAGGGAACGAACGAACGGAGGATGGTGAAAAATGAGGAATGGGGGAGGCCCTTTTATACACCAAAAAAAAGCAAGAGCCTCGACCTCCCCCCCTTCTGGTCCTCCAGATCGAGTGTGGAGGACAGGGAGAGAGCAACATGTTTAATGCCTTTGGGTTTAGGAGAAACAAAAGGTTAGTGCATCGATTTCATAAAAATGATTAAAGTAAATAAATAAATTTCATCATTGCGGCCTCCACCTTCCTGTTGTTTCAGCGTTCCCATCAGAAAACCGCCCTTTCCACTTTCCTTAATTTAAATGATCTCATTAATTATTTTCACCTTTCTTGTCAAGATCTGATACGGCCAATTAAAGAGGGCTTTTACTGGGCATGCTTATTAGGAGGAAATGTTTTGATTTGACAATATCGATTATACATGTCACGAAAAAAAAAAAAAGGTGTTAGAAAACAAGAAACTTCTTTTGAATGATTTTTTAAATATATATAACAGGACGCTTTCTAATGAAATCCTTAAAAATGTCCGGTTTTTTTTGTTGTTGTTTGTTTGTTTTTTTTTTTTACATTAATGATTGTTCTTGAGGAGCACTTGATGTTTCCGTGGTATGCTCTCCTCTTTTTTTTGACTCGAAGGAACCGTTTCTTCTTTTGCTTCTCTTTATTTTAATGGCCAGTAGCACTTTATCGTCGCTTGACCATCCTCGGATATTCTTCACTTGTCTAGTCCATAATGTTCTTAAAAAAAAAACAAAATTAATCCTCTTTTTGAGATCTCGCTTTTCTTTTTATTAGTCTGAAATATCACATTTGGTTTATGTTGTTCCGTCATGACGAAATGAATCGAGACAAAATAGAGATCTAAAATAATATTTATTTTTAGTTTTGATAATTGCGATTGATGATTCGTTACTTTCGTAGTTGAATCGTCACGTTCGATTCAAAGTTTTAAGTAATCTCTATTGGAAGGCATGCTCGCAAGGAAATACGCATACTTATAAATGCTCTGACCAAACCACGATGTAACGTTGCTTTGCTTATATTGAAAAGGAAAATTGAGTTTGGTTGCACAAAATCTCAACTTGTGACAGCAATGCCCATGCGTGCCACATCATCTGAAGGAAAAAAAAATGGCTGAGATGTAAAATTATCATTTGAATATTTTTTGGGATAATGACATATATGTTTCTTGAACTCTAACATAATAGATGATGTGATCCTTAAACTCTTAATTTGTTTAATGTTGTTTATTAACTTTTGATTTGTTTAATATAGTTTATAAACTTTTGTTACATGTTCAAATATATAAAGATATCCAAAATCGTCCTTTCATTAATATCATTTCATTGACAATATTCAGCATTTTTATACAACTCAATGATTAAATTGAACATGTATAAAAAATAATAATTTAAAAGCTTAGGACGGTATTGCGCATTGAACGAATTAAATATTTAAAATTACATTATATATTAAACCAAAATTAATTATTTCGGCGTTATTTTCTAAATAGTTTTTTCCTTCCCGTGGGTCACCACGCCCTGTGGGCGAAAGAAACAAAGCTCCTCCACCTAACGTGGAAGCATTCGATTGGAGCAACTCGAAACCGAGACGCTGACCGGTGGGGTGAGCTCTAACCAATGGGAATGATGTCTCCCTTACGTGCCTGCCGTGGGCCCCCCTTGGCGGGCCCCAAAAGTGTAAGCGAAGGAAGCTCCCGGGGATCTGATTGGCCGCGACGTCCTCCCCTGACGTGGCACCACCGACGATTTTTTTTAATATCTTGGTCAAGTCCTAATTTTGCTATGGGGTCCAGATTAGAAGCTTATCCGCTATGGATTAAATTAAATCAAATCAAATGGGAATTAAATTAAATTAAAATCATCGTGCGGAGGTGCACGAGATCCGACGGCGCAGAGCAGCTGATTGCGAAATCCGTTGGCCGTGCTGGACGGTGGTTTTCGTTTGTCGGAACCCGGTTTTTGAAACTCCGATGGGATTGCACGTGGTCTGGACGACCCGATTGTGGAATTTATACGGGATTAAATCAGCACCAATGGGGGTCGATTTCTTGGAAAACAAGTTGGAGACAGGAGGATATTTTACCAACTTTATGAATAAAGTTAAGCGTGTAGCGACGCGACCGCATCTGCATGCGGTATTTTTGTTTTAATTGAACCAAAGTTGAAGACATGTTTGCCTCCGTCATTTGGCACGCCCCGTTATGTCTTGACTTTGGATTTGCTGGAGATTTTTAGGACGCGCGTGATAATCATTTTTATTTCCAGAACAATTTTAATAGGTTTAGAACAAATGAAAAGTAAATTTTTTTCTACTTTTGCACTTTTAAAATAAAAATAAGAAATAAAAACTGTTCACATCGCTCATCTACACTAATAACCAATTGCTCACTCGCTCACTTGCCGTCGCCTGCCCTTCGCCACTATCGATTGCTAGCCATCGTATTGTGGCCACGGCTGCCAATCACTGACCACTGTTTGCTTAGCCGGTCATCACTCAAGTGAGAAAAAATTTGGGTTATTATCAAATGAATTTCTATTTTGAAAATAAAAAATTTGTGTTATTATCAAATGTGCATTCTTATTCATTAATTAATTTGGGGAATAAAAATAGAAAAATCTATTTATTGAACATTAATTGATTTCTAAAATAAAATGGTTATTATTCATGTCATTATTTAGATGATCTTTACTCTCAATAGCAGGTTTTTAACCTTCATCTAGGCATAAATTTTCTCACCTAATCTTGTGGGCAGCCACCTGTCCATTACTTGCCGGGCTCCAACTCTTTTGCTGCGTCACTCGCCGAATCTAACAACCCCTTACCCTCTCTTTTTTCCTTTTCCCTTTTTTTTCGAATTTTACTTCATCATAAAGCCGCTTTACAAAAATATACCAAAAGCCAATCATCCAGATATTATTCACTTTTTTTTCAAAAGCACCTCGAGTCGAAGAACTTTGCTCAGATGCAAAGTCATTCTCCCAAAAGTCTCCTAAACACGCCATATGTATACACTTTTCTTTGGCCAGGTCGAGGCATGTGACCCATTTTAGTAACCAAAGATTTTAGGTTATGCATCAATCGCACAACCATAAGATGAAAATGAAATGTACAGAATCGAAGTTCGATGTAAAATCAACCATGCATATTCTATCGGCAAATAAAGAAAAGGAGGGAAAGCGATGGATATTCTAAAGCAATGCCTTTCTCCTGGTGCATATTCCAGGTGTACATGAACAAAGCTATTCCGAACCATATTCCAGGTGTACGTGAACAAAGCTATTCCGAACCATGACCACAGAGATTTAACCAGGAGATGCTCGAAAGCGACGGGGTCTCGGGCGCGATTACTTCGAAGCGATTGTCGCAACTGACGACACAATATCTAAGAGCATCCCTCGAGCAGATTGCAAAATAAAAAAACAAATGTGAACGCAGAAGCTACGACCACATGCTGCATATTCAGGTTTTGCCACGGGGATATTAGGTCGGATTTTCGGGTTGCCGTGATGCTTCCGCAAGTCCGTACAGTCTTTACTACTGTAGTCAGGATATATTCTGGATAAAGTCTCCATGCGGAAATGGACGAAGTATTTGTACAACTGGATAAGCTACCCCCGGTTGCTTTTGTCTTTTACCTATAAAAGAATAATAGTACAAATAATTCTTAAATTTTAACTCAATATATAATATTATATAGTTTATATTTAATTTATTCAATATAATTCCTTAATTTTAGTAAAATATATAATTTTATCCCCAAATTTTCAATGTATTCAATATGATTCCTAAAATATATGTTATTAACTTTTTTTTTTTTGATATCAAGGGAAACCCCATCGTGACTTACGCTTACAGTGTGAAACCCTGAGTGACGCTAAGTGAAAAGATCCACCACCTCGACATCACGCTTAAAACGCCAATGCTTCCACCTGAGGTTTGACCCCCTCACCTTTCCCCCAAGGCAATGGATTCTTATTCAGCGAAGCCATCAAGGCCGAGTGGTAACATACGTTATTAAGTTAATCCCTGAACTATTTAAAAATGTTTGACGTTATTCTTCCATTAATTTAAGTTTATGGACAACATTTAATATTTATATATAGTCTAGATTGAACATGTATTAAAAGTTCAGAGACAACATTACGCATCTGGTTAAAGTTTAGTGATCACATTGAATAAATTAAAAATTTATGGATTACATATCTTTCTATTTGTAAAATATCCATTGCGAATTGACAAAGCTCCAAGATAAATGGAAAGTTTTATGAAGTTCTTGGTGATGGCTGAGAGCCAACTAATCAATTCCTGATGTGCCCGCCCTAACTTGCTTTTTCCACGAGAAAGATCTACTTTTGGTGGGTGCATTCATTTTAACGCAGCAAACTCCTTGAATGTTCGATTTGAGGGTTCCACACGAAAACAACAAGGTTAAGGCAAGACGATTGGTTTCAATATGGACCGACCATTATCCTTTTGCTAACCGACCATGAACTTTCGCTAACCGACCATGAACTTTCGCTAGCTAGTGTTTCCTTCCGTAAAGATATATATGTATCTGGACATTAAGGTCTGTTGAGATATCATACATCGTTTGATTATGAAATTAATATGTTTTTTCTATATATGTAGCTCCCATCCATTTATTAGTTTAAGTTTTCGGATTGGACATTCTAATATGATATTAGAGCTAAGTTATGATGCCTCCTTTACACGTATGTCTACCCCCATTAGACTTATGTCTGCCCCCGTTAGTCAAATTCCAAGTCCCTCCTAACAGGTTAGTTCAGTTTTTAGTTCGGACTTTATGATGAGGTCCGCGCAATGTCACTATCTAGGGCATTCTAGACAGGTGACATTTCGGCCTTATCCAATACACCGACTCTGTTAATCCTCTTAAAGTCATAACCCCATCCAAATTCCAGCTATCTAGGGGAAAGACAAGTGAGTTCACGTTTTTCACACGCGGAAGGAGCTCCTTCACGTATGTATGTATATAAGAAAACGAGGGCCACTGAGGTTAGGACAATGATGCAATTGGTAGGCCCATTCATTTTCATTGGCTTATGCAACCGAAGGGGTTTGGTCCGCCTAACTCCTTTTAACCAAAAGTCAAGACGTGAAAATGGGTGAGGGAAAGAGACTTCTCTTTTCCCAAGATTGGAATTGCAGATCGTGTGAGCTTTCCTTTTTTTTTTTTTTACATTGCCATGTGCATTGGAATGTGTTTAGGGTAGAACCTCATTTAGCTGAAAATGGATAATTTCTGTCTTATTATTTGATGTCGCATATGTACTCGACAATGGTATAAATCTTGTCCACAAGCAAGATGATCATCAAGACATGGAAGTGTCCCTAGTTACCTAAGTTTGTGATTTTTAGAGGAAGGGACGAAGATTAGAGCTTTACATGTATGTTTCTCTTGAGGTTACATGTAGGTGGTATTGGTGAGAGCTCTCCTTCTGGTGGAAAACTAGTCATTCTCGAGCTATTAGAAAGTCATGGTAGTTAGTTAAGGTGACCATTCTATTTTCATTAAATGCAATCCATCGTGGTGAGAGGATACAATGCACGTGTGTTTTTCACGTGAAGTTTAATGCTAGCTCCAAAGTTAGGTTAATCAGATCTACCTTTCTGTTTCATAATGTCACTTGAATAATCCTTTTCTTAATAACAAAGGTATCATTCCTTGCCTGATATTATAAACTATGGCTAGAGGTCACCCTCAAATATTGTTAATTTTTAAAAAGATCTCCGGACAAGAATTGTAGGGTCATTTGGTGGCCACCAAAATGAAGTGCTCTGGGAACCCCATAATGGCACCTATTATTTCATTCATTTTATGTTTGCATGTGTTCCTATATAAGTAGTAGGTCCTTTACATGTGGGAAATGTACTTATAGGAGTTAGAGAATTGTGACGAGAGAGAGAGAGAGAAACATTTAACATTCTTTACATTGTCAAATTAAGAGCACATGTAATATTCTTTAAATTAGAGGATGACTATCAAAAGTAAAACAAATTTTCAACTACAATCAATCATATTAATTAAGAGAAATATACAAAATCTCCTAATTATGTCTCTAATATCCCCCTCAAACTCAAGATGATTTGAAAGATATCAATTTGAGTTTGGATAAAATATATAGAGAACGCCCAGGTGGATGTGTCTTAGTGAAGACATCAATAGTTTGTTTAGTAGATGAAGTAGAGACAAGTCGAAAAGTGTCACGAAAAACATGATATCGCGTGAATGATAGTCTATTTCAATGTGTTTGGCACCTTCATGGAAAACATCATTTTATGTTATTTGAATAGCACTTTGGCTATCGCAATGGATGATTGTTCCACTATAACGACAACCATAGTAATTATGATATCTACTAGAGTGAGCAATAGTATTTTGTGTCTTGCTACACCATGAGATAAGTGAATATCAACAAGAGCTTACTATTTTGCTTCTTTATTAGAGCGAGCGACAATGGTCAATTTTTTGCTACGCCATGAGATAAGTGAGTTGCCCAAAAAGAAATAGTAATCCATAATGGACCAATGACCTTGAGGATCACCACCTAGTCATCATCACAATAAGTTGTAATTTCAAGGTAGAATGAGCAGAAAAGTGAAAGCCATGAAATAATATACCCTTAACATAGTGAAGAAAAATGAGTTGTACTAGGTGCAATCATGTATTGACTATTAATTTGAATAGCATGGGTGATGTCAAGTCGAGTAATGGTGAGATATATAAGACCGTTGACCAATTGTCAATAGAGTATAGGATTCAAAAGAGGAGTTCCATCTTTAGCATCAAATTTGACATTGATCTCAATAGGAGTTGGAGCAACCTTGTTATTAGTGAGCCTGACTCTACAAATATGATCAATGATATATTTTGCTTATGAAATAATAACCAAAGGAATCTCAATTACCCTTTAAGTTTGAAAAATACCTGAGTCGCTCAAGATCTTTCATTTCAAAATATTAACTAAACTATTGCTAGAGTTTTGAAATTCATTATGATCATCACTAGTAATAACTATGTTATCACATATAAGAGCAGCATAATATACACACAAAATCGATATGAGATTTCATGGTTGAGCTAAATTTGGAATACCATGATTGAGCTAAAGTAGGAATACCATCCATGAGGAGCCTATAACATGTCATATAATGTATGTTGTAATCAACACGCTTTGTTAGATGGGTTAATACCCTAAAAAACCCAAAACCAGTATACTTGTGACAAATTTACCCTAAATTATTTTTTTGACTACCAAAAACCCCAAGCTAGTATACTTTTGACAAATTTACCCCAAATTAGTATACTTTTGACAAATTTACCCTCTGTTAATTTTCATTAAATTTTACTGTCAAATTATTAAGTTAAATGACACGTGATAGTTGACTGGCATACCAATTTGGGATTTTATGTTTCGTTTATCACTGTTTACAATTTTTGTGATTTTTTGTGGTATTAATCCAATTTAGCAGAGGGTATATTTGTTACAAATTTACCAATTTTGGGTTTTTTGTGATCGAATAAATTAGTTTTGGGTATATTTGTCATAAATGTACTCGTTTAGGGTTTTTTATGGTCAGTCGAGATAAATTTGTCACACGTGTATCGGTTTGGGATTTTTCATTGTCAAAAAAATAATTTTTAGTAAATTTATCACAGGTGTACTAGTTTGAGGTTTTTCAATGTATTAACCCTTGTTAGATTGATGAGTGCATCCAAGCAAAGGAACAATATAAACTTCCTCAATGAGATTGCAATTCCAAAAAGCATTTTTAACATCCACGTAGAACATAAACCAGTGATTAATTGCGACAACAACAAGAAAACTATGGACAAAAGTCATTTATTAAGGCAACAGAACAGGAGCAAAAGTCTCTTCATAGTTAACTTCATATTCTTAAGGCAAACCTTCGCCACGAACCGAGCTTTGTCATGGTCCATAATACCATCTTCCTTTATTTTAATCTTACATACCTATTTACAACCTACAATGAACTTACAAGGAGACAAATCAACAAAATCTCATGTACTAGCTTTTCTATATATGCAAGGTTTAAAAAAATAAGCAATGGTAGAGTAACAATGGAAATTGCGAAGTCGAATAGAAGTTTGACTTACTCTTGTGAAATGACGAGCAAAGGACGATGGATTGTCGGTTAGTGGAGAATCCACAAATAAAACACACACGTTAGAAGTTGCCGGGGTGGTATCGCTAGAAGGATTTGCATCAATATTAGAAGAAGGCATTTCCAAAGAGGAAGATTCACAAGTGGACAAAGTTGTGGCATCTTCTGAGAGTAAATCCACTTAAGTGTTAGTGAAGAAGGGTACCTGAGTTGATAATATGAAGGAATTGAGAGATGAAAATATTTTGTGTTCCCAAAATGTAACATGATAAGACACACTAAAATGGTTAGAAATTGGATCCTAACCTCAAGACCCTTTGTGCACAACACCATATCCAAGGAAGCACCATGAACAAACACTAGATTCTAACTTTGGCATTCATGTGGAAGAAGATGCACAAAAACAAACACTACCAAAGACTCGAAAAAGATTGTAATTGAGGCCACTACCATACAAAAACTAATAAGGAGAACTGTGATCTATGATAGCCAACCTAATACGATTGATAGTGTATGTAGTAGGAAGACAAGCTTCCCCCCAAACTGTTTGGGGAAACAAGAAGCAGAGACTAGAAGAGTACATGTACACCCCTAAGGCACATATTAATCATACGTAATAAAGATTTGCATTTTTAATGCACCGATTATGTATGATGAGAGAAAAATAGTCAATTTGGAAACCAAAAACTCTCTATATTTAAATGTTTAACAAGTGGCTTAAGACACCCGTTAACAAAAATTAAGTGAATGGTTATTATATTGATAAATAATTTTCAGATACTTCAAACTTTAATTATGAATTTAATTTTTTTATCTGCCGTTTTGTTCCATAATGTCACTTGAATAATCCTTTCTTAAAAGCAAAGATATCATTCCCTACTTTGATATTGCAAATTATGACTAGAGATCATCACTCTCAAACATCATTCATCTTCAAAAAGATCTTCATCCAAGGATTGGTGGGACACTGGTCGCCCCCCAATGCAAATGCTTCTTTTTATTATTATTATTACACCATAATCATCATTATTATTATTATTATTATTATTTGCCATACTCTAATTCTCAATTCACTTTCAAATTTTTGCTATGTTTTTTTTAGAACATAAAAGTCAAACTCTACACCTAAAACTAAACGTCCCCACCCCCAACCCCTCCTAAAATGTGGAGAATCAAACTCTCTATCTCTCCCTTCCTATGTGAGAAGGATGGCTACTAGGGCAACTCCCAATATTTGCACTTGTTATTTCATTCATCTAAATTTTGCATGTACTACTAGCCCACCGTTGCATGTGGCAAATGTACTTATAAGGCATGAGAAATCCTCTAATGACGATTTTATTAGCAATTGATATTGATGGTTTGTCAATTTCTAGCTTGCAAAACTGAGGGGGAACCCTAGTGAAAGGTGAGGAGTTGAACTTTGTAGAGAAACTAAGGGCGCACATGATAAAAGTTCTACTTCTCTATTTCTTCTCTGTTTCTCTATTTCCCGAAACAGGTTTGGAATAGAAATTCGTTTGGTAACGCAATTTGATTTTTCTATTTCCGGAATAGATTTTTATTCCAGAAATAGATTTGAAGAATAAATCAAAAGCTAAAATTTTTAACTTCTCAATTTCTAAAATATAAATTGAAAAATTAATTTCTTGCCAGAAATTAATTTCTGTTTCAAAAATTTTGTCACGCGCGCCTTAAATGATTTATTGCCCCAATAAAGTCAACAAAAATATTTGGCTTGTCTAAGAAAAGTTACGTATTACCTTGGTTTTTTGCACCGATTCAGGAAAGTTTGTCCTTGTACCATGTTAGCTATGAGCTATATATCATGTCGTTCTTCGACAATTTAAGTTCTTACAAGAAGCACCATATGCTTTAAACTATAACATGCAACTTCATCCGATTTTAAAAAGTGAGATTTGTCATGAAATATTACTTAATATTGACTTGATGTCGAAAATTAAGCATAAAGAAATTGGATTTCCATATAAGCGAATGCAAAATTACATAGATATCGACAATGCACCGTATTATTCGTATTATTCGTGACAACATATGTAGTAAGATAAGGCACGTATGATCTTCAATTGTTGTCAGTCCATAGTCTAAGTTGAAGCGGAGACAATTTTACATATCATTGAAGTGAGCTAACATAACTATGAAAATTAGGTGTCCTATCCCCCATCACTATTAAGGAATTGAAATGATACGAGTTGAATTCGATATATCTCATAAGAGAATCCTAAATCGAGCTTGAAATGTGGTTGAGGATGTTCTTAATTTTTTATTTATTTTTCTTGAAGAATTTCGGCTGGCCATGACCGGCTTTGTGCGTACTATTGACGCAAGACTTCGTTCAGTCATCATTAGCTTTATCATTTCCAAATAAAATTCTGTTTGAGTGGATGATACAGTGCTGTTGACTTCTCATTTCGAAATAAACTATAAGGAAAATTTAGTGGGTCTCACTTTATTTTTTTATAATTTTTTACGAAAAAGATAAAAATAGAAACTATCTAAGCACATTTTTTTCCCAGATTGGTGGCTTTTCGGATTGGTTAGTTACTACATAACTTTTCTTCTACTCAAAGGGTCACCTAGAAAGTTAGCTATTTATGAACTTTTCTTTTACTCTAGAAGGTGGGTGGTTCACTTTGTATCGGTGGATTGGATCATGACATTATGAACTTCCGATAATGTACTGGAAATTGTTTATTGTGCATGAGCTTATTGGTAAAGGATCTCTTGCCGGGCCTTCTCCTAACAATTAGAGGACTGTGAAATCGATGGGCAACCCTACGTCTACCTGTCCTTATGAGATTTAATGCACATGTAGAAACTTGGTTGCTTCTCATTAATGATATCAATTAGTCGTTATCTTTTACAGGTATTTCATACCATAACTTTGATGAAACATAAAATGTTTTTGATGAGCTCAGCCTCATTTGATCAACATCTCATTAGAACTAAACAGGTAACTCTATGATTACTATTGAGTTGATAACCGTGATTCTAAAGATATGATAGTCATCTTACAACATATATCAAGCCTTTTTAATATGATATGATCATTCCAATTTTATCACTAATTAGAATTCGCTACTTCCATTTTGTACTCAAGAGAAATATAGAGGGAACAGTGATAGGTAAGATGAACCAACTGATCAACCCTCCCTCTGTTCATTCTTACCAAACTATGTCACAGATAATTATGGTTGGACTTTAGATGTGATGTGGACAATGTGTCAGCTAAACTAAGCCGGTGATGCAAATTTGGGCAAAATGACTGGAATATGCCTGCCCTTTTCAGATCATTAACAGGGCTGAAACTTGCGAGTCTTTGCTCATATAGGCAACTACATCAAGTGCTTGAGATTCTTCAACTGGCAAAGCATTTTGAGATAGGATTAACAAGCTGAGTGGGTCGAGTGGGGGCCAGCCCTGAGGCTCGAGTGCTTGCCATTTCACCCCTCTGTTGCACCAGAAGACATCCTCCCAGATTCCCCTCTCATGTCTCTTGACTTTTTATCCCTTTTTACTGGTCCATGCTGGCGTATCTGTCGGAAATTTTGGCTGCTTGCGCTTTTTAACTTTCGCCTCTCCTCGCCTCTTCCGTTCGACTCACTGAGCCGCTCGTTTTCTAGCGATTCCACCGTCCACATCGGTTGGTTTGGGATGCGAATCCGAGGTCGGATTTGACGGATTTGACCCGACTGGTTTCTCTAATGTCTCCTTTTTTCATTAGCATTGTCAACTCTCGACACCCATCTAATTTTCGCCCAAAAAGAAAAAAAAAAAAAAAAAACTCCGTCTAATTTGTTGTATGCAAATCAATGGAAAAAAAGAGAGTAAAGCCAACCCTCCTCCTTAATTTTTTTTTTTTATATGTATGCCTGAAATTATTCGGTTAGGCCATTTTGCAGATAATAGAAATGGGAAAATTTGAAAAATATGCATGCACTCAAGGCTTATCTATATTTATGTTTCGAAAGAAAGGTTTTCTCTTGGTCTCCATTCGAATTTTGAAGAAATAAAAATAGGTTCCTTACCTTTTCTCATTGACAACTCTTTTAAAGGTTGTGAGTGGGAAAAATGTGTTTACTTTTAATTTAAAGCAAAACTCCATGCTATATATAAAAATACTCGGTAAGAATATTGAGATGTGACTAGCTAGATAGGTAATACAACTTTTTCATGGACACTCAAACCAAACAAGTGGCTGCTTCATAAATAGTAATGCCCTCAAGTAAACGATAAGTTGCTTTTTTGGATGAATCTTTACTTTTTTTTTTTTTTTTGCTCCATAAAGTTGTTTGGACAAAAGTGTCGCATGCCACATGCCGACTCACATCATATGCATATTCTGGTGAAAAATGTTAGGTATACTAAGATGAGTCTAGAAAACTTATATCATATGCCGACTTATGTCATATGTATACTGCTAGTATTTTGATAAATTATATGTTACTTCATAAGCATATGAGATTTATTAATCAATATTCAGATACCAACATTTTATTTTTGCGGTAATAGAAACTCATGAGGTCTTAGAGAGTTGATTGCATGTCACAAAGCCTCCACAATCGACAGTCTTGAACGCGACCCAAATTTTAATCTACAAAGTTCTAATGGGATATGTAACCCATCCATTCCAAATATAAGAAGCCATGTAAAAGGTCTAGCAGGTTTTTCTTTTTCTTATTTTTGGCGAATAATCTTAACTAGCCGGGGGATTGCTGATTGAGTTTCTTCATATCTTACTTGTGAAAGTGCACCTGTGTTTCATGTATAATCAAGTCATTAAATTTTACACTTTTTTGTTCAAGTTGATTCTTCTATTAAATTATGGGCGGAAATACTGATGTGGCAATTAAATTGCCATCAAATGCTGACATGATCTTTCAAAAATGAAAAAGAACTCAACAATAAAAAAATATTATAAAGCTAAAACTAATATAAACAATTAAAACATAAGAAAATTGGGGAGAGAGAAAGAGAGAGAATCATGGAAGCAAGGCAATAGGCCAGTGGGTTCATGTGACCTCGGCAAGGTGGCATCAGGGATCAACCAACCTCAGCCATATCTCAATTGTCTCAATTAACTTTGTGGGGTTGCGTGACCCTAGCCATGTCGGATCAAGTAGTGACCACAATGCCACCATTTTTTTCTCTTCTTCCTCTCGCTCTATGTGTGCACATGCACTTGGATTGGAGGTGACGAAGGCCACATAGCAGTTGCCTTACGTCATCGGGCACTCCACTATCCTTGCTGCGCCTCATCGGTGCACCATCGTTGCCCGCCCCAGCCGAGTAGCCCTCCCTTATCCTATGCCACGAATCTTGGTTAGGCTTTTCTGATTTTTCCCCCTCTTTTTAATAATCGGCACTAAGTGAAAATATATTCCACGTCACGTTGATTAATCTAATCATATGCCTACATGATGCCAACGCCACGTTAGCATTCCATTAATCAATTCAACATAAGAGTTAACTTGAACAAAAGAAAAGTGGCCCAAGATGGAGTTGGGCCACCTTCCTTATCGGGCTTAATGCACAGTGACTCGACAAAGCAGGCCCATCTTCGATAGATAAAGAGAGATTACCACACGCCAAATGTCGTCAATTAGTGCGTAAACATGGAATATAACCAAGTAATAAGTAGTTAATTTCATCTAGAGGTGCTTTCCACGTACTTATAGAAAAGATTGTTTGAGGACTTTTCTTAGCACGGTGTCTCGAGCGTAGCTTTAAATATTACGAAACTCATGCTTGATCTAAATCGAGTTGTCCTCTCTTGTCAATTCGAAATTTTGACCGAGACAAATCGAAGAGAAGTTGCAAGGCATGCTTCTTGGCATGATAATATATCTTAAAGGTCCGTTCATCTTACGTACCAAGGACATCAGTTTTTAAATCATAAAATCTCTTGTGGAGCTTATTGTATTCAAAGATCGACGTGTGCAAGATTTAACCTATGAAGTTCATATTAGGACTTAGGATATGATTTTTGGCAAATATATTAGAATTTCAGTGTACTTAATAGGAATAAGTATGGTCTGGATAGACGGTTCCCAAACTAGAACCGAAAATCGCTCACTAAGGACTAGTTATGAAAATTTGGAATTGGAACCGTTCGTTGGTTTTATGGATCATTCAAGAACCTGGATCGCCAGTCTGGTGTGGTTCCCAGGTGGGACCATGAACTGATCCAATCAAATTTCACACATTTAGTGCAACATTTTTATGACAAGCTAAAGTAAAGCAAAAATAAAATAAAATTCTTTGTTATTAACTGCAAGATTAGTAAACAAAAATAAAAAATTGAACTCATATTAAAAGTTGAGAGTTGACACCATGAGTTAATCGGCATTGAGCTTGAGAGTCAACCGTGAGTGAGAGATAGATAAATGACTTGTATGAGGTGTGAGTGAAACAAGACAAGTATTTAGTTAATAAGTGTTGATCTTTAGATTAGGGATTTTAGGGTTTTCAACTTTTTTAAATAGGAAAATTTTCTTAAAAATTAAATATATATTTATATATTATTGGTCCGATCCGGTGGGTGGGTGGAGAGTTCCACACCCAAAATTGTGAACCGGACCGATACCAACCGGCAAGAATCGGACCACTTTCCTTGGGAATCGTCGGTTCCAATCCGGTCCGGCCCGATTTTGGGTTGTCCAAGTATTTTTTGGTTATTTGGCACATTCCTAGTACTTAATTCATAAGGCACCAGCAATTGAATTTTGGGCGCCCCGAAATCAAACTCCCGGGGGGGTCCGACCCGTGACCCGAAATCAGACGGCTCCTATTCAAATTAAGCGCAACAAATTCTCTCTCTCTCTCTCTCTCTCTCTATTTATTTCTTTGGGTTTTTAAAAAAAAGGGGGCATTTCCTTCAGGTGCGCGTGAGCCGCGAACGCCGCGCCTCGAACTCAAAAACAGAACCGAAATAAATATATAAAAAAGGAAACAAAAATAGCCGTTATTCCGTAACTCATTCCTCTCTCTCTCTCTCTCGCAAGTTCATCCGCTGAACTTCGACTCCTGCGGAACCCCTCTCTCTCTTCGCCGGTCGCCGATCTCGTTGCTCCGCGATTTGAAGTCCCGATTCGGCTGCCGGAGCAATCGCCGGGTGAGTCCTCGTCCGGTCCTCTTCCGCATTTCGCGTCGGTGAATCCGTCGGTGGTCGCGCCGTCGCGTGTTTCCATTTCCGTCGCGTTTCAGGTGGTTTTTGTTGTCGCGTGTTGAGATGATGATTATGGAATGGAGACGTGACGATCGTTTCTCATCTTTTCGGTTGGTCGATATGAACCGAGTACGCAGCTGCTTTGTCGTTGTTCGTCTTCGATTCCTGTGCGTTCGGATCATTGGCTTTCGGGTGAATCTGCTGAAAACCTGAGGAATGCAAGAAAGATTTTGTCTTTACGTGGAATCACTAGTGAAAATCGCTACTGAGACTTGTGTGACTAGGTCCCTGGTTTTCGGTACTCCATGTGCGGCTAGCTAGTTCTTCTGCTTGGTGTTCGAATGTGAAATGGGGAGGAATAGACGGTTCTGGTGATTGATTTAGACCGTGTGGTGATCGGAGCATTCCGCCAAATTCAGCATTGGTTGTGTGATGAAGAGCCTAGTATGGGAATGGCAGTTGCTGTAAAATCACTGTCATTCGTTATCTGGTAAAAGAAACAAATTGCGAGAGAACCTTGAATAATACAGCCTTTTCAGAGTCTAACTTCTTTTATACTCCATGACTGCCCATCGGAACATGGAATTTGCTGCAAAAGTGAGACTTATCGTAACTACTAGTTTATTCCTGTTCTTTATGACACAAGTGCCTTTGACATGATAGACTTTTGTGATACTTATGTTGTCCATTGGCCTAAACGATTTTCAGTTTTTCAGCGTGGGGTGCAGTGAGCGAACATGATTGATAGGGCACCAGCTACACCATCCTCTAAGGTGCGAAGAACCCCTTCGTCTACACCAGGGGCCTCACATCGAGAGGAGAAGATATTTGTCACCGTCCGTCTAAGGCCTTTAAGTCGGAGAGAACAAGCATTGTACGACCTGATTGCATGGGAATGCACTGATGACAACACTATCATTTACAAGAATCCCAATCAAGAACGTGGTGCAGCATCCTACGTATTTGGTACTGTGAAGTGTATCTACATTTGTGGATTATATCCTTGCCAAAATTCAGTTACTAAGACCTTTCTCATTAAGGAATTTCCATAATTGCAAAAGAAAGTTATATTTCCAGGTTGTAATGTGACTAAATATACTAATGTGATGTGAGACAACCTGGGAATTCCTTGATTCTGATTCTGATGCTGGTTTACTATGTAGATAGGGTATTTGGTCCTGCAAGTTCAACTTACATGGTGTATGAAGAAGGAGCCAAAGATGTTGCCCTCTCAGCCCTCAAAGGAATTAATTGTATGGAACTAGTTTGTAGTTAATACCTTAACATGAAAATCTCAAGCAGATTGTTTTGTTTCTAGAATTAAACATTTCCCAATTATTGCAGCAACTATTTTTGCTTATGGGCAAACTAGTAGTGGGAAAACATATACCATGAGAGGAATCACTGAGAATGCTATCAAGGACATCTATGAACACATTAAGGAGGTACTTCTCATTAAAACAACAGAAATTTATTGGGTGTTTTTCCTTGAGAAGAAATATAGTCCTGCCATAGCAGGAAGCCAACTTACTCTACAATCAAACTTTCAGAACCCGGAGAGAGACTTTGTTCTGAAGGTTTCAGCATTGGAGATATACAATGAAAGTGTTAATGACCTTCTGAATCATGATTCTGGTCCTCTTCGACTCCTTGATGATCCTGAGGTACTCAAATGTTTCTATTTTTTCTGCAAGGAACCTTTCTAAAAAATATGATGCATTAGTACCTATGTTTAACTCAGAAATTACTTCTTTTTCCTTCTCTTTGTTTTGCAATACAGAAAGGGACCATTGTGGAAAAATTAGTTGAAGTAGTTGTAAAGGACAGTCAACACTTGCAGCACTTAATTGGTCTTTGTGAAGGTAATCGAAGCTTCTTGATTACTGGGGTTTAGGTCTGTGTCAAATCATCTCTTCATCAGGCAGCTTTTTTAAAGTCAAGGCCACTTTAAGTTCATGGAGGAGAGAGAACCGTCCGACATTCATACCCCCATTATTTTGATAAATATTTATCGAACAAATTATTCATTTATTCATACTTTTCTATCTTTATATATCTATCATTTTGAGCCTACGTAATGCATTGCATGATACTCTGCATTGTATTAAGTTGATGATTCTCTTTTTAAATTGGCACAATGTATTAATGTACTAATATCCTCAGCCCAAAGGCAAATTGGAGAAACTGCTCTAAATGATAAAAGCTCAAGATCTCATCAGATAATTAGGCTGGTATGACTTCATATACTTGTAATTTCATCTTAATTTATCTGCTTGTTCAAGATCATATTTTCCATCATAATTTTATTTGCTGTCAATTTCAACTTCTTGAATATTATTCTTTCTCTCACTAGAATAAATATCACTGGTTCGACTGTTACAGACACTGGCAAATTCATTCTGCTTTTTAGCTGCTGGAGAAACTTTAGGCTGGACTGCAATTTCCAGTTAGTATTAACTGTCTTCTTGTTGTGGATTTTTATTTGGATTCAGACGATTGAGAGCGCTCTCAGAGAAAACTCGGAGTGTGTGAAGTCATTCATTGCCAGTTTGGTACGCCTTATCCATCTTCAGTCATAGTTTTTTCTGATACGAAAGAAAAGTAGTTAAACAGACGAGCTTATTTACTTTCAGAATCTTGTGGACCTTGCTGGAAGTGAGCGTGCATGTCAAACAAATGCAGGTGGCGCAAGACTGAAGGAAGGCAGTCATATCAACCGCAGTTTGCTTACATTGACTAATGTCATTAGAAAGTTAAGGTAGATGAGAAAACCTTGATATCTTACATCTTCATTTATCAAAGCACTCCAAAATTACTGTTTGGCATTTTTCTAAGATTTACCATTTATTTATTTTCAGTAACTGTCAATTAGGAAACTAAAAGCAATGGCTGTCTTAGGGAACTTGTTACTTTGAAGTACCACTAACTGTGATAGTAACTCTAGTTCATCCACCCTTTTTTCACCAATGAGATAACCCTAGTTCACTTGACAATACCTCAAATGAATTAACAATTAGAAGCTCAGAAATGAGGAAAACTTATGCCCTCGTGAGCACTAGGCCCATGTTACATGACCAAACTAATGGTTAGAATGCCACTTAAATGGCTGTTCCAGAATCCAGCTATTGAAAGCATCCTGTTGAATTTGTAATTTGGGGATGACTATTAACTTGCTACCTCCCCATAGAAGATGCACAGTATTGACAGTGAAAGCTACAATCCATTTGGTTTCAACTAAGTATCCTATCATCTTAAGAGGTGCAAAGGTTGGTTTCACTCTGCGCATGAAGATGAGTGTGGGAAATCATATTAGCTGTCTATTTTCTTGGGAAGAACATCAAACCTGGAATAAAATTATATTAAATCATAATCTAGATAGAAGTGGTGATGTGATGTTCTCATATTCAAATCATTTTTGCACTCCACCACTGTGCAAATGTAACTCTGAATGGACTTCATCTCACACTAATATATCCGTGCAGTGTTGGAAAAAGGAGTGGACATATACCATACAGAGATTCTAAACTTACAAGAATACTGCAGCCCTCCCTCGGAGGAAATGCTCGAACAGCAATAATTTGTACCATGAGTCCAGCTCTGAGTCATGTAGAGCAGTCGAAAAACACGCTTTCTTTTGCAACGAGTGCTAAAGAAGTCACCAACACAGCGCAAGTAAACATGGTAAGACAAGTAACACGGAAGATCATTCAATGTTGGTTTCTTCTTAGTTTTTTTCCTTTGCTGGACTTTCAGTTCCAGTGTAGAGTTAAGAATGCAATATTCATTATCAGTGCTCCTCTGAAAGTATGTCATTCTTTTGGCAGAAATAGTACAAAAGGTAGCCATTTTGCATGTAGGAAAAGTTATACAAGTTTTTAGTACTTTACAACTTGATGGGACTATAGAAAACCAGCAACTTCAGGATTTCTCGACAAACCAAGAGATAAAAGTTCTACACTTTGAGATGTGTCCATCAACCTGTTCGGATATTTTCCTTTCTGAAAATTTTACAAACAAAGCTCAACGGTGACCTCTCATCATATGACGCTTGTTCATTCTCTAGGAGTTCAATGGAGCATGCTTGGGGGGGGGGGGGGGGGGTGGGCGTAAAACATTTTGTGTGACATGTATAGTCAGATTGCTTGTGTGATTGTCTAATCTGTTTCTGCTCATAATTGAGTTGAGTTAGGTCCTTTCTCTGTTGCTAATAGGCAATTTTTTTATTCAGTTTATATCTGAGAAAAAGTTGGTGAAGCGTCTTCAGAAGGAAGTGGCCAGACTTGAAGCAGAGCTGCGGAGTCCAGATGTTTCATCCTCTTCACGTTTAACGGCCCTACTAAGGGAGAAGGACGAGAAGATTCAGGAGGTAGGTGCTTTCAACAAGTGTGATGCAAAACTTCTCATGTTAAAAATGCAGCTGTGTGGTGAGCACAGAGCGGACTCACTTTTGAACAATTTGCATGAGTTTCTTCCTAGTAGCTGGTTTTATGCTCATATCACCAAAGTTGGAACATGAATTGAGTTTACTAGAAGAAACTTTCAATGTGCAGATGGAGAGGGAAATGAGAGAGCTCAAGCGCCAGAGAGATCAAGCACAGTCCCAGCTTGAAGTAGAAAGAACACAGCATAAGGAACGCAAGGTACTTTGCTGACTGTAAGCATGAAGAATCTTGTTCTGTAATCAGGAATCATAAAAAACGAACCAAAATCAGAGAGTAAGAATTAGTGGGGGGAACATCATAGTAGACAGAGGGAAGTGAGGAAATGCTAACTCTTGGCAAAACTCTAGTCTCAATATAAATTCTTCTCTGTCTACGAGGAGAAATTACATTTTTATACCACCACACGGCTGTGACTAAAGTCTATATTTAAGCAAAAATCTTCGTCCCATCTTTTGCTGAACTCTAGGGGCTCAATCAAGATGGACCTTCAAGTCAGGTAGTAAGGTGTCTTGCTTTTCCAGTGGAGATGGAGACAAGGCCTGGCAGATCTACTCCTGTAACTCGACCAAGAAATGCATGTGGGGGGCATTCAACACTGAGGCAGTCAGTTACATCAACTGACCCTTCCATGCTCGTGCATGAAATTCGGAAAATAGAAGAACGCCAAAGGCAGCTTGGGGAGGAGGCTAACCGAGCTATTGAGATACTCCACAAAGAGATCGCTTCCCACAGAGTAGGAAGTCAAGAGGCTGCAGAAAACATTGCAAAGCTACTTTCCGAAATCAAAGACATGAAAGTAGTCAACTCTATTCCTGAAGGTATCAACATTGGAGAGACGGCCAATCTGCAGGAAGAAATCATTCGACTAAACTCTCAAGAGAACAGCATCGCAGTGCTGGAGAGGAAGCTGGAATGCGTTCAGGAATCAATAGACAAGCTTGTTTCATCTTTTCAGGCTAGTGCTGAGTCTCCAGAGGACAAGACCCAAACGAAGAAGAAGAGGTCTCATCCTTTCTCCTTGAGCAACAGTCCAAACATCCAACACATTATTAGGTCACCATGTTCACCAATGTCCTCCTCTCGGAAGGTGATGGATTACGAGATTGAGAACAAGGCTCCTGATGGAAATGTTTATGTTCCCAGTACCGAAAGAAGTGATGGAAGTAAGAAATATATCTCGTCAAGGGAGGGAACTCCAACCCCAGGAAAATCAGGATCAGTTAATGTGAAGAAATTGCAGAAAATGTTCAAAAATGCTGCTGAGGAGAACATCCGGAGCATTAAAGCTTATGTCACTGAATTAAAAGAGCGGGTGGCCAAGCTACAGTACCAGAAGCAGCTTCTAGTTTGTCAGGTGAGCTACATTTAGATGCAGAGCTTTTTTAGTTCAAAGCTGATTATGAGATACGTACCATAGTTCACGTTAAGCTTAAGGAACTTCGATAAGTATGTCGGAGAAAGCAAACAGTTTCTCAGAGTTATGGTATCTGATTATCTGTTTGATTGTTTTTCAATAAACATTTGTGGGGCGAATTGCATTTTTGTCCTTTTATCTTGGTGTATATGTTCTGTTTGCACTGGCATCTGTGTGAACTGCATTGTGATCGTGTTAATGCTAATTGAGGTAGGCAAATGAATGACCATGAGGCAAAAAGGCATAAGGAGGTGCATCGGCAAGTTTAGCTTTTCTACTGTGATTTCTTCTTTTTTTTCCTCTTTCTTTCTTTATTAATACAGATTTTTAGCAGGCTGATTATTCATGGAGTTTATCTTTATGGCATATAAACATTTTCTTTTTATATGATAGGTGTTGGAAATGGAAACAAATGGGACAACTACGGACGGATCGGATACAGTAGTGCAGTCTCCCCAGCCATGGCCCTTGATATTCGAGGATCAAAGAAAGCAGATCATCATGTTATGGCATTTGTGCCATGTTTCAATTGTGCACCGCACACAATTCTATTTGCTCTTTAGAGGGGACCCGTCAGATCAGATATACTTGGAGGTTGAGCTCAGAAGGTTGACATGGCTGGAGCAACATTTAGCAGAGCTTGGCAATGCGAGCCCAGCATTGTTGGGTGATGAACCAGCTGGATCTGTTTCATCAAGGTATGTGAAAAGTATCTGAATCAATTCTTCTAAATGCCTATGATACTACATCAACTTCTAAAGAAATTTGAAGATACTGACAGTTTATGGCATGATACATCGAGTCATTGAACATGTTTCGCTGGTTTTATTTTTGTTACACAGCATAAGGGCTCTTAAGCAGGAGAGGGAGTACTTGGCCAAGAGGGTCAGCCTGAAGCTGAGTGCGGAGGAGAGAGAGATGCTGTACGTGAAATGGGAAATCCCGCCGGTGGGGAAGCAGAGGAGGCTGCAGCTGGTGAACCGGCTGTGGACGGACCCTTACAACATGCAGCACGTGCAGGAGAGTGCAGAGATTGTCGCGAAGCTTGTTGGATTCTGCGAGTCCGGCGAGCACGTCAGCAAGGAGATGTTCCAGCTCAACTTCGTCTCCCCGAATGACAAGAAGTCGTGGTTGGGCTGGAACTTGATATCAAACCTGTTGCATCTATGAGCCAACCTTTCATGCAGGGATGGTGATTGCAGGAGATTGTCGAGGTTCGTTCCACGAGGCAAAGATCGAGACATGTTTAGAGAAGCCCAAGAGCGTGCCGATGCGCAAGCTGGAACTAAAAAGGATTGGCGGCAAGAATTTGTAATTTGTGATGCTGCTCCTAGTTGGTTAAATGATCTTCTTGGTCACTGATGGTAGGCTTAACGAGATGTACCTGATATTTGTCAAACTGATGTTTTGATTACTGACGTGGAAACAAGGCATTTGCCTCCTATTAATGATGATGTCATAAATGTAGGAAGCTATTCTTTCTATTTGATCAATTTCTTTTGTTAAGAAAAAAATTAAAAGGGTAAATTCAAGATAGTGAAATAATTTCAATTACATGATAGCGAAATGATTTAGTATTACTGTTTAAATAGCTCGTGCATCCGGACCTTATTTATCTATCCTATTTTACGAGTAACTTCTTTTTAACTTGTAATTGTACCCCGTTGACCGTGTAATAGATAGATAAATTAAATTCGAATGATGGTTTAGAGAAAAACTTACCTTCACTTGAGAATAAATTGAAATAATGTATAATCAGGATAGTTATTTTGACCCTGTTTGGTAACTGAGTAGAGAGTAACTATTTTTGTTATTTTTTGTTATTTTATTCTCCTGAATAAAATAAAAATAAAATAAATTCGTTTGATAAGGTTTCTGTTTCTAGAAACCAATTTGTTTCTTAGAATAAATTTGGGATAGAATCAAGAAATAAATAAAAATTGTTTCTTTGTTCCTAAGAAAAATCTTTAAAATGAATCTCATTTTCCATTCTTTTTCTTTTTCCTTTTCTTCTTTTTCTTCCTTCCCTTGCTAGTTGCTGGCTTCAGCCATGGTTGACGATCTACCAAGTGAGAGACTGGCAACCTTGCTAAAGCGTTAAGAACCCTTAATGAGGCCAAGCCTCATTAGCTCAAGCCTCATTAGGCAAGGTCGGCCTTACCTAAATTTGGTAAGGCTAAGCTCGCTTAGCCACCGATAAGGTTAAGTCTCGAGCCATTGCAAGATTGACCTCACCATGGCCAACAACACCAACCTCATAGTGGCTTAACATGGTCGAACCTCACAAGTGGTTGGGGCGAGCTTGACCTCATTGAATAGTTACCTCACCAGGCCCTCATTTGGTCATTCACAATCAATCGTTAGTTACGATCGAGGTCGGCAACTAGCTAAAGGAAGAAGAGAAAGAAAAATAGGGAAAAAGATAATAAACATGTAATAAAATTATTTAAAAAGTTAATGGGAATTTTGATTTACACAAAAATTTGACAATTGTACTAAACGTTTTTTAATTCTAAAAATAAAAATTTTGAATAGTTACTAAACATTTTAAAATACTCAAAAAGTTATTTAGGAAACAGAACCAAAAAAATCATTTTTATGTAAAAATTATTCTAAAAAATAAAACGATTACAAAACGCATCCAATCCTTAATTTTACCGAACAAAAATAATTAAATTTTGTTTCCTTCATCATCATGCTCAAGGATTTCTAACATTTTCGGAAAAAAAGGAAATATTAAAAAGGGAAAAGCGGGGGACAAACACGTCAAATCACACCACGCAAACCGAAGCCGACCCTAAACCCTCTTCCGCTCTTCCTCCTTCCTCTCCCTGCGTTTCAATCTCTCTGGCGAGCGACGACGGAGACGACGAGCGACTGAACCAGATTCGAAAGGGGTTCCGTCCCAGCAACCCGTCCGGTCGGATTGAAGAGCTCGCCGATCGAACGGTGGTTCGTGGCCGGCAAGAAGAGATGGGGAGGGAACAGGTCTCGTACACGGTGGAGCAGCTCGTCGCTCTCAACCCCTACAACCCGGACATGCTTCCGGATCTCGAGAATCACGTCAACGAGCAGGTACGTCGGTCGACGACGGCGGCCGCCGCCGCCTCCGCCTCCTTGCGGTTTTCGCCGGTGGGTTTCGCGGCGGCGGCGGCGGCGGTCGGTTGGGTTGAATTTCTTGTGTGAGAGAGCGGGAGAGTTCGTAAAGGTTTGAGCTTTACGGAGGTTAGATGGAATTGGAAAGTGGGTGGGTTAGGAAAAGTCCGCCGGATTGTAGTTTGTGCCCGGAAACTGCGCCGCCGCGGGGAGGCGTTGTTCGAGTTGCGGAGAAACGCTTGTGAATGCTAATAATTGATGTTGCTTTCGGCAGGTTTCTTCACAAACCTACAGCTTGGATGCGAATCTCTGCCTCCTTCGCCTTTATCAGGTAATGCCGAGGTCGCTATTTTGCTATGGTGAATTGCGGATTCTTTTTTGCCGGGGCGAATTCGTGTTCGTGGTGCTGTGATTTTAGGCTTGGACCTTTTGGCCGATGATTTGATTAGTTATCTTGTAATTCACTTCATGTGATTGTATGGTGTTGTTGGGCTGCTTATTTTGCTGTATCTTTGCAGTTTGAACCGGAGAAGATGAGCTCCCAAATTGTTGCTCGCATCTTAATAAAGGTCCGACTTTGCTAAGACATTGATATATTCTTGTACGATGCTTTGCGATGCTATTCATGTCTAATGATCTCTCCCTTTCTTTTCATACATGGATCAGGCTCTCATGGCAATGCCGGCTCCGGATTTCAGCCTTTGTCTCTTCTTGATTCCAGAGCGAGTGGTATTTTTTTCTATTCCTTTTCCTCATGGTGTAATTGGCCGCTGGAACTTTGTTGTTTGATTGTAGAAGTTTTGACATTTCTATAATCAAAGATTGTATGTGTAGGGACAGTTGGTTTGCAGTCATAAAAATTTATCTATTTAGAAGCTTGTTTGTCTTCTGTCCTTAGTCTGGATTACCTTATTGTAACCTAGGGTGGTGTAGTGGATTATTCCTTTTCTGATATCTTGTTGATGTGTCAGCAAATGGAAGAGCCATTCAAGACTTTGATTGTCCTCTCACATTATTTGGAGGTATGTCTATTATAAGTTTGGTTTCTCATAAATTCTGTGAAAGGTCGACTTTTACTCAATGCTTATCTCCTTATTTGCAGACAGGAAGATTTCGCCAGTTCTGGGAGGAGGCAGCTAAGAGTCGTCATCTGCTTGAAGTTGTGTCAGGTAATTGATTTGATCTACTGCATTTAAGTGTTGTCTTCTGAATGTAGTGGTCAAATTCCTTTGTTTACACTGGATTTCTAGTTATGAAAATAACCTGATCATTACTATTACTTTATAGTCATTGTCTTTATTTCTGGTTGAGGTAGTCTTATTGATGGTTGATAGAATTAAAGAACCTAAATGAGCATGAGTCATACATAGTGCATGTTTGATGATTCCACTGTGCATGATAAAGTCATGGAACAGAAGATGAATTGTACCTTTGATGGTATTCCCTTGCTGCAATTTGTCTGAGGATGCTATTACTGTCTTGGCTTAAATAGTTGGCCCTCAAACAGAAAGTAGGAATAGAATTTGCAAAGAGATGACTTCGATATTAACAGTAAAAGTACATCTAATGCATAATTTAGACAGGTTGCTGCCCACATATTATCATTTTCCTTTACAGTTGGCTTAGCCATCTATCTCTGGTCTGACTGTCCATAACTTCAGTATTGGCTTTATATATATGTTGGTTTATGCTCTGAATTATTTCATATGGCCAATACTTTGGGTGATCTGAAATCTACCTCTTGTCTGGAATTTAATGATGAACTTATAGCTTTCCCAATATTTTTGCATAGAAATTCAGACCACATTCAATTGTCAGAAACTTGGGCAATACTAGATTTGGATCTTTTCTTGGTTAGAAGAGGTCTCTCTCTTTCTTTTTTGTCTTTTCTTTTCTTTTAGCTTTCTTATTGATTCTCGGCAATTAGAAGCTCCTTAATTTTTGCTTCTGTGGGCTGTTGCCAATGGACTTTCTGATCTACTGTGCCGTGAGAACTTTTGTATTTTCTTTGCTGGTTTCATCAATTACTTTTTTTATTTCCTATAAATTTCACAGTGCAGAAATAGCTTACTGATCTTTCATGCAGGTTTTGAGCAAGCAATCCAAGCATATGCTGTTCACGTATTGTCATTGACTTACCAAAGGGTTCCCAGGACCGTGCTTGCAGAGGTACTTGTGATGTTGGCCTGTCCACTGTGTACATTGTTTGTTTATCCATAATCCACTTTTCTTTTTATTTAAGGCAGAATTTGGACCTATAGTGCTAAGGAATTAAAAGTATTATGTTACTGTATCATGCTTGATGGAGAAAATATGTAGTTTGCAAGTATTTTCTCTTGCCTCACTACCCCTCTAAATTATTATGTTGTGGGAAAGTCGGTCTGGTCCCTTAATAGCATACATTTGATAAAGCTCATGATTTGGCGTGTTCACATTACAGGCTATCAATATAGAAGGTCTATCACTGGACAAGTTCCTCGAACACCAAGTCGCCAACTCTGGCTGGGCCTTGGAGAAGGGACAGGGGAAAGGTCAACTGATCCTCATTCCCCAAAACGAGTTCAATCATCCCGAACTGAAGAAAAACGCTGCAGAGAGCATTCCATTAGAGCACATCACCCGCATCTTCCCCATCCTCGGTTGATTCATCCGACCAAAAGCGGGAATTCTCGAAATTTTTGGGTGCTTGCAGAATGCTTGACGTGAATCAGCGCACACAAACTTCATGCACACTATACTGCTCGGAAATATTAAAATTTTTGGAGATGTGCAGACTTTGCTAGGTTTCCTGGCTATGGTTAGGATTTCTATTTATTCTGTTTGTAACTTCTCAGAGAAGTCACAGGAGTAATTTGATGAGTACTTTCAATAGTGCGTTTGGTAACATTTTTATTTGGAGTACAATTTCTTTTGAGCAATAGTTTTTTTTTCTATTTTTATTCCCCGAAACAATTTTTAAGTGAAACAATTGTTTGGTAACCTATGTAAGACTTACATGACACGCCGACACTTTTTTTTTTTTTGACAACCTAGGGAACTGTAAGTCGATAGCCAGCGGGCAAATCGTGAGATGACGCTAGTAGAGAGGACCCACCACATTATTTAAAAAAAATAGAGAATTTCGACACGTTTCAACACGTTATATATATATATATTTTTATATATTAAATGCAAAAATAAATAATAAAAAGAGTATACAATTAATTTATACTAAAAATATTAATTCAACATTTGTTAATATAATTTGACAGAGATTAAATAAGAAATTCAAAAATTACAAACACAAAAGAGTAAATTTGAAAAAATATATCATGTTTTCTTACACTTGTTAGAAATTAAAATTAGTGAGATTTCTTATAATCCCATACAGAGTTCAAAGTTCATGATCCAAGCTCCTCTACAAAACAAGGTTCGAGAAAAATGAAAATCTAGGACAAGAACTCTAGAAAAGGAAATAATTAAATTTGGCATGGAAAAATATAGAAGATAACTTACAAGCTAATGACATACAATAAAAGAAATAACTCATAAGCAACGCCTACAAGAGGCGGAAATAAGCAAAAAATAAATAAATAAATCACAACTTTAAGTCTACGGGAGCGATGGAGCAACGCCAACAAGAAGAGAGGCGTTTCATTGTTACTCACGAGAATGTCAAAACTTATAAGTGAGAAATTTGAGAGTGAGAAAATCTCCTTTTATTTTTGTTATTTTCATTATTTTTTCATATATTTATATTTTGATCTCTCAAGTATTGACAAATTTACCCAAAAATTTTTTTGACCACCAAAAACTTGTGTGTTGGAATACGCGTGTTGACAAATTTCAAACTCGTATTCTTGTAACAAATTTATCCTCTACTAATTTTCGTTAAATTGTATACTCAAATTATTAAGTTAAATGACACGTGATCGTTGAGCGTGTCAAAGGATTTTACGCTCCATTTGTCACCGTTTACAATTTTTGTGATTTTTTTATGGTATTAATCCAATTTAGCATATGATATATTTGTCACAAATTTATCATTTTATTTCCAAAATAAAAAGTTTGTGGTAAATGAAAATGTATTTTTTATGTCAATTAGGGTAAATTTGTCAAAGATAAAGTTTAGGGTTTTTTTTGTTAAAAATAGTTTGGATAAATATTTTATATGGTTTTTGAGATCCTTTATATTTTGACCTTTCAAGTATTTTTTTCTCCTCCTCTATTAGGCAATTGAACGGACCATGGCAGCTAATGAGTTGACCACGTGGCGGCGACCGGCGATTGGCAATGGGTGACAACTAGCGACCAACAACAAGCGGCAAGTCTCTTAGTTGATCAATTAGAATTTTTTATTTCCAAAAAGAATAAAATGGAAATAAAAAAACAAATCTTTTTGTATGAAAATATTTATACAACTTTTATTTCTCCGACAACTAAACGACTAGTAGTGACAACCAGCAACCAACAACAGGCGGCGAGTCTCCACTGACTGATTAGAAGAGGAGGAAGAAAAAAATGAATAAAAAAACAAAAGAAAAAAAGAAAACAACTTATTTCTAGAAATTATTTCTATGAACAAAATGTTACTTTTTTATATTTCATATTTTTGTTTCAAATCTATTCTTGATTACTTTTCTATTCCGTAGAGTAGAAAGATTAATTGATGTTAACAGAGTTTTATTCCTTTTCTATTATGGGGAAATAAGTAGGAATGTTACCATGGAAGTTCCAAGTTCCTCTAAAGTTGAGGGTGCGTTTAATAACGTTTCTATTTTATTTTAGCTTCTTTTGGGAAATAGTTTTTTTTTTTTTTATTTTTGGAAAATATTTTTTTGCTTAATTTCTATTTTATGGGAACATTTCCTAAGTATTTTAAAATATTTAATAACTATATAAAATTTATGTTACTAGAACAAAAATACGTTTGCACAACCCTAAATATTTTTGTGACTTAGAATTTCTTTTAATTTATTAATAATTTTATTACATTTTTCTTTCTTTCTTTTTTCCTTCTCCTTCCTTTAGCTAGTCGTTAGCCTTAGCCATGGCCCATCGACGACCGGCCAAACGAGGGTTGGCAAGGTTGCTAGCGTTGGGGGAGCTCAACAAGGCTTGGCCTCACTTGGCCCCTCTCCCGGCCATCACGAGGTCGGCCTCGCCCAAACCTTGTGGTGGTCGGGCAAGTCTCAATCTCGCCCAACCATGGCAAGGCGCGAGGGGTTCTTGCCAGTGGCTGGCAAGGTCACTGGGTCGAGGTTGGCGACCGACTAGGGGAAGAAGAAAGGAAGAAGGAAAAAAGAAAAGAAATGGAAGAAAGGAAGAGAAAAGAAAAACTTGTTTCTTGAGTTGTTCTTGGGAGTGAAAAACAATTTTGTTTTTATTTCTTATTTCTGTTCCAAATTTATTTCCAGGAATAATTTGTTTCCGAGAATAAGAATATTACCAAACGCGTTTCTGTTCCAGGACAAAAGAACAGAAACACTTGTTGACACTTCCTAAAAGCCCCTCCATCATTTCTGCAGGGTAACCCATTGGGGCCGCGGGCTTGGCTCTGCTTCAACTGGAAAGGATTTAGTTGGCTGGTTTGGGGAAAATGGCCCTTGTTAGGATCTGGTCCAATCCGAATTAGTTTGACCATAGTCTTTTTTTTTTTCTGGTCAAATTTGCCATAGTCCTTAGCATATGGCACCCGTAGCGCCCTGCAGGCCTGTCCCGACCAAATGGGGCTTGAAACCAAGATCGGCAGACTTGAAAAAGTGTGTTATAAAACGAAAAATTAAGCACATGCACCCGGTGTACGTTAATTCACTTAATTTCGGTCATCAAATATAGTAGCCCGATGTGGAAACAAACCGTTTAATAGTTGAGATGGGATGGGCCCATATGATCTGTGTACATGCAAGACTTGCTCATCTAAAACCCGGGCTTAACCGGTCCGGGTCAACTGCAAAAAGTAGCGTTTCCTGTGTCGATGGATGAGCAAGCCGCATGGTCCCACCAAAGCCACGCTCGCCCAGTGGTCTGCCTTAAATGCTGGAACTGTCAGATTGCCACCTCTGTTCTGGACCCTCCAAGCGGGAGTGTCACGGGTTCACAACTTGGAAAAGGGAACATTAAGGCAGCCCTGCTTTCGGACCAAATAACCAAAAAGCGGCCCTGCTTTCACGGGGAGAGTGGTTGAATGGACTAGTCAAGATTACAGGATACACGTGAGACTAACGAGACGATCTCTGCGAGGTCCAAAATTGTCCCCCTTGGGTGGCGTTGCGTCATTTGAATGAGAGTCTAAACTGTTGCCTATGAGGGAAAGCGAGGTATCAACAGCCTCGTCCCACTTTGCTAATGGCGTTCGAAGAACAAGCTTTCAGTCTGAATTCAACAGGCTCAGCAGCGATCCGGGATTGGAATGAGCTGTACAACAAAGGTAACGCCTTATTGTTCCCACAATATGAACTCAAGCCTCGGCCTTCGATGTCCGTAACTCTTGTGTGCCGTTTGTCAGACTACACATTTCAGGAAAAACTCGTTAGAATTTCCGTAACAGGTAGATGCATGTGTGGCTTCAACAGATTGATTCCTGGGTAAGAGCGATGATTCACTATGCAGATGACCATCAGCCTACCAAATATAGACATTAAGGCTCATGCTCGTTTTGGCCAACTTCGACCAAAAAGGAAGATTCGCTTGCCACATTTTCTTATACCAAAGAACTTTGTGTCGGCTAGCAAAAATCCACAAGTTCTTTCAGCAATCGACTTGTCAACTCATATGGTAAAACACAACCTGAGAGCTTTGGCTACGTTAATGAAGAGGGAGTACTATTCGCATGCATATATGCCTAAAAATGACAGCATTTTGACAACTGGAGAGGCTCTAGTACCTCGAAAGCTAATATTGGCACGTAGATGCAAGTAGGATCATCAAGGAATAAAGAATCAATTATCTGCAGCTTAAAAAAGTGGAGCTCGCAAAGTGAAAGCAGACAGATATTTACAAGTTCGAACCTACTGAGTCCCTGGATGAAATTGTTGAGTAGACGGAAATGCAGAGCTCCAGAAAGAATTCTAACCGTTGCTATTTACTCTTTTGTACTAATCAATCAGGTCGCTCGACCAGGAGGATTGACGGAAGTACCGAAGGCGATCCCCCTTTTTTCTTGCCCGAGTCCTCTTTGTTCATGATACCATCTCCTATAACCCCCATTCGATGCATCAACTCTGTATAGATTGGAACAAGTTCTAAAAAGGGAACGCGAGAAGAACCTTCAGGGAATCAGCTGGGCTTCAGTGGCAGAGCGCCTCTCCATAGGTTACCCATTGTACAAAGCCATCTGAAAATTCCTCCAACACATCAGAATTATGGGAGTAATGATATGATAGCTCAGTTGCAGCATGCTCCCTTCCCTGGAGAGAGAAGTAATAGCTATGCCATTCAGAACAAAGTCAAATAGTTTATCGTTACAGAATGGCGTGATAAATTCTAAAAATAGCAATGGTCACTGGCATGAAAAGGGTTCTCTTCACACACAATATGATGAAAAAAGAACATCCCTTGTCTGAAAGGACAAGCATAAATAACTTAGAGAAAAGCAAATCCCCATCACCCTTTTGAACTAAACAATACTAACAACTCTTGTCACCCCTGTTGCATGCTAGAGAGGTTCTAAGGACCATCACGGTACCATCGCAAGAATTCATAGAGTACATGACTAAACACTGACCTAACAAATCACCTACTAGTTGGCTCAGTTCGATAGTATCAGCACTGAAACAATTTTAAGGTGAAGGAGTCCAAGCAAACAGTAATAGAACTTCTGTTTACAAAATGATCATATTTTTAACAGGTGCAGGGTATACCTCAAGTGCATTCACGCTCATACACGCTATCCGTGGATTAGACCATTCCATGACATTTCATTTATTAGATTTACTGTCACACTCCATCGCACGTGTTTGGGGTTGTTCCAAGTAAAAATCTCACGATTAACTCTAGATGGCTCTCGGTGCTACCATGCTTAGTAAGTTTCAACTCTCAAGGGAATTGAAATAATTAGGTCAACTGGAGCATGCAGCAAGGCATTAATTGAGCCATGGCACAAGACAAGAACAAACCAATTTATTTTATGAAAAGTTCACTACAATCTGATTAGGGTTATAAAATAAAAAGTATTAACCAAACACCATGGAGTTGTCCAACACAATATCGATTTGTTGTTCCAGAAGGTTCATAAAAACTTGACACAAATAACTATTTTGGGTTATTGCACAAATGGTCCTTGAACTTTGGCCCAATGCGCAATGTGGTCTCTAAACTTTTAATTTATTTAATGCGGTCCCTGAGCTTTCGGATACAAGTTGAATTTAGTCCCTGAACTATAGGAATATGTTTGATGTGGTCTTTCTATGAATTCAAGTTTAGGGACAATATTGAATATTTTCATAAAGTGCAAAGACTAAATTAAACATGTACCAATAGTTCATGGACCACATTGAATAAATTAAAAGTTCAGAGATGACATTGCATATTGGGATAAAGTTTAGGGAGTAAATTGAACAAATTGAAAGTTTAGGGACCATATCACACATCGAGCCAGAGTCCATGGACCATTTGTCCCAACTATTTTACAATGAAGTTGCAAGCCTTAGTTCTAACACTCAGAATTTGACCCCTTAATTCCTGTAATAGCTAACCATTCTCCTCAGTCTTCATGGCATAATAAATAAGGCAAAAGAGGCTAATACATAAAAACTATAAGGATCATAATCTTGGTGGACTTTCAACCATTCGACAGGTACAGTTTAACAAGAGCCACTCAATGGAGGCTGTGGAAATTATCCATTTCAGACGAAAATCATATCCCTGAGCACATTTATCAATCTACATTGTTTGAAGTAAAGACCATATCTGAACAACAGATTAGTTAAACACCTGTGCATTATTCTAAGCTAAGGTACATAAAGCAGGTTAGAGTCCTGCAAGCAGAAGTCATTTGTCCCCTTACTACTGGAATGCTTCAGAATTGAAAGTCACATTTAAATGGTGTCTCACCATTAAGAGTCAACAAGAGTTGATTTCTGAAAAGCGGTTGCTAGAACCTTGAGGAAGGGCACTGACCTTCATGCTGGAATCACTTGTAGATGGGGTTGCCCCAATTCCATACATGACATTCTCTGATGACAATCCGGCAACTGGAGAGCTTATGAGTATTGATGACCTATAGATGACTTTGTTAACAAATGGTTCTTCCATACTGAATCTATATACTCAGATCACATCCAACTCGAAATGTAAACGGGCCAACAGTCATAGATGGTCATCTGTAAGAGAGCATATACATCCTTATATTCAATGTGTTAAAGTATTTATGTAGCTATACAGTCTGACGCCAAGAACGATACACAGAGCGAAAGCGGAACTCTTCAAAGACACCAGAAGTTAGCCAAAGAGGGACATAGGTAGGAAGTCCTTGCTGTGATGTTTTAACATACAGCAATTTGTGATGGCCGATATGGCCTCTATATCATCCAAAATAACCCTTTCTTAGGTGAGGAACATATCATGAACCCACTGATCAATTAGTCTTTTTCATGCAGCTAAGTCATGTTCTACCATTTCAACTTTGAAGCTCCAAGCACATGAATTTACCTTTCGTAAGGCTCCTCCTCACATGAGTTTCCTGATGATGAGAGCCAATCTAGATCAACAAAGTTGGAGCAACTTGATGAATCTCCATACTCAGAGTAGCAAATATGATTGTTTTCTCGCTGTGCATCTCCAAATAGCTGTCTTCGAGGCATTGAAGGGGTGTACCTAAACAAAGATGCATTATAAGCATGCAGTGTATGCCAGCGGAATTAAGGTTTTGCCACTTGTCATTTAGCAAATAGCACAGAATCACACATGAAGTGCAAGCCAGACCCCTCAAAGCATTGCCACGGATGCCACATGAGACAAGTCTTGATACAGTGACCCAAAAACTAGTCATGCGGAAGCAGAACAGTAGACGTGTGAATACATCAGTAGGGAGAATCTTCACGACGGATAGAGCTTTAAATCCCATCTAGACCAGTAGACACACATCTACATAGCAATACAAGTGACTATTTCATGCATAAACTTTACTTCCTTAGCCTCATATTCTCCATATCTGATATTAAGTACAGCAAGAATCTTCCATAGTAGTCAGGATGGTTAAAATACTCGGCTCTCACCCAACAGGTTCGAATCCCAGGAAATTTTATCTATCAATAAAAAATAAGTTAAAAAGCAAGAATTGATAAGACCTGAATTTATGGCTCTTAAAGGCCTTTTTGGTTAATTTTCTAATTTTGTTTTTGAAACCAAATGAAAACCTCAAGAAAAGAGATTCACTTGAGCAGTTTGCCGCCTCAACATTTATAATGTACCAGCATCAATCCCACAATATAATGTCACAAATTTAGTGTTTTTGAAAAAGTCCAGAATTAACCACCATAAGGCACAGACCAAAAGATGGAAACGATCTTCAAATGCCTTAACTTGACACGATAGATGAAGTCAAACAGATATGGCTATGCAGTATGAAGTAACATAGATTTTGTTTAATCCAACAGAGAACACCCCATACTTCACAAAACAGCTCGGTCAATCAAAACAAACTCATTCTAGCATCCCCAGCCAGCAGAATGAAATTTTAATCAACTTCTCCTAGGCTGTTGTGCATGAGTAGTATCCTAGGCAACTGAACAATTTAGATGGAAATGTTGACATGTGAGGAAAAGATGAAATAACCAAACCTTGAAAATGTTATTTCGCTCTCTGAGGTTGAAATGTCAGGTGACGACTCGCTGAGTACTCTCCTTGCTCCCTCTGATCGGTCAGGTAAAACTGAAGCACAATACTTCTCCGGATCGATCTTTGTGGTCGACATGGATGGGTTTGTTTTTCGAAGAATATTTCCATCTGACATGCATCTTTTGAAAATTGACCTAGAAATGTTATAGCCCTTAAGTCTTAACAATCATATCAAACTAATTTACCAGATAACAAAAGTCAGAACTGTGAGAACAGTTATCCCCCAAATTTAACTGAAAATACATCACAAGCTTCCTCAATCCCCCTTTTCTACCCATTCACACAATGAATCAGATTCGAGTAAGAATCCACTTTCCTGAATAATTACGTTTTAGTATACTTTTGATCTTTCTCCTCTTGATGAGAAATAGCAGGTCATTGCCAAATCACTACGTTTAGCATAAAATACATTTGTTTTAAGATATGTGGTTATCCAATCTACAAAGAAAAGATACATGATTAAATGATATGTTATTCAAAATCCTAACTGACATCTATGAACTCAGGTGTGCTAAGCCAGCAAAATACAAGTACCTTCCATCTTCATTGACATCCGTCTGTCCATTCCTCCCAGAATCAGAGGGTTGGTCAGAATCCAGCTCCCACACTGCAGGCTTATCAATATCTGGCTGAAAATTCCCCAAAAATCTGGCAAAATTGTTCAGACATAGACTTCATAAGACAAAACAACCCGTCGATTGAATTTCTTCTGGAAGAGCAAAAATCAGTTTGTGCATAAATAATGGTGAAAGGAAAGCTACATTGAGCACACCCACAACATATGATTATTACTGAGAACATTCTTTAAGTAAATTATCATTGAGCCCAGGAATGGCGCCTAGGCATCAATAGTAGGGGCATCTGCCCCTCTCGACTTTCTTATATTTTATTGTTATGACACATTCTCCCAGACAACTCTTTGTAAATTTTTTGTGTTAATCCCTCTAAAATCTCAGCCCATTAACATCAATCCACAAAAACTCATATCATGGTTCACATTTCTGTCTATCATTTAGAATTTTGCCCAGAGTTTAGTAGGATTTCTGAAGTATGATGCACTGGAAATGCATATAGTAAATTAAGCTTAATTTATCTGAAATTAATTTCACCATTATGTTAATGCACCCACAGCCAAAATGTTCTAACTCCATCCCTGCTTAAGGCTACAAGGACTCCATGTTTTAGCAAAGAAAGCATAATTCAGTTGGCCTACCGTACTCGAAACAATCCATGCAATGCAGCAGCATTAGGGACTAAAAGTCTAATAAAACTCATCCAGCCTGTCAAAGAGCACAAAGAAAGCCAAGCACTCATATTAGAAGAAGCTTACACATCAATTGCATCCTGTTTCATAGCATCCATGTAAGCATTGTTGTAATATCGTTGCAAAGTTCTGAAGAACTCTTGAGATTGAGTGGCTGCTTTCCACTGACCCCGTCTCTGAGAGAATATCTGCAGACGTCAAAAGTTCGACAAGTAAACTTCACAACATCTTGCAGATGAAAGAAGCAGCAATTACTCACTGCTAAAAGCCAAATCCTTCACAAATTTTAACCGAAACATTCTGCATAGTCGGAATTTCTGAAATATTTTGTAAGAAAAAAAATACTAGGATGAATGTTGAAGAAGAACGAGTAGAGAGCTTTTAACCACAAACACGACTTAAATAAAAACCCTGAGCAACCATGAGAAACTACAATACAGATATTGCAGTTGTCTCAGTTACCCTTGAAATCAAGAATTTCATGATAAGGCTATCTCAAAAATTTTAAGCAAGCCAAAATGTTTGAACTGCAGTGTTAGCAATTCTAAACAAAAAGAGAGATTCTGATGCAAAAAAGGCAAAGAGCAATTCATCATTGCTTGCCTGAGATTCATTGTTAATTTAAGATGTCTATGGGTTATTTCTTACACGCCACTCAAGATTGGACACACAAGCGAGTAATGGCATAATGCATGTTAATCAGTTTCATTAATTTCATCACTGGATAATGAAAAGAATCATGAAGAGACTATTTGAGAGGGGAATTCCTCCAAAAATCTGAAATGCCTGAATATAGTCAAACAGACACTATGCATACATATCCTAGCATGAACCACCTTTTGCAGGTTTGATCCATATGCTAGGAAAGCAACTTTTACATTATAATACCTTGTTATGAGCCGCTGAGCCACCATATTGATGAGCAAGTGTGTCCCCCATACTCTCATAGAAACCCATCAATTCATCGGCTAACGGAGCATCAAGGTCTATTTTGGGGCAGTCTATACCTCCAAGAGCATGAAGTTGGTGACCTAGAGCAGTCAACCCGTATGCGTATTGTGCAACATTTGTTCGATCCAGACAATCAATGCAATTGGTTCTTAGTACCCCTCTTTGGAACATTGGAGGCTTTCCAGAATGATTTCCGTTTATTAAGTTGTCACCTTCACTAGGTTTTCTCTCTAGAAGATCTCCCACATCATTTTCGTTTTCACCAAGATCCATTGAACTCAAGCCACTATTATTAACTTTCCTGCATCATATTCGCACCAATTACATGCCAAGAGGAAATCAGAACCATGCGCAAAATACAACAGAATGACACTGACGATGCATACTACCCATCCATGGATTTATAAGATGTACTTGAAACCAGAAATGAGGAATTATCAAATTCAGCACATAAAGTGAAGAACAACTTTACAAACACCCAAACAGAAAATTCATGTTTGCATCCAACAATGGTAACAAGCAAGAGTTACTCCTTAAGTGATACAATAAAAATGACGTGAAAGAGAGGACTCCTTGTTTTAGATGATATACACTCATTCGAGAAATTACTACAAACTAAAAGCTTTGGCATGAAAAAAATCAACACTAAAGTTTTAGAGTATTGACTGTCTTCCTAATGATGATGGTTTCAGCACTGATCATTCACATATTAAGTAACTTAGACGGTTCCTTCACTTACTCTGAAGAAGACTGTTTCAGACAATCATCAGGTCTCCAGGCTGGTGATACTTGACAATAGAAGAAACCTGTTAACGTTAATGCATAAGTGGCCACTTTGCCCAAAGTAAACAGTGCGTTTGTAGCTTTGCTGTGAGGAAAGAGAATGAGAAAAACACTTTTAGAATAGATCAGATTTCACAAGAAAGAACATTAATATAGGAAAATGGCCACGACTCAAGCTCATAAAATGTTCACCTCCGAGAATGCTTGTGTAGATCCCAGTGAAGAAATTTCAGACGATTTTCCTCAGGCAAGTCTTTATTGATAAAATCAATTGCAGTGGCAAACTCTGCACGGAGTTTGGATTCTCGGGGCTTCTTCTCTTCCGTCTGTCAGCAATAAGAATTCATAGGATGGTGATGAAGGGACGATGATAGGGTAAAAGCACTCATTTGTTAGATCTAGCAAAAGTAAAAGGCTAGGTACTTGACCGTATCTAGGCCCCCCACTTTGCAATGTTGATGGCATGTTTAGAAAGAATAAAAGGAAGAGAGCGCACACATGTGGTGGCATGTCAAGAAAAAGAATGAAACAACAACAACATTAAGAAATATCATCAACAAAATTAGACCCTTCATACACAGAAAAGTGCAGACTTACCTTTATCAGATTCAAAATAATTATAGGTTTCCCATATCTGCTGACAAGATTTTCAAAATGAAGTCGGGTGGCTTCGTAAGTCTGGTCCTTTTTCGACACTGAATGCAGGAAAGGTCGTCATAAATCTACAGTATATAAGCACCGTGTCTAAATCAAATTAAGTACAAGAGCCTACCTATTATATCCGGTTTAAGATTCAAACGGGAAGTTTCTTGTGACCAGAAAAGAGGGATTGACCCACGATTCTGGACAACAGAAGTTACTTGCATGGGAAAACCTTCAGGGACACCTTCATACACGATCTGTTCTGTCTCCACATCATTAGCTACTTTGCCCTTTTCATTCACCCCTCGTTTCAGGTACCTAAAGAGTTAAATAGAACGAGCATGGAATGAGATATAATGGATGCCAGACACATGTATAACAGCGAAAGGTTATCTGCATATGAGGAGGAAATAGTGCCAAACTCATCATAAAATACGTTACAGATGGCTGAAGGTATCTCAAAGAATTTGGAACAAAAATCGAAATAGCATTAGTATAAAGTTCCAACCTCATGCCAGCATAATGTCGTGAACGTCTTGCAATAAGAGTCAATGTGAAGTCTCTTCCTGCAATAGAAAGTGTAGCCTAGAATCAAAATACCACGAGTCATCAGTATGAGTTGAATAAGAAAATCAAATAACAATCTTTCAAAAGCATGGAAAAGGTAGAGGGTGCCATTCATCACAACCAAAGTCTACAAGGAAATTGTAAAACAGCATATTTTCCCTTTTAAAAACTGTGTTGGGACAAATCTAAGTCAATAATGGCGGCTTTTAACAGGATAAAATTTTGAATGACAACATTGGAAAGCTCATCAATTCTTAGAATATTATATCATCTTAACAATATTTATTCCTCACCTGTTTAAAGAAACCATACACTAGAGCAACCGTCCACAGCGTGTTTTTGAGGTGATTCCGAATTTCCCGAGTTAAGAATTCGTTCCAGACGAACATGGTCTCATAGAGAACGTGCCCCGCTTCATTATCACAAAAGTTCTTTTGTAGACTACGCATAACATGGTATGAGTAGCTAAAAAAGAAGTCCTTTGTGAGGTCGATTGTGCATAGGAGCCTCTTGTATCTAATACATGAGAGGAAGAAACACAAAAACAAAAAATTAAGTGGTCAAAGTTTCTGCAAAAGACACTGGCAGCAGAGGAGATGGTAGTTTGAACACTAGCAACAGTAGCTGAAGCACAATAAAACAGTACATGTCACCCACACCACCCCACCCCACCCCAAAAGAACAGAAGTGTTCAGATCAATTTTGACAACCATTTCTCAAACCAATTTTCTCAGCTAAAGTTTGTGTGAGATGATGCTAGCAACTTCATTGGCAATCTGTTCACTAGAATGGAACAGTAATCTCTTAATACCAAAAATAGACTGTGAACCATAATTGTCCTAAATCAGCATGTCGCACTTGCACCTGCAGGGTCTCAGGCAACCAAGGTCCGGTTACTACTGAAGAAATAATTATGCAAGTACATCTTCTTCATACAGACATTTATACACACACACACACACATGGTGAACATAGCATAAACATTGCATATGCTAGACCTAACATAGAGGAATGTCTCTTTTCGATTTCCTTAAGAAAAAAAAAACCATGAGATCTACACATGAACACAGGGTAGAAATTGACCTGTCTTCATCCCTCGAATTAGGTAGATTGGAACGAACTGTGGAATTTGGAAGAGGAATCATCTCGCTCTCAGAGATGGCATAAACAGTATGACCACAGATGGCACCTATCTTCCTTCGCTTTGTTATTAGCAGCATGTAGTAAGGTCCTAAGAATTTAATGAACCCTGTAATGAGATGACAATGAGTTGTCTTCTGATAATAACAGACAGTTAAGAGGAACGCAGCTATAACAAGAAAAATTTCACATACCAACTATCCCGTAGCAAGTAGTCACAAACTTCAATCCTCCAGTAGATATGTTACCCTCGTGTATCCTCCTTAATAGGTCAGAACATTCACGCTCACTATAAGTGGTAGAATCTTCTAGAATGTTTAGCTCGGATGGATCAAGTCGATCAATCTTAAGGACTCTCCAATATGTCCTACTCTTATCCCTCCCTATCATGTAGAACATCTGTAGCATTGAAAATTGCAGAGTTAGCTGCCAAACTTCCGGATCAGAATTAAGGGAGCAAATGAGCATACCAGTTCACAGAAGCTAAGTAAATGCTGGAAACAAGACTTTGAACATGAGACAATTATTCCTACTCAAGGCTAAAGCAACAGAGAATCCGCCCCCCATACAATCAGGTAATACATCTGAATTGGATGCATTCATACGCAAGCATTTGCATCAGCATCACAATACTTCAAGTAGCTGCTTATAATAATGGAGACTGAATTGCCATTGTCAATGCAAAATGCCATTCAAATAGCAATGCTCAAGATGACAGAAGAAAAAGGGGGGATCACTGATTTAATTCAGGTCCTTCCTGATCATCTTGTATCTTCCTCGTTAGTGTGCTGTTAAATAACTGAAGCCGGTATCATCCGATCAAGCCAATGATGTACCAACTAAACAGCTTTCGAATGTTCATCCGATTTCCTCAAAAGTTATTAACTAATCTAACGAAACTGACACCCACATCGCTCAACTAAAGGCTGACCAAATCAATATAACCGTCAGCAACTCAAAGTAAACTAAGCTGATACGAGCTGATATGATCTAGAACCAAGTCCCCGTGACATCAACTACCGAGGAAACATCACAAGAGCTAAGAACATAATGTCAAATCGAGAAGATCTCGGTCACGAGCAAATTAGCCGATCCATACGAGAGAAGATAAATTACCGATCGAGTCTCGTAGAGCCTGAATTTCTGCATCCAGGCGTCGCAAGAGCGGAACGAGCTCTCCATCCCGGCACACAGCGCCATTCTTCGCAAACACACGCACACACACGCACGCACGCCCGCCCGCCTCGCCGGCCTCCGTTCAGGTCCTTTCCCCGAGCCACAGGCTCTGGGGAAATCACCAGACGAGCATGCACCAGGCAGCGCGCGGGGGGAATCGCCGGGACCTCCTCCTCCTGCCTGCCTGCCTTCCTTCCTTCCTTCACCCGATGACCAATCCGCACCACGAAGCGCAACAATCGAAACAACACCTATCGCCACTCCCCATGCACAGCACCGCGCTCGGCAGCTTCAAGTAGAGCATCTTCCAATCGCGCAATCAATCTCCGCACAATTCCGCCGCTACGCCCGTGCTCCCATTCGTCTGGAGCCCCCCGGGCCGGCGCGCGCGAGCAAGCGCCGCAGCAGCAGCGATGATCTCCCGCCGGCTCCGGCTGGCAATGGCCGAGATCGAGAACGGACGACGCCGAGCGGCTCCTCCTCCGCCTCCTTCCGCCGGCAGATTCCGCGCCGGAGACAGCGACGAGGTCCCAGAAGATCGAGCCTCTAGAGAGAGAAAGAAGGTTGGCGAGATAGAGAGAGAAAGAGGAGGTTCGAGGATGGGAGGTTCGAGAGAAGACGCTAGTGTCCAAAGGAGGGGGGAGAGAGAGAGAGAGAGTTATGATTGATGATGATGGTGGCGATGATGGTGATGATGGAGTTTGGTTGCCGGCGCCTTTTTATATACCGGCTGGGAAGCCAGATCTCTCTTCGCTCCAGATCTCGCGACGCGAGCGAGGAACCAAAGCCACATCTTCATGGATCTCTCTCCCCCCGGTCATGTGATTCATGTTACGGCCAAATTTTCATTGATTTAAATTTTTTTCAAAAAAGGGATTTTTTTTTTTGTAAACCGAATTATTTTTTTTTTTGGGAGGGGGTGATTTTTGGATTTGCATTTTGAATAATAAATCACGTCTTCATCCAACGACTTAAGTTTTTAAAACGATTTTTGAAAATCCCAATAAATTCACATGATATCAGAGCGTGAGACCTTGAGTTAAGCTTTTCAAACATAGATAATGATTTTATCAAATTTTACGCATTATTCTAAAATTACGTTGAGGATAATTATCTTTGTTGATTTATGCTGAGGACGTTTATCTTTGTTAAAAAAAAAAAAAATTGGATAGAGATGGTCGATATTTTGAGGAGTTCAATGTACGATTGGCAATGGTCTCAACAAACTTACATGATTTCAAAGTTGGAGGTCTAGAGTTAAATTTTTAAAACGGTAAGCGATGATTTTATCAAATCTCATAAATTATTTTAAATTTATGTTGAGGATGATTATCTTTGTTGATTTATGCTGAGGATGATTATTTTAATTTGGATAGAGGTGGTCAACGTTTTGAGGAGTTCAATGTATGGATTGATTGCTAAGGAACTTGCTTCCTACACTACATTACGGCTCTTTATGGATGAGGATTGGGGATTTCCTTGGGTACTTCAGCCCGTGCTTGCTAAATTCCTTTGGTGGTATTAAAGTCGCCCAACTTTGATTTTCATCTTTCTTACACTACCGACCTTTCGATCTTTTTCGATTACATTATTTTGGTTGGAATCTATATAGTTTAATGGGCAAATGCTAACATGATGGCCACTTAGATCTAACATAATGCTATGTCAACCCCCACCAAAAGAACTAAATGCCGATTTAAAAACTAACAAATCCAAGTGCGAGAAGGAAAAAGAAAAAACAAGCGTTCCGCCATAGGCAATGGCCAAGGGGCGACTTTCCAACTAAATTTAATCATAGTTCTATTAGTCACGAGTTTGATCGAGCCAATGGATTTAAAGTGTATTCGTGATGGGATGTGTACATAGGTTATTCAGTTACAAAGCTTAGCCCAGCTAGGCCCAAGATTGCCTAGCACAACTAAACAAATTTGTCTTTATTAGGCTCAATCTAAGGCCATGGCTCTATTAATTGATCAATTTCAAGCCTTTGACCTATGCGGATGAATTTTTGAGTCGGATATCTCCTCGACACCCAATCAATAGGTCAAAACTCGACGTCATTAAGTTGTGATCAAATGACCTTTTGCGAATCCGCTAGTCCCATATAAGTAATTAGTGTATGACTAAATCACACAAGCATACTTTGACATTAAGATTGAAATTCGGGTCAACATGTCAGCCATACAAAAAAAAATGATTTCGAGAACCTATGTTTCCCTCTCTCGTGCACCTCAATAATATTCACTTGACATTATGAATGATCAAATGAAAATCATTATACTCCAATGACCTTGTCCAAATGGTTGTGACGTCTGGACACACAAATGGCGTGGAGTGTGTTTCATGCCAACATTACAAATTGTGCTTGTTAGCTTTCACACCACAACGTCCAGTCTCATTCAAACGATCGAGTGCCAGCCATAAATGAACGATGGGAATGCAAATTCAAAAGCACATAATCCCAAACCCCAACTTTTCCCCCATTTCACATCCTCAAAGTTGACTTTGACACGAAACGAGTAATTCAAGAACAGACGTCAATGCACCTTCGATCACTCAAAAAATAAAAGGGAAAATGGCACAATTAGTCCCTGAAGTTTTATATAATGTTCAATTTCGTCCCTGTACTTTTGATTGACTTAATTTGGTCCCTGAATTATCGATAAATGTCCGATCTAGTCCCTGACTATTTAAAAATTGATTAATTTAGTCCTTCTGTTAACTTTTTGTTAGTTAAACTTAACGGAATGGGGGCATTTTGGTCTTTTTATCTTTTAAATATTTTTATCTTCTTCTTTTTTTTATCTTCTTCTCTCTTCCCTCCGCCAGCCATGGCGGAGGGAAGCCGGCGTCCGGCAAGGGGGGCCCTTGCTGAGTTGCTAGGTTCGCAGGTCGCGCCATAAGGGAGCGCAAGGCTTGGTGCAGAGGCCGGAGGGGATCGTGGTGGTGCCGACGGAGGGAGGCCGAGGTTCGAAGCTAGTGCAGGGGGATTGGGTGCTGGCGTCACTGGAGCTACGGTGAGAAGAGAAGAGGGAGGCCAAGGAAGTACAGACTTGGTGGAGGAGCCATGCGGTCAACGTCCTCATCTCGTGGCCTCGTGCGGTGGGGCTCATCGAGCTATGGCAGGGGAGGCGTCGAGGTCCCTCTCGTCGGCGCGTCGGGCGAGGGCACCCCTCGCCCAACGCCGGCAGGGGCGGCCCTCGCCCAACGCCGGCTTCCCTCCTCTGGCGCCAACGGAGGGAAGAGAGAAGAAGAAGAAGACCAAAAAAATTTAAAAAAAAAAAAGTAACGGAATGACTAAACTAAACATTTCCTAATAGTTTAGGGACCAAATTGAGCCAATTAAAAGTATAGGAACGAAATTGAATATTACATAAAACTTCAGGGACTAATTGTGCCATTTTCCCAAAATAAAAATAAAAATATGAAAAAGAAAAAATCCAACAATAATTGCTAGCGTGACAACTGCATCGTGCGTGAAACTGGGCTTGCCACCTAATACAAAAACGGCCTGAATTCCACATGATGTCGAATCGAATCGGGCACGACACGTCACGCGGGGGATGGGTCGCCTGGCGTTGAATTGAGGATCCGATTTACTGTTGTTTCGGACAGTTGTAGCTGAAGAGAATAGCTGTTCGCCCCCACGTCTTTAATGTCGAATATCGAGTTCGTGCCACATTTTCAAATCGAGATTCGTATTCGCGCGAGCAAGTCAACTTTTCTCTTTTTTCTTTCTTTCTTTCTTTTTCACGTTAGTAACAGGGAAGATGGAAGTCGTGTTGAGTTGTGGCACTTATTGCATGGAGAGGCAAGGCCCAATCTTTTCTGGCATTGGATTCCTTGTGTGGTACGGAGTTGAAAGAGTAGTCGTCCTACAATTGAAAGTTATTGCCGAAATCTCAGATGAGAAAGGAAGAAAAGAGGGTTCGATTCATACGAGAATCCTATTAATTCCTCGCGTTTTCCCGAGGAAATTCAATTAATGTACAATCTACCGTATCAGATCCTAGAAATGATATAACGGCCATATGTATTTAGGCGATATAGATGGCTCATAAGTCCCGACATTGATTGTTGTGGTCGGCAATGATCGCAAGTCGAGAGTTTGAGATCATTTGGGTTCATGCGTTGTACTCATAATGAAAAATAATTGTGGAAAATAAGCAATGTGCAATATGTGAATGGTCTCTGAACTTTAGGTCTAAATAAGTAATATTGGTAAATTTTCAATGTAATATTCCTATTTGCTCAAACAATAGATCAAACTTATTTGATAACGCAAATTATTGTATGTTAAGTTAGATTTTAGAAACAATGTATTAAAGAGTCCATCTTTCTTATCCATTTACTTCAGAAAAAGATAAAAGAAAAACATGGCGTTAACATGTCCATCGTTATTTGATGACGTGAATAATTATATCTTGATTTGTGATGACTATCTTACTTGAATAATCCATGGTAACTTAACTTTACTTTTTTTATTGTCTACCTTCCAAACTTAACGGTTAGAATGCACGTCAAAATATTTCATTAACTTCAATCAACAAAAGGATGGCATTTAACATCTTCAAATAACTCATGAATCAAATTGAATATTTACTAATAATCCGTCAATAATATTGAAAAAATTACTAGTGCGTGGATAGCATTATATATCGAATCAAAATTCATGAACCATTCGTGTCGTTCTCCTTCAGTAAATCTGTTGCGTGCAGAATTTCAAGTTGGTACTCAAATTCTCGTGATTCTATCCACGGGATGGCTTGCCATGCAACGACCCGATATTTTCGCTGTTCCCAAGAGCCGTGGATGGCCGAATTTCAAGATTGAAAATTCAATGCAGCCCCCATCACACACTAGTTAGGTGAATTTCAGTGGTACACCCCTATTGGCTGCACAAGGCCCATAGCATATACCATATGCTCGATTATTATTCCATTTTTCTTTAATTCATTTTATTCCTAATCTTATAACTGTTGCTAATTTGTCGCATTTAAATAGTCTGGCGACAGGGTACGCGTCGCGACCCCTGTGGAAATTGAGGACATCATCATGATGTCTTTTTTTGTCCGTATTAGCATCATACGCGCACGTGAAAAACGTTGTCGCTATCGGAGCGAGCGAGGATCCACGAGGTTGACGTAGGACGATGGCCTTCTTGCCGATTCGGACGAGTTTCCGAGTTTCCCTTTCCGGTCCGACTTTCGTTCTCGCACGACACGTTCGGGGCCAGCGACGTCGAACGCTTGAAATCGTCGTTTCGAAACTGACCTCTCCTTTCTTGTGAGATCGGGAGAGTCTTCCTATTAAAGCATATACCGACATTTGGGTTCCCGCTCGCTACGAAGCAAGCAGGGATTTTTCCTCTCAGAAGAGTGTCGGAAATCTTACAGACTCGTCATGAAAATGTAATTAAATCGTACAACTTTCAAAAAATTACAATCGTTTTTAAAACTCGCCGAGATGGTGCAATTATGTTCTTTTGTGAATTCCGTTCAATCCAGAAAATGAAAAATTTACCTAAAAAGTCATAACCATTCTTTTTCCTCTCTCTACCTAAATTTTGTACACGTCTTGAGATTTTATATGGTTTTTTTTATGTTTCGTAGAGGACCGACAATGAAATTTCTTCAGGCTACATGGACAATAGATTTTGTTGGATTGCGTGCTGGGAACGAATTCATGAGCCTTGGAAGTTTTCTATTTCTCTTTATCTCGAGCCACGTGCTAATTCATACGAGGAGAAAACGATCTCTTGATCCACATACTGAAGGCCTTTGGGCTTATGTAGGCCCATGGCTTGGTCAAAGGATGTTCATTTGTAGGATCCGTACGTTACATCCAAAATGAAATTTTAGTTTAGATTGAACGTAGTCCAATGTAAGTCGTGGGTGGCCTTGGTGGGTCGGTTCAGGCCTAAAAATCCCGTGACTCTATTCAAGTGCTCGCACTAGTCAAACTTGGTGAGTTCGATAGAGCGGATTGGTTTCGATTATCAAGGTCAGTTCCTAGTTTTTGAAATTGGGAACCAATCCCGTTGATTATAGAATCGACAGGGAATATTCTTAGTTTCATCTTATTATCTATAATATATGTATCTGTCAAAGGTGAATATAATTCTTTTTGCTTAAAAATAATATATCCAACATATTCAATTTCAACAGATATTATCTATTTTGGAAAAAGAATAAAAGAGCTTACTTATGTTTAGGGGCGAATCAATTCGAAACCATTTTGGTTTCAAATTCTACCCGAGAATCTTCTACCCCGAAACTAGCCTCGTGAGTTCTTGCGCAAAATTGACTGGTTCGAGGTATAGAAGCGAAAACCAAATTGACTAAGGCCGTTCCTCATTTTTGGGATTTGGAATCAAACCGTCCCCTAGTGAACCCGGCTTGATTGAGGCCAACTCCAGGATTGAACTGACTTCTTTGCTCACCCATACTTTCATGTTAGTAGCGTGTGTGGTAATTCTACATTCATTCGTGTGCCATTATTTGGAATAAAATTTCCCGTCTTATCCTTTTCAAAATCGATTGAATTTGAGGGCAAAAAATCACTTATTTATTAATCATAAATTGAATTGTTCAGTATGTCTGTCCATAAAATACGTGCCTTGGAGCCATCAAGTTTGATCCAGTTTGCTCTCTCGCCAATTCTTTTTGGAGGTAACCAGTCATTGAACTCAAATGCACTTCAAATTTTGCATTGCTAATATTGTCTGCGTGGTGGGTAACTATGCACTAACAAGTAACTAAATAAATAAATGAAATTGTAGACTATCTATGGTCTTGTGATAATTTTTGTTATTGGTGATCATCGATCACCCATAAAGCAAAAGCGATAAAGATAATTTGTTAGGCGCGTTTGATTTGACTCTGCCAAAGGCCTTTGACAAAAAGATAAAGTGCTCAGTAAACATATTTTAAAGAGCTTCGAGAAATGCATTGCATTTTCCCAAGTTTTCTAATGTCCTTTTTTTCCAATGCCACTTCTTCTGTGTTTGGTCTAGTTCTTGTTTTTGGTCTTATTAAGATGGAGATGATGTTGGGGTTGGTGATTTGGTCAACAAGAGACTTTTACATAAGACTTGTAGAATGTTACGAGAATATATAAAAATACACTCAAAATACTATGCACAATTGAAGCATCTTGATATTATCCCACAAACTCTTCGTAGATGGTATTAATATTTGTTAATATAAAATGAGATTTTACTGTCATTTAAGATAATTTTTTATTTTATGCAATGTTTTGATTTAATTAAATTAAATCTTTCAAATTTTTAAGTTTGAAGGATGTAAATGTGATTTTATTTTGAAAAATCTTCAACGAGTTTTTTTTTTCCTTTCATCCAATCACCTCATCATTTGTAGAAAAGAAAACCAATAGGAAGGGGTTTGGTCGTGTTATGCACAACAAAAGCGAAAATTTATAAATAAGTGATTGGGTTAAAAAATTGTCTATTTTTTTTTTTTTTTTTAGATTCTACTTGATAATTTGTCCGTAAATTTGCTCGCCAACATTGAAAAGGACAAGATATTTTCGAAATTTTTCTCTTCCACAAAACTAATTTTTATGGGAGTAAAATCTAACGATAAAAAAAAAACATTTTTGCTTTTAATATATGGAATACCTATCATACGTGAAATTCTTAATTATGGTAATTGAATCTTACATATTAAATGGAAATTAAAAAAGAGAGTAAATCAAGGGTCACCAATGATGAGAAAAAGTTACCAAAAATCATAAACTATTCTCATTATATGACATATCTATTCCAAACTTTTTTTGTGATACATTTATTGTGACATACAAAACCCTAAACTTACACTCGTATGTCAATTCTCTTGTACTCATGACATTTGTCAGTGGAGTTTGGGATTATTGAGTTAAGAATGAGGATGCAGAGATGATGAATACAATTGATTTGTGGGAGTAGCATCAGCATTAGGACAGTTGGTGATAAGAGTTCAAGATAAAAAGATTATATTATTTAGGAACTTCGAAGGCAGGATTAATCTCCCGTGCACAAATTGATCAAGAACTGATGCTGCTCTCCTAATAGGGCCATGACAGCCGAAACCACTTGTCGAGTTTAAAGTAATCTGCTATCTTGTTTGATAGACTAGACGTCTGAGTTAAGTTAGATGTGGTGCGATATTGTATGAGAAAACTATTCACTGTATTGTTTTTTGGAACAACTCTTGAATGAAAGCTGGTCCAATGAATTTCGCTCGCCAGGCACTACACAGGTTGTTTCGCAATTAGGGAATTGTCAACCAGTAATACATGCGACACGTTTACCTCAAATTATTCTTTTATGACACAAGACTTTAAATATATATTGGTGTGATGCATTTACCTAAATATGGTGCAGTGTATATGGTTTATGATTTTTGGTGGCCTTTTCTTTTAATGATTAGGGTACTTTTTCCGCGAAGGTTGGGCGGCAAAAGGCGGAGATAACTTGTTTCTGCATGTGTATATATGTTAAAGATATCTTGATACCGAGGTCCCGTGTGGACATATCTCAAGCAAACGCGACGACGCCGTATCAGTTCGCGGCGGCCGTATAGTCCGAGGAGGATCTTCCCCATCGCTGTGGCTAAGATTAAGAGTCGATTGAAGATCGCAAAAATCAATTTCCTTCCATTCCACCCGTGCGCGGGCGCAAATCATTTGCAATCTCCACGGTTTTTGCCGGCCGTGTTTCATCAATCTGGCGTCGTGTTCGTCGTGCCAGGGACCTTCGCGAGGTGACCCGCCACGAAAGGTAGCGTCTTTTTGCCCCCTCCCACGGGAAAACCCTACCCTGGAAGCGAAATCATCTGGTCGCTTTTGGTTGTTGCGGGTTGAATTGGGGAGGAGCTCGTGTTTTCTAAGGTTTTTTCCATCTGGGTTGTTGCTAGTTCGTTGAATTGATTGCGCGGAGGCGCGAAACAGGGAGAAATCGAAAGGCTTTTAGCTGTTTTTCGGTTGACGTTTTTTTTTTTTTTTTTTTTATTTGGTGGTTTTGAATTTCATGTGTGAGGATGGTTGTTGATGTTTGGATGATTTGTGCTGCTTGTTCCACGTGAGGATTTTGATGGGCCTTTCTATTTTTGGTGTTTCTGCTGATGTTTAAGGTCAAGTTGGGGCTTATTTCGGTGCAGGGCATGGTTAATTTGGATTGCTCTCTTTGATATTGTTGGTGTAATTAGCTGCGTGGAACTTCATATGCTCTCCGTAGTATGTTCATCTGAAATTGTGTGCATCTTTTGCAGGGCAAACGACCATTTTTATAGCCGAGTTTGCGTTCGATACGGTTTGTGGTGCGTGATTATATGCGTGGGGTAGCACATGGCGGGTTCTGAAGGGAGAGTTTCGTATTCTTCGCTGTCTAAGATAGACAAAAAGGAGAACAGTGGGTTTACCTACGAGGACGAATACTCTGATTCTGGATGGATTGTTTCGGAGGGTGGGAATGCCGGTCCGACGGCTTCAAACGATTCCAAACATGATGGGTTATATCCGTTTATTCCAGGATCGGAAGATGATTATGAGGAGGAATATGATTCCGGTGATGAAGTGAGTAACCCGCATCAGGCTAATGGTCCACCTGAGGTGAACTTGAAGAATGTGGTGACCGGTATAATTGCAATTCTGACTGGGCGTAATAAAGGTCCAAGTCTTCCTGCAGGGAAGCCATTGTCGAGCTCCAATGTCTCATTCTTGGGGTCGGGTAAAAATGGAGATACGTACTTGCACTCCTCAGTTTACATCCCAAGTGCCCCGCCACTACTTGAATTTGATGGGAAGAGTCACAGTGCTCATAAGGATGTGTTGGAAGTGGAACCTCCAGACTGGCTTCCTGATAGTTCGACGACTGTTTGCATGCGGTGTGCTGCTCCTTTCACAGCGCTTACTAGAGGACGGCATCATTGTCGGTTCTGTGGTGGGATTTTCTGCCGTTTATGTACCAAAGGAAGGTGCTTGTTGCCCATCAAGTTCAGGGAGCGGAATCCACAGAGAGTTTGTGATGCGTGCTACGACAGGCTTGACCCATTGCAAGGAATTCTTATTCACTCAATTAGCAATGCGGTGCAAGTAGCTAAGCATGATGTCATGGATTGGACTTGCATGAGAGGATGGCTGAATCTTCCTGTTAGTTTGAAAATGGAACAGGAGATATACAAAGCTTCTAATACATTAAGAAGTTACTGTCAGGTAGATTGTACAAATAATGGACACTCCTGCTATGATTCAATTGAACTCTATTTTTCTTCCATCCCATTGGCCCCATTCTTATGAATGATAAAGTGGTTCTTTTCCACCAACAGTTGTATATAATTATTGTCTGTTACTTTCATGCCCTTGTCAATTATGAAACTAGGCGCTCAAGCCTTTCATCTTTTGCATGTTGTGCACAGGTTGCTCTTTCTAACCCAGAGAAGTCCATACCCTTGGCAGTTTTACAAGGTGCAAAAGGCTTGGCCATTGTGACTGTAGCTAAAGCTGGTGTGCTGGTTACATATAAAATTGGCACTGGTTTGGTTGTTGCTCGAAGAGCGGATGGAACTTGGTCTGCCCCATCGGCAATACTCTCTGTTGGTTTAGGATGGGGTGCTCAGGTAACCTGGATTCTCATTTCCTGTGCTTTTATAAGTTTTGATTTCTAATCCCTTATTGTCAACAAATAGATATGTGCTGTTTGGCTTTTTCTCCTAATCTTGGGGAATTTATATCTGACATGCATCTTATCGTGTTATCCCATCATTCATTGATGCACTCCAGATTGGGGGCGAGCTCATGGATTTCATCATTGTACTTCACGATTACAAGGCTGTGAAGACATTTTGCAGTCGCATGCACTTTTCTCTCGGTGCTGGTTGCAGTGCTGCAGCAGGTCCTGTAGGGAGAGTGTTGGAAGCAGATCTTCGAGCTGGTGATAGGGGTTCTGGCATGTGTTACACGTACAGTTGCAGTAAAGGTATTTTATCTGGTTTTATGCCTTCGGATGTTCTATTGTGATGTTTTCAGTGGATATGCTAGTAGAGTGAAATGCTGGGAACCCCATTCATTCACCGTCTAAAACTTGCTATGCTGTCAAATCGAGATTGGAATTGCGAGTCATAAGAGCTCATTTTCTAATAATGAATTGTAAGATTTGGTAGGAATTTTTAAGGTAATTTGAAAAGAAGGATATTTTACTGCATGCTAGCTATTTGTTGTGAAAATGTAGAAAAGATTGTAGTACGACATATAAACACATTTTTTTGAAGAAACATCATGCTATCGTGTCGATGAACACAAATAACATATATAAGAAATTTAAGAAAATGATGCCTTTATCAATAAAATTGTAGTATGTGAACATTCACAACATGAAATGTGTATAAAGCATAATGCCAAAACTTTTGGAGCCTAATAATCACAAATCTAGGAAGTGTGACCAATTTATAGTGAATCGTACCGAATTGTATCAAATCATCTACAAATTTGCAAGATTCACTTGTGATTCTGATCCGTCTCTGATTCATAGCTATGATTCAAATCGTCTTGTGTACGAATTGAATCAAGTCACACGATCTGGATTGTGAATGGTATGATTTTTTAACAACACTGCGTGCTCCTATCTCCTTAATATCACAATGTATCATGGTGTTGGGCAGAGCTGATCTAAGCTAGAATTGTTTGGTTCTCATGGTTGAGGAATTCAGAATATGGCATAAAATTAAAATGCCTTTGGAAATCCTTGAGCCTTGTAAATTGTGGATGCTGTATGTCTAAAACAATGTTTAGTGCCATGTTTCACCAGTAGCCTTGTGCTGATTGCTTTTCTGTTTTGCTGCTCGATATGGTTGGACAATGCGTGGAACTTTATGCTGTATCTTATGACCTTAGTTTGAGAGGCATGAGTGTTGTCGCATATAGGAGGCCTAACTTGTAGATACTATATATGCAATGAAGTTGCTAAGAAAATGAAGAGCCTATGTCGAAGTTATTTTACAGATTGAGATTTTTTTTTTTTTTCCCGCATGCACCATGAGTTCTTGTCGGGAGTTTCTTACAATTCAATGCTTCAAATTTGGATTGACTTCTTTTGAAACTGCAGTAACATCAATGGCAGAGAAGTCTGATGAATATTGATTTTTAATTTACCATATCTTCTTCCCTATAAGAAAAGCTGACGATGGATTGTACCTCAATGTAGGTGCATTTGTGGGAGTGTCGCTGGAGGGAAATGTGGTTGCCACGAGGATGGATGCTAATCTGCGCTTTTACGGGGATCCATATCTCACCACAACCGACATACTACTCGGGACGGTAGATAGACCGAAGGCAGCTGAGCCTTTGTATACTGCGCTGGAAGATCTTTTCTCGACAGTCCGGGGTTCTACTATTCAGAAATCATTGCCCTATCGTCCCACGTATGCGTGATCACTGGTTCTGCTCTATCTTTTCCCTCTACAAATTGGTGGCTACTGTAAATACAAAGTAGAAGACCTGTAAATATCAATGATTGTGTATAGTTTAATATGATGTCATTGAACCAATGATAGAATGAACTGGGGAGGCCTTTGTGTGAGGAAGGCCTGTTATTCTTTTCCAAGTTATAAGATTGTTCTATGATCTGTTAAACAAGTAGCAAATAAGATTGTTTCCCTAGTTCAAGATTGTTTTGTGCCTTGTTTGTGCCTCGAGAAGCCTCCGGGAAGCGCGGAGTCTCGAGTTCGATCTCGAACCGATTCTTGAAGCTAGTCTCTTTGGTTTCAGGATCGACACGGGATATCAAGAGATGGGTATTGATGGTTTTTTGGCAACTGTGATGGTGGTGGAGTCGATATTTATTTATGGATTATTATTTTTTTGGTAATGTTTATTTATGGATTATTCGTCCGTCGATAGCTAGCATAAAATTATCCTTATCCTTGCACATTTATCATTGGATTAATGACATACGTGCTTGGATTTAGCTTTGCAATCACCTCATGGTAAATGTGAAAATTTTTTAGATGATCAATTGACCTAATAAAAATTCTATGTTTAGGATTATTTTTGGGTTTATGGTCAGGATAAATTTATACTTACGCATTGGCAACGGACCTAATATTGTATTCATGGTTGCATATGGTCGTTGTGGTGACGATGACAAGTTAGAAAAGCCGATGTGGTAGAAATGGATATAATTTCAACTCAAATTTAAATTATTAAATTGTCAAATTACTAATTTTGTAAGCAAACTCACGAGTTGAACAATCCAACCCAATTTTTTTTTTTTGGTAAGTTCAACCCAAACTTTTTTTTTTTTTTTTTTTTTGGAGGAGCGAACTTAAATGATTAAATTGTCAAATTACTAGTTTTTTAAGCAAACTCACAAGTTGCACAATCCAATCCAAACTTATTGATCTTCATTTACTCCGTAATTCTATTTACATAATACTAAAACTTGTCTAAGTTAATCCGAATATATTTTCTATTTTCTCCCAAATTAATCCCAGTTTACATGGGAAGCTACTTTGGGAATTGAAAAAGGGAGAGAGAGAGAGAGAGAGAGAGATCTTTGGAAGTCCTTAAATCAAGTTGTAGTATATAATCTTTAGTTTAATCTACGTTTTGTTATCTTAAGAAATCTGTAATTTGGTCATGCTGGAGCGCAATATACGAATAAAAATCAGTAAATTAAAGATTTCGACCTTGCAATTACCAAAAGAAAAAATTTATTAAAAAAAGCCCTCGCTTTCCACTAGAATGAACGATAGAATATCCACGCCATTAACAACTTCTTCCGCACTTTCCTATTCATGCCCTTATACTTTATGGGTTTTGTGGAACGACCCTAAGTTGGTGGAAGCAAATCAATATAATTACAAGAGCACGGAGAATCGGCAAAAAGCGTGAAAATACCGAGAATCAAGGGGGAAAAAATAATTTCATCACGAAATCGCATTAGTTCTATATTCATTTGCGCATTTGGAATCTTTTAAATACCCTTTCTTGAACTAATTCGATTACCCATCATTTATTTTTTATACAAACTCAATATATACTCTTATTAAAAAAAATGAAAACATCATATGCTTAACGAAAAATTTATTTTTGAAGAGTCCATATTTGTGTCAAAAGATAAATGGCCAAATGATTATTTAAAATCGAACATCCAAACGATCATATCTGTACCAGAAGATAAACGACCATTGTACAGTCAAACGGTAATTCAAAATCGAACATCCAAACAATCACATTTCATAATTCCATTAATTCCGAATTTAAATTAAATTCTCGCGATTTAAAATGATTTAAAGATCACTCATTATGAACCCCCGACGCAGAAATTGTAGCTCGTTTTCATTTTCGCCGTCGCCGCGAGCATCCTGGACTGAGACGCCGGAGCAGCTCGAACGGAGAAACCCATGGCGGCCGAGAAAGTCGCCGCCGTCGAGATCGTTGACGTCGATCGGTACGACGCGCCGGCGTCGCGGTTCGCCCGGATCGCCGCCGGGGGTAGCACCAAGTCCGACGCCATCTCCGTCGAGCAGTACACCGAGGACAGAGACTTATACGAGGCGATCGTCGCTTCTCTCCTCCAGAGCAGGCCCCGAGGTCCCAACGACGGCGACGGCGACGGCGACGGCGACGGCGACGGCGAGGACGTGCGGTTCCTGGGCTCTGTCCCCGCCGGCGCTCGGCCGCCGTCCTCGCGGAAGCGGAAGAGGCCCTACAGCGGCGCCTCGGTCGCCGAACCCGGTCAGGCGTCGAATTCCCAGCCCGATCATCCGTTCACCTGCGAAATCTGCGTCGAGACGAGGACGGGCGGCGACCTGTTCCGTATCAAGGGCTGCAGCCACGCGTACTGCAACGATTGCGTCGCCAAGTACGTAGCTTCGAAGCTTGACGACAACGTGACGCGCATAGGCTGCCCTGTCTCGGACTGCGGCGGCGTTCTGGAGCCGGAGCACTGCCGATCGATACTCCCTCCAGAACTGTTCGATCGCTGGGGCAACGCGTTGTGCGAGGCCGTGATTTCGGAGGGGGAGAAGTTTTACTGCCCGTTTAGGGATTGCTCGGCGTTGATGATCCACGACGGAGACGCGGCGGCGATGACGTTATCGGAGTGCTCGAATTGCTGGAGACTGTTCTGCGTGCAGTGTAAAGTGCCGTGGCATGCAGGGGTGGAGTGCCGGGAGTTTCAGGGGTTGAAGGAGGGGGAGAGGGAGAGGGAGGACATCATGCTGAAGAAGCTGGCGGAGAGTCAGCGTTGGAAGAGGTGCCCCAAGTGCAGTTTCTACGTTCAGAAGGTTGATGGCTGCGCGTTTGTGAAGTGCAGGTTTGGTTTTGCTCAAGTCATGGCTCTTCCTTATATTTCCCTAACTTGCAAACAGTTCATGTGAAATCCGAGTGAAATCCGGGAAAACTCATGTGAATTTGCCGATCGGCATACCTGTGCAAATCCATCTTAGTTATGTTTGATCGACTTGGTTTGGTTTGCCATGGTCACTCATCGCACGTATGTTGTTTCTCACTCAAATTGCTCTTCCCCGTCTGCATCTGTTGAGTACCGTTGAGCTGTAAAAAGCTTTTGATGAGGAGATGAGGTTCCTCAGAGGATCTTTGCAACGAGGAATTACACTTTCGACTCTGTTTGGACATGTGATGGATGACTGCAACTAATATAAACTCAATACTTGCAATAAATCAGCACAGGGCTTGTTGGCTTTTCTATGTCTGTCATTATGAGAGAGATTCCTCGTCAAAATGGAAGGTTAAATGGAAGGTCTTTTCTTTTTCAGAAAGGAAAAAACTCCAAAGGTTAATGATGTTTAATGGATTGGTGAATTAACTTCACTTTCACAGAAAGACTGCTAATTCAAATGCAATCAGTTTTCATCAATTGACGACATCTGTGGTATGCATATGACTTGCTGTTTTAAGCGAAATCGAAGGTTAACGAAGCAGATGTGACACGGCACAGCAAGCTCTCTCTTATTTGTTTACTCTTGTTGAATGTGAAAATTGCTGATGTTGCTGAAACTACAACTTCCAAATCCTTTTACCATGCTTACACTGTCATATTCTAAATTTCTCCTGCTACCGTGTATGGTAAATTTATCGAGGTGTTATCTTCTGTTTGTGGTGTCTAATGCCCTGGTGCAGGTTTTGAGTTTCCTTGTCAACGATATTTGTAGCGCCGCTCTGTTTGCCCCTTGTGATGCGTGCATCGTATTCCATTATCTTTTTCGACATTTCTCTGTAGTCTGTTCAGTTCGGGAGTGCAATGATTTTCAAGTTCTCAAGAGCCGTTGTCTTGTGATCTCCTTACCCTTTTTTTCACTCAATACCTGTGAAGAATGGAAACTATCAATGTATCATGCATCGAAACTGAATCCACACAAACTCAATGTCTTCTTTCTGTTCTTGGAATTGTGACAGGTGCAGAGTTGAATTCTGCTACCGATGTGGAGCCGAGGCAAAAGTGCCGCATTATTGCCAAAACTGTCGGTGTTAAATTCTCTCGACACGATGTACAGACTCTTTTTAGGCTATTGCAACAAGGCAGCATATACATCCTGTGATCACTTAAACATGAAACAGCTCCTGAAGTATTGAGCTACTAGATTTCAGTTCCTTTGTAAGCTGAATCTCGCACTTTAACTTGTATAAATGTGCTTGGAGGCTTTGATCTTTTAGCCAAATGCTGATGCAGGTTTTAGTCATCAAGAACAAGGCGACAATTTTAGGCATACTTAGGTGATTTATCGAATTTTTTGCCTAATTAGATGATGCGGAAAGATCCTATTGGGGGTATTTAAAATAAGCGGGATTTATTAATTCGGAATATGTGTTTGTCAAATCATTGATCCAACCGAGATTACTAAGTGAATTAGGGTTTACCTCGAGTAGATAATGCGAATCCGATCTTTTAATAAACTGATTTTGTTCTGTTCAGTTTGAACTCGAGGAGTTTATATCCTTTAGTATATTCTACGTTTTATTATCTTAAGAAATCTGCTATTTGGTGACGATGTCCCGCAATATACGAATAAAATCAGTAAATAAAATATTTTCAACCTTGATATTACCCAAAAAAAAAAAAAAAAAAAAAAAAAAAAGCTAAAGTCCTTTCTTGCTATTTTTCATTGAAATGCGCTATAATTTTTTTTTTTATCGAATAATGCGCTATAATTGTATAGCGCTTTTTCTACTCCTAGTTTGACTAAAACACTCTCAACGTGATGATTTTACCGGTTGTGTGGTCCCAACTTTCAGGATTCTTTTAGGATTTGTTTGGCAACGTTTTAAACAATGTTTAATTTTATTCTTTTATTTTTCGGAACAAAAAAAAAGAATAGAAATTCTTTTGATAACATTTTTATTCTTGAAAATAAATTTGAAGCAAGGATCAAGAAGTAAAAAAATGATTGTTTTTTTTGTTCACGGAACAACTCCATAATCAAGCCCAAATCATTAGTTTTTTTTCTCTTTTCTTCTTTTTTTCCCTTTCCTTTTTCCCTTTCTCTTCTTCTTTACTTAGCCGGTCATCGGAACCTTGTTAGCTCTAGGCAAGCCTTGTCTAGCCATTTGTGAGAGTCAACCTCACTTAGTTATCCATAAGGCTTGACCTTGCCAAGTGTTGGTAAGGCTCCAAGAAGAAGAAGTGGAGGAGGAGGAGGAAAATTACCAATCGTGCCTTAGGCGCGCATGGAATTATTTATGTTCTTTTTCTCTGTTCGGGAAAGTAAAAAAAAAAAGTGTTTTTTCCAGGGGAACAATTTTTGAACAAAAGAACGCGTTTGGTAACGTTTGGTCCGGGAATAAAAATGAACGAAACACGTTTGGTAAATTTTATTCTTTTTTTTGTTTCTTTTAATTTTTTAAACATTTTTATTTTATTTTTCATGTTTTCCTTTCTTTTTATTTTTTTTGTTTTCGGCCAGTCACGGTCTCTAGCGCGGCCGACGGGGCCGGCGCCTCACCCGGCCACGGCGAGGCTCGGCATCGCCGGCGCAGCGATGCCGAGCCTCGCCTTTGGCCGGGCGAGCTCGGCCTCGCCAGATCCGGCGAGGCCGAGCCTCGCCGGGGTCGGCGACGCTCGGCCTCGCCGGATTTGGGCGAGGCCGAGCCTCGACGGCCGGCCGCCGCCATGGTCGAGGCGCGGCGACCGACGAAAAAAAAAGAAGAAAAAAAGAAGAAAAGAAGAAAAGAAGAAGAAGAGAGATAAGAGAAATGTTTCAAGAAATGTTTGGAGCACGAAACAACAATTTGTTGTTTTTTTTTTGTTCTTATTTCGTTCAGAAACACAAAAAAAAAGAAAAGAAACGCAACCAAACGCGTTTTGCGTTTTTTTTTGTTTAACACTTTCCGTACAGAAGTGTTCTAGAAATACTTTTTTGGAGTGTTTCCATGCACACCCTTATTGTTCTTTTTTTCGATTTCTTCTTTTGCGGTTCTCGCTTTCTTTAATTTTCATCATTCTTTCTTTCTTTCTCGTTTCACTTTCTTCTCTTCCATTTTTGAGATGGTTTTTGTGTCCTTTTTCTTGGTGGGTGCTAGATAATTTATTTAAATTTAAAGTGCTGGTCAATGTGGAGTAATAAGGTAATTTTCCTTGTGATGGGTTCGGGTCAATGAAGTGTACAAGTGTTTTTTCTTCTTTTATCTTTTTTTTTTAATATCTGAGAAATGTGGGTATTGATTTTTTCCCTGTTTAGTGTTGAATCTTATTATTGTTGATGCTTTTGAGGATCTTTTCCGAGGATTTTATTAGTTGAAGTTTAAAAAATTTTGTGGGCAAGAGCGGAAAAAAGAAAAGTGGGTCTTGTCCCATCCTAAAGAGTTTTGCTTTCACCAAATGAAAAAAACATTTATCATCCCATTAACTTCTAAATATTTAACTTACTGATATCTTTGACCCTATTGAAATAGAGCATGCATTTCATTTTTTGAATAGATTTCGAGTATTCTTTTCATCGGACATTTCCCTAGAATAATTTCTGCAATATATTGGCAGAATCATTTCAAGATACACATTTTGATGTCTCCCCAGAATATTGGTCTAATTATGGTTTGGACTCAATTAAGGATGAAGTGTTTTATTGCGAGAAATTTCAATATTCTTCTCATTTCAATAGGTTAATTGAGACTTTTTATAATTTTTTTTTCTGATTCTTAAGAAAATGGAAAACAAGTGGGCACGCAAAATGCATTTTCGCATACGAGCTAGCACAGTCCATCGGTGGTGATGCAAAATATGGTCAGATCCCTCCTTTATATTTTATTGGGTTGGTTTTGAATAGAGAAGGGCTTCCATATGTTGCACAACTACCGATTAGACCGAAAAAAAAAAAAATCATTCAACCAAGTTCCGCGTTTTTATAGAGGTGATTATGGTGGCATTTTCTCTTCAAAAATGAATTGCTGGGAAATATATGCAGTTTCATATGCATGCATTTTTTCTTTTAACTTTTGAATGGCCTAATTTATTGTTTTCTATGTAGGTTTTTTCATGTCGGCAATTTAGACCAACACCATTCAAACTTCGAGAGACATGCTTTTAACCTAAAATTTTGTATAGATGGGTCAATCCATCAAAAGTGAGGAGCTTATATTTTGGAGTGCTGGATATTTGGAGTGCCAAAACTTGGCACAGAGGGATATTTAAATGCCAAAAGTTAGGAAAATAATACATCAGTACCAAAATTGGCAAAATGGATTACTTAAGTGTCAACAATGAGAAAATTTGACCAAAATATTGACATGGTAATTTTCCGAGAAGGTAAGTGCAAAACAACATGGTGTTGTTTTGCATGTTGACGTGGGTAAATAATTAATAAAAAATTAATTAGATTAAATTTAAACTAAATTTATTTTTAAAAAATAGAGAGAGAGAGAGAGAGAGAGAGAGAGAGAGAGAGAGAGGCACCTGCAAATGTTCATCTTCTTTTTTTTTTTTGTAATTTTTTTTTTGAATTTCTAAAATTTTAAATTTTTTATAATTTAATTTAATTAATTTTTTAAATCAAAATTCAAATTTATCAAAATGACGTCATTTTTGCGTTTCTTTGTTGAGTCAACTCTTCGGTGAGTCGTAAACGGGCAAAATTAACAAAAAATTGTAACATAGGATTTCCGACGGGGTTTACCGAATGTTACACTCAAGTGTCTCATTTTTAAAAAAGTGACACTTAAGTATCATTTTCTTAACTTTTGGCATTTAAGTATCTCATTGTGTCAAGTTTTGGTACTTAGAGTGTACTTTTATTTTATATTTTGTTTCAATTTTTTTAGACATCACGTTGATCGCAATATTTTGCTCGCAAATCTATGTTGTATAATAGACTTCTTTTCACCTGCACATTTGATTTTTGTACCTGCAATGTGGCAATTGTCATGGAGGCGAATCTTAGGTGCGACGATTATTACTGTAGCAAGAAATTATCGCTCAAAGGCCGCATCACAATCCTGACTCCCTTTGACTCTCGTGCTTTGCATCCTCAACTTCGTTTGAGAATGACACGTTTTGCCAAAAAGCATGGAAGTGGCATACGCAATAGGGATGATCATCATTCCCTACTAAAACCAGAAACCAAAGAACCACTAGGTCAATTCCCAGTTCTAGGGTGGGAAGTCTCAGTTCCCGGTTTCTCTTTTTTTGGAACTGAAATCAGGAACCAAAATCGGAATTGGACTAGGATTCCTAAACCTAAAATTGTTTACGCCTTTTGCTTTTCTTTTGCCTTTTGCTTTTCTCTTTGCCTTTACTAATGTATTTTGGTCTTATGGGATTTCCATCATCGAATTTACGGAGCATAATACTAATGGACTCCATCCATTTAGAATTGCTTACCTCTAACGCAAGAGAGAAAGATAATTGTGAGAGAGGTTTGTGCTTTTTGTAGGCTGACGTCTGATTCCATTGATCATCTCTACTTTGGGTGTCGCATCACTGCCAGCATGGCTCTCTTTTGAGTGGCTAAATGCAATCTCCCTTGATGAAACAAGACATGGTCTGAAAACCTTCAGTGGGCGATGAAGTTCCTCTTCGGTAAGGACTTTTATTGCTTCATTGGCCGCTTTTCTTTTGGTGCTATTTGCCACCTTATTTGGAGGTATAGGAACAACATTCTCTTCAAAGATCACACGGTCGCAGTTGCGGCGGTTAAAAATCATCTCATCAAAGTGGTGAAGGACAAGGCCTTAAAACTTTCAGAAACGTCGAGGATAATCCAAGAAACAAAAGACTCCAGCGTAACTAGGGGATAGATCATCTTCTCTCCTCATCCGACAGATATTTAGTGTTCTTTGGAATGGTTCAGAAACAGCTTGTGGTTGGGTCGCGGCCGTTGTCTTCTGAGTGCTTGTTGTATGAAGGCCTTTCGCCTTCTTCCTTCGGCTGGGGCTGTGTTCACCTTGACTGGTTTGGCTGCTGTTCGTCTACGGTAGTGACCCCTCCTTGGTGTTTTGTGATTGTTTTCTTTCTTTGTTGTCTGTCCTTTGTGTTGGTTGTTTTGTTGAGGTTGGGTTCCTTTTTAGCCATGCGTGGCCTCCTCTTTCCTCGTGTGCTTGTTGCTTAGGCTGTTTTTCACTTTGGCTGATCTTGCAGAGTTCTTTTGCATCCGGCTCCCTTCCACTCGTTTAGATTTATTGTCTTCATGAGTGCTAGTTTTGTGGCACCGAATCTTATGTAAATGTTTGGCTTTTAGCTCAATATATTATTACTTCTGACCAAAAAAAGAAAAAAAAAAAAAGATAATTGTTAGTAAGATAGAGAAAGTGAGAAGGACAAAGGAAAGTGGTCCTACAAAAGAAGAAAACCATAAAAAAGCAAAAAAGAGACACCAAGGGAACTCTTTAAGATACTAAAGGTGGGACTTACGACAGATGGAATGGTCATGATACTTTATTAAGGAGTATTTTAGCTAAATTAGGAGTGAAAAAATTATGGTCCTAAACGTATTCACGCCATCATATATTTTAGATCTTATAGAAGGAGACTAAATCAGTGGAAGCGAAAATAAGGAGAATCAAGAATTTTTTTAATTTTCATTGTGATTTGAATTGCTTCTCTATTTATATATGCGTTTGGAATTCAAGCCTCCCTTATCTTGCAATAATTCAAAAATTCTTTTTATTGAAATTATTCAAACCCATGAATTTATTTTTGGAAAAAAAATTTAAATAAAAGCTTGAAATGTCTTCATTTTCTCGAATAAGAGTTTGAAATTAATATTGTTTCAAATAAGAATTTGAAATATTCTATTTTGCTTAAACAAGAGTCTGAATTAGATATCATTTCAAATAAGGGCTTGAACTCACTGACTATGAATGACAATTTCGTCTTTTAAACTTTTTAATTTTTTTTCATTTTTTCTTTCTTTTTTTATTATTTTTTCATATTTTTTTTTAAAAAAAGGAAAACATAGACAGGAGGGGTCTGTGGCCATCACATCATCACTAGTGGGGCAATGGCAAAGGTTGGCGTGTAAGCAAGGGCCAACAAGTCTTCGTTAAAAGTGGGAGAGGGTGGTGAGCCTCTCCCAGATTTGGGCTAGAATCACCAGCCCTCACGCTGGCTTTGCAACCCTTGCTTAGCACCTTCGGATCTTGCCCTAAGTTTGGGGGTGTTGGACGAGGGCGGGTGACATTGGCCTAGATCTGAGAGAGGGTTGTTGCCTTCTCCGCCTTTGACAAGGGCCAGTAAGTCCTCACCTCTGGTTGGCGAGGGACGTCAGCCTTCATCCAAGGGCCAACGATCCCATCGGTCCTTTGCCGCTGATGGGGCAATGGCCACAAGCAAGAGGAGTCTATGTTTTTCCTTTTTTTTTTTTTTAATTTAATCTAATTTAATTTGTGTTTTAACAAGAATATCTCTTATCAATCGGAATATTTTATCAATCGAAGAGCCAATAAAGCTAGGCCCTTATTTAAAATAATCATAACCATTTTATATCCTTTTTTGGGACTGATATAGTCATTTAAAGCTTTTATTTGAAATAAAATCCACCTCATGCCCTTATTGAAAAATAAGAACAATTCAGGTCATTATTTGAAAATTTTCCTTTATTTTTTTTTTTAATGAAACAAATGTTGAACTTTTTTACTTAATTTACAATTTTAAATGCTTAATATATTACTCATAAATGAGAAAACTCAAAAAGCGTAATGGAAAATCTTGAAAACTCATTAACAAAATTTTTAAAATTTTCCATCATAACAATCAGTTCTCATAGTTTCATCAACACCTAATTTAAATTAAATTTTCCTCAATTAAAATAATTTTTAGTTTATTCCACTCCCTCAGTCTTATGAACTGAGAAAGCGTAACAATGGTCCGCTTTCGCTTTCGCTTTCGTCCTTTGCTTCCTGGACCGACCCACCGCGGGGCACGACCAAGCATCTCATGGCGACCGAAGAATTCGCCGTCGAGGTTGCCGACGCCGACCGGCGCGACCTGCCGGCGTCGCTCTTCGCTCCGATCGCCGCCGGAGGCGACGCCAAGCCCGACGCCACGTCCGTCGAGCAGTACACCGAGGACAGAGGCCTCTACGACGCGATCGCCGCTTCTCTTCTCCAAAGCAGGTCAAAACGCCTCAACGAGGGCGGCGGCGGCGGCGGCGGCGACGGCGACGTGCGAGTCCCGGACCGGGTTCCTGCCGGAACTCCGTCTTCGTCTTCGCGGAAGCGAAAGAAGAGGCCCTGCAGCGGCTCGTCGGTGACCGAACCAGGTCAGCCCTCGAATTCCGAGCCCGATCCTTCCTTCGTCTGTGAAATCTGCGCCGTGCCGAGGACGAAGAAGGTCCTGTTTCGTATCGCGGGCTGTGGTCACGCATGTTGCGGCGGTTGCGTTACTGAACACGTAGCTTCGAAGCTTCGCGGCGGCGTGACGCGCGTAGACTGCCCTGTCTCGGGCTGCGGCGGCGTTCTGGAGCCGGCGTGTTGTAGTTCGATGCTTCCTCCGGAGGTGTTCGACCGTTGGGGCAATGCGTTGTGCAAGGCTCTGATTTCGGAGGCGGAGAGGTTTTATTGCCCATTTACGGATTGCTCAGCGTTGTTGATCGACGACGGAGGGGCGGTCGTGAGGGAATCGGAGTGTCCGGATTGCCGGAGATTATTCTGTGCACAGTGTAGAGTGCCGTGGCATGCGGGGTTAGAGTGTCAGGAGTTTCAGGGGTTGGATGAGGGGGAGAAAGGGAGGGAAGACACCAAGATTGAGCTGGCTCCATCGTCGTCCTCCCGAAAGCCAAAGCGGAAGAGGAAGCCCTGCGGCAGGTCATTGGTCATCGAAGCAGATCAGCCGTCGAATTCTGAGCCCAATCCTTCATTCATCTGTGAAATTTGCGTTGAGCCGAGGATGAGCAGCGACCTGTTTCGTATTAAGCGTTGTAGTCACGCATATTGCAATGATTGCATTACTAGATTCGTAACTTCCAAGCTGCGCGACAACGTGATGCAAATAGAGTGCCCTGTCTCGGGCTGCGGCGGCAATCTGGAGCTGGAGGATTGTAGGTCGATACTCCCTTCAGAGGTGTTCGATCGTTGGGATGATGCATTGTGCGATGCTCTGATTTTGGAGGGGGAGAGGTTTTACTGCCCATTTAAGGATTGCTCAGCATTGTTGATCAACGACGGAGGGGCGGTCGTGAGGGAATCGGAGTGTCCGAACTGCCGGAGATTATTCTGTGCACAGTGCAGAGTGCCCTGGCATGCAGGGGTGGAGTGTCAGGAGTTTCAGGAGTTAGATGAGGGGGAGAGAGGGAGGAAGGACACCAAGATTGAGCTGGCTCCATCGTCGTCCTCGCAAAAGCCAAAGCAGAATAAGAAGCCCGACGGTGGGCCATTGGTCATCGAAGCAGATCAGCCGTTGAATTCTGAGCCCGATCCTTCATTTATCTGTGAAATTTGCGTCGAGCCAAGGATGAACGGTGACCTGTTTTGTATTAAGAATTGTAGTCACGCATATTGTAATGATTGCATTACTAAATTCGTAACTTCAAAGCTGCACGACAACGTAATGCACATAGACTGCCCTGTCTTAGGCTGTGGTGGCGTTCTGGAGCCAGAGTATTGTAGGTCAATACTCCCTCCGGAGGTGTTCGATCGTTGGGGCAATGCATTGTGTGAAGCTCTGATTTTGGAGGGGGAGAGGTTTTACTGCCCATTTAAGGATTGCTCAGCGTTGTTGATCAACGATGGAGGGGCGGTCGTGAGGGAATCGGAATGTCCAAACTGCCGGAGATTGTTCTGTGCACAGTGCAGAGTGCCCTGGCATGCAGGGATGGAGTGTCAGGAGTTTCAGGAGTTAAATGAGGGGGAGAAAGCGAGGGAGGACATAATGTTGATGAAGCTGGCTGAGAAGAAGCACTGGAGGAGGTGCCCTAAGTGCAGGTTCTTTGTTCAGAAGAAATCTGGTTGCGCGTTTGTGAAGTGCAGGTTGGTTTGCTTTTTGGCTTTTCCTTGTTTTTCCCTAACCAAACAGTTCATCTGAAATCTGGAAAAGTCGTATGAATTCACCACATGTTAGACCCTTCAGCCCAGTTTATTTTGATGCAAAAGCATAGTTATATGGACATGTTGCTGAAACTACTGCTAAATCTAGTTGTCATTCAAGGCCTTAGGTGGTGGCGGCGAGTCTTGATTGAGTTATTAGCTTGTTGTTTATAGATGTCTCATGTTTGTTTACTCTCGTGGATTGTGAAAATTGCCTATGTTGCTGAAAATACTGCTTCCACTTAAATTTCTCTGGCTACTGTGATTCTATGGTTCTCTGTATGGTAAGTTCACCGTGGTGAAAATCCTCTGTTTGTAGTGTCTAACACCTAAGTGCTGGCTTTGAGTTTCCTTGTCAAGATTTTCTTGTAGATTCATTTGCCCCTTGTAATGTGTGCATCATATTTGGTTATCTCTTTTGCATTTCTCTGTTGTCTGTTCAATTGGGGAGTGCAATGTTTTTCAAGTTTTCAAGAGCCATTGTCTTGTGATCATCTACCGGTTTTCCTTTTCTCAATCCCTGTGAATAAGGGATACTGTCAATGCATGATGCTCTGAAACTGAAACCATGCCTGAAACTGAAACCATGCAAACTCAATGTCTTCGTTCTACTCTTGGAATTGTAACAGGTGTGGAGTTGAATTCTGCTACCGATGTGGAGCCGAGGCAAAATTGTCGCATTATTGTAATAACTGTCGATGTTGAATGGGGGCATAGTCTCTTCTTTATGCTATTGTAGCATGGCGGTATGGTATATACATCCTGATGCGGGGAGCATCAGGCTCGATGGAACAATTATCAAGCTCAAGCTCAACTGGAAGCAGTTCTGATCGATGTCCATGGCTGTTTGTTGATTTTCTATGGTGGTTATTCGTCTCCTAAGGCTAGCGGATGAATTTGGAGCGTCTAATATTGGGTACATGCATTTGGTCTTTGGTAAATGCATTTAGTCCTAGTTTTTATGGGTCTTTATTGTAAAGTCAGTTTCAAGAGTCTTATTTATGTAAATACACCAAGTGTCATTGTGGTTTTCAGGATTCCAAAAATGACTTTCTTTTGTTTGGCAGATAATCTTATTCGTACTAGATACAGGCTTGAATTTAAATATGTGTGAAATATTCCTCGAGTGAACAATTTTCTATTTTAGGTTTTTTATCCAAATTTCTGGGATGGTGAATCAAATAAATCTCTTTTAGGCACTGGTGGAAGTGAATTTCTCGTATCATGAAGGTTTTTTTATCCTTGATGGGTGACTTAATCTTTTTTATGTTTAAGTGGTGAATTTCATATATCTCGCCGTCTTTTATTTTTGACTTGTGAAGTTATCTATCAAAATTCTTATTGTCAATCAAAACACATCCCATCACACATCAAATACTGCGACTAACCCTTAAACAACTTTTGAAGTATTAGGCTACTAGATTTTGGCTCCTTTGTTGAGCTGAATCTTGCACTAACTCATACAATGTGCTTGGAGATTTTGATGTTTTAGTGATGACCATCCATGTGGTGTGAGATTAGTTAGGCATGCTAAGGCGATTTATTGAATTATTCATGTTAGATTATGCGCCAAGATCCTATTGGGGCATTTAAATAAGCAGGATCCATTAAACACTGAATATGTATTTATCAAATCATTGATTAAACCGAGATTACTAGTTAGAATTCAGTTCACCTCAAGTACATAATTTAAATCTGAGCTTGAAAATAGACTTGGTTTCGTTCAATTTGAACTCAAAATCAAAAGTTCTCGAATTACATTGGTATTGCCGATGGTGTCTTCTTCATGTAGTTTACTTTATCTTGGCAAAGATATAAACAGATTCGTGTAGATAGATGTGGAAATGCTTAATTAGACGGCAAAACTTATACACGAGCTAACTGCTTAATAACAAAGCTGTCCTTTTCTCTCATGTACAAGAAATTATAGATGGAGAGAGAGAAAGATCTATGAAGGTCCTTAAATCAAGGAGTGCATAATCTTAGCTCAATCTACATTTTGTTATCTTAAGAAATCTGCAATTTGATCATGATGTAGTGCAATATACCATAGATGGAATAAAATCGGTAAATAAAAGATTTTAACCTTGCTATTGCCGAAAAAAAATTATTCAAAAAATACTTTGCTTGCTATCAAGATGGAGGATAATCGTATTCATGCCATTATATATTTTTAGAACTTATAAAAGGAAAATAGATTAATGGAAGTGAATTGATATCAATATAAGAGTGCAGCAAATTAAGAAAATGTGTGAAAATTGTGCAAAATATTAATTTCCATCATGGACCGCATTGTTTCTATATTTATTTATGCATTCTTAAAAAAATTCAAACCTTGTTATCTTGCAACTATATAAATCCCTTTTCTCATAATAATTCAAACCCTTGCACTTGATTTTTTTTTCCATAGACATATGTGGACTTGTTAGTTGTTAAGGCAATTTTCAACTTTTTTTTTTTTTTTGCAGCGATGCAATTTTCAACTTCAAATGCTTATTATGTTACTTATATAAGAGAAAACTAAAAAAAAAAAAAAAAAGCTTAAAAATGGAAAGATTTTGAAAAAACCCTATATATGCGGTAGAAGATAATAACCGCACACCAAATTAGCAAAATTAAGATCGAACATCCTATCGATAAGATCCCATAATTTCATTAATTGCCTAATTTAAATTAAATTTTCCTCATTTAAGATAATTTATGAACCCTGTAAAAGCGAAACGGTACGCCGTTTTCGGTTTTCTGCTTCCTGGACCGACGCACCACGGCCTCGAACGAAGAATCCATGGCGACGCAAGAAGCCGAGGTCGTCGTCGTCGACGTCGACCTGTACGACGCGCCGGAATCGCGCTTCGCTCCGGTCGCCGGCGGGGGCGACAGTAAGTCCAACGCCATCTTCGTCGAGCAGTACGACGAGGACAGAGACCTCTACTCGGCTATCGCCGCTTCTCTTCTCCGAACGAGTCCCCGGAGCCTCGACGAGGACGGCGACGACGTGCGAGTCCTGGACTCGCTTCCCGCCGGAACAAGGTCGTCGTCCTCGCGGAAACGAAAGAAGCCATACAGTGGCTCGTCGGTCACCGAACGTGGTCAGTCGTCGAATTCCAAGCCGGATCCTTCGTTCGTCTGTGAGATTTGCGTCGAGCCGAAGATGGGTGCCGAGCTGTTCCGGATCAAGGGCTGTAGTCACGCGTACTGCAACGACTGCGTCACTAAGTACGTTGCTTCGAAGCTCCATGACAACGTGACGCGCATAGGCTGCCCCGTGTCGGGCTGCGGTGGCGTCCTGGAGCCGGGGTACTGTCGGTCGATACTCCCTCCGGAGGTGTTCGACCGCTGGGGCAATGCGCTGTGTGAAGCTCTGATCCTGGAGGCGGAGAGGTTTTACTGCCCGTTCAAGGACTGCTCGGCCCTGCTGATCAAGGACGAGTGCGCGGCCGTCGTGAGGGAATCGGAGTGTCCGAACTGCCGGAGGCTGTTCTGTGCACAGTGCAGGGTGCCGTGGCATGCGGAGATTGGGTGCAAGGAGTTTCAGGGGTTGAAGGAGGGGGAGAGGGAGAGGGAAGACATCATGTTGAAGAAGCTGGTGGAGAGTAAGCATTGGAGGAGGTGCCCCAAGTGCAGTTTCTACGTTCAGAAGATCTCTGGTTGCCAGACCGTGAGGTGCAGGTTGGTTTTGCCCTTGGTTCCCCCTAACCAAAACAGTTCATGTGAAATCTGGAAAAGTTGTATGAGTTTGCCATCACAATTCCTATTGTCTTTTTCTTTTTCTTTCTGGGTTTGTGTGGCTTGGTGTACTTTGCTTGTCCTTCATTGGTTTTTTGGCATGCCTGTGCAAATCCATCTTAGTCATGTTTAAATTCTCAGTTCATGCTACAGCACGGGACTTGGATTCCTCCTTAGCCACAGTTGTATACACAGGTTCAATGAAAGGTGTTTTTTCTTCCCAAAAAAGAAAAATAAAAAAACTAAAAAGGTTAATAATGATTAATGGATTGGTGAAGGTATACCAGGTCTTTGCATTTGCTTCATTCGCCATCAAGTTCTCTGAGCTATTTGTGTACCACAGATGTTGTAAGTAGATGAACGAACACTGATTGCATTTGGATTAGCAGTCTTTCTGTGAAAGTAGAGTTAATTTCACGAGAATTACCCTTCATTTGCAATCTCGTCAAAACTTGTATATGTTATATAGACACGCTTGAAGAAAGGGCAAAGGTTGCTAAATCTAGGTGTTGTCCAAGGTTGAATTGCTTTAGGCTGCGGTGGTGGTGAGTTCCAATTGAGGTATTAGCTTATTGTTTATAGATGTCTGCCGTTTACTCTGCAAGCTCTTTTTAGTGTTTGTTTACTCTTGTTGATTGTGAAAATTGCCAAATGCTGCTGAAACTGCTGCTTCCAGATTCTTTTACTATGCTTACACTTCAATTTCTCCGCCTATGGTGATTCTGTGGTTCTCTGTATGGTAAGTTTACCGTGCTTTATTTGCCCAATGCGTGCATCATGTTTACTTATCTTTTTTGGTATTTTTACGTTGTCTGCTCAATTGGGGAGTGCAATATTTTTGAAGTTTTGAAGAGCCATTGACTTGTGAACACCTACCTTTATTTATTTATTTATTTCAGTACCTGTGAATAAAGGAAAACTGTCAATATGTGATGGCTGAAACTGAAACCGAAACCGTGCTCAATGTCTTGGTTCTGTTCTTGCAACTGTAACAGGTGTGGAATTCAATTCTGCTACCGATGTGGAGGCCAGGGGCCAGGGCATTATTACTGTCCAAGGAGGCCTCGTTGAATCCTCTTGGCATGATGTGCATAATCTCATCTTTAGGCTTTGCGGCACGGCAATATATCCATCTTCTGATAGATTTAATACGAAACTATATCTGAAGTAGTTCTTAACTAGATTTTGGTTCCTCTGTTGAGCTCGATCTTGCACTTTAACTTACAGAATGTGTTTGGAGATTTTGATCTGTCATCCGATGCAGATTATTTAGGTCATAAGATCGACGAATGGATCCTTTAGTCATCAAGAATACGGCAATGATTTTAGGCATACTAAAGCATTTTGAAATTTGCATACTAGATATGGTGGTAAGATCTGGTTGGGTATTTAACTAAGCAAGATCCATGAATACTGAACATGTGTTTGTCAAATCATTGATTCAACCAAATTTACTTAGTGAATTTGGTTTACCTCAAGTAGATATTTATAATCCGAGCTTAAAAACAAATGTTGTTCCGTTCAGTTTGAACTCGAAACCTCTGAAGTTTTGGAATTACATTGAGATTGGCAGTAATGTCTTCTTCATGTGTTCTATTTTGTGCTTATGAACATATCTGTGTGCAGATATGGAACTACCTAGTTAGACTGGCGAAACTAAGGATCAAATTGAAAGGTTGCTTCATGGCAATGCTGTTCTATTATCATGTACGAGAATATTTTATCCAACCAGGGTCTAAAGATCAAATTGATCAAAGTCAGGGAAAATGATCTGTACAAGTTAAATGCTTCTTGACCTGCTCCCTGGTCCGTGTTCTCTCACTGAACTGTCCAAATCACGTAAGCCTCCATGACTGGAAAATTCCAAAAAACTGCAAACTGGAATCGCTGATTTCTCTGGTCTGGTTAGTAATCTTTGTATCTATCAAAGTTTTTGTAGTGCGGTACCAAATTTCGAGAGATAGGCGCAAACACGCTGACTCTAGACAGTTGAAGAGAGAATTAGAGCTGATGTTCGTGCGCATGATCTTTTCTTAGCTTCTTAAGAATGGTGAACAGAACCTTTCCTCCGCGGTCCATCAAATAGACCTCGCTGCTTTGGTTGCAGTCGTAGTTATCTACCCAAAAAACAATTCCGCCACTCAAGCCAAGCACGGTGCATCCCTTGCTGTTCATGATCAATGACTTCATCCACACGGTGAAGACCTCGCGTTTAGTGGCTCTGCGATTGCGAGAGGTCGTCAGGGAGGGGAGACCGAGCGTTGCTTTTGGATGAATCTTTGCCACATGATCCGCTGAATTATTTCGTGCACTCACTGCAAACTCCCGGAAGCGACCTTTTTAAAGGGGCTCCCTGTAAGCTGTCCTTGTAGTAAATTATGGAGGCTGACTTCATAGGAAGAGGAAATTTGCAACATGACATTTTAGATTCACGTAAAAAGATATGGTTTTATTTCTTGGCCAAATATAGGAAGATTGTGCATGAGTTATCTTATATGACGGCCACCTTTTACGATGATTAGTTTAATGAACTAGATAAGAGCATGGTTATAATAAGTGAAATTCAAAGACGGCATATGAAGTTGAAAAAGCATAGTATAAAAATTTAGTGGAAGGCGACTGAGACTATGCATATAAAGAAGGCATAGGATATATGCATCTACTATAAAGTAGCCTCTCTATACCAGTTGAAAATATATCATGTTTCACGTGTCATTGATCAGAGACAAGATACTTTAGGGTTTAAAACAAAATTTCTCGTTATGATTAAGTAGGAACCAATTGGACTTTACCAAACATAAATGATCGATCTCACCTAGCAATTAAGTCCTTAATGAAATGCTCACGATAAGTACATAAATTATTGCATTATTCTCGTATATTTTTCGAATTAAATCATGGACATCACACCTGGTGGTTATCCATGGGTTTTCTTTGATGTCATCACCTAACTTTTTTTGGGAATGAGCTTGAACTAATTAAAGATATGCTATTTGTAGGTGGTCTTAGTAATGGATGCGATGAAACAGAATCTCCACATTGTTGATGAAGATGGATTGCTGAAGCAGTTGAAAAAAAAAATAGTGAACTGCTTCTGACCCCAAAAAAAGAAAAGAAAAGAAAGAAGAGTAGTTGACTGCTTTCATAATTTTTTTTTCTTCTTCTTTTTTGATAAAAAGTTGAGTGATGGTGGCTAATCAAAGATACAGATCTTATGATTTCTTATTTCCTTGATTCTCGGTTTCTTCATCGGTGCTATTGTATATGCCTGGAACTAAAGTAAGAAGACAGTTACCTTGCTAGCATTCATTTAAATTCTCAGTTCATGCCACAGCATAGGACTTGATGAGCTTTTCTATGTGTATTTACTTGAGAGAGAGAGAGAGAGAGAGAGAGAGAGAGATTCCTCCTTAGCCACAGTTACAAACACTGGCTCAATGGAAGATGTTAAAAAAAGGGGGCAAAAGTACAAAGGTTAATGATGGTCAATGGATTGGTGAAAGTATACCAAGTTAGCTCCATGTAAACGATGATAATAAGTTAATCTGTTGCCCCATGGATATGCACTATGTCATGTGTCCCATTTGCCTCATTCACCATCAAATTCTCTAAGCTATATGCATGGCACACATGCCGTAAGTAGATGAACACTGATTGCATTTGAATTGGTCTGTCAAAGTAAAGTTAATTCACAAAGTATGACCCTTCTTTTTGGGGAAAAGTATCAGAAAAGTTCTAAACTTATTGCATTAGTGTTAATTTAATAATAAGTTTTATTTTTATTTTTTATTGATGCTATATTACTAGAAGTTGTCCATATTAACACTGATTATGTCACGTAGGCCGATTGGCCCATATCAGTAATATCATGCCAAAATTAGTTAGAATGAATAAATTGGCATTACGTCAAAAAGTTCAGGACTGAATTAGTACTCGGTCGAAAGGTTTAGGATTAAATTGAAACCATTAAAAAATTTAGGACTAAATTAACATCAATGCACTTGGTTTAAGAATTTTTTGACACTTTTCCCACACTTTCCCCCTTCTTTTCGATCTCTTCAAACTTGTGTTTCTTATATGGAAACACTCGAAGAATAGGCAAAGGTTGCTAAATCCCTAGATGTCGTTTAAGGTCGAATTGCTTTAGGTGGTGGCGGTGACTCGCAATTGAATTATTAGCTTATTGTTCTGCAAACTCTTTCATGTTCGGTTACTCTTGTTTATTGTGAAAGTTGCCACATGCTGCTGAAACTACTGCTTCCAGATGCTTTTACTATGCTTACACTTTAAATTTCTCCGCCTACTGTGTTTCTGTGGTTCTTTGTATGGTTAGTATCGTGGTGTTATCTTCTGTTTGCAGTGTCTAACACCCAAGTGCTGGCTTTGAGTTTCCTTGCCATTGTGCGCATCATGTTTGGTTATCTTCTTAGGTATTTTTCTGTTTTCTGCTCAATTGGGGAGTGCAATATTTTTGAAGTTTTCAAGAGCCGTTGACTTGTAATCACCTACCTGTGAATAAGGGAAACTGTCAATCTATGATGGCTGAAACTGAAACCATGGTCAATGTCCTGGTTCTGTTCTTGCAATTGTAACAGGTGAGGACTTCAATTCTGAAACCGATGTGGAGCTCAGGGGGTCGGAGCATGAGTACTGTACAAAGAGACGGCGTTGAATCCTCTTGGCGCGATGTACATAATCTCTTCTTGAGGCTTTTCCGCAGCACGGCGGTATATACATCATTTGATCGATTTAATATGAAACTATATCTGAAGTAGCTAGTTACTAGATTTGGGTTCCTTTGTTGAGCTAAATTTGGCACTTTAACTTATAGAATGGGCTTGGAGATTTTGATCTTTTAGCCAAAAGACTATCCATCTGATCCAGATTAGTCATCAAGAATACGGCAACGATTTTAGGCACATTAAGGCGTTTAGTTGGATTTTGCATACTAGATAATGCAACAAGATCTTATTGGGTATTTAAATAAGTGAGATCCATGAGTATTGAATGTGTTTGTTAAATCATTGATTAGACTGAGATTACTAAGTGAATTTGGTTTAACTAACGTAAATAATTCGAACCCGAGCTCGTGGCAATAATGTCTTCTTCATGTAGTTTACTTTGGCTACATTTGGTAGCCAAGATAAAAGTTGGATACAATAAAAATTTACCTTATCCCTTGTATGGTTTCAGCCTAATATAGAATAAAATCCAATATAAAAAGATATATAGGGGTGGGATAAATGTGGATATGATTTTTATATCCATGACATAAAAGCAATTATTTTCAAATAATAAACTTGTTAAAATAAAAAATTTAAATGATAATTAAAAATAAAATAATATTTGGATTCCAATATAAAAAAATAAATTAACAAAAAAAGTACAGGAATATTTTCATTTTTATTTATATATTTGAATATCTTTATATTCTACGTGTGTGTATTCAGTATCTATATTTATTACTTCTTTTACTTGTATTAGTATAATTCATTATATAATAAGAATTTTATCAAGGAATGATGAAGGGAATTGAAAAAAGAGAGGAAAATAATTAAAAAAATAAGTAATTAATAAGGAAGTAGAAGAACCCCAATTTTAAATGAACTAATTTAAACTTGAAACGGATCTTCTTAATTCACTTGTTCTCCGTATCTTTGGTTTACGTTGAAGTTTCATAACTCCTCTGTAAATCTTTATTTACATCAAAACTTCACAAAAACAACTAGAGAGTCAAAGTTCATTCTCCTATCTAACTCTCTAGTTCATGTCAAAAGTCCACAAAAGCGGCAAAAGAGTCGAAACCTACTTTTCTGTAGCTCTGTGGTTGACGTTGAAGTTTCTTGAAAGTGGCGAGAGAGTATGGTGAGAGAGTCAAAACACTATATTTTTTGAAATCGCAAAAGTTAACAATTATGCTGTCTTTCATTTACTAGATTTGGCATTCGCTGGCTAATTTTCCTCATCAATGTTGCTATAACCCGTTTACATTTATTGTCATTGTTTATCCTATGGCTTTGGAATATGCAATGAGCTCTTCTTGTTTATGATGTAGATTGTTCAATAAATATGAATTAATTAATAGAGGTTATCTCTATTTGTGTATATGTGGTTTTTTTAGCGATGAATGACGAGAACTTCTTACCATTTTTATTTGTGCAATTTTAGATTCGTTTACATGGATATGTTGTTCTCACCAAATAATAAATATAATATGATATGAAAGTATGTGGTTTTTTTACTACAATTTATCAAATGGTGAATAAGATATAACAAAATTGGTGGATTTCTTATCCAATCGTATCTAATACTATCCTTCTTAAAATCCAAACGATGAAACGCAATCTTGTCTAAAAGTTCAGACGACTAGACATAACGTTTGTGTTTGCAAACATATAAGCAAATTTGTGTATAGATGTGGAATTACTTTATTAGATGGCAAAACTTATGATAGAGTCAACTACTTAATGTCAAATTTCCAACTTTAAACTTTAAGCTGTCCTTTTTCCATGTACGGGAATTTACAATGGAGCGAGAGAGAGATCTTTGAAGGTCCCTAAATCAAGGAGTACATAATCTTAGCTCAATCTACATATGGTATCTTAAGAAATCTGTACTTTGGTCATTATGTAGCCCACTATATGGAATATAATCTGTAAATAAGATTTCAACCTTGCTATTACCAAAAAAAATTATTCAAAAAAAATCCTTTGCTTCCTATTGAAAGGGAGGATAAGTGTATTCATGCCATTATAAATTTTTATAACTTATAAAAGGAAACTAAACTAATGGAAGCGAATCGATATTTTTATAAAAGCGTGGCAGATCAACCTTGTTATATTGGAACCATTTTTAATTATGTTGACTTGTTATTTGTTACGCAATTTTCAACTTCAAATGCTTAATATATTGCTTATAAAAGAGAAAACTCGAAAAAGCTTAAAAATGGAAAGATTTTGAAAGAGGCTATATCTGTGCTAGAAGATAAATTAAAAAAAAAAATCAGTAAATTCAAGTTCTAAATCCTATCAATAGGATCCCAAAATTTCATTAATACCTAATTTAAATTAAATTTCCTCATTTAAGATAATTTATGGACCCAGTTAAGGCGAAACGATAAGCCGTTTTTGGTTCTTTGCTTACTGGACCGACGCACGGTGGCCGAAAGAAGTATCAATGGTGACGCAAGGAACCAAGGTCGTGGTCATCGACGTCTGACCGGTACGACGTGCCGGGATTGCGCTTAGCTCCGATCGCCGCCGGGGCGACACCAAGTCCAACGTCATTTCCGTGGAGCAGTATGACGAGGACAGGGACCTCTACCAGGCAATCGCCGCTTCTCTTCTCCAAACCAGGCCCTAGAGCCTCAACGAGGACGAGGACGACGTGCGAGTCCTCGACTCGCTACCCCCCAGAACTCAGTCGTTGTCCTCGTGGAAGCCAAAGAACCCCTATAGTGGTTCCTTGGTGACCGAACCTGGTCAGTCGTCGAATTCCAAGCCCTTCATCTGTGAAATTTGTGTTGAGCTGTGGATGGGTGGCGAGCTATTTCGCATATGAGATAGCTAGTATAAGCACCTAGAATGGGGGTGGATAGGCGTAAAAATAATTCCTCGAGATAAGAGAGCAATACTAAGCAGACAATAGAAAGGAAGTTCTCATTTGGTTAACAAAACGAATTATGATCAAAGTAAAGCAAAGAGTAGGGAAGAGAAAATTGAACACAAGGTTTATAGTGGTTCGGCTTATTCCAAGCCTACGTCCACTCTTCCGCACTGACAGCCCACCGGCTGGATTTCACTATGAACAAAAGAGTTATTACAGCAAGTCTCTCCCTCGATTCCATAGTGTAGACACTCTACCACACTTTCTCAAGGTTTTTCAGAATATAAACTCTCTTTTGCGTACAAGATTTCGCTCAGTAAATGAATTGACTAAGAACAAAGAGCTTCAGACTTTGGAATTCTTCTATCGTGCACACACTCGAATAACTGGAATGTCTTCCTTATATACTCCTTTATGCCATCATACCCGTTGGCACTTACCAAAGGAATTCCTCCAATCTACCCGTTGGACGGAATCAATTAGGAAGATCATTCGAGCTATTTAAGGAACATGTCAATAGCCCATCAATCATGCTCGCCCATACAATCAGGATCTCGGTTTCCATAAGTAGAACCTTCCAGGTATACTTCGCCAATCATCGGATCCTTAATCAATCTTGATTTGAATAAATGAATCCGTTATGTCATATTTAGCCGAGAGATCTTCTCCAGTCGATAAGGTCAAATCCTTAAAACACCCAGTTCTAGATAGCCATTCTTCGACGGATTAGAAACTGTCAATGAGAATAGACTTTGAGTCTTGAGTCTGGCAGTCTAGAGGTCTTCAGACTTTAAATAATAGAGTTTGCAAATCTTCAGACTAGACTGATGGAAACATTTTGTCAGCTTCAAAATACTCTAGGAAGATTTCTCCAACAGCATCAAGGGTTGTAGTTGCGCGTACTGCAACTATTGCGTCACAAAGTACGTAGCTTCGAAGCTTCGCGAGTAGGCTGCCCCGTCACAGGCTGCCGCGGTGTCCTAGAGCCAGGGTACTGTAGGTCGATACTCCCTTCGGAGGTGTTCGACCCTTGGGGCAATGCACTGTGCGAAGCTTTGATTCTAGAGGAGGATAAGTTATACTACCCGTTTAAGGATTGCTCGGCGTTGTTGATCAAAGACAAAGCCGGCGTGCCTGTGAGGGAATCAAAGTGTGCGAACTGCCGGAGATTAATATCACATCTCTAATTAATCAACGGCTCATTCGATCAATCATATCAGAACACCTTCCCTTGATGGGAAATAAAGAAGTTCACTGCACTCATCATTTAGAAATTAGATGAGTGGACGTAAAAGAAGGCGCTTTGGAATGTTGGAAATGGTGATCCATTTTCTAGAATTTCCTAGAGTTGCTAAACTTCTAGAATTTCCTAGATGAATATTCTAGAAGAAAGAAGAAAACATTTTCTAGAAGAAAGAAGAAAAGTCCAACATGTAAGATAAGCCTAGAGAAGTCTAGCATTCAAGAGAAGACTAGAATCTTCTAAGGCGGTGACTCATGCTTATAAATAGGCATGTAAGTTCATCATTTGAGGCATGTGAGAGGTCCACCTTATGTGGGAAAACCCTCCACCGTCAGAGGTCTTAGACCTCTACCAATCTCCATCAAACTATTTTGTTCAACTAGTGAAATTATTTTCCCCCATATCTCATGTCCTTTATCTTTCAAATATCATATCTTGTCCCTTATCCATTCTCTACAAAATATAACATACACTTGCACACATCATTAACCAAAAACTATCATACATAACTAAAACCATGCTTCCGCGCACATTTAAATTCTAACATGGTATCAGAGCTAGATGCACCCAGGTTCGTAACTGAGCTAGGTGTAAGGAACCATCAAGCCAGAGCTAGGCATATCGGATGGTTATGGCGTTTGTCCTCACCATCCTCAACTAAAAAGGCCAGAGCCCGAGCGAGAGCCAACAGAGCCAGAGTCGAAGCCAGAGCCAGAATCAAAGGCCAGAGCCCAAGCAAGAGCCAAGAGAGCTAGAGCCGGAGCCAGAGCCAAAACCAAAGCCGGAGCTAGAGCTAGAGCCTACGAGAGCCAGAGCTAGAGCCCGAGCTAACAACTATAACTAAGAGCATTTTGATGGCCCAAGACGTATGGGACATCATTGAAGAAAAATCATGCATGTTCAAAGGCAAGTGCAAGTAGTTCGACAAGAGAATGCAAGGGATCATGGCATGAAGACAACACAAAAGACACGGGACAAATTAGAAGAGAGATTTCAAGTTATGTCGGCAACTTTATGATACAATGTCCGAAAAAGACATGGGACAAATTAGAAGAGAGATTTCAAGGTATGTCGGCAACTTTATGATACAATATTTAAAGTATCCCGAAAATGGATCAAGGGGGAGTGTTGGAAATGGTGATCCATTTTCTAGAATTTCCTAGAGTTGCTAAACTTCTAGAATTTCCTAGATGAATTTTCTAGAAGAAAGAAGAAAAGTCCAACATGTAAGTGAAGCCTAGAGAAGTCTAGCATTTAAGAGAAGACTAGAATCTTCTAAGACGGTGACTCACGCCTATAAATAGGCATGTAAGTTCATCATTTGAGGCGTGTGAGAGGTCCACCTTATGTGGGAAAACCCTCCACCGTCAGAGGTCTTAGACCTCTACCAATCTCCATCAAACTATTTTGTTCAACTAGTGAAATTATTTTCCCCCATATCTCATGTCCTTTATCTTTCAAATATCATATATTGTCCCTTGTCCATTCTCTACAAAATATAACATACACTTGCACACATCACTAACCCAAAACTATCATCCATAACTAAAACCATGCTTCCGCGCACATTTAAATTCTAACAGGGAAGATCCTTGGGGTCGGCCTTTGGGTCCCTCTGAGTGCCGTGGCAATGCGGAGATGGATTGTCTGGAGTTTCAGGCATTGAATGAGGGGGAGAGAGAGAGGGAGGACATAATGCTGATGAAGCTGGCTAAGAGCAAGCGTTGGAACAGGTGCCCTGAGTGCGGTTTCTACGTTGAGAAGATTTCTGGTTGCTCGGTTGTGATATGTAGGTTGGTTTGCTTATGGCTCTTCCTTGTATATTTCAAATGAATTAGCGATGCACATGCTCATGTAGTTGTTTGCTTACATGAATTCTTCTTTCTCCTCTTGGATATAAAGTTGAGTGACAGTGGCTGATCAAAGGCACAGTTCTTATGATTCTTGTTTCCTCATATTCTGGGTTTCTTCATCAGTGCTGTAGTATGTGCCTGGAACTCAAATAAGAAGACAGTTACCTCACTAGCATTGGTTTAAATTCCCAGTCGAAGCCGGACTTGTTGACTTTTCTATGTTTGTCATTTTGAGAGAGAGAGAGAGAGAGAGAGAGAGAGAGAGAGAGAGAGAGAGAGAATCCTCCTTAGCCACGGTTGTGTACACAGGTTAAATGCAAGGTGCTTTTCTACGGCGGTTAACGGATTGGTGAAAGTATACTAGGTTTCTCCATGTAAACGAAGATAGTAAGTTAATCTGATACCATATGGATTACGTGTCACATGTGATTCATTCACCATCAAGTTCTCTAGCTATTTGTATACCACAGATGTCATCAGAAGTCGTACACTGATTGCATTTGAATTAGCTGTCTCTCCGTGAAAGTAAAGTTAATTCACTAGGATTGCCCTTCTTTTTGATCTCTTCAAACGTGTGTTTGTTATATGGACACACTTGAAGAAAGGGCAAAGGTTGCTAGATGTCAGTGGTTAGATGTCTGCCGTCTACTTTGCAAGCTCTCTCATGTTTGTTTACTGGTGGATACTGAAAATTGCCTATGTTGCTGAAACTACTACTTCCAGATTCTTTTACTATGCTAAAAGTTCTCTGCCTGCCGTGTTCCCGTGGTTCTCTGTAGCATCTTAAACCTAAGTGCTGGTTTTGAGTTTCCTTGTCGATGATTTTTCTTGAAGCTTTATTTGCCCCTTGTAATGTGTGCATCATGTTTGGTTATCATCTTTTGGCATTTCTCTGTTGTCTGTTCAATTGGGGAGAGCAATATTTTTTCAAATTTTCAAGAGCCATTGACTTTTGATCACCTATTGTATTTTTTTTCTCAATACCTGTGAATAAGGAAAGCTGTCGATGTTTGATGCGCTGAAACTGCGGTCATGCAAACTCAACGTCTTTGTTCTGTCCTTGGAACAGGTGCCCAAGTTCATTCCTCTACCAATGAGGAGGCAGGGCAAGATAACATGACTACTGTGCGAAGAGTCGGTGTTGAATCCTCTTGGCATGATGTACGTAATCTCTTCTTAAGGTTACTGCAGCACGGTGGTGTTTTCATCCTGCATGTGATTCAACATGGAACTGATTCTGAAGTAGGGTTAGCTACTAGATTTTGGTTCCTTTGTTGAGCTTAATATTGCACTTCCACTTATACAACGTGCTCGGAGATTTTGATCTTTTAGCCAAATGACTATCCATTTGATGCAGATTAGTTAGGGCATAAGATTGATGATAGGATTTTTTTAGTCACGATAACAGGGCAACAGTGTTAGGCATACTAAGCCGCTTTGTTCAATTTTGCATATTAGATAATTCGGCTAGATCCTATTGGGTATTTAAATAAGCGGGATCCTTTAATACTGAGCATGTGTTTGTCAAAGCATTGATCAAACTGAGATTGCTAAGTGAATTTGGTTTGCCTCAAGTAGATAATTTGAATCCGAGCTTGAAAACAAATGTCCTTCCATCCAGTTTGAACTCGAAACGTGAAGCTCCAGAATTACATTGATGTCAGCAGCAATGTCTTCTTCTGGTAGTTTATTTTGTGCTTATGAACGTATAGGTAGGTAAGTGTGCAGACATGGAAATTGCTTCATGACGAAGCTGTCCTGTTATCATGTACGGGAATATTTTATGTCACGCCCCGAACCCCGAGCGCGCGCACATCCCACTACGGTCGATCAAAAATGCGACATTCCAGGATATGTCGCCGACCCATTTATTTTATTACGCATGCGGAAGCGAAACAAATCCCCTGACAATAAAACACGGGATAGAAAAGCAGGAAGCAAAACCACAACATAACACTTCCCTAATTCATCAGAATTACAAACAGAGGTCTGCGGCCAAAAGTCTACAAAAGACCGGCTCTTAAAAATGAATTGTCCTACGACCTACAAGTCGGACACGTTCTCCAATCTTACGACTTCACATCTGCAACTCCTCAAGGCCAACCAAAGCTATCTGGCCACTCCGTTCACCGGGGACCTGAAATTTTAATCCCACAATCGGGATGAGACGATGTCTCAGCAAGTTCAACCCCTTAAACCCCTATTAGAAAGAAAATACGCCCCGGGTGGCCTAGCCACGTCACACAGAAGACTTACCTCGCCTTAGCCTTCATCTGCAGGTTAGCATAGTTTATATAATTCAACCACGTGCAATTATGATAACCAAACAACCATGGCACAATCACATTATCAAACCATTCAACCACTTGGATCGTCTCAGTGATCAATCGACTCGGCCGATTACATGTCATTCTAGCAAATCAATCATTGCTCTCAACTACGGCCCTACTCGGCAAATTTGAATTAGTGGCATCACGGCCCCACTCGGCGTGACCTTTAACAGGTGGCAATTCACGGCCCCATTGGGCGCGACCTCTAATAGGTGGCATATCACGGCCTCACTGGGCACGACCTCTCATAGGTGGTTTATCACGGCCTCCACCGGGCACGACCTCCCATAGGTGGTTTATCACGGCCTCACTGGGCACGACCTCTCATAGGTGGTATTTTACGGCCTCATCGGGCACGACCTCTAATAGGTGGTATTTCACGGCCTCATTGGGCACGACCTCTTGTAGGTGGTTTTCACGGCCTCATCGGGCACGACCTTTCCTAGGTGGTATTTCACGGCCTCATTGGGCACGACCTCTAATAGGTGGTCAATCACAGCCAATCTCCCATCAATTTCTACACTTAGGATTTCATAAAGAATCCCTATAAATCACAATCACACTCCATTCATCACAACCAATCATCAATTTCAAATTCTACTAGCACAAAGCAACGATCGGCCACGAAATTCGAGAGAATAAGGTTCCCAAATAATTTTCAGAATTTATTGAATAATTAAATTTATTCCGAAAATTAATTAGATAATAATATTCATATTTTTTTTGAAATCCACATTCAATTTATAATATCCGACAATCGATTTCAAAATCCAAATACACAGAAGAACCGGCACGAAATTCTGAGAATTTAGGGTCCCGACAAAATTTTCGGAATTTAATAAATAATTAAATTTATTCCGAAAATAATTAAATAATAATATTTTAATAATTTCGAATAATGATATATAATTAAATTATTAAATAATTTCGAAATATTTAAATAAATCAAAAGTAAATTCCCTTATGTCACATCAAGCTTAATATTAATGTAAACCTTCATTTAGCCTTAAATTAAACTCACTTTAAGCTAATTAAACACATTAATATAATCCACACTTAAATAAATTAAACTAATCACCTAATCACACTTAACATAAACTAAGCACACCTAAAGCATAATTAACCCTCTAGGCGAGGTTTAGTGAGTTAAACTCATCGGATTAACGAACCGAGCAGACCAAAACGACGGGGACGCCGAGGAGAACAACTTTCCTCAAAGTGGGCCGAGCATCCGGGCTCGGGAATGTGGCCAAAATGGGCCAAACGTCCGCTGCATACCCATTTTCTGCAGCTTCTGATCTTGGGCGGAGGAACGGCGAGGGAGAACCGGCGGGGCTTGGACGGGTGAGGCGGTGGCCCGGCGAGGCCTCACGGCGGCGGAGGGAGCTCCGACAGCTCCTGAAATATGCGAACAGGGGCAGACGGAGGCGGCGGTCCAGGTGAGGCGCATGCGGGGCGACGCACGAGCGCGCGGGTGCGGGACGACACGGGCGGCGGCGAGCTCCGGAGACGGGCGTGCGGCGTCGAGCTCGGCTGGTCCGGTCGACCGGAGGAGGGAGGACGAGATCTCGAATCGGCCGAGGAGGAGCGACGGAGGCGGCCGGTTGCATGGGCGAGCGGGCGGACGGCGGCACAAACGGTGGCGACGAGCGGCGGAGGGCGTGCGAGCGGCGGTGAACGGCGGGGGCGTGCGGCTTCTCCAACTTGCTGGTTGCTGGGTTTTCAAAGAAGAAGGAGATGAAGAAGATGGAGATGGAGGAGTCGCACGGTTGGGAGAGGAAGAAGAGAGGGAGGAGAGAGAAGGGGGGCTCTTTTCTTTTCATTTTCCTTTTCTTTAATCTCACAAAATGGCCCACCATGACATCATCCATGATGTCATACTCCACTCACTCAAAACTCCCACAACCTTATTCCAATGGGTTCAATTCCATTTTCCGCCGGGGTCCAATTATTGTACATTCAACTTCTTCAATTCTCATCAATTATCTTCCAATTGAATCAAATTGAAGTCCATAAAATAAATTCAATGTCACCACACTTCCATTAACATATTCACTTGACTATAGAACCAACTTAAGTCCCAAAAGCGCGACCAAAAGCGGCCTACTAATTTCTCGAGCCAAATTAGCCATTTCTTGATTATTTTGCTGAGAAGCTCGGCTTGCATGAAAAATCTTCCGAAGATAAGTCAATGATCCTAAAATGATTTGTGACACACCCAGACTTCCAATTTCTGAATTCGATCTCAATTCCACGGTTAATTTCACTCTGGCACGATACTAGTGCGGCCCAACCTACCGGGTAGCCTTTAGAAATTTTCATGCATTTGACCTGTGGTTGATCATCTCAAGCCACGATGTACATCTTTGAAACATTGGCGACTTTCGGTTATCGGGGTAATCTCAAGGTTTCAAATACGGACACAGGGTACCCAATCGATAGAAAAGTCGGTCCAGTGTCGATCGACAAGGATTATGCGATCCGGTGGAATCACCCACACTCGATCACATGCCTTTGTCGAGTCGACCCATATCCGGTCTCTAATCGATTTTTATTTGTGCCATAATGACCCTTGCAGATTAGCTCGGTCGAAAGGTCGCTTCCTGGCCAAATTCTCGAGTCTGATGCATTAGAATTTCTTAACGGCTTCACCCGATAGACTAGTTTTCACATGAGTGGCCGACTCAAGGAAAGAAACTATATGCGTGCTAACGAAATGCCCGTCTCAATTCATTGAAAATAGAATCGGAAAATCGGGATGTCACATTTTATCTGTGGTCCAAGTCCAAAGATCAGTTTGAAATGGTCTCACCAAAGTCAACGATGACTTGCTATTTTATCCATTTTCTGCCGATCATGTCAGAGCTTAAACCCTTCATTGAAATAGAGTCTTATTGAATATGAAGAACAGTTGCAGACATGGGAAAATGACGCTTGACCTGCTCTTTGATCCGTGTTCTCTCACTGAACCGTACAAATAACGGAAGCCTATGGGTGCACATGACAGAATTTCTGGAACAAAAATTGATTTCTGGTCAGAAATTGATTTCTCAATTTCTGAAATGAAATTAAAAATTTAAACTTCCGATTTCTTCTTTAAATTTATTTATGGAATAGAAATCTGTTTCAGAAATAGAAAAATAAATTGCGTTATCAAACGGATTTCTGTTCCAAATTTATTCCGGGGAACAAAGAAATAGAGAAGTAGAAATTTTATCATGCGTGCGCCCTATATATCTAAAAATCCCCAAAAACCCGCAAACTGAAATCGCTGATTTCTTGGATCCGGTTAGTAATTTTTAAGAGGGCGACAGTTGATTTTCCGAACTCGGCAGCAGACCTTGGTCGCTTCAGAAGTGAACTCTCTAAGACATGTTGGTAAAAGCAGAACGCGTGCAATCGTCGATCCCCTCTCTCTACGAGCATGAGGGCGATTCCGTTACATCACAAACTGTGGTTGAATAGTCCGTAAACAACGAGGAGTCCCGTGGCGAGCGAATGATCGAATTCTGGTTCCACGCTCATCGTCAAGACATCGGCCCCCAGGGAAACCCCCGAGCTTGATCGCTTCTCTTTCACCTGTTGAATGGCGAAGTAGAGATTGAGTTCATATTCATACCATCTTCTTGTGTGTGTGTGTGTGTGAGAGAGAGAGAGAGAGAGAGACCTCTGCCATGAGACCGCCTAATCTCTTGGTTATGTTGCATGCAGACCTGGAGGTGCCATGTCCTTGAATGAAGTAGTAGCTAGGTCGGGGCGTGTCTGTCCAGACCGTGACCTCGTACAGCGACTCTCTCCTCTTAAAGCTCAATGACTTCTTGACTTGAAACAGCGTCCTTCTCTCCTCCAAGCCAATCGATCCATAACCCTTCCATGTCTTGAGCAAGCTACATTTCTTCACAGAACAATAAAACATGTGCGCGATTAATAGGGAACCGACGTGATTCGACTCGTTCTAGCTAGACTTCTTTTTCATATCTATCGAAGTCTTTGTAAGGTGTTACCTAATTTCGAGATTGAGGGCACAAACACGCCGACTCTAGACACTTGAAGTGAGAATTTGAGGCGATGTTTGCGCGCGTGATCTTTCCTTACCTTCTTAAGAATGGTGAACACGACCTTCCCTCCGCAGTCCATCAAATAGACCTCGCTGCTTCGCTCGCAGTCGTAGTTATCTACCCTGTAAACGATCCCGCCGCTCGAGTCGAACACAGTACATCCCTTGCTGTTCATGATCAATGACTTCATCCACACGGTAAAGACCTCCCGTTTAGTGGCCTTGCGATTGTGAGAGGTCGCCAGGGATGGGAGATCAAGCGTCGCTTTTGGATGAATTTTAGCCATATGATCAGCTGAATTGTTTCATACGCTGCAAGCTCCTTGGAGAGAGCTTCTTATAGGGGCTTCCCTGTAGCTGTCCTTGTAGGAAATTATGGAGGCTGATTTCATACGAATAGGAAATTCGCAACATAACATTTTAGAATCACGTCGATTAGATATGGTCTTGGCCAATAGGAAGATGGTACATGAGTTATCTTAATGATCCAGATAAGAGCATGGTTATAATAAGAGAAATTCAAAGGCGGCATATAAAGTTGAAAAGTATAGTATAAAAATTTAGTGCCAGACAACTGAGGCTGTGCATATCAAGAAGGCATAGCATATATGCATGTATCATAAAGTAGCCTCTCTATACCAGTAGAGCGTATATGTATCATGTGTCATTGATTAGAAACAGCATACTTTTAGTATGAACCGATCAGACTTTACTACACATGAATGATCGATCTCACCTCATTAGCAATTAAGATGATTTCTCCTAGAGGCGAGGTCCGAAGAGGGTTTTTTTGCGCTTGTAGATGAAGGAAGTATATTCGCTATTGAACATATAGTGTGTTGCAAAGTACAAAAAAGTATCTCGTCACCATTAATGTGTCTCTCAGAAACAAGGCCAGAAGAGCATTTCTTGGCGCTTGAACTGCCGTTCTCGACACGGATATCTCATCCCATCATCTGACTATTGAATTTAATTCGATGCACAAACCTAAGTGGAGAGATTATATTAATTTCGGACTACGCAAGACTAATGTGCAATGGATGTGTTCCAACATCGTTCCACGTCTCTGCGTCATCTAACCCTTGGAGCAGCATATGAATTAGAGAGACGAAAGACGAGAGACGCATAGAAACAAAATATATCAATCGGGGCTTACAGTGGGCGCAAGAATAAGTAATAATTATATAGGATTGCATGTAGATACGTACCACTTTTTGATTACCTAAAGTCTTAATCGAAATGCTAACGACAAGTACATATACTTTACATTATTTTCGTATACTTTTCAGATTACATCATGGACATCACACGTGGTGCTTATCCATGGGTTTTGTAGGGATGCTGACGATAAAAATATTTATTTTTTGTTGAGCAATACAATATGTGCTGAAAGAGTGAAAACCATGGACGGCACTTTTCTTAATTATTTGATGTCGTTACCTAAATTTTCTTGGGAATGAGCTTGAAATAATGAAAGATAATGCTTTTTAAAAATGGTCTTAATAATGGATGCAATAAAATAGATTTTCTTTGATTGTAAGTAATGTCTTTGTATGTAGTGAAATTCTTCGAGTTGGCAGGCAAAAGCCTCTTGAATTTTGGGTAGATGTACGTATGCCTCCTCAATAGCAGGCTCCTTTCCTAATTTTCTTCGAGAACAAAAAATAGAAGTAGCCAAACTATGTCAAATGGATACTCCAACTTTTTTCCGACAACACAATATGTGACGAACGATTGCGAATAGACACGTGTCTGCGCATGATTCAATCTTCTGAACTTGCAAATGATAATGCGTGGCTGATGTCGTGAAAGATCGCCGGGTGAAAACTTGCACGTAGTCAAGTGGTCAAACTCGTGAGTACCCTTGTCCGAGGACATAACCTTGTATTACAACGTTAAAAAATACCCACTCTCTATTGATGTCGTTTTAGATTGATTGTATTGTAGATGTTGGATTAGCTAATTAGCCATCTCTGGATGCAAATTCAGATGATGATGATGATGATGATGATGATAGTAAAAGTTAGGGATAAGTACTTTTTTATTAATTTTTAAGCTGATGTGGCTCACCGGAGAACACAAGCATCCTAACACCAAAACGACGTTGTTTGGTGTCTCCCCCAATTCAAAACCCTAATCTCCGACCGTCGCCGTCCTCGACGGTCCTTGTGCTCGGCGGCCATGGCTTCGACCCCGACCTCAACCCCAACCCCGACGATGGCCACTCGACGGTAGCGGCTCCGACCTCGACCCCGACCCCAACCCCGACGATGGACACTCGGCGGTCGCAGCTCCGACCCTGACTGCGACGATGGCCACTCGACGGCTGCGGCTCAAACCCCGACCCCGACCCCGACGATGGCCACTGACGGCCATAGCTTCGACCCCGACCCCGACTCGATGATGGCCACTGGGAGCCGCAGCTTCGACCCCAACTCCGACCCCAACCCCGATGACGGCCACGGCTTCGGCCCCGTCGAAACCCTAATTTCTTCCCCAATGAGTTAAACGGCGTCGTTTTTGTGAGGCCATCCATGTAGGACGGCAAAACGACGCCGTTTAAGGCCTTGTCGATTTTTTTATTTTTTTTAAAAAAGCCACGTAATTATTTTAGCCGGAATCTTTCGCCGGCGGCCGGAATCTTTTGCCGGTGGCACCAAAGTAAGCGTTTTTCCTCCGATTTGGCACTTAAGTGATCCGACGAAAACTTTTGGCACCAAAGTGAGCGCCGTACACAACTTATGGCACAATTAGGCCCCGTTTGGTAACCATCCAAACAGGGCGATTCCGATTCTTCGTTCCGTAACCGTTTCGGCCCGTAATCACGTTTGGTAAATTTTTTTGTTCTCGGGAACAAATTTGTTCCTTAATCAGTTTTGGACAAGAATTTAGAATTAAAAAAATGTGATTCTTGATTCTGAATCGTAAAAAGAATCACAAAAGTGGTCTCTCTCTCCGCTCAACGTACGCTCTCCCGCTCCACTTTCTCTCCGTGCGAATGAACCCTTTCTTTTCTTCTCTCTTTGCTCCACGTTGTCTCTCGGTTCATTCTTCTCGGTGGTTCATTCTTCTCTCGGGTTTGTTCTTCTCTCGGTAGTTCGTTCTTCTCGGGTTCGTTCTTCCACAACAACGGCGACGCGACTCACCGCTTCTTCATTGTGAAGCCGCTCGCTCAAGGTGAGTTCCCTTCACTCACGTAGTGTCATTGCCGGCGATCTAGGTGACGGTTTGCATATTCCTCATCGTCGTTCGTCGTGCCGCAACGGTTGGTAGGAACGCCACCGAGCTCCGGCGGCGCGAGCGCCGACTGGCCGAGGAGTCGTCGCCGAGCGACCCCCAGCCCGAATCGGCGGGCGCGCGCCGATCCGGCCGAGGAGTTGCTCACCGAGCGACCTCCAGTGCCCGACCGGCGAGCGCGAGCGCTGATTTGCAGAGGAGTCGCCGCCGAGCGACCCCCTGTGCTCGACCGGCGCCGCGACCCGCCGATCTGGCCGAGGAGTCGTGGCGCCTGCCGATTCGGGCTTGGTGGTCACTCGGCGAGCGACTCCTTGGCCAGATCAGCGCTTGTGCCCGCTGACCCCTAGGCCCAAATTGGCGGGTGCCGCACCGATCTGGCCACCGAGCGACCCCCGGGCCCGAATCAGATTTTGGGGGCTTTCGCTGTCGAATAGTATATTTCAATGTCTTTCGGTGCCGATTTCTAGGATGATCTTCTTTGAACCGCTCCAGTCCTGTGCGATGATTCGTGGAACTCCCTTGGCTGTTTTGATGTTTTGTTCTTGATGTGCGATGATTCTTGGAACTCCCTTGGCTGTGTTGATGTTCTGTTCTTGATGTTTTGTTCTTGATGTGCGATGATTCGTGGAACTCCCTTGGCTGTCTTGATGTTCTGTTCTTGATGGGTTCTGTTCTTGATGGGTTCTGTTCTTGATGTGCGATGATTCGTGGAACTCCCTTGGCTGTGTTGATGTTCTGTTCTTGATGTGCAATGATTCGTGGAACTCCCTTGGCTGTGTTGATGTTCTGTTCTTGATGTGCGATGATTCATGGAACTCCTTTGGCTGTCTTGATGTTCTGTTCTTGATGTGCGATGATTCGTGGAACTCCCTTGGCTGTCTTGATGTTCTGTTCTTGATGGGTTCTGTTCTATAGTCTTGGAAATTAGCAGACCCGTGTGTGCAACTTCTTAGGAATGTTCTTGTATTATGTTGAAGATCTCGTGTTTCCGTCGATGACGATTTCTTATGTGGACAAGTGCTGGTGTGAAACCCAGACCTTGATGAGCGAATAGGCCCTCAGAAAAACGGGGCTTTTCTCCCCTTCAATTCGTGTTTGGTTTTTCAGAAAATTCTGAGAGGCAATCAAATGGCAAATGCCAAAGGATTTTCTGGGCAACCAAATTGACCACAGCATGTTTATGTTTTTTCTTTCGTGTATGTAATTTATCCAATTAGTCATTAATATCCATGTTGAGAGAGTGCTGTTATGGTCCAACATGTGAATGATATAGCTCCGAGCTCGCGATTTCTGCTTGGTTTTCTGTTTGTCAATGCTGTGAATGGCATATAGAGTTGCTGAACTAGGAAAAAGAAACTGAGGAGGAGAGAAAAATTGTACTAGTTCAAACTGTGCTGATAATTTCTTACCAAGTTCTTATTTGTTTGCATTTTTTTCTGAAGTTAACATGGTTATTTGGATTATCCGCCCTGCCTGAAATTCTTTTCTTCTTTTGGGATCTTTTACAGAAAAGGCTGCAAGAGTTTGAAGCCACTTTGAAGCCACACTTACTACTTCTCCAAGAGATACCATAGCACTTGAAGTAAGCAATGAGTCTAATATCAGCTCTCCATTTGCGTTTAGCTCTCTATATTACATATTGACTCCTAAGTTTATACTTTCCATGATAGTTTTAAGTCTCATCTCAATTAACTTATATGATGCTCAATCAAGGTTAAATGGCATCCCGTAAAGAGATGTTTAATGCAAAATGGACCGAGCCTTTAACCAACTTGTTTGTAAGTTTATTGGTAGAGGAGGTACAAAAAGGGAATTCGCACATCTTCTACTTTTAACAAAACAGGATGGAACAACATACGAGCAGAATTCACTAAACAATCGTGATACCAATATAACCTATTGCAGTTGAAGAATAAGGTGAATAAACCGAGAAGACAAGTATATGGCGTTTTAAGAAACTCATTTCACAATCTGGTTTTGGCTGGGATAATGTGAATAACAAAGTTGTTGTCGATGATCCAAGTGTTTGGGACTCTCACATCACGGTATGTTTTAAATTTCGATCATTTTGATATTATTATAGATGTAAGTTTTAGAAGATTTGATTATGTTATTGACATTTGTTATTATTGTGAAAATTGCAGGTCAATAATGGGTGGGCAAAATTCAAGAATGATGGATTTTCTCAATATCCCCAACTGTGCATTGTATTTGGTGATACATATGCTACCGGAGATCATGCCACAACAAATATCCAAGATTTGACGGTGTCGGATGAAGGTGATGGTGGTGGCAATGCAATTAGTGATCCAAGACTTGAGTGAACATCCCATTGATGATGACGTTTTTACATTCGACCATACTTCACCTCCCATTCATAACCAAGACAGTTGGATAGGACTCCGAATGTCAAGAGGAGAAGAAATAGTAGCTCATATAGTATTGGTACACGTGCAAAGCTATACAGACATGCTCAAATCTAGGTCAAGTCAATCGAGAGTGGATCTATTAGCTCACAAGTGACACCACCACCGTAGACCCCTTCTCTATAGCAAGTTGTGATTGATATCCTTATTAATATGAATAACTTGGACCAAGATCTTTACAGCAAGGCAGTTGAGCGAGCATGTAATAGTGCCATATGGAGAGAGGCATTCGTCAGAACACCAGCTGAAAGGAGACATGGGCTTCTTCAACTTCTTTAGTGCTTTAGTGGATGTTAAGATGTGTTTTGTGGATTGCATGTGGTTGTACTTGATTGTGTGTTTAATTATGGAAACCCTATGGTTGTATGGATAAGATGGATTGTTTGAAATTTTTATATTTGATTTGCTTTTACTTTAGAACTTACATTGTTGATTGTTATTGGATTATTTTCATCTCTCTTTATTAATGTTATTGTATTTGTGTGATAATATAGGTACCATGGAAGAAGGATCAAATAGTATGTCTAATGAGCATATAGAATCGTTGACCAATTCTTGGATGACGAGAATCTTGATATATTGGTAGCATGGTCATGCATGGTTGCGATGGACATGTCCATGCATACGAGAGAACCTATTAGGGACAGCAGACTATCGGGACTGGAATGGATAAGAGAGATTATTTGTGGACATTCAGATAGAATATATGAAGCCTTCGGGATGGAGAGACATGTTTTTCTCGAACCTATGTGATTTGATGAGGATAAGAGGTTGGTTGAAAGATAGTCGGTATGTTAGGATAGATGAACAAGTTGGGATATTCTTATCTTTGGTTGGTCATAATAACTCTACTAGAGATTTATGCGAGAGATTTCAACGTTCAGGACAAACAATCAGCAGGTATTTTAATTTAGTGTTGAAAGCAGTTCTGAAACTTGCAAAAGTGATTATCAAACCACCATCCTTTGATATCGTTCCACCGGAAATTCTTATGAATCCCAGGCATGAATCCTATTTCAAGGTATAGTTTTCATATCAATTTTGCATCATCAAATATATGTAGTTGATAATTTTTTCTTTTCATAAATTCACGTGATTTTTTTTTTCGAAATAAATTCACAGGATTGCGTAGGTGCTATTGATGGCACCCATATAGATGCTACCGTCCCCACGTCTCAGCAAATCCCATTTAAAGGCAGAAAAGGAACTACCACTCAGAATGTGTTTTGTATTTGTTCGTTTGACATGAAATTTACTTTCGTATATTCGGGTGGGAAGGATCTCACAACGATTGTCGAGTGCTTTCGTGGCACTTGAGACTCCTGAATTGCAATTTCCTCGACCGCCACCGGGTATTTAATTTGTTTATAAGAAGAAATTTTGTTTCACCGTTGCATATCATAACTAATTTATATATATACATGATAGGCAAATACTACGTGGTAGATTCTAGCTATGCAGCACTCCTGGGATTTTTAACTCCATTCAAAAAAGAACGGTATCATCTGAACGATTATAGGGGGAATGGAAGACGGCCAAGGACAGCAAAAGAATTATTCAACTATAGACATTCTTCTTTAAGAAATGTCATTGAGAGGTCATTTGGGGCATTAAAGAATCGCTTCACCATTTTGAGACGCATGCCTCCATTTACAATTAAAAAGCAAGCACTTATTGTAATTGCATGTTGTGCTCTTTATAATTATATTCGTGACCAAGACAGGATGGACAAAAACTTTTCCCGATATGGAGATCCGGATTACCCATTTGGAGCTAGAGAAGAGGAGGTTGTGGATGATACATCAAATGAGCAAGCAATGGAGATAAACATACTTCGGAAAAGTATCGCAAATCAAATGGCAAGGGATTACAATATGCCAGAGATTCCATAACTTTATGTTTCCGACTTTTGTAATATTGTTATTAATTATTGACTTATCAAAGCCAATATTTCAAAGTTGAACAATTGACTAAGTTACTTCGTATTCATTTATGGATAAGTTGTAGTGATGAGTTTCTCATTAAAGTCTTCTTTTTGTTTCAAAGAGTCATGTTGGTTTGAAGACTTATTCTTTTAAACGTTGGGTGTTCGGTTTTGGAGAAGGGAATATATATATAGAGCAAGCGAGAGAGAGAGAGAGAGAGAGAGAGAGAGAAGAATCTTGGTTAAATTAAAATTAACATCCATCCATATTAAATTCAAAATGGATTAGATATTTAATCATAGAAATGTAAATATTTATTGAAAATAAGAAATCACCATGATAAAAAAAAATCTTATTTAAATATAAATAATATTGAAATTCTAATAAGAAAAAAATTAAAATAACAACAATTTTCGTTTTTATTTTTATTTTTTTATTTCTATATTTTATTTTAATTTCCTCCTATTCTAAAATATATATTTGCTATATATATAATACATATTTAATTTTTCTTTATAAATTTAGTATTTATATTTATTACATATTTTAGGTATATTAGTATAATTTATACTATGGTTTATTATTAACTATTTAATAAAAATTGATTAGTTAATATTTTTATTACTTAGTATAAATATAATTAATCAATGAGGGGTTTATGAGAATTCAATATCAAATTTATATTTATCTAAAAAGGAATTAAAAAAAGAATTGGAATAGAAATTTTATGCGATTTACCAAACGATTTGTTCTTTTTCATTCCTGGAATCAGAAATTTTTACAAGCATCAAACGATTCTTTTGCTTTCAAAGGAATCAGTTCCGGAATTTAATAAAAAAGAATCAATTTGATCAATCAGTTTCTAACGTAATCGTTACCAAACGCGCCCTTAGTGTACTTATCCCATAAAAGTTACGTAGAGGAATAGTTAAACAAGCACAGAAAGTAAACAGTGACTACATGGTGAGTTTTACAATTACATGTTCAATTTAAGCTTTACAATAAAGTGCATGATCAATAAACATAATATCACTAATTGGACAAAAAGAGATATTGATTTTCAGTTTGGTCTTTCTTTGCTATCTTTCCTTCAGATTGATCAACGCAAGAGATTGCATTTATTTAATTTCCAACCATATGAAACTGATTCTATAAAAACTTCCATCAAGATCTACATGAGCCTATCATTTTCCATGACTTCGCCATCATTTGGGTGATTCTTCTATCAATTCTATAATAAGTGTTTAAGAAAATATTGGGCAATCAAATAAAAGTTCGGTCTTAAACTTCGCTGAGCCTATCACTTTCCATGACTTTGCCATCATTTGGGTGATTCTTCTATCAATTCTATAATAAGTGTTTAAGAAAAGATTAGGTGACCAAATAAAAGTTTGGTCTTAGATTTTGTTGTCGCTTGTGTCCATATCATTATCATGTGACGACGCTATATCTGGCAACCACTGACAAATTGTAAATTAGACCAGATTAGTCATGTGAAACAAATATGATTATGACGATTAAGGAAATATTTTACTAATTTTGTGATTTTCAAATTTTATTCATTGGACCCTAGTGGGCTTTCAAAGCTGTTGAATTTGGATCTATGTGCTAAGAATTTTGACTTTTTAAGACGAGTAGCACTTTGACCCTTTATGGACATTGAAGTAAGGGGTCTTGACTTCTCCCCTTGGACTCTAGGCATGTTGAAGCCATTTGATATTCAAATCAACTTTAAAACTTAATGTTTCTGATCTCCCAACTAGGCCATAGAATTCAAAACTCTTAGGCGCTAGGGTCTTTTACAAGCTTCAATTATTGAATATCACTAAAGGCCCATTTATTTTGCAAAAAAATATTGATTTGAAAAACATTTTCTTAAAAATGACCGATTTAATAGCTTCAAATAATTAGTCAATAATTTTTTTTTTCATTATCAACAACATTTTATGTCTAAATGTTTTCATAAACAATGAAAAGATTTTTCATTCATTTATTTTTGTAGGTGATACAAATGATATTTTTAGGAAAATGTGTGATACAAATGATATTTTTAGGAAAATTATTTTTCGCAAAAAAAGAAGAAGAAAAGGATCCTAACATTCTAATTACATTTTTTAGATTTTTCAATTTACCAAAATTTTTGAAAACTTTTAAGTTTTGGCTTCGTGCCTCTCCCAACCTAGAGGTTCTTCATATGAATGTTCCATGGTTTTGTTTATTGGCCAATGAACTAATTTAGCCATTTGTGGAAACTTTGCAACTATAAAAGATTACATCCCGTTTCATGATTTCATGTAAGCGTGGCTGGGCAGCGGCCACACCACAATTAGTCGCAACACTTGGCTCAAATTGGGGGAGGGTTGGCAACCCTTACTTGGTTTGGGGGAGGGCCATGACCCTCACCCCAGATTTGGGTGACGGCTTTCACCTACAGTTGGCCAAGGTCGAGAGCCATTGGCTGGGCTTGGTGACCCTGGCCAACCCTCGCCCCACCTTTCTGGCAATGGTGGGGTGGCAGTAGCAATGGCCTCGACTAACTACTCTTTTTTATTTAATAGAATATTATTTATACTAAAAATTAAATTTGGACCAAAATAACGTCGTTTGAGGGTTATATTTATTGTTTTAGCCACGTCGGCACCATGTAGGAGAGAGAAAGTAATAAAAAAAACACGTATGTATTTTCTATTAGCCATATTAGATGAAATTAATGGAATGACTCAATTATATTAATTTGACAAGTTCTAGGATTTAATGTATTTTTAGAAAGTTTTAGAACTTAATTACACTTTCATAACAAGTTTTAGAATTTTTAATGAATATATCCCTGGGATTTTTTATTGCGGTGGCGTGGTTCGTGTTTGTGAATCCTTATGGGGCCCTATGGTCTTCATAATTTTCGAAAATAATTGGCAAATTTCTCTCTCTCTCTCTCTAGTCTATACAATTCTCATGTCATCTTGTAGAGAGAGAAAGGCTCAAGCTCTCAAAATCTTCTCTAATTATTCGTTAGGGAAGCCCTCATTAACAAATCTTTTTTTTTTTTTTTTTTTTTCCGGCTTTTGAAACGCATGGGAGGGACAGAAATGATGGAAATGAGTGATGATAAAAAAGCGGGGCCCCTTCTCCAACCTCCGTGCACTAGCCGTTGAACTTCAAACTCCGCCTTTCCTTTTAACGTTCGAATTTCGCATCTTCTATATAGAGATTCGTCAAGTCCCCATTTCAATCAATCAAGCAAGCAAAAGAATCCCCAGCTTTCCCATCGAATTCCAGAAAGGAAAATGTCCGCCGTCAAGTCGAGAAGCTCTTGCTCCTTCCCGAATCTCCTCCTCTCTTGCTTGAACTTCGTCCTCTTCGTCCTCTCCGCCGCGTCCTTCGCTCCCATAATCCTCCTCCGGACGCCCCCGACCTCGCTCGGCCTCGCCTTCCTCGTGATCTCGGCCATGTCCCTCGCCTCCTCCTTCGTGGGCTTCTACTCCCACCTCGCCCGCTTCTGCTTCGTGACCCACGTCTCGATCCTCCTCGCCGCGCTGTCCGGGCAGGCGCTCGGGGTCCTGGCGCTGTTCACCAAGGAAGCGTCGAGCCTCTCGCTGCTGGGGTCGCGGCGGGACCCGAAGGAGGCCAAGGTCCTGGCGAGGCTGGAGTGCGGGGTCCTGACGGCCATGCTGCTGATGGAGCTGGTGGTGCTGGCGCTGACGTGCGCCGTGCACACCTGCTGGGTGAGGGAGTACCAAGGGCTCGGCGCGGAGCGGGACGCGGTGGAGAAGAAGCGGAGCATGAGGATCGCGAGGGTGCAGGAGGAATCGATGGCGAACGCGGCGAAGATTGCCGAGGTCAAGGCCAAGGAGCTGGACGAGAGGATGAAGAGCAAGTACGGGCAGTGGGTGAAGACCGATTTCGAAGGCTGAGCTTCCATCCTCGGCTCGCTGCAGCAGAAGAAGTTCCTCGGGTCGGGCCACTAGTTGGGCGGCCATCTTTTTTAGTATAGAGGTGTTGTTCGATCTGGCCTCTGCCGATCATGGAAGAGGTTAAACCTTTCATTTAGCCTGAGTCGAATTCGATTGAAGTGCTGCTCTTTGCTGCAATGTCTGCTTCGTGAATCTATCTATCGACGAACTTACTTTCTTGTATGTATAAAGAACAATCGAACATGGGAGTATGATATGAGCTTTGGAGATTCGGAAACATCGTGAACTGAAATCACTGATTTTTCGAGATTCGGCTGGTGAGTTTTAAGAAGCGACTGGTGATTTTTCGAAAATGTCAGTAGACCAGAAAACCGTGTGGAATTGTCGATCCGTCAGTGTATCTACGAGCTCCATGCGCTTCTACCATATCGCAGGCCGCGCTTGAGACAACGAGAAGTCCCACGGCAAGCGAATGGTCGAATTCTGGTTCCACGCTCATCGTCAAGACCTCGTCCCCCAGCGAAATCCCTAGCTCGATTTCTTCTCTTTGAGAGAGAGAGAGAGAGAGAGACCCCCGAGTTTCTTGGTGATGCTGCATGCTGACTTGGAGGTACCGCCATGTCCTTGAATGAAGTAGTAGCTAGGTTGGTTCTTGTCTGTCCAGACCGTGACCTCGTACAACGACTCTCTTCTTAAAATTCAATCCCTTCTTCACTTGAAACAGCACCCTTTCCCCGCCGAGCCAATCGATCCATAACCCTTCCATGTCTTGAACAAGCTACGTTTCTTCACAGAGTAACATGCCTGCGATTAGTTGAACACCTATCCAATTTGACTCGTTTTCACTAAACCTTTTTCATATCTATGAAGTTTTTGTAGCAGGGATGGAATTTCGAGAGTAATGCGCGGACCGCCCACTCTCGACACTTGAAGAGAGAACTTGAGTTGATTTTGTGTGTAAATCTTTTCTTACCTCCTTAAGAATGGTGAATAGAACATTCCCTCCGCTGTCCATCAAATAGACCTAGCCGCTTCACTTGGAATCATCGTTATCAAATAGACCATGCCGTTCATGATCATGGACTTCATCCACGCAGTGAAGACCTCTCGCTTAGTGGCGGTGTGATCACGAGAAGTCGTAGGAGATGGGAGGTTAAGCGTTGCTTTCGGATGAATATTTGCCATTCGATCAGCTGAATTATTTCATGCACTGCAAACTCCTTGAAGAGAGCTTTATGAAGTCTCAGAAAATTCACAACATAAAAGTTTAGAATCAAGTCAATAATATGTACTGTTTTATCTCTGGTTTGAGTAGATTTTCTTAAAAAAAAAAAAAAAAGTTTCCCATTTTGAAGATATACACACACACAATCTCATATTAAATACAATAAAGGACATAAAAGGAGTCAAATTTTCTCTATCTTTATGAGAGATTGTAAGATCATACTTATGGGTTTTGCTTTAGGCCGAAATGTAGGTGCGAGAATGGAAAAAGTGTTAAAAAGGTTATAAACTTATTGCATTGGTATCAATTTAATCATAAACCTTTTAATAATGTTAATTTAGTCCTAAACTTATTGAATTAATGTCAATTTAGTTCTAAATCTTTTAACCTAATGCTAATTAGACTTTTTGGCTAATTTTGACCGCACATTGCTGACACGGACGTCGATCTGCTTACATGACATGACTGGCATAAACATAGAAAGCTTTAAATTTTTTTTCGAATTATTTATTTATTTTCATTTCTTATTTCTCTTTTTTTCCCCTTTCCTCTTCTTTTAGCAACCTTGCCAGCTACTAGTGAGGCTTGAGCCCTCGCTAGGGGCAACAATCCACACTCGCCTAGTGCGAGGCCGCCCTCGTAGCCCCTGGCGTGGGTGAGCCTCATTAGGGGCTGGGGGAGGCATGACCTCGCCAAATCTAGAGAGGTCGAGCCTCGCTAATGGCCAGTGACTAGCTAAGAGGAAGGAAAAAAATAAGAAAAAGTAAATTAAAAATTCGAAAAGAAAAAAATATTATTAAAGTTGTCTATATCAATGCTGGCCATGTCACGTAAGCTAATCAGAGTTAATGTTAGTAATATCTAGCTAAAATTAGCTAAAAAGAATTAAATTGACACTAGGCCAAAATGTTTTGGATAAATTGACACCACTAATATGTTTATGAATAAATTACCACAAATGCAATAGATTTATAATTTTTCCGACACTTTTCCCAAAAACATTCTAGCATATGAACGATTATCAACTTTGTATTCTCTAGATTCATAGTGGATTTCTTGCAGCTCGCTCTCCTTGTGAAGTAAGTGTCGATACTCGAAAACTAAACTACACAAACTTTTAGTTTCTTATTTATTTCTAAGGTGATTTTGCATTGATTTAACTGCAAAATGTTATTAGCTTCCATGCTATATTACAACATATACTTTGGACCTAAGTTATCTTATTTGACAACCAACTTTGACATTGTTTAGTTTAATGAGCTAGATAAAGGGCACTGTTATAATAAATGACATCCAAAGATGGCAAATGAAGTTTGTAAGTATGGTATAACAAATTAGTGTAAGGCAACTAATGGTGGGAGTGCATAGCAGAAGCTTGATATTTTCACTTGGGGAGACCGGCAAGAGAGAGCTAGAGCTAGAGCCGATCAATATATTCAATTGGATTTACCTGCATTCAAAAGTTTAAGCCATTAAGTCATGAATCAACTATGATATATTAATAACTCAACATCATACCAATTTTTTTGATATGGGACTTTTCTAACACACCTTGCACGTGTATCCAAACAACTAACACTATACATTTCAAGAAGGCATATGGAAATAAAATAGCCTCTCTATACGTTGAGAAAGTATACTACACTACATAAGATAAGGACGGTATCGGTATTATAACTATTGCATGTCCACTTGGGTGTTAATTTTTATCAAATGATCAATTTAAGTTTTATGACTTTTATGGAGCAATCGTCTAAGTAATTTTGATGGCTGAAAATCTGACATGACTAATTAACTTAAATAAGCGCTTTAAAATTTTTTTGACACTAAACTGATCATTCATAAAAGTTTTGATACTAAAGTTGTTAAAGGTTTTTGCACAAGGCATTTAAAATTGTGCTCATACGCAATTATGTATCAAACAACATGATTAAATGCATTAAATTTTGACAAGGTGAGAAATTGAGGTTAAATTGGTTATTCAACATTCCATAGCATCGATCCTCATAGTAGATCAAAGAGAAGAGTCCATTTCCGAAAGGCTCCAAACTTTATTGTCCAATCTCAAAACTGAGATACTTTAAGGTTTAATATAAATTCTTTGAATAATTGAGTGAGAACAAATCAGACTTTGCTAAACACGATTGATTCATCTCGTCTTGTTAGCTATTAGAGGTAAGGTTGGATGAGGATTTCTTTGCACTTGTGGATAAAGAAAGTATATCGTGTACCAGATATATCATGTGTCAAAGATCATGATTGAGATATTTCAAAAATTCAAAAAAAGAGTTTCATTACATTTAGGAACGAACGAACGCCGACAACTGTTTTCGTCTCGTCACCAATAAGGTACTCACCTCGTCCACCGATGGAAGGGTTGGCCTTAATTCTTTTTTGGACCCAATCAAAGATCAATTCCAATGAACAATTTTTGGTCTCTTTTTTTCCAACTGAACATCAAAGTCCCGGGTACCGCAAGCAACTCTGGGACCACCGTTGTCCCGGCGAATGAACGCCTAAAAAAAAACCGGAAAAGCTGCCAGCTCATAAGACAATAATGTAAACACGAAACGAGTCAGCATCAACTCTCTGTTCTTAAGCTTTACATGTGTCCTTACCATATTTGATTGGCGGTGCTAAACGAGAGCAGGTAGGATCTTCCAAGTTGGACTCGACAACATCGCTCATAGTTCGGAAGAAGAGAGGGGAGCACGAGTTTGCCTTCGAACCGACATTCCCAACATGAACAGCATATGCATTAAAGAGACGAAAGACGCGTACAAGTTGAATATGTCAATCATGGCTTGCTCTTGGCACAAGGATAAGTAGAAATCACATATGATTGCACGCATTTTCCATTACAAGAATGCCGCTTTTGATTGCCTAAAGTCCTATATAAGTTATTACATTATTTTCGTCGTATTTTTGGAATTATATAGATCCGTCGATGTCACATGTGGTGCTTGTCCACTGGGTATATCATTATTTTATTGCTTTTGTTTTTTTGGCCATCAAATAGATCGCAAGAATGCTGCTTTTGATTGCCTAAAGTCCTGATTAAATCCTCACCACAAGTATATAAGTTATTACATTATCTTCATCGTATTTTTGGTGTCACACGTGGTGCTTGTATACTGGGTATATCATTATTATTTTATTTTTTTTTTCCATAAAATATGTGCTGAAAGAGTGAAGACCATGCACGCCACTTTCTCTATTATTATTTGATGTCGCCACCTAACTTTTCTTGGAATTTAGCTTGAGCTATCTAAAGATAATGCTATGTATAGGTGGTATTAATAATGCATGCAATAAAATAAAATTTTCTTCGATCGTGAATAATGTCTTTACGTGTAGAGAAATTCCTTGACTTGGCAAGCAAAGCCTCTTGGCTTTTTATGTAGATGGACGCCTCCTCAAATCAGGTTTCTTTCTAATTTCTTGGAGAAAAAATAATATTAAAAAAAGGCCAAACCAGGTCGAATGGAGAACCCAAACTTAATGTGTGGCGAAAAATTGGTCTTTCTAATCGGATAAGTTCGAGTGATCAAACTAGTAAAAATGTGATTATTCTTATTTAAAGGTATACCCTTGTTTACCACACTAAAAAAAGGAAAAAAAAACCTCTTTTTACTACCAAACACCCTTAAAAAATTTTGATTGTACTTTTATTAATGATGTTCTAGATCGACTCTGTTGATATAAGTTGGATTGGCTAATTAGCCATCTCTATATGCAAATTTCAGATGATGATGATGATGATGAAAGTTATAAATCATATGATTGCATAGTGAAGAAAAGGAAATAAGAGTAATTAAATAATAAGTTTTACAATGACATGTTCAATTCAAGCTCTATAAAAAAGTGCATGATCAATGAATATAATATCATCAATTGGGCAAAGAGATATTGGGCTTTGGTTTAATCTTCCTTTGCTATCTTTCCTTCAAATTTATTGACAAAAAAAAAATACAATTATCTAGGTGTTTCTTGTTCTAATTCCAAAAGACATGGTTTAATGATGATAAGATAAAATTAATTGAATGCCAATTTGGCCCAAAAACTTCGTAGTTGTCAGTGTCTGCATTGTGTAACATCGCACGACATTGTGTTTGCCAATTGTTATTAGCACGGTGGACCCCTGAAGAATTGCTAATTAGATCATATTAGTCATGTGAAATGAATTTGATTATGCCAATTAAGGAAACATTTCACTAATTTCTTTGATTTTTGGTCTGGGGCAAGTGAGATTTGATTCATTGGGCCGTGACAATGGGCTTCTAAAACGCCATGAATATGGACCTAAAATGTGCTTAGAATCTAAAGGGCCCTACTGAATGGTCACGCCGCCATCAATTTAATTAGCAGTTTAATTTTCTCTTATCTTTTTTCTTTTGTTCTGATTTTTTTTTCCTTCTTATCTTGATCTGGAGGACTTTTTGAATTTATAGCCTGAGTGGCAGTTTGACTTTTTCATGTGCATATTAAATTAGCGGAGTTGACTTCCCCCTTGCACCTAGGCATGTTGAAGGCCATTTGATATTCACTTGACCTCCAAACCAGGGCATAGAAGTCAAACCCGTCTAGCCCTCTAGTGTCTTTTCAAGGTTCAATTGTACAGTTGTCATGGGCAACAAAAAAATTGGGAAGTCTACATTCAATGCACCTCTGTGTAGTTTCATTTTCAAGGGACTAGCTCCAGCAACCTATATAAATTAATGACAAATTTGGTTAATTACTAACTTATTGGTCCGACATGTCTGCTCTATTTTGGGCTGGCTTCAGTAATGGTTTTTGATCATATTGACTTAACTCATGTTGTCCTTGATAATATATGACGTAATGACATTTTCTAAGATTATTCATATTGATTGTTAAAATAAAAGAGTTTATGTGATATGAGTATATTAGTTTGGGGGTAAATGCGATACAAATGTATGGATTTGAAGTTTTTTTAATGGCATAAAAATTAGCTTATTGTTCATTATAGTTCATCGTTAACAACAAAAAGACATAAAATCAATGATTAGCAGTTAATAATCAAATCATCGCCTGTTTATTCTTTTCTTTTCCACTTCATCAAGGGTGCAAATATTTTCCATCTTTTTTAATCATTGCCATCAAGTTAACCACCACCTACCTCATCTTAATTGGCCTGTTTCATTTGGTTTTGCACCAAAGGGGTTTGCTCTCTATAGGAGGATTGAAGGGATCGGGCAAAAAGCTAGTCTCGAATCAATTTAGTTGCAAAATCAATAAAATCTCATCACTCCACATGATTCTACAATTTTTCGAATAATGATTTTACTAATTTTACGATTCCGAGTGCAAATGAAATCGTTTGATGAAATTCGAGTCATATAATCATGATTTTGATGATATTGCCGAACATTTATAAATTTAACCCTTTTATTTCTCATGGAAGGAGTACGTGCCTTATGGCTTAACATGTTTTGCTTCTCACTTCCTTAGCGATATGGTAATATTTCACATGAATTTTCATAATCAAATCGAGGTCTCTTTCCTAATCCGATGAAAGACAAGCCATCTTCAATAATATCGGGAGTTAAGATGAATTACTTACCTTAACATTAAATTAAATAATTTATTCATAAATAAGAATTCAATCACTGATTTTTTTTTTTTGGGTAGGTCAATCACTGACTTCATTGGTATTGATAATTATTCCATGGTCGCATTTTTTATTATGCGAGATTTCAATCATTTTACCTAATTTTTTTTTATTTTATTCCTTCCAAAAGTTGGAGGAAAAATGGTCCAAAGAAAATGACGCCGCCCCGTAGATTTTTCATTTTTCTCTCTCCTGTTTTTGTCCTTTCCCTTTTCCCTGGCCAACTTTTTTTTTAATCTCATTTTCGAGTCGATAGCGGTCCATATATTATATACATATATTATTTATTTCCGACTCGACAAGCGTCTGAAAAGTCATTTTCTCTGCGCCACTGGTGGAAAAGAAAACGCAGGCCAGGAGAAAAACCCAAAACGCAATCCGAGAAAAAGAAGGAAAGAGAAACCGCGGCGAGAAAAGAAAAGAGAAAGGAAAAAGCATTTCGAACAAACACATGGAGGGGGAGGGGGGGAGAGGAGAAGGTTAGAATTTTCCATTCACGCATTTCCTGTGATCTCTCGCTCGGTCGTACGCACGGAGCACGCATATGCTTACACCTGTTGCATGCAATTATCACCGTCACGGTATTGCCGAACGCGGGCGCATTTGGGCATTCACGTCAATAAAAAGAGGAGGAAAAGTCGTTGATTGAAGCAGCTTGGTGGTGTTGGGGTGGTTTAGGTTTTGGGATGGGGGCTCGGGTAGGTTCCCATTTCGTGCTGTCGTTTTTGCTTTCGGAGCGTTGCGGGGTCGGGCTCTTTTCTCCTTTTTTTTTTTTTTTTTTTTGGTGGGTGGTTTGATTTGGGGTCGAGAAGTTTGCTGGAGCTCGCGTTGATTAGTGGGGTTTAATGTTTTGTCGAGTGTTGGGCATCTGGGGTGGTGAGGAGGTTTAGATGGTGCTGGATGGAGAGTTTAGCTTTGCTGCTCCGGGGTTTGAGTTGGAGTTGGGTTTGTTTATTGAGACTGAATATTGCGTGCTTTTATCGAACGATGGACCTGAATTTTATTGTTTTGATGTCAGCTGTGGCTGCGGAGAGTTGATGTCGTAAGAATTCGGATTCGCTTAGGGAGAATCGCAGGTAATTTTGATTCCTTTCATTTACTTTTTGATTTTTCTTTTCTGGGTAGGAAATGATGCGGTCCCTGGATTTTGCGATACGATTTACGCACCTCTCTGGAAATAGAAATTGCCCATTCATGTTTGGTAGGGAATTTTGGTTGTTGGGTCGTATGTAAAGTATCCAGAGTATTTTTCTTTTGGTTCTCTAAGAGGTTAATTTTGCTCTGCCAGTGATATTTATGGCGTTTTGCTTTGATGTGCTTTTTCCAGGTTGTTGATTTTCCTAGTTTGGTTGCGGTGGACTGTTGGACTTGGCAAATGAGAATATCGGGATGAGGGGGCTTGGGTGGGAAGTTGTCGATGGGCACCCCCGACAACAAACTATCCGAGCTGGTTGACTTAGTGAAGTCCTGGATCCCTCGGAGGGTCGAGCCAGCGCAGTTATCGAGGGACTTTTGGATGCCTGATCACAGCTGCAGGGTATGTTATGAGTGTGATTCCCAGTTCACTGTCTTCAACCGCAGGCATCACTGTCGAGTATGTGGACGAGTTTTCTGTGCTAAGTGTACGGCGAATTCCATTCCTGCCCCATCTGATGAGCAGAAGACTGGACAGGAAGATTGGGAGAGGATCAGGGTTTGCAACTACTGCTATAAGCAATGGGAGCAGGGGATAGTGGCAGTTGATAATGGAAACGGTGCCAGTGCACCCACACCTGGCCTTAGTCCATCACCGTCTGCAACAAGCTTGGCGAGCACCAAATCAAGCTGCACCTGTAATAGTGGCAGCAGTACTGTGGGTTCCACTCCTTATTTAACTGGACCTTATCAGCGTGTGCCTCGCAATTCCGGTCTTAGCCCTCAATCTTCTCAAATGGATCCAACTGCAGTCGAGCAAGATGATGTAGCTTCTGTGACAGGAATACCACCCTACAAAGATGCAGGGGATCGATCTTCTAACCAGTACAGCTTCTGCATAAATAGGTATCTCTTGCTCATGCTGATATGGTTAGCAGTGTGGGGAGTCATACCCCTCTGCTTTAATTTCTTCACAGATATCAATGCATCAGTATGTGCTCCTGCATCTGTGTTGCTGGTGTTATTTAAATCCAAGAACATTTCAGATGCGTATGAGTCATAGAAACTAGCTTACTTCAATTCCCCACCTTGAGAGTTCCTTTCTCTAATGCGGTCGATTAGTTGCTTAAGAAAACTACCATGTTCTAAGGTCTAATAAACTGACTTATTCAAAATTTCTTATTCATACCAGGAGTGACGATGAATATGACTATTACAGTGGGTATCCTTCAGACTCTGAATCCAGGCAATATTGTCCTGTAATTGTAGATGATATTGCCCGCATGTATGGACCATATGAAGCCCATCCTGATGAAGATAACATCAGTTCTAAAGATGTCAGTTGCTCCCCCGTACTTGAGAATTTTGCCTCCCCAGTTGTAGATGGTAGTAAAGAAGTAGGGGAACAAGAAGGGAAACTGCAGCAGGGTCTGGATAGTGAAGCTCCTATGCATGACTTAGAAGAAACTGATACAGAACCTGTTGACTTTGAGAACAATGGATTACTTTGGCTCCCTCCTGAGCCAGAGGATGAGGAAGATGAAAGGGAAGCTATTCTATCTGACGATGAGGATGGGGAAGGCACCAGCGGAGAGTGGGGTTATCTACGCTCTTCAGACAGCTTTGGTAATGCGGAGTACCGTAGCAGGGACAAGTCAAATGAGGAGCACAAGAAGGCCATGAAAAATGTGGTGGAAGGGCATTTTAGGGCTTTGCTAGCCCAACTTTTGCAGGTTGAAAACCTCTCCATGGATGATGGAGATAGGAAAGATAATTGGTTGGATATAATTGCATCTCTTTCTTGGGAGGCTGCCACACTTCTTAAGCCTGATATGAGTAAAGGTGGAGGAATGGACCCTGGTGGATATGTGAAGGTTAAATGCATTGCATGTGGGCGGCGGGATGAGAGGTACTCTTGTGGGCATGTGACTACTTTATTTAGAGTTATTTATTCTGCTAAAGCTTTTCTCTCTCCTTTTCTTGTAAGTTTCATTTATCTGCTTTGGGTGTGTTGCATTGTTTAAAGGAGTTTTCTCCTCCCAAAACTGCCAGTTGGGCACCTGTCAAAACTTTTAGTTTATATAGTAGCTGTGCCCAAGGCTAACATGCTTCTGGGCAGTTGGTTTTAATGGACAGTACAGCATCATATGAGGTTATTAGTCCCCATCATAGGGCTAAGGTGGTATAATTATTGAACAGGTGGTAGAAACTTGTTAAATTTCTGCTTCCTGCACTTTGAATATTGCTAGCTGCTTTCCTAATTGATCAGATTTTAGTAAATATCAACATTTTTCATTGAGGTATTCGTAGGCAGGTTATGTGAAGTGTCTTGTCCATAATATATAAAACTGGCAGCGTGAATTTTGCAGTATAATAAAGTGAAAGTAAAGTCAATGCAATGAAATACTTGAGCTGGACTTTGATGGTAAATTCTCTGCTAAGTATCAAGTTTAACCTGAGCTTGATTAAACCTCAGCTGGCGGAACTCAACTCAACAAGATATTGAAAGTTTTGAGTAGGACTTGGTCGTTCCTGATTGCCACAGTCGAGTTGTTATTTGGGCTAGAGCATCAACTTCAGGTCGAACTTGATTGTGGCAAGAAAGACAAAGCCTACACCGTCATGTTGTATGAAGGGTAGATTAGAGACTGAAATGCTTGATTTGATTTATTGAAGTGTTTGGGTGAGCTATGCAGATCATTGAGCTTTACTTGGTAGATGATCTGATTACTTGGACACTATCATAACTTAATTGAGCTAAGATAGGTTAATCAGTTCCTTGAGAGTGCAATCCCATATTTTTTTAATTCACCCCAAGAGATTCATTTTTAGTTGTTTGCTGATCTTGCTTTCTTGCATCTTTTTCTTTGAACTCATGAATTTCATGGACCTGATTTCAAGTTTTGATAATGTTTGCACAATGTTGTCATTGAATCTGATGAGATGTGTTAATTTGTTGCGTAAAGCCATAAATTTAGAGTTGCTTAGTTTTATCTGCTAAATTGTGTCATAACTTATCTGTATTCTTCCTTTCTTTATGACTAAGCCCCATAACCTTTCTTATTTCATCAGGTGCCCCCCTTCCCTAGACTATACGTTGGGTTTATTGTCACTGTTCTTAACACTTATCATTAGACTGACATGATGATGTCAATTTTGTTTGCTCAGTAAGGTGGTCAAAGGAGTTGTTTGCAAGAAAAATGTGGCTCACAGGCGGATGACTTCAAAAATAGATAAGCCACGTCTTCTAATCCTGGGAGGAGCTTTGGAATACCAGAGGGTTACTAATCATCTATCAAGCTTTGATACATTGTTGCAGCAGGTTCATATGTTATTGCTTTCCGTTCTCACTATATGACTAAATCACGGCTTTGTATCCAAGTATTTACAATCTTTTAGTGTTAAAACATTTTATCTTAACTGATTTAAGTTTTGTGCTTCCTGCAATTTTTAGGAAATGGACCACTTGAAAATGGCTGTTGCGAAGATTGATGTGCATGATCCTGATGTTCTTTTGGTAGAGAAGTCTGTATCTCGCCATGCACAAGAATATCTTCTTGGCAAAGATATATCCCTTGTTTTGAATATTAAGAGGTCACTGTTAGAGCGTATAGCTCGCTGTACCGGTGCACAGATAGTTCCTTCAATTGATCATCTAACATCACCCAAATTGGGGTATTGTGAGACATTTCATGTGGAGAAGTTGATAGAAGAGCATGGTAGTGCAAGCCAAGGAGGAAAGAAATTGGCAAAGACACTGATGTTTTTTGAGGGTTGCCCAAAGCCCTTCGGTTGTACTGTAAGTCTGGCATAAATATCTTACTACATACTGAGTGAACCATTTTCCCTGCCCTCTCCCTCTTTCCTGCTTGGTCAGATGGAAACTGTGAAAATCAGGGATCTGTGCTTGATCTGATATGGTTGACTGGTGCATTGCTTGATAAATTTTCTCAGTGGACATGAGGACTCACTGTTACATCATGGTTTTGCTTTAATATTTATGAGATCTTCCCAGATTCTATAGCAACAATTGATAGCTTTGGTTCTTTAAATGAGGTGGTATATCGGTTACAATCTTTATTTAGGCCAATTAGCTGCCATTAGTGTACTTGCTATTTTTGTGTTGAAATCACGTTTTCAGATGAATTTTTACCTCCTTGGTACAATTTGAATAAAATCTCCATGCTATCGGAAAGAAATGAGACTATAAAAGGTGGATTTAGATAAGTCCTTTGACTAAATTATGGCTATTAAAAGCAGGATGTGATGACCCTTTAAAGTGACAGCATTTTTTTGTTTAAGTTTAGAAGGAATAACGAGCAGATAATAGTGGGAAAGACTTGCAAGGATCTTTTTTAAAAAAAGGTGGCAATTGCAATGTTGTGGAGTTGGTAGGCTACCCACAATAGGTTATTAATGCTGTCAATATTATTGGCTTTCAGAGGAATCTCAATTGTCCCACTTCCCATGAATGGCAGCTGGGAGGATTAGATTAGCTCTTTTTGGGCCATTGGACTTAATTGAGGTTATGATGTACGTCAATTGTAAAGGTTCCTTTTAAGTTGATTGTAGTTGTAATTTAGAACTCTTGAAAATAATTTTCTTGTAAGAGAAATTTTTATAAAATAACTTCGCTTTATGCATTTAGTTCTCTCCAATAGTTTTTAATTGTATATAGGGAAAATGATACAAATGATCCCTAAACTTCGGCACAATGTGCAATGTTGTCCCTGAAGTTCAGGGTTTGCATCAAATAGATTAAAAGTTTAGGGACCACATTGTGCATTGAGCCAAAGTTCGTGGACTATATATGACATTATCCCTCATATATATAACAGCATCTGTCAGGGTTGAATGAGATTTTCCATTTATCAATATATGAATGAACAAAATGGCTTTTCTTGGCAATGTATTGAGCTTGTTGCTTTCCGTATGACCAAGAAAGGTCCTTTGCTTCAGATTTTGCTCAAGGGTGCCAATGGGGACGAGTTGAAGAAGGTAAAACATGTTGTTCAGTATGGAATTTTTGCAGCTTACCACTTGGCGCTAGAGACATCATTTCTTGCTGATGAGGGCGCATCACTCCCAGAGCTACCTTTGAGATCACCAATAACGGTTGCATTACCTGATAAATTATCAAGTGTTGAGAGATCCATTTCCACCATACCTGGTTTCTCTGTCACATCTGCTAGTCCTTTGGATGCACGACCAGTTAGTGAAATGAGTTTAGATAAAGGCTTTACCTTAGGCAGATCCTTGCCTGCCAACACTGACAAAATGGAAGGTTCGAGGTCTCTTTTTCCTTTTAAAGGTTCTATTCTTAACCTTCATATAAGGACTCTTATCTTAGTTCTACTTGTTCAGTTGTCCCATTCACCTTTTCTTTCTTTTTTCCCCCTTTCAGGTTTGCATAAATTGGATCCTAAGAGCAATGAACTTTTGTCAAACCATTATGCGGAGAATTTTAAGGTGGGTGGAGGGGAATCTTTTCCAATGACATCTGCCAGCGCATTCAAAGATGGTTCGGATAGCAGTTTTGTCTCTAATGCTCTTTCCACTTCTGAGAAGGTCGGACAAAGTGACGATTATAGGTATGGCGATAATATTACATTGCCAGCAGATAATGTTGGGAAATCAGATTTGGCAGCTGCGAAAGATGGGAAAAATTATAATGGGGAAATGGGCTCTTCAAAAGAAGAGTTTCCTCCTTCTCCTTCCGATCATCAGAGCATTTTAGTTTCTTTATCCACAAGGTGTGTGTGGAAAGGAACTGTATGTGAAAGGGCTCACCTCTTGCGCATTAAATACTATGGATGCTTTGATAAGCCCTTGGGCCGGTACTTACGGGATCACTTGTTTGACCAAGTATTACCTTTATCCTTTCCTTACTAATTTTTTCTCACACTGAGCATAGCTTTTGCAATAGCAACTCCTGCCCCCTTGCTCATCCTTTTCCTTCAGAAGCATGAGCTACTATTAACAAACTTGATTTTTGACAGAATTGTCATTGTCGCTCATGTGACATGCCATCAGAAGCACATGTTCATTGTTACACTCACCGGCAAGGCAGCCTGACAATTTCTGTCAAAAAACTTCCAGAGTTTCTCTTACCAGGAGAACGTGAAGGAAAAATCTGGATGTGGCACAGGTGTCTGCGGTGTCCTCGAAAGAATGGCTTTCCTCCGGCAACTAGAAGAGTACTTATGTCTGATGCAGCGTGGGGATTATCTTTTGGGAAATTTTTGGAGCTGAGCTTCTCCAATCATGCTGCTGCAAGTAGGGTTGCTAGCTGCGGTCATTCACTGCATAGAGATTGTCTCCGCTTCTATGGGTATGGTTCATTCATCACTAAGATCCTATACATGCTATTGTCCAAACACACAAAAGAAAGAAAAAGAAAAAGAAAAAGTCTCAGATGTACTGGCACTTACTGGGTCGATAAGAATGCCTTTAGTTTACTCATTTATGCATTAGGAAGAACAGATTCTTCCAGAGATTATGTACTTAGATATGCCATGCTGCACTGAGTGAAGACAGGCTGAGAAAATTAGTTGTGGTCCCTTTTGGCATGGATTTTGAAGTTATAGGAATACTCTGCTTCTCTTTGAGCAAACCTTTGTAAAATATGACTTGGTTAAGAAAGATATTTTCTTGTTAGATTAAGGACAGGGCTATTTCCACCTCCTAAATAACTAAATGCACCATCATTTACACTAAAATGACAAAATTGTCCTTAAATCTTTTAATTGCAGTTTAATGTGATGGCACCAGTCCATTGTTTTCTATTTTTCTTTTTCTATTTGGCAAATTACCATAATTAAACATTTCACATGTTTGGTTTTATAGCATATTAAAGAAAAGTGCATTCTCAGATATTCTTACAATGTTGTACTTGTAAAATTATCTCACTAATAGTAAGGAAGAATGACATTATTTGATATAGTATGATACTGAAAAGTCTCTTCTTCATTGTTGATTTTATAATAACTTATCTATTTTTTGTCCCTCTTATCTCAAAAGCTCACTTTCTTGGTGAACTTTTTATCAAGTTCATTAGTCTAAAATATATATCAAGTCTCTTTATTTACTATATCAAAGAATTTATTTTCTTATTATATTGGCAAGACACTTTTATTCAAAGCATGTAAGACGTAGAGGAATATTTAGGAGTACATTGAAAACATTATGCACAATGAGGTATCTTGATTTTTTCATATATAGTTCATAGATGATATTGATTTTTGGAGAAAAAGTCACAAAAAATCCAAAACTTTGCCTAATGTGACAAATATACCACAAATTTTTTGTGACACAAAAAACTCAAAACTCAGTCAATTGTAATAAATTTACCTCAAGCTTTTTTTTTTTGTGGCACCAAAAACTCTAAATTTATATCTGCGTGACACATTTATCCCAAACTATAGGGCATTTTCGTTTTTTACTTATTTTTTATTTGTGTTTCCTTTTCTTTCTTTTTTCTTCTCTTTTCCCTCCGTTATGGCTAGCGGAGGGAGGTCGGACTTAGGCAAGGGCGGCCCTCGCCCGCATTGGGCAAGGGTCTCCCTCGCCTGGGCTGGCGAGGGCGAGGACAGCCCTCGCTGACCTTGCCGATCCAGGCCCTCGCAAGATCTAGTGAGGGCATTCCTTGCCAGATCCGGCCTAGGCAAGGGTTGCCCTCATTGGATTTGGGGAGGGTGGCCCTCACCTGAGCTTGGCTTCCCTCCGCCGGTCATGGCGGAGAGAAGAGAGAAGAAGAAAAAGGGGAAAAAAAGAAAAGAAAAGAAAAAGGAAATTATAAGAAAAAGACGAAAATACCCTTTAGCCGTAGGGTTTGGGCTAAATGTGTCATAGTTGTCAGAGTTTGGGGTTTATTGTGTCACAAAAAGAAATTTGGGGTAAATTTGTCACATTGGGTAAAATTTAGGGTTTTTGGTGGCTTATTCCCTAATTTTTGTCAATCCAAAATAATGATATTTCACCGGCATTTTCAAAAAAAAAAAAAATCTTACTTTATCCATAAATTTCATCTACTTGACAATTTATCCATACATTTGATCAACAACGTAATAAAGAACTAGATTTCTTGGAAATTTCTCTTTTGGACAAAACAAATTTTTATGGAAGTAATATCTAATTATCTTTTTTTTTTTTTTTTTTTTAAAGTAGTGTCTTTACTATACTTCAAAAATTTACAATAAACAAAAACTAAATATATATGAAATTCTTTATTATAATAAGCAGATCCTACACACACATATATAGAAAAACTAAAGAGAGGAAAGTAAATAAATTTGGGACCACCAACTTGAATTGCAATTGAAGATAGAGGGCAATTTTATCTTTTTGATGAAAATTGAGTGGATTTAGTCATTTATGTGGTGGAAATAGCGCTGCCCTAGATTAAAGAGAGATTTGATAAGTAATATTTATCTTTAGGTAAGCTGTGTATGCTCGGCACTCACATAGGAAGATTTGTTCCTGATGGTTCAATAACGGGGTTGATCAGGGGCCTGGGTCGCTTCATTCAATTCCACTTTTATAGCATCTAAGGACCTATTTGGCAGCTGCTTCTGCTCCCAAATGGTGTAGCAATTCTTTTAAAATTAGAATCCGACTGAAGCACTGAAAGTGCTTTTTCTTTGGGAAGCATCCCAAGTGTGTTTTATGGGCTTTTGTTTGATTGGCTATTCTATTAATAGATTTTTTATACTATCAGTAATTTTTATGAACAAATATTCAGGGGAGCTCATTTCCAGTCTGAAAGATGTCAAAATCAATATAAGCATATATGAAATTTTGTTTTTCATAATAGCAGATTCAGATATCACTTGCCAAACACCAATGGCGTGTCGCAACAAGGCACAAGAGCTACATCGCTGAAAGCTATAGCAATGCTCCACGAATAAAGTACCTTATAACTCAGGGCTAGCAGCTAATTGTTGCAATGTTCTGATGTATTTTCTAGGGTCTGCTGCTCTGACATAATTCTTTTTGATAATTCAGATGCATATATAGATCTTGACCTATTCTCATCACGACACACTTCAGTGCTATCTGACATATTTTCTTACGTGTGCAGCTTTGGGAGAATGGTTGCTTGCTTCCGCTATGCTTCCATTGATGTTCATTCTGTTTATCTTCCACCAGCAAAAATTGAATTTGACTATGCTAATCAGGATTGGATTAAAAAAGAAGCAAATGAGGTGCAACTTATGGATATCCTTTTTTCTTGAATATTTTTTAATGATGGATGACATGATAAGTATTCACACCATTCTTTTGTTTAATAGGTTCATGAGCGAGCAGTACTCCTATTAAATGATGTTCGTAATGCTCTTCAAAGGCTAACAGAGAAATCACCTGCAATGTCACTGGAAGGCAGTGATAAATCATCAGAATCAAGAAATCAAATGGAGGAATTGGAAGAGATGCTAGTTAAGCGGAAAGCAGAATTTGAGGTGGGGTTCATTTCAACTTATGTGTATAATTAATAGAAAAAGAGGCAAATAAAAAATTCTCACATTCCAATCAGTTCAGTATGCCTGTGAAACATATCATACTGAATACTGATATATAATGGAGGACATTAGAGTTGCTGTATTTTGACACTAGTCAACTTCATGGAATTTGGATTGGTAAAGATTTATTTTCTTATTTCTTTAGTTTACCCCTGCGTTTCCTTCCCTGTTTCTTGGTAGCCATGGCAATGAAGAGGAGGAAAGAGAAAAGGTGGGGGGGGAGGAGGAGGAGGTTTGGAGTGAAATGGTGTGAGGGCAGTAGCATTCTCTTTCCTTTTTGCATGAGAGTTTTTATATATTTTTTGGTCTGTCTAAAGATGGTTTTAAAGTCGTTAGCATTATGGCACTTAACTTCTTGGAGTTTGGTTGGTGAAGGCTATATTTTCTTCTTTGCTTCTTTTAGTAGCATTTTCTTTTCTTTTCGATTAAGAAAGTATTTTTAGTCCTTTGGTTCTTGGAGGACAATGCCCATTTTACACTATGTGTGACTAGGTAAACTTCATTATCAAGAGAACGTGTCCAATATTTGTTATCTTTGATGCTGTAGATCCATATTTATATTTTTAAGCATGGACCAAATGTTTAGCTACACGTTGGTTTCTACTTGAACTATTGATGTAATTCATTATATCTGGTACTGCCCATTTTGGGACCCTCACAGGATTATGTTGTAGTGATGAGGGATCGGCCCTAGCAACCAAAATGTGTACAGAACTTAATGAAAAATTCTTTCTTTTTGATTTTGAGATTATTCACTCATGTTTAACATGATCATGCTTGATCAAGGCTATAGCTCTTTTCATTATCAGTTACAAATTATAAATTTGTGAATAATAATTGTGAAGCAATCATTATGATGAACTCTAGTAATGTAAAGACAACAGTTATGAAAAATATCATTTCCACCTTAAAACGTAGGGTTTTCACTAGTTACATTCTTGTTATGCTTGTGCATCATTCAGATCACTAAATAAACTAGTGGTAGTTAGGCTTCTGAAGATTTGGCTGCCATCACATGTCTGCCTTATGATAAGTTTATTCATCAAATCACAGTCTTGCAGTCCTTTCTCATTTTTTCCACATAGGCAGAATTGTTTTATACTATAGTTACATTGCATGGCATAGAAATAATTAGAAAGAGCTTCTCTTGTAGAGAAAGATTTCCTTATTATTTGTTTATAAGATTTCCTTATTATTTGTTTATCATTCTTTCAACATATGTTTTCTTTGCCTTATGCAGTCTCATTTATAATTCTTCATTCTGCAGGACCTACTAGGAAAAGTGCTGGCTGGAGGGTTGAAAGTTGGCCATCCCATGATTGATATTCTTGAAATCAATAAATTGCGAAGGCAGTTACTCTTCCATTCTTACACCTGGGATCGATGCCTTATCCATGCATTGAGATCTAATAATAAGAGTCTGCAGGAAGGTTTGAACAGCTCTACTCAAAAACCTAGTACTGCTAAGGAGAAAACTGTCACTTCTGTGGAGAAGTTTGTTGAGACTGCAGCGCTTTCTAATACTGCTAAAGGCTTTAGCAGTTGTGATTCCTTTCTTCTGGAGAAAAAACCTCATGCGAGCCTTAATCAAGTTGAAAATGGCAGTGAAGGTGGTGAGGCAAATGGAGTTCTTGAAATAAAGAATTCAGACCAGGATTTAAACAATAAAATGCAAAATGATACTTCTGTTTCTGCTAGTGCAACTATTGGCAATTCTGATCCCCTCGAATCTGGGAAAATAGTGCAGAGGGCCTTATCAGAGGGGGAGTTCCCTATAGTTGCAAACTTGTCAGAATCCCTTGATGCAGCATGGAGTGGTGAAAGTCAGCTATCGACTACGGCACCTGAAGTGAACAGCAATTCAGCTGCAACCAGTTCTTTAACTGTCTCAATTTCAGCCAAGGCAAGGTCTGAGTCAGATGTTCAGGGTAGTGAGCAAAATGGAAAGCCGACTGCGAGTTCTACCACTTTATTCCCATCGAAGGGAGGTGAAAACTCGAACAGTCTAGCCAGTGTGGGAATGGGTATCCCAAATATCTATAGCTCTTTTAATACTTACACTGCTTATTATCAGAAGATTGGTATTGGTGAATACCATCCAATGTATGTCCTGTCATATTGGGAGTCAGAAAGGCAAAGTGGTGCCAGGTTTTTTCTCCCGGTAGGTTTTAATGATACCATTGTGCCTGTTTATGATGATGAACCAACCAGTGTTATAGCTTATGCACTCACCTCACCAGATTATCATGCCCAGATATCTGACTGTGAGAAATCAAAAGATGGTCTGGATTCTTCGATCTCACTGCCTCTCTTTGATTCAGTAAATTTACTCTCACTCAATTCATTGAATGACGCAACCTGGGATAGCCTTAAAAGTTTTGGATCAATGGATGAGAGTATCTCATCCACATCTGGATCTAGGAGCTCTCAGAGCATGGACCCACTTTTGTCCGCCAAGGATTTGCATGTTAGAGTATCTTTCAATGATGAGAGCCCTCAAGGAAAGGTCAAGTATGCCGTGACTTGTTATTATGCTAAGCAGTTTGAGGCTTTAAGGAGGATTTGTTGCCCATCGGAATTGGATTTTATACGGTCTCTTAGTCGTTGTAAGAAATGGGGTGCCCAGGGTGGCAAGAGCAATGTTTTTTTTGCCAAGACCTTGGATGACCGGTTCATCATCAAACAGGTTACAAAGACAGAGTTGGAATCTTTCATCAAATTTGCTCCTGCTTATTTTAAATATTTGTCTGAGTCGATCTGTTCTGGGAGTCCGACTTGCTTGGCAAAGATTGTTGGCATATATCAGGTATAGTGATTGTTCTCTTATGATGATTGCTGTTGGCCCAGAAAGCAGTCGGCATTTTAACAGCTTGCAGACATTTCTTTTTTAATTTTAATACATATGCAATAATAACAAGCAAAATGACGTATACAGCCATTTCCCTTCATCATTGGATCTATATTATAGGTTTCCCTTGGGATGGAGTTGTTCTTAATAAGCACTTAAAATTTCTTGTGCTTTTTAGAGTACCTAAAGTGGACTCATATTTCACATTTGGCCATTACATTGTGCTGGTTTATTTATTTATTTATTTTAGGATTAGATGAAGTTTGCATTGATTGGAAATTAATTTATCAGAATTGTTTGCTACTGATACATATGTTGTTTTGTTTTCTTCTGAGGTCCAATAGATTTTTCTATTTTCTGTTGATTTTTTTTTTTTCACCAGTGGAAAAATTGTTGCCTTGTTGGTAATGTTAAATTTGGCTTTTATTTATTTCTCTTATAGGTTTCTTCCAAGCACCCTAAAGGAGGGAAGGAAACAAAGATGGATGTTCTGGTGATGGAAAATCTTCTCTTTCGCCGTAACATCACACGCCTTTATGACCTCAAAGGATCTTCAAGAGCAAGGTACAATCCTGATACCAGTGGGAGCAATAAAGTATTACTGGATCAGAACTTGATCGAAGCAATGCCAACCTCTCCGATATTTGTTGGAAATAAGGCAAAGCGTTTGCTTGAGAGAGCTGTCTGGAATGACACTGCATTTCTCGCTGTAAGTGTAACTCAATTGCGTAGCAGGGGAAACACCGAAACCCCTTTTCTGATGTGGAATTTTTATACTGATGTCAGATTTGTTGCAGCAACTTTAATTTTGCCTGCTAAAATAAAAATTTTCTGATCACATTCTTTTCTAAATGGATAGAAGAATAAGTGCAACCAATTGCGACGAATTTTGAGTTTAAGTTATTTGAGCCGTCTTTTATTGGGATTTCACTCTGTTTGATGTGTAAGTGGTCTCTTATTTTTGGTTAATTGCTCTTCATAGACCTACTAATGTTGATATTTTGCTCTTGCAGTCTATTGATGTGATGGACTACTCATTACTTGTTGGAGTAGATGAGGAAAGGCACGAGCTGGTTCTTGGCATTATCGATTTTATGAGGCAATATACATGGGATAAGCACCTCGAGACTTGGGTGAAGACGTCAGGCATTCTTGGCGGGCCAAAGAATGCGTCTCCGACCGTGATCTCGCCTCAAATGTACAAGAAACGTTTTAGAAAAGCTATGACTGCATACTTTGTCATGGTGCCAGATCAGTGGACACCTCAAACAATAATCCGCAATGGCTCGCAGTCGGACATTTGCGAGGACAATGCCCAAGGTGGGAACACCTTAGATTGATAAATGTCCTATTCTTTTCTGTATGTCCAGAATGTAAGTTCGAAATAATCATCACCTTCCCTTCTCTTCCTGTATTATACATCTTTTCTCTCTTCTATTCTTTCCCCCTTCCAAGTCCCACGCGTATTGTTCTGATAGATGTACATGTTGAAAATTCTCTCTTTAGGCAGCAGCTAAAGGTTCTAAATGCCAAGTGTTTTTTCTGTAAGGGCATAGTGCCTAGCCCCTGTTCTACTTTGTACAATGTCCTATGGCCAAGCATTAAAGGAAAAGAAGGAATTACAGAATGTCTGCATGTAATCGTTGCATACGTTTTCTTCTCTCTGATTCATTTCTCTTTTTGTCCGGCTGGGTTCCCCTCTATCTGGGTTGCATGGTGTTGTGGCTCTGCTTCATCATCTCTAAATGGCAATTAGCACCCGTTTATTGGTACTTTTCTTTTGCTTTGACAAAAGATGCAATGAACTGTTTCTGCCGATTGAAATGTTTGGTATCTTTCTCTGAATTGTCAGAGGTAGTTAGAAGACTTATCCCAAAAGTCCTAATTTTATTGCACTTTTGGCAATACAATAATAATTATTTGAATTTTACTAGTTGTGTCCTAAATATTTTTACCTTTTGCCAATAAATTAATTTTAATTGAAAATTATTGACGTTAATACTGCTGTCTTATGTGGTATGATAGACACTAACGCTTATTAATGTTTTAATTTTTTTTTTTTAATTTTTTTATTTATTTTTAATTTCTCTCTCTCCTCTCTTCCCTCTTTTGGTCACCCAATCTCGATGGTTGCTTGTGATTGGCTAGAGGCTACAATCGGTGGGGACTCTCACCAACCTCAAGCAAGCCTTCATCGAGATTCGGTGAGGGACGACCTTGCTAGCCCTAGATGAGGGTCAACCTTGCTAGATTTGGCGAGATCAAGCCTTGCCCAAAGCTAGCAAGATTACCCCTAGCCAAATCTTGATGAGGGTGACCTTGCCTGAGGTTGACAAGGGCAACCCTAGCTGGTCACTAACCATTGTTGAGATAGGGTGACCAAGAGATGAAGAAGGAGAAAAATAAGAAAAAAAGAAATTAAAAACGTAAAAAAGTCAATAAAAATTTCATAATATTATGAAAAATTAATAAAATCTGTTCATGTTGGCATCGACTGTATCACATAAAAATAGTTGACGTTCGCATTAGTGATTTTCGGTCAAAATTAGCTAAATGAATTCAATTGGTATAATGTGAAAATGTTTAGGAATCAATTGATAAAATTGAAAAATTTAAAACTGAATTGGCAAAAATATAATAAGTTTAGGACTTTTGGGGATGATTTTCTCGAAGCAGTGCATGTTGCAATTCTATTGTGTATTTTTCAATGAATTTCTCTATGCTAAGGCAACCATATCTTTGTGTTGAAGTTGACATATGAAATCCCCCAACTTCTAAGAGGATCCAACATCTAAGGAGTACTGCCATACAAATGACTCCTACCATTTCTCGAACTTATATCACAAGTTTACATCATATAACATCTTAGATTATGGTAACCACACACTTCTCTGGATAGAAGATTCTACAGTAAACCTCGTAGTTTGCTGGTCTATGATGTTGGGCCTGAAACCAGCCCACTCTTTTGATACTCGGCGTGGAATATGGTATTCAGTGGGTCAGCATCGGGGGTCCATTCTGCCCAACCCATGGGATTCACAATCCCACCCATCTCTAATTGCATTAAGATGGCTGTGGAGTAATCCTCCCACGACCTGCCAAGGAACGTCTAGGCCGTCACGTTGCCAAAGGGCTCGATCTTGCAATTTTGGATCATGACGCCCGTGTCTAATTTTGGTCCGACTTTCCTTGGCCGTGATGACGTTGAACTTGTTAGAATATTTAAATAATAACCATCGTCTCATCTAATAGTTTAAACTTTTAGAATAAGTGACAGTGATTTTACTAAAATCTCACTTGATATCAAAATTGAAAGTTCTGAATTCAAATCTTTTAAGGCTTTATTTGCCTTCTCAATTAGATTTTCATGTCTTAGTATTAGGCAAAAAGACTAAATTAAGCATGAGGGGGAATGTAAGAATATTTAAATTATAAACTACACATTTATTTAATAACTTAAGCTTTTAGAATAGTTGATAGTGGTTTTACCAAAATCTCACTGTATTGACCTGCCATGAAGCTATCTTTGCCAAATGCTGCAGGTTTGGAGCACGGCCATAGCCTTTTTGAAGATGAAATCTATGGTCTCCATGATGAGGTAGTCATGATAGACCGTTGGCCCAAATACGTATAGAGAGTGTCCTGATACGCGTCAACGTAGCAACGACAGAAAATCATTTGGTCCGCAGACAATAGCAATGCTAGAGTTTGGAACTTTTCGGGCTTGGCTAGGTTCCTGAAGCCCCATGGTCTCTGGCTATAAATGCCCTCCCGCCAGCACCTGTATGCATAAGCATAAATGTAAGCTTGGGAAAAAAAACCAATTGAACCCAATGAATTCATTTCTTGATGCTTATACCATGTAAAATTGTTCAAATCCAGTAAAATTGGGATCATGGATTTGACTTTGACTCAGTGAAGGTTGGCACTGGAATGAGTAGGAGACCCATCCACATGGCTCTTGCTGGCAGATGCAATGATCCTGCGCATGCCATCACCATGCATCATCACGTTCCAACAGTCTGCCCCCAAATTTACATTCTCCACACACTCTCCCTCCTTCACATGTATCACTGTCCTCTCTTTCTTCCTCTTTGGGATTGCACTTCCTACCTCGTTAATTGTCACAAAGTCCCCATATTCATATTTAGCCATCACTAGACTAGTTAAACAAGTGATTTGGATCAGATCTGAATCAAGTTATAAGTAATTCGACTCAAACAGATTCATTTAATTCGTTCTGACCAATTTTCACTCGATACAAATTTAGTGATGATCCAACCCAAACTCGATTCGACCTACTCTATATTGTTAAAATACTTTCATATGTAATCCAATTTATGAATAACCAAACTAAAATGAGAGTATGGCATGAGTGAGTACAAAATTGAGTGAATGCAAGAGAAACCGAAAAGAGAGGTATAGAAATGGGTTGAGTTTAAATAAGTTGTAATAAGTTCTAATCCTATTTATAATTTTATATTTTTTGTGTTTAAACCCTTTTATTCAATATAACTAACCCATTTAACACCCATATGGGTGAAGAAAGGGTTTTGCTAGCACAATAGTCCTTAAAATACTGTAAGAATAATGATATGTTGTGAGTTATAGAATTTTGAAAAAGTAGGTCTCACAATAATTTATAATTATTTTTGATTTAGTTTTCTGTGATTTAAAATAATTTTTTATTCTCATAATAGATTAAAAACTAACACGCAATCATTTCTCGTGAAGAAATAGGTTCATAACCCATTTTGACGGGTCCAGCCACCGCTATGCCAGGCTTTGATAGTAAATTTCCCTCTTCCCAAAATTCCCTAGTTCTACTTCTTCGTGCGCTCCAAGGAAATTTGGCCTCACCTTAGTCGCCAAACAAGTCACTTTCGCTAGCTGTTCGAGCCGATCTTGTGATTCCCCGATATGGCAAATAGGTCGGAGACAACGGCCAGGATGTTGCTGGTGAGTTCCGATGAACTTCGCATGGTTCCCCTCATAATCGGCAATGACAATAATGACGATCTGCTGTCAACCTCCCTGGTCTTGTACAAGCACGGAATGGAATTGTGATATGAATGGAATAAAACGAAACAGAGTCGGTGTAAAGATACACGTACTTGATGCCCCGCCCAAGAAATCATTGATCTTTTCTTTTGGTCCGTCATTGCAGCACTAAGTCATGTCCTAATGTCACTTTCATTAAACATCATGCCAGTAACTTTTACCTCCTCATCGTTCCCTTGGACGGACGAAACCGATCCAGGGACTTGATCTGATAGCATCATTGATGAGAAATTCACAATCCTTGATTGCTCTATGGACTAATGGATCGCCAGTGCCACGATCCAATGATTTGGGAGGACACTATCCTTGTGGGCCAACAAGAGATATTCACTAGCTCACTCAGTGCCACCTCCAGAGATAGCTTGAGAATCTCCTGCTGGCCTGGATCATCATCACTCGTGGTGTTAGATGAGCTCCTGAGAGAAGTAATGCTCAAGACGAACGAGTCCGGACACTGAGTCACGTCACAGACGGCCGTGATTCACTCCGCTGCAGCCGAGTGGGTCCATCGCAGCCGCTCGAGATTTCGCGGCGCCCTTTTCGGCACCAACATCTCGACTGCGAAGGCGATAATGATCGCAACCAGAATGACTGTAAGAGAGTGTGATCGTCGTGAGGTTCGTCTGTGTTTTCTAGGTGAAAGGCTTGCTCTTGCTGCTCGTTAGCTCTTGAAGGACTTGGATGAATCCGTTGGATGATTTGTTTTTAAGATGTTGGCTTTACTTCTATGATGCCTACTCCAATAGGGACGAAGGGAATTTACCATGCATTGTACAAAGAAAATGATTTGTGATGATAGGTAATGAACACTGTGAAGGATTATAATAGACGGGCAAATTCATTTATCAATGTGGCGACATAAGAGGGTATGTTCCATCTGTTAATTCTAATCTTGTCCTAACCTAATATAAGTTAATATGACAAAACACGAGAAAACATAATTTTTCTCTTTGATTTATATATATAATATTATAAGGCCATCAAAGCGAATTTACGACGATGGCTTTCAACATATATGATAAGATAAATAACAATTTTGTGCATATCTTGAAAATTCTAGGGGTGAGTATGGTTTGGGTTGGGTCGGTCCACCCCCTAACCTTAGAATCAACCCGCACAGTACTAGTATTTAATTTTTGGAACCGATGACCGACCCTATTGAGCTTAGGACCAAGGACCGAACTGACTCAATGGGTTTGGTCTAGTTCTAGGGTCAACTCAGGACTAACCGATAATTTTTTATTTCATTTTTTGTGCTCCTTAAAAAAGCGATTGAGAACCGGACTGACTCAATAGGTTCGGTCCAATTCCAAGGCTAACTCGGGACCAGCCAATAATTTTTTATTTCATTTTTTGTACTCCTTGAAAGGGCAATCAAGGACCAGATCGACTAAATGGATTTGATGACGAGCGATGTCAACTAAGAAAGGCAAGCACTAAGGGTTGGGTGGGGTGAGCGTTGAATAAAGTGAGCATTGAGTGTTGAGTAGGAAGCAACAAGCTAAGCGAATATTGAGCGGCACGAGTGACTCAAAGCGAGCGAGAGTGACGAGTAGAAAAGTTGTTTCTTTCGATTTTGACAAATTGAAAACTAAGATGACAAAACCACCACATTGGTGGCCGCGATGGTTTGGGCTTTCTCCCCCTCACAAAGGGGAGGTGTTCGAATTCCCTCACGGTCGCTTAGGGTCTTAAGTGGGATGCTAGGGGTGGTGGGTCCTTCTGCTTACGTGTCCCCTCAAGTTTACTTGACGGCTGTTGATTGTATGGGATTCCTAGGTCACAAAAAAAAAGAAAAAAGAAACTAAGATGACAAATAAGACATAAGAGAATGAGTACTAAAGGAAGATGCCGTAAGAAGTTGTTTATGCTCTTTTAGACGTCGTGAGAATTCCTCACAAAAACATTTTTCTCTTTCGTAAATTATGACTATTGATACCTTAAAAGACATTAAAAATTTAAGTTATTAAAGAATAATATAAAATTACATGAACTCCTCACTAAAGAGTTATTTAATGTTGTTTACACCGTTTATTTTAAGATTTTCTTTATATAAAAATTATATATATATATATATATATATAACTCCCAAGGACCAAGGACGAACATGTACAGTCCTGATCCAAGAATCCTAAGACCAATAATCGATCTAGTCTCCTTGATAATTAGATCAAGATCGGTAGTGTTGGGCAGGTCCAGGTGCTCATCCCTAGAAAATTCCATCACTTCATTGATAAAGTAATGTGACTACATGTGATGATACCTAATTCTTTCGCTTTCGCTGCTTCATTTATTATTATTTTTTTTTTATGGTGATGCTATGATGGGATGATATGACACCTAATAACCAAAACCTAATTCGACAGTGCTTTATCTAAACTTTAAAATTAAAGTAGTTTGGTGGTGTTTAAATGGCTAGCAACGTGGACAGATGTGACCTTATGTCCTAAAAAAATCTTAGTGAAATCTTCATTTCATGTGACACATTATTCCTTGCAATCAATTACTTCGGGTTTAATTCGAGAAGGCAATTTGTTGCCAAAGCGTGTACGATAACGTCATCTTCAGTGCATTTGCAAGATCCATGAACTCGAAAGAGTAGAGGGAACGAAAAACAGAGGCGAAAATTTGCAATAACCCCTCATTTATACCCTTTAATCATGTTTGACAAAGAAATAATCAAATTTGTAAGTACACAAAATATAATATCATCATATTGATAGATTTGTAGACCAGCCTTAAATCTTCAGTCCGGCGGTGTAGGCCACACCGGTTGGTGGCAGCCAAGCGTTCCCCTCAATGAATTGGGCCACGGTGAAGTTATTTGCTTGCGCCGTGTTGTTCAATACGTGAAACCCGGGCCATGTGACCCGCCCGGTGAGGCCCGCCCCGGGCCCGGAATTCATGAACTCCCCATAGTACAAGGTGTCCAAGGCAAAATTACCATTCCACTCTAGCCATCCTTCTGGTCTAATGGCGTTGCTCATGTAAGACTGCATGAATATGGTCCTTGAGTACAACTTCCACGGCCTCCCTAGGTACGTCGGCGTGGAATTCACGAAGGGCGCCAGATCCGAGTCGGCCGAGACGTTGCAGAACTGGAACGAGAAGCCCGTGGGCTGGTTCGGGTCCTTCCGGCCCTGGGCTGTGATGGTGTTCTTCTGCTGGGGGAGGCCCTTCTTGGCCAGGATCTGGCAGTTCTGGAACACGACCGCCGCGTTCCCGAAGACGAAGTCGATGGTCCCGCTGATGCGGCACTCGCGGTAGAATTGGCGCATCGTGTGGGTGTAGAGCGAGTCCTGGTAGCCCTTGATCGCGCACCGGTAGTAGACGGACAGGTCGGAGTCCGACCGGAGGGCCACGGCCTGGTGCTTCTCCGGGCCGGCCGTGTTCTCGAACGCCATGTCCCGGGCTATGAACCCCCTGCCGCTGACGGCTGCATTTTGCGATCGACAACGTTAAAAGGAAGATGCCGAGATGCGCAAGACTTTACGGAAAGAAAACGTGGGCACTCGTGGCAGCAGGCTGGTTTCAGAGAATAACTTTACCCAACATGGGACCAAACGATGTTCCCGGAAGTGCAAAATTAGAATCTCAACCACCCCATGATTACTAAATGTACGCACAAAAGAACAAATTTCAAGCACCCACAAAAAAAAAAAAAAATCAAAGTCAACCTGTTTGAGGGGGACCGAAATGATATGTGCTTTTTCGATTAAAGAAAAAAAAAGGACACGTGCTTATTTTCAAGTCAAACCCAATCGAACAATTATATGTGCATTAAAACCAGACATTATATGTCTCAATAATACCGAATGTTGCTGTCCTGAACGTGGTCCAACCGTTGACGAAGCTTCGATTCCCTGAGATTATGGTTGCGTCCATCCCGTCGCCGATCATCATAATATTCCACTTCTTCTTCTTGATCTCCACGTTCTCCCGGTACACGCCCTTCTTCACGTAGATCACGAACCGGCGCATCCCGTAATCGGGCACGGCCGCGATCGCATCCTCCACCTTGGTGAAATTGCTGCTCCCGTCCTGAGCCACTACCAGATCCGCCGCCACCCCATTCGCTAACAACAACCTCCGGTCCTTGGTTTTCACCCAGCGAGGAAACTGGGGGCCGTCGTCGAAGAGCTTCCGCCCCGGGTCCTTGCCGCCGCCGCCGCCGGAGTTGGAGCCGGAAGATGGGTGGACCATGGTGAGGAGTCGTGTGAGTAGTGAAGTGATTTGGTTGAGACTTCCGGAGACGACGCTCTTGACAACGCCGCTAGTGCCCTCAAACCCATCTCTGCATGTCTCCTGGTTTGCAAGTGCAGCACTTAGCCATGTCCTCAAGTCAGAACTGAGATCCCCAGTACTGTTGTGCTTGCCTGAATAAATGAATAATTGAATTTGCGTTATTAAAAGAAATCAAATGAAAAGAGTTAAAAAAAGAAAAAAAAACCATAAAGATAATATGGGGTAATAGAAAGTAATAATAATAGAAAGGGTCCATAAAGAACTCTCAATCGATGATGAAAGTACGTAGTTGCAAACCTACCGACAGAACTCAATGCCGAATCAGGAAAGCGAACAGAGAAAAGAAAGGGCAGTACCTTTTGGGTATTGGGCGGCGGAGATGGACCAGCTCAGCTCGTCGGCGGAGAAGTCGAGCAGGTCGAGGCAGTCGGCGACCGCGTTGGAGAGCCGGAAGTCGCCGAAGATGGTGCCGAACTGGGACACAGTGCCGGAGACCTGCCTGAGCACCTCGACGGTGGATCTGAGGGATCTCAGGAACTGGGACGTCGGCACCGCGAGGCACTCGCGCTGCAGGAGATCCGAGGGCGCCGAGCCCGGCGAGCTGTCGGCGAGGCAGCAGAGGAAGGCGAGGAAGATGACGGCTGCAGAGGCGAGCCTGGGAGAAGAGGGAGCCATGGATGTGAGGACCGTGAAAGCGGGAGGGAAATGGAGAGTGGTGAAGGGAAAAGATGAAGGAGGAAGAGGGTGTTTTAAGAACGAATTCGGGACCCTTTTGAGAACGGTCGACGTCGATTGCCCCTCTCAATATTTTATTTTCCTTTCACGAAGAGAAAAAAGACAAGTTGCCAGGCACATCTTACGTATATCTGGGTTGGGTGATTAGATTATAAAGTCAAAAAGCAACAGCGGTCCGTGAAGGGAATCGCACTAGGACGAGATGCCTCGGATTTGACCAGAACAAAGGAAAAAATAGGTCGTGCGTTACTCCAAAGTATACCTGCCTCCCTCCTGCATTCCTCCCACCTGCATTCCTCCCCACTTCCACTTTTTATTACGCGGAACACTCACAAAGTATAACTACAGCGTATTATACTGATAAAAAAGTATTTTCGTAAATAATTTATATCGTGTCCACTTAAGTATACGGAATACTTCGTAAAGTATTTATACCATGTAAAATTTTGGTATGATATAATGTTTAGATCGCCAACCATGTAAAAATCAATTTTCTTATACATGCTACTAGTAGATTAGTTGATTTTTTTTTTTGTATATTACTATTAACTCACATTTCATAAGATCTTGTATAAACCCCTAGTAAAATTAATTTCTATCAATAGGAGAATTGTCTGAAAAATCCAAAACCTATTGTATAATGACCATTTCAATCATAAAATTTTTGATTTGATTAATTTTGTGAATCTTTCCAATCAAATTTAGCCGAAAATCTTTGACACGGACGCTAGCCATCCTACTTGGTATGGACAAAAGGTTGACATTGATTTGAATAATTTATTTAAGTTTTTAAAATTATATGAATTGTTTATATCTATTCTTTTATTTACCATTGTGGAAAAAATTCATAAATTTATAAAAAAAAAAAATTTCCCATATCAATGCTCGTTGGTGATTTTAAGTCAGAATGGTTACATTGACAAATTATCGATAAATTTAAGATAAAATTATCGAATAAAAAAATGTAAAACCGAATTGACAATCATATAATGGGTTCATGATTTTTTAAATAATCTTTCCGTCTATTATTGGTGGATGTATGAACTGTTCATCTCTTTCTTTCTAATGTGAGATGTTAATAAACATGTGATTGACCTTTTCAAGCGATGGATTGACAAAACGAAATACCGTATATTAGCACTGCTCCAACCTTATAACCATATGGACATCAAGTCAGGAATTTCGTATGGTCAGAGTCATTTGAAGAGCGATTGCACTGCCCTCGATCATGTGCAAGACATGCAGTCGCCGTAATGAATGCCCGCTGCATCATGCATCTGTCTCTGAAACGAGCGGTGGTCAGATCTCGCTACTCATCCAAGTCATTGAAGACCTAAAGATTTGACTGGCTCTTCACTTCAATTCTCAGCCAACTCTTTAAGGAAAGCAAGGGAACTTCAGAAACCCTAGACAGACTGATTTCAAGCGTTCTAAAATCTCAAGACTGATTTCAAGCGTTCTAAAGTCTCATCTATAGATCGACATCATAAGTGAGTAAATAGACCTATTTCGCCACGAGATTAAGTGCGAATTATTTCAATAAGCGGGGATGATGATTAATGCCCATTAGAACTCCGACTCATCGTTATGCGTACCTAGGTTTGTAAACGAGTTTTACTGTTTTAGTATAGCTAGAATTGTACAAGCTGCTTTATCTAGCGTTCTCTATTTTTTATTGCTAAATGGGTGACGAGTAAAGCATGGAAAGAGAGACCCAACTGTTACGAGGGTCCAATGCCGTAAGAGTACTCGTTAGATGTCCTTAGTAAGAATGTTTCAGGTTTTGAAAGAAACAATTATACACATCATAAAAAAATTATTGGTGCGCTGAAACTTGGAAAGCTTGCTCATCTAATTTTAGTTACTCAACACCTTCATAACGGAATTCTCGCATTTGATACAGACAGAAATATTCGTCTACCTTTTGTTATCATTTGACAATCGAATCAAATAATCAAGTGCAGTAAGCATAAAATTATCTTTATGTTCATGTGACATATTCGATATTTAGTAGGCTCTGTAATCTCATTTTATATATCAATATGTTTAAATGTATTGTATAAAATAAGTGTCATTGTAGTAGGTAATAAATTCTTGGAAACGGCACTGTCTTCACGACGTGTGTGAACTCAACTAGAAGACGGATTCCATGACCGACGTATTCCCTTGGTACGTACAAGGTGCACGCGTCTTCCCGTAAGCATGTCGGCGGCGGCAAAATCTCGACAAGAATCGCAAAAAGTATATCTTATTTGGTTCGAAACAAGAAAGTACCGACAAAGGAAGAATATGTTTTTAATAGTTATCACCCGAAATAAGAAATAAATCCACCCTCTCGCCTGATAAATTTAATTGACTTTAGTAAATCACATATTAGAGCAACAAATCTATTCTAATATACTTTTGTAGCCTGGGATAATTATCCAAGACTTCTTAAATTTATTGTACAACAACCAATATAGTCATAAAATTTTTGATTTTGCTAATTTAGTACTAAAATATTTGATAACTTACCAATTTAGTCTTGGTGATAATTTAATCATAAACTTATAATTTGAATAATTAACTAGAAGAATTACACTGACAAATCAATAAAAGGTTTAGGAAATCATTATATCCCTTTTTGTCGTGGGCATTATTCTTTCAAGACCCACCTTTGATTTAATGCTAAAGAATGTTCTAGCCGGAAATTCAACATCAATAATTCACTTGAACAACTCGAGAAAAAGTCAAAAATTGACAAAGGAAGAAAAGAAAAGAAAGACAAGTTTGACTTTTTCCAACGTCGAATCGGTCAGAAACAGTGCATTAGTTGAGATGCATTTAGATTCCTTCCCGCAGCATAAGACTCGGCCAGATCTTTCTATCGCACTCCCATTAAAGAACGAGGGAGTATATGCAAATGGATCGAATATGGGATTTCATTCTTCTCTTTTCTTCTTCCTTCTCTTCCTCTCCGGGGAGCCCCACATGGTCGTTTTCAGTGTGCTTTTCCGAAAGCGATAAGGGGTCCTAAAGAGTAAAGAGACGGCGGGGCTTTAAAGACGATCTCGAAAACGCTTACCAAAAGACAAAGGCACGCGGCCTCGGTCTTCCGTTTCTGACCATCGATGATGCTAAGCCTAAAATACCTAGCCCAAGACCACGACATGCATCGTGAATTATTTAATTCTTGCGTTCTACTTCGCCCCAGACAGGTTTAGCTGGGGGAGTCATCACACTTTCCTTCGGCCCTAAAAAGGGTTTCATTCTCCTATTTTAAATTTTCAATTTTTGGTGTCCAAATATATGAGGAGTTCTCCCTTGGATGAAATTAGGGTTTCAGAAATTAGGTAATTTTACAATTTCATCTCACAATTCTTGGGCAGTGAAATTTGGTCTGCAAGGCGTTGTGCTTCTATCTTAGTCGTGTGTAAGAGTCGAGATGATTCTTTATTTCTGTTTTTTGGTTGCAAAAGGCTTGTTACCCATAATAGACCATGAGGAAATTGATTTCCTATTGTGATTTCTTGATGTGGTTTGGGTTACGCTTGACATTCGCAAAGTAGTGACCGATTGATAATGATTAGCTAGATGGTTTTTTATGATTGAACCTAGGAAAGGCTGAGTTTCTTACATGAGGGTAAAATAGGGGAAGTCATGATCTTTTATTTCCCTTGTGATGCTAAAAATGGGGTGGACCAATGGTCCCCCATTCCCCCCATTTCCGGTTGGTTCTTGGCTTGGAAAAGGTAAAATTCATCCACGGATTTAGATTCATTAAATCTCTCTCTCTCTCTCTCTCTCTCTCTCTCTCTCTCTCACGATTTCCAAAACAGCTAATTATAGGAGGAGGAGGAGGAGGAGGCTTTAAAGGCATTTCTTCCTTGTGTTGCAAGGAGAAATTAATCATTGTCCCCTCCCGTGCACCTTCTTGGAGCCCACCTTAGTCTCAGCTATGAAAGTTAAAATGACTCCTATAAATCACTTTTATGAACCTGTCTTGAGACACTTGTCTTGCTTTTATGTTCTGATTCATTATTACCCGGTTCGTAATTTTGTCGGATGTCAGACTAACCCCTAAAAGGATATTCAATATACAATGGTCATATGAAGATGGCTCTTCAATTGTGAATCATTCGACAAGTCTTTACTGCCGCTAGATATGGGACTTGAAATCTTAAATCATTCCTCACTATAAAGCCTATAAATCCCTTATAGCTCAAATTTCATAGTGCAAAAGGTATACAAGTTAGACTATCCTCTTAGGTCAATTGGAAAATAATGAAACGGAGATTCCGATTAGTTTGTGAACACAAGCCTCATCCAGCATTTTGGAATTGATAAATTGAATTTGACTACATTTGGCGTGATTAATTTTCAATATCTGAATTTGCAAATATATATACACCCACACATATATGTAGACACACACACGATAATCACAATTCATAAGGCAAATGTAATAGTAGGCTATGAAGCATGGACACGTGCAACGTGCATCCGTGTCGTGTCTAACACGTGTCGGAGCATGTTGGATACATCGACATGCTCGGACACGCGGTCAACGCGTATTGGATTTTCCGGCACTTGGTGAATTTTTTTCGACATATTTTGACACACGTGTCGGATGGAAGCGAGGGCAAGGGATCAGGGACAAGGTCGCCCACGACGGCAAGAAACCGCCAGAGAAAGAGTAGAGACCGCGGCACTGTGATGCTGATCGGCGACGAGGCTGCGACTGCAAGTGAGGAAGGGCCGAAGGCGGAGGAGAGGAGAGGAAGGGGTCGTGGGGTGGGGGGTGGGGGTGATGGGGTGTGAAATGGGGGAAGATGAAGAAGAGTTGATGGAGGAGGGCTCAAGGGCGGTGGTGGTGATAAGGTTCGAGCGAAAGTGGCGAGACATCGTCGTTGTGGTTCCCAAAAATTTATAGCGCAGCTTTGACTATAGAGCTTCTAGAAGGAAAAAATTGTGACGTCGGACGGCCATTTGTGGTTTAAAATATTCCCTGCCTGGAAGTAGCTAGGGGTTGATAGCCCCATGCTGACTGGAAATCGAGCGCCTCGGGTAAAACATATTTCGTATTCAACTAACAGACGTCTTTCAATCAAAGGGTTTTTGAGATTACTATTTTCATAATTGTGGGCGAGGTTTTATCTGATGCATCTATAAGGTATAAAGATTTTATATCCTTAAATAAATATGGTGTGAAAAAATGAATAATAAATGGGTGAATATGTTCCATGTCCCAAATTTGACCGATTAATTACTTGATGGGTCATTTTTCTGAAAATGGTTAGGAAATGAAGCCCCATTCTCGATTACTCCTTTTTCTTCTGGTAAAAGGGATCTTGAATACTCTGACATTTGAAATGGATCTTACTAGTTTGACAATAGTACAACCATTTGAAATTAGAAAATGACTTGAGTGACTATGCATTCCCTTATATCTGAAAAAACTCAAAATGTCAAATAGAAACCAACTTAAATATATTGACATGTACGATAACCCTATTAATAAAGTTGATATTTCGCCAGGTCATCTGGCCCATAATGTCTCAAAGACACGGCATTCGCCACCATATACAAAAGCGCACTATATAGAGATACAAATTGGTGTGTATATCGAACTCGCCGAACAATAACTGATTTGAAATTATGCATGCGTTCAAAAGGGAACATTTGACACCTCAACACCGTATGCCCTCGAGATGTTAACGACATAAACCCGACATGGATCGGGCGCCCAGCTAAGAGGGGCCGGACGTCCAACTGTGCAATCTTGAAGAGAAAACATTGTCAGTGAGAAAATCTTTCATAAACAGCACCCACCCTGCTATCAAGCGTTTATGTCATAATTACTTTTTTAAAAAAAACCTAATTGAGTGAAATTGAGGACAAAAAGACGATAATATATATTAACGTAATTAAGGGGAGACTTGAGAGGTGATTGTAATTTTCTTGATTGTTTTTGTAAAATTTCTTGCTGCCGTCCTCTATAAAGTCAGTCAAATTGATCGACTGCACGTCAAAAAGATTAAAAAGGTGGGGATTCTGATGGGATGAAGTGACAGCCTGTCACGTGGGGAGAGGAAAAAAGTGAAATAAATGTGGGGCGGGGGAAAGAGTCTGACGTGGGGAGGGAGGGAAAAAAAAATTGAAATAAATTTGGTGGTGGGGGAAAATAACCGAGGGAAAGAAGGGAGTGGGGGTTGGCGGTGAACCCTCGAGGAGATTTTTTTTTTTAATCGAAAAAATGAATAAATGAGATTAAGAAATAATTTTTAAAAATAAAAATACTAAATTTTAAATGATGAAATTTTTTTTGATCATCGTAAAAGATCATTGATTTATTTAAATAAATTGATTCTAATTTTTTGTTAGTCATCGATTTTATTAATAACTTTTGTTAAAGTTAAAAACATATTTTCAAACATGGATACATATTAGTTATGAACATATATTTCGAATTTTCAATAAATTGATTTATTAATATTATTGGTATAAATTTATTGTAGGCTCTTTTTTAATTAGTTATTTATTTATGAATTTGAATCAAATTAATTAAAAATAAAAATATTTATTTCATATACAACGATCCCAACGTGTCGGAATTCTCTATTTTCTAGAAATAATGTGTCGATGTGTTGACGTGTCACGTCAGCGTGTCGGTGTTACATGATAATAGGTAGCCAAACTTTCAAAATATATGCCGGCAATCTTGTCTATACGAGGCCCAACCGAACTTGTCATGTTCTTTTCAACTCTAGGCCCAATGGGCTCCACCAGGCCCGATGGACTTAGATCAGAGAGGCCTAGCCTATTATGTGATTGTAGGTAGGCCATTGCTTCAATAGCTTCGTTCTCTCACAATCAAAATCAAATATTTTCGGGGCGGACGTTATTCTCTTATCCTCTTTCTAATCCTTGCTTTTCTCTTTCTTTTTTCTTTTGACGGTAACGTGTGTGGTGAATCAGACGAGGCTGACAACATCAAACATGACGAGTTGAAACGTCCATATGCGATGTACCCATGACAATTTTTATTGCAAGAAATATGAATTTAATAGGAAATAAATTTCCTTCTTGATTAATATTTTTGAATGAGCAACCCATTACTATCTCTGCGTAGAGATACTTCTCCTTTTCCTATGTTTATTTTCCCCTTATGGACATAGACAATTTGTTGATGTGGCTACATCTTGGCCATTAATATTCTAAACTAAATGGAGATGACTTGTATCAAATCTCGAAATCTAATACATTTACCCATTTCACCCTCAATCCAATCAAGCTAAATAGTTAGAACATAATACACAAAACTTTATTAATGTGCAATCTGCTTCTGGGCTAATTATCAATTTGAATCACCGGTTGGATCATGTCACATCAATACTGTAGCACTTTTATCTTATTTATGAAACGCCCAATAATTGATTCACTTTCAATGGAAAGTTACTTTTCATTCTATTAATCCTGTCCGTGGACATTACTAATTATTTCTTTTTTGGATTAGCATACCTAATGAGAGCCCAATGAATATACAAGTTGGGTGCACGTAATTAAAACATGAAAAGGAACCATTTAAGTCATTGATGTTTCGGGTTGAAATCGATTGATTCAACATGCCGACGAACTTTTCTAAATGGCAATTTGCGTATAGTTAATTTCTGTTGTCTCTTTGCTCTCAATCATTCCACATCAACACAAAACTTCTAATTGCCTTTTGCTGGTTGCGGAACCCACCGTCTAGCATCCCACCCATCATGATAAAAAAAGGCCACCTTCTTGGGATCTCGTATGGTACAATTACATGTGGCATTTGAGAGCTAGAAGCGACTCTAATACCATGTTCCAAGTAATTTTATTTCACGGAAAATTTTATAACGAAGAAAAATATTTTTTTTATCAAAATCATTTTTAAAGAGAACGATTGATCTTCATTATATTTGCTAGATGTTGAAATTGTTTTTTCCTCAATCTAATGAATTAGTTTTTATTATCCAAGGACAATGCTATTTGCACCCTTTATTTGATTAAATCCCCCAATTTTCATCAAAAAGACAAAATTGCCCTATATCATTCAATGGCAATTTAGATTTGTGGTCTCAAATTATTTACTTTCCTTTTTCTTTAGTTTTTCTATGTCTAGAAGATCTACTTATCAGAATTAAGAATTTTATATGTTTTGTTTTTGTTTATTGTAGATTTTCTATGTATCTTTTTTTTTTTTTGGTCAGTTATTTTCTATGTATCTTAAAGGCACTATGTCAGTCAATGTGAATAGTGTCGAAACACGATTATTATAGAAAGAACTCGTTTTGACGCTTTCTCATATAAGGTTTGTGCACAAGAAGTAGATGAAGAGATAGGTGTATAGACACCAAATATCTTTTTTTTCCGGAACCATGGCAATTAGGATTTCAAGATGTAGTAACACTTATGATGCAAGGAATTGTATGTAAGAGTTTTGTGGATATTTTGTACGTGAGCAAGCATTCAAATTGTGAGCACAACTTGGCAAATCATGGGAAAATTTTATTCTAGGACTCTGCAATCTCCAAATGACAACTGAACTTGTGAAAATCCTCATTTAAGACTCAAATTTGAGTTTTATCTTTAGACACAATGTAAGAGTTTTGTGGAGATTTTGTATGTAGGCAAGCGGTCAAACCGTGAGCACAACTTGGTGGATCATGAGAACATCGGTTATTTTTGCGTTGATTAGAGTTAGAATGTCACCATTCATTCACACTTTAGCTCTATGGACTCCTTGGCCTTATATTTTACGAGAAATTAGGTTTACGTTAATCTCGACTGGAAAGTGTTCAAGAGCCACGGGTTAATATCGTAATATACATAATTGAATGGGAAATATCTCTTCAAGGGCAATATATTATCTATGTATAGATTTTAGTGAGGCCAAACACTCAAATTGAGATTTTGATAAAAAGAAAAATTAGTAGTTTCTCTCTTTTAAGAAAAAAAAGATAATGTTATCTTTTTGGGTTTTTGAATGAAAGAATTTACAACTTTAATGCATCGGGATTGTCCACCCCCCTGCAAATGCATGTGAGCTAGCAGTTACGTCACGTCACTTGTAATTAGGTAAGACTTGTAATTAGGTAAGACTTCGTCCTATTTCTTTTTGTTTTGTGCTTTGACCCATGCTTTCTCTGATAAGGCTAGATTAATATAATAATAAAATGATAATACTTATAATTACAATAACTGACAAACCCCTCTCTCTCTCTCTCTCTCTCTCTCTCTCTCTTATTTGAGATCTGTTTTAATGATATGGGCTCTCTAGTATAGGACGTTACGGAACTCCTTTTCATGAAACCAACCCTTAATCGAACAATTAGGGCGCGTTTGGTTGTGTTTCTGTTTAAAAATTGTTCCAGGGAACATAAATAGAAAAAAGTATTTCTGTTCCGGGGAACAATTTTTGAACAAAAATACGCGTTTGGTAAACTTGTTCCGGGAATAAAAAATAAACAGAAACATGTTTGGTAAATTTGGATAATTTTTTTATTTCTTTTATTTTTTATTTTTTTTTTTTTCTTTTTCTTTTTTTTTTTTCTTCTTTTGGTCGGCCGCCGGCCAAGGCCTTGGCCGGCGACCGGCCGGCGAGGGCCGAGCTCGCCTGGGCCGGCGGGCGAGGCGCGGCCTCGCCGGCCACCCGGCGAGGCCGAGGCTCGCCGCCGCCGGGCGAGCTCGGCCTCGCCGGCCCGGGCGAGCTCGAGGCCGGATCCGGGCAAGATCGAGCTCGCCAGCCGGCGCGAGGTCGGCTCGCTTGATCCGGCGAGGCCGAGCTCGCCAGCCGGGCCGGCGAGCCGGCTCGCCGGGCCACCGCAGCGAGGCCGAGCTCGCCGGCCGCCGGGCGAGCTCGGCCTCGCCGGATCCGGGCGAGATCGAGCTCGCCCAGCCGGGCGAGGTCGGCCTCGCCATGGCCGGGCGAGCTCGAGCCGCCGGATCCGGCGAGGCCGACGCCCGCCGGGCCGGCGAGCCTCGGCCTCGCCGAGCCACCGCCAGTGACGCCGACTGGCGGTGGCTCGGCGAGGCCGAGGCTCGCCGCCGGCCGGGCGAGGTCGGCTCGCCGGATCCGGGCGAGCTCGAGCTCGCCCAGCCCATGGCGAGGCCGACCTCGCCCGGCCTACGGCGAGCCTCGGCCTCGCCGGGGACGGCGAGCGTCGGCCTCGCTGGGGCCGGCGAGCCTCGCCGTGGCCGGGCGAGGCCGCGGCCCTCGTCGGCCGGTCGCCGGCCGTGGCCGAGGCCGGCGACCGGCCTCGGCCGTGAAAGAAAAACAAGAAAATAAAAGAAAAAAGAAAAAAAAAAGTGTTTCGATTTGTGTTCCGGAAACAAGAAACAAGTTTTTTTGTTTCTTGTTTCTGTTTTTTTTTGTTTGGGAACAAAAGAATAAAAAAGGAACAGAAACGCACACAAACGCGTTTCTGTTCCTTTTTTGTTCCCAGGAACAAAAAAACAGAAATTTTTGTTCCTGGGAACAGAAACACAATGCAACCATGCAGGCCCTTATTGACTAATCTTGTGAAGTTCACGTGCTAAATTCTTGTACTCGCGTTTACTTTCTTGTGCACGTAACTCTTTTAAAAAAAAATTGCAGAGTATCAGATGGACGCTCTCGCTTATCTCCCTTATCGACTTGTTTCACATATGCAATCATTGAAGCAGACCCAATACATCTAGATTGATTTTGTGTCTCTGAAGGTCGATTTGTCTTTTAAATTTGGATGAGTTACACTACAAGCTCGCTTGGTAGACTCATGTGTCCTTAATGTCAGTAGTGGAGCAATTTCGGAGGAAGGAAGTGTAGCGCCTTTATTTTTTCAAAAGCATAGCACTCTTTTGGTGAGCTAAAGTTACTTTGGATCACACTCCCTTTTGGTAATATCTTCATTTAGGTTATTGCTAGCTACATATATTGCGATGATTGCCCGTTTTATATAATTTGTGCATCCTAAATGATGATCAAAAGACATCACAATAATGATATGATATGTTAGACATAAGTATGCCTTTTATATCTATCTACAAATAATGAGACAATTTAGAATATAAGACCTAGATTGATGGTTGTTTTCTCAAAAATGACTTAGAGTCGATATTTTCTCAAATCAAAATCTAGAATGGCCAATTTAATATCAAGTCAAGGCTGAGCTCACACATCTTTGCCGACCTACTTGCACTTGTGATGCGTGCTTGCTCTTGACGTTTTAACATGTTATAGAAAAATATTAATACGTCGTCACACACTTTTTAAAAGCGTTAATATAACAAAAAATATTAAATTATGTCAACTATGACATAAATATTCTAAACTTTTTTACATTATTAAAATCTTAAACTTGTCAGTTGTAAAATGAATATTCCAAACTTTTTTTTGTCATAAAAAATCTTAAAGATACTAATGTGATAATATATCTTGAATAGAGCTAAGATATGTATATGCTTGAGGTTCTTCGTAACACAAAAAAGAAGTTTTGAGTTTAGTGTTACAGTAGTTAAGTTTACGATTTTTAGTGATAATTTTTTTTTTTTAGGTATTTTGTAAAAGGGCGAGTAAAATATGATTTTTTTGGTTGTTGTGAGATTTGCCCATTAAAATATAAGTCGAATATAAGTGGGCCCTCTTGAATCCGTCCGAGGACAGAAGAGACAAGAGGATGGCAAGCGAACTGCAACGTAAGAGGGCTTTCAAAGTCTCGCCGCGAAGGAAACTTCCTTGAATGGCCACGTCGGATGGTTTTTTTCTATCCCTAATCACACGACATTAAATTGCCCATCTATCTCGGGACACCTTACCAAGGTATAAAAGGGGTAAGGAATCAAATGACATGTTCCATGCTCAGTGGTTAGTTTTGTTTTTCTACATATCATGTAACATCGTGTCATGATTTATTCAATTTGATGGTGCACTTATAACGATATTTGATTTACAAATTACAATAAAGCTTAATTTTTGCTATGAAGATACCCATTCAGGTGATAGATTGATAGATTAAAATTGATTCATGAAATAATGTGAAAAATTACACATAGATATGAAATAATTATATGCAAACATCTTATGTGCACATGCCTCTCTCTTCACCTTATGTTCACATGGATTGTGACTTTATCGATCAACATTTATATCTCGTTCACCGTTACTTCACTTGTTAATAATAAACTAATTCATTATAACAAATCACATCACGTCACACATCTAATTCTCTTAAAGGCAACCCCATAGAAAAAATTTGAAAGCTATCTCACTGTCGGTTGATGTTACTAATCATTTATTCATTTGTATTCAATTTTGTATCGATAACCTAGCTCTAGAATCTAAATCTTATTTATCGTTATCTTTTCCTATCCCTTTCAACTAAGATCTTATCTAGACTAATAAAAGAAAATCAATCAATGTAAGCAAAACAATCTAAAAATGGCTTTTTTTTTTCAAGGTCGCTAACATGGATGTTTTGTTGTGTGGAGATTTATGAAACGATCAATAAACTTCATAAACTGATTCAATTAAACTTTTAATACGAGTAGATGACTCTAATTCAAAGTAATCTATACGCAAGTGATGATCTTTGAACTGATAATTTTCTATTCCTGAGGTAGAAATCTCACAATCAGCTATGCCGACCTTAGAAATTGATGTCAGGTGAGATTTTCCTATTTTCAACTCCTACGTTTGGAAAAAAATACCAGGAGCTTCGATGAATTTTGCTTTTCCAGCCAAGGCTTGAAACTGACCTTTCATTAGCTATTCTGCCGGAGTCCACGTGTCACTAGGGCTCACGTCAGGCGATATCTTTCACCCCATAGAGCATTCTTGGGACCGGCCACGTGTGAGGCGAACGCCGATGAGACACCTCTTCAGATTCGGATTTGGATCGGACGGCTTACAGCTGACTAGCGAGGGGCCTATTTACAGGTCGACCATATGGGGGCCCCGCGCTATTTGTGGACACATATCCACCTACGAGAGATTGGTTTTCAAAAGGAAAGTATTTATTTCCTTAGATATTACAATACAAAGGAAGGAACATCGGCAGGAGTGGGCATGTTTAGAAAAGAATCGAAAATCTGAAAATCAGACTAGTAAGAATTTGGTCCAATTTCAAACTTTAAGATATGTATAATAGATTATCGATATTATTTTCTAATATTTTTTTCTTATTATCCTCCTATTGGGGAGTGCGCATCATTTATAACTTGAAGATGCGAATTGTTGTCATTATTATATATTATTGTGAAGTGGTATATCCACGTACAAATGTTGCGTTTGTTTACTATTTCCACTAGAGGATGATGCCTTGGCGCATGCGGGTGCATGTGGCATACATAATCTTTCTACTCAATATGCTTCTGAAAATTCTAGAACCCTACCAAAATGAGCATATAAAACAGTCTAAATCATTTTCGTTTCTCCAATCACTTGAAGAGTAAATGTCGTACGTGTCGTAATCACTCGATTTAGCTACGATTTTTAGGGGTGAGCATTGGTCTAGGGTTGACCTTAGATCGATTCTAGATCGGCCCAAACCGTCGGTCCTATTCGGTTCTCAAGGAGACTTGGTTAGTCCTTGGTTCTAGAATTCCTAGACCAGTACTATGCAAGTCGATCATCGATCCCGAGAGTTCGAGTCGGTCAAACCCGGACCAAACATGACTATATATATATATATATATATATATATATATATATATATATATTATTTATAATTTTTTTATATAAATAAAACCTTAAAATAAACGACGTTAACAACATTAAATAGCTTTTTAGTTATTAGTTCAAGTAATTTTACATTGTTCTTTAATAATTTAGGTTTTTAATGTCTTTTACGGTGTCAATAGTCATAATTTATGAATGAGGACAATATTTTTATGAGGAGTCCTCACAGCGTCAAAAAAGGCACTTTATGGTATCCTCATTTAGTATTCGTTCTTTTCTGTCATATTTGTCCTCTTAGTCTTCAATTTGCTAAAAAAAAGAAAAACACTTCTCTCGTCACTCGACACTCGCCCCGCTCGCTTTAGGTCACTTGTGCCGCTTGCCACTCGATGCTTGCTTGGCTTGTTGCCCACCGCTCGACATTTGATGCTCATTTTGTTTGACGCTCACCCTACTTGACCTTCATTGCTTGCCTTTCTAAGCTGACCTTACCTATCATCAAACCCAGTACAAAAAATGAAATAAAAAATTATTGATTAGTTTTGGGTTAACCTTAAAATCGGACCAACCCTATTGTGTTCGTCTTGTTCTCAATCGTTTTTTCAAAGAGTACAAAAAATGAAATAAAAGATTATTAGTTGGTCCCGGTTGACCTTGTCACAGATCGAACCCATTGAGTCGGTTTGGTCCTTGGTCCCAAGCTCAATAGGGTTAGTTCTCAGTCCCAAAAATTGAAGACCGGTACTGTGCGAGTTGGTCCTAAGGTTAGGGAGTGGACCGGCTCAATCCGGACCATGCCCACCCCCTAACGATTTTGATATATATCCTAGACGCGATCTCTCTAGAATGCCACGTGACTAGCATTTTCTTAAGCAGTCATCATGCCAAAGTATGGAAAAAGGTCTCTCTCTCTCGAGAAAATATTAGATACGTCTTATGCTCCTCCACCGGCAAACAAGAAGGCGGTGGGAGCATGACACGTGTGCTCTTCTAGGACCCACGCTCTGGGCAGACTGAGGAGAAAATCAGACGCCATTTTTAAAAATTTTCGGACTAACTGAGATTTCTTTCTTTTGTCAGTCTCTTTCTTTGCGCCTCTCTCTTCGACGAAAAGGACGCGACCTCCCTATCTCTCTGTGCCCTCTCTCTTTCTGATCGGCAAACCACCTCCAGCAATCGACGAACCACCGCACGGGACCGGTGAGAGGACTGCGAGACCTAGCTTCCTGTCTCTGCCCTCCCTCTTTTCGACCGGCGAACCACTGCGAGCAAATCAGATGTTTTTGTAGAGATCTCCCATCGTCGCCTTCTTCTTTTTCCCCCTTCTTTTTGTTTTGTTGTTTTTTTTTCCTAGTGTTCTGATGGTGGATCTAGAGTTACATATGGAGGACGACGTGATGTCTCACATCGACCTTGACAGCTTCTTTGGCGACCTCCTCGAGGCCGGCGACATCATCGACGCTTTCTCCTCAAAGAACGCGTCGTCATTGTCTCTAGACTCGGGGCTCTTGTGGTTCGAAGAGATCGAGAACATCTTAATGAAGGATGACGAGGACGGTGGAGTTGTCGGTGGCGAGATTAGGGCTGATTCGAGCCAGGAGTTCTGCGATAGGTTCCTCGCTAACGTGCTTGTTGACTGCCCCGGAGATGGGTCCGCGGAGATAGCCAATGGGTTTGGCGACAAGGAGGAGCCTGGATCGTCGACAGTGGGGTCAAGGCTGCAAAGGTTGATGGGGCTAAGGGTGGCGGTGAAGCCTATGATCCTGCTTCTAAGAAGCTCAGGAGGTACATCAATTGATCAGTGTTGCTGAATTATTCGATTGGTTGCCATTATGTGGTAGGCATGCAGTTTGAAGAGATCTACTATTAGGAACTTGACATTTAACTATGCCCAAGATTTCTCTTGGTTCCTTGTATCCTTGTTGCCAGGTTTAATCTCTCCAGCTTCTACAATCTTTCAATTATCAATTGAATTTTTGGTCCTGTGTATTGCAGCTATTTGCTTATGATACAGTCAACAAACAGTTGTCGCATAAACCTGGGGAACAGCCAAAGCTTCCCCTTCCTGCCTCCTTAGTTGCAGGTGCCTGTGCTGGTGTGAGCTCAACAATATGCACATATCCTCTTGAGTTGGTCAAAACTCGACTCACAGTCCAGGTATAGTGCTGCATGCTAAAACAATATGATTGAATCTTGTCATTGTTAACACGAGCCTTCCATATTGCAGAGGGGAGTTTACGATGGTATGTTTGATGCGTTCTTGAAAATAGTGAGGGACAAGGGACGTATAATTAGATCGGGTAATCAGTCAAATTAAGAAATTATGAACGAAGCTTAAGAATTATATAGAGGCCTCGCCCCTAGTCTTATCGGAGTGATTCCATATGCTGCCACCAACTATTTTGCTTACGACACGTCGAGAAAGGCATATTGGAAGTTTTTTAAGGAAGAGAAGATTGGGAACATCGAGACCCTTCTCATCGGATCATTAGCTGGCGCTATTTCGAGGAGTGCAACTTTCCCTTGAAGGTAGCTCGGAAGCATATGCAAGTGGGAGCAGTCAGTGGTAGGCAGGTGTACAAAAACGTGGTTCATGCTCTTGCGAGCATACTTGAGCAGGAAGGGGTTGGAGGTCTATATAGAGGTTTAGGCCCTAGTTGCATGAAGTTGGTGCCTGCTGCTGGGATATCCTTCATGTGCTACGAAGCGTGCAAGAGGATTCTGGTTGAGGATGATGAAGAGGCGTAACCACATATTTGACAAAAAGAAATGCGAGGTCTTTTGCTATGGGTCTTCTACAGAAAGAGTGGATAAAGATGACTATTTTGTATACTGCGATCAAATGGTTTAGTTTATGTTTTTTTCTTTTGCTCATACGATTTCTTCAGAAGAATTCTTCAAGGAAGTTCTTGTTACCAAGGTTGGTTCTACATGCACTCGCAAAGATATTCAAGGGGTTTACTTTTCTTTTGGAGTTCCGTGTTTCTGAAGAAGGTACTGGCATGTTTTGATAATGTGAGTACTGCCTTTTTATGAGAAGATGAGTTGGCAAGAGTCGAACCAAGAAAGATGGCCAATTTGTCCAATAACATGCTAATTGAGACACAATGTTTTTCATAGGGGCTACTTTGCGTGTGCATAAATCTCTTGGAGTACCTAACATAAGAAAAGCTTTTTTGCTTACTGGATTGTCGGTTTGAATGAAGAACAGTTTCATGTTTGGAGTATGATGTTTCAATTTCAGGTTCGAATACCTTTAGCTTTCTTTGACAGAACAAAGCTTGGTTTTTAATGATCTCATCGGATGTTGATTTTATTTTTGATCCAAACTGTGGCTGGTTACCCTGCAAGGCAAAGCTCTTGCTGCCCTACCAATCTTGGCCAATCTTGGCAAACCTGCGGCTCCAAGGGATTGCTACTTAGTATGAAATCGAAAAGTGGCAATAATTCAACCCTATCAAGTCTGAATTTGACTATATACAAAGAACACAACAGCATCACATTTCAATTATCAATAGTGTGAGAGAATTAATCGACATGCGGGAAATGCTTTCCGTAGAGCCTTGCGTTAATGAGACCTGTTGACAATTTGCAAGAGAATTGTGGGAACAGTAATAAAGGCATCGACTTAAGCTTGACCAATGAACTTGTTCTGTATTCAACCTTTAAGTGCTGAATTAAGTTCGAAAGTGCTACATTCTTGTGATCAAACAACAAAATACTGCAAAATAAATAACAACAGACAAATCAAAGGTTTGAGATGCCTGTTTTTCAACACGGGCAACTGTGGAAAGGACATGACAAAAAATGACATTCTCTGCTTTTTCTGTTTCACACCCATCTTCTTCCCGGACGAAAGTATTGCCTCAATGATGAAAAGTGACTTTGGGTGGCAATGAAAATATTGTTATATACATAAAAGAACAATAAGCACTTGAAGATGGCTCCCCCCACAGGCGAGCATGATACAATTAGCAGTTGATGCCGCATTGACCATTTGCAGCAGATTTTGTGGAGGCCGAGGTGAAAGGGTCAATCCATACCCAGAGCAATGAGAATATGGAAGCAAGAAGGATAGACCACACAATAACAATCGTACGAGTATGATTTTGCCAACCCAACAGACCCTTCAGGAATGGGTAAAGGTCAACAATAACCCATATGGTGAAGAACAGCTTGCTAGACAGTGGACCCTATGACTGATACCCGCTGTTAATCGCATAAGACACACCTGCTACAATGCCAATGATGTTCATGATAAGAACTGTGGTTGGAGGAGGAATGAGAAGCGATGTCCATTTGAACACATAAAGCTCAGCAAAGTCCTCCTTCCTCATCGGCTGCTTTCGAAGTGACTGTGAAGTTGGTATCAATGCCGGCAAGCACTTTAAGAAGCCCTTGGAACACAGCAAAAAGGTGAGCAGATGTACCACCAATGACCCAGAACTGCTCATTCCTCCACCAATCCTCAATGCTGACACCACTCCAACGGAGCTCAAGAATACCGGTTGCGAAAATTGAGACGAAAAAAAGGAGAATGAACCACATGCTAGCAAAGTTGCTTTTCTGCAATTTTTTTTTTTTTTTTTTTTTTTTTTAACATCGGATCAGTCATCAGATGAAAGAAAAGAGGAAACAATCTCTAATTATGCTGAAATTACTTACATGTAGCTCTAGATAGTCTAGCGTAGAGACAACTATATTTAGTTTATGAAATCGGTAGTATAGCATAATAAGGAGAATATCTAATAAAGATGGAAACTAGCATCGTAATTGAGCCGTCTTTTTTTTTTTTTATGACCCGAGAACCCTCGTATAGCCGGCAGTCGGCGAGATAAACCCGGGGTGACGTTAGCGAATGATCCACCACCCTGACATCACACTTAAAACACCAGATGGCCTGCCAGCCTCCCTTCAACTTGCGTTGAAGGGGCTTCGAACTCTAGATCTCCCGTTTGGAGGTCTGGAACTTACCCAACAAAGCCACCACGGCCGGTAGTAATTGAGCTATCTTTTGTCAATGAAGATTACTTTAAATGTACAAATGATGCAGAAGAGCCAAGACTAATAGCTACATCATTTTTAAGGTTAAAAAAAAATGCAGATAAATGAAATTGAGGATCATGATCATACTCTAAAGAATACAAAGAAGAGTCCACCTGTGAAGAGGACTTTGGTGACCACACAGTAAGGGCACCTAGAATATGGTTGACTTAGGGCTTTCTATTTAACTATATCAAAAGGCCTATGTTTGCCAGCTATCAAGCTGAATATTATTCAACCACCATAGCCATTGGAATGATGTTTAGGCATCTTCTTTTATCAATGTTTCCTAATGGTTTCTCATCCAAGCTTTATTAAAACAAGATGCAGAGCCACTCGAAAACTAAATACAAAGAGAACATTAACTCCATTCCAAAGAGGTGGAGATGCTAGGATCAGATGACAGAAGTAAACAATGACCCTTCTTTTGTTCATCTCACTTAAATAGAGTCAATGTGGATTAATGTACAACAAACGAAATACATGAGATTGAATACTCTACAATGAAGAGAGAAGTATCACTTACCTCAGGTATAATAAATTTGTTAGTGAGAAGACAAAATGCAAGGAGAATACAATACGCAATCAGCGGTATTGAGGTGAGGGGATACACAATTGTATTGATGTACGCCAATCTCTCCAAGAGCTTCAATTTCCCATTATATCCATACCATATAGGACAATGCCTGCTTAGCAAAATCTCAATTGACTCCAAGGCCCACCTGAGAACCTGGTTTAAATGATCAGAAAGATTGATGGGAGTAGACCCCTTGAATCCTGGGTGAGGAGGCATACAATAGATTGAAATCTAGCCCCGAGCACGCATCTTAAATCCAGTCAAAATATCTTCTGTGACAGAACCATATATCCATCCGATATGTTCGTAGAAAGAACATCAAGTCAATTCCTACCATATGACATGGAATTTTACATATGGAATAGAAATTGTATAACATCATAACATACCTCTTTGCCCCATTCAGTCTTGTCCTCATAGCCACAGCTAATAACATGGATGGCTTCTTTCAAAAGTGTTGCAGGATTGGTAGATGGTGGTAGGCCACCCTATTCCATGAAAGTAGCCGCAATGAAAACAGGAGACTGACCGAATCTTTTCTCTAGACTTTTTGAGACATCAGGAGCGACCTCTCATCATCATATCCTACAAAACAAATTGGTGCTGTTAACATGATATAACACATAGCAAAGGTACTGTTAAGTCAGTCGAACAATTAAGTGACATCAAAAGAGAGACATTTTTTGGTTTATTCTAAAGCTTAAGGGGGTCCTTAAGGGCAAGGTAAGATACCCCAATCTGACATCAATTCAGGCTAGTTTTGATAGTAATCATGGAGTAAGTCCAGGCATTTGGACTAGTATAAGTCTGTTTTCTAACATCCAAAGATACAAAAGGAAACTCATAATTAAATCAAGACCTACCTTCAACCCCCTCCTCAACATCTTCCATATTGAAAATTGGAACATTGGATTAAGTTCTTTTCATTGCTCTTTTCTTGTCAATGTACTTCTTATTGCCACCCTTCCCCTTCTTTCTTGAACCACAACAACTCTTTACAATAATATTTGGTTCCAGATCTTCCTCGATCAATACAGGTCATATCCATAAAGGGCTTGCCTATTGAAACAACATCCAGTTCCGACATAGACGGGACCTTGGATGCCGTCAAGCCCTTTCAAGTTAATCTGCATTGAGATCATAAATAAGATAATCTAGCTCAATTAAAAAAAGGCAACAAATGAACATAAACAACTAGCATTTTGGAAGTAGGAAAAAATGAAGAGACACCTACATCAAAGAAGACAATGTTGCGGTTAGCATATCGATCATGCAAGTCAATCCCATCAAAACGTTGTGGGAATTGCACATAGCACGTCTTCTTTCCATAAGCGGGATCCATCATGAAACACATTGCTTCTTTCAATGCTTTACTATTATTAAAGTAATGATCACAGTCAACATTCAAAAGATACGGTCCGTTGGTTAGGACAGCTGAGACCCGGATCTACACAAAATAAAACAGTAAGTTATAAATTCAGAAATGCCAAAAAGTAATAAGTAGATCTAACCAATTTCTCCAGCGGATAAGAACAGCATTCAGACATTGCTATGTGGGAAAATCAAACCGTAATATTTGTTTCTCAATATGAAGAGAAATAGTATGAAGTTAAAGTAGGGTCGGGAACAATGAATCTCTTTATGATAAATAAATCCTCATTATAAGCTAGAGACACCACTATCAACATTACAATCCACGGGGGAAAAATAAAAGGTAACTGATCCTTGAAAAAAATAATTCCAACTGTACATTCGAACTGAAAGCACAAAAAGAATAAGCTTCAATAATGTAGCGTGAACTTGGAATGCGATTTCTCGAACCTAGAGATCCATTAATCAGGATCCTAATGCATATAGATATAAATTTCAATGCAAGCAAGCGATGAAGAACCTAAATGAAGAATCTAAACTGAAAAACCAAATCACACCAACATACATTAATTTGTTTACAATTAAAGATGTCAGCCCGTCACTAAAAGAGAAACATGACAAGAAAAGCTACATAAGATGTATAGAGATGACAAACCAAAGCAATCATGGCTCCAGCTTTCTCATGATGTTGGAAACTAGGTCGCTTTTCACGAGAAACATAAACAAGTCGAGGTAGCTCATTTCCATTAGTATCAAGTCCCCCACTGTGGCCCAGGAAAACCTATTATTTTCGACAACAAAAAGAAAACACTAACTAGATGCATAAGAGGGGAGAGGGTTGATTTAAATGTTTATAAAATACTGGTTAATATCGTATACCTGTATCATTCCGGGGTGATCCCCGGGGTTATTTCCAGCTAGGCAAAGTGCCATCCGCATTGTCCACCCTTCCGGCATCTTTTGTGCCTTTGCAACCAAAGCATTGATTCGCACCTTGAACTCCTCATATTCTCTCTATCAACCACATAATCAAACAATTTTACATTATATATACCAAAACATTTGTAATATATGCATCTGACTAAATGCTACATTGTCGATAGGCAAACCACTAAATAAAATTTTCCTTTCCCAAGAAACTGAGTTACAAAGGTAAAATAGTTACAAAGGTAAAATAGGTGATGCATGGACCCCTCCCCAATGACCTTCATTTCAGTTTTACAAAGGCTTACAACAGAATTCAACATAAAGCAACCAATCGAATAATTAAGCAGCACCGATCAATCAATGTACCTCATGAGCTTCTTAGAAGCAGGATCATAGGCTTCACCACCACCCTTAGCCCCATCAACCTTCGCAGCGTTGACCCCGCTGTCATCCGATGATCCAGGCTCCTCCTTGTCGCCGGACCCATTGGCTATCTCGCGGACCCATCTCCGGGGGAGTCAACGAGCATGTCAGCGAGGAACCTATCGCAGAACTCCTAGCTCCAATCATACCTAATCCCGCCACCGACAACTCCGTCGTCCTCGTCGTCCTTCATCAAGATGTTCTCGATCTCGTTGAACCACGAGAGCCCCGAGTCTATTGATGACGATGACGCGTTTGTCGAGGAGCAAGCGCCGATGACGTCACCGGCCTCAGGAGGTCGCCGAAGAAGCCGTTGAGGTCGATGTGAGACATCACGTCGTCCTCCATATGCAACTCCAGATCCGCCATCAGAACACTAGGAAAAAAAAACAACAAAACAAAAAAAAAGGGGGAAAAAGAAGATGAAGGCGACGATGGGAGATCTCTACAAAAACATCTGATTTGCTCGCGGTGGTTTGCCGGTCGGAAAGAGGGAGGGCAGAGAGAGAGAGAGGGGAGGTCGCGGTCCTCTCGCGAGTCCCGTATGGTGGTTCATCGATTGCCTCGCCGATCCGTGAGGGAGAGCCCTCGCCAACGCCGGTGAGGGAAAGCCCCTCGCCCGCTTGCGAGGGATGCCGGTGAGGGGCCCTCGCTGATCTGGCGAGGGGCTCCCTCGCCGGACGCCGGCCCTCCGCCGGCTCTGGCAGAGGGAAATCAAAAAAAAAAAAAAAGGAAAAATGGAAAACAAAAAGAAAAATAGTAAGAAGGACTAGATCGGACATTTCATCATAGTTTAGGAACCAACTTGAGCCGATCGAAAGTTTAGGGACTAGATCGGACATTTTATTAATAGTTCATGGACCAAATTGAGCCATTCGAAAGTTCAGGGACTAGATCGGACATTTTATCAATAGTTCATGGACTAAATTGAACCAATCGAAAGTTTAGGGACGAAATTGGACATTGAGTGAAAATATAGGGACTATTTGTGACATTTTCCCTAATATTTTCTCCCAAACTCGAGTTAGCCGAACAGTCTCTCTCTCTTTCTCTCTCTAGCCCGATGACACCGATGGCCGATCCGTCCTCCTCGCCGCCCCCTCCTCCGATTCCTAGCCTCCTTCTCCCACCATAGTAGCCGCCGCCTTTGCCTCCGCCCCGACCGCAGCAGCCGCCGCCACGCCCGGCCGCATAGCCGCCGCAGATCCTCTTCTCTTTCCCAAAGTGGCCGGCCCTCCGGGTCACCTCCGAGTGCGACAAAGTGATAGCTCCGTCTTCCTCCAAAAGGTCTCATGCAAGCTCCTCGACGGCCTCGCCAAGCTCAAGTTCTCCTTCCACAACGATTGGAAGGGCGAGGTCGCGGAGCCCCGATCGCCTTTGTCTCCAAGCACCTCTCCCTCCATTGCGATGTCGAAAAAGCGAAAGAACTTGGAATCGTGTTGAGCGTCGTTGAAGAAGAGCCAGACTTTCAATGATGATGAAGAAGATCTAGACCTTCAATGGCAAAGAAGATGCGCATCATTGAAGAAGAGCCGAAGAAGAAAGATGAGCGAAAGGGCGAAGGGAGAGAGCGGCGTACCTCACAAAAATTTGGAGAGGAATAGTGAAAGGTCAAAGAGAAAAAAATGAAAAAGGGAAAGTGTTTTAACCTTATATGGTGGAGGAATTTGTTTTCCTAAATTAATACATAATATTTGTGTTGACCAGAAAGTACTTTCCGTTGACCAAATCATTTTTAGATAAACAAATAGTTGAAAATTCGAAAAACACTTTTCGATAAAATACTTTAAGTGAAACAAACACATTCAGCTTTCCATTTCCAATGAGATACATGAATGGGACTTTAACTTTATTAATATTTGATAATCTTTGTGTATCTAAATATGTGTTGTTATTAGTATATTCAGTTAGAAATAATGATTCACCATAATTGTTTAATTAAGAGTATATGTAGAATTTGAGTGTACCTTGAAACGATCTTGACACCTATGATATGATAGATTTGAGATTCTTGAGTATGCGGGATAGGTTTTGGGTTTTAAAAATTAATGAACTTATTTTGATGAGCAAGGGAACCTAAAACAGTTCACCTATAAACATCATAATAGAGTTTGATTTGGGTTGACAAAAAAGAGTACCAGACAGACAGGTTCACTCAACATCACATCAATAGTGCTAAGACTCCAAACTCTCATATTCTGCATACCTTACACGTTACCATATATAAGAGGGCAGGACGAGTTTACTAAATTGACTTAGTAAGTGAAGCAACAACATTTTTGGATGCTAAGCACCACTCATTTATTTAAAGGCCCAATTAGACGCCGTCACATTAGAATCAATTTAGTAAAATAATCTTGATATTGTTAGCATTACTTATTAATATCTTTTCTTATTTTCCTTCTCCTTTCTCACATTTAAATCAAAAGAGATTTAAAAATAAACTGGGCGGAGTGTATGCCATTTACAAGAGGCTAATATTTGTCTAATATAGTTGAACTATATACTTCATGGTCAAATAGTGACTGTAGCACTGAAGGGGTATACGTGCCTACATATGCTACATTAGTTCTCTTTTTCCGCTAGAGGATCATGCTTAGGAGTATATGCGGGAATGCAACATACATAATCTTTGTATTCAATATACTTCTAAAAGATTTAGAAGCTTATCGGACTGGGGCATATAAGGGCCTGCATGTTTTCATTTCTAAAAATTGTTCCTGGAACACTTTTTTTGTTTTTTTGTTCCCGGGAACAAAAAAAGAACAGAAACGCGTTTGGTTGCATTTCTGTTCTTTTTTTGTTTTTTTGTTCCCGGAACACAAAAAGAACAGAAATGAGAAACAAAAAAAGTTGTTTCTTGTTCCAGAAACGATTTTGAAGAAACGTTTTTTCCTCTCTCTCTTCTCTTTTCTTCTTCTTTTCTTCTTCTTTTTTCTTCTTTTTTCTTTGGCCGGTCGCCAGCCTCGGCCATGGCCGGCGACCGGCCGTCGAGGGCCGGCGACGCCGTCGAGGGTCGGCGACCTCACCGGAGCGTCGCCGGCCCCCGGCGAGGCCGAGCCTCGCCTTGGTTGGGCGAGCTCGGCCTCGCCTTGGCTGGGCGAGCTCGGGCTTGCCTAGATCCGGCGAGGCCGAGCCTCGCCGTGGCTGGGCGAGGCTGCCGCCCGTCGGTCGGTCGCCGGGAGGCCGACAACCAACCGAAAGAAGAAAAAATAAAAAAGAAATGAAAAAATGAAAAATAAAATAAAAATAATGAAAAAATTAAAAGAAACAAAAAAAGAATAAAATTTACCAAACGTGTTTCTGTTCATTTTTTATTCTCGGAATAAGTTTACCAAACGCGTTTTTTTATTCAAAAATTGTTCCCAGGACATAAACACTTTTTTCTATTTCGTTCCGGGAACAAAAAAAGAACAGAAACATTACCAAACGCGCCCTAAACAGTCCAAATCATTTTCGTTTCTCGTTTGTCTAAAGAGCAAAAGCCGTATGGCATGTCGATAAGTCATAATCACTCAGTTCACTTGCGATTTGTGTAAATATCCCCAACACAATCTCTCTAGAATGCCACGTGACGAGCCTTTTATTAGGCAGTCATCATGTCAAAGTACGGCAAAGGTCTCTCTGGCTCTCTCCATTTGATGCCATGCAGCAACCCCTTTATTAGGTGGTGATCATATTTAGCGGTGAGCATTAGTCTAGGATCAATCTTGAACCGACCTTAGATCAGTCAAACTCTACCGCTCTTGTTCCGGTTCTTAGAGAGATTGGGTCGATCCTTGATCATAGAATTCTTGAACCAAAGACTATGCGGGCCGGTCCTCGATCCTTAAAGTTACGGGTTGGTCAAATTCAGACCAAACCCTAATTATATATATAATATATTATTTATAATTTTTCTTATATAAAGAAAATTTTAAAATAAACTGTGTCAACAACATTAAACAACTCTCTAATGAGGAATTCAAGTAATTTTATATTGTTATTTAATAACTTAGATTTTTAATGTCTTTTATGGCGTCAATAGTCATAATTTACGAATGATGAAAATATTTTTGTGATGAGTGCGTTCAAAAAAGCATAAAAAGTTCTTTATGGCATCCTCCTCTAGTATTCGTTCTCTTTTGTTTTATTTGTCATCTTAATTTTCAATTTACCAAAATCGAAAAAAAACAACTATTCCACTCACCACTCAACACTCACCTCGCTCGCTTTGGGTCACTCGTGCTACTCAATGCTCGCTTGACTTGTTACTCCCCACTCAACATTCGATTCTCATTATGTTCGACGCTCACCTCATTCGATCCTCACTGCTTGCCTTTCTTAGCTACCTCATTCATCATCGAACCCATTAGGTCAAGTATGGTCCTCGGTTACCCTTTCAAGGAGTAAAAAAAATGAAATAAAAAATTATTGGTTAGTCCTAAGTTGACTTTGAAACCAGATCAAACTCATTAGGTCAGTCCGGTTCTTAATCGTTTTTTTAAGTAGTATAAATAATGAAATAAAAAATTATCGGTTGGTCCCGAGTTGACCACGAACGGATCAACCCATTGGGTCGGTCCGATCCTCGGTCCCAAGCTCAATAGAGTCGGTTTTCAGTCTCAAAAATTGAGAATCAGCATTTTGCAGATTGATCTTACGGTTAGGGAGTGGACTGCCCCAACCTGACCATGCTCACCCCTGATTATATCAAGTGCCCTTTGTTGTAGATATGAATGTTTGGCAGGGCGTTGAAATGGAAGGGCTTTTAAATTCTGCAATTTTCCAGATTCCACCCTTACCATTCGTTCAAAATCCCCGTCCTACCCTTCCATATATCTGTTTTTTCGAGTCCGTCCATGTGAAGAAAAGCTATTTTCGAAGTAATATTTGTCGAGCTCTCTCGACCATGTCCTTGGTGATCCCAATCTTTTTCCATGGCCGTAGATCTTCGTGGATCCATCTGAAGAACGACGGGCATTCATTGCCAGGTATGCGATGATAGAGATGGCGATCATGGGCCTGTTTGGTCGGATGGTTCCCGGGACAAGTTTGAGTCATGTAAGTTTACAATAAAACAAATGCTCCTTTTGTTTGAATATTATACTCAGATGTTGCACTGCGAAGGTGTCTTGTATCCCATTCGTGGGCCCTTGTCCCTTGGCAACCGCATCTGTGAAAGGTGCTTTTGCTAGAGCTTTAAGCAAAGGGATTTACCACGGAACCGACTATGTTTGCTAGGGATTTTGGTCGTACAATTTGGTGAGGGTGTTAAGGATTAACAATCAAGTTTGGGTTCGAATGGAAGAATTAGGAGGATAGTCTTTGTTGCGTTTTTTTCTTCTTCTTTCCAGGCTTTTCGAGACAAAGTGTCTCTAATATGATCGATGAATCTAAATGAACAATCGACCAAAGCACACTGAAGCACCCGTGGTTTGTACATGTCTACTCGTTTTGGTAAGTTCGGAACACATACAAGCTCATATTGGGTTATTTTACTAAGGGAATTAAAGACATTGGATGGAAACAACAAGTGTTGACTTAGATGGCGACAAAATTTGCTCATTTTCTTGCGGTCTTGATTTCAAGCGTAATTGCGCGAGCACTCCAAAAGTAAAAATCCTAAATGTGCAAGATCGATATGGAGGAGTGCACTCTTAATATTGTTGCAGAGGTGGACTTGACTTGGGAGATGGAATATTTGGGATTTGCGTAGCTGGTTTTATATGAAATTTGAGGATGTGTAGTGAATGTTGTCCACTCTATGCAAAATGGACCATTTGGACTAAATTGGCTAGTTAGGTTTGACTCTTGAAAATATTGGTCCGATTTCCGATTTCTAAAAGTGGAACCGATGTCCGGATGATCCGAAAGATTTGGATACCACTTGTCACAATAAAGGGGGAACTTAGCATACATGCCCTAACCAATCTTTCATTATACAACTCCATCCATCACCATTGATTAGGACAGTTGAATGAACTTTCAAATTATAATTCTTATATCCAGGGTGATGAAGATGGGTTGTGCAACAAAATGAGTTACATTACACATTCTCCATTAATAAAGAAAATTTCTTGCAAATAGTATTTCGATTGGCATGTCATAAATTTGGATATTACGCATACTTATTTTTAGTTAACTTTTCATGTAGGTGATGTTCATGTTTATAATCAATCTATATATAGGTTTAAATCATAGGTATTCATTAAGATGGCATCCATCGAAAGCTTGTAAACAATAGAGTCCAAAACCATACCAAATAGAAAGATGGCCGGACATTCAACAACGATCACCTCCCTTAGTTGCATGAGTTCCCAATGTGACGAAGAAATTACGATTTGATAACCATATTTCCTTCAAAATCAAAACCTCCCCCTCTCTCTCATGGCTACCATTACTTCTTAGCTGATGGAAAAACCAGACTATCCGATCGACCTCATGTTTGACCTCGATGAAGCTCTGACTCGGGTGAATCATCAATGCTTCTGCCATCGGAAGGCGAGGTCGGAAGTGGTAGTCCCGGTGATGGAAACGGTTTGCGGGATCACGGTGGCGACGGCTGGTGCTTGTGCGGTGTGCATGGAAGGCTTCGGCGATCCCGAGAGCGGCGGGGAGGCCAAGCAGGTGCGCTGCTGTGGCCATGTCTACCATTCGACTTGCATAGCGACTTGGCTCTCTCTCTACAGCTCTTGTCCTCTATGTAGGTGCGAAATCCCCCCAAGAACCAACACCAAAAGTGAGTTCGATTAGCAAAGCTAGCTAATTGATTACCCTCTTTTACCATCAGTTAATTGATTTATACTAGGGATTGAGACGGAAATACATGGTATGGGACGGATGCAATGATGTCTATTGTTCCATTAAGGGCGAAATCGCGATGGCATTCTTGTATCGGCTCATTTCATTGTTGTTCATATTTTATAATGTAGAGCATCGATTAAAGTGTAGAAATTCATGCTGCTTTCGTGCTCCTGATGAGCATGCAAGGAATTCTTATGCTTCATGGAGTATAATCGATGTAGCTCATTGAGTTGGTATAATTCGAACATCTCCTCATTTGAGACAACCCTTGCTAGCCGCGGGTAGATCTGTCCAAATGGGTCATAAGTCTATTTCTTAATTGATATTTGATTGGTTGAGTTGTTATATAGGTCAATCATATTAAGCAAATGTGTTATAAATTGATTTAGAATAATAAAATTCAAAATAATATTTGTATTAAATAGGTTCATGACTTATTTAGACTTAGTACATCTTTATGACTTTCCTCCACTCTCTGTCATCCTTTACTCGATCTTGTGCTTCACTTACTTCGCGCTCTAATTTTGTTTTAAATTTGAGTTTTTCTAAATTGGTTTAAGTATTTTGGTATTATGAACAAATTGAGTAAGGATCACTAGATTTATATTATATAGAAATGAGTTAATTTGGATTGGGTCATTTTCGATTTATCTCAAAACTCGACCTAATCTATCCGTTCGATAGTTCCACCCACGGGCACGTGTGGAGATGTGCTTTTCGGATGTTGAAGGCGCGCAGAGATCGATAAAGCACGGTGTTCAAAATGTCAAAATGGTCAACTTCACTGATTCGCAAATGCCTCTGAGAAACTCTACATACTAATTTGCTAACACCACATAAGAGAGTAGACGAAAAAATGCTTTGAAATTTACGGAAAGCATTAAAATGTGCGACGAGGAAGTCACGTGACTTGTTGTCAAAACGATAATGTCGCGCCAAATGCCTTTGCTGTCTTTTTTGAAGTCATAGACGCCGTCGTTTTCTTCTTCTTCTCAGCCCTCCTCTACTCCCTCCGTCTCCTGCCAGCAACTCAGAGTCCCGTCCTCCTTCGATCATCGTCAGTCGTGGTCATCATCACTGCGAAATCAGACGGGCGAACGGACGGCGATCTCAGCAAGCGAGCAACGACCTGCCAGGCGGAGCGGCGTCGGCGAGCATGGACGACGCGAACGCCGTCGAAGCCGCCGGAGTTCCGACCTCGGCTCTCAACCGCATCGATCTCTCGAGTTCCGATATCCGACAGTCGGTGTCCCTGCTCAAACAGGTCTTCGATTCTCTCGAGTTTTTCTGATATTCCAATTCGATTTCCGGTGCCGAAACCGAGGAAACTAAGGTTTTTTGATTCGTGACGACGCTGACGGATGAATCCGATCTGCTGGCCTCAGGCGTGCTTGGATTCTGGCTTTTTCTACGTGATCAATCACGGAATTAGCCAGGATTTGATGGAGGAGGTCTTCGCCCAGAGCAGGCGGTTCTTCGGCTTGCCTTTGAGTGAGAAGATGAAGCTGTTGAGGAACGAGAAGCACCGTGGCTATACTCCTCTGTTCGATGAGGTCCTCGATGCTGCGAATCAGATTCAGGGTTTGTGTCTGACGAATTCATTTGTTCCGTTTTTCGGTGTCAGATTACTGAAGGTCTTTTCTGCTTAAAGCTGATTTAGATGAATAGCTGGTGATTCTGATAGCTTCCTGTAATCAGCTGGTGGCTGGTGGTTGACTAGCAACTCTTAGAAAAGGAAGATTCAATTAGTTAGTTATTATTCCTGGTTGTAATTATATTCTGGGAGGAGTGAGGATACTTCATCAGAGCCGACACAGAAATAGGAGCGAGTTGTTTGAAGTGCTAACACGAAACCATGAACAATACAACGAGGATTTAGATGAAACTTGTTAGTATTTATATGGTTATCATTTTTTGAAGATCGGTTGAGTAGTAATGATTTCATTGACATTATATAGGAGATTATAAGGAGGGATACTATATAGGAACGGAAGTCCCAGAGGATGATCCTGATGCGCAGAAGCCTCATTTTGGACCAAATCTCTGGCCTTCTGAGGGTAACCAGTTGCTTAATATGATATCTGCGCAACTTCAAACTGGTGCTGGTGATATGTACTTATTTTGGTTTCACTGTTGTGTTTTCACTAGAGATATTGCCAAGATGGAGGCAGATGATGGAGATATTTCATAGTCAGGCATTGTGAGTTTTTGCTATAGATGATAAAGATCTATGGACATTAAATTTTATTGTGAGTTGCAAGATGCGAAAGATATTCCATCTGAGTAAAAGATAATACAGACGGGAAATTTGGGGCTTTTCCAGTACCCCGATAGTCATCTCTTCCCCTTTCACTTGCATCAAATTGTGCCAAGTTCTTTTAATGCCCCAGGGGGGTTAAATTGCCCGACTGCCAAACTGCTTATGCTTTCTTGGGCTCTTATCCTATGTTGGTCAAAGTGTAAATCTCTTCAAGTTATTTGTAACTGCTGATTTAACAATTTCTAGGAAACTCTGCTGCAATTTGAATAAAATAATTTTAGCTGTTGATATTTACTATTAATCACACTAACCAAGAACCTCAACTCAAGTGTCTACTTCTTATATTGGTAGGGCTGATATTGTAGTCACAATTTTCATTGCATAGGATCTCTCGAACAGTTGACTTTTGGATCTGGTTATATCTCAAGAGTAATGCCTAGATGATCTATGTGGCAAGATCAAGTGCAATCTGTTGATATAAAAAAGTGATGGTGGTTAATCTTGGTAATCTTTTGTTTTGTAAATATGCTCATCAGAAATGTGGCGAAGGTAGTTGCAAGGATCATTGCTCTAGCACTTGATCTGGAGGCTGATTTTTTTGACAAGCCAGAAATACTCGGCAAGCCTATTCCGATCTTGCGCTTGTTGCACTATGAAGGTAGATTTTACTTCAGTGAACTACAAAATAAGACTGACAATTCTTTCTTCTCATCCAGTTGATATTCCTTTAGGTCTAATCTCTGATCCCTCTAAAGGGATATATGGAGCTGGGGCACATTCGGACTTTGGGTTTCTTACCTTGTTGGCAACAGATGATGTGCTGGGTCTCCAAGTATGAAATATTCTCCTATAAAACTGTTGGTGCAGACTCTATGCATGGTTATAATGCAGGAAACTTTTTAAACTTATTCAGATTTGCAAGAACAAGGATGCTAAACCTCACGCGAGGGAATATGTGCAACCTTCGAAAGGGTAAAGCCCAACAGAACTTGAGATGAAGATGTTCGAGATCTCATATTTAAACTAACTTGAACACTTTTGGTAGAAGCCATCGTGTTAGGATTTACATTCTAGTGATTTGTGGATTACAAATTTAACTTGGACTAACTTTGATTTAATCTTGTACTTTTTTGATTTATTGGAGCATGTACATGATAACATTTTCCCCTTATATGCATGATTGGAAGATTACTTCATGCTGGTGTTGAGTGGAATACTACCCCCGGACTAGTCACAACTTTCTGACAAACATCGTTGTTTGTCTGACCCTGATCTGCTACTATAGTTCTTGTTCGTACAAAGGCAATGGTATGCCAGTTTAGAGAGAGTATTATTGCCAGATGGGTGATAAAAATTGGTTCCAACTTAGAAATTTAGAGAGGTGCCCTCATTCACTTCTCCTTTCATATGTGCGATTTGCATCTGTATAAGTATTCATCATAGCTTTGATAGTTCAATCCTTTTGATGATGACCCTCCCTCCCTCCCTCCCTCCCTCTCTCTCTCTCTCTCTCTCTCTCTCTCTCTCTCTCAAACACCATTGCACACACTCGCATGATGGTTTTCCACCATTCTTTCTTGGTTAATCATGTGCTGGTCCAATTATTAGAACATGTCTTACGACATATGTCCAGTTGCAAGAAGTTTGAGAGGGAAAAATTTCGGAAGAGAATATGTCATTGCTCAAGCATGTTTTTTATTCCGCATAACTTTTTGACAGAGCATAACTATCTCACAACAATCCTGAAAACTAACATTCTTTCCATGGCTATTTGGTACAGAGTGTTCATAGTGAATCTTGGTGATATGCTAGAACGATGGAGCAATTGTATTTTCAGGTAATATGCTTTAATAGAAGTCTATTCAAATAAATTGGCATGGGGAAAGCTTGAATATGAAGATTGGAGATTTTCTAAAGCAAGCTACTAAAGATTGGTAACCGGTCCCAAACTCTACCAGAATTTCTTCAGTTGTACCCTCTTGGCTCTTGTTGATATTAGTAGCCCATTAGTAGTGCAAGAGCATCTACTCTTGACATTGCCTAATTACTGGCTGAGTTGCCTCGGGAAAAATGTCCAAGTTAAACACAGTTGTTGAAATGGAATGCTATGTTGATGACCCGCGTTACTTTCTACACAGAGTCCACTTTATAAATGATAAACCATAAAAGAATTATCCTAGTGTTTTTGTTATTATTGCTCTTATTGGTCAATTTTTCGATACTAATCTTTGTATGTGTTCTGCGATTGCTGACCACAGATAAGGCTTAACATGCACGGTCGTCATGCTTGAGAACGTGTTTAGTGATATAGGAAATGAGCTCTATAGGTGTCCTGCAGTTCTCCATAATTAGCAAGTTCATTCTCTATTCTTTTTTTAAGAATTTGACTTGCTGCTTTTTTGCTTCTTTTTGTCAAATTTATACTAATCTATATATATATATATATTGGCTTTTGCAATCAGGTCCACGCTCCATCGAGTTATAGGGAATGGTCAAGAACGGTATTCTGTATGGCCGTCTCTCTCTCTCTCTCTCTCTCTCTCTCACACGTCATCTTTTGGAAAATTTGGCAAAAGCCATTAAGAGAATTTTTAAGCTTTGTCGAGTCTGTTGAAAAAAGTCCGATTGGTTGATTAATAGGAAGAGCAGTGTATAATTGAAGCCAATCTAGGATAGTTGTAGGCTGATTAAAAGTGGTCCTAGATTTGAGATCACGTTCTAGTGGCAAGTCAGTCGAGCATGTGATTAAACTCTGAGGAAATTCCTCTCAACTCGGAACTATCTTCAGGAATAATGCACATTTATTTCTGCAAAAAAAGTCTAATTGTTTTTATTCCCTTGTTAGCATTTTTCGTCCATTACCTTCTCTTTTCTTGACTAGTTTTTTTTGGCTAAAATCTCTGTTAAAAGTCCTATTTTAATTGCTCATTTTCTCACGGAATGCAGATTGCTTTCTTCCTGGAGCCTAACCACGAATGTCTCGTCGAGTGCTTGCCTACATGTATGTCAGAGGAAAATCCTCCCAAGTAAGCTGTCTTGCGTAAATTAGTTTCTTTCCTATATATCATCAAGATGTCGCTATTGTATTTCCCATGTTGTCAAATCTCGGCCCCAAGATCTAGTTCTTCTCCTCCTTGATTCAAATGTCGGACTTTATGCGTTTTGTTTGAGGGTCGATGCTCTGCTTCGTACGTGATTGTCGAAGTGGATATTGCATTACCAAGGATCATCCAAACTCATATGCTTGTGCTTGGACTTTTCGTTTATGTTAAGAGGACTACATCTAAGTTTTAACTCCATTTTCATGAAGAAAAATGTTTATATGGAAACTAGGCATTGACCTGTCCCTGATTTGATCAATTGATGCGCTCGATTGCGTGCTTGCATTGTGTTTGAACCATTTTGAGTGGGGATCTTGGTGTTGTATTTATCATAGCTACTCCAGTAATTAAATTTTTGGTTTTTTGATCGTGATCCAATAGTTGTTAGACATGGTGCAAATTAGCAAATTTACACCAGCAGCATCGGATCCTATACTAAATTTCTTCAAAATTGATCCACGTGCAGTTTTCCTCCCATCTTATGTCAGACCTACTTGGCCCAAAGATACGGCGATACTCATGCTGATTTAGATGTATACAGAAAGGAAGGAGTTCAGAGTTTGCCTGTGAGGAGCTGGAGCCTGTCAACCAGCACTTGCCCGAAGTAGGGGGTACACTTCGAGAGCTCGTAAAGAAGTGCATGACGAGCTTAGAGAAGAGCATCGAATGGGGTACACGCGTGTACATACATATGCATACACAACTAATAATCTGCTTATGTTTATGCATGGAAGTAATAGTTCAGCGGCTTCAGCCTTACTTTGGTCTTCTTGCCTCCATGATTTGGCTCCTAAATTAGCAGTTTGTACATGCAACTCTTTAAGAAAGGAAATGAAATGGAGACGCCATGCATATTTCTTGGCGCCGACTTTCCTCTGATTCAACGGACGGACAGTTGCTTTTTTACGAGAGTTTCAGGGGATTGGACTGTACATGCAACTTTTGGCATATTTAGCAAGATTTTTTGGATGAGGTAGGCGTGTCGCTAAGCCTACGAAGGATTGAAAATATGACGGGCTAAGACGAGGAGAGAGCAAGCATTTCCGTGTGGGTGGGACTAGGAGTAGCATTAGCAAGGGCACAAACTGAGATCGTAAGCCGCTTTAGCTACTACGCTGGCTGCTACTTTCTAAGAAATCTTTCTGATCTTTCTCAAGGGTGGATTAGGTCAGTCCCGAAGTCCTCCTGTGACGCTTCCGCTACGTAAAAACAGAGAAACAAGCATTGGAAACAGAACTTCCGACAAGAACTTGGATATCTCTTTAGCTCTTTGTGAAGGCCGTCGGAACGGCTTCTCAAGATCGACATAGCTAGAAACTCGAACATCCTAAAGGAAAGATGAAGATTTGCATACATGATTTTGAATCCATGGTTCTTGGAGCAAAACGACAGCAATCCAAGCCTTTGACGCTGAAGGTCTTTTCCTCTATGACCCTCGATACCCTGGCTCGATGAGACCGCCTCTCCCGAATCGCGAAAGCAAAAGTGAGGGCTAGAGGAGGGACCTTAGCCTATTTATAGAGTTTTGGACGGGCCCTCTCATCACGGGCCGGGCCCAATTTGGCCCACACAAGCCAGGCCCATATTTGATTGTTAAGAAACTTTATATCCCACTTTATTAGATCAACTCCGTAAAAACGGATAATTACAATCTCAATTAATGTAACCCACATCAAGAAAATTCTTACACTTTGTTCTCAATGTAGGTGGAAAATCTCCCAAGATTGTGAGATAGATAGTTAAATTAGCAGTTACCAAGTTAGTTATACTCTTCTAGCTTTCTTGTATTTAAAACAGTTAATTGATTATGCAAGAGATTGAAATGGAAATATGTAGTGGAAACATATCATATGAAATTCATTGTTTTGCCCATTACATTCGAAATTTTGACAATCTTGTATCTAGGGTTGATTGGTTGTTGAGTGGGTTGATTCTCGACTTGAAATTAGATATCCACCTCATGATTCCAGGTTTCGAATTTTTGAGACCGAGAATTGAATGGGTCATTTTTGGCATTGTTGCTCCTTGATTTTGCTGTTTTCCAATTCTATTTGGGAATTACTCCTCTTTTTTGTGTTAAAAATCAAATTCTTATAATAAAATGTAAGAGTTGCACATTTTCACTTAGGCTCGTTTGTTAAAAAATGTTTCGTTCCTGGAACAAAAATTTCTGTTCTTTTGTTCCGAGAAATAAAAGAAGAACATAAATGTGTTTGGTAAAACTTTTGTTCTCGGAAATAGATTTGGAACAAAAACAATAAATAGAAAAAAGTTGCTTCTTATTCTCGGAAATAATTCTGAAAAACAATTTTTCTTTTTTTCTTCTCTTTTATTTCATTCTTCTTCCTTTTGGCTGTCGTCGGCCTCGGCCATGGTCGGCGCCCCGGCCAACGAGGGCCGACCTCGCCGTGGCTGGGAAGGCTAGGCCTCGCCAAGCCAAGGTGAGGCCAACCTCGCGTTCGGGCGAGGTCGAGCCTCACCGGTGGCCTCGCCCAAATTTGGCAAGCTCCGAGCCTCGCAGTGGCCGGCAAGGCTCCCAGGTGATTGGCCACAAAGAGAAATAAGGAAAAAAAAGAAAAAATATAATAAAAATATTAAAAAATTAAAAGAAATAACAAAATTATACATGTTTACTAAACGTATTTCTATTCCTAGAATAGAAATTTTTAGCAATTCCCAAACGCGTTCTTATGCTCAGAAATTGTTCCCTGGAACAGAAAAAAAAAAAACTATTTCTATTCAAAAATTATTCTTTGGAATAGAAATGTTACCAAACGTGCACTTAATAACATATTTGATGAAATAATTATGTTATTGTTTATTCACAATGGAGACCATGATTCATTTCTTGGTTCAACCTGAAGGTGGAACCTATTTAGATCGATTCTCTAGTAGACTAGCGGTTCCGGCCTTAGAACTGGGAACCGAACCGGTCCTAGGTTGGTTATAAGTTCATGAAACTGGGAACTATATCAATTCTCCCTAAAATCGGCCTTAAATCGATCGGTTTAGATTAATTCAATCCGATTCTCAAATTGAATCAGTCTTCGTGCTTACCCCTACTTGCATTGGCTCACTCTACTGTTGCTTGCATCATGTAACATAGAGCATTAGTAAAAGTATAGGAACTCATGTGATTTTTGTACTTTTGATGGGCATGCAAGTAATTCATATGATTTGTGGAATGCAATTGATATGGTTCATGGAGTTCATATCGTTCAAAAGTCTCTTCATTTGAGATGAGGCGTTAGTACGAGGAGTAATAGAAAATAGAAGAGCTCTCCAAGAATCTATGATTTTTGTAGCCATTCAAAAATGAAATATCATAAAATTAAATTAAAAAGAATAATCATGCATGTAAATGTGATTATTATTTAAGTTTTTCGAATTTAGGAGCCGTTTGCTTTGTAAAAATTGAACAACTTCAAAAATATATATTTTTTTAAATGAATGATAATATCGAATTGAATAATCCGTCACCAAAAATGCTTTAAAATTTGTAGAAAGCACTAGGACAAGGGAACGAAGACGTCACTTATGGCCGCACCGAATATCTTCGCTGATTCTTTAATCTTCCCCCGCCGGGGTTTTTTCGCTTCTTTTCTCAGCCCCGTGTCCTCCATCACCTGCAACTCAAACTCCCGTCCGACCTCGATCGTCGTCGGTCGTCATCATCACCGTGAAATCAGTCAGGCGAACGGGACGGCGAGCATGGATGACGCGAACGCCGTCGACGTCGCCGGAGTTCCGTCTTCCGCTCTCGATCTCATCGACCTCTCGAGCGCCGATAACCGACGGTGGTGTCCCTGCTCAAACCGGTCTTCGATTTTCCCGCCTTTTTCCCGGTGCGTGAAACCGATGAAACGGTTTCCGAGTTGAGAGGGACGCTGACGGACGAATCCGATCCGTTGGCCTCAGGCGTGCTTGATTCTGGCTTTTTCTACGTGATCAATCATGGAGTCAGCCAGGACTTGATGGAGGAGGTCTTCGTCCAGAGCAGGCGGTTCTTCGGTCTGCCTTTGAGCGAGAAGATGAAGCTGCTGAGGAACGAGAAGCACCGAGGCTACACTCCTCTGTTCGATCAGGTCCTCGACCCTGCAAATCAGATAAACGGTTTGTGTCTGATCACCCTGCTGAAGATTTTACTGCTTAAAGTGGACATAGATGAATTGCTGGTGATTTTGATAGTTGTCAGCCGGTGGTGGTTGAGTAGCATTTCCTAGAAAAGGATTATCAATTAGTTGTTATTCCTGTACTCGGTTGTTTGAAGTGCTAAGCACTAAGACAAAGATTTGGCTGAAACTTGTCATTACCTATCTGCTTATCATCTTCTGAAGATTGTTCAAGTAGTAATGAATTTTTTGACGTTTTGTAGGAGATTATAAGGAGTGATACTACATACAAGTGGAAGTACCAGAGGACGATCCTCGTGCGTAGAAGCCTCATTTTGGACCGAACCCCTGGCCTTCTGAGGGTAAACTGCTGTTTAATGTAATTTCTGTCCAACTTAAATCAGTTGTTGATCGTGGATGTTTATTTTGGTTTCATTGTAGTATTTTGACTAGATATATTGCCAAGATGGAGGCAGGTGATGGAAAAATTTCGTTGTCAAGCATCGTGAGTGATGATATAGAGCCATAGGCATTAATTTTTCTTGCTAGTTCCCGGATGTAAATTTTATTCCATCCAAGTAAAAGATAAAATTTAGGCCATTTTCAGTACCCGATAGTCACCATCGTCCCCTTCTATATGCATCAGATATTGCCAAATTCCTGTAATTTTGAAGGTGCCCCAATGGGAGTTAAATTGCCTCTGCCTTTTGAACTGGATATGCTCTCTTGGGCTCTGATCCTATGTTGGCTAAAGTAAAACTCTTCTGGTTATTTGTAATGGCTGATTAAACAATTTTCTGGGGTATTGTTCCAAAGCTGCTATGCTACAATATGATCCAGTTATTTTTAGCTGCTGTCAAGATTTACCATTAATCATGCTGACAAAGAGCCTCTACGCAAGTGTCTAATTGCTTATGGTGGGATGGCTGATATTACAGTCAATAGGGTCTCCAACTCTAAATCATTTGACTTTTAGATCCAAGACTAATGCCTAGATGATCTATGTGGCAAGATTAAGTGTAATTTGTTGCTATAAACAAAGCGATGGTAGTCAATTTGGTAATTTACTTATTTGTAAATGTGCACACTCAGAAATGTCGCAAAAGTAGTTGCAAGGATCAATGCTCTAGCACTTGATCTGGAGGCTGAATTTTTTGACAAGCCAGAAATACTCGGCAAGCCTATTGTGACCTTGCGCTTGTTGCACTATGAAGGTAGATTTTATTTCAATAAAATAAACCCTGCAAATTTTTCTTCTCATCCTGTGGAAATTCCTTTCTTTGTTTAGGTCTAGTCTGTGATCCCTTTAAAGGAATATATAGAGCTGGGGCACATTCGGACTTTGGATTTATTACCTCGTTGGCGACAGATGATGTCCTAGGTCTCCAAATATGAAATTTTCTCCTATAAAACTGTTGGTGCAGACTTTATGCCTAGTTATAATGGTTGAAACTTTTTGAACTTATTCAGATTTGCAAGAGCAAGGATGCTAAATCTCCGACATGGGAATATGTGCAATGTGTGAGAGGGTAAAGCCCAACTGCATTATAATTGTGAATTTGAGATGATTATGTTGGAGATCTCATATTTAGAGTAACGCTTTTGGTGGAAGATCATCACGTTAGGATTTATATTCTTATGGTACATGGCTTACAAATATAACTTGCAATAACTTTGTTTTAATCTTGTATTTCTGGTTTATTGGGGAATGCGCACTGTTTCCCCTCATACGCATGATTGGAAGATTGCTTCATGCCAATGTTGGGTGGAATACTACCCCAATACTTGTAACAACATTTTGACAAAAATCCTTACCTGTCTGACCCTGATTTGCTACTACAGTTCTTGTTTGTACAAAGGCAGCAGCAATATGCCAGTTTAGAGAGAGTAATATTGTCAGATGGGTGATAAAGATGGATTTCCATTTATTAACTTCGAGAGGTGCCCTCATCCACATATCCTTTCCTTTCTGCAATTTGCATCTAAGTGTACATATTAACTTTGATCAGTTTAATCCTTCTGGTGCCTTGCTGATGAACCTCCCTCCCTCCCTCTAAGAGAAAACACTCTTACACACATGCATACAATGGTATTCCACCATTCTTTCCTGGTTAATTTTGAGCAGGTTAACAGTCAGAGAATTACCATGCATCATATGCATTCTACGATTACTTATGTAATTACCCTCTTTTAGTTGTTTAGATTATTGCTTAGATTTAGTTATACATAATCCTCACAAATACGGGACAGAAGAATCTCACGGTAATCCTGAAAAGTAACATTCTTTCTGTGACTATTTTGTACAGAGCATTCATAGTGAATCTTGGTGATATGCTAGAATGATGGAGCAATTGTATTTTCAGGTAATATGCTTTAATAACAGTCTATGTAGATAAATTGGCACGAGGAAAGCTTTGAACATGAAGGTTGGAGACTATCTTATGGCAGGCTACTATATATTGTTAACCTGTCCCAAACTCCACCAGAGTTTCTTCTATTGCACTCTCTTGGCTCTTTCTAATATCAGTGGCCCATTAGTAGCGAAAGAGTATCTACTCTTGACATTGGTCAGGAAAAATTTCCATATTAAACACGGTTGTTGAAGATGGTATGATGTTTTGATGACCAACATTAATTTCTACACAGACGAATTTATGAATATCAAACAATAAAATTGCTGTTCTAGTGCTTTTGTTATCACTCAGCTCTTATTGGTCAACTTTTGGATACTAAACTTTGCATGTGTTCTGGGATCTCTGACCACAGAAAAGGCTTAACATGCATTGTCATCATGCACGAGAACATGTTTAAATGATATATGAAGTGAGCTTTTTGCTTGAATCTAAGTGGTGTCCTGCTATTCTCTATATTTAGAAAGTCATTCTCTATTCTCTCTTTTTTTGAATTTGAGTTGCTGTTTTCTTTGCTTCCGTTTGTCAAATCTGTACTTTTGCTTTGCTTTTGCAATCAAGTCCATGCTCCATGGTCAAGAACGGTATTTCGTAAGGCCTTCTCTCTCTCTCTCTCAATTCTGGCACTCTTAACTCTTTCGTCGGGTGGTCCATGTTGACAATTCAAAAGTTTTTAGCACGCATCGACTTTGGATGCATCGTCTCTTCATCTTTCAAGCTTTTATGCTGAGGCAGCGGACTAAAGTGATTGACATAAATGGACAGGTTTCCAGCATTCATTGAGAGCAATGTTTTTGTCTGTATGTTCAGTGATTGTTAAGTTGTAAATGTAAAAGGATCCTAGAAAAGTGCAAAACCGGTCGAGATGAAGCAATAGCGACTTGTTATTGCTAACAGAAGTTAAGTATAGGTGATCATGATAACGTTTCTTGGCTGAGGAATAGTTTCTTTTCAGAAATAGTTCTTTTCTATTTCTACTCTAGAGTAGAGGTGTCAAGACCCGAACCGAAAACCGAACCGAACTGAACCGAACCGAACCGAACCGAACCGAACCGAAAAATTTGATTTTTTCGGTTCGGTTCGGTTTTCATCAAAAACCGAAAATTTTTATCGGTTCGGTTTTTATCGGTTAACCGAACCGAAAACCGAACCACAAAGGCACGGACCGGTAAAATCAATCTAATTCGGTTCTCTCCCAACTCCCGTCTCTCAGTCCTCTTGTATCTCTTGGTTTTTATCGGTTCCCGTCTGAGTTCTCTCAACGGCGATGGTGACGGCGACGGCAACTGTGACGACGATGGGGGCAGGGATGGCAACTGCGACGGCAATGGCGATCGATTGAGGGACAAAGTCCCTTTTTTCTGCAAGTCTCTCCTTCTTCCCTCTTCCTTCTGCGACGGCGACGGCAACAGAGCATGTCCTGCGCATGCTCTGCTTTGGACTGAGGGGCCGCCATCTTCACTTTGCCGGCTATAAACCTCCAGTTTGCGACTCATCCTCTCGTCCGACGCTTCCAGCTCTTCGATTCGCCTCACCGACCTGGCAATCTTGGCGTTCTTGGAGCAGATCAGGTCCTCCGGCACCGGGACGAGGAACGCTGTCTCTGGGACGACCTCGTGCTCGGGGAGCTCGAGCTTGACGTGCGACGGTGGCTTCGGCGATTTCTGGAAGCCCACCGCCATCTTCACTTTGCCGGCTACCATCGGAGGGAGATTCTGGAGCTTGGGTTTCCGGACGACGGTTGTAATTACTTGGGGCATTTGAGGGAGATTAGGAATGCGGGCGGGGGTTCCGCTTTCTATCAGAATCCTAAGGCTAGGCTTGATCTGGTCCCGAAAGATGTCAAGGTGGGTCTCTTGGGTCTCTTGAATTCGTGGTTTTCTCTCTTAATGTCCGCAAATCTTAGTGTTCCGCTTTCTACAGAATCTGAGGTTGGGATTACAGGATATGGAAGAAAGGGGTGAGTTTGCGTTTGAGGTTAGTGTAAATGTGCAGCATTTGAGATGTGAGTGTTGCTTTTGTATTGGACTCAGGTTAATTTGAGGTTGGGATTACAGGGTGTGAAAGAAAGGGGTGAATTTTTGTTTGAGGTTAGTGTAAAGGTGTAGTATTTGAGGTGCGAGTGTTCTGCTGGATTAGATTCAGTTTAATCTGAGGCCACTTCTAATCCTCTCTCCACCCTCTCCCTCTATCTGTCTCTCTCTCATGGGTAGTTCGAAATAGAATTATAAGCTAATAGCCACAGCGCATGATTTAATTGATTCTAAATGGAGCACTAGTAGCTAATGGCCTCTCAACTAGTCAACTGTATTGCAAGTTCGCTACCTGCAATGCAATGTTGTATTTCTAATCGAGGAAGAACTTAATGCTAAAACCGACTCTTTCAGCCTAGTGTATTTCAATCTATTAGGGACTTTATTTTAGGAGATCTTACTGGGGTAGCTGTAGGTCCCTGCTTATTCTGTAATTTAGAGATCATGGTGTTGTTTATATCCTTCTGAGATCCTTTTACATGTTCAATCTATTAGGTGCTCTGTGGTGTTTGAGCAATGCATTGCTGGGTGAGAGGCAATGTCCACCAAGAGTTTAGATTACTAATTTCTTTGCTCCTTTTGCCACTCATATTCCCTATAGAAATATGCCGAAATAGCTCTGAACAATTTCAAATGTTCTTCTGACCATGCCCAGCATTAACTACATACAAAACTTTTGTAGTAAACTGACCTAGTGCAAGAAGCTTTTAGTTTAGTTGTTGTCGATGGTGTCGTTCATGAGTATAGTCCAGTCTTTGTTTGGTTTCTTTCGTGGTGAATATGAACTGATATGAGTTATATTTTTTTGCAGTGGACCTTCCATCCTTCTATTTTGAAGACCAAAAAAATCTACACTGTTCTTCTCTGGTGCGGGGTCTTAGCTTTTCTTGTTGTAAGTGTTGTTTTCATTTAAATTGTCTCATTTACAGCAGCGTGCGCATTTTTTGGATTGGAAGAATGATCGGGATATCTAATAGGAAAGATCAAGCTATTAGTTCTTATTGCATTGCTAGTCTTAAACCTTATTTTTATTTTTTGACAAATAATGCAGGCTTCTTAGAATCTTTGGATCATCACATTTTATTCTACAGCTTCCAAGTCCCAATTATCAGTGCCGTGAGGTAGAGTCTCTCATTTTTTTTTTTTTTATAGAAGTTTGTTCTGGCCATTCACAAATATGTCATCTTTTTGTTATTTTGAGTCTTAAGGAATCAAGGAATCATTTACTTTGTTTCAGTTGGAGTGCAAGAAATCATATTCGCAAAGCCAAATATACAATGATGAAATGTGGAAGTTTATGAGACCTCATCGATTCTATAAGGGACAACTAGAAGATTTTCTAAGCAGTTGATGCTTCCTTTGTTGCTTGTATTGTTTTGGCATTCTCATAAATACTTTCGTTCTGCTAGCCCTTTTCCCTACTTTGCCAATTTAAGCGATCAATTTGCCTCTCTGAATCCCTTTCAGTTACTGGTAGATACTCAACATACACAACAGATCAGCAAATCTCAGTTGTCATTTGCTCTCCACATTTTTGAAGCTGTGCGGTAAAGAAAGTAGTGCAGGCGATTCACTAGCAGGTGTGCTCATTGTTTAATCACACTTGCTGAGCTTGTCGTAGTCTCTCCTCACTGAGATCTCTGAGTGTGGTCAAGCTGTGACATTTGAAGAGGCATTTACATAGAAATCTGTATGTCGTCTGGCGGAAATGCACCTCTTTCTACATATTTGTGCTAGCATATGTTTCTTTGTATCTTTGTATGACTGGTGGTTGACTTTTGATCATAATAGAACTAGTATTGTGGGGAAATTATGCACAAACGGATGATGATTCAGATTCTCAACAGTATTTCCTCTCTGGCCCTATCAGCTATTCCCTAGTTATCAGTGTTTACTTATCACATCCCCACATTGTTCTCATTCTTTTGATTGCTGTTTTATTACCAAGAATGGGATGTGTGCCTTTCCAGTATGGGATATGTCCTGCTCCATACAAACTATGCTATGTCATGAACGAGTTTGTGATTGTATAAAAAAATGTCATGTACCTGCATCCGCTGCTCACTTATTTGAATGTGTGTTATCCAAGACACGGCGCAGATGTAAAAAAAAAACATTAAAAAGTCTAAATGGTTCCTAGTAGCTGTACTTTGATTTGTCAGTTGGTCTTAATTTTAGAAGTGTGATCTTTTAGTTTTCTCAATGAATTACATTGTCGGTAGCTGGTTATCCGGTCTGCGTCTAGGCGAACCGAAATTTCTGAAAGCTAAAAAAAAAAAAAAAAAACCGAAAACCAAAAGCTAAAAACCGAAAAACCGAACCGAACCGAACCGAAATTTCAGTTCGGTTCGTATTCGGTTCGGTTTCGGTTCGGTTTGGTTTTTCAAAAAAACCGAACCGAACCGAACCGTTTACACCCCTACTCTAGAGAATAATTTCTGAGTAAAATAAGATGTTTGGTAACTACACAAAATATATATTCTTGAAAGAAAAAAAAAATAGAAATGCGTATTTTTTTTATTCTTGCTTACGGATCGCCGACCGCTAGCCGTTGCCGCACGCCGCTCGTAGCTGTCGTCGCCACACGCGGCGGCGATGGGTGACGGCGATGGGTGACAGGTGGCGGTGGCCGCGACGGTAGTCGAGGGGGGGTGGTGGCGGCGGCGGCCGGTGGTCCTATGATGGCGGTCGACGGCGGCAACGACAATTGGTGGCGGTCATCGGAGGTCGAGGGTGGTGGTGGGCTATGGGCGGTAGCGACGATGAGGTGACGGCCGGTGGTGGCTGCGGCCAACCGGAGGTGGCCCGCGGTTGGCAAGCGGTCACCCAAGGTCGTAGCAAGCAAGAAATAACCAAAAGAAAAAAAGAAAAGTAAAAATTGGCTTATTTCTAGAAATTATTCCGAAAACAAGAAGGTACTTTTTTTTTTTTTTGTTTATTGCTCCAAATCTATTTCCAGAAACAAAAATATAGAGAAATTGTTCTCGAGAACAAAAGTTTTACCAAATAGATTTTTGTTCTTTTTTTGTTCTAAGGAACAAAAGAATAGAAATTGGGAGAAACGAAAGCGTTAGCATGTAGGCCCTAAGTGACCCAACCTCATTAGAAGTTCAAGGCAGTGTTTCAATTCCAGTTGGGTTGTATTAATTTTTTTATATTTTATGGCTGTTCTAAAAGATTAAATTATTATTTGAAGGTGTGGAAAGACTCGAATTCATGATCTTTTGTTTTGATATCATGTTAGATTTTGTAAGATCACTGTTAAGTGTTTTAAAAGTTTAAGGTATTAGATGGATATATGGAGATGTGGTTTAATTATATATATATATAGCCGATCGGCCATGAGTCATCACTACTACCCTTTTGCTACACATAATGGAAAAGGAAAAGAGAAATGTGACAATGCAATAGCCTTATGGGAATGATGGATAGAGCTCAAGACGTGGATCTTCTATACTGGTGGGGACAATGCAACGGGTGATATGATAGGACACGTCCGGGCGTGCTGGAAAATAATTTCTGGGATCGAATCATCCCCGGGTTTGGCAGCACATGGAGGAGCAATCCGACAAATTGCGAAATCACATGAAAGTTTGGAAGAGATCAAGGAGATAGAGATGGGTCGCGTGGTGGTGGGGGAGGGGGAAGCTCTTGCTTTATCTAGGGAGGGACCATACTCGCCCAGGCTCGATCATGACCGTGCGTACCCTGCCCGTCCTCCCATGATCGGTCAGCGGGCGCGGGTCCGTTTCACTTAAGGAGAAAACAATGAACATTTTATGTACGTGCCGATTACGTGGCCCCGGTGGCGGTGAAATGAGTCAATTACTTTTCGATAAATCAATCAATTCGAAGGAAATTGGATTCCCCATTAGTCTGGAAATTATTGATGATACTGCACGGGATTACAAGTAGTTCTGCGTCATTATCGTGCTATAATTTTTAGTTCGTGTACCGGGCATATACCACGAGGTGCCACAAAATTCATTGTTTTTGTCCCCCTTTTCCTTCCCCCCTGGCGAGCCAGTTCCCCATTACCTGGAGCTGGACTATTATCTGCAGGAATATTCCGAAAAAAAGAATTATTATTGTGGAAGATTGATTAGGGCGAGGGACCCGACGCAGCAAATTTCTGTTCCTTGAGAACGGGATAATTATGTTTATTTATGAAATTATGAAAAAGAAAGGTGACTTGGAATGTTCAACTTCTGTGTATTATACTCTTTATGCAACATCTCATTAGTGGATAAGGAGTTTCGAGCTAATATCTTTGGTTAATTCATTTGGCCTTTTGATGAAGAGAGAGAACATCCCAAGGTTGGTCCCATTGGCGCCACTGATCACCTCGAGGTGGTCACTGGGCGCTCCTAGTCCTCAAAGGAGGGAGGGAGAGGGTTAAGTCGAAAGGAGGGTGCGATCAAAAGAGATCACAACCGAAAGAGATCACAACTGACCAAGGGAGGAAGGGGGAGAGAGAGAGATCGTGATCAATGCAAAAGAGACAATGGTGGCCAACATAGGGGACCGCCACTGAGGTTGCTTTCCTCTGATGTCCACCATTGTGAAGTTATCGATGATAGTGGATCGAGGTATTGATAGCAAAGAGGACACTTATTTTTTGTTAGCCCTTAATATTAATGAGAATAAAATTAAAAAATGACTCATGCACATTAAAACCCATCATATTTGCTTAGATTGTGTCTCTTAAAACCCTTTTCAGCCTATTGTATCAAAGCTTGAGTAACCCATTTTTCCCACGATCCGAATAAAATGAGCCCAAAAATGAATTGAGGATTCGTTTTGCCACTTCTATCCCATAATTTTTGGAGTCCGTAATAATTAATTAATTTGATGATATCACGTGAAAATGCAAAGTCCGTAATAATTATTATCACTTTTATTGGTGGTTGCAATTTTCAAAATTTTGCTTGTCTGTAATGATTATTGTCATTGGTGTCTATCCAAAATAGAAAATCGTCATTGGAGGATAATTCCAAGTTCGGCAGCATCAAACAACCATGACTCGAAAGCACTAAGTCCACCTTAATTTGAAGTCCAAATTGTTATTGAATGCAATTAATTTCTTGCAAAAAGCTGGCCACAAATGGAAAATATCCACACATCAATAACATGAGGATTGTTGGGACAACGGATCCCGAAAAACGGATTCGACACCGAATCGAACCCCTAAATCAACGGAAGACGAAGCCCGGAAAACAACACGCATCACCGATCCTAAAGCACACCATGGATTCGAGCATACCTTTTAGCCACAGATTAAACACCGACGTTGATGGAGGAAGAGAAACTGAGCAATTCGATCCGATGAAGCCTTGAAGGGAGGAAGAACAAGCCGTATGCGTTACTGTTCTTTCTTTTTGGGAGAGAGAGCGTGAGAAGAGAAAAGACGTACGTTGAATTATGGAAAACGTTGTCTTTTCTCTCTCTCTCCTCCCTTTTATACCTCTCCCTTCCCACGGACCCTATTCCCGTGGGCCGGGCCTTTTGGGCCCAGCATGGGCGGATGGGCCTTAAGCCCAATACCAATAAAAGCCTTCATCTCCCACTCGCATATGGTGAGCCGAATAGGATTCTCTTTACCTCTCTTCAACATTCATACCGGTGAATAATTCGTGCGATCAAAGATACTTTGAGAGCTCGTTGCTATACATCTCGTAGGAATATACTGACTCATAATGGGCATCACACTCCGAGTAGATTTAGTATGCAAAGACCTAGATCGATCGATCACATTTATATCTCCCTTGATCTCTTTTAAACATGATATATATATTGTATTCACAATTATAATTATCACAAAGACAGTCATAATTGGTCGACCAGTGAATATAAAACCACAATGTGATTCTCCAAATTCGATCTTCCTCTTTCCTTCAAAACTCTCAACTTCAGCCCAGCTTGCTTTTCTAGAAATGCCCCATTAGATCAAATCATCTCATGACCATTGGCAACACCCTAAGATAACAAACACTAAATAGAAATCTTGAGAATAAGTAAGAGTCCTGAGGGGACAAAAAATTGAGGAACTCTTTTCCTCAAGAGTCTCACACGTCATAAAAGTTGAGATCAAACTTTTTGCCACTCTTATTGGTCGTCTCATGCATACGTAGTATGAAATACGTATTACGGTATTAACTCATTTCCCATGGAGCGTATGTTTACACTTTTCAATACCGTACATATGATAGTTCAGACATACCCAATGTCTAACTTGAGTTCACGTATCTACTCAATCACAAAATTCATCAGAACTCACATCTGGCATCTTAGACAGATAAAATAAAATATGTGGGGTATTTTACTTTCGGACATAGTAAGTATTATGTCATCATCTTAACACTCAGTTAAGACAACATACGTGTTTTAAGCTTGAGCTCTCGATTATCACCTAGATAATAAGCTTATAAACAGTCTCATCTCTATTTATCACACAGTAAACAGAGGCGATTACCCGTGTGAGTAGGCTAATCTTATATCTGTCCGACATACTTCTCAACTTAAAATAATGCACTGAGCATTAAGATGCATAAAGATCATGCTAAGGTTCATAGGCATTAATCAATGAAAAAACAAAATTTCATAAATGTGAACAACTCAGGGAAATTACAATTCAGTACATCAGACTTTACGCAATCCTAGAGATTTTACATGACCACAAAACACATCTCTAGGTATTGGCTTTGTCATAGGATCTGCTACCATTCTATGCATAGATATGTACTGCAAGTTCACATCCTTTCGTGCAACCATATCTTTTACAAAGTTATACTTGGTATCTATATGTTTGGTCTTGCCATGATACTTTGGATCTTTGGTGTACGCTATAGCTGCTTGGCTATCACAGTTAACCAACAATGGATTTGCAGCTTTCTCAATAATACTTAAATGATCCAAAATCTCTTAAGCCAAATTCTTTCTTGTACCGCTACTGATAACGCCACGAACTCAGCTTCCATCGTGGACAAGGCTATGCACGTTTGCTTCTTACTGCTCCATGATATGGCGCCATTATTCGATAAGAAAGCAAATCCAGAGGTAGATTTTCTTTCATCTAAATCTCCTCCCCAATCAGCATCGAATAGCCTTCAAGTCGCAGATCATTTCCTTGGTAATTCAACTTGAAATCAGCAGTTCCTTTCGGATACCTCGTATTCTCTTGACGGCTTTCCAATGTCTTTGGACCTGGATTGGATTGGTATCTACTCACCATTCCAACTGCAAAACATATGTTGGGTCTTGTACACATCATAGCATACATCAAGCTCCCAATAGCACTAGCATAAGGAACATGTTTCATTTGTTCCTTCTCTTGTGGAGTCCCTGGACACAGTCTATGGCTCAATCCTTCACCTTTTGCAATAGGAGTGTCTATGGGTTTACAGTCTTGCATACGAAATCGTTCAAGAACCTTATTTTATATAGGTTTCTTGCGAAAGAGACAACGATCTCTTCGAACGATCTCTCCAAATCTTAACTCCAAGAATGTATGCAGCCTCACCCATATCCTTCATCTCAAAGTTAGAAGACAACCATCTCTTGACAGTATTAACCAACTCCATATTGCTTCCGGCAATCAGTATATCATCAACATATAATGATATGATCACAAATTGATCCTTAGATCTTTTGATATATACACAATGATCCTCATCAATCATTTTAAAATCATATGCCACTATGGCATTATGAAAACGTATATACCATTGTCTTGATGACTGCTTAAGACCATATATCGACCTCAAAAGTCGACATACCTTTTCTTCTTGTTCTTTTATTATGAAACCAACATGTTGTTCCATATATATTTCTTCCTCTAATTCTCCATTGAGGAAAGCAGTCTTTACATCCATTTGATGTAACTCAAGATCCATACTTGCCACTATTGCCAGAATAATGCGAATCGAGGCAAATCTCACTACAGGATAAAACGTCTTTTCATAATCAATTCATTCCTATTGATTATACCCCTTCGCCACAAGGCGAGCCTTATGCATTTCAATCGAGCCATCAGCCTTTCGCTTTATTTTGAGAACCCATTTGTTCCCAATATCTCTGCGTCCTTTTGGAAGATCAACCAGTTCCCAGACTTGGTTTGATTTTATTGACTCCATTTCCTCTTCCATTGCACGAATCCATTTTTCTTTACTAGGGCAATTAAGAGCCTCATTGATATTTCTTGGCTCATCCTCATCTTGTGGAGCAACCATAAAAGTTTCCCCTTCAATGTCAAAATGTCGACGGGGAATACTTTGGCGACTTGTTCGCCGTATGGGAGATTGTACACTTTGCACATCATTCTCCATTATGCTCCAACTTGGATGAACTCCACTAATATCATTGTCTTGATCCAAGGTCTCAAATAGGAAGTGATCTTCCCCTATTTCGCCTTTCTTAGGAAACTCATCTTCTAAGAATGTAACATCTCGTGATTCAAATTCAGTTACACTCCCACTTTCTTGCTCACCAATGAACACATACCCTTTCGAGTGTTCCGAGTATCTTATGAAAATACTCTTATTTCCTCTGGGACCCAATTTCCCAAACTTGTGAGAGGACTCATGTGTATAGGCAGCACAACCCCATGGCTTAAGAAAACTCAAGTTCGGTTTTCTACCTGTCCATAACTCATATGGAGTGGAAGCGACTGATTTGAAAGGCACCCGGTTAAGTATATACGCAGCAGTTAATAATGCATCACTCCAAAAAGTGATAGGCAAGTTAGCATGCGCCATCATGGACCTAACCATTTCCAGTAGGGTTCTGTTTATTCTTTCCGTAACACCATTTTGTTGAGGAGTATATGGAATAGACAACTGTCTTTCTATTCCTTTTTCATCACATAATTTTCTGAACTCATTAGATAAATATTCTTTACCTCGATCGGATCTCAATACTTTTATTTTCTTGTCTAATTGATTCTCTACTAGGTTCATAAACCTTTTGAAACAACTTATTGCTTCAGATTTATGAGAAATCAAATAGATATATCCGAATCGAGTATAATCATCAATAAATGTAATGAAATAAACAGCCCCATGCCTTCCTTTCACATTCATTGGACCACAGACATCAGAATGGAATGATTTGTTAAGTATGATTTGTGGACATATTATGTAATGACAAGAGCCTCAAGTGCTTCTTGCTTTTCCAGCACATACTGGATTTTCATTTGCCAAACTTCATAGTTGTCTCCATTGAGCTTTTCACCTTTGTTCAGCTCGGCAACTATGTTATTTGTGGCTGAAGCCATTGATCTGAACAAATCAGGAAAATATGCACGAATTATTAATGCCTATCATTTATGCATCCCTATTTACATAGGCCCATCATATTAATGAATAATTTCAAGTAAGGCTTTAGAATCAAAAGGTCACTACGTTTCCAATCATCCTCCAAAAGTCCTAACTTAAAACTATCATTAATATGATTGTCATATGCAAAATCAATTCTATGAAGTTACAAAAACTTCTAAAACTATCCACGGCTAATTACCCACAGCAACCAGCAATAACAGAAAGTAACAGATAATTGACATACAATTAAAAACAGTAATGCTTTCAATTAACACAATTAGGTAGTAATCATTACATAATATGTCCACAAATCATACTTAACATATATGTGCCACACGCGTGCGGGGGATGACGTCACGCAGACGTCATCCGCATATGCCTTGGTCTCCGGTGGGTCGGGTCGTCGGCCGGTGACTGTCCGGCGAAACGACGTCGGTGATGACGTCATCGGTGACGTCATCCGAACGGTTACCGACCGTTGGATGATGTCACGGTGACGTCATCACGTGACGTCAGCACGCGTCGGTCCGCGGACCGGCGCGTGCCGGTTCGCCGACCGGCGCGTGCGCCGCACGCGCTAGCCAATGCCAGCGCTTCGGGCGCGTTGCGCCCACGCGCAGTGCCTTCCGGCCGCGCGTGTGGGCGCGTGCGGCGGCTCTCGGCGGCGGTCGACACATCGTCGGACTCGTCTCGACGTCGCCCTTCTTCCTATGTAATCACACTTTGATTTTGACTTACGAAAACTCGGAAAAATGACCGAAAAGCGCTCGGGTGTCGGGATTTTCGCCCGGTTCCGTACGGTCGAAGTGATTTCACGGAAAATCAATAAAAAACATCAGAATTGATCGGGAAAAACATGAACTAGGGCTCTGATACCAATGTTGGGACTAACGGATCCCCGAAAAACGGATTCGACACCGAATTGAACCCCTAAATCAATGCGGAAGACGAAGCCCGGGAAAACAACACGCATCACCGATCCTAAAGCACACCACGGATTCGAGCGTACATTTTAGCCACAGATTAAACACCGACGTTGATGGAGGAAGAGAAACTGAGCAATTCGATCCGATGAAGCCTTGAAGGGAGGAAGAACAAGCCGTATGCGTTACTGTTTTTTTTTTTTTGGTATTGGAGGAACCGGCTTGCAGCCGACAGCCGCGCCAGTAAACCCCCAAGTGACACTTAAGCAGGAGGACCCACCACCCCTAAGTCACACTTAATACACCTAGCGCCTCCCTTGGGTTTTGAACCCTTCACCTCTTCGTTGAGGATCAGCAGAGTCTTATCCAGTTGAGCCACCGCGACCGGTGGTTGTATGCGTTATTGTTCTTTCTTTTTGGGAGAGAGAGCGTGAGAAGAGAAAAGACGTACGTTGAATTATGGAAAACGTTGTCTTTTCTCTCTCTCTCTCCTCCCTTTTATACCTCTCCCTTCCCACGGGCCCTATTCCCGTGGGCCGGGCCTTTTGGGCCCAGCATGGGTGGACGGGCCTTAAGCCCAATACCAATAAAAGCCTTCAAGGATCTTGTGAATAAAAAGCTCTAGGAACAGTTGGTAAGCAATCAAATAATAATATTTTTGTAAAAGAATAATGACACAAATAGTCGTTGAACTCTAATCTAATATGCAGTGCGGTTTCAAATAATCCAAATGCCCTCGTTAATAAAAGCATCCATAAAAATGAAAAATGCACACACGTCACTCTTTAAAATCTATCTACAGGATATTGCAGTTTATCGAATAGACGTTCAGATAGTTTTGCATGTTGAGCAAATCCAGATCAGACAAACACCAATATTTTACAAAGTTCTTAGGTCATTCAATCAAAGATATGTTTGACCGACATAATTAATGACCAGATGATTAGCCATGTGCGAATTGTGCGAATTGTCATAGAAATATATAATAAAATGGAGCACGAAATATTTCTGCATTAATACAACGTTGTTTATAATGTAATAATGAATTAGCGCATACACGTTTTGCTACTTTCATAGATAGAGCATCAAAATATTTTCTTGACTTGAGAATAGTCTAATTCGAGCAAGATACGAATCTAAGAGGTACACTTAGATCAAATATTTAAGGAAGATACTATTACGATATATTGACATAGATTATGTAGCATTCTCACAGCAGCAAATGGTTTGTGAAAATATGTATAGTTGCGAGTCAAATATGTTGAGCTTAGTACTTGATCTAAAAACAGTTTTGATTGTCAAATGCGAGCTTGTCATTTAGCAACTTTGCTCAAAGTCAAAGAATGTGTTTGTCTCATGGAAAATTGATGATTTAGAATTTTTTTTTTTGAAAAATGATTGTTTGAGTCATTTATAAAAATGAATTAATGAAAAATATTTTCATTATTTATTGAATTGTTTAGACATAAATTGTTACCAAGAAATCACAATTAGGGTTTCAAAAAATTACAAGTTAATGGACACGCCGGATATAAAGAATGGAGAGAGAGAGAGAGAGAGAGAGAGAGAGAGAGAGAGAGAGAGAGAGAGAGAGAGAGAGAGAGCTATTCTCCTTGACCAATTCTTATGCGTTGCGTCAGTCATTTTAGAGCCACAAGTCTGGTCATTTATGGTGCGTTTGGTAACGATTCTGTTCTTAGGAATATATTCTGATAAGAAATGATTCTTTTTTATTATGTTCCCAGGAACAATTTCTAAGCATTTTAAGCCATTTGGTAATTGTACAAAATTTCTGATTCTAGAATAGAATTGTGTTTGGTATCGTGCTCATTAATTCTGTTCCAAATCAATTTATTTAAATTTTTAAATAATTTTTTTTACTTTTTTTTCTTTTCTTTTTTTCCTTTTTCTCCTATTCTTCTTCTTCTTCTTCTTCTTGTGGCCGGCGACCTCACCGGAGCGTCGTCGGCCCTCATCGATCAAGCCTTGCCGATGGCCGGGGGAGCTTTGTCTGGCCGGGTGAGGCCCACCTAGCCATCGGTGGGGTTGGGCGTTGCGAGGCTTGCCCAGCCCTGCAGTCTTGCCTCATCGGTGGCTGGGCTTGCCTCCGGCGAGCTCGTCGGACAGGTTGCCAACGACCGGCGGCGGACGGCAGCGAATGGTGGTGCAGGATGGCAATCGATGAAGAAGAAGAAGAAGAAGAAGAAGAAGGAGAAGAAGAAGAAGAGAAAAGGGAAGAAGAAGAGTTGGTTTTTATTTTTAAATTTGTTCATGAAACAAGAATCAACTTTTTTTTTTTATTTTTATTTTTTATTCTTGATTCTATTCCAAATCTAATTATAAGGACAAAAAAATAGAAATTTGTTCATGGGAACAAAAATTTTATTAAACGCAATTCTATTCCCAAACCGCTTCCGAGAATAAAAAATCAGAATTAGGCATTATTTAGATGGTTACCAAACAGGACCTTAGTCAATTTTCCGCTTTAGACTTAATTCTCTTAAAAAAACAAACCCCATCAGATGTCTTTATTAAAATAAATTTACATGGAAATTTGTCGTCGGAGATATGTTGGCAAAGTCACTCAAGGGGACCTTTTTTTATAAGTTATGCTATTATAGTAACCGCTGGAAAAATTGTTACACAAAAATGAGCATAGTACATAAATAAATGACATTGTTAGTGTGATTTTTCCAATTTTGTTATATTCAACTAGAAGCTCATAGGTTGTGCCCCCACATCTGTGGATATAATAGAGGTAAAAGGTCTAATTTTTTTTTTGTCGGTCTTACTCTATTCCTACCTCTCAAACTTTTGCTGCGCCTCCTTGCAGAGTATGGTAATCAAAACCCACTCCCGAAACGAAATCGTCTCCACCCAACCCCCACCTTCCCCTTTCATGTTGGAAGGGTGACCACTAGGGCAAATCCCAGTGATTAAAAAAAAAAAAGGTCTAACTTTTACGTCAACCTATGCCAAGGTTAGTTTCCTCACATTTATGGTCATGTGCGTTTTAATGAAATGACCAAAGTTCATTGTACTTTCAGAAAAATTCTATCGGTAACAAACATTTGACCGTAATTCTGGTAGAAATCAAGGTCGCATGAATAAACCAAAGAATCTTGTCTTATTCAACGCCGTATAAGTTTAATTTCTTTTTATATTTTGATACCTCCCGCCATTTAGGGTGCGTATGGCAATGTTTTTATTTCTCCGTTCTTTTGTTTTTTTGTTCCTCGAAACAAAAAGAAAACAGAAATCCGTTTGATAACGTCAACTAATTTTTTTATTCCTTGGAATAGAAAAGTAGCCGAGGAATATATTTGAAATAGAAATAAGAAGTAGAAAAAAAGTAATTTCTTGATCTCGAGGATCAATTTCTAGAAAGAAAACATTTTTTTTTCTTTTCTTGTTCTTGCTTGTTGCTTGCTGCACCCAATCACCGCCGCTCGCTAGTGCCACCCGATGCTACCTCGCCACCTGTTGCACGCTGTCTCCACCGCCCACCGGGCACCATCGGCCATTGTCGCCTTTGCCGCCGCCTACCACCTACTGTCACCCTCCACCCATCACCGCCACTCGTCGCTCATTGCCGCCGCCATTGTCGGCCACTCGTTGCCCCATCATTGCCGGCAGCGGCGATCAACAAGCAAAAGAAGAAAAGAAAAGAAAATCTAGAAAGAATAAAAGAAATTCTATGTTACAAAAAAAAAAAAATTCATGAATCATGCCAAAGGCATTTTTTTTTCTATTATGAGAATATAAATTTTATATAATTACCAAAAGCGTTATTTTACTCATAAATTATTTCATAGAGTAGAAATAGAAAAGAAAACCTATTTCTAAAAAGAAATAATTTGGAAATAGTTCATCGCAATAAAAATGTGGCCATGCGCACCCTTAGCACAAAAGATTCAAAGATGACCCAATAAACATATTTCCAATTTTTTGAAAGTTTTTTCTCATATTTTGACATAGATAGCGTTGCTATGAAGCATAAGTGCGATACTCTGAATTTAATGATCATGTTAATGAGTACCTCAAAGTACTTAATGATGGGAAAAAAATTCAAATATTATTATATAAAATAAAGAGAGCATTCTACTTTCCATATCTCAATCATTTTTCTTTTCGCATATATGCTTAATTTATTTATTTTATAGGTATTGTGTCATTGATCAATGCACAAGGTACGAAAACGTAAAGAACGAGTCATAGATGTGATTGATGGACATCATTTGACAGTCAATATTTCTTTACATTGTTTTTTTTTTCATTTTTATTTTCTTTTCTAATTGAGACAACTATTTGGTAGGTTTTGATATTGAACACTAAGAACATGTCAAAATTAGCGAATCGTTTATTGATGCAATCAAAAAAGACTCTGTTCATTATGAAGAAGTCCATATTTTTACCATTTGGTGACGTTCTATTGGCTTCCTTATTGATGTTTCGCTAGATCTGGCGAAGGAGCGGGTATTATAATTTTACAATTTAAAGTCACCATGAGATGCACAAAGTCCACGTAATTTTCTCCATCAAACACCATCTTCATAAAATTGTTTTTTTATGACATATTTCATTTAAATTAATAAATGAAAGGATGACAAAAAACACATTAAATATATTACGGATCTAATTAGACTGATTGAAAGTTGCGGGAAGATATTTCACATTAATCAAAAGTGATTTAATTGGATCGATTGAAACTTCAAATATGACATGAAGCATGGACAAATTTTGATAGACTCCTAATAACATTATCTGTTCTAGGAGTAGGAGCTTTCAATTAGTCAACTTCCAACGTGACAATGTGACACTTGGTATTGCCCCGTACGGGTAGGCCACGACAATAATCACAAAACTTTTTCACATTTGTGCCTTAGAGCATTGGTCCAAAGGTCTATTTGTACCCTTATAGAGTTGAAAGTAAGTGTGAATGTGTAAACGTAAAGAATGGGCCATCAACGTGAGTGAGGACATCATTTGATAGTGAATCTTTCTTTACATCGTTTCTTTTTCTTTCTTTCTTTCTTTCTTTTTCTAATTGAGACAATCATTTGGTAGGTTTTGGTATTGAACACGAAGAACACGTCGAAATTAGCAAACCGTCTATTGATATAATCAAAAGAGATTCTATTCATTATGGAAAAGTTCATCTTTTTGCATTTGTTGATGTTCAATTGGCTTCCCTAATGACAGCTTCATAAAATTGTCATCCATGACATATTTCATTTAAATTAATTAATGAAAGGATAACAAAAAACATATTAAATATATTATGTGTCTAATTAGACTAACTGAAAGTTGCGGGAAGATATTTCACATTAATCAAAAGTGATTTAATTGAATCGGATGAAAGTTCAAATATGACATGAAGCATGGATAAAATTTGATATACTAATAGTAACATTTTATTTTCCAATAGTAGGAACTTTCAAATAGTCAACCTCCAACGAGACACTTGATATTGCCCCAACGGGAAGGTCATGACAATTATCTCAAAACCTTTTCACATTGAGGCCTTGGAGCATTGGTCTAAAGGTCTATTTATACCCTCGTAAAGTTGAAAGTAAGTGTGAACGTGTAAACGTAAAGCATGGGCCATAGACGTGAGTAAGGGACATAACTTGATAATCAGTCTTTCTTTACATTGTTTTTTTTTTTTTTTTTTTTTCTAATTGAGACAACCATTTGGTAGGTTTTGGTATTGAACACTAAAAACAGATCGAAATTAGCGAACTGTCTATTGATGCAATCAAAAGAGACTCTGTTTATTATGGAGAAGTTCATCTTTTTAGCATTTGTTGATGTTCTATTGGATTCCCTAATGATGTTTTGCTAGATTTGGGTGAGGGCGAAGGAACATGCATCATAATTTTACAAATTAAAGTCATCATGAGACACACAAAGTCCGTGTAATTTTCTCCATCAAACATTGGCTTCATAAAATTGTTATCCATGACATGTTTCATTTAAATTTATAAATGAAAGGATTGCAAAAAACATATTAAATATATTATGATCTAATTAGACCAACTGAAAGTTGCGAGAAGATATTTCACATTAATCAAAAGTGATTTAATTAAATCGATTGAAAGTTCAAATATGACATGAAGCATAAATAAAATTTGATAGACTACTAGTAACATTATCTCTTCCAGTAGTAGGAACTTTCAATTAGTCAACTTCCAACGAGACACTTAATATTGCCCCTACGGGAAGGTCACGACAATTATCACAAAACCTTTTCACATTCATGCCTTGGAGCATTGGTCCAAAGGTCTATTTGTACCCTCATAGAGTTGAAAGTAAGTGTGAACGTGTAAACGTAAAGAATGGACCATAGACGTGATTGAGGGACATCATTTGATAGTCAATCTTTCTTTACACTATTTTCTCTTTTTCTCTCTCTCTCTCTCTCTCTCTCTCTCTCTCTTTTCCGATTGAGACAACCATTTGGTAGGTTTTGATATTGAACATTAAGAACTTGTCAAAATTAGTGAACCATCTATTGACGCAATCAAAAGAAGATTTTGTTTATTATGGAGAAGTTCATCTTTTTACCATATGTTGATGTTTTGATGGCTTCCCTATTGATGTTTTGCTAGATCTAGGTGAGGGTGAAGGAATGTGTATTATAATTTTACAACTTAAAGTCACCATGACACGCACAAGGTTCGCATAATTTCCTCCATCAACGGTAGCTTCATAAAATTGTTATCCATGACATATTTCATTTAAATTAATAAATGAAAGGATGACAAAAAACATATTAAATATATTACAGATCTAATTAGACCGACTGAAAGTTGCGGGAAGATATTTCATATTAATCAAAAGTGATTTAATTGAATCGATTGAAAGTTCAAATATGACATGAAGCATGGATAAAATTTGATAGACTACTAGTAACATTATCTCTTCCAACAGTAGGAACTTTATTCAACTTCAAACGAGACACTTGATATTGCCCCTACAGGAAGGTCACGACAATTATCACAAAACCTTTTCACATTCGTGCCTTGGAGCATTGGTCCAAAGGTCTATTTGTACCCCTATAGAGTTGAAAGGAAGTGTGAACATGTAAATGTAAAGAACAGGCCGCAGACATGATTGAGGGACATCATTTGATAGTCCGTCTTTCTTTACATTTTTTTTTTCTAATTGAGACAACCATTTGGTAGGTTTTTGGTATTGAACACTAAGAATAGGTCAAAATTAGCGAACCACATATTGATGCAATCAAAAGAGACTCTATTCATTATGGAGTAGTTCATCTTTATAGCATTTGTTGATATTGTGTTGGTTTCCCTATTGATGTTTTGCCAAATCTGGGCAAGGGCGACAGAACGGGTATGATAATGTTACAATTTAAAGTCACCATGACACACACAAGTTCGAGTAATTTTCTCCATCAAATATCAGCTTTATGAAATTGTTAGCCGTGACATATTTCATTTAAATTAATAAATGAAATGATGACAAAAAAACATATTAAATATATTACGGATCTAATTAGATCGACCGAAAGTTGCGAGAAGAAATTTCACATTAATAAAAAATGATTTAGTTGAATTGACTGAAAGTTCAAATATGCAATGAAGCATGGAACAAAATTGACAGACTACTAGCAACATTATATCTTCCAGTAATATGAACTTTCAATTAGTCAACTTCCAACGAGACAGTTGATGTTGGCCCTACAGGTAGGTAGGTCACAAGAATTATCATACATTTTTCCTTGAAGCATTGGTCCAAAGGTCCATTTATACCCTTATAGAGTTGAAAGTAAGTGTGAACATGCAAACGTAAAGAGCGGGTCATAGAAGTGATTGAGGGACATCATTTGATAGTTAGTCTATCTTTACATTGTTTCCTTGTTTGTTTGTTTCTTTTTTTTTTTTTTTTTTCTAATTGAGACAACCATTTGGTAGGTTTTGGTATTGAACACTAAGAATAGGACAAAATTAGAAATTAACAAATCGTTTATTGATGCAATCAACCGAGACTCTGTTCATTATGGAGTAGTTCATCTTTTTAGCATTTGTTGATGTTGTGTTGGTTTCCCTATTGATGTTTTGCCAAATCTGGGTGAGGGCGACATAATGGGTATTATAATGTTACAATTTAAAGTCACCATGACACACACAAGTTCGAGTAATTTTCTCCATCAAATATCAGCTTTATGAAATTGTTAGCCATGACATATTTCATTTAAATTAATAAATGAAAGGATGACAAAAAGACATATTAAATATATTACGGATCTAATTAGATCGACCGAAAGTTGCGGGAAAAAATTTCACATTAATCAAAAATGATTTAAATGAATTGACTGAAAGTTCAAATATGCAATGAAGCATGGAAAAAAATTGACAGACTACTAGCAACATTATCTCTTCAAGTAATATAAACTTTCAATTATTCAACTTCCAACGAGACAGTTGATGTTGGCCCTACAGGTAGGTAAGTCATAACAATTATCATACACTTCGCCTTGGAGCATTGGTCCAGAGGTTCATTTGTACCCTTACAGAGTTAAAAGTAAGTGTGAACGTGCAAACATAAAGAGCGGGTCATAGACGTAATTGAGGGACATCATTTGATAGTTAGTCTATCTTTACATTGTTTCTTTGTTTGTCTGTTTCATTTTTTTTAATTGAGACAACCATTTGGTAGGTTTTGATATTGAACACAAAGAATAGGACAAAATTAGAAATTAGCAAATCGTATGTTGGTGCAATCAAAAGAGACTCTGTTCATTATGGAGTAGTTCATATTTTTAGGATTTGTTGATATTGTGTTGGTTTCCCTATTGATGTTTTGTCAAATCTGGGCGAGAGCGACAGAACGGGTATTATAATGCTACAATTTAAAGTCACCATGACACACACCACTTCGACTAATTTACTCCATCAAATATTAGCTTTATTAAATTGTTAGCCGTGACATATTTCATTTAAATTAATAAATGAAAGGATTGCAAAAAAACATATTAAATATATTACAGATCTAATTAGATCGACTGAAAGTTGCGGGAAGAAACTTCACATTAATCAAAAATGATTTAATTGAATTGATTGAAAGTTCAAATATGCAATGAAGCATGAAAAAAAAATTGACAGACTACTAGCAACATTATCTCTTCCAGTAATATAAACTTTCAATTAGTCAACTTCCAACGAGACAGTTGATGTTGGCCCTACGGGTAGGTAGGTTACAACAATTATCATACATCTTGCCTTGGAGCATTGGTCAAAAGGTCCATTTGTACCCTTACAGAGTTGAAAGTAAGTGTGAACATGCAAACGTAAAGAGTGGGTCATAGACGTGATTGATGGACATCATTTGATAGTTAGTCTATCTTTATATTGTTTGTTTGTTTGTTTGTTTCTTTTTTTCTAATTGGGACAACCATTTGGTAGGTTTTGGTATCGAACACTAAGAACAGGACAAAATTAGAAATTAGCAAATAGTCTATTGGTGCAATCAAAAGAGACTTTGTTCATTATGGAGTAGTAAATCTTTTTAGCATTTGTTGATGTTGTGTTGGTTTCCCTATTGATGTTTTGCCAAATTTGGGCGAGGGCGACGGAGCGGGTATTATAATGTTACAATTTAAAGTCACCATGACACACACAAGTTCGAGTATTTTTCTTTATCAAATATCAGCTTTATGAAATTGTTAGCCATGACATATTTCATTTAAATTAATAAATGAAATGATGACAAAAAAACATATTAAATATATTACGGATCTAATTAGATCGACTGAAAGTTGCGGGAAGAAACTTCACATTAATCAAAAATGATTTAATTGAATTGATTGAAAGTTCAAAAATGCAATGAAGCGTGGAAAAAATTGACAGACTATTAGCAGCATTATCTCTTCTAGTAATATGAATTTTCAATTAGTCAACTTCCAACAAGACAGTTGATGTTGGCCCTACAGGTAGGTAGGTCACAACAATTATCATACACCTTGCCTTGGAGCATTGGTCCAAAGGTCCATTTGTACTCTTACAGAGTTGAAAGTAAGTGTGAACATGCAAACGTAAAGAGCGGGTCATAGACGTGATTGAGGGACATCATTTGATAGTTAGTCTATCTTTACATTGTTTGTTTGTTTGTTTGTCTCTTTTTTTTTTTTTTCTAATTTAGACAACCATTTTGTAGGTTTTGGTATTGAACACTAAGAACGGGACAAAATTAGAAATTAACAAATTGTTTATTGGTGCAATCAAAAGAGACTCTGTTCATTATGGAGTAGTTCATCTTTTTTGCATTTGTTGATGTTGTGTTGGTTTCTCTATTGATGTGTTGCCAAATCTGGGCGAGGGGGACAAAACGGGTATTATAATGTTACAATTTAACGTCACCATGACACACACAAGTTCGAGTAATTTTCTCCATCAAATATCAACTTTATGAAATTGTTAGCTGTGACATATTTCATTTAAATTAATAAATGAAAGGATGACAAAAAAAAACATATTAAATATATTACAGGTCTAATTAGATCGACTGAAAATTGCAGGAAGAAATTTCACATTAATAAAAAATGATTTAATTGAATTGACTTAAAGTTCAAATATGCAATGAAGCATGGAAAAAAATTGACAAACTTCTAGCAACATTATCTCTTCCAGTAATATGAACTTTCAATTAGTCAACTTCCAACGAGACAGTTGATGTTGGCCCTACAGGTAGGTAGGTCACAACAATTATCATAAACCTTACCTTGGAGCGTTGGTCCAGAGGTTCATTTGTACCCTTACAGAGTTAAAAGTAAGTGTGAACGTGCAAACATAAAGAGCGGGTCATAGACGTAATTGAGGGACATCATTTGATAGTTAGTCTATCTTTACATTGTTTCTTTGTTTGTCTGTTTCATTTTTTTTTAATTGAGACAACCATTTGGTAGGTTTTGATATTGAACACAAAGAATAGGACAAAATTAGAAATTAGCAAATCGTATGTTGGTGCAATCAAAAGAGACTCTGTTCATTATGGAGTAGTTCATATTTTTAGGATTTGTTGATATTGTGTTGGTTTCCCTATTGATGTTTTGTCAAATCTGGGCGAGAGCGACAGAACGGGTATTATAATGCTACAATTTAAAGTCACCATGACACACACCACTTCGACTAATTTACTCCATCAAATATTAGCTTTATTAAATTGTTAGCCGTGACATATTTCATTTAAATTAATAAATGAAAGGATTGCAAAAAAACATATTAAATATATTACAGATCTAATTAGATCGACTGAAAGTTGCGGGAAGAAACTTCACATTAATCAAAAATGATTTAATTGAATTGATTGAAAGTTCAAATATGCAATGAAGCATGAAAAAAATTGACAGACTACTAGCAACATTATCTCTTCCAGTAATATAAACTTTCAATTAGTCAACTTCCAACGAGACAGTTGATGTTGGCCCTACGGGTAGGTAGGTTACAACAATTATCATACATCTTGCCTTGGAGCATTGGTCAAAAGGTCCATTTGTACCCTTACAGAGTTGAAAGTAAGTGTGAACATGCAAACGTAAAGAGTGGGTCATAGACGTGATTGATGGACATCATTTGATAGTTAGTCTATCTTTATATTGTTTGTTTGTTTGTTTGTTTCTTTTTTCTAATTGGGACAACCATTTGGTAGGTTTTGGTATCGAACACTAAGAACAGGACAAAATTAGAAATTAGCAAATAGTCTATTGGTGCAATCAAAAGAGACTTTGTTCATTATGGAGTAGTAAATCTTTTTAGCATTTGTTGATGTTGTGTTGGTTTCCCTATTGATGTTTTGCCAAATTTGGGTGAGGGCGACGGAGCGGGTATTATAATGTTACAATTTAAAGTCACCATGACACACACAAGTTCGAGTATTTTTCTTTATCAAATATCAGCTTTATGAAATTGTTAGCCATGACATATTTCATTTAAATTAATAAATGAAATGATGACAAAAAAACATATTAAATATATTACGGATCTAATTAGATCGACTGAAAGTTGCGGGAAGAAACTTCACATTAATCAAAAATGATTTAATTGAATTGATTGAAAGTTCAAAAATGCAATGAAGCGTGGAAAAAAATTGACAGACTATTAGCAGCATTATCTCTTCTAGTAATATGAATTTTCAATTAGTCAACTTCCAACAAGACAGTTGATGTTGGCCCTACAGGTAGGTAGGTCACAACAATTATCATACACCTTGCCTTGGAGCATTGGTCCAAAGGTCCATTTGTACTCTTACAGAGTTGAAAGTAAGTGTGAACATGCAAACGTAAAGAGCGGGTCATAGACGTGATTGAGGGACATCATTTGATAGTTAGTCTATCTTTACATTATTTGTTTGTTTGTTTGTCTTTTTTTTTTTTTTTTTTTTTTTTCTAATTTAGACAACCATTTTGTAGGTTTTGGTATTGAACACTAAGAACGGGACAAAATTAGAAATTAACAAATTGTTTATTGGTGCAATCAAAAGAGACTCTGTTCATTATGGAGTAGTTCATCTTTTTTGCATTTGTTGATGTTGTGTTGGTTTCTCTATTGATGTGTTGCCAAATCTGGGCGAGGGCGACAAAACGGGTATTATAATGTTACAATTTAACGTCACCATGACACACACAAGTTCGAGTAATTTTCTCCATCAAATATCAACTTTATGAAATTGTTAGCTGTGACATATTTCATTTAAATTAATAAATGAAAGGATGACAAAAAAAACATATTAAATATATTACAGGTCTAATTAGATCGACTGAAAATTGCAGGAAGAAATTTCACATTAATAAAAAATGATTTAATTGAATTGACTTAAAGTTCAAATATGCAATGAAGCATGGAAAAAAATTGACAAACTTCTAGCAACATTATCTCTTCCAGTAATATGAACTTTCAATTAGTCAACTTCCAACGAGACAGTTGATGTTGGCCCTACAGGTAGGTAGGTCACAACAATTATCATAAACCTTACCTTGGAGCGTTGGTCAAGAGGTTCATTTGTACCCTTACAGAGTTAAAAGTAAGTGTGAACGTGCAAACATAAAGAGCGGGTCATAGACGTAATTGAGGGACATCATTTGATAGTTAGTCTATCTTTACATTGTTTCTTTGTTTGTCTGTTTCATTTTTTTTTAATTGAGACAACCATTTGGTAGGTTTTGATATTGAACACAAAGAATAGGACAAAATTAGAAATTAGCAAATCGTATGTTGGTGCAATCAAAAGAGACTCTGTTCATTATGGAGTAGTTCATATTTTTAGGATTTGTTGATATTGTGTTGGTTTCCCTATTGATGTTTTGTCAAATCTGGGCGAGAGCGACAGAACGGGTATTATAATGCTACAATTTAAAGTCACCATGACACACACCACTTCGACTAATTTACTCCATCAAATATTAGCTTTATTAAATTGTTAGCCGTGACATATTTCATTTAAATTAATAAATGAAAGGATTGCAAAAAAACATATTAAATATATTACAGATCTAATTAGATCGACTGAAAGTTGCGGGAAGAAACTTCACATTAATCAAAAATGATTTAATTGAATTGATTGAAAGTTCAAATATGCAATGAAGCATGAAAAAAAAATTGACAGACTACTAGCAACATTATCTCTTCCAGTAATATGAATTTTCAATTAGTCAACTTCCAACGAGACAGTTGATGTTGGCCCTACAGGTAGGTAGGTCACAACAATTATCATACACCTTGCCTTGGAGCATTGGTCCAAAGGTCCATTTGTACTCTTACAGAGTTGAAAGTAAGTGTGAACATGCAAACGTAAAGAGCGGGTCATAGACGTGATTGAGGGACATCATTTGATAGTTAGTCTATCTTTACATTGTTTGTTAGTTTATTTGTCTCTTTTTTTCTAATTGAGACAACCATTTGGTAGGTTTTGGTATTGAACACTAAGAACGTGACAAAATTAGAAATTAGCAAATAGTCTATTGGTGCAATCAAAAGAGACTTTGTTCATTATGGAGTAGTTCATCTTTTTAGCATTTGTTGATGTTGTGTTGGTTTCCCTATTGATGTTTTGTCAAATCTGAGCGAGGGCGACAGAATGGGTATTATAATGTTACAATTTAAAGTCACCATGACACACACAAGTTCGAGTATTTTTCTCCATCAAATATCAGCTTTATGAAATTGTTAGCCATGACATATTTCATTTAAATTAATAAATGAAATGATGACAAAAAAACACATTAAATATATTACGGATCTAATTAGATCGACTGAAAGTTGCGGGAAGAAACTTCACATTAATCAAAAATGATTTAATTGAATTGATTGAAAGTTCAAAAATGCAATGAAGCGTGGAAAAAAATTGACAGACTATTAGCAGCATTATCTCTTCTAGTAATATGAATTTTCAATTAGTCAACTTCCAACGAGACAGTTGATGTTGGCCCTACAGGTAGGTAGGTCACAACAATTATCATACACCTTGCCTTGGAGCATTAGTCCAAAGGTCCTTTTGTACCCTTATAGAGTTGAAAGTAAGTGTGAACATGCAAACGTAAAAAGCGAGTCATATACGTTATTGAGGGACATCATTTGATAGTTAGTCTATCTTTACATTGTTTGTTAGTTTATTTGTCTCTTTTTTTCTAATTGAGACAACCATTTGGTAGGTTTTGGTATTGAACACTAAGAACGTGACAAAATTAGAAATTAGCAAATCGTCTATTGATGCAATCAAAAGAGACTTTGTTCATTATGGAGTAATTCATCTTTTTAGCATTTGTTGATGTTGTGTTGGTTTCCCTATTGATGTTTTGTCAAATCTGAGCGAGGGCGACAGAATGGGTATTATAATGTTACAATTTAAAGTCACCATGACACACACAAGTTCGAGTATTTTTCTCCATCAAATATCAGCTTTATGAAATTGTTAGCCATGACATATTTCATTTAAATTAATAAATGAAATGATGACAAAAAAACACATTAAATATATTACGGATCTAATTAGATCGACTGAAAGTTGCGGGAAGAAACTTCACATTAATCAAAAATGATTTAATTGAATTGACTGAAAGTTCAAAAATGCAATGAAGCATGGAAAAAAATTGACAGACTATTAGCAGCATTATCTCTTCTAGTAATATGAATTTTCAATTAGTCAACTTCCAACGAGACAGTTGATGTTGGCCCTACAGGTAGGTAGGTCACAACAATTATCATACACCTTGCCTTGGAGCATTGGTCCAAAGGTCCATTTGTACTCTTACAGAGTTGAAAGTAAGTGTGAACATGCAAACGTAAAGAGCGGGTCATAGACGTGATTGAGGGACATCATTTGATAGTTAGTCTATCTTTACATTGTTTGTTAGTTTATTTGTCTCTTTTTTTCTAATTGAGACAACCATTTGATAGGTTTTGGTATTGAACACTAAGAACGTGACAAAATTAGAAATTAGCAAATCGTCTATTGGTGCAATCAAAAGAGACTCTGTTCATTATGGAGTAGTTCATCTTTTTGCATTTGTTGATGTTGTGTTGGTTTCTCTATTGATGTGTTGCCAAATCTGGGCGAGGGCGACATAACGGGTATTATAATGTTATAATTTAAAATCACCATGACACACACAAGTTCGAGTAATTTTCTCCATCAAATATCAGCTTTATGAAATTGTTAGCTGTGACATATTTCATTTAAATTAATAAATGAAAGGATGACAAAAAAACATATTAAATATATTATGGATCTAATTAGATCGACAAAAAGTTGCGGGAAAAAATTTCACATTAATAAAAAAATGATTTAATTGAATCGATTGAAAGTTCAAATATGCAATGAAGCATGGAAAAAAATTGACAGACTACTAGTAACATTATTTCTTCCAGCAATAGGAACTTTCAATTAGTCAACTTCCAACGAGATAATTGATATTGCCCCTATAGGTAGGTCACGACAATTATCATAACACCTTGCCTTGTAGAATTGGTCCAATGGTCTATTTGTACCCTCACAAAGTTGAAAGAAAGTGTGAACATGCAAACGTAAAAAGCGAGTCATATACGTTATTGAGGGACATCATTTGATAGTTAGTCTATCTTTACATTGTTTGTTTGTTTGTTTTGGTTTATTTGTTTTTTTTTTTCTAATTGAGACAACCATTTGGTAGGTTTTGGTGTTGAACACTAAGAACAGGACAAAATTAGAAATTAGCAAATCGTCTATTGGTGCAATTAAAAGAGACTCTGTTCATTATGGAATAGTTCATCTTTTTAGCATTTGTTGATGTTTTGTTGGTTTCCCTATTGATGTTTTGTCAAATCTGGGCGAGAGCGACAGAACAGGTATTATAATGTTACAATTTAAAGTCACCATGACACACACCAGTTCGAGTAATTTACTCCATCAAATATTAGCTTTATGAAATTGTTAGCCGTGTATGCATCTAGTAACATGGGGTGACGCAGAAGCCTCACAAGAGGTTATATCATACCTGGGTAGGCAGATGTACTTATTGGTTGTCGGGGTGGACAGGTGGGGCTAGCATGTGCTTCCTCGGTGCGGAGAGCATCAGATTTACTCGAACCATATTTCATTTAAATTAATAAATGAAAGGATTGCAAAAAAAACATATTAAATATATAACAAATCTAATTAGATCGACTGAAAGTTGCGGGAAGAAACTTCACATTAATCAAAAATGATTTAATTAAATTGACTGAAAGTTCAAATATGCAATGAAGCATGGAAAACAATTGATAGACTACTAGCAACATTATCTCTTCCAGTAATATAAACTTTCAATTAGTCAACTTCCAACGAGACAGTTGATGTTGGCCCTACAGATAGGTAGGTCACAACAATTATCATACACTTTGCCTTGGAGCATTAGTCCAAAGGTCCATTTGTACCCTTACAGAGTTGAAAGTTAGTGTGAACATGCAAACGTAAAGAGCGGGTCATAGACGTGATTGAGGGACATCATTTGATAGTTAGTCTATCTTTACATTGTTTGTTTGTTTGTTTTTTTTTTTTTCTAATTGAGACAACCATTTGGTAGGTTTTGGTATCGAACACTAAGAACATGGCAAAATTAGAAATTAGCAAATAGTCTATTGGTGCAATCAAAAGAGAGTGGTTCATCTTTTTAGCATTTGTTGATGTTGTGTTGGTTTCCCTATTGATGTTTTGCCAAATTTGGGCGAGGGCGACAGAACGAGTATTCTAATGTTACAATTTAAAGTTACCATGACACACACAAATTCGAGTAATTTTCTCCATCAAATATCAGCTTTATGAAATTGTTAGCCGTGACATATTTAATTTAAATTAATAAATCAAAGGATGACAAAAAAACATATTAAATATATTACGGATCTAATTAGAGCGATTGAAAGTTGCAGGAAGAAATTTCACATTAATAAAAAATGATTAAATTGACTGAGAGTTCAAATATGCAATGAAGCATGGAAAAAAATTGACAGACTACTAGCAACATTATCTCTTCCAGTAATATGAACTTTCAATTAGTCAACTTCCAACGAGACAGTTGATGTTGGCCCTACGGGTAGGTAGGTCACAACAATTATCATACATCTTGCCTTGGAGCATTGGTCAAAAGGTCCATTTGTACCCTTACAGAGTTGAAAGTAAGTGTGAACATGCAAACGTAAAGAGTGGGTCATAGACGTGATTGAGGGACATCATTTGATAGTTAGTCTATCTTTATATTGTTTGTTTGTTTATTTGTTTTTTTTTTCTAATTGAGACAACCATTTGGTAGGTTTTGGTATTGAACACTAAGGACAGGACAAAAATAGAAATTTGCAAATCGTTTATTGATGCAATCAAAAGAGACTGTCCATTATGGAGAAGTTCATCTTTTTAGCATTTATTGATGTTTTGTTGGCTTCCTTATTGATGTTTCAGCCCGTCATCTGTTCCAGCAACTTCACTGACCAAGAGGCTCTCCTCCACTTCAAATCCATGATGGAAGTCGACTCGGCAAGCACAATTAAAGGTGGCAATTGGACCGTGGAGGTAAATTTTTGTGAATGGATTGGTGTTGTTTGCAGCAGCCACAGGCAGAGAGTCACAGCTTTAGCCCTCTCGCACATGGGTCTCCGGGGAAGACTCTCTCCCTATCTTGGCAATCTTTCTTTCCTGGCTTCTCTTGATCTCCGCAACAACAGTTTTTATGGCATGATTCCGATAGAAATTGGTCATTTACACCGCTTGAAAGAACTTATACTCGAATCGAACCGGTTAGAAGGAAACATTCCTCCTATCTTAGCCCGGTGCGAGCCTTGAAGTCATGTCACTTGCGATGAACAAGCTAACGGGTGGCATACCAAGAGAATTCGACGCCTTCCCTAAGTTGCAACAACTGAATCTTAGCTCAAATGACTTACGAGGTCAAATTCCAAGCTTCCTGGGCAATATATCCACATTGCAAGTCATTGGATTGGCCAATGCCACTTTCACCGGTTCGATTCCTTTAGCACTTTTCAATAGATCACTCAGGTGGGTCAATTTGTCAGATAATTATCTCTCTGGAAGTCTTCCCTCTGATCTTTGCTACCGCTGGCCTAACATTCAGATTCTTTCGCTACGTAAAAATCAATTCAGCGGCCTGTTACCAGAGACGCTAACCCAATGCAAAGAGCTTATCATATTGTGGTTGTCATTCAATCATTTTCAGGGAAGCATTCCTCAAGATATAGGTAGCTTCCAAAAGCTGCAAACGCTCTATATTGCTGTTAACAACTTGACAGGCACGATTCCTCGAACCATCGGTAACATTTCGAGCTTGCAATGGTTAGATATAGGAAATAACCACATTGAAGGGGAGATTCCGAGTGAGATTGGCAATTTGGTCAATCTGCAACGAATGCGCCTTGCGCATAATTTGCTAATCGGCGAAGTGCCTCAAGAGGTTTTTAATATTTCTTCGCTCCGAGTGCTTAATTTGATGGACAATTCCCTCTCTGGAAGCCTTCCCTCAGGTAGAGATCTAAGCCTTCCGAATTTGGAAGGTCTATTTCTAGGAAGCAATAGCTTTAGTGGCAACATCCCACAATATTTATCGAATTTTTCGAACCTAATCCTTTTCGATGTCAGTGACAATCAACTCAGCGGACCCATACATATGGGTTTGGGCAACTTGAAGAACCTCGAAATCTTTAATATTGGGTTTAATCAGCTAACAGGAGATACTTACGGTTCGGAGCTCGGTTTTCTCTCTGCTTTATCTAATTGTCCATCGCTGCGACTTTTGTGGTTGGAAGGCAACCCGCTCCGTGGCTCCATACCAGAATCTATCAAAAACTTCTCTAGTTCCCTACAAATTCTACTTGCTCCCAATTGTCAAATAAGAGGTCATATTCCCAAGAAAATGGGTTTCTTGAAGAGATTGACTTTCCTAGATTTGGGCAATAATGCTTTAGACGGCAACATCCCATCATGGATCGGAGGACTAGAAAGGTTGCAAAGGTTGTATCTTGATAACAACCATCTCGAAGGACCGATCCCCGATGAGATATGCAACTTGACAGGTTTAGGAGAGTTGCTACTCCGGCAAAATAGGATATCGGGATCAATCCCAAATTGCATTGGAAACCTTAGCAACCTTCAAAAGTTTCTCATAAGCTCGAATAACATGACATCTGTTATACCATTTAGTCTGTGGGGCCTTCAAAAACTCATCTTCCTCAATCTGTCACTCAATTCTTTCAATGGAGGATTGCCACTTGAAATAGGAAAGATGAGAGCTATAGAGAGCATCGATCTTTCTTGGAACCGACTTACTGGTGCCATACCGAGTTCCATCCAGGAGTTTGAGAGCCTTGCTTCTCTCAACTTGTCAAGGAACTCGTTTCAAGGATCGATACCGCAATCAATCGGCCATCTCAAAGGGTTGGATTTCCTCGATCTCTCCTACAATGAGTTATCAGGTACAATACCTAAGTCCATGGAAGGACTTGCATATCTGAAAAATTTGAACTTGTCCTTTAATAAGCTATCAGGAGAGATTCCTAATGGCAGGCCCCTTGGAAATTTCTCGGCTCTCTCTTTCATTGGGAATGAAGCACTTTGTGGTAATGCGATTTTTCAAGTCCCACGTTGCAAAATAAATGGAATTAAATCATCAAGGGACAAGCGGCTCCATATACTATACGTTATTGTGCCAATTGTATCGATTATACTTTTAGTTCTCGTCATTTGCTTGCTTAGAAAGCATGGGGACACCAGTCAAAAAGCTTCAGTTTCGATGGAGAACTTGCCTAGAATTGACCACCCAATGATATCATATCGGGAGCTTTGCTTGGCTACTAACAACTTCAGTGAAAGCAATTTGCTCGGAGCAGGAAGCTTCAGCTCTGTATATAAAGGGACTCTGGCCAATGGGATAGACATCGCAGTCAAAGTACTGAACCTCTATATTGAAGACACTCTTAAAAGTTTTGATGCCGAATGCGACGTTTTCCGTATGATCCGACACCGCAATCTCGTCAAGGTGATAAGCACTTGCTCGAATGCCGACTTGAGAGCTCTAGTGTTGCAATATGTTCCTTGTGGGAGCTTGGAGAAGTGGCTGTACTCCAACAACTATAACTTGGATCTCCATCAACGAATGAAGATAATGGTCGATGTTGCAATGGCGATTGAGTATCTCCACCATGGCCAACTGGAACCCATTGTGCATTGCGATCTAAAGCCTAGCAACATTCTTTTAAATGAGGACCTAGTTGCACAAGTTTGCGACTTTGGAATTGCCAAGATTTTGGCTGAGAACAAGCTTGAAACACAAACCCGAACTCTCGGCACGATTGGTTACATTGCTCCAGGTACATTTGTCGAATATTAGCTAATTCAAGCCTTTGATTGCCAATATAATGGTATAATGTAATAGAGATATATTAGCACTTGTATGCCTCTTGATCTTATTACTTATGTTCCAAAAAGAAATAGATCAATTGCCGATGTTCTTATGTCACAAACTATGATGCTTGCAGAGTATGGTTCGGAAGGAAAAGTCTCAACAAAAGGAGATGTATACAGCTTTGGTGTATTGTTGTTAGAAGTGATTACTGGGAAGAAGCCAACTAGTGAAATGTTCAATGCAGATATCAGCCTTAGGCAATGGGTAGGTGCAGCAATTCCAGAGAGAGTCCTCGACATTGTGGATAGCAAAATCCTTTGCACGAAACATGAAGATCCGATGCTTTCAAAATTTAATAACATAGTCTTATTGATAATAGAGTTAGGACTAGAATGTTCAAAGGACTTGCCTGAGGAAAGAGTGGACATGAAAACTGTCGTGGTTAAGCTCAACAAGATTAAGTTGTCACTTCCTTGACAAGAAAACAAGGCCGAGAGCAGCTTGGAATTTGAACATAGCATTTTTCATATTTTGCACTCAGTAATTTCATTTCTATTGCGTTGTGTGTACAACTCTGCAAGATAGTTCTTAATTTTCTTTTAAGCCTTCTGAATAAGAGGAAAACAATTCAAACACGACTAGAACTGTAATCGAGAGTATAACTCATGTCCAACTTTAGAAGGTGGAGCAGCTGCCATCTTCTCTAAGTAAACACTTTGTTTGAGAGTTGGTAGATTTGCTAGTGACAAACATTGTTTCCTTGAAGCTCGACGTCTTCTTGCGTCACGCCAGGCACAGCCCATGAGCCTTGTGTGTCAAGCTAGGCAGGGCTAGGCCTTTCTGGCCGGCATGCCAAGCCTGGGCCCGGTACCTGTTTGGATCATCACAAGCTTATAGTTCATGGAGTCTATCAGTTCGTCCGTCATCCTGGATATTGAGCATTCTTCATTTGGTCGATTGGGGCTCAGATAATACTGTGCAATCCCGTGTTGATGTTTGTGCTTGCAACACTCGTTTGGCACTTATTTGCAACACAGTCCCATTATGAGCAGCTTCTGCCGAGACAATTCTTCGGATAAGAGCAAACTGTCCTTTTGGGGTTACATTTATGAAGTGAGTTCTGCATCTTAAGGTTTCAGGAAAGAGTGTAGCATCCTAGATTCAGTTCATATTGTCTGTTGGAGGTCTGAGTGCAGCTCCTTGGATTGGATTTAACAATGTTAATGCATCTATTTGTTAGATGAAACTCTATGAGCCCTCCTTCTACAGATTGGACTATTTATAAGTTGTAAAGCACGATTTTACAAATTGAGAAACCATCTTTGCTTAGCATGTTTGTTTTGCAGCCTTAACTTTCTGCACGCGAAGGCTTGTCATTCTTGTCCCTAGTTCTCTCTTTATTTATGGTTGTGTTGCATTCACAACATGCTTTGTATTGATTTATCAAAATGGCAAGGTGATGGAACGTTTGAGTGGTACATGTTCTAATTTCCCAAATATAATCTTTTGTTGCTCTTCAGTGATGTTTGTTAACTCTACAATATTCGCGGCATTGTTATTTTTTGTTTTCTCTTGGTTTTCTTGCTTATTCGGAGCAAGTAGAACTATGTGGCAAGGTTATCATATTCGATCTGCTAATCACTAAATGAAGTTCCATAATTTGCTTTAGTGGCGTTATTCCAATTATCAAGCGATTGTTGTCACTTCTTTGAAAGCTCAATGAGATGCCAATCTACACTCATTGGTCAGTACACTATGTTGTAATAATGACATAACCCAGGATGAACAACTAACCAGTAGCCATGTGCTGGCAACTTTGTAAATTTTACTTTGAGCTTTTCGATTGTTTCCTGTCCTAAACCAGCAAATATTCCATTGTTCACTCAATTCAAACCAATTTTGTCTCTAGCATGCACCGAAGGGAAAATTATTTTGCATATGGAAACATATCATCTGTGATAGCAAACTATTTCGTAGTTGAAGGGAAAACTGGTTCAAAAGATCAGTAATAAGTGCAACGTATCATTTATTTTGGAATATGAAGATGACAACTGACAGTCACATGAGTCTTAACACCCTTCAACAGATACAATTTTGTGCGGAAGACTTGATGAAGAGCAATGCACTCAGGAATGAGCTTGTCATGGAGTGGCCAACAATCTTTGATTCCTGGAGCATCCGAGAACTCCTCCATCCATGCAAATAGAAATGGAAACCTCTCACCTTCAACCACTTTGAGACTGAAAATCTCCTCAGAGACCCTAAGCAGTCCAACCATCCAATTGTGATGTCCAGATATTGAATAGTGTCTCCGCTGAAGAATTTCTTCCCTCAAAGCTCTTCCTCCCGCTTCTGCAGGTGCTCACTTCCCTCTGCAAGAGCAACTTCCTGCTCGTTGCCTTCACTTATAAAAACAGTGGATATTGATGTGATATTTCATGAAATGCCCAAAGCTTGAGCCGCAAGTCTTCCAGACAGAGTAGTCTCTTTTCCATCAGAAGATATGGGAAGCCCAGTAAAGAATTCATCCCCTCCTGCAGATTACCACGAAAGCATTAATCAGAGAAGTTTATATCCAGCTTACTGACAATAACAAAGTCAAATTACTAACTTGAGGATGCAATAAAAATCGACAAAGAAGAAGAATTTCGACCTCGTTTTCTGCAATGTCCAAAACCCACAACTCTAGCTTTTGTCCTTATAGCTCCAAAACATTAGAAGTCACTAATCTCACTGTTAAATTCACCAATGAGCGCATCTGCCGCATGAACAAACAGTTCATAGATCACAACGAGAAAAGCCAGCCATTGAAGTTTAAAGTCAGAGGACAGAACAAAAGCTTTTGCTAGAGCAACGCTGGTGCGAGGCATTCCCAAATTTGCCCCGAAGGAGAACCCTCCTCGCCAGCTTGGATCAATTTTTCGTGGAAGGGCATTAGAGGGAATGGAAATTCCTTTGCGGTGGCATAAATAGACCGAGGAGCATCGAAGAGAGGATTGGAACTCGGGTCTTCCACAAGAGATGCTCGCGCAAGAGGAGCAGGCTTTGTGACTGTGATTGGCACAGATATTCGGGTTGAGGAAGAGAGCCTCAGTGCCATTGGTATGATGTTCCACGACATGCCCATACCTAGGCGATAGCTTTCCCTTAAATGGACTGCACCGATATGAACGACACTGACCTCGATTGAAAATGAATGAAGCTTGTAGACGAGACGACGGACTTGAAGCTCATGGACGAAGTAAAGATTGTGGACGACGAATCTGGGAAAGAAGAGCCGACGGTGAATGGCAAACGGTAGACTGAAGCTTGCGAGGAGTGAAGAGGATCGGGCAAGCGGCGAAGACTTGAGTGGCGTGGCGGAGGACCAGGCAAGCGGCGAAGACCGGGAGCGGCGCGGCCGAGGATCAGGCGAGCGGTGAAGACCGGGATCGGCATTGCCGAGAATCGGGCGAGGGCAGCGGGGGAGAAGAAGGAAGGAAAGGTAAAAAATTATAGGAAATCATTTGGGGATTTTCCTCAATTTTTTATCCAACAGCATATCTTGACCAAATTACCCATGTTCAAGTCGCCGAAAATACCCTCTGGTGAGCCTAAGCTCTTATTTGAGGTTGACTTGGCCACTTCAGTCATTCTTTGAAATAGAGTCCACTCTAAGCCTTCTTTTGAAAAATCGACCCCACTTCAAGCCTTTAATTGGAATTTTCCTAAAAACTATGAAATATATTAGGCCTTTTCTTTTGACTATTATTTCTTTCTTTTTTGCCCTATTTTTCATTGTTCTCTTTCAAGTTTAATCACATTAAAATATTAAAGTAACACGTAACTAAGGGCTAAATGGGTAATGGACAAGTGAGATAAAACCCATTTTGACTTAAATATGTAGATGAAGGGCATTTTTTGTTTTGATCGACAGAAAAAAAAATACGTTATACAATACGTCTATGAGTAAAAACTTATTATCATAGTTTTTTTTCCTTGAAGTACGAGTAGAATGATTTGAAGTCATCACTTCCAATGAATTTTACTAAAAAATTTCATTCGAGTAGTATTACAACAAGATGGGATACCTAAACATCAAATTAATTTGAACATTTTCCTCCTCAAAAGATCTACTAAGTGATGGTTGCTCGTGGTCACTTCAATCTTCTAGCTATGAACCGTTGCCTTGTGTCATTCTTCTTTCATAAAGATTTAATTGATGGTGGGTCGTGTAGTGTGCCTCGCCCTTGCGCAATCTAACCTTTTAGTTTCAACAGTGAAAGATGAAAATGATAAGCAAAATGCAGTTTCTTAAAATAATCTGCCTCGTGGTCTATGGCTTAGGGTCTTCCCTTTCAGAGGTTGAGGTTAGCTATAATGATCTAAATGAGATGTTATGGGGAAATCAAATAAAATCCTAGAGGTCAATTGACCGGAGAAAATTAAATTTATAGGTCTGCCGGTTCAATTATACATGTAGAAGGGTGAGCATCCCTATATCACCCTTTCATACTGCATTCTCTCGAGTTTTGAAAACTAAAAAACCCGTTATTTGCATCAAGTATAACCACCACATCATGTGACAATCAAGAAGTTGACTGCATTAAAAGTCACGTTCCATAAAGTATGGAAACTGCCACTCTTCTTGACCCTTGATAACTTTGTGTGCAAATATCCGCCCCACGTAAGATATTCTTAAGAGAGGGTCTGTTTAATATTAGATAGTCCAAGGTAGGAGTGTCAACAGTTCAATTGATATCCGACCCGAACTTAAACACTACATAATTGACCTGAGACCCAAATGGCATATAACCTGGGCAATTGGGTAAGGTTTTGAAGTTTTTTTTTTTTTTTTTGTGCAAAGGTTAAGTTAAACATGTTTTTCATAATCCCTTATGGGTCTGCACATCACACATCTCCAAAGACATTAAATTCCAAAATGAATGCAGGACGAGGAACTTGCCACACCCATAAGAATGCCAAACTTAGTCTAGTTCGTCAACAAATTTAAGTATAAATTAATTCAGCATTGTCCAGAGAAAAACAAAATTTCTAACAAAGAGCACAAGGGAAAGAAATAAAGCAAAAGCAAACAATCAACATTTTTATCTCAATAGCAAACAGACTGTCTTTGCTCAACTAAGGTCAATTTGCAAGTAAGAAATGAAGAAGACAATAATCATTAAGTGCCTAATGCAAAATATGAAGAAGCAAATTCTCAACTAAGGCACAACTCAATGTTATTGCCTCTGATTGCTTCACTCTCTCTTTTCACTCATTCAATGAGCGCACTCAAAAGAAAAGTCAAATTGTTTCAAACGATACATACCAACATTTAAGGATAGTAATTTCTGCAAGGGCACATTTCACCAGCTTGGTATCAAATTAAAACGAGCTTCAGCAACTAATACAACATAAAAATTTTGCAATTGACCATAAAATTTATGGTTTTAATGATGTACCTTACATGAACCCAAGCACCCCACGCGCCCCCCCCCCCCCCAAAATAGTATGGCTTGCTTCTCAATTCATCAAGCTACAAATGAATATCAAGATATGACAGTATATAAAAGTTTGGAGGCTAGAGCCCATTCTTCTCATCCATTCTTGAGAACAAAAGAGCCAGGTCTCTTAAGGTTTTAGGTACAACTTGATGACATTGCCCAGGAATTTTAGTCAAAGTTTCAACAAGTCAAGGCAATCTCTTCTATGAGGAAACTATGCAATATCCCATTGATAGAATTTTGAGTTGTTTTCATCAAAATACTAACATAAGTATCAATTTGCGGCACAAAGTTAGCGGCGGCTGGCCAAATTCGGCCGAATGGACTGAATTGACACAATCGCAACGAGTTGAAAAAAAAATCGATTGAATTGGAAAAATTGTAATAAGTTTAGAACTATTTTGATAATTATCTTTTAGGTTTTCAGATTTTAATTGGTTCACGATTATTATCTTTCGCCAATGGGATAAAGAAAGATACGTAGTATGCGTTTTCTACTTAAGATCCATTTATGGATATTCTTAATTGTCCCTATTTTAATTTGTGCCAAAATTATTTATCCATAATTGAATATTTATATATATATACACAATCAATATCCTAAAAGCATATATTCCATCCCAAAATGTCCAACTCAAACAAATGGAAAAATGTTTTTTTAACTACTTCCCATATTTAACCATTAGGGCAAACCCCAATGGCCACCCTTTCCACATGGGAAGGGGGAGGTGGGGGTTCGAATCTATGCCTTTTTCAAAAGGGCTAGAGTGAGAACGATTAGCTTTAGTTGTAAATTTTGAATCCCCCATCTTACAAAGAGGTAAGGTAAAATTCTGAAAGTGAGTTGAGAGTTAGAGTACAACTTCAAAAAAAAAAAAAAAAAAAAAAATCTGATATTCCTTGAATTACCTTGATAACATATATACCATTGAATGCTACATGGAGTAGAGCATTATATTTCAAGACAGATATTCTATCCCACAACACGGCCACCTTGCCTTCGAGGGATTGCCTGTTTGTCTCTGAATATCATGAACCGAACCATAGAATTTCCGAAGTTCCAAGAGCTTTCTGATCCACAGGATCCACAGAGGTAGCTGGTCGAGAGCATACTTGTAACCAGATCATCTTGTCAAACTAACAACACGATTCTAACAATATCATCGCAATGAGAAGAATGGGGGAAGGGTTTAGAGAAACATAAGATAGAAAATTTTCACAAGCACACACTTTACTCGAGAGGACTCTACCAAAAACATTACATCATCTTTGCCTTCTATAGAAAAGTTACGACAAATAAAGACCACTGTCACGGGTTTTGGGGACAACAATCATGGGCTCCGGGAATCCCGACCGGTAATTATTCTAGGTGATATGAACAGCTTTGTCTTTTGCTACAATACTGCTACAGTGACCATTGCTACAGTGATTATGAACAGTGATTGTGCAGTTCAAAGGCCTACTAGATCCCTTTCGAAGATCTCACTTTCTAACGATGTAGTGTCTTCAGCATTGTTCTCCTTGGAAAGCATAGCCTTCCTAGCCCTCTTTATCTCTAGAGCAAGTCGAACTCTTTCAAAATTGTCTTGAGTCTCTTCTAGCCTCTTCTTGTTGGTAGTAGGGCTAGGATCATCAGATGCTTTGGTAGGCATTACTAGTTAAGGCTAGGTGGAGATGTCGGGAGTTTCACATGGTGGTACATCACTTGGTGCAGCATCAATCGTCATGTCTATTGGTGGGATCGCAAAATCGCATGAATCTTGAGTTAGTGGTCCTTCCCGCGAATCTAGTTTCGGATTTACCTGAGTTGATTGGTCTGGCTGTAAGGTATATTGGTTTGCATTGAACTACGCAAGAGCTTGTCTTATAGCATCCCTGATGTGTGAATAAGCTTGGGAATACCATGGAACCTCTTCATCATAGGCGCTTGGCCAGATTTCTGTTGGAACTACCTGGTTCTTTTCACAGAGGATTTTCTAGATTTCTTTGTATGGTCCATCAAGGTTGGCAATGCTACATCCATGAGAATCATGGATCATGGCAAGAGAAACTATGAACCCTAGATATTCCAGTTTTGAGATTTAGGGACGCAGAACCGATTTGTTGGTGATAAGTAGCTCCATGATCTGCGAAAAATCATAGTGGTTTGGATTACCTCTTATGGATAGTTATATTTATTAGGGAAATCCTATGATGCTTTGAAGATGACAAAATAAATCAAAGGCTACTAACGTATTTAAATGTTGAGTAATAGACTATGCCGATGATAGAATATGAGAATGATATTGTCAACGTCTGAAGAACCAGAAGACTGAACGTAACACATGTCCAAAGTATACTTTGAAGATTTCCAAACTTTTGTGTCAAAGTCTGAAGATTGCTAGACTTTAATGTCAAAGTCTGTTCTACATCAGAAGTCTGCTTACTCTGACAAATTCCAAACTGAATGTGAATGAAGAATCAGAAGACAGACTCTATGCTGAAGCTGAACTTATTCAGACTATATCCAGACTTTAAAGCTAAATCTGTTCAGAAGCAGAATATGTTCAAACTCAGATTGTAAAGTCTATCGCACTCAGACTCAGATTGTAAAGTTTATTGCTCTCAGACTTTACATCCAGATTCGACAGAATGTAATACAAGCCCAATTATATAACGGCTAGTGATCTGGTTTGGATTCCACATCAAGATTGATTTGATTGACTCAATCTAATTGATTGACAATTGGATCTTGAAGACAAGAACTTTCTATACGAAGAAGCTTTACTTATGAAAACTAATATTATGTTTGTATGGGCGATCGGAATCAATTTGGGATTCTACTTTTGTCACTCAACGGCTACTAAATCTTCTAGATACAGATTTGTCCAATGGGTAGATTGGAAGACGATCCTCAAGATACTGTTCAACGTCTAGTTTGGAAGTTGAGGAGTATTTAAGGAGATCAAGGATCGATGAGCAAGTAAGAGACGGAGTGTAGAATTTATAATTCCAAAGACTGAGCGACATTCGATCATACACTTGTCTTTGTTGAGCTTAAACGTTTGTGATCGTCAGAGAAATACTAAAATAGTGACTTAGTGAGATAGTGTGATCTATTACTAAGTGTTTGCACTCAAAGTTGTAATCTCTTGTTGATTGCATAGTGGAATCCAGCCAAGAAGGCTGTTAGCGTGGGAGAGTGAACGTAGGCTTGATCTAAGCCAAACCAATATAAATCTTGTATTCTTATTCTCTTCCCTAAATCTCTTTATTTTGTTCGTAATTCTATTTAACTTTTAAAGTTTGATCTCGCTCAAAGTCTGTTGCTCTTCAGACTCAGTTTCAAAAGTCTGTTGTTATTCAGACTCAGGTTAAAAGTAAAGGTTTTCACTGCATTTTGCAGAATCTGTTTTTACACCTATTCACCCTCTCTAAGTGTTCATACTAGCACTTTCAATACTGTCTCTTCATGAATTGAAGATGTACATCAAACTAGACCTTCCATTAGCACATGGGCCAAAACCATTATAGCAGTTTAGCAATATGCTAGAGATAAAGGTCTTCATGGCCTTCTTCCCATCTTTGAGCCATTCTGCGGATCCTGACAGTAGGAAACTCGATTGCTATAGTTAGATTATGGAAGACATACCAGAAAAACCATTTGAGTTCTTCACGGAATATGACCGGATCAAGGGTGAATACATGAATGAATGGATAATCATATCTCATTCCAATTAGTCTCATATTGAGTCCCCCATATGTTCGAAAAATCGTATTTTGGTATTCCCACATATTTTCTTTGCATCCAGTGAAATCGTCCCTGTTGGTGTAAGTCGTGATGTCGGAGGGATGTCTATGCGGACATTTGATAAAGAGGACAAGGAGGATGAGGACAATCCTCTTGTCATGAAAATGGAGGCTACGGATTCATTAGGTTTAGAGAGAAAATCTGCAAGAACATTTTTTTCTCTCTTTTGATGTGTTTGGTGTCAAACGAATACTTGGAGAACCATTCTGTCCATCGCAAAAGCTATGGACGAGGAATAGTTTTCTGCTTGAATTTTAGCATATGGGGAAAATATGATATGTCCATCTTTACGAGAAAATGATAGCTAATAAGATGTAATTCAAACTTTTCTATTCCATACTTAATTGCCAAAAATTCTTTGAATGTAGAATGATAATGTATGTCAGCCTAGGAGGACCTTCCACTCTTGTGTCCACAGATTCTCCTCTTACAATCTTTTTATTCAAATAGCATTGCTACCCAATATTTGTTACTGGCATCAGTTTAGAGGATGCGCCTTCCTTCAGTAGGTATCTATAATGGTGGCAGATTTTGCAAGTTTTGCTTTATTGCTCTAACAGCTTCACTTTGAGGTTTTCCCCCATGGCGATGGCTCCTTTTTTAGCATCTTTTGTAAAGGGTGCATAAATTTTAAAATTCTAGGAACAAAATCCCTGAGATATTTGATAATCCCAAGGAATTGCTCGACTTGAGATAATTGACAATCCCGAGGAACTGCTGGACTTGCCATGGGAAAGGTTGTCTTTTGGAAATTTCAGAAGTTACTTTGCGATGTGTTCGCTTGGATGAAAAGCTCCTTCTTTCAAATGCATACCCAAGAATTTGATTTATTTCGGGGCAATGACCATATTCTTATAAGATAACATAGTGCCGTATTGCTTAACCAGATCAGCAAACTACTTAAGCAACTTACAATGAGATTTCTTATCAAGACTGTGAAGGAGGATATCATCAATGTAAATCTGGGCATTGGTGGCGATCGGGTGGAAGATTCTGCACATTGGCTTATGAAGTAATAAGGGTGTTGTTTTGAGTCCAAAAAGAACAACATTCCATTGGAAGTGCGTGTTTGGGATGCAGAATTCTGTTTTGTGCTCATCTTCTGGATGTATTCCAAGCTACCAAAATCTTGCCTCTAGATCAGACTTTGACTAAATCTTGGTATGCGATAGGCTGGAGAACAAGGTTTTCCTATTTGGCAATAGGACTTTGTCATCTTGGAGGAACTGATTAAGGGGCTAGTAGTTGATTACCAATTTCTTTTTGCCTCAGACTTGCTCGGCCCTTTTTTTCAACATAGAAAGCCTTACACTCCCATTGGGAATTTGTGGCTTCAATAAGTCCCTAGCGAACTAAATCATCACACTCCTTTTGGGCAAGCTGGAGATTTTCTGGGTTCATCCCTTCTTGAAGGGTGGACAAAGAACTCTTAATTTTTTCACAATGGATTGGAACACTTCTAGAGAAACTCTGAACGTGTCTTAGCACAGGAACTCAGAAGTTCCTAGAGAATGGGATTGAGATTCTCAGATTGGATGAGATAGAGTCTTCTAGTATCCACGAAGTCTTTAAATTGCCCTTTGAACCGGAGTCCATTGGGTAGGATCCCGAGTTCTGGGAGCCTGTAGAGAAGGTCCCATCCTATAATGATGTCCCGATCCGGAGTAGGAGATCCAAGGATTCGAGTAGTAATGGAGCATCAAGGAAAAAGCTGGATCTTTATAGGTTTACTCCTTACCCTTGTGGCAAAAGTGTTTCCTGAGGCTGCAGTAAAATATAGGGTGTATGATTCCCAAGATTCTTCTATTGAAATTTTTGGGTCGAGGATAGAGAATCTGCTCCCGTGTTAATGAGTAGGATGACTGAAGTGCGCTTGTCATATTTGCAGAGGAAAAGGTGTATAAGGATATATGGCTTGACGGGGGAAGGCTGGGCTGTCTGGATGGATTTGGTGTTTTCTGGTGGGGAATACTGGGATTCGCTCTTTCCTAAGTTTTCAAAGAAGTAAAGGCCATTACCTTCACTATCTAGATCTTCTGCTTCAAAATCACTATTTTTGGAAAAGGTTGCGATGGCACAGTCTTATGGGAGGGTTCCTCTTCAAGAGAGAAAATGGACTCGAGATCTTCTTCCTCGAGGGAAATACCTGTGTGCCTGAGAACAGTGTCCACGAGGTTCATTCTCCTTTTCATCCACAGATGAAACATCGGTCTCCCTTCTTTTTGGTTATGTTTCCTTTTTCACGTTTGCTCTTACAAAGAAACTTACATTTTCCTTTCTTTCGTTGCTTTGACTGGTATTTCTAAAAGTGTTTTCTTTCTTGTAGGAAGCAATCACAGGAGGATCTTTGTGTCCGCACTTGATTTGTAGGCCAGATTTTTTGCAGGCCTTCTCAAGAGCTTTGTTGTTTTCTATGAATTCTTTGAAAGCTTTCTTTCGGAGGCACAATTCATCAAGAGCAGAATGGACACCCTGCTGGATCTCTCCGAGGAAGCCTCCAGCTTTTGTCTTTTTCTTCCTTGGAAGAACTTGTCAACCATATTAGCAATTTGTTAGGGATGGACGACAGGAAGACCGGTTTTAAGGCAGGATCACCTCCAAGGGCGTAATACAACTTCATCATCTCCTTGAAGTGTTGATCAATATCCTTTCTTTCGTAAGAACATCATTTTCTTTCAAAGAATTCTGTTCCTTTTTGCTCCTTCAGTTCTTCTGAGTGCCTTACAAAGTACAGATGAAGGATTCTAATAGCCTGGTTGAAGTCCTGGGCTAAGAATACGTTCTGTTCTGCAGGAGGCAGGTTTATCGACCGGTCTACCGGTCTAATAGGCTTCCCGTGAATCTACTGGTGAATTCCATAAGTACGTCAAAATGAGCAACTTCTGGGTTTAAGGCCCGGGTGTTCATCCAGGCATAGAATTCTCTTGCCTGCCATTTGTGATACAGGAGATTGTCAAAAGTGAAAGTAAGCCCTGTAGAAGCAGGGCCTTGGGTAGGCTGCACAAATTCTTGGTCATCTCTTCCCATCATATTCTCATCTTCTTCTCGTACCATGAAGCTGGTTGGGAGAACGAGCTCTACTTTTGAATCTGAAAGATCAGATGCGTCAGAAGGGCCGAAGGATTCTTTGAAGTCAGAGTGAAGGGATGGATTCGAAGATCCTTCCTTTTCTGAGTCAGACGGAGACGTCTGAGGGTTGTGATTTAGGGTGGTGTAATTAGGAAGGATTTGCTGGTGGTGATCCCTCAGGAATAAATTCCAGGGGATTTGCAATCATAAAGGGAGGAGGAGGGGGAGAATCAGGCTGTTTCTCAGGAGTTTTTTCTTTCCTTTTTTCTGCAAGAAATCGTTCTATGATAGCACGAACATCATATCTCCGAGTTTCAGGGTTCTGAGTGTTAAGACTTGCAAAAGACAGAAGAGGAAGTTGAAGGCCGGAACAATGGTTTTTCCCATGATGGGAGGAAAAGAGGACCAAAGGGGGATATCCTTGAAGGATGTTGTATTTCCTGGAGATCTAGGATTTGTCTTTTCAGCCTTCCAATCTCAACTGTCTGATTATCAAGGTAGTGCTTTGGAGGCAACACCCCCAACTCAATCTTGTGGAGCTTATCTTGATAGAGTTGCAACAACTTGTGCTGGGTGACTGCCGTCTGGTCCACCCGTTGATGGAGTCAGTCCAACCGAGCTTTGACTTCTCCAACCTCAGAGGTTCACATCTTGAGGACTTCATTTTGGGCTAGGCCATTTTTTGTCTGCCAGTTAAGAACAAATTCTGCAGTACTTATTTTCCTGGAGTTCCCCTTTTCATCTACCCGAGTTGGGTTTCGAATCTTTGGACGGTGGTCATAACCGGGAGAGCTTGTAAATTCTTCTAATGGAGGAAACAGGAAAGATGTATAACTCCGAATAGACCTTCAGATTATTTTTTTTCCCTAAAGATTGCCGAAGTATGCGGGGGGGCTTTAGAAGGTTTGAACATGTAAACACTGCGTATGGCAGCTGGAAGCGTTGACTGTGTTTCTTCATTGCGGAACTGTGCAATGTTCTTATTGCAGTCCGAATTTCTTTTGACCCATTTGTCAATTGGTCTGTAAAAAGGTTTAATGGCCGATGATTTGCTGTTCGGGGTATCAGGTCTAGGTTTGGGATTGTCCGTAGGGATCTTTAAACTGTGACATCCAGGTTTTTGCTTGACAGGACCGTGCGCTCGAGTACCAAGCCCCGTCATTGCCGCGCCAACCCGCCACGTGATGCCATCTCCAACCCGGATGCGCCACCTCTCACCCCAGTCCCAAAAATCATAGCCGTTTCTTCAAGTAGCGTAGACGTTAATTAAGAAAATTAACTCAAAAGCAGCCACGTTTTCCCTTCCGCAGCAGGCAAATCTTCCATGAGCTGTCAAGAGGTAAACAAAACTTACTCCCAAGTTGAGCCATGACCACCCTGAGAAAATATTGCATATCCTCAAAAGATGACGTCATTTGTGCTTCGACACCTGTCTCAGCAAATCCACATCCTCCTTTTTCACTTTCGTGTCAATGGTTCAGTTCGGTTTAATCTTTCAGTTTTCAACTTTTGATTTTTCTTTTTTTGGTTTTCAATTGTTTCGCTTTTTATTTTCAATTTTTTAATTTTTTTTATTCCCTAAATCTTCTTCTTCCTTGCGTTCTTCTCCCTCTCCAAACAACGCTGCAGCTTCCCCTGTTTCACCGAAACAGGCTTTCCTCAAATCTCACCCAAAAACACTACCGGCCGAAGCAGCCAGCACCCACACCGTCACCGAACCACCACCCTCTGCTGGTCGTTCCCTCAAACAACGGGTGACAGAGGAGCTCGCTGGTTTTTGGAGAGTTCTTCGGCCGAGTGAAAGGAGAGAGGTGCTGATCCGAGAGAAAAAGAGGGGCTTGACCATTGCAAAGGGGGCTGGGGACAGTTTCTCCACGAAACCAGATCGCTGACATAAGGAGGTGGCCGGAGAGATACATCAGAGAGCAGTCTGTTTTGTGGGGGAGGCCCGGCCAGGAAGGAGCGAAAGAAAAGCTTCGCTAAAGAAGAACCAAAAAATTCGGTTCGGTTCGGTTCGATTCTTGACACCCCTAGTTGTTGCACATAAATAATAATAATAATAATAATAATAATAATAATAATAATAATAATAATAATAATAATAATAATAATAATAATAATAAATCGAACACCCCGTTGGTTTCTTTTACGGTTGAGCATTTTCTTTAGGGCAAGCTTCCGGATGTCAACTCTATTTTGGTGCATGTATTTTATAACTAGGATTATCCAGTCTAGTGGCTTTTTAAAGTCATTATTGCTAATGAGGCTTAGTCAGTTTGTTAGTCTTGCGTGGAAAAGTTATTGCTTGTGATGTATAACAAAATCTTGGGTAACTGGAAGTCTTCATTTATAAGTCATTCTGATGGTACACTTGCATGAAGTTATGTCAAAATTAATCTTTTCGGTCGTTTGCTTAAGTGAAATTTTGGCACCTTCAATTTTGCAGATATTGCATCGATGACTGTTTTTCCCATCATGAATGCAGGGTGTTCCCATAACACGAGAACTCGTTGGACAATACTGCGCGGATTGAGGGCTGGTTGGCTAGATTTCCAATGTTTGACCGATGGGTGGCAGAACATCTGACATGTCTGCAGTTGGTCTATTTCCAGCAGCCCTTCAAGTTCGTAAGCCTTACTTCTAATCTCATTGTGGTTATATTCTGATTTGACTCGAAGAGCATATTCATTAGCGAATCCAACTTCGGGGGATCAATATCAGAGAAATGCTTGTTGGTGCATCTTTGATGGATGAGGCTACCAGGACGAAAGTGGTAACATTGCTATCAACTAATGTTATTTGGTGTTTCTTCGGAACGTTCTGTTGTTACCCAAGTCCAGTAAAGGAATTAGTTTCGGTATCAGTGGGGCAACTTATGGTGTAAAATCTTGCTCAGTGTGTAGTGCTCAGGATTCTGCATGTGCACTTTTATGATGTAGGAAGGCTGGGTCGCGGAATGAACTAAGTATGGTCGAGATATCGAGTCTTGATTATAGATAGCTAATCAGGAATTAAAGGATGTCAGCTAACAAGTTGAAAGGTTGTCTCTGATGGTATGCACTGTGATGTATGCAAGAGTAACTTGTGAACTTATATGCAGCAGAATTGTACTTGTATCCAGTCATTATGCATTGAGAAGATTTTGTAGTATATGTGCTAGAGGATGTCATATGGTATAATTCATTGTAAAATAGAATGTAGAGGATCCATTTGATCCATTTAAGCTCACGACTGGCAATTGCTAGCAATTGCTGTTGTTGTCGTTTAGTTGCTTCAAGGCATGTTCATTTCTAGTTGCTGATGCACGCTACGGTGAATCAAAGTACAATGCACTTTGATTTGTGCCTTCTCTTGTTGCCTGCTTGTAGTATCAAATTCCCTAGCAATTCAAATCCTTGTTCAGGATGCGAGTAAATCTGCGATGCAAGTCGGGGGATAATTCTATTTCCTTGTCCAGGATATCCATTATTTTGTAGGTTGTCTGAAAAAGAACCAGACACGTTCATTTAGGGACTGAGCATATCCACACTGTTTGCATTCCTAGATTGTGATTCCTTTGTCTGCTTGCAGTATTAAATCTGGCAGCAAATAAAATTCTCTTTAAGGATACAGTCCAATGTAAGTCTGGGAATTAATTCTGTTTCCTTGTCCAAGACATTGCTAACTTGTATGTTGTGTCAGAAGAAGATCCACAGAAACATTGATGTAGGGACTATAGATTAACTTAGCATGTCCACATTGTTTGTGCTTCCTACATTGTAAACATTGTAAATCCTTTGGCAAGTAACTTATCATTGTACTTCTTTCGTCAAATAATCACAAACATAAATGTCAAGGTCTCTTTGGGTTGGCTGTGAGTTTCAGCTTGCCTTTCCGGTTTTAGCTGTGGGTTTGAGTTTTTGGCTTTACAAAAATGAAGTTGGCGGAAGACATAACTTCTAACGTGAAAATGACTATGGCTCATTTTGAGAATTTAATAATATTGAATGCTGAATCTTAAATCATAGATGTTTGGATTCTGGATAATTTTACTTCTAAAATGAAGCATGTGATAACTTTTAGTGGCCAAAAGCTATATACCGATGCGCAGTCCTTATCGTCCCTCCCCCCCCCACCCCCGGTGGGTGCAAAAAAAAAGAAGAAAATAACAACTCACACACACACACACACACACACACACACACACACACACACACACACACACAAACAAAAGAAGAAGTTACAACATATATAGTTTTCCATAGCTGTGCGAGTGGCTTCTCTACCGATACTGATGAAAGGATGGTTCTTGCCTTTTGTAGTCCTGTGTAGCGAAAATAACTCGTTTCTTTTTCCAGGTAAAGAACAACCCTGCTGCATTTCCAGATTCTTTCTCCTTTTCTTTGGTAGGAGGAGTAAATCCTTTATCGAATGACATGTTACGTAACTATAAGTAAGGAGAAAATATGGGCCTCCATCTTTCAAGGTTCTTGCTCTTAATACTTTTTATGATCACTTGTGTTTTGTAGATGGGAGAAATATGAAAGTGAGGAGGAAGCGGCTCTTGGTTGGGGAAAGGGTGTCGGAAAAGTTGTTTCTTACAAAGAAGAATAGGCAAGCACATCCAAGTGAAATGGCCAACGAGGTATTTTATCTAAATTGCCTTCTCTTATGCTGTTAGGGCTGGAAACTTTAGAGTAAGAGTGCACCTGATGGTGTTAAATATTGACCAAGGGATTATGATGGTGATCTAATGGGTATTTCTTTGATATGCTGAAGAAACTCTCTGTTGTGCTGAAGAGCAACTTCATGGATCCACTTTTAACCATGCTCCTTTTATGGAAAGGGCAACTAAATAAATCCCTTTGTCATTGTTCTTTATTTATTCTGGGTCCTGGGAGTTGAAATTTGGATTATGAAGTTGCAAATGTCTTTCCTTTTTTAATTTGTTATTATTCCACTAATGAAGGAAAGTTCAGTCGCAAACACTTGTAAGGAGGACTCATGCATTGAACATACGACTTATTTTCCTTCTTAACTTTTGTGCATGCATGAGTTTGCTTTCAAATTCCTGTTGAAAGATATATTTTTTCTCTTCATCTTGTCCTAATGTCGCTTTTAGCTTGAATTGTTGACATCCTTGAAGGTAGGATGTTGGTCTGTATTTTGAAGTTTTCACTGAGTATATTAAGCTATCTGATCCATTAGAAAATTTATGGGCAATAAAATCAAATTTCTTCTTGATCTCAATGGTGCTGAGGTTTTCATGCATTGACTTGCACTTATATAGCATCATAATTTCATTATTTGTTGGTTTACCTTTGAAACATAAAGCAGAGTGGTGACGAAGAGGAATGGGTGCTAGAGCAAGAGCCAAAACGGGAGTATACACCGCGGACGTGCTCTAAAGGAGAAATAGTAAGTGCCACAATTCTTTATGTTTTTCTTCTTAGTGTAAGTTTGTTGCTGCTAATTCAATTGATGAAAGGAATGGCAATGCTAATTCAGTTGATGAAAGAGAAGTTGTGATTTGCTCCTCCGCTCCCACCAGATCCCGAGCCGCCGTCCACCGTATCTACAATAGCTCAATCAGTGAGAGGCCAGATCCTGAGCTGCCGCCCACTGTATCTGCAATAGCTCAATCAGTGAGACTGTTATATGGGGAAGATAAGCCTACCATTCCTCCTTTTTTGATACCAGGCCCTCCTCCTTCTCGACCTAAGGATGCAAGACTCATTCTTAAAAAGAGAAAGAAGTCAGAGCAAATGCAGCCCATCCAGGCAGAAGTCCAGGAGAGCAGGCAACTCCCTCCGTGGAATTTCTTAGGTGATGATGCTGCTTCAAGTTCTATCCCTCTGGTCCCTAAGCTTAATGCATTTCCACCATCGGTGGCCACAATGCCAGGTCCTGCTCAGAAGGAGGCTCCACTTAACACATCAACTTCAGCGATGCATCAACCTTCTTGGGAGAAAATGAATGCAGAACTATCCCCATCATCTGAAGTACTTCAGATGGTTGTGTCGAGCATTGGTCCGGGTCAATAGCTTGCCCTTTTTCTGCTCGCGAAAAGCTTAGATCTCCCTGGAAGTGATGTGTCCTCAATGAAACATGGTCTTGACCCTAGCACGCAATTCTGAACCAAATCATGCTAGAGGCAAGGAGCAATCACATCCCGTCAATGGGCTTGCAGATCCCCAAAAGTTAGACCAGCCTGAAAGTGGGAATTCTTCTAGTAAGACTTGGTCGGCTCTTTCTTGGATTGATCATCTTGATGTAGAGGAAGTCTCGTCCGAGGAGACTGTTTCGAGTCATCCCGAGAGTGACATTGATCAGTGAATTCAAAGCAAGGGAGTGATAATCTATGAAAATCACAATTCTTTCATGGGACCGGAAGCGTTAAGGGAGTGACAATCTATGGAAATCACAATTCTTTCATGGGATTGAAAGCGTTAGGGTGCTTTGCAGATGGTGGCATAAATTCTTTTCTTGTAGACTTTGAGTAGTGACGGTGAGCAATGAAACTGCAAAGATAGGGACGATTAGCCAAATTAGGACACCCCTATGTAAAGCTTTTGTTATAGAAAATGAGATTATAGTGCTAGTCGATGTACATTCGTCTTACTCAAATGTTGCAGGTGCTAGATTAGCATAAAGATGAGTTAGTGAAGGCATTTAATCAGAGTAAGGTTGCTGAGTGGCTCTGTCCAATACATCACCCTTAGATCAAGTCTAATTGGTGCATTTACTTTTCTTTTCTTCACTTGCCTTGTTCTATCTCCCCAAGCTTTTAGAAGGTTCTTCTGTATGAGACTAAAAGCTTGTATCATATATGTTGTATTGTCAAAATATCACAAATTTTCTATGTCAATAAGGGTTCATTTTCAAGTTGTAGGGTGATAAATTTTTTGCATAATGAGCAGTATTAGCAACCATGAAAAGTCATTGTTAAAACTCTACCAAGCTCTTAGGAGGAGAAAGAGGAAACACGCATATAGTTTACCTGATTTGTGCATCATTTCTTATTTATTCATATTAATCGAAATCAGGACTATGAGACTGCAAAGTGTAGAGTTTATCTCTTCAGGCATAGAAACATACTTTGTGCTCAATGATGACCAATCAAAGGAAAGAATGGGTATGGAGACTACTAATGAGATTTAGCCAACTGAATTGAGAGCTTAAAAGACCAAAGTGAACGGACTTATAATGTATTAAACCAACATCTCGTTAGAGTTGAACAATGCTGCGTCTTCTCACCCACATTATCATGCGAAATCGAAGCAGTGTATTTAAATACACTGGTATTTTGTAGTCAAGGGCCAAAAAGAACTTGAACATAGCATTTCGATGTTTGAATAACAAAGTTTTCAAGATATCTTCCAACAATACAAAGGGTGAGAATTAAGAACCATCATATTCTTTATAACAAGAATTAAAAATTCAAGATTGTTCTGATTTCCAAAACTAACTAAAAGTTAACTAATGTCAATTTTGTTTGTATGTCTACACACACTCAAAAGCTGATGAGAGAATAACCACTGAAAAACATTCAGATTATGCAGTTTGATATCACTGTCAATGCTGATATCAGCTCGTCTATCATCAGCAAGTCCACCCGTCTCTTGCATCTAAGTTGATTTCGCCAAGAAGTACTATGTCAATGTCTGTCTTGCTTCTCTGAAACAAGTAAACTAATAGAATTAAGGATGTCTACAATACATACAGAAACATAACAATGAACTTGCATCATTACCTCTAACACGACAGCCCAAAACCCGATCAACTTGAAAAACAGAAAAGTATCAAATGAATTAAAGATGGATTCTAAGATCGATCACCAGAATCAAACAACAAAGTTGGTCATAGGTAGATTTACCCGGTGAAATTCACTTTGGCAGCATAAATGGCGCGACGAGCACCAGCATGTTAGGCATGAGAAAAATAAGGACTAGGGGAGAGAGAGGGAGTAGCATTTATACTAGGTACTATAACTGTCTCATATTCATGTGGTCCAATTCTCTCTACACTTACTATGTATAACTTACATCCTCCCACGGGATGGCACGCCCCTCAAGCGTATAGTATCTTCTCTTATACAGAATATGCATCCCACTAGCTAACTCAGGTTATATGCCTCTCACTAGCTTAGTCACATAACTGAGACCTACTTCACAATCGAGCAGCAGAGCATCTAGTTTCTTTGGACACAGAAAAGCCATGAAAACAGCAAGGTTGTGTATGGATTTAGCCAGCTTTCTTCTGAATCACATGTGCTATGACGTCCGAGACTCCACCGGCCTTCTTTTTCTTGTTTTCTTCTTAAACGACAGTTCCATCTTTGATTGTTGTGTTTTTCAAGTATGATTTGTTATCCCCGACCGATGTAGAATCCTTCTTCCGGTCTATCTCGCTTCTTGAACACCCTGTAAATGGAAGGATCACATCCAGTCATAAATCCAGATGGAGTTGAAGTATCAGGATTGCAAAAGGCAATTCTTACATCGGTGTTGTGAATAACCACCTTTTTCCTTATCCGGGCATTCTCGTCAATTATGCTGTTCCTTGAGAAAGGAAAAGCAAGGGAATTTGTCAGTGGAATGATTGTGAACTATTCTATTAACAAGTCGTCGATTCAGAATTTCCTATAGACATGCCTATTCAAAGAATGAATAATTACCTGATTTTAGTACTTTGTTTGACCCCAATAGGAACCTTCCCTTGTGCCAAAAGAGATGCGATTTTAGCTTCAGTTTGATAGTAATCTGCACCCATCATCAAGGTATCCTGCAAATTCAAACGTGTCCCAAAAACCAGCACCTATTAAAGTATGTTGCCATTGCTACAGAAATTGGCACACGAACTAACCCCAGTATTGAAAAAGGAAATTAGTGTCTATAAAAAATGACTATACTGATGACTTGCTTAGTACATTAGCTTGAAAAAGGAAATTAGTGTCTATAAAAAATGACACGTAAAACGACCATCAAGTAATCAAAAGACTTGTATTAGAAGCATCCTGACTTGTTCTAAGTCCACTATACCTTCAACTTGAGGAAATACAACCAACAGATGAATATACAGCTATTCAAAAATATCACTGTACACCAGAGTTATATGAACAAATTGAATGGCATCATTTGCCCCTGTTAAATCTGGTCCACCACCTCAAAATGTTCTTATGGGATCTATTAACCCAAAAAGTTGAAAGCTGAAAATGTCAACATTCCAACCAAATCATCCAAGAATCTGAAAATTAATTTTCTCAAGCAATCACCATTATGATCTTCAAAAGGTCAAAGAATGTATACAAAAGTAGCACACCTTAAACTCAACACCATAGTCTAGACGCGAGCGCACACCAACAATGGAGTGTTCAATGCTACATTCTTGCAAGAAGCAACTGTGAGAGATTGTTGCATCTACAATCTGTAGAAACAGTTCAAATAAGAGACAGAGTTTAGACCATTACAAAAATAGAGACTTATCGTGTCGACTAGCTTACCCTGCATTTATCAACTTTACTGGGGGGTAAGAATCTTGGAGACGTGTAGAAATGTGTTTGCGGATCATAAAATTCGAACTTTGGAGGCTGCATTACAGGAAATTAACCCACTATTAGAAAAGACACTGTCTCCTCAAAGGACAAATAGTATCGCTTTATGACAGCCAAAGTTTGAACTCAAATCTTCTATGATTTTTCTGAGAACGTGATTGAGATGAGGCCCCAGATTGACATAGAAATTGTAGCAAAAAAGATCTAAAGAGTAAGTATTTTTCCAGCCCTAAAGTTAAGCTAGCATATCAAGTGATTAACGACTATAGAAGGTGATGACTGAATTAGTAGATGACATTGACATCTCCAATTTTGAGTTATCGAGTAGAAGATGCACTATCACACACACACACCTACTCTGTTAGGGCCAAATTAGTGTTAAAGAATGACTTGATTGTTCCAATGTCCTCCCAGTAGTCATTAAACAGATATGCCTGACAAGTCAATGCATCCAGATAAGTCAGCATTTCTGTTAAGGTAGCTTGCAAGTACAAGTTACATATAAACACACATCTCTAATGAAGGGGAGAGAGAGACAGAGAGAGATAGAGAGAAAGCCCGCAGCTTAGTCTATGTCAAAGAAAAGGTCCTGACTTGGACATTATGCTCTGCAACAGCTGACGGAATTATTTCAGAGCCAAAATCATTGCATGTGGGGTAGCTCCATCTCAGAAGCTTTAGTAACACGTCGGTTTTAAATACATAGACGCCCATTGAGGCAATGTATGGCAAGTTCACTGCATCTTGCTTTGATAGCCCAAGAAGAGTACCGTCGACTTCTGTGGGGCGAGAGGTTTGTGCGGAGACGAGAATCCAAAAAGATTAGTAACTAGTTGATGCATTACATGATGTGCGGAGATGATGTGTCGCTAAGGAAGCAGCCAAAGTAGTCATGTCAAATAATAGGAAGTGTTTATTGCATTAATGATACCATTGCTTTCACCTCATTGCCCTTCGATTTTCCGGCAAATTGGATAATCCGTCCAGTTCTGTCAATCTTCATCAGTCCATAACCCAAAGCACGACTACAGCAACAAAACCAGAAAGGGTTAGCTACAAAACTCATCAGTAGCTCTAAATTTAGTGCAACTGAAAACGGATGCAAGAAACAATATAATCATAAAAATTTCGTTCTTCACAACCATAAGTGGAATGTCAAGGAGAATCGAGCTTTATATGCTCTTAAATCTTTTAAGGCAATATATTTAACCACAATAAGAACTGTCATCCATTGGGACACGGAAAGCGTGATATCGGCATTTACATCAATATGCTTCGCAATCAAGCCACAACGGTCAGTTTAAACTCACAAACATATTAGATGAAGGAGTTTATGATGAAATCTTCAAAGTACCTGCACAAAATTCATGTAATTCATCCGGTACAGGTGGTCACCAGACAAAATCAAGATATTCTCCACATTCTTGTTCTTGGCATCCCGGAAATAATTTGAAACCAACATTCAACTTCAAGAGAAACTCCAAAAAACTTTGCACAAGTAATTGCCAAAACCCTAAGCACTCGCCTCAAAGACCCATATGAATTGCCTAACAGCATCGCGCAGTCCCCGGAACCACCTCTTTCCAGCTCCACCGGGAGTTTGAGTTGCCGCAAGGACCTATATGTGTTACCAATTTTTTTTCATATTAACTTCAGTCGTTTCTTGAGTTAAGTCATCAGGAATCCAAAATAATAAATCAGAAAAAAATTATACCCCACAAATCCATCACCAAAACTAATGCCATTATCAAAGTTGTATGTCCAAGAAAGGTGGCGATTGAGGGAAAAGGAATTAAACTGCGTTAAGATGAATATTTTTCTGATACCACTGTTAATGCAGTTGCTCATTGGGATATCAATCAACCGGTAACATCCTCCTATAGGAACCTGCAGATTTAAAAAAAAAAACCACATACTTGATTTTATAGTTGAGAGAGTGCTATGTGGGTAAACAATGGGCATATACAAATAATCAGTGACTGCCGGCTTGGCCCTTCTGCTAGTAAGTGGAAACAATCATGTTCCAGCACCTCCTCCCAGTATAATTAAAGCAACACTCTTCGGGTCTACTCTTGGAGTTTCCAACATTGGAGCTTGAAGAGTCTGAAATCACAGTTCAAGGAAAGTAACAAGTTACCCACATTAGGGAACAGCATATTGGGATCAAAAGTAAATCTCAAATAAGAGGATAGAGAGGAGAGCATCTTCAAGCGAGAACTTCCCCATTTTTAGACAACTAAATTATCTCAATCAAGTACGATAAGACAAATGACAGCAATTAACACATCGAACTCAAGGCAAGACCCCTCAAATAGCTATGAACTACCTTGAGAGGAGGATCAAGGCACTCAATATGAAAGGTCTAGGGAGCTATCACAACATAACAAGTTGCCTCCAAGATCACAAATAACGCCTTCATAGTAATATTGCAAGACAAAATGTTACAAAAACCACCAGTCAGAGAACAATAGATGGTCCTAAAAAAGTCCTCAACATCGAAATGATATGAATCCTCAAGACATCTAATTGACACAAAAGAGGATAAAATTTTATCTTGTAGACAAAATTTTGCCTATGGTCACTATTATGATTCAACAAGGGTTTAGTGTAAATATAAAGGAAAACTAGAAGGTGCCTCATGACTTAAGAAACTAGTGTAAATATAAAGGAAAACTAGAAGGTGCCTCACGACTTAAGAAACAACATAGTTATGAATAAACAGAAGTGGCATGTGATGCCAAAGCAATTGACAATATATTACCCCATCAATTCCTTTCTTCTTCGATGAATACCAATCCAAAGAAATTTAAGATTTTAGCTTGTTCCTGGCGAAGTCATAGTCTCTGGGACCTCCAAGGCTACCGAATTTCTGTTCTTTATCATATTTTTGAGTGTTAGGACTATTCTTGAGTACTCGGGACAAAAGCCTCGAGCTACAGCTTGCCATGTAAGCTTGAGACTGAAAAACTTCTACAAACTCTAGAATTTAACAGTCAATTCATCTCGATCCAAGAGCAAATAATACATTCGTTAGGGATATCTATGAGCTCAAGACAAGGGATGAGCGAGAGAAGACGACGGCGAGAGAGAAAGCAATCCACAGGAGAAGTAGGAGGGGGCTTAATCTGCAAATTAATCGTCAAACAAAATCAAGTCAATCAATCCATCCGTGTCCGATGCAATCAGCTAAGCACGCTGAAAGAAAACTGATGGTTTTATTTATTTATGTTGATGGGCCTTAGAGGGCCCGTCGCCCATGTTGGGCCTAAAAGCCCGGCCCGCAAGATAAGGGCCCATGGATGAATGATTGAGATATGAAGAGATGTTACGTTGAGGAGATGTGCCTTTTGGAGAAGAAGTATTTAAGAGGAGAAAAGAAAAAAAAAACGCACCTTTTGGATGTACGTACGTTTTCTTTTCTCCCTCTCCCAAAACCAACGTAACTTTTCTCCCCCTTGAAGCAACGGGATGCTCCTCGGTAGAACAGGATTAGAATCCTTCCTCGATCTTCAGCATTGGTGTTTAATCTGTGGACAATAAGGTACGCTCAATTATGCGGTGTGTCTTTGATCGGTGATACATGTTGGTTCTTGGGCTCGTCTTCCGCATTTATTTTAGGGGTTTGATTTAGTGTCGGATCCATTTTAGGGATTCAAATATTCCCAACATTAGTATCGAGCCCCAGTTCCTGTTTCCCGACCTTTTTTTCATGTTTATGAATTGTCTTTTTGTTAAAAATTCGAGAAAAGCCGCTGCCGGTCGATCGAGGATAGAAAAACCCGACACCCGATTTTGTTCGCCCTATTTTTTGATTTTCTATAAGTTGAAATTTTTTTTCTGAAAGCATAGGATCGAAGCCCTCGTCGATACGAGAAAAACGAGTGGCAGATCCCCACCGGGGACCGCCGAACGCGTTGCCACGCGCGGCTGGAACAAACAGGGTTGCACGAGCCGATTTGGTCCCTCGCAGGCGTGTGCGATGCACATGCCGTTTCGGTCGAAGGCGCGTGGGACGCATGCGCACGGTGCTGGCGCGTGCCGCGCACATGCCGACTGATGTCATCATGATGTCAGCCAGGCATGAGCATGGCACGTGTCGGTCGCTTTGTCCGACCGGTCCGATGGTTCGTTCGGTACGTCGGTCCAACCGGTTCAACCGGCTCGTCGGTTCGACCGGTCCAACCCGCCGCCCATTGACTCCGACGGTTGGCTGCGACCGTTGGACCGTTGATTTTGATCGTTGACCAAAAAAAAAAAAAAAAAGGAATGTGTTTCTTTTTCCAATTAAGTCTATGTGGATTATATGTAATCCCTTATTTGTTCTGCATTTGTTGCAGGAACAATGCCTCCCCTTAGGTTGCGCACACCTATTTGTGCAATTACCGATAAACAAAAGGAAAGACTTTCTAGGTTGATAGCCGAGCTGATTGATTTTTTATGGGAGAGAGGTGACTAAATTGATCATGTTCTTGAAGTCAATGGGAAAATACAAAAGGTCGTATGGAACGGTTGTCCTATGCCACAGCCTGAGATGGTGCAATTTTTCATGAACACTCTTCCACAAGAATGGTAAGGAGTGTTGAATCGCTTATGGGAAGTCAACAGAACTGCTTCGTATAGGAAAATTGTGATGACTTTTATAGATGATTATTACTGGATTGTTACAAGGGAAAATATCAAAAAGTTAAATAAAAGAGGATATTTCTCAGTTCGTATGTTGACTTGGTGTTAGATATTTTGGCTGGTCTTTATTTAGTGTGCTTTGTGGACATCTTATGTAATGTTTTCTACCTAGTTGTTGTTGGTGTAGCAACTGATATGTTAATTGTATTATGTGAAAGTATTATTATTATATCATTATTTGATATCAAATATCATTTGCTTTATGTTATTATTAACTGTTGTGAGTAGTTCATAGAAATTTTTGTAATTTCAAAGAATTTATTTTGCATAGAATGTTATATTAATAATAACTCCAAGTTAGGATTTTGGATGATGATTGGAAACATAGTGACATTTTGATTCTGAAACCTCTCTTGAAATTATTCATTAATATGATGGTTTTATGCAAGATGAATGCATAAATGATAGGCATTAATAATTTGTGCATATATGTCCGATATGTTTAGATCAATGGGTTCAGCCACAAAAAGCATAGTCGTTGAGCTGAACAAAGGTGAGAAGCTCAATGGCGATAATTATGAAATATGGCACATGAAAATCCAATATGTGCTGGAAGAGCAAGAGGCACTAGAAGCTCTTAACTTGACCATGGTAGAACCTGAAGAAGGAAACATTGCACAACACAAGAGAGATAATGATGCATTTGCTGCCTGGAAAAGAAAGAACCCTCTTGCTCGCATTATGTTGCTGAGTAGCATGGAAAATGATGTCATGAGAGAGTTTAGGCATTTTGAGAATGCCAAGGAAATGTGGGAAGCATTGGCAACAAGGTTTGGTCATACTTCGGTAACCAAATTGAGACAACTCACTATTAGGTTTGACTTTTATAAGAAATCTCATGGTCATACCATAAAGCAACACCTTAGACAGATGTCAAACATGATTAATGAGCTGAAAGATACTAATCATGTCCTGACTGGTGAGCAGCAAGTGCAAGCAGTGATCCGTTCCTTGCCTCAGAGTTGGGAGCATATGAAGGTGCACTTAACCCATAATGAGAATATCAAAACCTTTGAGGATGCAGTGCGCCATCTTGAGCTAGAAGGGGACCGCATCTTGCGGCTAAGCCGAAAGCTAAAATTTATCATGCTGGTTCTAGCTCACATGGAGTTTCGAGCTCTAAGCACAAACATCCTAATTGGTTCGATAAAGGAAAATGCAAGGAAGCAGGTCCTTCAGGGAAGAAACCTAAGCTTGACCAACATGAAAGAGGAAAGCGTCCTCGAATGAAGAAGCTTACAAGGGTAAAGTGTTACAATTGTGACAAGAATGGTCACTATGCTCATGATTGTCGTGAGCCAAAGAAAGTATACACCCCTTGTACTTTTCAGAACTTTACTTTTGTATCGAGCTCGTATTCTTAACTAAGTCTAATCATTTGTGGACTATGGATTCGGGAGCGACAGATCATGTAGCGAAAGATAAATGATCATTCGTGAAATTCCGACGGATACCAACTAGAACTAAGTGGATCTATGTGGGAAATAACTCCAGAGCTGAAGTAAAAGGAATTGGCACCTACCAACTGAACATGCGTGGTGGACGCACTTTGTTCCCACATGATGTATTGTATGCTCTAGAGATTTGTCGGAATTTAGTATCTGTTTTAGTGTTGGTTAAGCTAGGTTTTAATATGAATTTCCATAATAGTGGTGTGGATTTTTATTTGGATACAAATTATTATGGTTGTGGTTATTTTCTAGATGGTTTTATTATATTAAATGTTGACTATAGTAATACCAATGTTTGTTATTCCCCTTTCACGTCTCCTAATTCATATGATAATGATGTGCATGTGTGGCATGCTAAATTTGGTCACATTGGTCAATAACGTATGAATAGACTAGTTAAAGAGGGCTTGTTAGGCAATATTAAAAAAATCGATTTGCCTATATGTGAGCATTGCCTAGCAGGGAAAACGACAAGAAAACCATTTGAAAAAGGTAAAAGAGCTGAATTTCCTTTACAATTAATTTATTCCGACATCTGTGGTCCAATGAATGTAAGATAAAAGCATGGGGCTGTTATTTCATCACGTTTATAGATGATTATACTTGATTCGGATATGTCTATTTGATTTCTCATAAATCCGAAGCATTTAGTTGTTTCAAAAGGTTTATGAACTTGGTAGAAAATCAATTAGACAAGAAAATAAAAGTATTGCGATCCGATCGAGGTCGAGAATATTTATCTGATGAGTTTAGAAAATTATGTGATGAAAAAGAAATAGAAAGACAGTTGTCTATTACATATACTCCTCAACAAAATTGTGTTGTGGAGAGAAGGAACAAAACCCTATTGAAAATGGTTAGGTTCATAATGGCGCATATTAACTTATTTATCACTTTTTGGAGTGATGCGTTGTTAACTGCTGTCTATATACTTAATCGAGTGACTTCCAAATTAGTTACTTCCACTCCATATGAGTTATGAATAGGTAAAAAATCGAACTTAAGTTTCCTTAAGCCATGAGGTTATGCTGCCTATACTTATGAGTCATCTCACAAGTTTGGGAAATTAGATCCAAGAGGAAAGAAGAGTATTTTCATAAGATACTCTGAACACTCGAAATGGTATGTGTTCATAAGTGAGCAGGAAAGTGGAAGTATAACTGAATTCGAATCACGGGATGTCACATTCTTAGAGAATGAATTTCCTAAAAATGACGAAATATGTGAGGATTACTTCCTATTTGAAACCTTGGATCAAGATAATGAACTTAATGGAGTTCGTCCAAGTGAGAGTAACATGAGAAGTAATGAATTTAATTTAATTCACTCTCAATTACAAACACATGATGAGATGATATCGTCATTATCTAATTCGAGTTGGAGCATAATGGGAAATGATGTGCAAAGTGTACAATCTCTCATACGGCGAACAAGTCGCAAAAGTATTCCCCGTCGACGTTTTGACATTGAAGGGGAAACTTTCATGGTTACTCCACAAGATGAAAATGAGCTAAGAAATTTTAATGAGGCTCTAAATTGCCCTAGTAAGGAAAAATGGATTCATGCAATAGAATATGAGATGGAGTCAATGAAGTCAAACCAAGTTTGGGAACTAGTTGATCTTCCAAAAGGACGCAAAGCTATTGGGAACAAGTGGGTTCTCAAAATAAAGTGTAAAGCTGATGACTCGATAGAAAGGCATAAGACTCGTCTTGTGGCGAAATGGTATAATCAATAGGAATGAATTGATTATGAAGAAACATTTTCTTCTGTAGTGAGATTTACCTCGATTCGCATTATTCTGGTAATAGTGGCTAGTATGGATCTTGAGTTACATCAAATGGATGTAAAGACTGCTTTCCTCAATGGAGAATTAGATGAAGAAATATATATGGAATAACCTGCTGGTTTTATTATGGAAGGCCAAGAAGGAAATATATATCGACTTTTGAGATCGATATACGACCTTAAGCAGTCTTAGAGATAATGGTATATACGTTTTCATAATGCCATAATGGCATATGATTTTACAATGATAGATGAGGATCATTGTGTACATATCAAAAGATCCAAAGATCAATTTGTGATTATATCATTATATGTTGATGATATATTAATTGCCGAAAGCAATATGGAGTTTGTTATTACTGTGAAGAGTTGGTTATTTTCCAACTTTGAGATGAAAGATATGGGTAAGGGTACGTACATTCTTGGAGTTAAGATTTCAAGAGATCGTTTGAAGAGATCATTATCTCTTTCGCAAAAAAACATACATAAATAAGGTTCTTGAACGATTTCGTATGCAAAATTGTAAACCCATTAATACTCTTATTGCAAAAGGTGAAGGATTTAGCCATAGACTGTATCCAAGGACTCTACAAGAGAAGGAACAAATGAAACATGTCCCTTATGCTAGTGTTGTTGGGAGCGTGATGTATGCTATGATGTATACAAGACCTGACGTATGTTTCGCAGTTGGAATGTGTTAGGATAATTTCTTATGATGTTTTGAAGATAACAAAATAAATCAAAGGCTACTAATGTATTTAATGGTTGAGTAATAAGCTATGCAGATGATAGAACGTGTAAAAGATATTATCAAATCTATACTTTGAAAAACCAGAAGACAGACTCTATGCTAAAGTTGAACTAGAAGACAGACTCTATGCTAAAGCAGAATATGTTCAAACTCATATTGTAAAGTTTATTGCACTTAGATTCAAATTGTAAAGTCTATGGCTCTCAGACTTTACATCTAGATTCGACAGAACGTAACTCAAGCCCAATCATATAACGGCTAGTGATCTGATTTGGATTCCACATCAAGATTGATTTAATTGACTCAATCTATTTGATTGACAATTGGATCTTGAAGACAAGAACTTTCTATACGAATGGGCTTTACTTATGGAAACCAAGATTCTGTTTGTATGGGCGATCGGAATCAATTTGGGATTTTACCTTTGTCACTCAACGGCTACCAAATCTTATAGATACAGAGCTGTCCACTGGGTATATTGGAAGACGATCCTCAAGATATTGTCTAACGGTTAGTTTGGAAGCGGAGGAGTATTCAAGGAGATGAAGGACTGATGAGCAAGTAAGAGACGGAGTATAGAATTTATAATTCCAAAGTCTGAGCGATCTTCGATCATACACTTGTCTCGTGAGCTTAAACGTTTGTGATCGTGAAAGAAATACCAAAATAGTGACTTAGTGAGATAGTGTGATCTACTAAGTGTTTGCACTCAAAGTTGTAATCTCTTGTTGATTGCATAATGGAATCCAGCCAAGAAGGCTGTTAGTGTGGGAGAGTGAACGTAGGCTTGAATTAAATCGAACTACTATAAACCTTTTGTTCTTATTCTCTTCCCTAACTCCTTTGTTTTGTTCGAAGTTTATTTTATTCTACATATATTTGCCAAGGTTTATTTTAAACACCTATTCACCCCCCCTCTAGGTGTTCATATTAGCACTTTCAATTGGTATCAGAGCCAAGTGCTTGGTTTATAAAAGTATTTTTACTTTTGAGCTAAAGATATTTTATGGCTAGTATTTTGGCACCAGGACTTATGGAGGGACAAAGCAACACCAGGCCACCATATTTTGATGGAAAATAATATAACGTGTGGAAGAACAAAATAAAGGCATTCCTAAGATCTAGAGATCCCTTGCAATGGGATGTTGTGGAAAGAGGAATCAATCCTACTGCTGTGTTTACATCAAATAAGAATGGCAAAGACAAAGAAAGCAAACCCCCCGCTCCTATGTCTCGGACGGAGATGTCCAAAAGAGAAGCGCTTGATGCAAAAGCCATTTATTATTTATATTGCGCATTGTCTCCTACTGAATATAATATAATTTCTTCATGTGAAACATCAAAAGAAGTTTGGGATAGATTTCATATTACATATGAAGGGACTGATCGTGTAAAAGAAACAAAAGTAAACTTTCTGCTCGGCAAATATGAATTTTTCAAGATGAAGCAAGGAGAGTCAATTAGAGATATGTTCAGCCACTTTACAAAAATTGTAAATGGTTTAGCATATCAAGGTCAGCCGATTTCTTCCCAAATGAAGGTCAACAAACTCTTGCGAGGTCCCTCAAAAGATTGGAACCATGTCAAGACCTCAATCCGGGAAACTCAGAGGATTATGCCACTTTCCGTTGATGAATTGATTGGCACTCTTCAATCCTATGAAGTGGAACAAATCAACGATGAAGATCCCAAAGGTAAGAAGTCCATTGCTTTAGTATCTAACGCTGTTTTTGATGAAACAGATTCAGAAAATGACATGAACGACGGAGAACTTGCCTTTATGGTCAAGAAATTCAAAAATCTAAATAGAAAATGAAGGAAATTCAGTGGAAGAAGACGATACAAGCATAATGAGCAAAAAAGAACAATGAAAGAAGATGATGAGCAAAAAAATATATGCTTGATGGCACATTCAGAATCTGAGTCTGACTCAAACATAGACTCAGAATCCGATGAGGAAATCGAGGTAAGTCATTCAAAAATTCCTCTCAAAGTTTCAAAGTATATAAATGAGCTTTGCTCAAATCTCAAATCTTCTCTTAAAATGATCTCCAAACTTAAAAAAGAGAATTCACGGCTTAGGCAACAAGATCTTTCTCAAAAAGAAAATTTTGAAATTTTGCAAAAAGATTTTCTACGAACAAAAGAAAGTTGAGATTTACTTGTTAAAGAAAATGATTATTTGAAGAAAGAATTTTCAAATATTTCGACAAAATTTTCAAATTGTTCAAAAACTTTAGAGCATATTCTTTCCATACAAGTACCTTACTATAATAAGTCAGGACTTGGTTTCAATAAGGAAAATAATTCTTTAATTAATTTTTCTAAAGTAAAAGAGAGACTTAGACAAAAACCTTCAAAGGAATTTTACAAAAATCATTTTCAAAAAGTGTTTGTAAAACCTGTTGGTCGAAATGCCCTCAAGTGTTTAAATTATGGTGACTCAAAACACGCTGAGAAAGAATGTCCTAGAGTCTGGACACCTATTAATAAAAATTGGGTAAAAACAACATATTCTACTAACTCTCATGGACCCAAGAAAAAATGGGTACCAAAGAAAATGTGAGTTGCTTTTGCAGGATTTAAAGAAGAAAGAAGAAAGAGAATTTGGTAAGAAATGTATATATTTTTATTCTCAATTTGGTTTGAGTACACAATTTAAAATTTCTCATTATGCTTGATATTCGATATATCATTGGTTGATTGAGATTTTTATAATAATCATATTCCTTGATTTGTTTTATTGAAGAAAGAATCGCATGATTTGTTTTTGTGACTTGAGATTTGATTTGATACGTGTGACTATTTTTGAAATCTTGCTAATAGACAATTGAGTTTATTTGGTTTAATTTTATACTCTCAGATTTTATCATATTTTGCCAAATAAAAATCTGATTCTACGTGATGTTAATTATGCAAAATATTCCTAGATACTCAAGGATTTCATTCTCCCTGATTTTATTGTGTTTTGACTAAGTGAGAATTTATTTTTCAAAATATCGTTGTGCATAATATTCTTTCTTTGAATACTTTGTTATGATGAATTAAGAAAGAATATTTGATTATGGAGATTTTATATTTTGCTCTAACGTCAAGGAAGGATCCAAATTGATGGATACCAAAAAGGGAAATGAGTTGATTGCAGGAAATTCAATAAGGCAAGAATGATTGCGAATCTATGCAAATTTTGGTGCAATCAGAAAAATATCTCCTACGAAGATTGGTAATGATTTTTTTTTTTGTATATTTCAAACATATACCATGGGTAAGAGAATATTTTTTTATCTTCCCGCCTTGCAAATTTCTATGTGCATTTATCAGAAGATTGGTATTGGTGAATACTATCCAATGTATGTCCTGTCATATTGGGAGTCAGAAAGGCAAAGCGGTGCCAGGTTTTTTCTCCCAGTAGGTTTTAATGATACCATTGTGCCTGTTTATGATGATGAACCAACCAGTATTATAGCTTATGCACTCACCTCACCAGACTATCAAGCCCAGATATCTGACTCTGAGAAATCAAAAGATGGTCTGGATTCTTCGATCTCATTGCCTCTCTTTGATTCAGTAAATTTACTCTCACTCAATTCATTGAATGACGCAACCTGGGATAGCCTTAAAAGTTTCGGATCAATGGATGAGAGTATCTCATCCACATCTGGATCTAGGAGCTCCCAGAGCATGGACCCACTTTTGTCCGCCAAGGATTTGCATGTTAGAGTATCTTTCAATGATGAGGGCCCTCAAGGAAAGGCCAAGTATGCCGTGACTTGTTATTATGCTAAGAAGTTTGAGGCTTTAAGGAGGATTTGTTGCCCATCGGAATTGGATTTTATACGGTCTCTTAGTCGTTGTAAGAAATGGGGTGCCCAGGGTGGCAAGAGCAATGTTTTTTTTGCCAAGACCTTGGATGACCGGTTCATCATCAAACAGGTTACAAAGACAGAGTTGGAATCTTTCATCAAATTTGCTCCTGCTTATTTTAAATATTTGTCTGAGTCGATCTGTTCTGGGAGTCCGACTTGCTTGGCAAAGATTGTTGGCATATATCAGGTATAGTGATTGTTCTCTTATGACAATTGCTGTTGGCCCAGAAAGCAGTCGGCATTTTAACAGCTTGCAGACATTTCTTTTTTAATTTTAATACATATGCAATAATAACAAGCAAAATGACGTATACAGCCATTTCCCCTTCATCATTGGATCTATATTATAGGTTTCCCTTGGGATGGAGTTGTTCTTAATAAGCACTTAAAATTTCTTGTGCTTTTTAGAGTACCTAAAGTGGACTCATATTTCACATTTGGCCATTACATTGTGCTGGTTCATTTATTTATTTATTTTAGGATTAGATGAAGTTTGCATTGATTGGAAATTAATTTATCAGAATTGTTTGCTACTGATACATATGTTGTTTTGTTTACTTCTGAGGTCCAATAGATTTTTCTATTTTCTGTTGATTTTTTTTTCCACCAGTGGAAAAATTGTTGCCTTGTTGGTAATGTTAAATTTGGCTTTTATTTATTTCTCTTATAGGTTTCTTCCAAGCACCCTAAAGGAGGGAAGGAAACAAAGATGGATGTTCTGGTGATGGAAAATCTTCTCTTTCGCCGTAACATCACACGCCTTTATGACCTCAAAGGATCTTCAAGAGCAAGGTACAATCCTGATACCAGTGGGAGCAATAAAGTATTACTGGATCAGAACTTGATCGAAGCAATGCCAACCTCTCCGATATTTGTTGGAAATAAGGCAAAGCGTTTGCTTGAGAGAGCTGTCTGGAATGACACTGCATTTCTCGCTGTAAGTGTAACTCAATTGCGTAGCAGGGGAAACACCGAAACCCCTTTTTTGATGTGGAATTTTTATACTGGTGTCAGATTTGTTGCAGCAACTTTAATTTTGCCTGCTAAAATAAAAATTTTCTGATCACATTCTTTTCTAAATGGATAGAAGAATAAGTGCAACCAATTGCGACGACTTTTGAGTTTAAGTTATTTGAGCCGTCTTTTATTGGGATTTCACTCTGTTTGATGTGTAAGTGGTCTCTTATTTTTGGTTAATTGCTCTTCATAGACCTACTAATGTTGATATTTCGCTCTTGCAGTCTATTGATGTGATGGACTACTCATTACTTGTTGGAGTAGATGAGGAAAGGCACGAGCTGGTTCTTGGCATTATCGATTTTATGAGGCAATATACATGGGATAAGCACCTCGAGACTTGGGTGAAGACGTCAGGCATTCTTGGCGGGCCAAAGAATGCGTCTCCGACCGTGATCTCGCCTCAAATGTACAAGAAACGTTTTAGAAAAGCTATGACTGCATACTTTGTCATGGTGCCAGATCAGTGGACACCTCAAACAATAATCCGCAATGGCTCGCAGTCGGACATTTGCGAGGACAATGCCCAAGGTGGGAACACCTTAGATTGATAAATGTCCTATTCTTTTCTGTATGTCCAGAATGTAAGTTCGAAATAATCATCACCTTCCCTTCTCTTCCTGTATTATACATCTTTTCTCTCTTCTATTCTTTCCCCCTTCCAAGTCCCACGCGTATTGTTCTGATAGATGTACATGTTGAAAATTCTCTCTTTAGGCAGCAGCTAAAGGTTCTAAATGCCAAGTATTTTTTCTGTAAGGGCATAGTGCCTAGCCCCTGTTCTACTTTGTACAATGTCCTATGGCCAAGCATTAAAGGAAAAGAAGGAATTACAGAATGTCTGCATGTAATCGTTGCATACGTTTTCTTCTCTCTGATTCATTTCTCTTTTTGTCCGGCTGGGTTCCCCTCTATCTGGGTTGCATGGTGTTGTGGCTCTGCTTCATCATCTCTAAATGGCAATTAGCACCCGTTTATTGGTACTTTTCTTTTGCTTTGACAAAAGATGCAATGAACTGTTTCTGCCGATTGAAATGTTTGGTATCTTTCTCTGATTTATCAGAGGTAGTTAGAAGACTCCCAAAAGTCCTAATTTTATTGCACTTTTGGCAATACAATAATAATTATTTGAATTTTACTAGTTGTGTCCTAAATATTTTTACCTTTTGTCAATAAATTAATTTTAATTGAAAATTATTGACGTTGATACTGCCGTCTTATGTGGTATGATAGACGCTAACGCTTATTAATGTTTAATTTTTTTTTTGAAATTTTTATTATTTTATATTTTTAATTTCCTCTCTTTCCTCTCTTCCCTCTTTTGGTCACCCAATCTCGATGAATGCTTGTGATTGGCTAGAGGCTACAATCGGTAGGGGACTCTCACCAACCTCAAGCAAGCTTTTATCGAGATTCGGTGAGGGACGACCTTGCTAGCCCTCATCCACCAACCTCAAGCAAGCTTTTATCGAGATTCGGTGAGGGACGACCTTGCTAGCCCTGGATGAGGGTCACCCTTGCTAGATTTGGCGAGGTCAAGCCTTGCCCAAAGCTGGCAAGATTACCCCTAGCCAAATCTTGATGAGGGTGACTTTGCCTGGTTGACAAGGGCAACCCTAGCCAGTCACTAACCATTGTTGAGACAGGGTGACTAAGGGATGAAGAAGGAGAAAAAAGAAAAAAGAAGAAGAAGAAGAAATTAAAAACATAAAAAAAGTCAATAAAAATTTCAAAATATTATGAAAAATTAATAAAACATGTTCATGTTGGCACCGATTGTATCACATAAAACAATTGACGTCCGCGTTAGTGATTTTTGGTCAAAATTAGCTAAATGGATTCATGTGAGAATGTTTAGGAATCAATTGATAAAATTGAAAAATTTAGAACTGAATTGACAAAAATACAATAAGTTTAGGACTTTTGGGGATGATTTTCTCGAAGCAATGCATGTTGCAATTCTATTGTGTATTTTTCAATGAATTTCCCTATGCTAGGCAAAAATATCTTTGTGTTGAAGTTGACATATGAAATCCCCCAACTTCTAAGAGGATCCAACATCTAAGGAGTACTGCCATACAAATCACTCCTACCATTTCTCGAACTTATATCCCAAGTTTACATCATATAAAATCTTAGATTATGGTAACCACACACTTCTCTGGATAGAAGTTTGTACAGTAAACCTCGTAGTTTGCTGGTCTATGATGTTGGGCCTGAAACCAGCCCACTCTTTTGATACTCGGCGTGGAATATGGTATTAAGTGGGTCAGCATCGGGGGTCCATTCAGCCCAACCCATGGGATTCACAATCCCACCCATCTCTAATTGCATTAAGATGGCTGTGGAGTAATCCTCCCACGACCTGCCAAGGAACGTCTAGGCCGTCACGTTGTCAAAGGGCTCGATCTTGCATTTTTGGATCATGACGCCCGTGTCTAATTTTGGTCCAACTTTCTTTGGCCATGATGATGTTAAACTTGTTAGAATATTTAAATAATAAATATCGTCTTCATCTAATAATTTAAATTTTTAGAATAAGTGACAGTGGTTTTACTAAAATCTCACTTGATATCAGAGCTGAAAGTTCTAGATTCAAATTTTTTAAGGCTCTATTTGCCTCCTCAATTAAATTTTCATATCTTAGTATTAGGCAAAAAGACTAAATTAAGCATGAGGGGGAGTGTAAGAATATTTAAATTATAAACTACAAATTTATCTAATAACTTAAGCTTTTAGAATAGTTGATAGTGGTTTTACCAAAATCTCACTGAATTGACCTACCATGGAGCTATCTTTGCCGAATGCTGCAGGTCTAGAGCACGGCCATAGCCTTTTTGAAGATGAAATCTATGGTCTCCATGATGAGGTAGTCATGATAGACCGTTGGCCCAAATACGTATAGAGAGTGTCCTGATACGCGTCAACGTAGCAACGACAGAAAATCATTTGGTCCGCAGACAATAGCAATGCTAGAGTTTGGAACTTTTCGGGCTTGGCTAGGTTCCTGAAGCCCCATGGTCTCTGGCTATAAATGCCCTCCCGCCAGCACCTGTATGCATAAGCATAAATGTAAGCTTGGGAAAAAAACCAATTGAACCCAATGAATTCATTTCTTGATGCTTATACCATGTAAAATTGTTCAAATCCAGTAAAATTGGGATCATGGATTTGACTTTGACTCAGTGAAGGTTGGCACTGGAATGAGTAGGAGACCCATCCACATGGCTCTTGCTGGCAGATACAATGATCCTGCGCATGCCATCACCATTCATCATCACGTTCCAACAGTCTGCCCCCAAATTTCCATTCTCCACACACTCTCCCTCCTTCACATGTATCACTGTCCTCTCTTTCTTCCTCTTTGGGATTGCACTTCCTGCCTCGCTAATTGTCACAAAGTCCCCATATTCATATTTAGCCATCACTAGACTAGTTAAACAAGTGATTTGGATCAGATCTGAATCAAGTTATAAGTAATTCGACTCAAACAGATTCATTTAATTCGTTCTGACCAATTTTCACTCGATACAAATCTAGTGATGATCCAACCCAAACTCGATTCGACCTACTCTATATTGTTAAAATACTTTCATATGTAATCCAATCTATGAATAACCAAACTAAAATGAGAGTATGGCATGAGTGAGTACAAAATTGAGTGAAGGCAAGAGAAACCGAAAAGAGAGGTATAGAAATGGGTTGAGTTTAAATAAGTTGTAATAAGTTCTAATCCTATTTATAATTTTATATTTTGTGTTTAAACCCTTTTATTCAATATAACTAACCCATTTAACACCCATATGGGTGAAGAAAGGGTTTTGCTAGCATAACAGTCTTTAAAATACTGTAAGAATAACCAGATGTTGTGAGTTATAGAATTTTGAAAAAGTAAGTCTCACAATAATTTATAATTATTTGTGATTTAGTTTTCTGTGATTTAAAATAATTTTTTATTCTCATAATAAATTAAAAACTAACACGCAATCATTTCTCGTGAAGAAATAGGTTCATAACCCATTATGACGGGTCCAGCCACCGCTATGCTAGGCTTTGATAGTAAATTTCCCTCTTCCCAAAATTCCCTAATTCTACTTCTTCGTGCGCTCCAAGGAAATTTGGCCTCACCTTAGTCGCCAAACAAGTCACCTTCGCTAGCTGTTCGAGCCGATCTTGAGATTCCCCGATATGGCAAATAGGTCGGAGACAACGGCCAGGATGTTGCTGGTGAGTTCCGATGAACTTCGCATGGTTCCCCTCATAATCGGCAATGACAATAATGACGATCTGCTGTCAACCTCCCTGGTCTTGTACAAGCACCGAATGGAATTGTGATATGAATGGAATATAATGAAACAGAGTCAATATAAAGATACACGTACTTGATGCCCCGCCCAAGAAATCATTGATCTTTTCTTTTGGTCCGTCATTGCAGCACTAAGTCATGTCCTAATGTCACTTTCATTAAACATCATGCCAGTAGCTTTTACCTCCTCATCGTTCCCCTGGACGGACGAAACCGATCCAGGGACTTGATTTGATAGCATCATTGATGAGAAATTCACAATCCTTGATTGCTCTATGGACTAATGGATCGCCAGTGCCACGATCCAATGATTTGGGAGGACACTATCCTTGTGGGCCAACAAGAGAGATTCACTAGCTCACTCAGTGCCACCTCCGAAGATAGCTTGAGAATCTCCTGCTGGCCTGGATCATCATCACTCGTGGTGTTATATGAGCTCCTGAGAGAAGTAATGCTCAAGACGAACGAGTCCGGACACTGAGTCACGTCACAGACGGCCGTGATTCGCTCCGCTGCAGCCGAGTGGGTCTGTCGCAGCCGCTCGAGATTTCGCGGCGCCCTTTTCGGCACCAACATCTCGACCGTGAAGGCGATAATGATCGCAACCAGAATGACTGTTAGAGAGTGTGATCGTCGTGAGGTTCTTCTGGGTTTTCTGGGTGAAAGGCTTTCTCTTGCTGCTCGTTAGCTCTTGAAGGACTTGGACGAATCCGTTGGATGATTTGTTTTTTAGATGTTGGCTTTACTTCTATGATGCCTACTCCAATAGGGACGAAGGGAATTTACCATGCATTGTACAAAGAAAATGATTTGTGATGATAGGTAATGAACACTGTGAAGGATTATAATAGACGGGCAAATTCATTTATCAATGTGGCGACATAAGAGGGTATGTTCCATCTGTTAATTCTAATCTTGTCCTAACCTAATAATATAAGTTAATATGACAAAACACGAGAAAACATAATTTTTCTCTTTGATTTATATATATATATATATATATATATATATATATATATTTTTATATATATAATATTATAAGGCCATCAAAGCGAATTTACGACGATGGCTTTCAACATATATGATAAGATAAATAACGATTTTGTGCATATCTTGAAAATTCTAGGGATGAGCATGGTTCGGGTTGGGTCGGTCCACCCCCTAACCCTAGAATCAACCCACACACTACTAGTCTTTAATTTTTGGAACTAATGACCGATCCTATTGAGCTTAGGACCAAGGACCGAACTGATTTAATGGGTTCGGTCTAGTTCCAAGGTCAACTAAGTACTAACCGATAATTTTTTATTTCATTTTTTGTGCTCCTTAAAAAAGCGATTGAGAACCGGACTGACTCAATGGGTTCGGTCCAGTTCCAAGGCTAACTCGGGACCAGCCAATAATTTTTTATTTCATTTTTTGTACTCCTTGAAAGGGCAACCAAGGACCGGATCGACTAAATGGATTTGACGACGAGCGAGGTCAACTAAGAAAGGCAAGCGCTAAGGGTTGGGTGGGGTGAGCGTTGAATAAAGTGAGCATTGAGTGTCAAGTGGGAAGTAACAAGCTAAGCGAATATTGAGTGGCACGAGTGACTCAAAGCGAGCGAAAGTGACGAGTAGAAAAGTTGTTTATTTTGATTTTGGCAAATTGAAAACTAAGATGACAAAATCACCGTATTGGTGGCCGCGATGGTTTGGGCTCTCTCCCCCTCACAAAGGGAAGGAGTTCGAATTCCCTCAAGGTCGCTTGGGGTCTTAAGTGGGATGCTAGGGGTGGTGGGTCATTTTGCTTACGTGTCCCCTCAAGTTTACTTGACGGCTATCGATTGTATGGAATTCCTAGGTCACAAAAAAAAAAAAAAAAAAAAAAAACTAAGATGACAAATAAGACATAAGAGAATGAGTACTAAATGAAGATGTTGTAAGAAGTTGTTTATGCTCTTTTAGACGTCGTGAGGATTCCTCACAAAAACATTTTTTTCTTTCGTAAATTATGACTATTGATACCTTAAAAGACATTAAAAATTTAAGTTATTAAAGAATAATATAAAATTACATGAATTCCTCACTAAAGAGTTATTTAATATTGTTTACACCGTTTATTTTAAGATTTTCTCTATATAAGATATATATATATATAACCGACTTTGAACTCCCAAGACCAATGACGAATATGTACAGTCCTGATCCAAGAATCCTAGGACCAATAATCGATCCAGTCTCCTTGGTAATTAGATCAAGATCGGTAGTGTTGGGCAGATCCAGGTGCTCATCCCTAGAAAATTCCATCACTTCATTGATAAAGCAATGTGACTACATGTGATGATACCTAATTCTTTCGCTTTCGCTGCTTCATTTATTTATTTATTTTTTAAGGTGATGCTATGATAGGATGATATGACACCTAATAACCAAAACCTAACTCGATGGTGCTTTATCTAAACTTTAAAATTAAAGTAGTTTGGTGGTGTTTAAATGACGAGCAAAGTGGACAGATGTGACCTTATGTCCTAAAAAAATCTTAGTGAAATCTTCATTTCATGTGACACATTATTCCTCGCAATCAATTACTTTGGGTTTAATTTGAGAAGGCAATTTGTTGCCAAAGCGTGAACGATAACGTCATCTTCAGTGCATTTGCAAGATCCACGAACTCGAAAGAGTAGAGCCAACGAAAAACAGAGGCGAAAATTTGCAATAACCCCTCATTTATACCCTTTAATCATGTTTGACAAAGAAAGAATCAAATTTGTAAGTACACAAAATATAACATCATCATATTAATACCCAATCATAGGTAGTTGTGTTGGTTGGGAGTCTCTCATTCATCGCTGAGGTCGAGAGTTCAAAACCCGCGGTTACTAGCATTGTAAGTGGGTCCCCATGGTGTTGGTGTCTTGTGCTAATCTTCCCCGAGGTATAGGGGAAAAAAAACACCATCATATTGATAGATTTGTAGACCAGCCTTAAATCTTCAGTCCGGCGGTGTAGGCCACACCGGTTGGTGGCAGCCAAGCGTTCCCCTCAATGAATTGGGCCACGGTGAAGTTATTTGCTTGCGCCGTGTTGTTCAATACGTGAAACCCGGGCCATGTGACCCGCCCGGTGAGGCCCGCCCGGGCCCGGAATTCATGAACTCCCCATAGTACAAGGTGTCCAAGGCAAAATTACCATTCCACTCTAGCCATCCTTCTGGTCTAATGGCGTTGCTCATGTAAGACTGCATGAATATGGTCCTTGAGTACAACTTCCACGGCCTCCCTAGGTACGTCGGCGTGGAATTCACGAAGGGCGCCAGATCCGAGTCGGCCGAGACGTTGCAGAACTGGAACGAGAAGCCCGTGGGCTGGTTCGGGTCCTTCCGGCCCTGGGCTGTGATGGTGTTCTTCTGCTCGGGGAGGCCCTTCTTGGCCAGGATCTGGCAGTTCTGGAACACGACCGCCGCGTTCCCGAAGACGAAGTCGATGGTCCCGCTGATGCGGCACTCGCGGTAGAATTGGCGCATCGTGTGGGTGTAGAGCGAGTCCTGGTAGCCCTTGATCGCGCACCGGTAGTAGACGGACAGGTCGGAGTCCGACCGGAGGGCCACGGCCTGGTGCTTCGCCGGGCCGGCCGTGTTCTCGAACGCCATGTCCCGGGCTATGAACCCCCTGCCGCTGACGGCTGCATTTGCGATCGAAAACGTTAAGAGGAAGATGCCGAGATGCGCACGACTTTACGGAAAGAAAACGTGGGCACTCGTGGCAGCAGGCTGGTTTCAGAGAATAACTTTACGCAACATGCGACCAAGAACATCAAGTTCATACTTTGTGCATAGTTAATTAAATTCAATAAAAAAATGTGAAAAATAATCTGGATACTCAAACCCTCAAATTCAAATTCAATAAAAAAAATGTGAAAAATAATCTGGATACTCAAACCCTCAAACTCAATGAAGCATAGTAAAAGAAAATAAAAATTAAGCCTTCCTTACATTATGATATTTCTATGACAACCAAGATAATAATTTTCCCTTGACTCGATGTGTGCCCAACCTATTTTTCCCGTGATATTTCACACTGACATTTCAATTTGCTGTATCATGAGGGACACCATGTGGCATTGTCAAGCACCCACATGACAATCAAGATAATAATTTTCCCTCGACTCGACGTGTGCCCAACCCATTTTTCCGGTGATATTTCGCTCCGACATTTCGATTTACTGTATCATATATTCACTAAGTAAGGAGGGACACCATACGGCATCATCAAGCACCATACAATGGTACCGAAGGTGCAAAATTAGAATCTCCACAGCCACCACAATAACTACATGTACACACAAAAGAACAAATTTGAAAAAAACCCATCATAGTGAACCTGTTCGAGGGGGACCGGAATGACATGTGCTTCTTTTCAAGTCAAACCCAATCGACCAATTATATGTGCATTAAAACCAGACATTATATATCTCAATAATTTCGACCATAGGACATAGGTTATTACCCAATACTAGGAAAATTTTAAAATTTTGAAAGGTTGTAAGGCTTACCGAATGTTGCTGTCCGGAACGTGGTCCAACCGTCGACAAAGTTCCGATTCCCTGAGATTATGGTGGCGTCTATCCCGTCGCCGATCATCATAATATTCCACTTCTTCTTCTTGATCTCCACATTCTCCCGGTACACGCCCTTCTTCACGTAGATCACGAACCGGCGTGTCCCGTAATCGGGCACGGCCGCAATCGCATCCTCCACCTTGGTGAAATTGCTGCTCCCGTCCTGAGCCACTACCAGATCCGCCGCCACCCCATTCGCTAACAACAACCTCCGATCCTTGGTTTTCACCCAATGAGGAAACCGGGGGCCGTCGTCGAAGAGCTTCCGCCCCAGGCCCTTGCCGCCGCCGCCGGAAGATGGGTGGACCATGGTGAGGAGCCGTGTGAGTAGTGAAGTGATTTGGTTGAGACTTCCGGAGACAACGCTCTTGACAATGCCGCTAGTGCCATCAAACCCATCTCTGCATGTCTCCTGGTTTGCAAGTGCAGCACTTAGCCATGTCCTCAAGTCAGAACTGAGATCCCCAGTACTGTTGTGCTTGCCTGAATAAATGAACAATTGAATTTGCGTTATTAAAAGAAATCAAATGAAAATAGTTAAAAAAAAGAAAAAAAAAACCATAAAGATAATATGGGGTGATAGAAATTAATAATGATAGAAAGGGTCCATATAGGACTCTCACTCGATGATGAAAGTTCGTAGTTGCAAACCTACCACACATCCTTGTACCACCTTCCCAAAAGACATTTCATATTCCTTATGTTGGTGCTGGAGACATTGACAGAAAAATTACTCCTCGATCTTCACCAAGAAGAAATATCAAGAACAGCGTCCCCACCGACAGAACTCAGTGCCGAATCAGGAAAGCGAACAGAGAAAAGAAAGGGCAGTACCTTTTGGGTTCTGGGTGGCGGAGATGGACCAGTTCAGCTCGTCGGCGGAGAAGTCGAGCAGGTCGAGGCAGTCGGCGACGGCGTTGGAGAGCCGGAAGTCGCCGAAGGCGGTGCCGAACTGGGACACAATGCCGGAGACCTGCCTGAGCACCTCGGCGGTGGATTTGAGGGAGCCCAGGAACTGGGACGTCGGCACCGTCAGGCACTCGCTCTGCAGGAGATCCGACGGCGCCGAGCTCGGCGAGCTGTCGGCGAGGCAGCAGAGGAAGGCGAGGAAGATGACGGCTGCAGAGGCGAGCCTGGGAGGAGAGGGAGCCATGGATGTGAGGACCATGAAAGCGAGAGGGAAAGGGACGCAAGATGAAGAAGGAGGAGGGAGCGGATCGTGGGAAGCGAGCGAGTGTATTTAAGGTTTAAGCGTGGGAAGAAGGGAACTTGGGTTTTCGAAGATTGGATTAGGTAGTGATGCGAATTTATTAGGATCGTTGCGTTGCACCTGCAGCGTTATGCGTGTGGGGGAGGGAGCTAGGCAGATTTATGATTTATAGTGAACAAGTCCCAACAGTTATATAGAGGACATTGCTGAGTAGGGAGGAAAAAGGTCAACTGTTTGACAGCTTGGCGATGGTTTATTAGTAATAAAATCTACCTTAAAAAGGATTTAGGAAGAGAATAAGGGTGAGTGAAATGAATAAGGAGGGTGCCCCAAGAATCCATCCTTTTTTATTTTTTGAAAAAGAATAAGGGCGAGTGAAATGAATGAGGAGGCCCCAAGAATTCATCCTTTTTTTATTTTTTGAAAAAGAATAAGGGTGGGTGAAATGAATGAGGAGGGCGCCCCAAGAATCCATCCTTTTTTATTTTTTGAAAAAAAATGATATGGATCTCTCTCTCTCTCACAGTTCATTTTATTTTCAAGTGGGATATGGATGTCTAGTTTAAGATGTGGAGTTTGATTCTCACGCAAATAGGTAAGACAAAAACCTGATAATGAATTGAGTAGGACAGATGAAAAATAGGACAGATGAAAAAGGAAATTAGTGCTCTAATAAAGTTGCAATTGATATGTTTTGAAAATGCACACCTCTTCATGATGAATATTTGGAAATTTTAAACTTGCTCTCATTAGGTGTTTTGCTTGTCTTGGAGACCTAATTTACGCGTTAGATCACCACATTATCCCTCTAATCAAGGTAATTATCATAATAAAAGACCGCATAAAATGGGTCATGTTATCATTCATTCTTGATTGCATAAAACCCATTACAAATAATCTTGTGGTTGGTGAGTTATAACTATGGACATAAACCATATAGCTTTTCTGTAAAAGAAATTTACATACGGATGATGTTCATATGTGTAACACATTAGTTAAAATGTTTCCTATGATTGGAGATGGAAAAATACACAAGTGATTTTATAATCACCTTCATTGGTACTAAAATCTATTGCTGAATATTGATTAACTAACACAATTTATGTGCACCCACTCAGCATGGTCGCCTCAGATGTCTCCTGCTCCATTCCGTACGATCATGTGTTCTCCATGAAGTCACAAGTTCCATTCCGTGCCATGTGCGAACGATCATGTGTTCTCCCGCCGAGTGCCACTACCTCACCTGGATAGAGTTAAAAAGCTCCTAAGACGCCGATGGAGCTACCACGATAACACAATGGACTCTCCGATCTCCGAATTTCATGCCTTGAGCAGTGTTGAGTAGTTATGTGTTGGGAAAATATTGCTTCGAAATGGATTAAACAATGAAATCGGATCGAGTAAAATAACTCGGATTTTGAGGCGTGATATCACTTTTTTTAAGAATTTATTTGCCCCACAACGTTGCTAATGGTCACCGGCAAAAATCCTCCAGGATACAACAAAGTCTTGGATGAGAATACTAAATAGGAATTCTAGTATTTCTCCAGGGTCTCTCTAAGAAACAATTGAAAAATTGGCTGCTATTTTTTTCAAAAAAAAGACTCGAAAATGATCACACATTTCTTTCCGAAAAATGACAAGATATATATGAAACAGTCTTACAACTTTTCGTGAAAATTACGAACAAACACGCTTTAGAAAATTGTTCGGATAAACAAATGCGACTTTTGGAAAAAGTTGAAAAAACGAACAATTGCAACACTTCGGGAAAGTTAAAACCGAATAAGTAATTTTTCAAAGGTTGTCTTGAAAAGACACAAACAAAATTCGGAATAATTTTTTTTTAAATAGAATTTCGAATTTTCATTTATATTTTATTTCTGAAATTCTCATATTATTCGCACCAAGACGCGGGTATGGGGAGGTCTATTTCCACCAAATCATTCATTTAACTACAAAAAAAAAAAACCCATATATTTAAACTAACCCATTTCTTTCCTACTTTTTCTATGTGGGACAAAGTAAAAAGTAAAAAGCACTCATTTTGTTTTAACAAACAAAATTCCAACATTATGTAGTTCAACTTCAGTTCCCTTTGAGAACAATCGACGTGGATTGCCCCTCCTTACTATTTTATTTTCCTTTCACGAAGATAGAAAAGACAATTGATTGGGGTTGGGTCATTAGATTATAAAGTCAAAAAAGCCACGTCGGTTCCCGAAGGGAATCAAACTAGGCCACGGATTTGACCAAAACAAAGAAAAAACCAGACCACGGACAAGAGTCCCCGCGCCATACGTTTATCCAAATGTCGGCGGTCGCGGAGATGCAGATTCCCTTCATGCCTTCAGAGTCCAATCCCCACATTCCTCTCCCCTTCCACTTTTTAGTACGCGGGACACCCACAAAGTATAAATGCAGCGTACTATACTGATAAAAAGTATTTTCGAAAATAATTTATATCGTGTCCACTTAAGTATACGGAATACTTCGTAAAGTATTTATACCGTGTAAAATATTGGTATGATATTAATGTTTATACCGCCGACCATGTAAAAATCAGTTTTCTTTTTTTTGTATGTTAATATTAACTCACATTTTGTAAGATCTTGTATAAACCCTGGGTAAAATTAATTTCTATCAATAGGAGAATTGTCCAAAAAGTCCTAAATCTGTTGTACAATGGCCAGTTCAATCATAAACCTTTTGATTTGACCAATTTTGTGAATTTTTTTTTATTATGACCCGGGAATCACCGTATAACTGACAACCGGCGGCGTAAACCTGGAGCGGATTGAGCCACCACCACAGACCTAGCCGCGGGTGAGTCGCGCGAATGCGACGCCTCTGAGATTCGAACTCCTCCCTTTCGTAAGGGGGAGAGAGCCCGAAGCCAACTTCTCCACTGCGGGTGGTGGTCAATTTTGTGAATCTTTCCAATCAAATTTGGCTAAAAATCTTCAACGTGGACGCCGGCTATTCTACATGGTATGGCTGAAAGGTTGGCACTGACGTGAATAATTTATTTAATTTTTTAAAAATTTTATGAATTTTTTATATCTATTCTTTTATTTGTCATTGTGGAAAATAATTCATAAATTCATTAAAAAAAATTTGCCCACGTCAATGCTCATTGGTGATTTTCAGTCAAAAGGGTTACATTGGCAAATTATCAATAAATTTAAGATAAAATTAGTCAAATCAGAAAGTTTAAAATCGAATCGACAATCATATAATGGGTTCATGATTTTTTAAATGATCTTTCTGCCTGTCATCCGTGGATGTATGAATTGCTCATCTCTTTCTTTTTAATGTGAGATGTTAATAAACACGTGATTGACCTTTTCAAGCGATGGATTGATAAAACGAAATACCGTATCTTAGCACTGCTCCAACCCTAATAACCATATGGACATCAAGTCAGGAATTTCGTATGGCCAGAGTCATTTGAAGAGCGACTGCACTGCCCTCGATCATGTGCAAGACATGCAGTCGCCGTAATGAATGCACGCTGCATCACGCGTCTGTCTCTGAAACGAGCGGTGGTCAGATCTCGCTGCTCATCCAAGTCATTGAAGACCTAAAGATTTGACTGTCTCTCCACTTCAATTCTCAACCAACTCTTTAAAGAAAGCAAAGGAACTTCAGAAACCCTAGACGGACTGATTTCAAGCGTTCTAAAATCTCATCTATAGATCGACATCATAAGTGATGCGATAGACAGTAAATAGACCTATTTTGCCACGAGATTAAGTGCGAATTATTTCAATAAGCGGGATGATGAATAATGCCCGTTAGAACTCCGACTCATCGTTATGCGTACCTAGGTTTGTAAACGAGTTTTAATATAGCTAGAATTGTGGTGATGAGTAAAGCATGGAAAGAGAGACCCAATTGTTATGAGTTACGAAGCACTAACACTCTTCAAGAGTCTTAGTGTCGTGTCGGACACTTCGATACATGTCCGATACTCTTGAACACTTTTCAATACTCGATCAACGTGTGTCGAAAAATCTGATACCTGATCAATTTTTCTGACACTCAAGTCGGAATTCCAATATACGAGTTTCTGATATGTGATTTTGATATCGAGGTCAATTTTTAAAATTTTCAATAAATAAGATGTCAAAATGTATATATGTGAAAAAATAAAACACAAAAAAATAAAAATAAATGGAGAAAAAAGAAAGACATAGTATTCTTTTTTTTTTTTTTTCCGACTTCCACTTTCCGTGGTACACAATTTATCCCTCAAGTTTTTTTTTTCCCTATTCCGACATATCTAACATGCGAATCCGGAATGTCGATTGCTTGTTTTCTCCAAGTTTTATGAATTATTGAAATAGAGTTGAATTTGTCAAATTGAAACAATGAATGATATTAATAAATGATGGACTAATGTTTTTAGTGTAAATTCAATATAGGCTTTTTTTAATTATTTATTTATTTGTGAATTTGAATAAAACTAATTTGATTGAAATAATCATAAAAAGATATATATATATAACGTATCCCAATGTGTCGGAATTCTCTATTTTTTGAGAAACGACATGTCGGCGTGTCATGTGTCAGTGTCGGTACTACTTAGGTTATGAGGGTCCAATGCTATAAGAGTACTCGTTAGATATCCTTAATAAGAATGTTTCAGTTTTTGAAAGAAACAATTATACACATCATAAAAAAATATTGGTGCGCTGAAACTTGGAAAGCCTGCTCATCTAATTTTAGTTACTCAACACCTTCACAACCGAATTCTCGCATCTGACACGACAGAAATATTCATCTACCTTTTGTTATCATTTGACAATCGAATCAAATAATCAAGTGCAGTAAGCATAAAATTATCATTATGTTCATGTAACATATTCGATATTTAGTAGGCTCTGTCATCTCATTTTATATATCAATATGTTTAAATGTATTGTATAAAATAAGTGTTAGTAGGTAGTAAATTCTTGGAAACGGCACTGTCTTCACGACGTGTGTGAACTCAACTGGAAGACAATAATCTCACGGATTCCATGACCGACGTATTCCCTTTACAAGGTGCACGCGTCTTCCCGTAAGCATGTCGGTGGCGGCAAAATCTCGACAAGAATCGCAAAAACTATATCTTATTTGGCTCCTAACAAGAAAGTACCGACAAACGAAGAATAGGTCTTTAATAATTATCCCCGAAATAAGAAATAAATTCACCCTCTTGCCTAATAAATTTATTTGACTTTAGTAAATCATGCATTAGAGCAACAAGTCTATTATAATATACTTTTGTAGCCTAGGATAATTATCCAAAACGTCTCAAATCTATTGTATAGCGGTCAATTTAGTCTCAAATTTTTCGATTTTGCTAATTTAGTACTCAAATATTTGATAACTTACCAATTTAGTCTTAGTGACAATTAAATCATAAACTTATAATTTGAACAATTAACCATAAGGATTACACCGACAAATCATTAAAAGGTTCAAGAAATCATTATATCCCTTTTGTCATATGGGCATTATTCTTTCAAGACCCACTTTTGATTTAATGCTAAAGAAACTTCTAGCTGGAAATTCGACATCAATAATTCACTCGAATAACTCCAGAAAAAGTCAAATAAATTGACAAAAGAAGGAAAGAAAAAGAAAGACAAGTTTGACTTTTGCCCACGTCGAATCGGTCAGAAACAGGGCATTAGTTGAGATGCATCTAGCACACCTTCCCGCAGCATGAGACTCGGCCAGATCTTTCTTCCGCACACCCATTAAAGAACGAGGGAATCTATGCAAATGGATCGAATTATGCATGGGATTTCATTCTCCTCCTCTTTTCTCGCCCTATCTCTTCCTCTCTGGGGAGCCCCACATGCTCGTTTTCAGTGTGCTTTTCCGAAAGCGATAAAGGGTCCTAAAGAGTAAAGAGACGGCGGGGCTTTAAAGAGGAGCTCGAAAACGCGTTGTGTTTTACAGCTAATTTCGAGTGTGTGCCCCCCTTCCCCGCCCCTCGTCAGGGCCGCTTTCCAAAAGACAAAGGCACGCGGCCTCGGTCTTCCGCTCCTGTCCATCGATGATGCTGTTTTGCCTAAAATACCTACCCCAAGACCGCGACATGCATCGTGAATTATTTAATTCTCGCGTTCTACTTCGCCCCAGATAGGTTTAGCTGGGGGAGTCATCACACTTTCCTTCGGCCCTAAGAAGGGTTTCATTCTCCTATTTTATATTTTCGATTTTTGGTGTCCTATATTATAGATGTGTGAGGAGCTCTCCCTTGGATGAGATTAGGGTTTCAGAAATTAGGTAATTTTATGATTTCATCTCGCGATTCTTGGGCAGTGAAATTTGGTCCGTGAGGCATTGTGCTTCTATCTTAGTCATGTGTAAGAGTCGAGATGATTCTTTATTTCTGTTTTTTTGGTTGCAAAAGCCTTGTTACCCATAATAGACCATGAGGAAATTGATTTCCTATTGTGATTTCTTGACGTGTTTTGGGTTACGCTTGATATTCGCAAAGTAGTGACCGATTGATAATGATTAGCTACATGGTTTTTATGATTGAACCTAGGAAAGGCTGAGTTTCTTACATGAGGGTAAAATAGGGGAAGTCATGATTTTTTATTTCCCTTGTGATGCTAAAAATGGGGTGGACCACTGGCCCCCCATTCCGGTTGGTTCTTGGCTTGGACAAGGTAAAATTCATCCGCGGATTTAGATTCATTAAATCTCTCTCTCTCTCTCTCTCTCTCGGCCCCCCATTTCCGGTTGGTTCTTGGCTTGGAAAAGGTAAAATTCATCCACGGATTTAGATTCATTAAATCTCTCTCTCTCTCTTTCTCTCACGATTTCCAAAACAGCTAATTATAGGAGGAGGAGGAGGAGGCTTTAAAGGCATTTCTTCCTTGTGTTGCAAGGAGAAAATAATCATTGTTCCCTCTCATGCACCTTTTTGGAGCCCACCTTAGTCTCAGCTATGAAAGTTAAAATTGACTCCTAGAAATCACTTTCATGAACCTGTCTTGAGACACTTGTCTTGCTTTTATGTTCTGATTCATAATTACCCGCTTCGTAATTTTTTGTTGGATGTCAGACTAACCCCTAAAAGGATATTCAATATACAATGGTTATATGAAGATGGCTCTTCACTTGTGAATCATTCGACATGTCTTTACTGCCGCTAGATATGGGACTTGAAATCTTAAATCATTCCTCACTATAAAGCCTATAAATCCCTTATAGCTCAAATTTCAAATAAAAAGGCGTATGAGTTAGACTATCCTCTTAAAAATAATGAAACAAAGATTCGGATCAATTTGTGAACACAAGCCTCATCTAGCATGTTGGAATTGATAAATTGAATTGAACTACATTTGGAGTGATTAATTTTCAGTATTCGAATTTGCAAATACACACACACACATAGACACACACGATAATCACAATTCATAAGGCAAATGCAATAGTAGATAGCCAAACTTTCAAAGTATAGGCCGGCAATCTTATCTGTGGTAGGCCCAACCGAACTTGTCATGTCCTTTTCAACTCCACCAGGCCTGATGGACTTAGATCAGAGAGGCCTAGCCTATTATGTGATTGTAGGTAGGCCATTGCTTCAATAGCTTGGTTCTCTCACAATCAAAATCAAATATTTTTTGGGGCGGACGTTATTCTCTTATCCTCTTTCTAACCCTTGCTTTTTTCTCTTTCTTTTTTCTTTTGACGGTAACGTGTGTGGTGAATCAGACGAGGTTGACAACCTCAAACATGACGAGTTAAAACATCCACTTGCAATGTAACCATGAAAATTTTTATTGCGAGAAATATGAATTTAATAGGCAATTCGCGTGTAGTTAATCTCTGTCGACCCTTACCTCTTTTCTGATTCTCCCAGGCGATCTGGGCTTCTCCCTGCCGTGAGGTAGCTTCCCTTGCACGGGTTTGTTTCGTTTGCTCTTGTTGCTTTTTCCCTCGTCGATTCTCTGTAACCCTTTCACTCCCCGCACAGCTCTCTCCGTTTTCTTGTGGCCCTGTTCCTTCTTCGTCTCGTGTGGCCCTGTTCCTTCTTCGTAAGCTGCATCTCCTTCAGAAGGGCCCGTGTCTTTTAACCCACATCATCGACAACAAAAACCCTCGAATTGTCTTTGTCAGTCGAACTCAGCGCCCTCGATCACAATCCCATATGTCTTCGCTGTCAGTCCAAAACCCTTGGTACCGTTGCTCCCACCTCCTTAAAACCTCTGCCCGCGTCAGTTCTTTTCGTCTTTTTCCTTTGCTTTCTTCTTTTTCGCTATCTTCACCTTGGCCCACCATCGACGTCTCCGAAGCTCTCCTGTTTGGATTATCTTGTTGAGTAAAAATGAATATGATCGAAGGAAGAAAGGCTGCGTTTCCAACTTTTGCAGAGTTCCCAACCATACTCTGTTCTCGTCGGCACGAACGCAAGTTACGCTGACCCACTATAAGGTTAAAGCGTTTGTCCTTTTAATCGTGCCGAAGCTGCTCCCTTATCTTACTTGGATCTAATTAGTAGGGCGGCCATAATGTCTGACCAAAATTCTGATGATAATAGAGTAGAAGCTCTATGCAGAAGCTTGGGTAGTCTTTGGTCTGAAGATGATGTGATAGATGTTCAACAAGGAATTTCTGAGGAGAAATTAACAGAGTGCAAGTTAACTTTGTTTGGAAAACTCTATTCTCGACCTAATGTGAACTTTTAGGCGTTTCTCAACACTATAAAAGGAGCATGGAAGATGGAAAATGTATCATGTACCGTGCTTGAACCAGGTTTTTTCTCTTTCTCCTTCAAGTCTGAAGCTGAAAAACAGAGAGTGCTAGATTTCGGCATGTGGTCTTTTGCTAGCAACCTCCTTGTGGTCCAACAATGCGAGCCTGATATTCCAGAGATTCGTTACAACTTTGATCACTGTCCATTTTGGGTTAAATTACATGGACTCCCATTTGGTCGAGTGGCCAAGGAGGTTGTCCAAGAAATAGCCTCAAAGATCGGCGAAGTTATAGAGGTGAAGTTGGAAGGAAAAGGAGATAGTACCTATAAAGTCGGCAAAGCCACAGTTAATATACACTTGGGATCCCCCCTAAAAACAGGTGTACTTATCAACTTAGGAAGAAATAAATTATTGATTGAATTCAAGTATGAGCATCTCTCGCATTATTGTTACTCCTGTGGACGAATTGGGCATTATGCCACAGCATACAAGGAAATTCCTTATGAAACTACAAGGCTGGAGGAGGACTTACTAGGTAATTTCGGAATTGGTTACGTGCTGAAGTCAAAGATCTTAGCCCTTATGGCAAAGTATTTTACAAGAAACAAGTTCAACTCCTTGAAGATTCGAATATGGTGCCAGAAACCCCTCTTGCTGCAGAAATTCAAGAAATTCAGCAGGTGAAAACAACCCAACCGTACACTATCCACACCCTACAAGCTCTGTCACGCCCTAAACCTTGAGCACGCGCATATCCCACTGCGGTCGATAGAAATGCGACTTCCCAGGACACGTCGCCGACTCAATTGATTAATTACACATGCGGAAGCGGATAAATAATTCATAGACAAAACTCAATTGGGATAGAAAAGTAGGATCGCATTTCAAAACCAAACCACATACTTTTAAACACATCAAACCAGTTCGATTATAGGACTAGGCTAATAACAGAAGATCTATAGAAGATCAATCCTAAAAAACTAAGTTGTCCTAAGACTAGCTAATCAGATCCATTCACCGGCTCTTTAGTCTCCATAGGCACTGGGGGCGTCGGGTCCTCCACTGCCCCATCTGGAAGATCAACAGCACTCCCACCTAAAACGGCATCTATAATACCGGGGGGGATATCAAAACACCTAAGAGAGCCATCCAGGAATCCATCAGGCCTATAGTGATACCACGCTCTAAATCGATGAGGGATCCTACCAAGAAGGTTCTCATCGACCCAGATAGTAGTTACCACAAGCTCATAGACCCAATGAGATCCGAGATCGGCATAGTTAAAAATCCTCTCAGTGACCCTCATTGGTCTACTAAAAAGCTTCGGAGGATCCGCCATTTATGGACTTGAAAATATTATCCCATAACAGGGTGAGACAATGTCTTAGCGAGTCCTACCTTCTAAAACTCAATTAGGAAGAAAATAAGCCCCAAGGCGCTCTAGCCACACAAAGAGGATTAAGGACTTACCTCGCCTCGGTCCATTCCTGCACGTTAGTACATTTAAATAATCAATCAAATCATTCACTAAAACCGACGGTCGAAAGGACACGATTTATCTTTAAATGGAAGATTACGGCCCAATGGGCACGACCTTTAATAGGTGGCGGATTACGGCCTTATCAGGTTAAACTCAAAACTCTCACCCCCTAACGGGTTAAACTTAATCAATTTACGATAGCAGTCCATCTTAGTTTGTTACTTGGTGAGCCAATCTATGCCAATTATCACATCAAAATCATACATGGCTAGAACTATCAGATCTATTTCCCTCACTCGCTCAACAATCACTAACTTGCAACCAAAACAACCCAATGCAACTAACATCTTATCCTTTAACAGAGTAGATATGCTAACCACTAACTCCAACAATTTATGACTTAATCCTATCAGCTTAACAAACTGCTCAACTATAAAGGAATGAGTGGTGCCAAGGTCAAACAAAGCATAAGCAGTATGGTCATTCAATGAAACCGTACCTGTAATCACATTAGGCGCATACTCTACTTGTCCTCTCGTGATGGCATACGTCATTTCCTAAGTTGGAGGTCTAATCGGTCCACCCGGTGGCACAACCCGTGGCACAAACCCCCTATTCTGACCCAATGGTAGCGGTAGCGGCGATGGCGGTAGCTGTTGTGGTCCTCTCTGCCTTCGGGGACAATCTCTAACCAAGTGTCCTTGCTAGCCACACCCGTAACAAACACCCATCTTAAGATGACATGGGGCTGAACCATGTTACTTTCCATAGAAGTGACATGTGCCGTTCTGATTTGGCGTTGACTTCCCAATTCCACCCTTCCTATTAGGTGGAACATGATACTTTCCTCCATACATCGGTTTCTTCCCAAACCGATTACCTTCTCTGTTCGACCTAAACTGCAACCCAGATGCGGCGGCTCTCTCATTCTAGTCTCTTTCAATCATCTAGACCCATTTGTACAAGTCATTGTAGTTCCTCAAGTTCAGTAGTATCAGTGGACTCCTCAGATCCGATCTAAGCCCATCTCTGAACCTCCTAACTTGGTTCATCGGATTCTCGACCAATTCAAGGGCATATTGCGATAGTTCCGTGAACTTCGCTTCATATTGGTCTACGGTCATGGTACCTTGGCGAAGATGCTGGAATTTTGTCATCTTCACTTCTCTAGCAGCTTCAGAAAAGTACTTGTCATTGAAAACCTCGAGAAAGGCGTTCTACTCTAGGACTACGCCTTCATGGAATACTGTGTCTCTAGTGGCTTGCCACCAAATATCAGTGTTACCTTCTAGCTGGTAAGTTGCAAGGACTACCTTCTCCACTTCAGTGCACATTAGCAGTGCAAAAGCCTTTTCTAAGGCCTTGATCCAAAGAGCTGCAGATTCGGGGTCTCCTGTCCCAATGAACTTTGGTGGATTCACCTTCAAGAAATGCTTCACCAACTTATGCATTAGTCTCCCAGCGACCACATTCCCAGGTGGAACTTTAGCAGGTGCAACAACAGGCGCGGCAACTGGTGCGGCGGTGAGTGCAGCAACAGGTGCGATAGCAGGTGTGACCGTGACGGCAGCAACAACAGCAGCAGTAATGGCGGCGGTTTCATTTTGAGCTTGCTGATCCATCCAATTTCCCATGGCCTCAAGCATTTGCAGGATCCCGTCAATCCTCGGATCACTGGGGGTTGCTACCCCAGCACCAATAGTAGATGGCACTATTCCACTTGCGCTGGCCTCAGCTTGCGCTCTACCTAGGGCACCTCGGGCACTGACCCTTAACGGCAGCTTGCCCCGAAACACAGGGCTTGCTGCTATCTTCCTAGCAGCCCTCGACTCTCAGTCACTTATGCTACAAGCTCAGTATAGATACATGTTTGCAAATTCCAATACCACAATAGAATCTGAGTGACCTCACCAACAAATTAACAAGCAACTATCAACCACACGCATCAGCATATTAAAAGCATTTCCTACCAACTATCCCAAGACTCCCTCGCTCCTTATCACTCCATACACAAACCAAACTCTGATACCATTTAAACGGGGACGTCACCCCCCGAACCTCGAGCACTCGCACATCCCACTATGGTTGATAGAAATGCGACTTCCCAGGACACGTTGCCGACTCAATCGATTAATTACACATGTGGAAGCGGATAAATAATCCCTAGACAAAACTTAATTAAGATAAAAAATCAGGATCACATTTCAAAACCAAACCACATACTTTTAAACACATCAAACCAATTCGATTACAAGACTAGGCTAATAACAAAAGATCTATAGAAGATCGGTCCTAAAAAACTAAGTTGTTCTAAGACTAGCTAATCAAATCCATTCACTGGCTCTTCAGTCTCCACAGCACCAGGGACGTCGGGTCCTCCATTACCCCATCAAGAAGATCAATAGCACTCCCACCTAGAGCGGCATCTATAATACTAGGGGGGATATCAAAACACTTGAAAGGGCCATCTAGGAATCCATCAGGCCTATAGTGATACCACGCTCTAAATTGATGAGGGACCCTACTAGGATGGTTCTCATCAACCCATACAGTAGTCACCACAAGCTCATAGACCCAATGAGATCCAGGATCGGCATAGTCAAAAATCCTCTCAGTGACCCTCACTGGTCTACCAAAAAGCTCCGGAGGATCCGCCATTTAGGGACCTGAAAATATTATCCCACAACGAGTGAGACAATGTCTCAGCGAGTCCTACCCTCTAAAACTCAATTAAGAAGAAAATAAGCCCAAAGGCTCTCTAGCCACACAAAGAGGATTAAGGACTTACCTCGCCTTGGTTCATTCCTGCACATCAGTATATTTAAATAATCAATCAAATCATTCACTAAAAATCATGGTCAAAAGGACACGACTTATCTTTAGGTGGCAAATTACAGCCCAATGTGCATGACCTTTAATAGATGGCGGATTACAGCCTTATCAGGCGCGACCCCTATCGGGTGGCAATTTATGGCCTGACGAGCGCGACCTTTAATAGGTGGTGGATTACGGCCTTATTAAGTGCGACCTTTGTCAAGTGGCAAATTACGATCTAATAGGGCATAGTTGAATTTCGACGATTTTCTAGATCCATTCACAACCTTTCACAATCAAATTCCAATCGAAAATTGATACTAAACATCTTTGGGATAAATCCCCATATAAATAACCATTCAATCAATTGATACAAATTGGTCCTACCAACCAATTACGGTGCTATAAGCCAACACCGGGTATTTTCAAGTTAAATACCAAAACTTCTCCAATTTCATTCAATTCCATACTTTTGGAATAATTAACCAAAAATCATCAATTTACACAACTTCTCAATTAAATATATAATTGGCACAAATTGACTGCACCGCTACGATCAGTGCAAAATTTTAACGATCGACCATCCTGGCAAAATTTTCGAAATTATTAAATAATTAAATTTAATTCCGAAAATTAAATAATTAAATATTATATTATATTATAATTTAATAATATAATATTTATAAAATTCGAAATAATTTATTAATTAAAAATAAATAATTAGGGCTTAAACTAGATTACACGAATTTAAACATACAATTAGCCCTAATTAAACATCCATTAAACTAATCATACAACTAATTTAACTTATATTAAAATAATCTAATCTAACCACCTAAACCTAATTAGACTAATCTAAACACCCCTTAAGCATGATTAACTTACTAAGCAAGGTTTAGAGGATAAACTCACCGGTTTTGCTCGTTGGTGAATTCACGACGACCACGACGCCAAGGCGGTCTATAAACCTTGAAGCGGCGACACCAACGGAAGCCGGAAAACACCAAAAGCAGGCCTTGAAGCCTTCAAGGCCTTGCTGGATTCAATTCTATCCTTGAATCGAAGAGGCTACTCGGTGGACTCGACTAGCTGGAAACGGTGGGTGAGGGACAGTAGTGGCTTCAGGCGGTGCTGGCGGTGGTTCCGGGGACCCTGCTAGCTCCGACGGTGGCCAGGGGTGGCTGAATGACGGCTTGGACGAGCGAAAACAAGCGGAGTGGCTGCTGGAGGAACTGGAGGGCGCGATGGCTATAGCTGGCTTCGATTGGCTTCCATGGACAAGCGATGGCGATGGGGAGGTCGGACGGGCAAGAGGAAGCTTCGGGCGGTTTCCAAGTGGTGTTTTGGTTGTCGAACGGCAAGGTAGACGGCCAGAGGATGCGGGACGAAGTCGGAGCAGCTCGCGAGCTGGTCGGCGAGGCACGCATGGGCCTTTGCACGCAAACGAACGACGACCGTGACGGCGATGGTGACGAGCGGGCGACCAAATAGGCGAAGCGGGTGGCGTCGAGCAGGCTGGTCCGGTCGGATTCTCTCCCTCTCTCTCCAATTTCGAAATCCAAGAAGCCCAAGGTTGAAGATGGAGTTGATTGGTGAAGTGATGTCCCACCTTTTTGAGAGCCAATCCTCACCCTCCACTTGTTAAGATCTTAAGCACTCTAGCTCCACCTTACATCACTTGATGATGTCACACTCCACTATCTCCAATCTTTCACAACCTTATTCTAATTGTTGCAATTTCATTTTCCGCCGTGGCATGAAATCTTAAATATCAATTTCATTCAATTCTCTTTTAATTGAACCAATTTGAAGTCCATAAAATTAATCAAATGTCACCACACTTTAATTCACATCTTCTCTTGTCCATAGAATCAACTTAAGTCCCAAAAGCACGACCAAATGTGGGTTTACTAATTTCTCGAGCCAAATTAGCCATTCTTTGCTCAATTGCTGAAAACTCTGATTGCATGAAAAATCTTCCGAAGATGAGTCAACGTTCTTAAAATGAACTGTGACATGACAGAGCTTTCAATTTCTAGATTCAGGTTTAAAATCACGGTTAATTTCAATCTGGCGTGATTTGAGCGCGTCCTAATTTACCAGGTAACTTTTAGGAATTTTCAATGCAATTGACCCGTAGTTGACTATTTTCAAGCCATGACATAATATTCGATACATTGGCGACTCTCGATTGTCGTAACAATCTTGAGGTTTCAATTACAGATACAAGGTACCCAAAACGACAGAAGAATCAGTTTAGTGTTGGTCGACGAGGATATTGAAATCAAGTGGAACCACCTACACTCTAATCACATATCTCAGTCGAATCGACCTATTACTAATCTCTATTCGATTATGGCAGTGTTGTAATGATCCTTGTAGATTAATATGGTCGAGCAGCCGATTCATGGTCAAATTCTCGAGTCTATTGCATTTAATATCCTTAACGGCTTCACCTGATAGACTAGTTATCTCATGAGTGATCAGCTCGGAGAATTGAACTATAAGCGCGTCGATGAAAAGCCCGTCTCATTTAATTGAAAGCATAATAAGAAATTTGGGATGTCACAAGCTCAACACTGTTCTAAGGATGATATGCGTCCTAAAGGGGATCCTCTCCAACACTCTCTAGCCTTAACTATAAGGGAAGAAAGAGGAACACATAAAAGGGGCAGCAGCTGCCTAGATGATGAATCTATGATGGCTCTTTACAATGAATAGATTAAAGAAAAAGAACTTGACAAAGAGCATCACCTAGTTACTAAAAGAGCCCTAAAAAAGGGTAAATTCAGATGTACAAAATCTCCTAGTTCTAAAAAAGAAGAAAGATTGTGTCCATATGGCACACCATCTTCAAATGCCTCATCAAATAATAATTTACAGCTAGTGGACTTTCATGTTTCAGAGGAGGATAAGTCAATTCATTAGACTTTGGTGGCTAGACCTAACAAGTCACTAGGTCTGCCATGAAGCTACTCAGCTAGACTTTTCAAGGGTTGGGCTCACCCTTGAAAATTCGAGCTTTACGAGCCATAGTGGCTCAAGATCAGCCAAACATAATATTTTTAATGGAAACTAAGAACTAGGAATAGATGGTGCAGCGTTTGCGAAGAAGAATGAAGTATTCGAACAGTTTTTTGGTGAATCCAGATGGTATTTCTTGGGGTTTGGCTCTCTTTTGGGATGAAACGCTTACCATAATAGTGGATTCGTCTTCAGAATGCCTTATCAATGTGCAATGCCGTCTTCACAACAAAAGGCAGCTCATGAAAATCACATTTCTCTATGCTCCAAATAATTTTAATGCCAGAGTTCTTTTATGGGAGGAAATACAACAACAAAGCTTCATAAATCATCTTCCTTGGTTATGTATTGGAGACTTTAATGAAGTTCTGTACAATTGGGAAAATGCGGGTAAAATGATTGCCGAAAATTTTCGTCTTACTACTTTTAGAGATTTCTTACAGGCGTGTTCTTTAATGAACTTAGAGTGTAAGGGGTGTGCATTCACATGAACAAATAGAAGCGATGGTGAAGAAAATGTTAAAGCAATGTTAAATAGAGCTTTATGTACCATGAAGTGGAGGTTAGCTTATCCAACAGTAGAGGCCACAGCCCTACCAGCGATAGGCTCAGATCACAGTCCTATTCTTTTATCACTCTTTCCAAAAACAGGCTGCAAACCTCGAGAATTCAAGTATGAAGCCTAGTAGGTAGAAGATGAAAATTGTAGGCAACTTGTCAAACGATCTTGGGAAGCCTCCTGAGGAAAAAATATGGTTGACAAATTGCACTTAGTGGCTGTACAACTTGCTGCATGGAGTAAAAGAAGATTTCCCAATGCACGTAAAAGAATTGAAGGGCTGAAAAATGAACTTTAGACATTAATGAACAACCAAGATATACAGTATGACTAGCAAAGAGTTCGGTACATTAACGGAGAGATCGACTCACTATGGCGACAAGAGAAGATGTTTTGAGGCATGAGATCAGGAATCAAATGGCTAAAATGGGGCGATAAAAATACAAAGCTTTTCTATGCAACAACCATTCAAAGACGAAACAAGAACCGAATATCTATGTTGTTGAATGAACATGGGGAGTGGGTTAGGGATGAAGAAAATCTTTAGGAATTGACAGTCAACTTTTTTAGACATCTTTATGCTTCGGAAGGACAAAGAAACTTTCAGCCCATACTAGACTATATCCCAAATTTAGTAGATACACCTATGAATCAATCTCTAATTGCACCCTTTACCATGGAAGAAATTAAAGAAGCTGCTCATCAACTGGGACCTACTAAAGCTCCTGGGCCGGATGGGTTAAATGGTTTGTTCTTTCAAAATCATAGGCATGATATAGGGGCAGATATTTGTTGAGAGGTGAAACATTTCTTCGAGATTGGAACCCTCAACCCCACCCTTAACCAAACACAAATCACACTCATCCCTAAAACCCAAAACCCGGAAAAGATAGACAGTATCGGCTAATAGGTCTATGTAATTTTGCCTACAAAATCATATCCAAAATCCTTACAAACAGACTGAAACCTTTGCTACCAGCTATAATTAAAGCAGAACAGAGTGTCTTTGTTGGAAACCAGCAAATACAGGATAATATCCTCATCATTCAGGAAGTCCTTCACAGATTACAAACTTGAGACCGTCATAAAAAAATTCCAAGCTGTCCTTAAATTAGACATGCATAAAGCATATGACCGGCTAGAGTGGGGCTTCCTTCCGAATGCCTAAGAAAGATGTGCTTTTGTGAAGAATGGGTAAAATGGGTTATGCAGTGTGTTACTACCGTATCTTATAGTATTAAATTCAATGAAGTTTCCCTACTGTCCTTCAAGCCAACTCGGGGTATCCGCCAGGGTGATCCACTATCTCCTTATCTATTCATCATTGTGGCTAATGTCCTCTCCCTCATGATCAAGCAAGCTATTCAAGCATGGACTCTACAAGGTATCCGATTGAACCGTAACTGTCTAACTCTTTCACATTTATTTTTTGCAGACGATGCAATATTTTTCCTGGATGATACAATAGTGGAGTGTTAAAACTTGGCGTCTATCCTACACCAGTATTGTTACGATCAGGTCAAGCGATAAATCTCAACAAATCAGGGATATTTTTCAACAAGGGCTGTCCAGATCGTTTACAAAAAAACATGGCGTCTGAGCTACTAGTTCCAAAAATTATGAAAACAGGGAAATATCTAAGAATCCCTTCAGATATGGGTGCCTCCAAAAAAGAGGTTTTCGCTTGGATTCTACCTCAAGTAAACATGGAGTTGGAGAGTTGGAAGGAACACTTGTTATCTAAAGCTGGTAAGGAAATACTTCTCAAGTCAGTAATGCAAGCCATACCCCAGTATGCGATGTCCATTTTTAAAATCCCAGTTTCTATTGTCAAAGCTATTGAGAAAAAAATAGCTAACTTATGGTGGAGAAACGACAACAAAGCGAATGGTCTACATTGGAGAAAATGAGACATTCTCAAGCTAAGAAAAGAGGAAGGTGGTCTTGGCTTTAAGGACCTCCTAACCTTTAATGTTGCTATGTTAGGCAAGCAAGCCGGCGCCTATCTTAGCACATTAACTCTTTGTGGAGTCAACCTATGAAAGGTCTCTATTTCCCAACATGTAACTTTTGGTAAGCACGAAAAGGAATGCACCCATCCTGGGGATGGCAAAGTTTGCTGACTGGGTGAGAAGCGATAGCCCCTCATATTATGTGGGCAGTGGGAAATGGACAAAAGATTTCAATCAGAACAGATAAATGGCTTAAGATGGGAATTATTGGAGGACCTGCGTCAAGAAAATAACCTTACAAGGTCGCGGAGTTGATAGACTTTGAAAATATTGCATGGAAAGAGGATCTATTGCGCTCAATGTTTGATTATCAAATAATGTTGGAAATTCTACCGACTCCTATCGGCCTACCAACTACAGAAGACACATTAGTTTGGATAAGCAATAAATCAAGAAGTTATATGGTAAAGAGCGGATATCTGATGAATAGAAAGCAAATAATGAACCAAAGAGATCAAGCGCCAACAACATCCTACCAGTGTAACCTAGTTTTATGGAAACATATTTGGAAGGCAGCTATACGACCAAAAATAAAGTTCTTTCTTTGGAGTGCCTGTCAGAACGCCTTACCTATATTGGATAATCTGTACAGAAGAAGGGTAGCACCTGCACCTATATGTCCATTATGCAGCATCGAACTAGAGACGATCGAACATATACTTCTTTTATGCCCTTGGGTAACACAAATTTGGAAAGAGCCAGGCCTGCAAGTGGAAGTGAATCAAGTGGGATTAACTAGATTTGATGAATGGTTGAGTAATATTCACACAAGATCAAGGAACTCACATAAATTTGATTTGGTTGCAAATGTATTATGGTGCATATGGAAGGATAAAAATCATTTTATCTTCAGGAAGAGCCCCCTCAACTTCCATCGCACTCTGTTTAGTGCCATCAGCTTAAACGACAGGTTTGCCACATGGAATCCTAATTCGAAGAAACATAAGCAAGCCGATGACTTACTCGAAAAATGGCAACCCCCGCAGCCCGGTGTCCTCAAGATTAACATCGACGCATCATTTGGGACTGCCTTCACGCACAGTAACTCCTTAACCTAAAGTAGACAGACTACATTGCACAACACTGACATAATTTCAGATTTACCCATAGAACTAATATCAACGAACAATGGGCTACCAATCATGCCTACCTATTCCCTAGATCCCATTACCCCAAGACCCGACCTCAATTGGAGTGAAATTGACGAGGATCTAACCAACAACACAGGGTATGCTCCTAGAAGCCGTGGCTGCCCTCACCTGCACGGAAGTAATTAGCAACTACAATTTACCCATAACACACAAACCTCTCGCTCCCTCTCCAACACCGACTACATCACTAGCTACTTACAAAGCAGTAATAGATCAGCAACAAGAAGTAGCATCCAACATCCCGCATCTACCCACGGGCCCACATCTCTTCAGATTTGGTAGAACCAGACACGATAGACAAGCTTCATCGGTTCTAGGGACACATATCAGAAATAACGCCAATCACAGGGGATCACTGGATCAGCGAAAAGGAGAGGCAGATCGCGGATGTCATCAACTTCAAAGCCCATATCAAAATAGAGTAGATGGCTTGTACTTACCTATTCATTTTAGCATTTCGGATAGAGTAGTGGATGCAACCGACATTGATCCACCCAGCTACAAGAACGAACCTCCATAGTATAATCTTTTGCCCAGAAACCCAAAAGCTAATCATAGGGGAAGAAGAAATCAATGAAGAGGGAAGTAGGCTGTCGGTCAGGAGCAAAGCGCGAACCCAGATCTGGGTAGCGACGTTGCTGTCTACTCTTTACTCACTCAATAGACACCCCTCCCCTTGCTCGGATCTATAGCTTGCATCTGCAGAGATGATCTTGGTAGAGTTGTTGATGGGTTTGCTAAACATATAGAGGCGAGATCGGCCGAGCAAGCAGAGACAATAGCCTTGGTTGAAACCCTTGATTTTATTTCCTTGAAGCTCACCTCGAATAGATCGAAAAAGAGATTCATATCTACTATGATTATAGTATGCTGGTAAATGGGGTTTTCGCTTTAGATACACTGAGTTGGGAAATTCGGCCTTTATTAGACCGGGCTAAGTGCAAACTAACAGAGATGTCAGGCCTCTCTTTAGCCCATTGTAGTCAAAATACAAACAAGGTGGCCGACTGGCTTGCCAAAGCCCATCGAATGGGTTATCTTCTTAGGAATTGGGTTAGTAACCATCCATATGCTCTTTTTGATTTGTTGTGTGCGGATACTACTACTATAATGCTTCAAACTTCTCCTAGTAATGCATTTATGTTTCTCTATTAAAAAAAATAAAAAATCTCTGTCATCTCTTTGCTCTCAACCATTCCACATCAACACAAAACTTCTAATTGCCTTTTGCTAGTTGTGGAACCCACCATCTAGCATCCCACCCATCATGATCCAAAAGGTCACCTTTTCGGGGTCTTCGGTGGTACAATTACACATGGCATTTGAGAGTTAGAAGCGACTCCAATACTATGTTCCAAGAAATTTTATTTCACCGAAAGACTTTATAGCGAAGAAAAGTATTTTTTTTATCAAAATCATTTTTAAAGAGAATGATTGATCTTCATTCTATTTGCTAGAAGTTGAAATTGTTTTTTCCTCAATCTAATGAATTAGTTTTTATTATCCAAGGACAATGCTATTTGCACCCCTTATATGACTAAATCCACCCAATTTTCATCAAAAAGACAATTTGCCCTCTATCATTCAATGACAATTTAGATTTGTGGTCTCAAATTATTTACTTTCCTTTTTCTTTAGTTTTTCTTTATCTATATAGGATCTACTTACCATAATGAAGAAATTCATATATTTAGTTTTTGTTTATTGTGTATTAAAGGCACCATGTCAATCAATGTGAATAGCATCAAAACATGATTATTATAGAAAGAACTCGATTTGGCACTTCCTCATATAAGACTTGTGCACATAAAGTACATGAAGAGATAGGTGTATATACACTACGTAAGAGTTTTGTGGATATTTTGCATGTGAGCAAGCGTTCAAATCGTGAGCACAACTTGGCGAATCATGGGAAAATCTTATTCTAGGACTCTACAATCTCCAAACTGCAATTGAACATGTGAAAATTCTCATTTATGTAACAAAGTGAAATAAAGAAGAAAAGGTCTCTGTAGTCGAAAGGGAATGAGATGCGGAAATTTCTATATCTCTCTATTGATTGTAATTCCTTGTACAAGATTGTATATTTAATTACAAAGAATGGATTAATAAAAGGAAAATAAGTATTCTCCTATCTTTCTAATCCTAAAATAAACACGATTCTCTATCAATTTACAATTGATATGATCTGCTAAATCATATCTTCCAACAGTCCCTCTCAAGCTAGTGGCCTATATATGTCCAAGACGCCATGCTTGTTTAGAAGATATGCATGTTATCTTTGACAAAGCGGTTTAGTGAATATGTCCGTGGGTTGCTCCGAGGTTTTAATCCCTCTTGTCTTGATAACTCCTTCTTGAATCTTTTCTCGAGTAAAGTGGCAATCGACCTATATATGTTTTGTCCTCTCATGCAGTATATGATTTGCTACAAGTTTGAGTGCCAAATCATTGTCACAAAAGAGTGTAGTCGGTCCTTTAACTCGTGCCCCAAGATCCAGAAGTAGACCCTTTAACCAAACTATTTCACAAACAGTCTTGGCCATAGATCAATATTAGGCTTTAGCTGAAGATAAGGACACAGTAGACTGCTTCTTTGTCTTCCATGAAAGTATTGATTCCCCAAATTCGATATAGAAGCCAGTGATAGATCTCCTGCTCATAGGACATGTGGCATAATCCGCATCACAATAGGCTGTCATTTCCATGTTGCACTTTCGAGAAAGGAGTATCCCTAAGCCTGGACATGTCTTCAAGTATCTCACAATCTTCAAAGCTGCATTCATGTGAGATTGTTTTGGATTGTGCATAAATTGACTAAGAGTCTATATTGCATAGCAGATGTCTGGCCTAGTCATAGTGAGATAAATAAGTTTTCCCATGAGTCTTTGGTATCTCGACGGATCTTTTAATAATGGATCATCAAAAGAAGAATATATGTCAGCATCATAGTCGACAGAAGTCGACTTGGCATCTTGCTCAATAGGGATAATGGCTAGTCTACAGCTTGACAGTCTTGCTTCTGATATAATCTCCATTACGAACTTCCGCCGAACGAGAGAAATTCCCTGATCTGAACGAACTATCTCAATTCTAAGAAAATACTTAGTCGGCCTTAAATCTTTGATATGGAAGGTGGAATGTAGATACTCTTTAAGTTTCTTCATAGCAAAATCATCATTTCCCATGATAAGTATGTCATCAACATAAATCATCAAGTAAATAGATGACATACCTCTTGTCCAGGTGAATAAAGCATAGTCATATTTGGACTGTTTGAATCCAACAGCCATAAGTGCATTAGTGAACTTGGTGTACCATTATCAAGAGGCTTGCTTTAGTCCATAGAGAGATTTGCGGAGACAACATACCTTAGACTCCCCTTGTCTCCGTAGTCCTGATGGAAGATCCATGTAGATTTCTTCATCCAGATCACCATGCAAAAAAGCATTGTGGACATCCATTTGGTGCAACGGCCAATCACGAAAAGCAATAACCGATAGAATATAACGAACTGTGAAATCCATTGTAACGGGCAAAAAGGTTTCGAGGTAGTCAAAACCTTCTCGATGTGTAAAGCCTTTGGCTACCAATTGGGCTTTATACCTTTATATTAAACCATTTGCTCTATAGTTAATCTTATATACCCATTCACATCCAATTGGTTTGCGATCAACAGGCAATGGTACGACATCCCAAGTGTGATTTTCTATCAAAGCATGTAACTCAGCCTCCATAGCCTTTTGCCAACGAGGATCATCTCTTGCCTCGTTATAACTAGAAGGCTCTTGTTCTTAAAAAATAAGGCTTATGCAACACAAATGTTTTGGTGATAGCCTATCAAATAAAATATAATACGAAATAGGGTAACGGGTACCTGACAATCTTGAAGAACCACATATATAATCCTTAGTCTAAGTCAGTGGACGAGTAATGCGACTAGGATGCTGTGGCGGCTCATGTTGTATCGAGGACGATTCTTCATTAGGGCTTACTTTAGTATGGCTTGCTTCTGAAGGGTCCGTCAACTACGTTGGCTCTTCTATGAAATGACCTGTCATTTGTGCTGACTCTTCAGGAGGTTCTTCAATGGAATGACCCGTAGAAATCTCAATAGGCATTGGAGGCGATACACTAGTTGGTCTTGGAGAAGTAATAATAAATGTTCCTCTAGAAGATAAATCATCTTCCAATAAGAATTGCTTATTAGTTGTATTCTCATCTTCAAATGAAGAAGTGAGATTTTGGAAAGGAAAAATATCCTCATGAAAGATAACATCCCCGCTCACAAGAAATTTTCCTGTAGATGGTGCGTAAATCCGATACCCCTTTTTAAAGGCTGGATAGCCCATAAATATGCATTGATGAGCACAATGTGCCATTTTATCCCTATACCCCACCGTAGTCACATAACATAGACATCCAAAAACTCTGAGATGACTCAAATTTAGTTTCCTTCCATATAATAACTCAAAAGGTGTCTTCCTTTCAAAATGTGTGATGGCATACGATTGATTAGATATGCTGCTGTGACCATACAATCTCCCCAAAAGTTCTTAGGAATAGATGCTTGAAACTTAAGGGCACGTGCTGTTTCTAAAAGGTGACGATGCTTTCTCTCAACAACTCCATTTTGCTGGGGTGTATAAGTACATGAACTCTCATGCAAGATTCCATTTAGGGAAAATAGAGAAGCACATTCACCATTGAAAACTCTCTACCATTATCAGTTCGAATCCAATGGATTGTTTTTCCAAATTGAGTTTTTGACAACAATAAAGAAGTTCTCATATGTGAAAGAACTTGATTTTAGACTGCTTGAGAAATATCCATGTCGCACGGGAGAAATCATCTACGATTGTGAGGAAAAATCGAGACCCATCATGATTCAAAGTATGATAGGGCCCCTAAATATCAGTATGAATTAGAGAAAAAATATCATCTGCTCGGGAAGTACTACTTTAGAAAGGAGCACGAGTTTGTTTTGCCAAGGGGCAGATAGGGCACTGAGGACAGGGAAATGATGCATTATGACCCACTCTTTGATGATTAAGAAAATTCATATCATTGTCAGTAGCATTACACAATGATTTATTGAGTTCAATAGGGGGTAGTTTAAAAAGTTGTGGAAAATCCATCCAAAAATACAGCCCTTGATCGACTCTACCCAAGCCCATTAGTTTGCTAGTCGAAATGGCCTGAAAGAAGCAATTATCATAATGGAATTGTGGCACCCTGAACCCCCCTTAGGTTGCCACAGGCACCTAATGCTACCCTAATCGCATCTCTTTGAAGAAGCGTCGTAAATCATAGGCATTTTTTTTTTTTTTTTTTTTTTGAAAATGGTCCCAGCGCGACTCATTAGCGGAAGCAAAATATATTATCGACATCTCTCCCTCCATCAGTCATGATATAATTGCACACCACTAAACATCATAATAAAAGACAAAGCCATGACACTTTATTTACATATTTTCAAGATGGGTTTCCTTGGGTCGGTACATCAAAAGAAAGGCCAGGACATGAAGCCACACTCGGCCTAAACCCCAAAAAAGAGACTCTCGACCCACTACAACTAACGTGAAAGATCCCCCATCACTAGTGTCGGCTAACCATCCCAAAAAGTTTCAGCTCTTACTTGTCACGCACGGGCCCTCACACCCATCCCGGTGCATCAAGCGGTGGCGGTGGCGGCGGCAACATTTCGCGCATCACTCCGTCTCGACGAACATGAACAGATATGAATTCCTGGATAATAGGGCCCCCAGCCAGGCCCACATCGTACATAACTAAGGCGCGCACTTGAATAAATGTCAGTCCAAGAATGGTGGAACAGTCGATCTCCACACACTCGACCTCTACATCAAAAGGAAGACCGTAAAAGACGCCCCACGTGACAGCAGGAAGCGACATCCTGCTAATCTGAAATGTTGGTCCCCAAAGGGGTAAGTACAACCACTCAGTAGGTAAAGGACTAATAAACCACACAATGCATCATGCCACACAATCATCACAATCATAGCATCACATGTCATACAGGCATCCATGCACAACATACCATGGTATCATGCACATGTCATCATACCTCATATATTATCATCATCATATAGTCATCACCATCATATCATATACTTACCATCATCATGTCACACATGGCATCATCCTTACCATGCATCCATGCATGTAACATCATCATCATATCACATATACCATCATCATTGCCATGCATCCATGCATATATCATCATGCATCATGTCATGCATATATCATCATGCATGATTTGATTCCAATTTCATCTTGAACCGCCACATTTCTCATTCCCAGGACCAATGTTTGTATCCCACATGTATCCAAGATACAATTTAGACCATCCGGCTCCCCCAATCTCCGGGCATCTCGTACCCCAACTGGCATCACGAGGACCCTCCGGCATTCAGCCATTCAAGGCCACCGAGCAACCGGCCGTACCCTTCTAGCCAAGCATCTCGCACCCAAACCGGCATCGCGAGGTATCACTCCGCACAATACCTGCCGAGCTTCCGGCTCCCCCACTCTCCGGGCATCTCGACACCTCTCGGTACTCCCGAGGCCCTCTGGTATCCAGCCATTCATGACCACCGGGCAACCGGCCGTACCCTTCTAGCCAGGCATCATGACACTCCCGGGGCATCGTCGGCTCACACTTCTGACAGCCTTCTCATTTATCTCAATTCTCATGTTCAATTATAGTTCAATTTTAACATGGCATGTGATGTGATGGAAATCAAAATCATATTCATCATTGAATTCATACATGCATCTCAAATCATCATCATTATGCAACAAGACACTATCATCCAATCAATACAATTCATGGAGTCCATGCAATTTAAAATGGTCCATATTTTATGCCTTTTACAAAATTCCAGCATATACCATTTTTAGAAACTATTTAAATTAAATATCCATATGCTTCTCAAAAATCATAAAATCAAGGCATGTGATAAATAAGACAATAAGATAGTAATTTCATGAAAAAACATGCCCAATAGAGTTCCACACAAGAAGATATAATCCACACGATTTCAGCATGCAAATTCGGATAGAAACAGAATGTGCAGTTTTCGAAATAATTCGATTAAAATACCCGAACGACCTCCGAAAATTATGAAATTTTACCAAGTTATATTTAAGACACTAAAGTAGGTTTTTCATGAAGACTTCTAGGCCAGATTCGTTTTAGATCATTTTCTATAGTCGTACGAAGCTTCTGGTTCTCGCACTGAAACGTCCAGTGTATTTATCTCCGAAATATCGATTTTTTACCCACTTATTCTTCTTCGGTTCCTCTGAAATTTGGATATGTTTTACTTCAAGAGGTCCCCTACAACTTTCATTAAGGGATCTAAGTCAAATTTCCAGAGTATAGTCATCATATGGGTCCATGAAGTCTCAGATGTCCTGTACCGCGTCTCCAGATTTACCGTCTTCAAGAGTAAGTCGATTCACTAGGCTACACTTGCTCATTTTACTTCAAATTTGAGTATGTTAACCTTTAAGATGTTCTCTACAAGTTTTATGAAGAAGTCGAAGATATATTCTTGGTAAAAATCGACATGCAACCCACAAATCTACCAAAGGTCAGAAAAACAGTTCCAGATCTAATGTCTTCGTAGGATGAGGGTTTGACCCCTTAAATCTCCATCATTCTGTCCTAAATTTTGGTATGTTGTATTTTAAGATGTTGGCTACAAATTTCATGAAGGAATCAAGGTCAAAATCAAACTCTAAACATGTATGCAAGCTCTCACAAGATTCTGGTTCAGGCGGTTCATACGAAAACAGCATGCAAACTCAAGAACAAGTCACATTCTAGCTTCGGTTTTGCCTATCCTATGATCCGAAACCTACCACCAACAAATCACACATGCAAGAGTGGAAATCAGTCCCAACTTGCCTCAAAGACCAAGCGGACAGCAGTGCACGAATGGCACACCGGCGACGGACGGACGGCATTCGGGCGGCGACGGGCGACTCCTCCTCCCTCTTGGCCTCACTCTCTCTCTCTTTCTCACTTAGCCGAATGACACTAACCGGCCACCCTCCCTCTCTCCTCTTCCTTTTATTTCCCCAAATCCTCATTGTTGGCAATGATTACTTGCCACTTCCAATGGCCAATGCATGAAGACCTCCTCTTGCCACTTGTCATGACACATGCATGATGGGCTTTAGGCTTGGGCTTGGATTGGAAGAAGTGGGCTGGCCACTCCTCCCTCCCCTTGGTCGACGGTCACTCCTCATGGGCCTCAATTGGGCCAGCCATTCGGCCCACCAAAAGCTTAGGCTATTGGGCCTAAGGCCCAACCTAATTAAACCCACAATTTCACTTTCAATTATTCATCTTTAATTATTTCTTTCATAGATTTCAAATTTTAAATTCCACATGGCCAAGAATAAATCCTCCTCATTAATTTATCCTATAATACTAATTTAAAAACTTATGAACACAAGCGCATATCACTTAGTCTTAAAAGGAGACTAATGGCTAAAGCATAAACCATATGTAATTTCATTACCTAATTATGGGCTTTAACACACCTTAGAGCTTGTCTTGAATTTTTGGGATGCCACAGGAATAGGATGCAACATGAATTTTCTTTACAAATTCGAGAAACTAATATGAGGTTGAAATGGAAATCAGGGACATAAAGTACATTTTGAAGTGTAATAAGAGAACTAAGATTCACAGTGCCAGACATGATGACTTTAGTGGTGTTTCATTTGGAAGTCGTACTGATATGGGGTAAGACAACTTCTTAACGTTGAAAAAGTAAACCTTATTGCAAACTATGTGGTCATTAGCACCCGAATCAATAATCCATGCATTCTACGAAATTGAGTTCATTAGACAATAAGATGTACCTATGAAGCTTCTAGCTTTATCACAAACATCCAATTTCCTCAATGCTCCCATTAGCTCCTGATATTGTTTATGGGTAATTGATTTTCCCATTTGTTGGCTCGATACTTGAAAAACTGTCGAAAACTTCCATTTTTCATTTTCTCTTGGTTTTCCATGTAATTTCCAACAATTCTCAATTGTATGGTGTGGGCGCTTGCAATAATCACAATACAATTTACCTTTCCCTTTTGGGCCACTATTTTTTGCAGTTGAGGAGGGCTTGGTCATGGGCTGAAAACTTGGGCCATACGAAGCTGGGCCATACGAGCTGTTTGGTCCACCGAAGAAAGTGCCGCGTGGGCCATCCGGCCCATGGAAGTTCACTCCACGTGAACTGTTCGATCCACCAAGACTGATGCTTTGCGGGCCCTCGGATCCAGTCACTCCCAAAAGTAAGCATGAATCGTCCGATTGTTGAATGAAATCTGGGCCGTTGGTGGTTCTTTTGATATTTCTAGGGTTCTCGTCGAAGAACCCTAGATCCGCCTCTTTTCCTCTACCCGTGCTCCTCTGTGAGGAGCGAAGATGGCTCCTTGCTGCTAGTACCATTCAGTCTCCTTCCTTCCCATGGTCCGCCGTCCTCTGCTGACTTTCTTCCTGAAAGGTGAGTTGGTAGATGCGGCCGAGGCTCAGCATGGGATCCATGGTTAAGATTTGGGAGCAAAACATCAGGTAAGTTTCGTTGAGAATGAGGAGGAACCTCATCGCCTTCTCCCTTTCTCGCATGTTCTTGTACTGCTGCTTAATATGTTTGGGCCAGTCAAACTTTTCTTCAGCTACTTCTAATTCGTTCCACAAAGTTGAAAGCTTATTATAAACCACTACGATCGTCATGTTCCCCTATTTCAGATCTGAGATATGTTGTGTGAGATAAAATATTTTCACTTGGTCAAGTTTTCTATACATCTCCTTTATGTTTTCCCACATCTTTTTGGAGTCTTCCATCGGGGGAAGTTCGGCCGCGACTTCGGGCGAGATGCAATTCCTAATCCATGTCTTGACTAATTGGTTGCATCTCTTCCAAAGCCGTGCCATTCTCTTGTCGGACAAGATCGGAAACGTCCCGTCAATGAAAACCTCTTTGTCTTTCATTACCAGTGCTCGCCGGAACTCACGTGACCAACTCGAATAATTGTCGGCACCGGTTAACTGTTGGCTGATGATTTTCAGTTCCGGTCTGTTGCCCTTTGTTGTGTAAAGGGGGTCGCTAGGTTTTGGCCGATCACTAGTAGCGAGGAATTGGTACGGAAAAAAAACCAAGCGCGAGGCTCGGGCTATGTAGCACCGACACGAACACGCGACACGCGAATGACACGACACAATATGCCGACACGTCATTTTTTAAAAATAGAGAATTTCAACACGTTCGACACGTTATATATTAAATATATAATTATAATAATATATAATAATAATAATAATAATAATAATAATAATAATAATAATAATAGCCTAGAATTAATTTACATGAAAAATATTAAATAATATCATTCATTATTTTAATTTGTTACAATAATACACAAAACTTAGAGGAAAAAACATTGTTTAAAGAAAAATGCTGAAATGATATTTTTAAATTTATTTATTTATTATATATAGCATTTTTTTATTACTTCTTTCATAGTAAAAGACTTTAAAAAAATTAAAACAATTCTAAAAAAAACTGAAAAAAAAAAAATTGACTCCGTGCGTGTATATTTATAACAATTTTATTACTTCTTTTATTACTTCTTTAGTATTAGAAATTTTTAAAATTGACCATGTGCGTGTCAGAATTGCATGTCGGAATTATGGACTTACATGTCGGAGAGAGTTGACCATGTGTCAGATTTTTCGATACTTGTTGACTGTGTGTCGGACACGTGTTGGAGTGTCGGACACAACATGAAGGCTTTCGGAGAGTGTCCCTGCTACATAGGGCTCGGGTAGGGATTTGCGTCCTGACCCAAACCACTCGACTTGATTGCAGGCCTCGCATTGTGAAATCCTGGGTAAGGATTCATTCCCATACCCGGTCTAGTTTATTCGCCCGTCTGCTCCGGGCCGATGGATGGGCTTGCCCCGTTATTGGTTGGTGGGCCTCCATTGGCTCGCGTGTTGCTTTGGTAGCCTGGCAATGATGCATTTAGGCCTAGCCCATGATACCATGGATAAGGTATCCACTGGTAAGGATGGCCCAAGAAGGGCAACCCCAAATTAGATTGAGTCTGGAATTGTTGCCATTGCATGTGATGGGCTTGGGTTTGAATCTAGTCTTGCTACTGCCCGTATTCAGAGATCACGATAGACGAGTCCTAGTTGCCCAAAGTTTGTGGCATTGCTTCTCCAGCAGATTGGTCGACTGGAGTTGAGGTAAGGACTTCTAGCTTGGTCATGGTAAATAAAGAATTTGATTCCTTCGGCAACTCCTTTTGTAGATGGAGTTCCTCTTGAGGCAATCGAAGCTTTGATTCCTACGGCAACTCTTTTGGAGATTGGAGTTCCTTATGAGGTAATCGGAGCGGAAGCAGAAAAAATCAGAACCGGAGGCTTTGATACCATGTAACAAAGTGAAATGAAGAAGAAAAGGTCTCTGGAGTCGAAAGGGAATGAGATGTGGAAATTTCTATATCTCTCTATTGATTGTAATTCCTTGTACAAGATTGTATATTTAATTACAGAGAATGAATTAATAAAAGGAAAATAAGTATTCTCTTATCTTTCTAATCTTAACATAGACACGATTCTCTATCAATTTACAATTGATATAATATGCTAAATCATATCTTCCAACAATTTAAGACTCAAATTTGGATTTTATCTTTAGACACTATGTAAGAGTTTTGTGGAAATTTTGTATGTGAGCAAGCATTCAAACTGTGAGCATAACTTGGTGGATCATGAGAACATCGGTTATTTTTGTGTTGATTAGAGTTAGAAAGTCACCATTTATTCACACTTTAGCTCTATAGACTCCTCGGCCTTATATTTTACGAGGAATTAAGTTCACGTTAATCTCGACTGGAAAGTGTTCAAGAGCCACGGGTTAATGTCGTAATATAAATAATTTAATGGGAAATATCTCTTCAAGGGCAATATATTATCTATGTATAGATTTTAGTGGGGCCAAACATTCAAATCGAGATTTTGATAAAAGAAAAATTAGTAGTTTCTCCCTTTTAAGAAAAAAAAAAGATAATGTTATCTTTTTGGGTTTTTGAATGAAAGAATTCACAATTTTAATGCATCACGCTTGTCCAACCCCCTGCAAATGCATGTGAGCTAGCACCTAGCAGTTACGTCACGTCACTTGTAATTAGGTAAGACTTTTTCCTATTTCCTTTTGTTTTGTGCTTTGACCCATGCTCTTTCTGATAAGGCTAGATTAATATAATATAAAAAAAATGATGATACTAATAGTTACGATAACTGACAAACCCCTCTCTCTCTCTCTCTCTCTCTCTCTCTCATTTGAGATCTGTTTTAATGATATTGGCTCTCTAGTATAGGACTTTATGGAACTCCTTTTCACGAAACCAACCCTTAATCGAACAATTTGGATGAGTTACACTACAAGCTCGCTTGGTAGACTCATGTGTCCTTAATGTCAGTAGCAGAGCAATTTCGGTGGAAGGAAGTGTAGCACCCTTATTTTTTCAAAAGCATAGTAGCACCTTTTTGGTGAGCTAAAGTTAATTTAACTCGCACTCCCTTTTGGTAATATCATCATTTAGGTTATTGCAAGCTACATATATATCGCGATGATTGCCCGTTTTATATAATTTGTGCATCCTAAATGATGATCAAAAGACATCACGATAATGATATGATAAGTTAGACATAAGCATGCCTTTTTGAATCTATCTACAAATAATGAGAAGATTTTGAATAGAAGACCTAGATTGGGGGCCATTTTCTCAAAAGATGACTTAGAGTTGATATTTTCTCAAATCAGAATCTGGAATGGCCAATTTAATCTCAAGTGAGGGCTGAACTCACACATCTTTGCCGACCTACTTGTACTTGTGAGTTGCGTGCTTGCTCTTGACATTTTAACATGTTACAAAAAAAAATATTAATATGTCGTTACACACTTTATAAAAGGGTTAATATAACAAAAAATATTAAATTATGCTCACCGTGACATAAATATTCTAAAATTTTTACATTATTAAAATCTTAAACTTGTCAATTGTAACATTAATATTCAAACTTTTTTTGTCATAAAAAATCTCACTTGATACTAACATGATAATATATCTTGAATAAAACTTAAATGAAGAATATATATATTATACATGTATATGCTTGAGGTTCTTCGTAACACGAAAAAGAAGTTTTGAGTTGAGTGTTACAGTAGGCAAGTTAAAGATTTTTAGCGATAATCTTTTTTTTTTTTTTAGGTATTTTGTATTATGGCGAGTAAAATATGATTTTTTTGGTTGTTGTGAGATTTGCCCATTAAAATATAAGTCGATTATAAGTGGGCCCTTTTGAATCCGTCCGAGGACAGAAGAGACAAGAGGTTGGCAAACGAACTGTAACGTAAGAGGGCAATGGGCTCGTTACACGTGGACTCCCCTTTGCTTCCGTTGCGGGAAAAGACGAGGGAGAAGCTTCCGTATCGAACTCCTACACGTCAGTCCACGTGGCCCACGTCTCTTGATAAGGGCAAGTACATTTCGCTCCAATATAAAGAAATCGATATTATTATCATTACATTTTAATACTTTATTTCCCAATTTAATGTACAAAATGTATTTTCCCCCTACAATCCATGTGTCAATAACGCTCGGAAGTGTCGCCACCGTTGATCACTCCTCCCATCCTTTCGAAAGATAAAAAAGTTTGAATCATAATTCGAATTCATAGAGGAATCGTATCATCAGTCGCTGTCTCTATTTTTTTATAAAATTAAAAAAAGAAGAAGAAAGAAAAATCCAAAATTTATTTCACAATTTAATATAACAATCATCATATCCATCTAAATATAAATGAGTTTAAATAATTCGCTCACTCTTTAAAAAGAAAATAAAATAAAAGGAGTCGTAATCACAATCCTAATACCAGCCGCTATCGTATATTAGAGAAAGATCGAAAATTTGCTTGCTTCGTTTATTATTTTGCCAACCGATTTGACGTTCTTGATCTTTGAGGACAGGTCTGGAGAATTATATTTGTAGACAGGGAGTGGTGGATTGGATTGGTGCGTAATTGCGTTCCGACTCATCTTTGCATGAACGTGACTTCCAACCTCTGTTCCTCGCTCTCTGCTTTTCTTTTTCAGGTACGTAAGCTCATCCCCGCATTGGATCAGCCTGTCCTCGTCACCGTCACGGGTCACATCCTTATCTCGTCACCACAGTCCACTGCACAACCAGCATTCCCCCACGGACGCCGTTTTTTATAGGAGGGTGATTGTGATCTTAATGTGGACTGTTGTATTCTTCTGGGGAAGACAGAACTGGCCTTGAAAACAGAGGCCCCTTACTGCAGGATCTCCGATACAAGAACCGCTGCTTTCGTTCTTCACAGGGTGAAAAACAGAGAACCCTTCTTTGCGATTTGCAGAAACAGAGAGGTACCGTTCGGAGATCCGCGTTTCTTGCGTGGTTTTCTTGGTGATGTCACGAGCCTGTCCGTGGCTTTGTCGTGAGGATTTTTCTTTTTTTTTTTTTTTGATTGGTTCCGACCTTTCTCTAGATTGGTCTCTGTTTATATTGATGGGAGTGATTGTGATTGTATATCAGGTTGCGTTGTTGAGGGCTCTGATTGGTTTGAATGAATTCAAAGCCCTTAATTTTTTCGGCTCGTCTGCAGTGTTATTTCTTTTGTCGAATTCTCTTGGGTTGATGGTGCAATGTTTTCTGGGTTTTGACTGATCGAGGGTCTGCTATTTTTCAATGTGTAAAAATGTAGTGCAGGCGGGTGGATTAATGATGAGGATTCTATACGACGTCACCTTCACTTCTGTTGGATTATATTGTATCAATTAGCAGAGAAGTTACTCTGATTTGGTCAATTATCTAAGACATAGCATGGAGTTAGATATGTCAGAGCTGCCTCGATTACAACCTATTTGCTCACATCTCTAATAATAAAGTGTTTTGTGTGTGTGAAATCCTTACGCTGAGTGGTATGATTTGCATTGGTGGTTCTGCATACTTCCGAGACTTCAGTATCATATATCATATGACTGTTCACTATAAGAAAGGCCAGAGCTGAGAGTTGTAGAATTCTGAGTGGACTTGTGCTTATCTTTTGTCAGATGTTCTCGAGTCAGTTGGTCATATATGATTGCTATCGCGTTGCTACTCTTATTAAAGATTTAAACATGAAGATGTCCTTGTATTATATAAAACTGATTACAATGACAGATAAAAGGACACAATGCTTGGGAATGGAGTTGTCGGGATCCTCTCTGAGTCTTCAAATAAGTGGGAAAGAAGAGTGCCCCTTACACCTTCTCATTGCGCTCGCCTTTTACTCAGTGGCAAGGACAAAACTGGAGTAGCCCGCATCATCGTGCAGCCATCGACGAAGCGAATCCATCACGATGCGCTTTATGAAGATGTGGGCTGTGAAATATCAGATGACTTGTCTGAATGTGGTCTTATTTTGGGTATCAAACAGCCGAAGGTTTGGAATACCAAGTCTCACTCCAAACATTAGCAAAATATTTAGTCGCTGTTGTTTAATTATATTTGGTCTTTTGCAGTTGGACATGATTCTTCCTGACAGAGCCTATGCCTTCTTCTCTCATACTCACAAGGCCCAGAAAGAAAACATGCCCCTGTTGGACAAAGTACATTCTCCTTCATTTGAATATGTTGCTCAAGTATTAATAGTAGAGGGAATTTTTGTCCTTTCTAATTCTCCTTCAACTATTCTCAGATTCTAGCTGAAAGGGCTTCACTTTATGACTATGAGCTCATTGTCAGTGAGCATGGGAAGAGATTGCTTGCATTTGGAAAATTTGCAGGAAGAGCAGGATTAATTGACTTCTTAAGTGGACTAGGACAAAGTAATCTTCCAAGCTATACTTTTGTCTCTGTATGCCTTTTTTTTTTTCCTTTAACTGAATTGTGCTGAATAATGAAGTCTTTCCTTTTGATATTTCGTGTACCTCAGCAGCTGTAGTTTATAGGCAATGCCAGTCAGATTAATCCTTTTTTCCTGACATCTTTCAGGATATCTAAGTCTTGGATACTCAACCCCTTTTCTCTCACTCGGTGGATCTTACACATACTCCTCCTTGGCTGCTGCCAAGGCTGCAGTAATTTCTGTGGGCGAAGAAATTGCAACTCAGGGACTACCATCAGGAATTTGCCCTCTGGTCTTCGTATTCACTGGTTCAGGAAATGGTACTGTATCTTTGTAAATGGCTCTTCTTGCAACCATCATTTATGATGCTGTGCACTTGCAAGTTATGAAATCAAATCCGGTATTCTGTTTTTGTTTATACCGTTACTCTATTAAAAGAAGGAAGCCATCCTTCAATTTCAGATACAGGAGTATTGTTTATTTCTTACAACCCTTTACCCTATCATGGTATCTCATCTCTTATTTGCTTCTCTGTAGTTTCTGCTGGAGCACAGGAGATATTCAAGCTTCTTCCTCACACTTATGTTGACCCGAGCAGACTCCCAGAACTCTTTCAGATGGTAAGTTAATATATAGCTTAGCATAATGGTAGTCCCATCCAATCGAGTTAGCGTTTGGGCTATTTTGGTTTCCCATTTGACGGAGCACTCCCCTGCCACTGGACCAATAAGGTTCATTAATAGATTGAGACTTAGAAGATAACCCCATATAACGAGACAAAAGTTGATCTTATAACCGCTAGTCCTGTGTTCTGACTAGACTACATCTTCCATAGAACAGCAGCATTGATAGCCCACTTGATTGCCTTTTGTTTGTTCTCATGCGTACTTACAATTTTAAGTCAATTTTAGGTCTTGCTCCATAGTTTTGGTTTGGATTCGGCTAAGCTTTTGCTGTATTTTCCTTTCTGCTAGGCCAGAGATCCAACTCAAATGGCAAAAAGATCGAAAAGAGTTTTCCAAGTATATGGTTGCGTTGTTACTTGTCAGGACATGGTTGAACACAAAGATCCTTCAAGAGAATTCGACAAGGTATGCTAGGCCACTTTTCATTTTTCAATTGCTCAAAAGTTACAATAATCTTGTTACTCGTACTATGATTTCCAAATTGCCAGTCCAGCTGTTTTCAAATGCTGAGATGGACCTGAAATTGTATGCACGTGGACATTTTGTTTCTTTCAGGCTGACTACTATGCACACCCAGAACACTACTCTCCAACTTTCCATGAAAAAGTGGCACCATATGCATCTGTCATCGGTATGCTATGCATATTTTGACTCTCATAAGGTTGTTTCTGATTAGGATGCAAGAATTATGAGCACTGTAGGATAGATCTTGTATTTTTTTTATTCAAGTTTATCGAATCACTCCCTTGAATTATATATTCCTTGGATCTGGTCCAGCTGATTTATCGCTGTGATTCACTCTCATGCAGTCAATTGCATGTATTGGGAAAAAAGGTTCCCACGGTTATTGAGTAAGGAGCAGCTCCGAGGTCTAATGAAGAAAGGATGCCCACTGATTGGGATAGCAGATATCACTTGTGATGTAGGAGGCTCAATGGAATTTGTCAATCAGACTACGTCGATTGAATCACCATTCTTCAGGTATTGTTAATGCAAATTACCAGTGTTTCATGGCACCGCTTGTCTTATATTATTCTAGTTAGTGCTCTTCAATATTTCTCCACATCATCAGTCGATAAAATCTTAATTGAGATAAGATCCTTTTTTCTCGCAATAAAAACCTGGAGGTTATCACCATCTTAACAGGATCTTTACTTGATAGAATATTTATTGGTTGGATCATCCCAGCCAATCAATGAAAGGTAAAAGAGAGATTGATTTTACAGTCTCTGGAAGCATTACTAACTGATGTTTACAGGAACTGATATCCAATTCTTCTTATTTCTTCTCTCTTGTTGTTTTTTTGTGGATGATGCACATTCTTCTATGTGTTGGTGGTATGTGGCTTGCTAATATTGGTTGGTTATGTATGACCATATATATATATTGGTTGGTTATGCTCCAAATTTGCAGATACAATGCCCTATGTGATTCCTATCATCACGATATGGAGGGTGACGGTGTGATATGTGCAGCCGTGGATATTTTACCAACTGAGTTTGCAAAAGAGGTGCGTTTCTGAACTGTGCATCTCATGGGACTTTTTGGTATTTTACGGAATGTGTTAGTTCTCAGAGAGAGTACCAAAAGTGCTCTAATGTTTTTTCTCCTATTCATTTTGCTGTGGAAAGGCTTCCAAACACTTTGGAGACATTCTTTCAGAATTTATTGGAAAATTAGCCTCTTCCGTAGATATTGCACAGTTACCTGGGCATTTAAGGAGAGCTTGTATAGCACACAGAGGAAGACTCACTGCCCTGTATGAATATATACCGCGTATGCGAGAATCTGATACAGAGTAAGATTTCTTCTATTGCCTCTATTCTTTTTTTGCCTTTTGATCATTTTGTTTGGTGGAAAAATTGAAGACCGCCTCAGGGAATAAATATATATTGAATCCAAGGACTTCCTTACTGAGCTACATATCTTTTCCCTTTGTCTACATGTGGCTTCCCGTAACAAAAGATTGCAGTGCTGCGATGCTCCTCAGTCCCAGATTAGAGATATTTTTCATGGTCTATAATACAACTGTACTTTTACATGTAACAGAGGAACTAATTCTCAGATTTCAGTGTAGAACCAACCCCTATATGCAGAGTTAGGTAATCAACTGTGTAAAGCTGTTCAGTTCATGTAAAAAATGATAAGTTGCTTAGTGAGGTTAACTTTTAATTGGAAAAGCATATGTGAATCTGGATGAGTGGTAAAGTCCCAAATATGAATGGGTTGCTGTCACCTTTTTTTTTTTTTTTTTTTGGGACAGAGAATATTGTCAAATCATTTTTGAATTTGCCTCTGTCAGTATTAGTGGTCCATATTTCTTTGATTCCCTTTCTATCTAGTCTATAATATTGATAAGTGATAACCTTTTATCTTTTGTCCTTTTGTATCTGTGGGATCTAAATAGAATAGAGACAAAGAATGGAGTTTTTCTTAAGCAAGTCTGGAATGGATACTGATAGTTAGCCCCTCTTTCTCTTGCAATTGCATCTTCTCCTGAGAGAGTTGTAGCCTTTTTTTGTCTTTCTGGTTTGTGAGAGTTTGATATGCACTACCTGGTCAGTTCCAGCAACAAAAATTTCAGGTTTTTTCCTTTATGATTTGTCATGAATCATCCTGATACTACTGAATGCATGTTTAAGTTTCCACTTCATCACATGAATGTTTTCATTTCGCATCTGCAGGAGCATGCCGGTCAACCTTGTCAATATACCTGCATACAGGATGAGAAAATTCACAGAATTGGTAAGTTATATTGTGTATGTTATGCACCGATGTAGAATATTATGTCGACTTTGGTATGTATAAGCTCATTATATATGTGCAGTTACCTTATGAAAACTATTCTAACCAATAGGTTTCCCTGAGCGGCCATTTATTCGACAAATTCCTGATAAATGAGGCTTTGAACATCATTGAAGTGGCAGGCGGTTCCTTCCGCTTGGTTAAATGTCAAGTTGGCCAGAGTGCTGATGCTCCATCTTATTCAGAACTTGAAGTGAGTAGATCTGTTCACCACTATTACTTTGGAAGGAGGAATTTATTAAGTGGATCACTTTTTTACCTTTCTCTGTTAGATTAATCAGAATTTCCATCCATGTTTTTACATCTTTAATGCCATAGCAATATTCGGATAGACTATCCAACATGATTGAACTTGACTATATTTTCAGGGAATCTCTATAATGACCTATCTTTGGATGCCTATGCAATCTGAATTACTAAGAGCTATTTCCGTTGTTAACCCTGACTAGCTTCAAGTTTGATGATCTAAAGTTTGACTAAAATATGAATATACTCCCTCTTATCACTTTTGCTTCTCATTGCCGTTCATGGTTCTGTTTGTTGTGTAGGTTCAATTTCTCAACATTGCACTTCTTTTTCCCTTGCAGGTTGGTGCAGATGATAGGGAAGTCTTGGATCAGATTATTGATTCTCTAAATTCTCTCGCTAATCGGAATGAAAATGGAGCGCAGCCAGACAACAGAACAAATCCAACATCAACGACAGTTGGTACAGTGGTGAATAATGGCACTAAAAGCAGCTGTGATCCGGAATATACGAGTTCCGTTCTAATTCTTGGTGCTGGGAGAGTCTGCCAACCAGCTGCTGAGCTCTTAGCATCTATTGGAAGCGCTTCATACCGCCAAAGGCATGATTCACATTTGAAGGTCGACTCGGAAGAGCAGGGACATGTTCAAGTTGTTGTGGCATCTCTCTACCTAAAGGATGCAGAAGAGGTAGAACTGACGACATCTTTTTTCATTGAGGAAATTCAGGCTTAAATTATAATGTGACTGAGCATATGATTGTTCCATTACTTTCTTATTTGTTATTGAGGCAAAAATTTTCTGTATGGGAATTAAAAAGTAGCAATTATAGCAAACACATGGTGAATACACTATTTGCTATCTTTCTTTCTGGGAGTAAATTTTTGTTCTAATGTTCGGGTGGGCATAGACTATAGAAGGCATTCCAAATGCAACCGCAGTCGAGCTTGATGTGACGGACCATGGTAGTCTCTCCAAGTGCATTTCTCAGGTACTTGGGACTTTTATTAATGGAAATTATATGTTCCTTCTGGTTTTGTGACTCTCTGAACAGAGAATTTCATTAACCTCTACAATTCACTAACGTTGTTCTTTCCCTTGTCCAGGTGGATGTTGTAATAAGCTTGCTTCCTGCTATTTTCCATGTTACTGTAGCAAATGCTTGCATCGAGGTACAATTTACTTCCTAATTTCATGTTAGGTGCTTGAATATATCTAACATATCAGCAGAATATTTCCACCGTGAGCACTTCCCTTTTATAACATGTTCATGAAATCAATTGATCATCTCATGCTGCCGTCTCTATCCTTGGTTTGGTGCAGCGCAAAAAGCATCTTGTAACGGCTAGCTATGTTGATGATCAGACATCAAAGTTAGATGAGAAGGCAAAAGAAGCTGGCATTACAATTCTTGGAGAGATGGGGTTGGACCCTGGAATTGGTAATTGTTTTCCCAATGTATAGTGAGAACTTACTATTTCAAAGAGGCACTGGTTTCATATATTTCGAATTTTACACCAGGCTTCTTCATTTGGTATTAATGTACTCAACATGTTAGTGCACCTTTCGTGTACATTCATGTGCCCTTTAACATGCTGATCTGATATCAAACATTTATTGCATTATTTTGTTACCTTACTGGAGCTGTATCTGTTTGAAATGCGTCAGATCATATGATGGCAATGAAGATGATTGATCAAGCACATCAACGGAAAGGGAGAATAAGATCTTTCACTTCCTACTGTGGAGGCCTACCATCGCCTGCAGCTGCAAATAATCCACTAGCATATAAGTTCAGGTACTCTCTATCTTGAAGGGTGAATGGTACCGTTTTCTATCAACTGATCTATGAAAGACCATGAGAACATGTTTCTAGCTTTTTGCTTCTTTAAACCATTTATTTCTATGCAGTCTATGGAATTGATAAGAACTGTTGGATAGAATATGTAATTCGACCTTGATGTAAAAATAGGTTATCTTTAGATTAGTAAGCTCGTACTTCTTCATTCGAGACTTATCTTTCTTACGCAATTTAATTTATAACTTCCGATGCATCTGGTTTCTGATCTTTTGAAAAGATTGTTAAAAAAATGTTCTCCTAAACTTCTGTAGTTGGAATCCTGCTGGAGCTATCCGAACTGGGCGTAATCCTGCCTTATACAAGTCTCATGGTGAAACTATAAATGTCGATGGTACGAAATCCACTTTCAATAGAGTGAGAATTTTCAAATGTAGCTTTGACTTTATTCTCTTGTCCAAGAAGTTTTGGCATTTCCGGTTTTCATCACTTGGTATTGCGCTGCATTGATTACAAAGTTCATTCTGATCACAGAGAATTGATTGTGCTTCTAAATTTGCTTTCTGCCTTATATCCATGGTGTCAACAATATGCAGGAGACAAACTCTATGAATCTGCTACTAGATTCCGAATACCCGAACTCCCTGCCTTTGCACTGGAGTGTCTTGCGAATCGCAACTCTTTGATATATGGGGACTTGTACAGAATAAGTACAGAAGCTTCGACCATTTTCCGCGGAACCCTCCGCTATGAAGGCATGATGAACTTTTAGATCTTTTATAATTTTACTTCCTCTCATCTTTAGCCTGCAATAAGCTAGCTCCAGAAGCATAGTATGAAAGTTAATTGTTTTGAAAGAAATAAGAATTGAACATGCTTGCTGTTCTTAACAGAGAGAATTCAAAAATTGGCCACATGTGAATGTTATTACCATACTCAGAATCTCTTGTTATTCTTTCTGTAGGTTTCAGTGAAATAATGGAGACTCTTGCAAAAGTAGGTTTGTTCGATACTGAGGCCCAAATGATTCTTAAGAATAGCGAGCGACCCACATTCAGGACCTTCTTGCTCAAGCTTCTCAAACTTGAGAAAGAAGATTCAGATAAGACCTCGGTTGGGGAGAAAGAGATTGCCCAACAATTGCTCATACTTGGACACTGCACTGATGAAGGAACAGCCCTAAGGACCGCCAAAACCATCATGTATGTAACTTTTCATTGTGCAAAGTACTTCTTACTCACATAATTACCAGTTGGGCCTGCTAACTATTCTACAATCACTTATTTGTACGGTTATAGAGCCAAATGTTTTTCTCTTGCACATTAAGTGATTGAAGCATTTCGTTTGTTGCTGCATGCTTTAGGTTCTTGGGTCTTCACGAGCAGATGCAAGTCGCTGCATCCTGCCAGAGTGCCTTCGACGTAACCTGTCTTCGCATGGAAGAAAGAATGGTCTATTCTTGCACAGAACAGGTATGATTACAGCGTGTATTATACCAGTAGTAAATGTTGGGCTAGTATGTATGTATCAGTGTGGTTAGTGAATAATGAAACTCCATATGACAAGAAGTATGATTTATGATTAGGATATGGTGCTTCTGCATCATGAGGTGGAGGTTGAGTACCCGGAGAGCCAGCATGAAGAAAACCACCGTGCCACTCTACTAGAGTTTGGGAGGATCGAGAATGGCAAAACCACCACTGCCATGGCTCTCACAGTTGGTATCCCAGCAGCCATTGGAGCACTGGTACTTTCGTGCGCACCTTTTTCCTCCACTAAATGAATCCAACTATATGCTTTGACTAAGCAATTTTCTTCTCTGCTATTGCAGCTATTACTTGAGAACAAAATCAAGACAAGAGGTGTGTTGAGACCAATCGAACCTGAAGTATATGTGCCAGGTATATTTGAAAATTAGCTGCTTTCCCATTGTGTCCTGCATTATCAACTATTGTCTTCTGCTGATTATACCATTCTTTTTAGCCTAGCAAGTTATTTTGCTAGTCTCCATTTTCCCATCTGAGATTCCTATGCAGGATTTGCTCATTGGCAACTTAAAGCCTCTAACCGAATACTTTGATGTTGCTATCATGTTAAGAGAATTTGACATATAGCTCCTCAAGACTCCCTCTTGACATTCGAATAGACCAATGACATTTTCTTCTTCTTTTTCTTTTTTTTTTTTTTCTTTTTTCTTTTTGGGTTGCAGCACTGGATATCCTGCAAGCTCAAGGTATCCGGATAATGGAGAAGATTGAGTAACTTGGACTTTTGGGAATGTGCCCGATCCTATGGTGCATGCAGATTGAAGGAATCAAAAGAAGATGGAAAACTGAACAACGTATGTTCTTGTATGGATGTAAAAATAAAAATCTCATTCAGCGTTCCTTGTACATAATTTGTCTGAATCACCATCTTCTGCAACTATTAAAACTGGGGCGTCTTTTAACTGAAAGATCCCAGGCATTGCATTAATGTAGATTCTCTTACTTTTCTCATCAAACTGTATATTTTCAATTTTTAATAGCTTTGAAAGTCAACATGCTTTGATCTGGTTTCCATGGTCCAATGTGACATCAAGGTTCTGTTGGGGGAATCATGACAAAATTCTTAACACATTCGTAATAGGGATCCCATTAACAACCTAGTTAGACCTATCTTCACTCAATATGACTCTTCTTCCTTACTCACTTATACTCATTAGGTTCTCATATCAGTAACTGCAAGCTGAGGGGAGAATGAAGAAAGCATTTATTTGATTATGTCATGATACGAGTTACAGAAAATAAAAATCGAAACTACTGTCACTGAACTCAATGACCGTTGGAGCGGAAGTTTAACAGCAAAGCTTCAGCAAGAGACGAAATATTACTTAGTGTTAAGTGAGACCTTAAATCTCAGTAAAAACAGCCATTCTGATAACAAGTTTGTCATGCACACTGATGATTCAGCGATAATGACAGTTTCATTTCTGGTATGGTCACTCAACTAGATTGTCGGATAAACTGCCCTGTTTATTGTCAAGTGAAAATTTAAGCATGTCAAACATCAAAATTGCAACTTCTGACAGGTCAAACCCAATACTAGGTTTCTTTTCTTTTGCACCAAAAGATTACTGCATTACTCCATATCAGAAGCCTAATACTAGTCAACATCCTCAACGTTTATACTTGTTAACCTATTTCTGGACTCAAAAGGTTTATAGATAAGATGCTTGAAACTTTCATGAGTACATAACATTGTCTTGAACATTTGGAACATGTAAATGCAACGTCATAGGTGAAATTGTGTAGATTGAATGCTCGAAACTATCCTGAGTACAATGACAGGATCAAGGATTCATTGCTCCAAGCATTTCCAATGGTTTTGCTGAAACTATCTGGAACACTCAATTCGTACTTAGTCTCATATACGCCACAAGAGTTCATTCATAATTATTTGAGCCTGATGTTGGGAATGTTGACAAGGAAAGCCTGGTTTACTTTTGAAACTTCCCCTTTTATTGTGTAAGTACATGTATAACTTGCATTCTGAAATCACACCTTCAGTCACCACCTTAATTACAGATCATCATCATCAAATAATATCTATATTTCTGAAAAAAAAAAAAAAATGAATGCTTTTTCTCTATCAGTTGACTGAGCTTTTGTACAATCGGATGGCGAAAATCAATGCTCAGTCTCATTCCAATATCTCTCTGTACATGCCACTCGGGCTAGAATCCACCACTTATGTTGATGGTATCTAATCACATCTTTTGGACGACAAGGACGTCGAGTTTCCTTGGCTGATTATTGCTCAAAACAATGAACAGGAGGGCGAAACTCAGAACATACAACAAAAGATTAGTGTTGAACATGCAGAAGAACCAAAAGTGATGTCACATGCTTTCCTCTGCTCGAGGTGCTGGGGGATGGGGTCTTCTCGTGCGTTTTGTTATTAATCATAATCTCGAACCTGCAACTGCCTTGTGAGGGATCGATCACAGTGACGGCCGTCAAATTGTTGAACGAGCACGAGCCTTGCCTCTGATCCATGGTCTGGTAGTACATGTTGAATGCATACGAAGCATTGCTCCTAGCGTCAAGATTACCGCAACTCGATCCGTAGCCAAGGCTAGTGCAATCCGCATAAGAACAAGCATAACTCGTCGCTCCTGGCAAGTTCGGATCCGAAAGGCTGGCCTGGGGCGCCATCACGCACCAGCGCCTGGACAAGTACTTGACGCCTTTCGCAGCGACTAAATTCTTTCCATTGCCCATGTCCAGTGGGTACTTGATGGACCCGTCGTAGTAGAACATCCCCCAGTGCCGCTCAAAGTTCCCCGGGTCGACGCTCTTCTGGTCCTCGTCTATAAAGGCGAAGAGGTAAATATCGGGCATGGATGGGTGCTTCGGGCTGAACTTGCCGCTCTTAATGCGGTTCAGGAGGCCCTGGTTGAACCGGCGAGCATTTTGGATATTTGCATTCGGGGTGCCATCCGAGGGCCACCCGACCTCTCCAATGATCACGGGCATCGATCCAAAACCATTCTTCTCAAGGGCGGACATGAGGGTATCGAAATTGGCATCGAGGACATTCGTGTACGTGATCGAGCCATCTACCACGGGTTTAGCTTTACCATCAAAGAAGGCATACTCGAAAGGGAAATCAGGGTCCGCGTCGAGGCTAAGGAAGGGGTAAATGTTGATGGTGAGAGGGGCGCCGTTGTTGCGTAGGAACTTAACGATGGAGATCATGAGGGTGCGGATGTCGGACCGGAAATCGCCGCCCGAGGGGAGGTCAGTGTCCGTCTGGTAGACATCGCCGTTGAGCGGGACCGTCGCCTTGACTTGTTGGCCAAGGCCAGCTTTGATAAGAGCTGCTTGGATATTTTGAAGAGCTGGAAATGTAGTCTTGACAAACATGTCTTTGTAGGCCTTCAGGAATGGCTCATTACCAACAGCCACATACCTAGGAACAATAATTTGTGATTGTCAAGTTCATTTCTGGTTTTAGTTATCTCTAGATGCACACTAACCAGGAACATTGCCTTGTATGCTGTAGTTTAATTACACAAAGATTCTTACCTTATGTCCACCCCATATTTGGAAATGAAAGTGGACACATTCTGCGACACCCAATTGACAGCGGCTTGGACGCTGCTCGAGAGTGGCAGGAGGAGTTCATTCGGTATCCCGACCATCACTTGGATCCCGGAATGCCCGAGCGCTTTGAGGGGCCCTGGATCAGCCTCAAAGAGCTTCACTTTGTCGAATCCATTGTCCTTCAGTAGCCGAACTGCTATGTTTGGAGGAAGTGGATGCGAAACGCGCGACCCCCAGTTGATTGCAAGGCCTTGAACTTCCAAGGTCACACCTTCAAGGATTACAGACAGGATCAGAAGCCATGAGAGAGAGCGAAAATTGCCCATGTTTTCTCGAATTGTAGATTCACTGATTATTTTCTGAAAGTCTCTGCTGTTTATAAGCCACCTTAAAAGTTGAGTAAAGTGGAGAATATTAAAGAAATCATCCTTTCCAAGTTTTTTCAGGGGACGGGCAAGGGATTACATGGAGAGTCTACAAGGAACTCGATACCATTTGAATCAGCACGTAGTCGCCTTATTACAGACGAAAGAATATTGGACCCAAGAAAGGAATGGAGTGAACGTGTTGAACATTATTTTGTCCAAGGATGCCTTGGAAAAGTTGCGATTGGAAAGTCTCTTTCTTGAATTCCTCAGTTTGCTAAGCTTTTGGCAAAAAGTGCTTCTTAAACATTCTTTATTGGTTCATGGAAAAGGTAGGTGCCTATGTACTCATTTTGTGAGGACTAGGGACTTCCATCGCCATGGTCTAGACAGTATCAAAGCTTGCTTGAGCTGTAAGTATTAGAAAACCTCCTTACTATCGTTTGTTATTATCTAATATATGCAGATTGTATGCCAATTAGGTGAGTTGTAATGACGAATGCAATCCCATAAGCTGGATGAACCTGAGAGATGGAGAACATGTCCGGTAAAACGAGGTGTCTATAAGAACTTGGAAAGATTAAGAACCGGTGAACAGCTGGATAGAGTCATGATCGCAAATAAACATGGAAGGACCCGGTGGATAGTTGACCTGAAATCATTTTCAGCGCATAGCATAAACAGACTCATGGGATCAGTGGCAAAGGCAACTTCCTTTATCAATTTTGTAGAACACGTTGGGCCCCCTTCTATCACTAGTTCAAGAAGGCCTTGACCACTTTTCATTTGAATAGGAAGTCTAATGAAAGGTAAATGCCCATTGTCAAGGAATGGAACTCGCAGCAGAAGTAGCCATAGGGACAGTTTGTTGACAGGGGTAGCAGACTCTATTCAGAGAAAGCTTGCTTTTATCAGTGAATACAGAGTACAAGAGCAGCCTGTTTTCCAACAATTGTCCAACAGCTCTTTTGAGCTTTCTAAGGATATTTCGGCCCAATTTGGTTAGAGTATGGAGAAATGACTTTAGGTTAAATGAAATTTTCAAAATATTATAATGTTTGGCAAATCATAACTATAGATTGTATTGAAAAATAACTTTAGCTTAAATGCCATTAGACAAAACCTATTTGCAAAAGGCTATTGCTTTTTTTTTTTTAATCTCAAAATTAAATTCGATGAAGCTTAGCCAGTGGCTAAAAGTCGCAAGACCTTAGGCGAGGCTTGGGTTGCGCCACCAAGGCTATGCCTGAGGTAGGGCGACCTCAGGTGACATCACTTGAGATAGGGCAATCTTAGGCAACCTAGGTGATGCTTAAGGTCGCACAACCTCAAGCAACGGTCATCGGGACATTCAACCCCTCAAGCGACGATCATCAGCCTCCAACTTTTCTTGTAAATCGGGGAAGATGAACAGTGAACATGAAGATTAGTATTTCTAAAATACTTAAAGCCCAAGGCAGTGATTTCAGCTTTCACAATATTAGTATTTTTGTCAATGAAGTCTAAAAAATACTTGCCAAACACTTCATATTTTCTAGGGCCGAAGCTCTTTGAGAAAGCTGGCTTTCATCAGTTATGTTGGAGCTTGAAATGTCTCCACATAAGGGATTAAAACAAGCTGAAGACATTGGCGGAAAATTGAGAAAGCTTATACTTTGAACTCTCTCTTGCTCTCTAGGTCGTACCCGTGATAATACTCGCTCGGAATTCTCTCTTGTAAGAGTTTTCTTTGCTCCTTGTGATCTGGGAATTGAAAGACTACAAGTGAAGTAACAATAAGTTCAATGCAGAAGGAAAGATGAAGAAAAAAACTTGACTTACCAAAAATAAATTAATAAAAAGATTTTTCATTGCCCGTAAAAATAATTAGGCATAAATTGTTATCTATGATAAAAACGTCTTTCATCGGTTGATTTTTCTAAAATGATATAAACAATCATTTCCCAAAAAATATCTTTCTAAATCACTCATTTTCCGTGAAAGAAACTCACTCTTAAATAATATTACCAAACACTCGAGAATAGTACCCTTACCTGCAATTTCTTCGACCAAATAGGAAATATTGCGATAATGAACTTATAGATGTATAATGTTAAAAAACATTTCGATATATAGTCAATTTCTTATTCATAACATCAACAATCAGGGTTTTCAAGTACGAGCTAAAGGGTTGATAAAAAAAAAAAGTACTACCTAAAGGCACATGGTTTCTCCGTGCATGACCCACATATGTTTCACTCGCCAATTTCCTCTCTTCAATCATGTGTCAACAAAGGGATAAGCACATTATTATGAATATCATCCAAGGCTTTCTTCATCTGCTAAATAGGGAAAAAGTGATCTTTGTTTCTGGATTTGAAGTACTCTTGTCTTATAATTTTGGGATGATCAGGCTAGTGATCTCGCCTCATCCACTTGCTCAAGTGGTGATTTCTGCGCCTGAGCTTCTTGGTCAAAAGACCAGCAAATTGGCTGCTCAAATCTATGTTTCAGTAGAAGCTATATAGCTAGATTTTCTATTAAATTCTATATAGATAGTTTGACCAAGCCTTGTCGGAGAAGAAGGGTTGCACCTTCAATCAGAGTCCAATTGCTAGTTCATCCTTTGGGAAGCTATGAAGATTCCTTCCTTAGCTCTCTAAACCAGTAGCAATATCTTTTTAATTTACGCACTTCTGGACTATAATAAGAACAGAAGGAATAACAGCCACACATTGCCAATTGAAAAAGAATCACAAGACTTTACTAAAGCATAAAAGTGACTCTGGATTTTGTACAAAAGAAAGCCCAAGCTGGTCCAACCACAATACAAGAACCAAGAATCTTGAACCTCACTAGTGAGTGATTACTGATTTCATTATTAAGATGAAATTCGACTGTAGCGACTAAACTTATACAGATCACTGAAATCACATCTACTCTAAAAGCCTTCCAAAAAAAGTCAAAAATGAAGGGAGGAAAAATCCATGGTAACTATAGAAGCAGATCATCCCCAAAAAGATAGAGAAGTCTCTCCACAGCCCAACTGGGTTCATTCATACTCCAGTCCAAGCTCTGCGAGGGGTTCAGCAAGGGGGCTCTGCAGAGCGGGCAAGACTTGTGATTATCATCATGATCATGATCATGATCATGATCTTGATGGCCATCATGATCCACCCATCTGTCAATGCACTCTCTGTGGAAAACATGGCAACAGTTCCTCAGCTCCCTGACTTCATCATCCTCCCTCAGCTGGCTCAGGCATACTGCACACGTGTCACAGATCTGTGGCAGCCGCTCCATGGCATCCCCATAGGTGGTGAGCACCAGGTTGTTTCTTATCATCTGGGAAGAAACAGAGGAAGTATGCTCTGTTTCAACAGAGGAGGAAGAGGAGGCCATGGTGATTCTGTCTCTGAGCCTAAAAGCCCAAGACAAGACCCATCTCATCACTGCAAATACAAGAGCTGCTTTGTACAGGACATGGGTTACTATCAAACAACAGCTGGAATCCCCCAACAAGAAACCCATTTTGGCGTCAAAATCTTCCTTCAAGAGATCAAGAAACATCAAGAACTTAGCCAACAAGAAGAATTTCAAGAAAAGAAAGAGAGCAGGAGGAAGAAGAAGAAGAAGAAGGGGAAGTTCAGCATAAGGCACCGGCCTCCTTATAAAGGGAAAGGTTGGGGGGGTTCTTGGGGATTGCTGGGTTTGCTTTTTATTTTCTTCTTTAGCTTTTTAAATACTTTTGTCAAGTGTAATGTCCACTAAGCTCTTCACACCACCGTTTGCATTCGTGTAAAGTCACTAGGTCTAAAAGAGGGTGGACCGTGATATCTTAATTCAAGAAAGCTTTCTGAATATTTGACGTGTCAAAATTTTCTATAACAATGGAGGGTATAGACGTATAAGATTTTTTTAATTTCTTAATGAAGTGATTGATTTCTATTCTTGAAAGATGGGTCTGCACTGTGATTTTTGTCTGAAAGGAGGGAAAAGAAAAAAGAAGGATCATGATGGTCCTTGTAGAAAAAGAGGTGGAAGCTATTATGACCTAAATAGAAAGCTAACAAAGACATCATAACATATGTGACACCATGTTGGTCCCACGTGGGCATAAGAATCAAACATATACTAAAACCAAAGAAGAGGTTCTACAAAAGAAAAAGAAAAAATCCCACAGCCATCAAGCAATTGACAAAAGCTGTCATGAGGAGCTTGAAGTGAATTACACTTAAGGGTCACTTAATTATCAGTAATCCAATATTTAATTTAAGAAATTGTTAGGTGAAGCAGAAGGAGGAACTGTACCCTCCCATCAGCAGTAGCTCATGCTTGCCTTTTTGATCTTCTCATACGTGTGAAATGGGCCCATCTAACGTGCCTTGCTTCCTTCAATCCGAGTCAGAAATCCACCAACTCGCCCATCATCTTGATTGCTTTCTGTCACGGTGATGGAGGATGATGCAGGGAAAAAGTAAGAGCGAGAGAGATTTCAAACACTGTTGTGATTCTGAACCAGCTCGATAAAGAACACCAATCTTTATTAATCTTTATCTCTTTACCTAAAACTAAAAAGAGCCGTCGAGCCATTAAAAAGCTACTTGACTGGGTGCAAGAACAGATATGAGCAGAAGCTGCATTGAAGGTCACTGCAGTGGGGGTTTTGCCTTACGTACATGACCAAATTGATAGGGACACCCAGTGGCCTGTGATATCGGCAAAAGAACCAGAGTTCGGAAAAAAAAAACAAAAGAAAAATCTCAAGTGGGATGATATGAATTGGTACAAGTTATGTCATATTAAATTGCAAAATATGTGTAGTAGGAGAAGCTATAATGGTGCATTCATCGTTCTCTCATGGTTTATTTCATTCGCAAAGAGTAAGGGGATGCATGCCAACCAATAATTTCTATTTCAGAAATAATTTTTTATTTTAGACTTATTTTTGAAATAAAAATCCGTTTGATCAAATTATTCAATTTTTTTTATTTCTAAAATAGATTTTTGTTCCAAAAACATATTTGGAACAGAAATCAGAAGTAAAATTTTTTACTTTTTTATTTTTGGAATAGAAATGAGAAAAAAAAAATTATTGTGTCCTCTATCCATCACCATTGATCACCATCCGTTGATCCCGCCACCATCCGTTGTCCACCATTGTTCGCCGGTCCGTCACCATCCGAAAGGAATAAATTTTTTGTCGTTATCAAATGAATTTATATTTTTAGAGTAAAAATTTTATATCGTTATAAAACGGTTATTTTTGCTTTAAAAATCATATAAAAATATAAATAAAAAAATTATTTCTCTTCCAAAAATCAATTTCTAGTCATAATAATTATCATTCGCGCCCTAAAACGCTGCATATTCTTGAGTTGGTAGACGAGATTTGTGATATTTGTAATCTATTTTGCTGTCTTGATATGAGATGTTATATTTCGTACCATGTGTAAAACTTGAAACGTTTATCACATAAAAGAGATGTTTCAAAGAGAATATTTTATGTTGATTGTTTGGGAGCCTGATTCCTTTTAAAGATACCAACTTCAACTTGGGCTTCAATTCTGACAAGAACTCCTTTTGTCTTAGACAAAAAGGCATCATCTTTCAATCTATATTCAAATCCGATTCCTATTAAGCTTCATCCAAGAATCCTGTTAAGGATTTGATGTGTCATTCCAAGTGTATTTGGCAACTCGAGGTTGTTGTCGCCAAAGCCACTGCCTAAATAAGAACAGTTTCAAACCAAAATTTTATTTTATCTTTGTAAAGAAGCACAAACTTTTGGTTCATGTATAAATCTAGTCCCCATCAAGTTTTCATTCAATGATGCTTTTTAAAATTTGGAAGTGTCATTTCATGTGTACTTAGTGACTTAGATCTATTGCCACCACAAGAATATAATGATGTGTTTGGTAATGTTTCTGTTTAAAAATTATTTTAGGAAACAAAAAAAAAAAGTATTTCTATTCCGGGGAACAATTTTTGAACAAAAAAAAAACGTGTTTGGTAAATTTGTATAAATTTTTATTTCTTTTAATTTTTTAATATTTTTATTTTATTTTTTCTATTTTCTTTCTTATTTTCTTATTTATTTTTCCTTTTCCTTTTTTTTTTCTTTTTCTTTTTTCTTCTTTTCTTTTGGTCGCCGGCGGCCTCGGCCATGGCCGGCGACCGGCCGACAAGGGCCGGTGGCCTCGCCTAGCCCTGGCGAGGCTCGCCGGATTTGGGCGAGATCGAGCTCGTCGAGCCCAACGCAAGGTCGGCCTCGTCAAGGGCCAGCAACGCTCCGATGAGGTCGCCGACCCTCAACGGCCGGTCGCCGGCCATGGCCGAGGCTGGCAACCAGTCAAAGAAAAAAGAAAGAAAAAAGAAGAAGAAAAGAAAAAGAAAAAAGAAAGAAGTGTTTCTAAATTTTGTTCTAGAAACAAGAAACAACTTTGTTTTGTTTCTTGTTTCTATTCCAAATATGTTTCTGGGAATAAAAAAACAATTTTGGAACAAAATCGCACCCAAACGCGTTTTTGTTCATTTTTTGTTCCCAAGAACAAAAAAACAAAAAAATTTGTTCAAAAAAAAAAAAAGAAGTGCAAACAAACGCACCCTAAGTAGTTTCGAACCAACTTAAATGAGGAAAAAGCGAGCACTCAAATTTGGATTTTTGGCACGTGGGATCCGAGCATGTCCAAAGCTGAGAAAAACGGAGCCTTAAACTCGCAATCGGTAGCACCCAAAAATAGGGAAAGTTTTTCGACTACGTATGATCATTCGCATCAACACAATCATGAGTTGCGTGTTTACGTAAATAAAATATAAAAATTAATTAAATTATAAAGTATTCAAAAAAAAATTTAAAAAGAAAATTTAAAAAAATTAAGAAAAATTAAAAGTTTTAAAAAATTAAGAAAATAAAAATAAAAAAATAAAAAAATAAAGGGGGGGCGGGAGGTCAAGCGGGCGACTAAGGGCTGAGCCCTCACCGCCCCGCCGCCTCCGGCGACCCGGCCGACCCTCCCCACTCCGTCGCCGGCCCTTCCGAGCGGCGAGGGAGGCGGCGAGGGCCCGCAACCCCTCGCCGGATCGGGCGAGGGTCGCGGCGAGGCCGGCCGCCGACCCGGAGGCCCGACGGCGAGGGCCCGCGAGCCCTCGCCCAAATCTAGGGCGAGGGTCGCGGCCCTCGCCGCGATCCGGCGAGGGCTCGCAACCCTCACCATCCGGCGAGGACTCCTCCTCACAAGCCGTTTAAAGGCAAGTGAGGGAACCTCCCCCCCACCCCTTTTTTTAAATTTTTTTTAAATTTTCTTTTTTTTTTAATTTTTAAAATTTTCTTATTTTTAAAATTTTTTAAAATTAAAATTTTTAAAATTTTCTTTTTTTAATTTTTTTAATTTTTTATGTTGATTTGGGATAAGGGTCCCATTGGGATACACGGCCTTAAACTCGCAATCGGTAGCACCCGAAAATAGGGAAAGTTTTTCGACTACGTATGATCATTCGCATCAACACAATCATGAGTTGCCGAATAAACATAGAACGACCCATTTTTAACGTCATCATCGGACGAAACCTTCATGGGGGAAATTTGGAACCGACTGTAATTGGTCTTTTTCTACAAGACAAAAAAAAAAATTCAGAACCGAATGATAATTAGAGTTGAAGTCGTTGCTCTTCTGAACAGTTTGGAGCAAAATAGAGCCTATGAAAAAATTGATTTTTTTTTTTTTTTTTTTATATATGAGATAAAAGAAGTCGGAGCTCGAATTGGAAGGCGGGTTAAATCTAGTGCTTTTTTCAAGAGAAAGGCCGATTTTTCCATGATTGGAGGAGTGGAGGCTCAGCTCTAGGGGCCGACATGGAGATTAAGGCAAAGCAAAAGGGCGAGAAAAGGAAGAAAAAAGGAAGAGGGAAAACCTGATCACATGATCAAGATAGTGTCCTTTTCCCAAGAATTTGACCAAACACATCCCAAAAACCGAAAGGAAGAAGCGAATGATCTTATCAAGAACAAACCTCAAAACAACATGCCCATGTCCGACCAAACTGGCCATGCAACTAATTGAAGAAAAAGAAAAGAAATAAAGGAAGGGAAAAAAACAGGGGAGAAAAAGCACAACGAGCTAAAAGGGGGAAAATGACGAAGGATTTGCTTACATACGAAGGAATATATGCTCATCATCGTATCTTTCGGCGAGAACCCAAGGTAGCTACTAAAGCCAACCTGTGTATACGGCCTACCCAAATAAAGGTGCAAAAAAGGTTGGATTGATGTCATACATATGGGGGCTGCTAACATAATCTTATCTGTACAGACATCACATATGACTTTCTGCAAAAGCTTCGAATCGAGGATGTTTCTCACCCGAATTAAATGAAGGATATGTCGATTTACACCGAAAGTGAGTCTGGCCAGCAATCTTTAATGACAAGCTTCCGAGAATAAAAACTGGATATAAGATGGGTCTACTCCATTTGCCTTACCGAATCAAGTGACGTGTTTTTTGTAGGGTGTTTAAATGCCTCGATAAATTTAGTTTAGTATTATGAGATTTTGTGAGACAATTATCAGTTGTTCTAAAAAAGTAAACTGTTTAGTAAATGTGTGGTTTATTATTTGGATATTTAATCACTTTTTTCTCACATTTAGTCTAGTTTATTTACCTAATACTGATACGAAATAATTGATTAAGGAGACAAATGAAGCATTGAATGATTTGAATTAAGGACTTCAAACTTTGATATCATGTGAGATTTTATGAAATAGTTACTTGTAGAATAATGACAGTGATTCCACAAATTTTCCCAAGTAGTTAAACATTGAATTATTAAACTGAGTGCTTGTTATCTAATTGAGTAATTAGAGTTTTTTCCCTTTATTTTTGACTGCTAAGGTGTTTAATTTGGGTTTCTTAAGAAGAAAAGTGAACATCTTTCAAATTATCTTGGACAATCTTCCACATGTTATATAACCAAATTGGCTTATACATCATTTGGTGGCCTGTGTGTGTGCTTTAATGTGATCGGAAAGAGGAGGGATCATCTTATCGGAAATGGCAAAAAGTTGTCCAAGGCCGGAGGTTATCACTTTTATCTTTTTCTGTCCAAAGTGAAGCGAGGCTGCATTTTTTCTGAAAAAAATACCTCATAGGCTTGCTCGTTTCCTAGGATGTGCTATGAGATTCTTAATTTGATAGTTTGACTTGCAATAATGACCGGAAATATCATCATTTTCTCAAATAAAGGCCCGAAATAAACTTTATTTTAAATCAAAGTCCGAAATATTCTTATTTTCTTAAATAAAGATCTAAATTTTATTTCAAATAAAGGTTTGAAGTGGTTATATTAGTCTCAAATAAGAGCCCGAATTCACTATTTGGTGAAAGACAATTTCTTCTTTTGAATTTTTGAATTTCTTTTTTGTTTTGCTTTCCAAACACAAATAAATAAAAAATAAAAAATAGAACACACGTGGAGAGAAGGCTCCCTCCCGTGTGAGGCCACCGCCCCATTGCTAGCGGGGTGACGACAATGACCAACGAGGTTGCCAACGCCTATGCGAGGGCCAGCGACCCTCGCCAACTGGAGGCAAGGGCCTGTTGGCCCTCACTAAAGACAGAAGAGGGCTTGTCCTCTCCTAGATATGGGCAAGGGTCACCGCCCTTATCTCTAGTCACAAGGGTCCCTTGCCCTTGCACAGACCTATTGACCCTTGCCTTTGGTTGGTGACGCTAGTCCTAGCCTAGGCACCGACAACCCTATTGGTCATCATTGCCGCCCCACTAACGACAAGGTGGCGGTCACAGGTGAGAGGAAGCCCTCCCATCTCTCTCTTTTTTTTTTTTTTTTTATTATAAAAAATCTAATTTAATTTAAATTTAAATTGTATTTGAATGAAAATATTCTTGGTCAGTCGAAATTTTTTATTGACGAGCAAAGTTAGGCCCTTATTTAAAATAGTCATAATAACTTAATGGCCTTCTTTAAGACTCATATGAAATAAGATCCACTTTAAACTCTTATTTAGGAAAATGAGAGCATTTTGGGTCTTTATTTGGAATTTTTCCTAAAAATAGAAAAAAAAAAAGAAAAGAAAAGATAGACAAGTCCCTATTATCAAAAATTATAACTAGTGTTTTGGCTAGAAATGAAAAATGCCCAAACCTATGAACCGATAGATCTAGATTAAACTTATCAATTTTTCAATTGAAGATGAGGAACAAATGGACCCTTTTCATTTTCTTTTCACAACTTAAAATGTGATACAATTTTCAAAAATTTACAATAAAAAAAAATCTTGTATACATTTTTTTTTTTAGCCGCAAAAAGATACGTTTTATTGCAATTCTGAAAGACGCAGCTGGGATGCACTGCTTCAGCACGCTCTGGGCAATCTTATATTAGTAGCCAGAAAATAGACATCACCTAATTGGGTTTCATCCTCGTACGAAGCCAGATTACAAAAACTTGTCTCCTCCATAAGCACACAAACAAAGACTATACATGCAACGTTTAAAGTAGATGGTGATGAAATCTTTTGAAGGTCCAAAGCATCGGATGGCATGCAATTGTTCACATCTAATGCTGACAAAGTTCCCGCCCTATCACAGCTTGATGACTAGGTTCATGCTTGAGGTGGCATCATATACATCATTTCTTTGCAAGATGCTTCTCTGGGATCTTGTCCAGAGGGGTAGTCTTGAGTAGGAAAAGCCTAGAAGCACGCTCCTGCAAAGTACCTCCGCATTTCAATCCACGAGATTGAAGTTCAAGCTTTAACCTTTCCATGCCCAGAACCTCCATTTCAGCAGCTGAATTGAATTTATCAAAATCAAGTGCATTGTCCTCTGAAACACTAGCTTCGACAATTTCAGCTGCTTCAGTAACTGCTACTTTGTCCTCTGAAAACCCACCAGCCCGTGGAGGTACTTGTCCAGCTTCAATTGTTACCTCATCTCCTGAATCTGGAGCACTTGGTGACTGACTAACCACTACTTCGCAATTCTCAGGTTCAACTTTATGTTGACTCTCATTCACGGGCTCAACCGCATCAGTCTCAGAAACTATGGCACACTCCAATGACATAACAGCATGACCCTCAGAAGAAACTGGGTTAACCAAAGCAACTTTTTCATCAGGCCCAACTCCACCGGAGCACCCGTCGGATTCTGAACACACTTGCATGCTGGTCTCTTTTTCTTCCTCAGAACCACTGCCGTTACAACTGGAAGTATATGCTTCTCCATCTTGTCTCCCACCAGTCACAGAGTCGGAGCTTCCATCCTCTTCCCTAATCAAATTCAAATGCATTCCACCATTTGAGATGGTAGACTTCTCATCTTCTTCATCCTCACCCGAATCATCACTGTCACTATCTCCCACTTTTCTCTTCGCCATCCAAACCTTCAACTTTTTCGCATCTGAGCCCGAACCGACCCCAGCTTTCCGCTTCGACCCCGTCCCACGCGACCCGATCACGTCCCTAACGCACTCCTCAACCTGCGCCACGCATTTCGCCGATTGCTGCCTGTACTTCTCGACATACTTCTCGGCCTGCCCCTCCCCGACCCCCTTCTTCCCCTTCTTGGCGGCCTTCTTTATAAACTCCTCCGCTACCCTCTCCAGCTTCCTCTCCTCCTCCTCCGCCCTCCACTCCTCGAGCTTCTTCTCGGCGTTGACGTGGGGGAGCCGCCGGCCGCTCATGACGCGGCACGCGTCGAAGTTGTTGGTCTTCTTCTGGCCCGCCTTGGTGGCGGCCCCGCGGAGGAGGGACCCGAACCCGCCCTTCCGGCCGCGGAGGCGGAGGGAGAGGTGGAGGGTGGGCCCGGGGGAGGAGACGACGGAGCGGTCCTCGAGCTGGCGGCCGGCGACGATGAGGCGCTGGGAGGGGACAGGGATCCGGGCGACCTCGAAGATGCGGCGCTTGACGGCGAGGGCGTCGACGCGCGGGGCGGCGAAGTTGAGGACGGAGGTCTTGCCGTCGATCAGCTTGACGAAGAACTGGAAGGGCCGCGCGGATTCTGCGGTGGTTTCCATGGCTTGATTTCGATCTCGCTCCGCGTGCCTCTGCGTTGGAGAGAGAACGGAGAAAAAGAAATCTTGTATACATTGACATAGTGAAAGTCGTCAACTCGAGTTGTACGTGTCGCATTTATGTGATGTAAAAATTTCGAGTGCTCCGAGGTTAAAAAGAATAATTATGCAAATACCTGAAATTTCGCTGGCTTTGCAATCGAATGTCTACCTTCTTCGGTCTGATCAAGAATATCTACTTTTCAATTTTCGCTCAATGGGAGGCTTCAGTAAAATTCGGGGATGGAAATGTTGATATGGCACTAACACAGTTAAGTAAACATTAAGAGGGATGTTGGCATTTGATGTGTCAATTTAGGATGAAGCCACGACAGCAAATAACTCAAGATGCTTGTGAAATGTTCACGTAGTCGCGAAATGTTTAGATACTTGCCTCCGTTTACTATAAGAGCCGTGTTAGAAAAGAGCTCAAATTTTCATTCAAGTGCTTTTAGTGTCATTGCTTATAAATAAATAAAAATAAAAGCTTTTAATAAGAAATATTATTTTTCAAAAAACGTTTTCCGACTTTTCCGATGTTTAAATGATAAAAAAACCAATTGATCTATGGATAACATTTTCCATGGTTTCAAAATAACAAGTTTAAATTAAGAGAAAATAACTTCCCATTCTAATAAAAAAAGAAATCACTCACTCTAAATTACTAAATAGATGAAAATAAACCATTTTTCTTTAAAATGATTTATTACGAATTTTTCTATAAAGCAAATGTACAATACAATAAAAACTAAAAAGTAAAATAAAAGTAATGATTAATACCATGAAAAATCTCAAATGGGTGCACTGTGATAAATGCATTTTAAAATCTTAAATTAGTACACCTATGACAAATTATCCAAAAACCCCAAACTTGTATACCAGTAACAAATTTACCATTCATCAATATTCGTTAAATTTTACCATCAAATTATTAAATTGAATGAGACAGGATAGTTGACAAGTGTATCAGTTTTGAGTTTTCCCATTTGTTTGTCATAAGTGTATCGGTTTATGATTTTTCATGGTATTAATATAATTTAACATATAAGAAATTTGTCACAAAATATATTTTTTTAGAATTTTTGGTGGTCAAATAATTAATTTTTAATAAATTTATCACAATTGTACTAGTTTAGATATTTTGGTGGTAAAAAAAGTAGTTTACTCTAAAATTAAATCTGACATAGGGCCCATTTAATTTGGCATTTAGGAAAAGCTTTTGGCCAAATGCAAATGTTTTTAGCACAAGGGACTTTGGAGAAATGCAATACTGTTTGGTAAACTATAATCGAAAAGTACTTTGGGAAAATGCTTTGTTTGGTAAACATATATTGGAAGGTCCTTTGATATAACCAATTTATTTTTTTTATTTTAATTATTTAAAATTGAAGTAAAAAAAAATGACTATAATTTTTATATTTATGCATAGAGAGTAATGTAAAAGAAACATATCAACAGATTTAAGAAAAAAGAGATGGCCATTTCATTATAATACACAATCACATGTCCCAGAATGAAATACATTTTCCTTAAATATTACAAACATTCTTAATGACTTTGTAAACACATGATCACGTAAATGTACTATGTCAACAAATACATTATCATTTGAATCATTCACACCTCCCCCAATTTACAACATCATAACCAACTGAATATCCATAATCAGGATCCAATTATGCACTCTCAAAATCTGTATTAGCCACAGCATTTTTTCATATGCAATTGTACAAATATGGAAGTACCTAAACAATTAATTAAACAAACCTGAGGAAATTGTGCATCATTTCTTCTAGTGGTTTCATAGAAGATACCGATGTCATGAGCTTGTCCCTTTCAACCAGCGCACAAAGATAAATTACATGTTAAAATTGCATACGACTAACACATTTTGAGTAGTTGTTCCTTTTTAACTAATAAAACAAATTTGATTGTGTGTAGGTATCACTACCAGGACATGTATACCATCCATAGCTCCAATACAATCCCAAAACAAAGAACAAAATATTACGTGATTTATATTTAGTTTTTCGTTTATATTGTATAATCGCAACTAATCTTAAAATATGCATAAAATTGTCAATCTTTCTTGATCTTGCTTGGAACTTCCTTAAATTGTCGATCGGTGGGTTGAATCAAATCTTTTCCTATATCGCGTACTTTATCTAAAATTAAGTTAAAGTGCCTATTTAGAGTTAACCCAGAATGCTAAAAGCACTCTTGTGTTAACCTATTACATATACCTGTAAGAATTATTGTGGCACATATTATGTGATTTATTATATAGTTTAATAATGATTGAAATGCTATAAATAATATTGGTTATGAGAAGGTACGACTCTAATAAAACGAAATGGTAAATCGCTTTGATGGAAGGCATCTTTTCAACGAATGTATAAAAGAGTCCGGTCCTCTCTCCACCCACATACGAACAACAATAACTGAAAGAACGTATTCTCTCCTCCATCAATTGAATACATTAAGGTTTATTGGGTTAAGGGAGAGAAATTGGATTTCTTCTTTTGGTTCAAGATCATTAGGTTTTCTACAATGATCATCATCAAGCGTAGCGCTATGAATAAAGGTTTGTCTGAATCTATTTGTGAAAATCATGAAGATCAAAGATCATTGATTTGTTATGAATTTCCGCATCAAGTTTTATATGAATTATATTCTAACAGTTGGTATCAGAGCATTTGGTTTATGATCTCATGATTTTTCCGTTTAAAGAAATATTATGATTTATGCATGATGATTTGTTGAATGATCATGTTCGTAGCATTTGTTGTTGTTGAAATGTTTTGGAAGGTTCTGTTAAAGAAAATCCGAATGATGGAACGTTTTTCATGGACTAAAATGGTGAAGAAAAGTTACTGTGTGTGCACGAGTGGAAATGGACAAAAATGGAAAAATTCGGAATTTTGAGGGCAAGTAAGAAACTCGCCAGTTCCAGGGAAAATCCGGCAACCCACCACTTGATTTCGGACCCACACTGTCGCAATATCATGAGGAACATTAGCCATGAGTTTTTACGGCATATCGGTGTTCGCCGGAGCCTAATCGAGCGGCGGAAGCGGCGGTGGTGGAGGTTTTGTGTTCAGAGAATTTTTCGTTTGTTTTGGGGCCAATTTCTTGGTCATTTTCGCCGAAACTTGGACCCATGTGATCGTGCTGGCATGCTCTTCAAAACCCATTATTTATTTGTGTCTAGGATGGGCTGCCAGAGAAGAAACGAGCGGTGAAATGGCGGTGGAACGGCGAAAAAACTGGCGAAAAATCGCGTCTGTGCGCGAGGAAGAAGGCACGTGGGCTCCACACGCGCTGCAGTTGCAGGCGCGTGGAACCCATGCGCCACGCGCGCAAGCGCTGCGCGCGTGGGATGCGCGCCCTTTTACGTTTTTGCCCCTATGTCATTTTTAAAATTCCCATTTTGTCCTTCTTGCAATTTATTTATTGTTCTGCCCTTGTTTAATTAATAATTACAGTTCTGCCATTGCTGATTATTTACCATTTTGCCCCTGGATTATAACTTTATGATTCTACCCTTATGGAATTAGGATTTTACAATTTTACCCTTATGCTTTGATTAAGTTTTTGTCCTTGTGTGCAAATTTGGTAAATGTTTGTATTTTACAATATTAAAAATTCATATTATGAATGGTTTATTAGTCACCAAAGTGGCCGAACCTTGAAGTTTTTTTGAATTTTTGATATTGTAAATTATTTTATTCAATTACCCATGATTAATTGATGCTATATATGAAATTGATATGTTTTATATCATTATTGGAGTTATTGGTATATTGAAGTTCATTTATTATAAGAACTTAGGGATTAACCCAAAGGTTAATTATTTTCTTATAATTCATGAACATGATGGTTGATAATTAATATAACTTGTTAAATTTATTTGTATATCCAAAGATAACAAATAAATTTTAATAAGATATATTTACAATTATCAAATAAAATTTATTAGCATCATTATGGTTTATATATATTTGTATATCATAGGATCACCCAAAGGAGAACTATGATGTGCATGTGTAATTTAATTTGGATCTAATTAGGTGATATTCCCAAGGCATTAATGTATGAGTATTTTCTTACACATTTGCAGTATCTATACTTGTTTCACTCCATTCACACGCCTCATCGTTCCCTTATTCAATGGGATAAATTTTCCGATTGGAGTGAGCAAGTCCAATTTCACTTAGGTGTCTGGATCTTGATTTATCGCTTCAAGTGAGAAACCAGCTGCTATTCTTCGATGAAAGTAGCAATGATGAAAAGTATTTCCATAAAGCTTGGGAAAGATCGAACAACCGAGCTTAATGTTCATGCGGATGACAATTGCAAACAACTTAAAGACTTCTCTTTTCAAGACTAACAATGCTAAGGAATTTATGAAATTTGTAGAAGAGCGTTCTCAAACTGTTGATAAGTCGCTGGTACACTGATGAGCACACTGACCACCATGAAATATAATGGTTCGCATACTATGCATGAGCATATACTTGAGATGACCAATTTAGCAGCAAAGTTAAGGACTTTGGGAATGAATGTGGATGAGTACTTTTTAGTACAATTTATACTTAATTCCTTGCCTCATGAGCAATATGGGCCATTTCAAATGAATTACAACACTATAAAAGATAAGTGGAATGTAAATGAATTGGCCAGTATGCTAGTTTAAGAGGAAACAAGGATAAAGAATCAAAAGGCTCATTCTGTTCATCTCTCAAGTCATCAAGAAGTTCGAAAGAATTTTAAGAGGAAAGGTGGAAGGAGTAAGAAGAAATGATTACACGTCCTGAATGACTTTTCAAAGGCTTCTCAAATCCACAAGAAGGAACACAATCTTATTAAGTGTCATTTTTGCAACAAAATTGGACACTTGAAGAAAGATTGTCTGAAATGTAAGGCTTGGTTCGAAAAGAAAGGTAAGCCTTGTGCTTTAATATGTTTTGAATCAAACTTTACTGAAGTTCCTTATAATACTTGGTGAATTGATTATGGTGCCATCACTCATGTGTCAAATACGATGCAGGGATTTCTTACGATCCAAACTATAAAGTCAAATGAAAATTATGTGATTACGGGAACAGAGACAAAACTCCAGTTGAAGGCATTGGCACTTATCGTTTGATCTTAGATACGGGCATTATTTGGATTTGTTTCGAACCCTTTATGTACCTACATTTTCTCGTAATTTAGTTTCTTTGCCAAGACTTGATGTGGCAGGATTTTATTGTAAATTTGGATCTAAATCTTTCAATCTATTTAAGAGTGATACTCTTATTGGAACTGGAACTTTATGTGATGGTCTCTACAAATTTAGACTTGATAATACTTTTGTTGAGACATTAATGACCTTGCATCATAATGTTGGCAGTAAACGAAATTTGGTGAATGAAAATTCTGCTTACTTGTAGCATAACTATTGGGTCATATATCCAAAGAAAGAATACAAAGATTAGTGAAGAATGAAATTCTTCCAAATTTGGATTTTACTGACCTTGGAGTGTGTATTAATTGTATTAAAGGTAAACAAGCAAAACACACTAAGAGATGTGCCACAAGAAGCAAAGAGCTTCTTGAGATTATACATACTGACATATGTGGCCCTTTTGATGTTCTATCTTTTAGTAAGGAAAGCTATTTCATAACCTTTATTGATGATTTTTCACGTTATGGTTACATTTATCTATTGCATTATAAGTCTCAATCAGTAAATGCACTTGAAGCGTATATTAAAAAGGTTGAGAGGCAATTAGATAGAAATGTAAAAATAGTAAGATCGGATAGAGGCGGTGAATATTATGGAAAGTATGATGAATCAGGACAATGTCCAAGTCCATTTGCTAAATTTCTTGAAAGACATGGCATTTGTGCTCAATACACAATACCAGATACACCACAACAAAATGGTGTAGCAGAAAGGCGTAACTGTACTTTAATGGAAATGGTTAGGAGTATGATGAGTCATTCATCTTTACCCTTATCTTTGTGGATGTATGCTTTAAAAACTTCTATGTACTTATTAAATAGGGTTCCTAGTAAGGCAGTTCCAAAGACTCCATTTGAATTGTGGACGGGAAGGAAACCTAGTTTAAGACACCTGCATGTTTGGGGTTGTCAAGCAGAAGTAAGAATTTACAATCCACATGAAAGGAAATTGGATTCAAGAACGACCAGTGGTTATTTCATTGGTTATGCAGAGAAATCCAAATGGTGTAAATTTTATTGTCCTAATCATAATACAAGAATTGTTGAATCTGGAAATGCTAGGTTCATTGAGAATGGTGACATCAGTGGGAGTGAAAGAATGCGTGATGCTTTTATTCAAAAAGTAAGGGTAGAAGTTCCTATGCCTAAAGCTTCTAAAGTTGTTGTTTCTGATATTGTAGTACAATCTAACAATAATCGAGAACAACAAACACTCAATAATGGAGATGTCAATAATGAACCACCAATAGCCGAGTCACAAGAAATAGCATTAAGGAGATCTCAAATAGAAAAGAGATCGGCTATTTCTGATGACTATATGGTTTATCTACAAGAGTCAAAAATTGACTTAGGAATTGGAAATGATCCAGATTCAATTTCCCAAGCCATGGAATGTGAAGATTCTAATGAATGGTTTAATGCCATGGAAGAAGAGTTAAAATCCATGCATCAAAATCAAGTTTGAAATATTGTTGAATTGCCTAAAGGATGTAAGAAGGTCGGGTGTAAATGGGTCTTTAAGACCAAGCGCGACTCAAAAGGCAATATTGAACGACATAAAGCCAGACTTGTTGCAAAGAGTTTTACTTAGAAAGAAGGCATTGACTATAAAGAAAGACTCACTTAGAATCATTATGACTTTGGTGGCTCATTATGACTTGAAGTTACACCAAATGGATGTAAAAACCGCATTTCTTAATGGGAATTTAGAGGAAGAGGTTTATATGGACCAACCCGAAGGCTTTTCAGTTAAAGGAAATGAACACATGGTATGTAAATTAAAGAAGTCAATATATAGACTTAAACAAGCTTCTCGACAATGGTATCTTAAGTTTAACGATACCATAACTTCATTTGGATTTAAGGAAAACACCGTTGATCGGTGTATATATATGAAGATTAGTGGGAGCAAGTTTATTTTTCTAGTTCTATATGTTGATGATATTTTGCTTGCTGCTAATGATCTTGGTTTATTACATGAAACCAAGAAATTTCTCTCTAAAAATTTTGAAATGAAGGATATGGGAGAGGCAACATATGTGATAGGAATAGAAATATTCCGTGATAGATCACAAGGATTATTAGGATTGTCTCAGAAAGCCTACATTGAGAAAATTTTAGAGAGATTTAATATGAGTAAATGTTCGGCAGAAATAGTTCCAATTCAGAAAGGTGATAAATTTAGCCTTATGCAATGTCCGAAAAGTGAATTAGAACAAAAACAAATGAAAAATATTCCTTATGCATCTGTTGTGGGGAGCTTAATGTATGCACAAACTTGCACCAGACCAGACATCAGTTTTACTGTCGGAATGCTAGGCAGGTATCAAAGTAATCTTGGAATGGATCATTGGAAAGCTGCAAAGAAGGTTCTTAAGGTGCGTTTGGTTGGACTTTTGGGAAAAGCCATTGAGAAAATGCAAAGGACTTTAAGTTGAAGAGGTTTTTCAGAATGCAAATTGCGTTTGGTAAATAATAACATAAAAGTCCCTTGCGAAGTACATTTAGCCAAAATTGTGTTTGGATAAGTTATATTTATAAAAGTCTTTATTATAAAATAAAAAAACTGACCGGTGAAGGGCGGCGGCGACCGGCGAAGGGCGGCGGCGACCGGCGGCCATCGTCTGAGGTTGCCAGACCTCAGGCGGCCCCCGGAGACCACCGGCGAGGGCCGCCTGGGGTCGGGCGACCGCCGGCGACCCAGGCGAGACCCTCGCCTGAGGTCGCGCGGCCTCGGCAAGCTCGCCTGTGGTCGATGACCTCGGCGAGCTCTTGGCTGGGGTTGCGCGACCCTCGGCGCAGCGGCCCTCGCCTGGGTCTCGCGATCCCCGACGAGACAGCTGCTTCGCACGCAACCGCAGGCAGGTCGCGCGACCTCCGCGACCTCCCGGCAACCAGATCTGGGTCCGCCAGAGGTCACGCGACCTCCCGGTGACCAAATCTGGGTCCGCCAGAGGTCGCGCGACCTCGCGGCGACCAGATCTGTGTCGCGCCTGAGGTCGTGCGACCTCCGCGACCCAAATCCGAGTCGCACGGCCTAGATACTCGCCGGAGGTCGCATGACCCACCGGCGACGGTCGTCGTGACCGTCACCGGCCTCTCGCCAGTCCGTCGCCCACCCTCAGCAGCCCTGCACAAGATGAACAGCTCAACGAAGAAGATGAACAGCAACGAAGGAGATGAACGGCAACAAAGGGGATGAACAGTACGCCGAAGCCAAAGCTAAAGCTGAAAGCCCAAGGCAGCCTTGGGCTTTCAGCCTTCAGAAGGCTGGCCTTCGCGCAAGGGGGTTTCTAAAAAGTTTCCCAAACGCTTAATACTTGGCCTAAAGGCCTTTAGGTGTCCAAAGGTACTTGGGAAAGCTGTTCCCAAACGCAGCCTTAGATACCGCAAGGAACGAAGAATCATATGCTCACTTATAAAAGATTTGATCATCTCGAGGTGATTGTATATTCAGATTCAGACTTAGCCGAATGTGTCGATACAAGAAAATCAACATTTGGTTACTTGTTTCTTCTAGCTGGAGGGGCAATTTCATGGAAGAGTGCAAAGCGATCGATTATTGCTGCATCCACTATGGAAGCTGAATTTGTGGCATGCTTTAAGGCCACAATTCATGGATTATGGCTGCGAAATTTTATTTTAGGGCTTGTGATCGTCGACAGTATTGCCAAGCCGCTGAAAATCTATTGTGATAACTCTGCCGCAGTTTTCTTCTCTAAGAACAACAAGTATTCTAAGGGTGCTAAGCATATGGAGATCAAATACTTGTCTGTCAAAGAAGAAGTTCAGAAAAAAAGAGTGTCAATTGAGCACATTAGCACCAATCTTATGATAGCAGATCCCTTAACAAAAGGATTGCCGCCCAAAACATTTAATGAGCATGTTGAAAGGATGGGCATTATTGGACATCATTAATATTTGTATTATAATTGTATTAAGTTTATGTATTTGACACTTTGAGCTCACTTACATGTTTCTGATATTTCATGTTTTCTATTTAGTATACATTATGGAAATAGATGAATGTTAAACATGATAGTTTCTAAAGAAACATTATGGTTGGACTATTATTGTACTTCTTATTTATGGATCATGTTAAGTAAAGTGCTATAGTTGTAGTACACAGAAGGGACTATGTCGATTAATGACATATAACCGCTATGACTCGCATTAGTTTTCTTTACTTAATTGTGATTATTATGTGATTGTCAATTTAATGAAATTTTATAGCATAATCTTATTGTACACATTATAGTCTTCATTAAACCATGAAAAGAGAATCATATGAGCCAAGTGGGAGAATGTAAGAATTATTGTGGCCCATATTATGTGATTTATTATATGGTTTAATAATGATTGAAATGCTATAAATAATATTGGTTATGAGAAGATACGACTCTAATAAAACAAAATGGTATATCGCTTTGATGGAAGGCACCTTTTCAACGAACGTATAAAAGAGTCCGGTCCTCTCTCCACCCACATACGAACAACAATAACTGAAAGAACGTATTCTCTTCTCCATCAATTGAATACATTAAGGTTTAGTGGGTTAAGGGAGAGAAATCGGATTTCTCCTTTTGGTTCAAGATCATTGGGTTTTTTACAACGATCATCATCAAGCGTAGCGCTATGGATAAAGGTTTGTCTGAATCTATTTGTGAAAATCATGAAGATCAAAAATCATTATACCATCTCCTAAAATATGAAGAAACATACAAATCATTTCTGCAACATCAATATTCCCACATCCTTGAAGACCATAATGTGCTACTAAGTCACGTGTTAAATTATTAAATACATTCTCATGCATTCTAAACATATGATAGCACCTTATTAGATGAACATCTTCACCCATCAACTCCCTTAGCCATGCATAACTTGTATATGACGAGATCATGCAAGGTTCTTTGCAAAGATACATCGCTTAATAACCAATTGAAGCTGTTGCGATTGAGACAAGATTCCAGTATTCATTTTCCTTTTTTTCACAATTTTCTCTTTCAAGAGAACCATTCATAACTACTTAAAGTAATAATATATAGCATTAGAGTATAAAAGAAACAATGGATAATCTTGATCATCCATCAAGAAAAACAATATCAACCATCATATGTATGCAAACTCAACCACATAAATAGAACACCAAATGGAAACAATTCTCACATTCAAACATAAATAGAAATTGCGTTTGCATGTAATATAAATGTCTTTCACATAAAAACAAAATCACATACCAAAAATTTTAAATAAGATACTAATATTGTGGCTATGACTCTCTTCAAACTCATATTTGAAATACTTGACTTTTAGTGCATCACTCTTTAAACTCATGAAGACTTGCCTATTGTTTTTCTTCTCCTTGAAATGAGAGATTGTAAGAAAGTGTGACTTCATCTTGCACAATTTCAAGTATGGTACAACATATTCCTTGTAAGGACCGAATCTCTCATTTGCTTCAGATGCAACAGTGACGACAATGCTTCTAAATTCAATAGCTAAACAAAACCTATTTATTTGCGTTCAAAGTTGCCATGCCATGGTCAATATCTTTTACTACATTGAGTTCCAATTGGTTCAACAATGGTTTCATCCATATGACACTCCAAATTTTCATCAGTAAAACTTACTCCATCACTAGGTTGTGTGGCCTCAACAACACACAAACCTTGTCCAGGAGTCCATGTGATTCCTCCATTAGCAATTGTATCTCTGAACATCCTATCTAACAAAACTACAAGATCAAGATTTATGCCTTTTGTTCTAAAATCCTTAATCTTAGAATTAGTCTCTTATAATATAGCAATTATGTAAGTTGTAACATTGAAGATGAACTAAACACAAAAGTAAAAGAGGTTTTTCTCCCACGATTCATCACTTGTATCAATGGTTTTCTTCCTTAATTCCATCCTAGCTTTGTTTTACTGTAAACCAATGTCCACCATCTCTTCCATTCTTCCTTAAGATTATCTCATTTACTTTTCATTTGATTTTTATTATATTTTTTACCTATTACCTCCTCAAACTTGCTAATAATGACCGTCCATCCATCCCTTTTGTTATTTGGTTGATGATTGCATTGTTCAATTTGTTCAATGCACAATTTACAAAAGGTTTCTACATCTTCCGAGCTCCAAAATACCTTACTTGTTATCTACTAGTAAAGTAACATGAACAAATTTGAGAGGCACAAATATTTTGTCCATTCAACTAATAAAAATTATCAATTTTCCTCATCATGGCAACATAGAGAGAAACGATACTAAAAGCTTAGTCCATTCAAGATTAGAATGGTCTATGAATTCATCGGGTACTACCCATACATGTCAATCCATTTGTCGTGACCTTACCTTGGTAACACCCACTTAGGCTTTCCTAAACCCATATCAATTCACGATTTAAGTTCAAGTTATTGAACATGCAAATGTTTTTATTTAGAAGTCGTCGCTAATTGGTTTATGATGGTTGATTAGATATTTAAGTTACCTTATTTTTACGAATCAAAGATTAAATAAGTTTGAGAACTTGATTATGCTAGATTACTCTATCACCCTTTTGATATATTTTCTCTTTTATTTTCAAAAATATTTTTGCAGGTAGTCTAGATTTATTTTTAGCCTAAATCCTAACATGCAAAGAGTGATCATGCATGCACAAACATTAAAGATAACACAATAAATAAATAAATTCCAAGAAATTAAACACCATAACAAGCAATGATTTTTTTGGTTTTCTTTATATTATGGAATTAAAACTAGCCTATATGACACACAATCAAATAAAACTAACGTGCAAATTATATTACACACACACATGATTTTTTTGGTATTTTTTATTAAAATTTAAAATAATTAATTAACAAAAATTAACTACCTGCCTCGAAAAGTTATTCTATTTAAACTAGGTTATAATTTAGATTAAATACTATTTTAATTGAGAAAATTATCTTAATTAAGTAGATTTTACCCAAACAAGAACATGCAATCTAATTTAACAAGGTAAATTCTAAACATGCAATCATAATCTATTTAGGAAACTATCCTATCTATCACACAATTTGATCTTTTTTGTGTTTTCCAAAACGAGCAGTTATCAAAGATAAGCATTATATATACCAGCCTCAAGATATTCATCAAGATTTCAAATAAAGGATTAAAATAATTGAAAAAATAATCTATCATCTCACGGATTAAATTAACAATTATTTTAACCCTAAACACCACTAACACATGGGAAAAAATCAAAAAAAAAATGATCCAATGTCTCATAAATCAAATTAATAATTAAAATACGGATTAAATTGGCCATTATCTTGAAGGATAAAGCAAAATATTTAAAAAATTGATCTGAGATCTTACCGATTAAATTAATAATTATAATAATAACATAACAATCGTTTAAATTAGGCAATGAAATTTAAAGATAACCACCGTTACCTGGTTTGTGGATGTCGTTTCTAAATTCAAAGCCTAGTGGATCACGACACCGGTCGACGGTGGCGGTCTTGGCATGGTGGGGCCACGGCCCAACGATAGGATTCGGGCAATGATTTGAGAACGGCGACGGTTCATGAGGCGGAATGCCTGCAAAACTAGAAACAAGATCTATGGTGGATGACGATGACTCGGTGGAGATTCCCAGTTGACTTCCCCAAGTTGTCTTCTTGCAGTACTCTTGCTAAGTGTACTCCCTCCAGGTCTTAGCCGTGGAGGAATTTCGACTGGCTTCATTCTCCTAATTCAGTCGTGATTTTCTCTTGCGAAGAGAAAGACCGCAGGTGCTATTGCTTGTGGACGTGAAGAAGCCGATCGCAGAGGGCGAAACAAAGGTTTGTAGTTTCAGGATGTGAGGCTGCTGACTGCTGATTATGAGCGATAAAGCAGGAGGCTCGCATCGCGAGCAGAGGACTCGGCACGGTGAGGCCCGAGCTGTGTGTGCCGTGTGGCGTCAGGCAGCAGCAAGCAGGCGTTTGACGTTGCGGGGCTCCACGGCAGAGGGGCAGCACGAGCGGCGGCGACGGCACAGTGGAGGGTGCCTCTACAAGAGGAGCGTCTTGGCCAAGGATTGACCAAGAGGACATTTTTCCTCTCTTTTTGTGGCCAAGTATTCTCAATTCTCTCCCCCTCTCACCTCGACCCTCTCAAAAAGTGCCGTGTATTTTCAATGCGTGGCCTCTTTATATAGCCGAGGGAGGGGCTAGGCTCGAGAATAAATTTGCATACTGCATATTTCAGCTCTTTCTTGTCCATACACATCAATATTTCATCCAAAACATTCCCTTCTGCCAAAAAATGGGAAAATTGTCCAAAAAGTCATAAATCTATTGCACTTTTGCCAATTCAGTCCTAAATCTTTTAACTTTATCAATTGAGTTCTAAACATTTTCACTTTTTACCGATTCAATCCATCCGGCTAATTTTGACCGGAAAATGCTGATGTGGATGCTAACAATGCCACGTAGGACTGTTGGCGCTGACGTTGATAATTTTTAATAATTTTTAATTTTTTTGAATTTTTGAATTTTCTATTTTTTTTCCTTTTTTCTTTTCTTTTTTTCTTTTTGGCTTTTACCTTGGCCTTTTTCAGTGGCCGGCCACTAGCCACAAGCGACGACCAGCCACCGGCCACAGCTAGTCGGCTGGCCTCGCCCGCCACAGCCGGGCGAGGAGGAGCACCGGCAAGGGAAGCCTGGGCAAGGCCGACCCTCCCCCAAGCCAGGGTGGCCTCACTGGGCATCTGTCGAGCGACGGCGAGGCCGAGCGAGGCCGCCCTGGCCCTATCGAGGGTTGGCCTTGCTAGAGCTGGCGAGGGGAGCCCTCGCCGGGGCTTGCCCTTGCCCAGCTGAGCATCGGCCAAGCGAGGCCAACGCCCGGCGATAGGGGTGTCAACGGTTCGGTTCGGTTCGGTTTTTAAAAAAAAAAATCGAACCGAACCGAACTGTTAGAAAAAATTTCCAAACCGAACCGAATGAGTCCTGAACCGAACCGAAATTTCGGTTCGGTTTTTCGGTTTTTGGTTTTCGGTTTTCGATTTTTTTTTTTTCGTTTTTTGGTTTCGTTTTTCTGTTCGGTTTTTTGTAGACGGACCTCTTCTTTCTTCTCTTGGGGGCTTCTTCTCCTCAGGCTTCTTCTCTTCTAGAGCAGGTGGCTTCGGCATAAGGGAGAGAAGCTCCACTATTCACAAATCCACGTAGACCAAAAAGGAATCAGCGCACTAAATCCACAAAGCAAAGCGAAGGCAGAGCTTTGAAAGCGAAGAAGAAGACCTCTCCCATTTGGGCTGTTCGTTTAACTCGGTTCAAAAAAAAGACTTGAAGAAGAAGAAGGGTACGGAGACACTTGGGGTTAGGGTGTAGATAAGATTTGAGGCGCTCTCTCTCCTGGGTGTTGCTGCAGTGGCTACCAGAAATTGCTCAGGACTATTAGATCTCGCCACAACTCCCACCACCATCACCAGCACCACGAACACCACCAATATCAGCATCCGAGCTCGAGAGCCAAGCTCGGCAACCGAGCTCTCTCCACCTCCTGCGAGCCCCAATCCTCCATGGAATCTCGACCCGCTCGAAGCGAATCGATCGATCGATGGATGATGCAAGAGCCAGGGTCAAATAGAATCGAATCACTGTTCTCTCGGAGGAGACGGGAGAGAATAACCAAACCGTTTGGTTAATGGTTTATTTTATCGGTTTTCGGTTCGGTTCGGTTCCGTTAACCGATAAAAACCGAACCGATAACAAAAATTTCAGTTTTTAATGAGAACCGAACCGAACCGAAAAAACCGAATTTTTCAGTTCGGTTCGGTTCGGTTTTCGGTTCGGTTCTTGACACCCCTACCCGGCGAGGCCACCCTGGCCTGGGGGAGGGTCGGCCTCGCCCAGGCTTCCCTCACCGGTGCTCCTCCTTGCCCGACCAGGCCTCACTTGTGGTAGGTGAGGCCAGCCAGCCGGCTATGGCCAATGGCCGGCCACTGGAAAAGGCCAAGGGAAAAAAACATAATAAAAAAATTCAAAATTTATTAAAATATTATAAAAAATTATCCACATCAGCATGGGCATTCTTACGTGGCACCGCTGGCATCCACGCCAGCATCTTCCTGCCAAAATTGCTCGAATGGACTAAATCGACAAAAGTGAAAAGGTTTATGACTCAATTAACAAAGTTAAAAGATTTAGGATTGAATTGGCAAAAGTGCAATAAGTTTAGGATTTTTTGGACAATTTTCCCACCAAAAAATATATCCCTCAGTGTATGTATTGCATAAATATATGAAATTCACAGAATATTGGAAGAATAATACGAATCTTTTCCGAAATACATAAATCTTCCAACTAGTCATTCCTTGAGAGTCGATTCTCAACCATCAAATTAAAGCTCATCTACCATTGGTCCAATGCGATGCAATTAACCCTAATTTTCTATGCAATTTACTATTAATTGAGTGGTTGAAATTTATGTGTCAACACCATTCATAGAGAAATTGACAGTAATAAAACAAGTAAACCCATATACTAATATGTTCTTTTATTCAATCAACATATGCTTTTTCAAAACATCGACCCAACATAATAGATTAATCAAGTAACAAAAACAAAAAGCTAGGGAAGATTCAATAATGCAGTATAGCAGTCCTTTTTAGGACAATTCTTGCTTCCATATGAACTAAAATTGAACAGCTTTCCTTCTCAAGCTAATCCCTACAATGATATCTCCAACTAGTGCTAAAATACTACTAATCTCTAATCAACAATATTTCTTAACGCAAAGCAGAAAAACAAAGAAATGGGAAATCAAAGAAACAAGAATGAGAGACCAGAGCAAGGCAAAAGTAGATCCACTATAGAGAGAGAGAGAGAGAGAGAGAGAGAGAGAGGGCACGAGGAACCTATGGAGAGATGGGAGCGAATGAAGAGAAAGAGCACTCAAGCCGAGGTGGCCGAGGCAAGTCGAGAGAGTAAGGCGAGGCGAGGTGGGCGAGGTGGGCGAGGTGGGTGACCAAGTGAGACCCAAGACTAGCGAGCGAGGGAGGCCGGCAAGGGAGGTGAGCGAGCAAGGGTCCAGAGCAATGGTTACACAGGGGCCAGGTGAAAGCGGTGTAGAGCGAGGAAACTGAAGCGTGGAAGAAAGAAAAAGGTACGACTTTGTTTTTTCAAAGAGGGCAACAGTGGATTTTTAATAAAATCTTGAGGAGGAAAAAGGCACTTGCCAATTTTTCATCAATGGGTGGGGGACCGTGGAGTAGCATCCAAGAATGCTGAAATGTCCAAGGCTGGCATGGCCAACATTTTGGCCAAATAAGTCCAGCCATCCATTCGAGAGTTTCCGCAGCCTTTGGAAAACTTTACTTGCGGGCCAGGTCTGTCCGACCGACCACAGCAGATCGCTCCCTCGGGCTCTTCCCTCAAGCGAAACGAAAGGACCACCGAACCGAATCAGGCAATCAACGAGAGAGAGAGAGAGAGAGAGAGAGAGAGAGATTCCGACTCCCTGCTGTAGCGCCCCGGGAAAGAAAGAAGGATGGAATCGGAGGAGGGATTGGTGCTGCGGCGGCTGCAGGAATTGCAGAAGCAGCTGGGGAAGAAGCAGCAGTTCGAAGAATCCGTCTCCTCCATCAGATCGATACTGCAGCGGTGCTACCCTTCCGCCTCGCCTTCGCTCCGCCAATCGGTGGGCGCACGGTTTCTTTCCCCTCCCCCCACGCTTTGGCTGTTATCCGTCGTGGGAATGAGTTTGCGCGGAGACCCTTTTCGAAATTGGGTCTTGATTCTGCAAAGTTTGAGTCGGGATTGACGATTTGTGGCGTCTTGTGCATACAAAGTTTCGATCTTTCTTGTCTTCCCCCCCGCTTTGGTTGTTTTTCCGTCGTGGGAATGAGTTTGCGCCGAGACCCTTCTCGAGAATGGGTCTTGATTAGGCAAAATTAGAGTTGGGATTGACGATTTGGGGCGTTTTGTGCGTTCAAAGTTTCGATCTTTTTTTTATCTCCCCCGCTTTGGCTGTTTTTCCGTCGCGGGAATGAGTTTGCGCGGAGACCCTTTTCGAGATTGGGTCCTGATTCTGCAAAATTAGAGTCGGGATTGACGATTTGTGGCGTCTTGTGCGTTCAAAGTTTCGATTTTTTCTTTTCTGATCGTCTCAGTTTGGTGAATCGGGTGAATCCGATACCGGCTGTTGCCTTTGCCTGCTTGGGTTTTTTATTCAAGAGAAATTCAGGTCGCGTTTTGATGCGCATGTATAAGCAAATGTGTCATGGTTGATCGTGGAGTTTGGCAGAATTTTGATTTTAGGCACTGTGATTCACGCAATTGCGGCTCGAACTGCTAGAATTGACAATTGGAGGAATTATATAGGGACTAGAAATCGGAGAAGTTTGTATGCAGTGATTACGAGTTAGATTCTGATTTGTACTGAAATGGGAAAACTCACGTTTTTTCTGGTGCCAGATTTATTCTGTGGTATGTCGAGTCGCAACAACCTTGAAGGCAAGACACACAGGCCCTGGTTTTTGGCTCGCCGGATTAGGGCTCTTTGAGGAGGCTGAAAGCTTGGTGTCTAGTCCTTCCGAGAAGGAACATTTGAAGAGTTTTATTGCTCAAGCACGAGAACAGCTGCATATTGCGGATGATCCCACTCCAGAATCCACACAATCCAATGCAAGTAGAGGTACGAGAGCAATTTTTTTAATCTAATTAAGGTTTATGCTTTTCCTGTTATCGTGTTTTTCCTTAACAATCATGTCTTGCATGAATATGTCGATGCAGGTTATTTGTTTGAAGGGCATCTTACTGTGGATCCAGAGCCTCCTCGACCCCACTGGCTCGTGCAGTCAGACCTCTTGAACACTGTTTCTATGCTTGCTGCGGCTGAATCCTCTCATCAAATGGAGGATACCCATATGTCCGAAACAGCTGTGAATTTGATTCATGAATTGATGGAGAACCTTGATACGACGTTACCCGAGGTATCTTTATGCTCCATTTGCTTGGTGTTTGCTCATTAGCTACTTCATGTGAATTGCTTTGTGGTTGGTACTTGTAGTGGTTAATCAGTTCTGTTTGGATGAAAAAGTCTCTTTGCTGCTCTTGCAAAGGATCTTTAACATAAGTTCCCGGCTGTAGATCTTGGATAACATTCCCGTAGCTCCAAGAGCCCCACCTGCCAGTAAAGAAGTTGTCGCGAAGCTTCCAGTGATTACTCTGTCAGAAGAGATTCTAGCTAAAATGGGACATGATGCAGAATGTGCAATTTGTAGAGAGAACTTGGTCATGAATGATGAGATGCAAGAGTTGCCGTGCAAGCACACATTTCACCCTCCTTGTCTAAAGCCTTGGCTGGTAATGAAACTTTACCTTGTTATTATCTTATGCAGAAATTTTGCCAGTGCATTATTCTTGGTCACAGTCGTGGTATATAAAGAAAGTATACTATAAATTCTGATTCCGTGCAATTTCCTTGAGTTGTGAAATAATTGGTTGCTGCACTTGTGCTTTACTTTGTGGCAGGATGAACACAATTCTTGTCCGATATGTCGGCATGAGCTGCAGACTGATGATCATGCTTATGAGAGCTGGAAGGAGCGCGAAAAGGAGGCTGAAGAAGAGAGAAAAGGTGCTGCAAATGCCGTTCGAGGAGGTGAATACATGTATGTATAGTAATCGCTGACTCATCACACCGTGTAGCTCAACCTTGTGCTGGCTTTGCTTACAACTGTTGTGGGCACAGTCTTCTTTTGATGAGGAGGTCCTCCTTTTGCATTCTGGCCCAAATGATTGCGTCTCAAGAAGAATGCAGGCCATATTTGGGTCCTCGATCAAGAGATGTCAGTTGATTGTATTGAATTATATGTAGTAAAAATAAGCAGTCTCGAGTGGAAAGTGTTTCTTCCTATAGTTTTTACTGTTCTTGTTCTGGCATGGCCAATTTTTAAGGAACATCCTAGGAAACCCATTCCCTGACTATATATCAGCCATCATTTCCATTTTGGACCAAGATTCTCTCTTTGCAAGGATGTAATGTGAAGGAAACAGGAAGAACAATCCCTTCAGAGGTGTATAATATTCTAGCCAAACCAATGCTAAGTCGTGTCGGCCGAGGATGGGGTTTGGGGCAAGCTTTCGAATTGATCCAGGAGAAAAGAAATGCATAAATTTTGTAGGTGTTTCCAAGTCCATTGCCAAGTTCCCTAAGGTTTCCAATCCCATACCCTTAGAATGATCGGAGATGTTGACCTTAAGAGGCTTCTTTATTTTCGATGTATTGAATTTATCTATGTTCGCCACTTGCTACTGATATATCACCATTTTGGCGAGTCAAGTTGCACAAGCATAAAGCACCGAAGTTTTTAGACTCCTAATTGCTGCACTCTCTCGGGAATAAGAAGGAATTATGCCGCCAACTAATTGGTTGACTGTTCTGAACTTCATTTGCAAGTCGAAAATCACAGGTTGGATTTCCCAATCTTTCTTTGGTCTAAAAAAAAACTTGGCTAATTCGCAAAGGATGGACTTGGGCTTAAGCGCATTGTCGATCTTGGACTTCCTCACTCGGACCTAATAGGGCAATGGCGGTGGACTCATCTAGTGGATGGTCAGTGCATCGTTGATGCCTTAAGTTGAACACTCACAATGCTGAGTGAGATTGATCTCAATCCTGTCTAATCCCTTTCGTCACGCAAAAACGAGAGTGATTGGCCAAGAATCTTCATGAAAAAATACCAATGACTTGATTGGACTAGGAAGATGGGTCTAAAAAATACCAATGACTCGATTGGACTAGGAAGATGGGTCTTATCAACGAAACTGTCATTTTTTTGCCTGATAATTCATATGAACTCAGTACACCTTAGCCCTTAGATCATATTGGTTTTACATGGGATTCATCAACATTAAGGGCTAAGATGGACTCACATGCTTCAAAATCATTTAAGAGTCTTTTATGCAAGAACCCTCTTTCCCTCCTAAGGTGGCTCGTAACTCTAAATAATTTTTTGGGAAAATTCTAAATAAAGATTTGAAGTATCCTTATTTTCTTGAATAAGAAGTAGGCATTGTTTAAATAAATTACCCGAAGTCAACTTTATTTCAAATAAGAGCCTGAAATACATATAACAATTTAAAAAAAAAAAAAAAGTCTCAACTTACCAAATGTGAATTGCAATTCTGTCTTTTACATTTTTTCCCTTTAAAAAACTAAAAAAACCAAAAGGTAAAGAAAATGAAAAATGAAAATACAGGCAGGAGGGTGCTCCCTCCTAGCCTATGGTTGCCACCCCATCACCAGTGGGATAGCGGTGAAAGTTGATGAGATTATCGGTGCCTAAGGGAGGGTTGGTAACCCTCTCTTAAATCTGAGCAAGAATCTCTCACCCTTGCTTGGTCTAGGTGAGCGTCACCCACCCTCCTCAATCTGGGCGAGGCTCAGTAGCTATCGTGCATGCCCGATGACCCTCCCCTTTGGTTAGCTAGGGTCGTTGGCCTTCCCTTAGGTGCTAGTGACCCCATTGTCTCACTAGCGATGGGGTGGCGGTCACAAGCAAGAGGGAGCGTCCTCCCACCTATGTTTTCTCTTTTTTTCCCTTCTTTTTCTATTTTTTATTTTTTAAATTTATAATCTAATTTAATTTAATTTAAATTGCTTTTGGATGAAAATACCATTAATCGATGGGAATTTTTTGCTGATTGGTGAGCCAATGAAACTAAACAAGATCTACTTCAGGCCTTTATTTGAGATAATGAAAAAATTTTGAGCCTTTATTTGGAATTTTGCCTAAATTTTTTGGACAAAAAGGAAATTAAAAAAAAAAAAAAGACAATTTTTTTTTCACTGTCATGATCAATTAAACATGTTTAGACTGCTGGCAGGCCCAGAACCAGAAAATTAGAGCAAGCTTCTCAGCCCAAAGGAAGAACAAATTCACAGATATCTCCCAGTCCCAACCCAAATTAACCCAATCTTAATCGACAGACATGCGGCGGAATCGGAGAATTCGTGGCGGAACCACCAACGTTAAAAATTCTCTGTCTCTCTTCTCTTACCTTCCTCCAAGATTCCTACAGTCCCACCTGTACCTGCTTCACCATCTCAGCTCCATCCTCAGGTGAGGCTCGGCTCGGTCGTCATGGAACTGGGCACGTCGATTTTCGGCTCCCCGCTCGGAGGATGCAGATGCATCCCTCCTAAGGCTCACGCTTGCCGTGGACTCAGCCGCTGCCCTCGGACCCGGAACTCGTTGCCGTCCAAGATTCCATCTTTCGGTCCCGGTCGGGACGGTTACCTTCCCCTTCGGCGCATGGTCTCTGATGGGTACGTGGGAAGTGGCGGCTTTGGCGTCAGCACTAAGGCCGACGGCGCTCTTGGCAACGGCAGAGGCAGGATATACAAGAGGTTGGATTCTTGCTTGGTGATACCTCCGCCCGGTGGGAGGAAGCCGCGGGCCATCGTCAAGTTCTTGGGCGGTGCCTTCATTGGCGCTGTTCCTGAAGTCACCTACAGGTGGGTTGTTCGAATTTCTTGATTTGCTTGTGCTAAAGGTTTTTTTTTTTTTTTTTTTTTTTGGGCCTTTTGAATGATTGTTTTTGGTGGTGTTGCAGCTATTTGATTGAGCTTCTGGCGAAGGAGGGGTTTCTGATCATCGCAGTGCCGTACAACGTGACCTTTGACCATGCCCGAGTTGCTAGTGAAGTACATGAGAAGTTCCATTGCTGCTTGGATAATGTCTTGACATCTGGATTGCCCGATGACAAGTTATCTGCTGCTGATCTTGTTGATCTACCTCTCTTTTCTGTTGGTCACAGGTAAGGTTGTCCTCATGGCATTTCTGTTGATATATAGTTTGGATGCTCTCGTGCGTCCTTTTGTCCAGAGTTATGTACCTCTGTGTCTATGCATACAGTCATGTCTAGATGAGGATGGGGACACTTTTACACAAAGGAATTGTGGTGACCTGCATGAATGAGAGCACAAAAAGCTCAGCACACTAACTTTAACATATGAGTTCATTTTAAGGATGGAACATATAACTTGGTGTTCTGTTATTAAAAGTTGTTCACTTTGTTGGAGTTGGTGTGCAGTTCGTGTTAGTACCACTGATAATTCCTTTTTGTCGAAGATGTGGAAAATGCTGTAATGGGCATTTCTCCTACTTTTGGGAATGCTCAAAGAATCTTACCTGTTTGAAAGGATTAAGACAATGATCAAGTTCATCATGTTGTTCTGGGGAAATCAAAAAGTCCCACCTTTTGAGATACATAGTTTGCTGCTGCAAAGTAGCAATTCTTTTACTGGTGCATCATTTCACTTTCAATTCCGCCACTATTCCAAGCTAGAGAAGCGACTCTGCTGGATTGCTTACTTAACGCCTACTTCTCAGATTAAGAATCCCTTGCACTATCAAATTACACCCTAGAATATAGATGATTTTAGGTACATCGGTTGCATGAGTACGCGATGTGATCTGCGGTCTTTTTAGTAATCGTTTGTGCTGCTACATTTTACCATTTGAGAACTCACATGGTAGATTCTTGAATCTTGATGATATTGGTTCTTTGACCCCTATAACTAGGGCAATGAACATGGTATGTCTTTCTGCCTTCCTTGCTGTTAACCCATTTGCTTCTCAAACCATTCTTGCAGCAATGGTGCACTTATCCAAGTACTAGCTGGAAGTTACTTTTCTGAGAAGATACCAAAGGTCTGCTTGTCCTTGATTCTTCCACTCTCTAAAATTATTGATTGAAATGACCTATGCTCTTTGAGAAGCAAATCATAAACATCAGTCTCTATTGATGTAAACTGCTGATTATGAAATTTTGTATGGTTTAAAGTAAATCAAGCGATTATGGAGTGTGATAGAGCGTGTTGTCTCTTGTGGAAGGCCAATGCCATAATATCGTACAACAACCGACCAGCATCGGAGGCAGTTCCTTACTTTGAGCAGGTAATGTTTGTTTTATTTTTTAGTTTTTTGGGTTTGTAGGTCATATTCCCTTTTTCATCTCAAAGTATGTTCTTTTCGTATGGGATCATGCATATTTGAACATGGTTATTTTGGACATGCGATTGAACCCTAAGTCTTTGTTGCTTGCGGGACTTCCATATTCTCTACATAAGCTGAAGAGAGAATCTCTAAACATTTTGCCAAGCATGCAAGATTGTTGTGCATGCAGCATTCTATGGTTCTTCTGTGGTGCTTGTGAGAGCTCCACATTGTTTTGTGAATGTAAAAAAGTTTCTAGCATCTCAATAAAATAGCTTTTAACGAAAGTGCTTCCATATTTTTACATTAAATGTTTTTAAACAATGTTGGCTTTAGTAGCTGGGGTGGAAGCAGAACTCACCTTCGTTGATTGAATGGCTGAATTCTTGTTAGAATGTAGAGTAACAGGACTCAATAATCACTGCCTTATTTAATAGCTGATAAGGAAAACATATTATGACAATCTTTATATGGACACCGGGATAAATAGATGCAATAGAGTGGTTGCTTTAGCCCAGCCATCTAACAGATAATGCTTCAGTTTACCAGTATTTTCCATCAGAACTGAAGTTCTCTGGATTTCTTGCAGCTGGGTCCTCTTGTCAGTCAAGTGATGCCACTTATGGAGGTGTCCCCTGTTTACAATATTGCTAGAAATGCCTCAGGTATGGGGTCTCACGATCCTCTTGTCATTACTAGGCCTTAAAGTTAACCAGTATAATTTTGCTATCTTTTCAGTTATATCCTACCATACTTATGTTTCATGAAAATAATAGGAGGGTAATCATTTATATGTTTGGTGAAGAAAGCTACTTTTATATGGTTTGCTTCAAGATATGTTCACTTTGTAAAGCAGTGATTTTGAACCGCTTTCACTGTTCTTAACATGTAGGAGATGCATTCAAAATGTTATTCGACACAGCTGGTGCAGTGATAGCAGAGTATGACCGGGAAGCCCTAGTCTCTTTGAACAAGTTCATTGATCAGTTACCTTCAGTACTGAATCAGGTAAGTTGGATATTTGCCAGAGATCATCATCAATGTGGCTTTTAGATCCATTTCGTTATTATCTGAGACTAATAATAGATAAGATATCCATATCGAAGAGCCAAGGCAACTCCTGATCTAACTGTTTTTATCTTTTTCGTAGATGCATGATATCATTTGTAACCTTAAGCTCATCAGGAGTTGAAGAAGAATTAACCGCTGATTTCTGTGAATTTTTGTTTTCAAATCATGAGAGCATTGGAAATTGAGAAAAGTTAAATCCCTAGAGCCCCGTTATTGACCCCATGAAGGCACTGTTTTAAATTTTAACAGTAGGTAGTTAAATTGGTCGACAGGCTATTCAATAAAATGTCTATGTATCTGAAAGATTCACGTTCCTTCTTTTAGGTCTCTGAAGGGATATCAGAGTTCAAACCAACACCCTCTGAAAACCGTGATTACTTCAAGAATGCATACAATGTCCCACACACTCTTTTGGTATGTAAAGTTACTTGTGCTAGTCTGAATTCAGAGGAACAGAGTGTTATTTTCTGCAAAAAAATGAGAGTGACGGATGAGGCGTGCTGTTGAAGTTCTCCTGTCATTCTGCAGTTGAAGTTCAGTGTGGATCCTATTGATGAGACGGATTTACTGGAAGAGACACTAAAGCCTCGAGTCGAGTCCTTTGGGGGGACATTGGAAAAGGTGCAGCTAAGTGGTAACCATATCACACCATGCGCACAGGTAACGTCTGGACTTCACTTTCACTTTTGATGGTCTCTTCTGATATTTTTAAAGCAATATCATAAATATCTTATATAGGGACTAAAATATAAACAGGCCAACACATGACAGGGAACCATATTCTAATTCGTTCCTCATAATCAAATGTTGTTTGACCAATTACCTACATTTTTCTCGTCAATGTAAGTGTCTCGTTAGCATTTTGTAATTAGTTGGGGTCATCTCGTGCTGTTGCCGCTTGCTAGATAAATCATGTGTGCCTTTTCCCTCTCTTCTCTGTCCATAAATATCTTTGAATTCAATTAACTTAATCTCGTTTTGCTTTTGTCTCATCAGGAACCAAAATGGCAAGCCGGTTACCTGTATACCCCGGCGGATGCTATTGCTCAGGGGCTCAAGACTCTTTCTTTGAATGAGGCTAGAGTTCTCTCCAGAACTATAAGCGACTGGTTCAGACGTTTCGAAGCATGAGAAGCCAAATTCTCAGTAGGCCCTCTGCTCTCGGCAGGATTTGGCATATTTGTATACTGTAGATGTCAGTATATCATGATCTGGGTGCTTCCCTGACATATATTTGAGTTCGAACTCACATCATGCCGTATAATTTCCTACCACATTGCCATGGCTTGCCTGATGTCTGCACAATTTCGGAGTCAAATTTGAATCCTCCCCCCATCTTCCTCTATGATGAATAATTCGTTCCCATTTACATCTTGACTACAATCTAAATGACAAGGTGATCATCCATGGTTCCTTTCGGGGGTCCTTTCTTCTTGATGGTGATGGTATCGGGCAGCTAATGTCAGATTGCTGTAGTTCCCTAATTATGCCATTAATCTGATCCCCAGAGCAGCTTGTTGAAAATCTGTTATATTACATAATGAATGGGAAATTTAAGGATGAATAGTCTGTTCTCTATGTCTCTTTTTTTCATTAACTCAGTGCCTTCCTTATCTATAATGGTTACAGACGATTCAATCGTCACTATATCAAAATCAATGAAAACAAAGACGAGCACCGGGAAAAAGCTTGCGCTACATGAGATCAGGCGAAAGACCTTATAGTAATATCTGCATCCAAGGGGCACCACAGCAATGAAGCACAAATACTAGAGACTTAAAATTCCATAGTTAGCGATTCACGACTTGTGTCTAATCTCCACCCCATCAACAGTCTCTGAACTGAACTTGACTTCTTCTGGTCTTAAATTCAGCTTGAACTGTCGATGAAGGTGGCTGTACTAGATGATAGGTTGAAATAAAAGCTACAATAAAAGCCCACGCAGCATCAAACTTGAGAATTACAGACTACTGCTCTATCATTGAGGAAGTGCTGAAGATAATATTGGGGAAATATCTCTAGTCTTCACTGTGGTCCCCACCAAGAATTCCCATGCATGCTTAGAGGGCAACCGGGTATCTGTCAACGCAGTCCAACCAGGGACTCTTGTTCGGCTTCCTCACGCGGCGCATGGACTTCCAAACCAGGCTGTTGCACTTGAAGCCGGAGCCAAAGGCGATCTGCCACACCCGGTCTCCCCTCCCCACCCTCTCCTTGGCCTCCAGATAGGCCAGCTCGTACCAGATGCTGCTGCTCGACGTGTTCCCGAACCTGTGGAGAGTCATCCTGGAGGCCTCCATGTTCCCTTCGCTAAGCCCGAGGTTCCTCTGGAGCTCGTCCAGGACAGTCTTGCTGGCGGCGTGGACGCAGAAGTGCTCGAAGGCGAGCTTGTAGTCCGGGATGTAGGGCTTCTTGGGGTACGGCTGCGACCCGTCACCGAAGAGGTGCCGCCGCAAGAGGGCGGCGAAGAAGAGGAGCTGCTCGGAGAAGGGGAGGACGAGAGGGCCGAGCGTGGTGATGTTGGTCTTCAGGGCTTCGCCGCCAATCTCCACCAGGTCCTTGCTCACTCTTAGCCCCTTGAACCTCTGCTCATCTTCCTCTTGGTAAATGCACCTGATGGTTTGTAGAAAGATAATCAGTTCCCCTTGGACTAATGCACTCATTAATCAAGATTAAATTATATCATGGTCACAGCTGATCCAGAAACCCATATGATCGTTACGTTAGGAAAGTGACATGGTCATGGTCATCAACATCTACCATTTGAGATCTCTTGTTTTGGCTTTTTCTTGTTCTATTTCCCAAATATGCGGATGACAGGGATTTGGAGTAGGGGTCAAAGACTACTAGCCTTGGGGTTGCAATGAATATGACCCACGTGATGGAAGCAGAAATTGCATTTAATGGAGGGTTGGCCGATCAAACGTAACTTCCAACCACTTCCTTGTCCATCGCATTTACTCTCCTTCTCTCTCCCTCCCTCCCTCCCTCCCTCCTCTCTCTCTCTCTCTCTCGGCATTGAACTGAAAATCAATCCTGGTACAACCGGATTTTCCCAATGGTCCCTCGCACGTCTTTCATGTCTCGTGAAGTTGCGCCACGAGGCAGCGACACGGCAACACCGAGGCCGGCTCCACAGCCATAAAGTCTGAAGTACAAACTGTTCATATCCGCGCTGTCTTTCAACGGGGTGGGCTGTCGAAAAATGCGAAGCCGTGTCCAAAATGGTGGTCGCCGGTCGCTTAATTAATTGAATGAAAACTTAAGAATCTAATGGTGGCCTAATCTCGTTATCTCTACAGATACCAAAAGCAAACGGCGCTTCTGGGAGGATTATCTATTTGTCCAAACAAAGTTATCATGTGGTTCTAAGCATCGACGTACCTGAAGCTGCGGTCATCGGCTCCCTTGTGCGTGCGGACCACGTGCTCGAGCCGGTACTTGGCGCGGTGGAAGTCGCGGCGGCGGTTCGAGAGCAGCACGGCGGAGCAGCCCATGCGGAAGAAGCAGTTCGGGAGGATCATGGAGCGCTCCTTCCCCTGGTACCAGTTGTACCCGACCATCTCGGCGCTCACGACGACAGCGTAGTTGTTCGGGTTCCCCTGGAGCATGTCGCGGGCCAGGTCGACTGCGATGATCCCCGCGCTGCACCCCATGCCGCCGAGGTTGTAGCTGAGGATGTTGCCCCTCATCTTGTAGTGGTTGATGATCATCGCGGAGAGCGACGGCGTCGGGTTGAAGATGCTGCAGTTGACGACGAGGACACCGACGTCCTTGGGGCGGACCCGGGTCTTCTCGAAGAGCTCATCGAGCGCACCGAACATGACCGTGGACGCCTCAGCGCGGCCCTCCTTCATGGTGGCGCAGTTCTCGCCGGCGAGGATGGGCTTCGGGACGTAGGTCTCATCGCCGATGCCGGAGTTGTGGAGGATCCGCCGCTGGAACTCGATCGTGGACTCGTCGAACTTCTTGGATCGAATGGCGTGGTCGATCAACTGAGCCTTGGTCACCTGAAATGAGCGAGCGAGCGAGCGATCTTTTCATTTTAATTGATTTCAAATTTGAAACTGGAATTTACGTAGACTTTGTCTTATCGGATAATATGCATGCTACAAAAGCTTGAAAAATTAGAATTTTCTTAGAGAATAATAAAGGACGTACCAAAAAAGGATACTTAGCTAGACAGCGCACCACAAAACTAAATAAAATCAACGTCATGGAAGCACATCACAAGTACGATTTCACTTATCTGCTTACCACATCATCCACTCCCAAAATATGCAGCAAATACAAGTGAAAGAATATAAAAAAAAAAAAAAAAATTAGAATATGACTCTTCTCACTAGTCAAGATCGGTTATTTAATCGCATCCGTCATGCCGCGCAGGACCCGTCAATATATGAAAACGAAAGAAACCGCTTAATATGTCATTACCAACTTCCTTGCCTTTTACGTTGCCATGCATGCGAGGACGTAGGGAAAGGAGCTTTTATCACCTTGAGATCGTCGTGAGGCTTATAGCAAGCGAAGTCGACGAGGTAGATCGAGCGGGGCCTCGACATGAAGTAGACGCTGAGCGTCAACACGAACACGCCGAAGAAAGAGAGCACGGTGGCCAGGTCGTCCCGCGCGTCCTCCCACAGCTTCCGCCACAGCTCCTCCCGGCTCAGGCTCCCGACTTCGGCGCTGAACACGAGCAACAGGACCGGGATGGTGGCCAGGTACACGCCATGGCTGATCAGGTAATGGTAGCCGAGCCTGACGTACTTGAGGTTCACGGACTGGACGAAGTCCGGCAGGCGGCGGCGGACGCGGACCGAGAACGTCGGGGACCCGGCGTTGGGGCCGGAGGACTTGATGCCGCGGTTGACGATCTCGGTGGCGAGGAGGTGCTGCTCGCTGCTCGGCATGGCGGAGGGCGGAGGGCGGAGGGCAGGAGTTGGATTGGATCGGAGGAGGACAGAGGATGATGTTTACGGGTTTTTAGGTTATGCATATAAAGAGATATGGAGAGGTGGGTGGGGGCGTAGTTAATGCAGTCACCAACTTTTGGCGAGTGCAGTTGAAGGACCTTCGACCGCCTTAAATTCCTCATTCAATGTCAGCGGGACGAAACTTGGAAAAAGTCCAAATGGGCGCTCCTTAATTAGGCTCTCTCTCAAGCCAAAAAAAGAAAAGCGCTAGGCTCCCTCTCTCTCTCTACATAGAACATAGATACGCATGCGTAACTAGACGTACATATTCATACTTATGAGACGTCCCATGTCGCTCGGCCATGGGGTTTCCCTGCTCTTTTTATTTGTGTGATCTTCATCTGATATCCAGTTAGAACGTCTCAACTTGAAAACTTAATAATTTCCTTTTTGGTGGAAGTAATAGTAATTATGTTTAGGAGTGACCGATTCTAAGGTGAGCAGTTCCCATCTTAGAATTAGGAACCGCAACCGCCCATTAAGGACCGGTTCCATAAAATGGGAACCGGGAATCGAACCGTCTAGCCCAATATCCAGATGGGCAGTTCGATTCTCGGAAGAGTTTATATAATCAGTCCACAATCACAATGATCCCACACGAATCTCCTCTTCAACTAAGGGTGTGCAAGAACCATATGAAGTAGGGAAGAGCATAGTTCGGATTTGTGGTTCCACCTTGGAACCAAGAATTGCCTGCTAAGAATTAGTTTTAAAAAATTAGAATCAAGACTCGCCTATTAGTTCTATGAATTCATTCGGGAACTAGACCACTAGTCCAGTCCGATTCCCAAGTGGGTCCATGGTACCGGTCCCTAATCTCTACAAAATTACATTCATCAATTAATATCATGGTGAACTTAATTTTTATTTAAAATACCAAAGCTTGTTCGGCTTTATATTTGGATTGAATTGCAAGCCATTGATTTTAATTAAGGAATGAAAACTATAGGGCGGAATGAATAAATAATACTCATTAGCTAAAAACTTAATTTCTTCGAAAGTCAAATTGTAGTCCTCTTAACGTTTCTCGACACCGGAAACATGTGAAGAATTAGACTCCATATTGAAAGTCTTAACCTCCACATAAGTTAAAACATTAATTCATTGATCCATCTTTTCCAACATCAACCTAATTTAGTCATGAGAATGGCTAATGAGAGAATTAATTATACTTTTAAAATGAGTCATTGGCTCTTAATATCATATTATGATGACAAAGCACTGCAACATTTATGGACATCCTCAATCGATTTTCTCCCTCCTCTACCTTTGTTTATTTTGTTTTGATTGAGAAAGCAAGTGAATGGATTATTAGAATGACAAAAAAAAGGGATTAATCCTATTACACACCCAAGAGATAAAATTAGTCGATAATGTCAAATAACTAAAAATATACATATATGGGTATATATATGTTTGGTCCTACAAAATAATTAAATAATCGATATGGAATTTATTTATTTTTAAGTATATATACCAGTTAAGTTCGAATTGGTAGGTAGGTGATTCCACGTCTAAAACCGCAAATCAAACCAGTACTCACCGATTCCACTAAGTTAGAACCGAGAACTGGAGCAGCCCCCATAGGAATCGCCGATTTTGGTTTGGTTTGATCTGGTTTCGGGCGATTCAGGCTATTCCAAGTTCTTTTGTAACCCTTAATATGAAGCCTAACTAGGGTTTCTTTTTAAAGGACAAACGACTGAGTAAAACCACCGGCTTCGGTTGATTCGGTTCAGTTCTGGTTAGTACGAGCGGTTCTGATCTTTCTACACACCCCTAGTTATGTTAGGGACCTCACCGAGCATAATCCGCGCTGGATTTCACACTTCAATGCATGGCTGCACGTATCAAAGAAAACCCCACACCTTGAAAATCAGAAATCTTCATCAATACGTTGAACATCCAAAAGGTTTCGTCAATCAAGATCGTCATAACTGCAAAAGCGCATCGCCAGCTAACATTATAAACGGCTTATCTCTCCATCTCTTTGCTCACCGCGAGTCGCATTTGATGGCGAGGGCTTACCTTATTATTATTATTATCAACATCATCATCAGTTCAGCTGCCACCTAACTCGATAAAACCCTCCCGTGCATGCATGCTGTTGCTGCTGGTGCGTTTCCATGCAGCTTTTCTGGAGGAGTAATGTCACGTCGGATCACCGTCGCCCTCTTACGGTTTGACTTCGTTTTCGAAGATTCAATTAACAATCGCTGTACTAACCGTCCTTGCAAAGGATGTTAAGAAAATTCAAAGTTTTTTTTTTTCTTTTTTTGGGGGTGAGGTTTTCTTTGATGCTCGACAGCAGTTCTGTTCTATGGCCTCTTTTTGTATAAACAGACTTCCCGTAAAGTTACTTCAACAAGAACCTTGCCGGATGCATCCGGCATTATAGAAATTATAAACGCCAACCTGAGGAAACGAAATCGATTATGGTATCAGAAATGTTTGTGACGGGATGGGGTGGGTAAATTCGGACAATGGCTAGGATGAAATGCCATAATAGAACGATAAAATGGGAAGATGGGTTTCTTTTTATTGTACAATTCTATGGGTATGATCTCTCCTAAAGTTACCATTTTCAAAATTCATCGAGACTTTAGATGAATTAGGAGAAAAGGTGTGAGTGAGTTCTTTCAATGAAATCAAGAGTGACTAACCTTGCTACACCTTTTCATCTATTAACCTAATTCTCTCTCTTCCATGATTAATTTAAGGCCCATTCAGAATAAAAAAAACCTAATATTTCTTCTAGGATTTTGTCCCTCGCAAGAACCGTGCCGGATGCTCGTCACGTAAATTATAAACACCGAGCTGGGGAAAACAAAATCAATTATGCTATCAGAAATGTTCGTGACGAAATGTGGGGACGTGTGATTCGGATAATGGCTAGAATGAAATGCTGTAATAGAACGGTAAGATGGGAAAACGGGTGTCCTTATTTACAAAACATTTTTGTATGATCTCTTCTTAAAATACCATTTTCGAAATTCATGAAGATTTTATTTGAATTAGGTGAAACGGGTCTCAAATAAGCATAATAGCGATTTTCTCTTTCTTTTTAGTTATATCTATGATTTCATCAAATTATGATTCATTGTTCGTGAGAGCTCTTACCAACTTTATTTTTCACTTGTTAACAAAATCTTAATCGATATAACATGAACCCGAAAATCCAAGTCCAGGAGTTCCAACCGACTTGGACAAAGCTCTCCAAAAGGAAAATTTAAGTGGTGAGATTTTTTTATTCCAATAAGTTATGTGGTTTATTTATACACATTTCTTCTAGATTTTTCTCCTCTTCACCACTCAAATGTGTTGCACTTTAGGTGAAATTTGGCAATGTGAACAACATAAATCTCACATGGTTCATTGCATGTATACTTGACCCTCGACATAAGATGAAGTATGTGAAATAGATAAGTAATCAAGTGTATGAAGGCAACCGAGCAGAAACTTTGCGAGATAGAATGACAAAATCTCCGACATTATTATTTGAGCAATATCATACCGGTACATGCCCCCAAAGTAACGTTAGATTAAAGGGGACAAGAACAGTGAACGTTTTAATGTCTCCTATTATTGGTGTGGACATTATGATTGCAATGTATCTTAGCTAAACAGGACAGGAATATATGGAAGAAAAATCTAAATTAGATAAGTATTTGGAAGAAAGATGTGAACGGTATTGCTCCACATTTGATATATTAAATTAGTGGAAAGTCAATTCTTCCAGATATCCTATCTTATCTTCCATTGCTTGAGATATTTTGATTGTGTCCATCTCCACTGTAGCATTAGAGTTTGCATTCAACACGGAGGTCGAGTATTTGATGTATTTCGTAGTTCCTTGACCCCAATGATGGTAGAGGCTCTTATATATACTCAAGATTGGCTACGATCTGTACCAATTTCGCAATCGATCGAGGAGGACTTAGAAGAACTTGAAAATTTCGAGTTAGATGAGAAAAAAATAACCATGGAATATTTATATCTTTCAATATTACAATTGATATTTCAATTCTCATTTTCATTGTAAATTTAATGCAGAGTTGTCATCTACGACCATGGACCTGAATTCAATAGCAATTTCTCTTGATGATTGATGAACTTAGATGTAAGAATTATCCATATTTATATATTTCAATATTACAATTGATATTTCAATTCTCATTTTTATTGTGAATTTAATATAGAGTTGTTATCTACGACCATGGACCTGAATTCAATAGCAATTTCTCTTGATGATTGACATGTAAGAATTATCCATGTTTATATCTTTTAATATTACAATTGATACTTCGATTCTCATATTCATTATGAATTTAATGTAGAGTTGTACCCAGCTTAGGAATTTGGTCAATTTTCTGGTTTTTATGTTCTCTCTTTGAAAGTTTGGAGGGCCATTTTGTAATTTCATCTTGTTGATAGAGCTCCCGGAGATTGGGAGATAAAAGTTATATGGGTTTGTTCTATTTTTAGAGGAATGACATTCCCCCAATTTTATAATGTAGAAACAAGACTGAATGTTTCAGCTATTGGTTGATTGGGAGCTTAAGCTTTTATTTTTGTCAAATAATAATTTAAGGTTTCAAAAAAGCCTCAATCAAGTCTCAAGTTCATCTTTGATGGAATTACACCATTGGAAATGGCACGCGGCAAGTAGCCAAATATTCCACATGGAAGCCATGTCGGATTTCCTACGCTTCAATTTTACTAGTGGTGAGCACACGATTTGATTGGGACTTCTTAAACGAGTCTTCTATTGACCAAACCAAAACTTTCAAATCTAGAATGGACTAAAAATTGGAAACTCTAAGATTTGTTTTAGCACGTACCAATATGTTATTCGGGAATGGAATAAAAAATTATTTTTTGCCAATAGTTGTTTTGACACTTATAAATTTTTTTAGTAATTTATCAATATGGAAAAAATTCTTTCTTTTTACCAATTGAACAATAGAATTGTCTCTTAGAGAATCATCAAGAGAGATTATGTTAAGCAATTGTTTAAATTGGATATCATTATTTGACCAATGCTTAAAAAATGGAATGAAGTATATGATTTAAATTGCAAAATTCTCTAAGCTTGAAGTGCTATAACGTATTGAATTTAGATTATTTTGAGTTGAACAAAAAAAAAACAAAAACCAAAAGCTGAAAATCGGAAAACCGAACCGAACTAAAATTTTGGTTCAGTTCGTATTCAGTTCAAGTCTCATTCAATTCAATTAAGAAGATTTTTCTAATAGTTTGGTTCGGTTCAAACTGTTGACACCCTTAGTCCTCAGGACTCAAGAGTCTCCCCAGGCACAGTTTGACAAACTCACCATCTATTGGCCAATCGTGTTTGGGATTCTTTATTTTCCTTGCTTGAGGAAATTATGAAAAAAAATCATAATCCTATCACATTCTAATTTAATTATAAAGTTTCAATTGTGCTAGCATAATCCTAAACATTTTTATATTTTACTAATTGAGTATATCTGGTCAATTTTGACAAAAAAAAAAATACCAACATAAACACTGGCTGTCCTACGTAGTACATTCTACGTGGATTTGAAGAATTTTTAATAAATAATAATTTTTTTGTTTTTTTTTAATTTTCTTTTTACTTTTTTCTTTTTTTTCCTTATTCACCTTAAAAAAAAAAAAAAAAAAACTGCGACTAGCAAGGGTCATTGGGCCCTCACCGACCATAGTAAGAAAAAGCCTCACCCAAATCTAGGCTAGACGGCCTTACCCAGATTTGAGTGAGGACCTAGCAAGGTTGGCCTCACCTAGATATGGGCAAAGCAACCTCGCTCTCGACCGCACGAGGCCATCGTTGTATTCTAGTAATAGTATAAAGTAGCCTTCTTGACAACAAATAAAATATATCGCTAGAAATCTCTATCAATGGCCTTCTCGGCTCTCCCTAGCAATAGTTGAAAGAAACAAAGGGAAAGAGAAGAAAGACTTAATAAAAAGTTTGAAAAATGTTTTAAATATTTTAAAGATTATCCACATTAGCATCACCAGATGCCTATATCAGTAATTTCCAATCAAAATTAGCCGAATAAATTCTATTAACAAAACATGAAAAAATTTAGAACTCAATTAGCACAATCAAAATGTTTAAAACTGAATTAGCAAAAATACAATAGATTTATTTTTTTTTTTTTGGTAATCTTCCCTTTACTAGCTACATGGATTGAAAATCAATTATTTAATCAGCTAATTGAATATTTCTAGGTTAAATTCTTTAATTTTCCGAAGTCCAAGAGTGATTGGATTCCCGAGTAATTGAATATAGAGATGTGTACTTTGTGTTGACATCCTAACGTTAAAGGAGGCTATAGGGTACTTGCTCGGGAATAAGGAACTTTAAAAGTCTTTTAACTGATCTGAGCATTGAGTTGGAAATTGATACAAGCCGATGGCTTGCCAGAGAAGAAAGCAAGAATTATATGGCCCATCTAAAAAAGGCACCAAAGTAGTCCATTCTCCTCGTAAATGGGATTGCAAAAGCCCAAAGAAGACGAACCCTTCCCTGTTGACTGGCTATCTAATGGTCCCCAATTCCTATGGGATATTTTATGTCTAGAGACTCATCAGCCTTGTTCTACCTGGGTTGTTTATCGAATGAAATAGTTTGATTTTATATCACTGTTTGTTTAGCGAGAAATGAGTGATTTGAAAATTATCTTTCCTAAAAATAATTACCTCAATCGTTTGGAATTAGCGAATTGAAATTATTTTCATTATCAATAATGGCTTATGTTTATATGTTTTTGTGAATGATGAAAATATTTTTCATTTATTTATTTTTGTAAGTGATATAAGAGATCATTTAAAAGAAAATATTATCCAAATCATTCATTTTTTAGGAAACAAATAGAGCCTAAGTGAAATATTCATTGATTCCAACTTGTAGTGAGAAAGTAATTTACGTAATGAGTTCATTGGAGACATTAAATCGTGTGTTGTTTGTATAATAGGTATGCATGAAAAATTGTGCATCCGAGCAGATTTACATAAGAGAAGTGGGGAGCACCCTCTCAGCTCCGGCTTTATAATTATATATAATAAATTATACATTACCTGACAAATAAATTGAAATTCGAGTACCGTGTTAAAGCTTGTTTTAAGGAAAATTCATATAATGTGTTTAGATTCTTGGGCATTTGTCAAATTATATCATTAGTCGTCCTCGTTCCATCTTCCTCCTAGGTTGCTCGTAAAGAGGCCAGGCCCTTCACATGGCCCATTTCTAAAGATGGACAAAGCCCACACTCCACACTCCATCTTCTATCTTTTCACTAATTACTCGTTTACTTCTCCAAATGGGCAAAATTTTAATCCATCCAACGGAAATTAAATATTTTCTCCGCCCAATTTGTTATCTTCATTATACCTCGGATTAGTGGGTCGTAATTTATGAACATAACCCATATGCAAATCTAGTTGATCCTAAATGCGGGCAACGCTCATGCTTATGATCCGCCAATCAGAATTATGGACTGAGGAATATCTGGCCCTTCGCAAATAGAGTTTTAGTAACCGGCACGTCTCGAGGAGCCCTTAAGATTTGAAGAAACGAGTCTCAAATAATTATAATAGCGATTTTCTCTTTCTTTTTAGTTATATCTATGATTTCATCAAATTATAGATTCATTGTTCGTGAGACCTCTTACCAACTTTGTTTTTCACTCGTTAACAAAATCTTAATCGATATAACATGAACCCGAAAATCCAAGTCCAAGAGTTCCAGCCGACTTGGACAAAGCTCTCCAAAAGGAAAATTTAAGTGGTGAGATTTTTTTATTCCAATAAGTTATGTGGTTTATTTATACGCATTTCTTCTAGATTTTTCTCCTCTTTACCACTCGAATGTGTTGCACTTTAGGTGAAGTTTGAAGCATTAAAAACTTGTCACACTACATTATTAACATTAGTACATTCATTACACAATTTCATTGTCTGAAGGGTTTCGCTTTTGCAAACTCCCGCTTTTTCCAATTATATCCCCTCAATGCATAAGAGATTGTATCACCCATATGACTTCTGTGATGTAGAAGTGTCATGGGGCGATTCTTTTGATCGCGATTTGTGCAGCACCTAAATCTCAAATCACTTTGCTTGGCCTCAGTAAGCCTTGCTCTCACTCTTACTCTCTCACTCAAGGAAGGGATTTTTTAGAGAGATAAAGTAGAGAGAGAAACTCTTGAGAGTACTATATTGCTCAATGGATTATCCAAGTGAGGGGAGGGTTCCCCTGTCTATACTAGAGTCTCTCTATTTACAACTATTGATTGACTATGTGAGCTAACTGTTGTCTAATTGATCCGATGGTAAAGATCGACTTGATCTAATAATGGTGGATGTCGACTCTTGTCAAATTAATCCTGTGGCAGAGATTTAGTCGATCCAATAGTCGTGGGTATCAATCATTGCCAAACAAAGGGATCAATGATGTGAGGTCCTTTGGATTGATGAGCTGGCAAACTTATGTCCACGAGAGAGACAGTGAATACACGGTTGTTTAGGAAATTTCCTTTCTTCTCTTGCCTTATATTTGTTCTTTACATAGATTTCCCTTGCATTTAAGATACGGATTTTGCTAGTATAATAATTTTTAGATACTATGATAATAACAGTTTGTTATGAATCATAAATTATTAAAAGATTAGATCCCACAATAATTTATAATTATTCATTATTTAATTTTTTATGATTCAAAATAAATTACTATTATCTCAGTAGATGAAAGATTGTTATACAATCATTTCTCTTAAGATATAATTTCCTTGTTGGTCTTTGCGATTTCATTACTACACCATTATTCTCTGGGGTCGACATTCTTTAACCACAAAAAGGAAAAAAGAAAAAAGAAAAAGAGTTTTGCACGCTCGGCCAATCATATCTCAAACTTTACACACCCCCACGCGGAAGTCCGTACTTTGACTATGATGATGATCCATTGTCGTCGGCTGAATCATCATTCTGGTCGCAGGTCAACTGAACACTACAGTACCCAAAGAATAGAATCCCCAGATCATGTAATGCCCTGTCCGGTAACCGGCCAAATAGTAAAATTTTTTATTATTTTATTTCCGAAAATAGTTTTAAAACTAAAATTTTTATTTCCAAGAATAAATTTTCCTTTTTTTGTTTTTGGAAGTAAATTTGGAACAGAATAAAAAAAATTAATTTTTATTCCCATGAACAATTATAAAATCAAGCCCATATTTTCTCTTTTTATTTTCTTTTTTCTTGTTCTTTTTCCCTTTTCTTCTTTTTCATATACTGCCACTGCCGCGGTTGTCGTCCGCCGCCTACCATCACCAGTCGCCGATGTCGGGCCTAGCGAGCTTGCTCCTACAGTGGTGAGGCTCGCGACGACCAACGGCGAGGCTCAATTGACGAGGGCCAATAACGCTCCAGTGAGGTCGTCGGCCACTTGAAGAAGAAGAATAGGAGAAAGAAAGGGAAAAAAGAAAAGGAAAAAAGAAAAAAAAGTAATAAAATTATTTAAAAATTAGAAGAAAATGATTTGGAGTAGAAATTTTGAACACGATACCAAACACAATTTTATTCCGGAAATTGAAATTTTAGACAATTATCAAACGGTTTAAAATGCTTAAAAATTATTCTCATGAACAAAATAAAAAGAATCATTTCGATCAGAAATTGTTCCCGGAAATAGAAGCGTTACCAAACGCACCATAATCTTCCGCAGTGAGCGAGCAGTCCAACGTTACATGTCAGCAGTGCAGTCCATCCGCCATTCCCACAAAGCCAAGCTGAAGTCGCCACCTTCTGAGCGCGGTGGAGTTACGAGTCCAAGTTGAGTAACGCGTCCGATCCACCCTGGACAGACGCGAGTTCATCGTGCACTCCGTGTGCACGTCACGGGTCGCAGCGCAATCCGCCCGAAGTCACGAAGGTCTCGAAAGCAGAAAGTTAGCTCTTTTTGGGTAACCGCTTTTTCTTCTTCTTCTTCTTCTCCGAGCAAAGCGCAGATTCCACAGTCGATCCAGTCTCGCCTTGACTATGTTGCACAGCCGTGTGTGACGTGAGGATGGGGATCAGAAGACACCGAGGTCAACCCGCTCGAGTCCGAGTCGATATGGTAAAAGCAAAGTCCACTATTTTAAAACGACTCAAAGGCAGGTCAATTCCTTAGATATGACGATTCTGCTGCTGGTTGGGTCAAAAACAAGTTGTTGCGAACAATTTAACCTTTGCCCTGGAAACCCTTTTGAACGTTCAGCAGGTTCAGCACCATGTCAAAGCGCCCGCGACATGCCCACGCATTAGCTATCGACTGCGAGCCAGAGCATCGCCAAATTGAAATGAAGACCTCGAATCACATTATAATCTTGCGTAGAAAATGTCATCTCAGGGTTTCATCTCTAGAGCGAAGACAGAAAAAAAGAACACGCCATGTTGCAACAATTCCAATATAGATTAAGCATGGTTAGCATAATTATTTTTGGGCTACTGTATATTGTGAACTATGAATTCTCGAAGTAGTGGACCCACAATAATTTTTAATTATTTGTTACTCATGAACGGATTATTATTTTCACAATAAAATAAAGAACAGTTATATAAGCGTTTTTCATGTAGATTAGTCAAGAGCTAGATTAGTCAAGAGCTCGAGGAGTCGTAAAGAAATTTTATGTTTACTCGGTGAGGGGAAAGGGAAGTGAACGAAAGCGTCGTGGTCAAATCCTCAACCCAATCGCTATCGCTATCGCTATCGATCTCAACGCGTCGCTCCTTCAAAGTTTGCCGATCTTTATTCCATTTTGGATCAATCATGATGTTTCGTGGATCCTCGACGGACCCCATTTTGGCGAGGTCAACGTAAAACCCATGTCGTCACGTATGACGCAGAGGAAGCGGTACGTGGGGCGGTTCGCTTTGGCATTTTATAGAGCAGAGAGAGAGAGAGAGAGACATGAGCAGTTGGAGGAAAGGGAAAAGGAAAAGGCAGGTAAGCAAGTCTTATATCTTTTATGACTTCGAGCAGCCATGGAAAAGCGATGGTATGCAATATCATATTCCTCAAAGTTGGTCGCGTTTGACAGTTCCTAAATTAATTTATGCAGAAGTCTGGCTCGTATAATTTAATTGTCTATGTCCATGCTTCCTCTAACTAGATTCGGAGGTTGATAGTGCGAGTTTCTTTAGTGCTAATTTCGAGTTCGAACATTCTCATCCGTGGGGTATTGGACATGGGTTCGTTCACGAGGTGGCAGGCGACTAAAAGTGAATTTAACCTATTGGCTTTTTCATCGGCCATGGTCGAGTCGAGTGCTCGAAAGTACGATTTTTCGGGATGTGAATTTTCTGCACAATTGATCCCTATAGATAATGCGTGCCCGCGGACTTGCCTATGTGTGTAGGGTGTGGCTCCATTCGGAAGAGGAAGCTATCAAACGTGGTATTTATTGACACTACTTTCATCATTTGGCTGAAATTTTCAGGACATGCCTTCTCTTTTTCTAGATAATAATTTTGCCAATTGACTCAATAGCCTTTCATTTTCGTTAAATAGAAACATGCGCAAACAATCGATGTATCACGAAATTTCAAAGTTTTGTGCCTGTACATCAACTCCCCATATGAGATCAAGCGCAACAAAAAGAGAAACGATAAATTCGAACTAACTCAAAAGGCGAAGCACTGTCATATCAATAGAAATCAAAGAGTCGTTTTCATTTTTCCTAGATCAGGAACTCAAAAGGTGAAGCACCGTCATATCCATAAAAATCAAAGAGCTGTTTTCATTTTTCCTAGATTACGAATGCGAAAAAGTAATTTTCCACTTCCAAAAGAAGACGTTTTGAATTCAAACTTCTCTTACATCCAACTTGTTCCAAAAGGGTAAAAAAAAATAATAAAAAAAACCGTTTACATTTTCTCTCTTCTTCTTTTTTACCTTTATTAGCCTAAGCATGTTCACGCCACATTTTGGACTGTGGAAATGATAACTTGATTGGCCGAAAAAGTCAAAGCGATGTATGATGCACGGGGGGATTCGGAATGGGATTTTGACAAGATCCCACCGTGTCATTTCTCGAACGTCGCGCCGCCTTCCTTGTACTCATTTTGAGTCGACCGGTCTGTTCTCCCCGGTCCACACGCGCCTTCGCTTTGCCATAATCCACCCCCTCTTTCCCCCTAATCATGTTTTATTAGAAGTGGCTCTATCCGTCGAATTTCAACAAGATTTTCATCGTTTCATATTACTTTCCATGTTTATTTTCCCTATCATGTACGATTTTAGTTAACGTATTCCTTTTCCCATTTTCTAAATTATTTTTAATTTTTATAACAAATTGCGATTAGAAGAATTGGGACACATGACTTGAGTTTGAGTTATGCACAAAAAGACCACTCAAATAACAAGAGTTTACTTGAGAAATACTTGAGAAAAGAAATGATCGATCATTTTGAAAAAGAAGTAAAATTACAAATAATTGAATACTTGATATGTATTTTTATGTGATTGTTATTGATCAATAAAAACGTCACATTGGTTATTATTTCCTTCTAAGAGTCAATGACGTTGTTTCCTTTCATATTTTTTTTCTAAATTTATTTACTAATCATTAGTGACATCAATTAACCCCTTTAGATATACATAATGAACAACCAACTTTTGCTTTTGACCTTTTTTTGTCAAAGCGATCTTTTCCTTTGTTTATTTAATTTGGGTTTTTTTCAATCGAATATTCTATTTAGTTTTATTAAAGTGCTACGCTTATCAAATTTTATCAAAATTTCACTGCTTAATATTAATAATTTCAGTTAATTTAGTTTTCTCCCATTTTTCTTTTATATTTTCATTTCTTAAAGGTAAAAGAAAAGAATTTCCTGGAAAGAAATAAGATCAAACCTATACTTCCGCTAAGCAAAGTCACATGCATTGCATATGCTATTGAAAAAAAAAAAAAAAAAAAAAAAAGATGAAGAAATAACCCAGATAAAGAGCCGCGATAAAATGGAAGTTCGAAATTGGAAGGTGAACGAGTACTTACTTGAAAGTTCAATATGTGCAATATATAAAGGGCCCAAAACGCATTAGTGAAACCGCGGAGGCACTCCACGCGCCGGGAGAGAGGCTGGGGGAGGAGCTCCGCAGGCCATTGTGGTTCTACAACGCCGAGCACGAGGGAACAATAAAAACTCTCCCCATCCCGGAGGAATTCCAACGTGCTCGCACCGGCCCTACCGCGTTTCGCCATGTCAGCATGCTCCCGACCGGTCCACGTGTCATCCCCTCCCAACCCCCTCCCGAGCCACCGAAGACCGATCAACACGTTTTAGCAACCGCGCACGCTCCCATGGTCAACTATATAAACCCCCTCCCCGGCAGCCGCCAATCATCGAAAGCCAATCATCCGATTTCTCTGCGCTCTCGTCCTGGTAGAGATCGAGGAATCCATTCCATCGCTCGAGGAGCCTCTCGTTTTTTGGGCGATGGATGAGGGTGCCGGATTCTCGGGGGGGCCAGCGGATGGCGGCGGCTCCCGGTACAAGGGGGTGAGGCTGCGGAAGTGGGGAAAGTGGGTGTCGGAGATCCGGCTCCCGAACAGCCGGGAGCGGATATGGCTCGGGTCATACGACTCCCCCGAGAAGGCGGCGAGGGCCTTCGATGCGGCGCTCTACTGCCTCCGGGGCCGGCAAGCGCAGTTCAACTTCCCCGACAGCCTGCCCGACATCGCAGGCGCCCAGGGCCTCAGCCCCCAGGAGATCCGGGCTGTCGCCGCCCGGTTTGCAAACCAGCGGCCCGAGGGCTCGGGGCAGAGCAGAAGGAACGACGACGGGCACGGGCACGGGCACGGCACATCATCAATGGCGGCTCAAGAAGGAGGTGACGATGGGAATGGCAACGACGGTGGGGGCAGCAGCATGGACTGGTCGTTCTTGAATGCACTGGACGTTGACTGCGCTAGCTCTGGATTCGGGCTTTATGACGGACTGGATTACGTGGGTGGCTCTGAGCTGGAGCCTCCGCCAGAAGCATCATCGACGACGGATAATGCAGACGACGAAAATGGTGGTGGCAATGGTTTTTATTGTCACCAACTCTGGAACTTCTGAAAACCTTATTCGTTCGGCAAATTTTTATTAGTTGCCGGAGGAAACTCATCTTGTACTGTCCTTTTTTTTTATATAAATAAATCAAATTTTTGCCCTTGTGTCGATCACTATAGGATGACAACAAAGAAGCGGATCGACATAGCAGGGTTAATCTAGGGTTTTATAGTTAAAGCAGTGAACTAGTCTGTAAGTGTATATCGTGTACCGTCGTTTACGATAAGGTTTCAGAAAGGAGTGTTTGCAAGTACATTTGCTTTGCCCCGCTCCCTTTTGTCTTTTGGTGCGCGAATGAAGGACCAGACATGGAATTGAGAGCCTGCAGTGAGGGAAAGCTCGTGATCACATGCACGTCGCCATCAGAAGCGCCGCATTGAACACATGCGAGTTGCATTCTGAACTCGATGACGGAGCGTCAAATGATCCGGCGACGGCCGAAGAAGGGCAACCTCTCTATGACCAAGCAAGGCGACCTTGGTTATCCATTTTTTCGTGCAAGGACGTTCTCCATTAGGTCAGAGGATGCGACTTGTCCTCAGTCACGCCATGTATCTCTTTGCCGAGATCTTTAGTACGGCGAGAAACACGTTAGGGTTTGAGCCGAGGGTAAAAGGTCGTACGGTCGAGACACCGCGCGAGCATACTTTGATGGAGAAATGCTCGATCACTGGTCTTGATTCACAGTGGAACAATGTTCAGTCGAAACTGGTTTCTTTGATCCAAGATAAGTTGTCAACCTTAACTTGAATCGAATCAGTCGGAGCAATGCTAGGGCTATCAATTAATGAATGCCGATACACCATTAGTTTATAGAATGATATTTTGAATGGAGTGGAAATTAAAGTGTATGAGATTCAAATGCGGAATTAAAATTAGACCAGTCATTTTGTAAACTAATTATATATATATATATATATATATTTTAATATCTAAAGTATTATTTGTCAATCCATAAAAGTATAATTACAACGAAATCGTTGATTCCAACATGTTATTAGTCCAGTTGGTTTTCCAACTACCGAAACCAAAGCCACATTCACCACAATTGGTTTTAAATATATTATACGGATGTTAATTTAATTATAAACTTTTCAATATTGTTGAGTTATTCCTAAATTTTTACATGAAGTTTCAATGAAGCCCTTTGAGTCAATTTTTGTTGAAAATCACCGATACGACGCTCTAATCATTATTGACTATTCCACATGGCAAATCACCCTGTCAATGGTTTTAAGGAAAAATGAGGTCATAGGGATATATTGGAACTTCATGCAAAGTTTTAAGATTAAATTGATAAAATTGAAAAATTTTAAATTGAATTGACAATTCATACAATAAGTATAGAATCGATTAGACAATTTCCTTGATAATTTGAAAGACACGTGATTTGATCAAAGAAATAATCATTCGTGGATTATGAAAAGAAAGAGACAACCCGTACATGAGTAGGCACCTGATTCTACCAGAAGACGCAATTCTCTTCTCAATAATGCCTAATCACATCAGTGATAAGAAACACGCCACTTCATGTCTCTCAAGGAAGACACAGAACATAAACCATCGCTATGTCGGATCCTTTGCTTTTATTAAGGCATACACTTTGCACTTTAGGAGATCGAAAGACTCACACTTAACATGTGGAACACACATAACTTTTAAAGAATAGAGAAAAACTATCAACTTGCCGTCCTTGTAGTTTCACGCTTTTCCTAATCAAATTCCTATAATTTTGATTTATCTAATTCAGTCTTAATACTTTCACAAATCTTCTAATCAAGTTTCTCAAACATCTATTTCAACCAAATCCAACTGGTTGTTGTGTGACGTGGATAAAATTTTCCCAGCTCTAATGTTCACCCGTGTATCCACGTTGGTTAAATTTGATCCATTTCACACTCCAACACTATCTATGTTGGCTAAATTTTTCCATACATCTCCACATGGGTAGCCGCGTCCTATTTTGGCATCGCTCAACAATCGCGTCACCTGAATTTGATCAGGTTTTATATCGGAGGGATTTGATTAGAAAATTCATGAAAGTAGAATGACTTGATTAAAAAAGGCGTGAAAGGAAGAAAGAGTATAATTTGTCTAAGACTAGGCAAGGCAAAATATAGGGGTTCACTCTTTTAATTTTAGGTGCCCGGCAAAACAGGATTATGAAATCATGCTACAGAGGCGATTGGTTTCAAGATTGAATGTGAGAAAAAAATTATAAAAAATTCAAAAGAATTAAAATATTATTTAAAAATGTTCATATCAGCGTTGGCCGAGCTATGTAGGATAGTCGATGTCTACGTTAGCAATTTCTAATCAAAATTGCTCAGATGAACTGAATTGATATTAATACGAAAATATTCATGACTAAATTAGCACATTTAAATAGTTTACGGGTTGAATTAATACCAAAGTAATAAGTTTAATATTTTCGTTTCTTTCCCAGTCCCTCTCACGTATCTAATATCTCTATCTATATCCAAATCTAACAAGAAAACCTCTTTCACATTCCACAAATTGACATCAATTGAACATGGGTCGCCGTCTAAGCACCACGCGGTGACCCCCAACGACGTTGGAAGATGCACTTATCACAACTTTTGCACACATCTAAAGTCGCACTACAGAAACAGGATGTTGAATCTGGCCTGTGACGAGACAAAGTTCGTGCACGTGAAAAAGAGCTACAAGGAAACATCGCGACAATTTCCCAGAGGTCCCAGCTCTGTCGTCTGCCTAATGTCCCGTCGAAACCAACTGCGAGGACCAAGAAAAGCCGACCAACGAGAAGGAGAAGGAGCATTTGAAAAGTGTCGAACTACATCAAACGAGTAAGGTTTAAGATAAAGACGGGAAGATTAGCGCGTGCGAATCCGATAATCTGTGAGAAAATGTCTCGACCGTGTCACCTGAGACTGAGAAAATGAGGGGTAACCGTCCAATTTCCATCGGGCTTTTTGCCCATGCAAGAACGGTCAAACATGTGAATAGCCATCGAAACTGTACTTTAACGAGTACGACAGCAGCAGACCACCGGGGGAGAATAGACACTGGTGTTTCTCTAGAAAACGAGGAAGGGTTCGAGTCAAATAATCATGCCTTTGCTCGACCGTCTCGGTCAGCACTATTCTTTCCTAGCCTTTCTTATACGTTATGCATGAGCTTTAGCAGATCAATAGATGGAAGGATTCAGGTCTGGGTATAGTTATGAAGACTCAAAACTGTTAAAATCAAGTGTGACCAATCATGGGCCCACTCAAGATTTGAATAAGACGTCCTAACTAAAGGTTTACGACTTTAAAAGGTGCGTTTGCCTCAGCCCCCCAGGGAATCCGTGCGGTCGCTGCCCAGTTGGCCAACGGGGGGCCCGAGAGCTCGAGGCGGAGCAGAAAGAACGACGATGGGCACGGACACGGTACGTTACCATCAACTGCAAGTGTACATCGCGTATCATCGTGTACGTAAAGGTTTCAATAGAGAAATGTTGCAGATGCATTTGCTTGCCCCCCCTCCTGTCTTTTACTGAGAGCATCCAGAAGAGAAAGCTCGTGATCACATGCACCTCCCCATCAGAAGCGCCGCATTGAACACGTGCAATTGCATTGTGAACTCGATGTCAGAGCGTCAAACGATCCGGCCACGGCCAGAGAAGGGCAACTCTCCATGAACAAACACGACGGCCATGGCCGATCTTTTTCTCGTGCAAGGGCTTTCTCCATTAGGTCAAAGGACAGGATGCGACATGTGGTCAGCCACGCCATGGATCGCCCCGCCGAGATCTTTATGTATGGCAACAAACACGTTAGAGCTCGAGCCGAGGGGAAAAGTACGGTCGAGAAACTGCGAGAGCACATTTTAATGGAGAAACGTTCGATTTCCAAAGCATTGACCACATGTGTCACGAAAAGAGCGATGAGGATGTTTCTCTTCTTGGTTTTGATTTACATTGGAATGATGTCCGATCGAAACTTGTTTCTTTGATGCAAGATAAGTTGTCGACCCCAACTCGAATAAAATCTTTTGGAAATATGAAAATACCGATTCTGAATATCAGTAATTGATTCAGTTAATTGGTAATTAGCTTGATAATATAGGACATAGAATCACCATGTAAATCGGTGTATATTTCCTTATTTTTTCTTTCATATCTTATTTCCTCCCTCTAACATTATAAGTGGAGGATTATACATGTACAAGAGATAGATAGAAAACATGGAATTACACTTTTCCTGTCTATTCTACTTCACTTTCTTACATGGTATCAAAGCCAAGAATTCTGATCTAGCTTCCGCAAATACCCTGAATTGCCTTTGGTAGTCTTTTCAATTGTTGTTGCGAATTTCTCTTTGCAAAACATATTGACACACCAATTAGGAATTCATTCATTCAAATATCAAACATCATACCCAGAAATCAAAGCAACAAGTCCAGCAGCAGTAACAACGACCAAGAGATGATCTCACCTATGGAGGAATCATTCGACACCACCAGCTCCCCTAAGAATTTGGCCTCAGATCAGACTAACCAAACCCAGAATTTGCAACAGCAACTCTCGTCTCCATTACCTGCACCTATTCAACCCTCTGCTACGATTCAAACCCAGGAACCGATCCAATGGCCGCACATTAGCTGGTACCCAGTTCATGGCCAATGGGCCATTGGATCTAGCCACACGTGGGCCCAACAAGGCCTACCCGGAGAGGAAAATATATCAGGCTCTGGAACTCGGCCCGAAGGACATGGGCCAACACAAGAAAACCAATTCAGTGGCGGATCAGGGTGGACAGGATTGGGTTTCGGACCCGGACCCATTCCACCGAGTCTGGGGATGAATCCCTACCCAATTCCCCAACCCATTGTCTTGCCTTATGCGGTTCCCTTCGCCAGCAGCCGTCTCGAGCCCGACGACCTCCCCTACATGTCGCTACGACTTATCAACATATAGCTCACTGAACTGGACAACTACAACACCTGGGCTTGGGACTTCCAACGAGCACTCGTAACAAAGGACAAGAACGGCTTCCTCAACGAAGCCATCCCCTATCCGACCGACGAACGGTTGCAACGCCTTTGGCGAAAATGCAATTAGCTAGTTCGTACGTGGATTGGGAACTGTCTCGCTCCAGATGTTGTGGCTGGGCTTCCATCAACCGAGGACTCGAGGACGATCTAGGCGAGCATTCTGGAGATGTACGGCGGCTCAATCCGGCGAAACTCTTCACCATTACCCAAGCCATCTGGAATTGAAGCAAGGGAACTTATCCATTGCCGCTTGCTTCAATCGGCTATCAGCTCTCTGGAATGAGCTCGAAGAGCCTGAAGAACACCTTGAGGGTCCCGAGGCTACGCTGCAACAGTACTAAGCGATCAAAGAGAGGGAGAAAGTGACTCGTTTCTTACTGATTTTAAACGAAACATACTCACCTTTCCGATCGCAGATCTTGGCAATGGACCCAATGCCGTCACTTGGTCGGATCTACCAACTGGCCGTCCAAGAGGAAAGCAAGCGGCAAACCATGACCAAGCACGGAAGAGCCGGCGAAGGAGTCGCCCTTGCTGCTAATCAAAGAAGACTCGACTTGACCGAGGCGTCGCACAGTGTCCATGGAGGTCGTAACTTTGCCGGAGGACCAAAGGGCTTCGGGCAAAGAGGGGGAGCTTGGTTTGGGGCTGTCGAAGGGGTTCCTAACCCTAATTTGAGAATGAATGGCTGGGATGCTAGCAGGAGATCGAACAGCCCTAATTATCTAACTTATTCGGCCGAATCCAACGGCCAATAGCAGAGACGATCGAATGGCTCTTATCTGTCCACCCACTCAGCCAAATCGAACGGCCCCTATTTGGCCATGTCAGCATCAATGTATAAAGCATCGTGCGGCCCACGTCATACCACGTCATCCATGAAAAACAATGGGCAAAATTTCAAAAATAAGGGTAAATATTGTGAATATTGTAAACGCCATCATCATACTATTGACACATGCTGAAAATTACATGGAAAGCTAGGTGATAAGGACAAAAAGGAAAAGGAAATTGCTTCTTACCAGGTTTCGGCACAGAGGACTGATGGTGCAAATCAAATAATTACCCAAGATCAGTATCGGGATATTATGAAGGCATTGAATCAGCTGTCGATTAATGACAAGACTGCAAGTTTCTCAGGTACCCTTTTATGCAAGATGAATTCAATATCAGTTGATGCATGGATAATTGATTCAGGTGCTAATGAACACATAGTATGCAACAAGCAGTTATTTTCTAGTATTCAAGAAAGGCTACATTCCTCAGTATTTGTACGTTTGCCCAATGGGAACATTACTCATGTTAGCAAAATTGGAACTGTCCATCTCAGTTCAAATATTGTTCTTAAAAATGTCATTTTCATTCCTAACTCTGAGTTCAACCTCTTGTCAATCTCAAAAGCTTGTGGAGATAATTCTTGTTGTGCCATATTCAATTCCAAAAATTGCTTCTTTCAGGACCTTTTGACTAGCAAACTGATGGGCTTAGGTAGTGTCGCCGAAGGGCTGTATTTCTGGACAAATCTCCAAAAAGATCTTGATTTCATCAATCAAAGCATTTCTTGTAATGCCATTACTAGTAATAAAGATATTATTTTTCATCAACGTTTGGGTCATACTGCACGTTTCCCTTATCCTAAATGTCCAATATGTTCATTAGCAAAACAATCTCGAACAAAATTTCTTGTTAGTACATCGAGAACTACCAGTGCTTTTTCCTTACTTCATATGGACATTTGGGGACCCTATCACACTTCGCATCGTGACGAGACTCGATTCTTCTTGACATTTGTTGATGATTATACTCGTGCTACTTGGGTTTCCCTCATGCAATCCAAGAGTCAAACATTCTCTACTCTATCAAATTTTTTATCTCTCATAAAAAATCAATTCGATAAGCATGTTCAAAGGATTCGCACAGATAATGGACGAGAATTTTTTTCTGCGGAATGTGCCTCTTTCCTATCTTCTCGAGGAATTATACATGAGAGTTCGTGTACTTACACACCCCAACAAAATGGGATTGTTGAACACAAACATCGTCACCTCATAGAAGTAGCTCATGCCCTAAAATATCAAGCTTTTATACCAGAAAAATTTTGGGGTGATTATGTGGTCATAGCAGCTTACCTGATCAATCGCATGCCAACTAGAATTCTCGAAGGACGAACCCTTTTTAATTGCTTTATGGAAAACAACCAGTGATTGATCATCTTCAAGTTTTTGGGTGTTTGTGCTATGCAACAACACTAGGGCCACGAAGTAAGATGGATCCCCATGCTATACATTGTATTTTTATGGGATATCCCTCTCTGTAGAAAGGCTATCGAGTCATGGAGATTTCTACAGGACATTTCTTTGTGAGCAAAGATGTTATCTTTCACGAAGATGTTTTCCCATTTCAAGAAGCAGCTTCGTCATCCTCAAGCTCAAGATATGATCATCAACTTTTCCTATCAGAAGATGATTTATCTGTCCAACCTCAATATGTACTCATTGCACCAGAACATAATATTTCGATCCCACCAGGTGATTTAAACCCGACCAATGACACACTAGTTTTCTCACCTAGGAAAGAGTCTTCCTCAGTGACTTCTTTGCTGATGATTCATCAGAGACTATCTCCCATAATACCAATAGAGCCAAGAATTGAACAGCCCCAATGTTCTGGACATTCTACTCGACCCCCTACATGGACAAAAGATTATATATGTCCTACGCTGGATTCTTCATGTACACAATATCCTGTATCTTCTTATGTTTCATTTAGTCAGCTATCACCCGAACACATGTGTTGCATAAGTAGAATCTCTAAAGACTAGGAACCGTCTTCTTATTCTAAGGCAGCACATGATCCCAAATGGCAAAATGCAATGGAGCTAGAATTGAAGGCTCTTCATGAAAATCATATTGGGATATTGTTCCACTACCCTTCGAACGAAAACCTATTGGCTGCAAATGGGTTTATAAGATTAAGTTCAAGGCAAATGGCTCCATTGAACGATATAAGGCTCGCTTAGTAGCGAAGGGATTCACGCAACGGGAATGTTTTGATTATCATGAAACATTCTCTCCCGTGGCTAAAGAAGTCAATGTTCGCTCTTTCTTATCTATTGCTGCCTTTTGCAATTGGCCACTCCATCAAATGGATGTTCATAATGCTTTTACATGGAGATCTTGATGAAGAAATCTATATGGAGCTTCCACAGGGATTATGCAACCGGGAGAGTCTCGTGTATGTCGTCTCCGTAAATCCCTGTATGGACTTAAATAGGCATCTAGGCAATGGTATGCCAAGTTCATTCCTGCACTAACCGACGCAGGATTTCAGCATTCTAGACATGATTATGCCTTGTTCACATGGACTAAAGGTACTTCGTCCATTTTTCTCTTAATATACGTTGATGAAATTCTTATCATGGGAAATAATGAACTGGCTATTGCAAAATTCAAAAACTACTTGAGTGCCATTTTTGACATAAAAGACTTGGGGGCTCCTAAGTATTTCCTTGGCATCGAAATAGCTCGATCCGACAAGGGAATATGTCTCAGCTAATGAAAGTTCATTCTAGAAATAGTCTCCAAAGCAAGATTGTAGGGATGTAAACCAACAGTTATATCGATTGAGCAAAATGCGAAGTTGATGACACATGAGTATGATGCGAGCTCATCTTCATCTATTGAGGATCCATTACTCAAAGATCCATCGGGATATCAACGGCTTGTTGGGAAATTGATTTATCTCACAATGTCAAGACCAGATATATGTTATGCAGTGCAAATACTCAGTTAATTCATGCACAAGCCGAAGCAGTCTCATATGGATGCAACGCTAAAAGTCATGAAATACTTGAAGGGATGCCTAGGACTTGGCATTTTTTGTCTCGAGATTGTGACATGAAAATGACAGCATATTGTGACACGGACTATGCTACTTGTCCGATGACAAGAAGGTCCATTACTGGTTTTTGTATCGAATTGGGAAAATCACTCATCTCATGGAAAACAAAGAAGCAGTCAACCGTATCATTGTCATCAGCAGAATCTGAGTATCGAACTATGGCAAAAAACTGTTTGTGAAATAATCTAGATACGATGACTACTTTTAGATTTTGGAGTACAAGTCAATGGATCCAATGAATTATTCTGTGATAATGATGCTGCACTCAAGTTAGCAGCTAATCCCATTTTTCATGAGAGAACTAAGAATATAGAGATCGATTGTCACTTCACTTGGGACAAGATTCGGGAAGAAATCATAACAACAAGGGGAATTGGAACTGCTAAGCAACCTGCAGACATCTTTACCAAGCCACTGTGCCAAAGACAACATGCATATCTATTGAGCAAGTTGGGTGTCCTCGACATATACAAGCCACCAACTTGAGGGGGAGTGTTGGAAATATGGAAATACCGATTCTAAATATTAGTAATTGATTCAGTTAATCGGTAATTAGCTTGGTAAAATAGGACATAGAATCACCATGTAAATCAATGTATATTTCCTTATTTTTTCTTTCCTATCTTATTTCCTTCCTCTAACATTATAAGTGGAGGATTACACATGTACAAGAGATAGACGGAAAACACAGAATTACACTTTTCCTCTCTATTCTACTTCACTTTCTTACAAAATCAGTCAAAGCAATGCTAGGGCTATTAATTAATGAAGACCGATACACCATTAGTTTATAGAATGATATATCAAATCGAGCGGAAATTAAAGTATATGAGATTCAAACGCGAAATCAAAAATAGATTGATCACTTTGTAAACTAATTATACTTTATATCATTGATTCCAACATGTTATCAATCCAGTTGGTTTTCCAATTGCTAAAACCAAAGCCATATTTCACGTAATAGCATGGGGGAAAAATACTCAATATATCATAAACATATTATATGGATGTTAATTCAGTCCTAAATTTTTCAATTTTGACAATTTAGTCTTAAATATTTGCATAAAATTCCAATATAGCCTTTTGGATCAATTTTCGCTGAAAAGCACTAACATGATGCTCCGGTCATCACCTACTGTGTCAATGGTTTCCAACGAAATTGAGTCGGAATGACTATATTGGAACTTCACGCAAAGTTTTAGGACTAATTTGATAATATTAGAATTTTAAAATTGAATCGACATTGGATCGACCGGATAATTTCTCTAATAACTTGAGAGACATGTGGTTTGATTGAACAAATAATCATTCATGGATTATGAAAAGAAAGAGAGAACTCGTATATGAGTAGACGCATGATTCTACCAAAAGACGCTGCTCACATCAATGTCAAGAAGCACGCCACTTCATTCTCTCAAGGAAGAAACAAAACATAAACCATCGCTCATTTTCTCAAAACTTAGGAATGTCGCATCCTTTGCTTTTATTCAGGCACATACTTTGCGCTTTAAGAGACCAAAAAGACTAACACTTGACATTTGGAACACAAATAACTTTAATAGGGAAAAAGTGTCTACTTGTCGTCCTCGTGCTTCACGCTTTTCCTCATCAAATTCTTATAGCATTTATTTGTCTAATTAAGTCTTTATACTTTCGCAAATTTTCTAATCAAGCTCTTCTTACACCTTATCCAACAAAATCCAGCTAGTCGTTGTGTAACATGGATAGAATTTTTCCAATGCCGATGTCCATGTGGGTGTCCACATTGGTTAAATTTTATCCATTTCACACGCCGGCATACATGTCCACATGTGTGTCTGCATCATATTTTGGGTCACTTGACAATCACGTCAGCTAAATCTGATCGGATTTTATGTTGGGGGGATTTGATTAGAAAATTTATGAAAGTAGAATGACTTAATTTAATATGGTGATTTTTTAAAAAAAAATAAAAATAAAAGCTCGAAAGTACTAGGAATAAAAAGTATAATTTATCTAAAACTAGGCAAGGCAAAATATAAGTTTTTACCCTTTTAAATCTATGTGCACGCAAATACACGATTATGAAATCATACTGCAAAGGTAACAGGTTTGGTTACAAGTTTCGAAATGGAATAATGTGAGATATAACCGATCAAAATATAGGAAAGGCAAAATCGCATATGAGAAAGTTGATGAATGTTTTTGTAATTTTCCTAAAGATCACAATACTTTTTATATCTATAAGCTACAAAGGTGGGAAAATTGGAGTGTATCCAAATCAAATGGTAATTGTTATCGCAAATGCACATATGTATTTAGGGAAAATTTCCAATCAATCTTAAATATATTATGCAAGTGTCAATTCAATTATAAACTTTTCGATTTTGCCAATCTAATCCTAAACTTTGTGCAAAATTCCAATATACCCCTTTCGATCAATTTTTCATAGAATTGTTGACGTGGTAGTGTGCCAGTAAGACAACCAATAATGGTTGGACTATTACGTCAACAATTCTCGACAAATATCGACTAAAATTCTGCCACACAACATCATGACAAAATTGGCAATTCAAAAAGTTTAAAACCGAATTGATGTCCGCACGATGTGTTTATGACTAATCAGACAATTTTTTTTTTTTTTTGGTAAAAGTAAGATATATTGAGCTTTGGACAAATATACAAACATTTGGCGCCAAAAACTTACACTCTAGCTACAACAACAACAAGAGTGAAAGGGAGCCGAAGTAAAAGCCAAAGGAAACGACAACCAAAACAACACAGCCCAAGGCCAAAGAACAAGCCACACTACAAACAACTCAACAAAACTCGACTAGCAATAAGAAAGACGAAGAACGGAGAGCCTAAGTAATGACAAGCTAGTGGAGAAGAAACAAAACACACAACCGCTTAAGGAGATGTGGACGACTGCATAAAGACCATGGGGTCGAAAACCAATTTCTCTGAAGTCTCTTGTTTCTTGGATTACTAGGGACATTCTTAAATGTAAGAGCTTTGTCTTTAACAACCTTGATAAGGTGATTCTTCAGGGCCGAGACCACCAAGGTTTCCCCCTGAAAGATGATGCTATTCCTTTTCTTCCAAATGAGGTGGCACATGGCACCAAAGGAGAAACGCGCAATACAATGGAAGAAATCCTTACCCGTTAAGAACTTCAACGCCCAAGAGAGATTGTCCATCCACGATCTGCTCCTCCAAGGAAGGTTGCACTTGGTAGCCCAAAAGTAAGCAAGCGTTGCCAAGGTGTCACAATCAAAAAATAAATGGTCAATAGAATCCGGAACGGCATTGCAGAAAGCACAAACCATATAATCAATTCTACCATATGAGAGAAGGAGCATCTGAGTAGGAAGCCGATTTTTTGTGATTAACCACAAATTGAATTGAAATCGATAGGCACTTGCATTATCCCAAACGAAAGAGGCCCAAGCACACGGTCTTTTTTAGCTCTAATGGTATTCCAAGCAGAAGCAACTGAGAATGAACCAGAAGGATCATGGCGCCAGGAGAAGCGGTCCTGAGAGATGGAAAGAACCGGGGGAGAAATATTCCAACTCTCCAAGAATAGTTTAAGCATGTGACCCGCGGGGGAAAAGAGATCCGCCACTATCGCATAGCTCAGGAGGTCGAAGCTGTCCAAGAGAGAAGCCGGAACAAAAGAGTCTAGAGGGCCACAAGATAGCCAATTGTCATGCCATAAAGATACGTCAAAGCCATTACCAATCTCCTAGAAGAAAAATAGCCTGAAGTATTTCCTAAGTTGCAGGATTTTCTTCCATGCCTAGGAGCACACAACGGGACGGGAAGTAATCCAAAAATTCTTCTTCTTTAAGAATTTAGTATGAATCCAACGGCACCATAAAGATTCCTTGTCAATAAAGAGGATCCATATGTATTTGAGCATCGAGGCTTTGTTGCAATCCTTCAACTTCCGAATACCCAAGCCTCCTTCAACTTTCGGAAGATAAACGTCCTCCCAAGAAACTTTGCCCCCCCCCCCCGACCAAGGGTAGTGCCCTTCCATAAGAATTGTCTTAGAATTTGTTCGATACTTTCTAAAACCACGGAAGGCAAAGTGAATACATTGGCCCAAAATGCTTGAATAGAAAGTAGAATTGACCTTATTAGCTAAACTTTGCTAGCAAAGGACAAAAAACGATGTGTCCAGGATTAAACTCTTGCAGTGATTCGGTCAATGAGGATGATGCAATCAGCTTTGCCAAGTCTAGACGTGATAATAGGTACACCCAGATAATGAACAGGAAGCTTCCCTTCCTGAAATCCAAATGCTAACCGAATATTATCACGAAGGGAAGGAGGACCACCTGAGAGGAAAATCTCACTCTTGTCCTTGTTTGGAATCAATCCGCTCTAGAAAGAGAATATATCCAAACTCCTTTCAAGCACAGTCGCAGAAACCTAGTCAGCTTGACAAAAGAGAAACACATCATCGGCAAAGAAGAGGTGTGAAAGCTTCACCGCTTTACACCTCCAGAAATACCTAAACTCCTTGACCGAAGTCTGAGCACTTAAGATACCCGAGAACACCTCCATGACAAGAGTAAACAAATAGGGTGATATGGGGTCCCCTTAATGGAGGCCATGACCAGAAGAGAAGAACCCATGCAACTCACCATTGATAGAGATAGAAAATTTCGGCGTTCGCACACAAACCATTATCAAACGGATAATTCACTCATGAAATCTGAAGGTCATGAGCGTAAGCTCCAAAAAAAACCCAATCGACGGTATCATATGCTTTTTGAAAATCAACTTTGAGAAAGATAAGGTTCTAAGTGAAAGCCAGCAAACAACTTTTGTGCTAGAAGGATATTATCTCTAATCCTCCTTCCTTTCACGAAGGTATTTTGGGAAGGCTTAATCACATCATTCAGGATCTCCGCTAGGCGATTAGCCAGGATTTTAGTAATAACCTTATAAATAGTATTACAGCACGCAATGGGCCTAAACTCAGTGACAACACAAGCATTTGGAACTTTAGGGACGAGCGCAAGGATAGTATTGTTTACCTCCCTTAGAAGGCAGCCTGAAGAGAAGAAATCCTTGACCACCTGTAGGACCAAAGGCCCCACAATTCCCCAATTGGTCTTAAAAAAACTCAACTGTGAAGCCATCCGGACCCAGGGCTTTGCCTCTAGCAAGGGAAAAAAAAGTCTTTTTTTATCTCCAGGTCGGTAACCGGGCTGTCAAGAGAACAAGCTTGAGCGTCTGAGAGAGGTCGGCAAACATACAACTTCAACTCCTGAAGTGAGGGCTTGGAAAGAGCCACTTGAAGTGAGAGTAGGTCCGAGAAGAAAGAGACAAAGACTTGCAGCAATAAGATAGGGTCTGTAATCAAGGAGCCCGAACGATCCTTAATAGAAAGGATCCGATTACTAAGCTATCTACTTTTTACAGAATGGTGGAAGAATTTAGTGTTCCTATTGCATTCATACCAATTTAGTTATAAACCTTTTTGATTTGGCCAATTTAGTACTAAACATTTTCACATTCAATCAATAGAGTCCACTAGACAATTTTGTCTAAAAATTAACACCAGTAATGGTGGAAGAATTTAGCGTTCCTATTGCATTAATACCAATTTAGTTATAAACCTTTTGATTTGGCCAATTTAGTACTAAAAATTTTTACATTTGGTCAATTGAGTCCACTAGACAATTTTGTCTAAAAACTAACACCAGTTGTTCTCCGTGGCACGATTAATGCTAAAATGAACAATTTTTACAATTTTTTTTATAAAAATTGAATTTTTTATTTTTTTCTTTCTTGGGCAAGGGCTTGCTTGGCTCACTAGCCAAAAATAAAAATAAAAAATGAAAAAATAAAATAACAAAAAATTCAAAATATTAAAGTATTATTTAAAAATATCTATGTCAGTGCCAACAACATCACATAAGACAGTCGACGTCTACGTTAGTGATTTCTAATCAAAATTGGCTAGATGGACTCAATCGATACCAATGTGAAAATGTTCATAATTAAATTGGCCCAATTAAATGATTTAATACTAAATTAATATAAATGTAATATATTTGAGATATTTTTACTACTTTCTCCTTTTCCTTTCCACATATCTATATCTCTACTTGTAACCATATCTAACAAGAAAACCCTTTTCATATATTGCAAGTCAACATCAAATGAACACGTGTTGCTAAGCACCCCGCCGAGGCCCCAAATGCATCAATTTGGGAACAAGCTATCACACCCGATCCACAAGAACAAAGGCATGACATGGCAATCCTTTCACCAAATGACACAGTCTCAACATAACCAAGATTTGGCCCGATATCAACATATATACATCTACATATATGTGACAAAAAGGGCATTTGGCTACAATATCAGAGTATTTTTATAAGCTACCAAATCAAATGTACACCTCCTCCAAAGACTAACTCACAAACTTATCAACTATGCACAAGTCATACCAAAAAGTTTCCACCCCAAAAGTCCTTCTCAAATGAACGCTCACGCCTACTTGCGACTCATTAAAGAACCTAAAAAATAAGTAGATAAGAGAAGTGAGCTATCACGACTCAGTAAGTAACACATTTCTTCTAAGGGGATCGAGAAATCATTGTGCACATTTAAAACACAATCATAATTCACTTTAACATAATATATAATCATAACTCAAATACCGAAAATATTGATGGTCCAATCCATCAGTCAGTCTCATAAAACATGTATCAACGGTCTATTCCATTAATTAATCTCATTAAACCATACATCGATGATCTCTTCCATCGACCAAACTCAAATCACATGTCAATGGTCCACTCCATAGACTAACTCATGCCCAAATATCTAGCCATAGTCACGCGTAACATCCGTGACAAGAAGACCAAGATTCCCCTATTAGCAAGGTCTCCACCTATTATTAGCCGGTGGCTCGACCCACAATGATATCTTAAAGTAGTATGCGCATACCCACACACCCCTCAAGGTCCACAGAGACATCAAGCATCAACCACTAATCACAATATCCAGTAATCTAACATCAGAATGAAAGTCATATCACAACTCCAACATTTGATATATAAATATTAAAATGTTCTTCAAAATGTCTCAGAATTCTTTCATAAAGAATTTCACAAACCATTTTCAAACAACCATTCAAATTGAATTCGAAATATAACTAATTTCAAACAACAAAATGACAGTAGTAGCTCGATCATACTATATGCAACAAAAGATGATTTTTATCAATTCATAGAATATATAATCCACCATATTTCTCAAAACATGAGTTTAAAATATAAAGAATAAATAGTGTCACTCACCTTGGAAAAAGCCAAAAATCAATCACAATGGTAACTTGAGTCGACGCACTCGAATTCCTAACAAATAACCGAAAAATAATATTAAAAGACCAAGTAAATGATATTCTAATAATGATAAACTATACTGTGTCTATTTGTCGATGAAACGACACCTATGTGCCAACGAAAGCTCGCATTTAGCGGAAATCCATTATTTTCCACTAGGCACGGGCCATGCGCTAACTTTGTCGCACTATAATTTCCTCCACAAAATTCCATTTCAAGCTGTCTTACAGTCCTTAGAAAGCTCTCTTGACATACTACAACAACCCCAACTCAGCCGCCCCAAAACAGCACAAAAAACGACAAAAAAATAAAGCTCAAAGCTACCGTTTGCTACAATTCCAGAACGCACCCCCAACTTTAAAATTATGTTCTGGACAAACTTCAAGCTCAAATCACAATCCGTAAGATGCTATACCTTCACAACATTCTAAAGTATCATTTCCACAAAAATAAATAGTTCAACGACTCCAAAATCAGACTTTGCTGCACAAATCTTCAAGAAATCCGAATTTTGAGCTATATTGCAACAATTGCTTTAAGTAGATGAGTAAAGGCTTCGATCACTTACTAGCGTTGCAAAACAAACTTGAGTTGGCTTGACGAGGCATCCGGATCGTGAGCGCACCAAATTTTATTCTTTTTTTCCCTTTTTTTTCCTTCTCTCTTCTTTCTCTCCTCTTCCCTATTTCTTTATTTCCCCTGTTTTCATTTCTGCTAAAGGCCTCCCTCTCTCCTCTCTTTAAAACGGTCGAAGCTTTCACAGTTCTCCTCCAGCTTCTTTTGTTGACTTTTCAAACTTCTTTTTTTATTTTTTTGCCCATGTATTACACAAACGCTCCACGACGTTGGGAGATGCATTTCTCACGACTTTTGCACGCACCTAAAGTCGCACTAAAGAACCAGAACGTTCAATCTGGCCCGCGAGGAGACAAAGTTCGTGCCCGTGAAAAAGAGGTACGATGAACCATTCGACAAGTTTCCTGGCGTCCCAGCTCTCTTGTCTGCCTGATGTCTCGCCGAATCCACCCACGGCCAAGAAAAGCCATCGAACGAGAAGGAGGAGGAGCATTCGATAAGCGTCAAAGTAAATCGAACGATTAGGGTTTGAGACAAAGATTGGAAGAATAGCGAGTGTGAAACCGAAAATCAGTGAGAAAATGCCTCGAGCATGACACCGCAGATTGAGAATTTGTGGGTTAACCGTCCAACTTTTTTTTTTTGTCTTGTCCTTCTTTTGGTCTATTTCCCCATGCAAGAACGGTCAAGCGTCCGAAAGGCCGTCAAAACTGTACTTTAACGAGTACGGACAGCATCGGACGACCGTGGGGAAAATGGACACTGATGTTTCTCTAGAAGACGAGGAAGAGGAGTTCGAGTCAAACAATCATGCCTTGGTCAGACCGTTCCGGTCGGCACTTTTCTTTCCTAGCCTTTCTTATACGTCATGCATGAGCTTTACCGGATCGATAGATGAAAGGACTCGGTTTTGGGTAATGTTCTGAAAGGCTCAAAACTGTCAAAATCAGGTGTGACAATCAAGGGGCCAGTCCGACAAAAAAAATGAAAATAGAAAATAAATCATTGGATCGCTTGAGATCTGAAAAAAGACATCCTAGGGAAGGTTGACTTTAAATGTGCGTTTGCTTCACCAAAAAATCAATAATTTGAAAAAAAAAATTCTTGAAAAAAACGCTTTTATCACTTACATAAATAGATGGACAAAGAATACTAATATCATCAATGAAAATGTTTAAACAAAAATATCATCGATAATAAATATATTTTTTCGATCAGTAATTATGTCAAGCAATATAAACGATTACAAATCATTCATTTTTCGTGAAATAAATAAGCCTAAGTTATTATAATGGTCAGATTTTGTACAGTGAATAAAAATTCTTTTAACGGCAAATACTTTAATTGTTAATATGTTTGTAAAATGGCAATGCTGATTTCACACCCATCTTCGTCCGCACAAACCCCGGACAATTAAATGACAAAAATGCTCCCCATGGTTGCTGCATCTCATGGCTTTTTTTTGCAAAAATTTCCGAAAAATCGAAATAAATAAAAAAAGAATAAAATTACTAAACTGCCATTTATTTTCTTGTGAAATTTCCTCAAAAAACAAAAAAACCAAATTCAAACCCAACTTAAAATCCCCTTCTCTCTCCCCACCACCCCTTCTATCTACATTCAATATGTATTGCTGAAATGTTGAACTAGATTAAATAATACTCATCCTAAAGGGGCGACAAGCTTTACGAAATAGAACTTAGTATATATGAAAACTGGCCTAACTGGTTTGGCTTAAATTTTTATACGTTTTGACTCTCAATGCCGAGAGCCAGGTATCAACCCCATTTTTGGGTATTCTGCTTTCCTAGTTCTGAGGCCAGGACTAGCCTAGAAACCAAGGAATAGGCCCTGGCGAGACCATACCGGGGTTGAATCGAACCGGCCAAGCTGATTCTCTAGTTGCATACAGGACCTCGTTGCTGTCCCAGTGCTCTAGCTGTTGCTGCATGACATGCCACTTAATCCTTAGTTGATGCACATAAATCCATACTGACGTATATCTCCATCGATCGGATTTGTCACTTGGGATTTTGGAGTAACAAAAACATAGTCGAAAAAAGGAGAAATCCCACAATTATCAAACAACATTGCAGCATCAGTACTCTTTGTACATAAAATGATCACCATCTGTTGAGTAAATTAGCAAGCAGATGGAGATGAATTTTTGTGGCTGATGCTTTCATTATGTAACAAGTTTCTTTGAGGGCAATGGCCTATTCATCAAGAGTTATATCAACCTACATCATCGTGGCACTCTGGACTTGATGTTGCTTGGTATTTCACTATTGTTGCTACTGGCACCAGACATCTCAACATTCTCATGTTTTGTGCTGGTAGTCATCGGCCAACTCCATTTTCTCATCCCTTGTCATGTTCATCCACTTTGAAAGGAGGAGAATTTTCCGAGAGCACCCAATGTCGATTTTTTCATCGCTACCCATAAAGAGTTATTTCTCAAGAAGTCATGATGTTAGGAGGGAAATCATGGAATTGGCAGATTCCGGCCCGTCATTGTTGACGCTTGGTATTATCCTGTCAGGTGATATGAACTTCACAAACTCTTTCAGTTCTGAAAAGCTGCAGTGCTCACTATATGGCACTTCATACCTGAAAGAGAAACCGCTATAAATATATCAATAAATCCTTGCAATTTTAGCAGAAAACCCTTTCTTTAACTAAACAACTTCTATAAAGATAAGAGTGCAGAAAGATTGTTAACCAGAGAGAGGACCCTGAGACGAACTAGTGAAATGGGCACAAGGACTAACTCCACAACAGAATTTTCTGTACCAAACAAAGAGCATTTGCGCCATTATTTTCTGAGTTTTCCAGGGAGAATTAAGAATCTGGATGTGTTGGTTTTTGCAGTTCAGGAATAATTTCAAACCAATTTCTGGAGAAGTAAAGTTGGACCTATCATTGGTTAGACATGAGGCAATAGCCAAACAATAGCCAAAGTTCATGTAAAGAGACAACCAACCTTTCTCAACAAATAAATCAGGCCTTTGAGGGCATAATTTCAGAATATTAGATTCAATTACACTAGAACATCACCTTATGATGGTTCCCTGTTGCCACCTTCTGCCTGTGCACTTCTTCTTTCCTTTACCAAAAGTCCAGCCAGTAGGAGAAAAGGCAACAATAAGACTATACCTTCCCTGACGTTGAGAAAAGGAATGTGTATTAGTGAATTGAAAATTCCACATAAACTGAGAAGAAAAACTAGAAACTCAACAGACAGATGTTACAAGTGAGATATATAAACTACTATCTTTTAGACACCAATGCCCAATTTTAGTTGGAATTGTTTCATGATCTGCGACAAAAAGTAAACTCCTGACATAAGTATTCACTATTTACTCAGACTTTTACTGCGGGAAGATAAGCTAATTATATAGAAAGTCAACTTCACTGAGTACCGTTAGAAGAAACATGAGATAATATTTAATTTTTACCAGATACTGATTAGAAATCTGCTTTAGCCTTTTGAAGTTGGCTAGGGTCCACATAGGCACAACATGAATGTGGCTTTCCTTTTCATTTAATGTAAACCATTGCATGTCCTCCTCAGAGTACCCAAAACATTGTATAATACGCAGCTTTGCAGCACTGACATAAATCTTTTTATGTAGCACACGAGCAACCTCCAAGAACAGCCTCTCCTTCCCTGGTTATGATGACAAAATGGAATCAGCTTATTCGAGTAATCTGAGCGAGAAGGCAGTGGAAACTCACTAGCAGAAGATGATGTAAATTTCATTTCTTTTAAGCAAGTAGAGGTACATGGAACAGCCATTGCACCTAGGGTGTGGGAGATAGAGAACCTAGGGTGGAAAGGACTTACCAATTGTGTAGCTGCCAATGAGAAAAAGAGTGTTTGGGTTAAAGGATTCAGCTTGAATGGACTCCACGACAAATTGGGCCACTGCCTCTTGCTTCGGAAAGTCATACTGTGTATAGTAACAGGATGAGGACTTCAGTCAGTATTTAGGTATCATGAACAATAAAACAGACGAAAATCTCAAGTTGTGATAATGAGCAGTTTTCCTCATACACAAAAAAACAAAAAACAATTAAAGAAAGGAGTGAAGATTATTGATGTCGTTGGACACATACATGTGGAAGCAATCACCCTGCCAGGTAAAGTCACCAAAGCACTTGCTTACCTGGGGGTTACAGTAAGTGGTGTCAAGTATAAGAGTATGGATACGAGTTGCTTGCAGAATGGACAGTCCAGCCATCTCTTCACTAAAGCGAAAATCTCCTGTATGGAGAACAACCTGGATGCATGAAGCACGGATTTCAGGATCAACCCCATCAGTCATAACCTACAGTGATGAGTAGGTCATAATTATGACAAAATATATAAAAAGAGTCAATTTGCAACGCACCTCACCAGTTGGTGGCTCAAAGAGGATTACTATGGCACCTGGACAATGATTAGCTTCTAAGCATGTCACTCCAACACTTTCAATTACAACCTTCTGGTTGATTGGTAGAACTTCCAGCCGTTCCCAAGGGATACCAATCTTCAAATTTACGAGCTTTGCCGTTACTGCAGAGCAGTAGACTTTCCCATGACAGAAGGACCTTGTAAGACCTTGATAATCTGCATGACATGCGCAACAGCATTGAGACAACAAGGTAAGCATACAGATTAAAAGGAGCTAAACTATGAATAATCTAGAAATCCCATTTACTTCAAATGCAATAAGATTAAAAAGACCAAACCCATGAATGATCGAGAATTCTTATCTAGTGCTCTGCAATTAGTTGAGATTTGTATGATCAAAGAACAAGAGAAAAGGATATGAAGCTACCTCAAACACCCTCAATGTTACGTTTCAGGCACAGCCAGCAAATTTCACCTATGTTTCAATCATTTACTGTGCCAGTCCTAGTAATATCTTCACTAGGTGTACATACATGCTCATCATGATGGCACACCAAGAATCTCTGCTGGTGTCTTTCTGTAAGATACATCATGAACTTCTAAAATGGAACTGAGCACATATATGCAGGTCGATCATAAGCGACTTCATGGCAAATGTGGTACTAATTAGATCAGTCTACCAGGTCTACGTTTCATCGCCAGTGAAATCTCTCATTCTTTTGTCTCGGGTATAGATAGAGCGGAAATCTTGTGTAGAAAATCCCTGATGCGAACCCACATACAAGAAACTAAGTGCTCACAAATGAATTAGATTTTTCAAATTAGATGACTGAGGATTCCCACATTATTTTTATATGCTGCATCAGTACCACATCTTGTCCATTCATGTAGAGTAACCCAGCCCACCACAGAACAACCTAGCAGTTTGTAGAATATTTTTCCATCACAAGCAGCCACTGTTAGATTAAGAAGTTAGACGATAAATTGTGACGAAAATATCCTTCAGAACAGTGCCTTCATCTCTGCCGTAGAAATATAAATTGGAGTGGCCATCCCAGAAACTAGCGTAAAGAAATCAACAAGGTAAGCTTTTTAGTTTGAGAAACAAACAAAGGCCAAGAACTGCATATAATCTATCAGAAACAATTAGGAATACTAGGTTTCTTAACCACACTCCCTGATTTGCATTGACACAATATATCTGAAATGCATGTTTGCCCGGGAGAAAATTTTTATTTTGACGTGTTTCAAACTTGAAGAAAGATTAAGAAACAGAAAAAATATGAAACTTACGGTCCATATGAAAGTGAGTGAGAAACCAATGGGAACAGTCTCTTGTAAGATATCGGAAAGCATCCTGTGATGTCAAGGTGGAAAAACAGTGCTTTAACATCATCTCACAATAAAAAGGAGATAGTAGTAAGGATTTCATATGATAGAAAGCCACTAACCACTCGAAAGGGTGTCCCTGGTATACGGCACCACAAGGGAACCTCCCTTGGTGTCGAATTTTTAACACGACCCCTTGGTTTCGCATTTTTAACATGATCATTCACTTTAGCACATCCACGACTGGAACTCAACTGTTCCGTGACTCTTCTTTGCAGAGTAGAAATGTTGCAGGTCTTTTTCTGATTTGTAGAGGAGCCCAGAAAATAATCTGTAATCAGCTTGCTTGCTGCTACTTTACTATCACCAGATACCATCGCTTTAGAAGCACCAGGTTCTGTCTTTGTCATATGATCTCCACATTTTCCATTTATATCCACATGCTCCGCAGTTTCTCCTTGGACTCCTTTTCTAAGTTCATTTAGAGCATGCACAATTTTCTTCCTTGGGCCAAGAGCAGAAATACCCATCTTCAAAAGATCCTGTGCATTCAAGACAGTGTTAATCACATCAAAGAAAGGAACCGGAGATTTGACAGGAATACCATGCCACAACACCAGATAATGAGGATAAAGAGCAAGAAACCTCTCAAAGATGCAACCATACTGAAATCACCTGGTAATGCAAAGTATCCTCTCAAAATTGGAAAAAAGTTGTTCATTGATATTATAATGGCAGAGGATATTTTACTTCACCTATCATTTCTTGACTCATGTAATCCTTGCGAGCCTCAACTTTGTAGAAGGTGCACAGTATGAAGAATATCATGTTGTTTATCTCATCCATCAAGACTCACCAAGGAGACAGTCATCTAAGTTTTATAAGAAGCTATCACTTGAAATCCCAAAAGATCACTGCCAAAAGCATACCTCTTCTGTCAGGCACTGCAAGCTGTCCCAATCAATCTCTTCCCTAACAAAAGCTTCTTCGTACCTATCTAAACCGAGGCTACGTAACCATCCAAGCACTGGAGAGATATCAACAGCTAGCTGGGGAGAACTAACAGGTGAGCCGACAGCTTCCTGAGGACGAGGTGAAGGTGCCCCATCGGCATCAGGAAATAGAACCTGCAGGAATATCTCAGGCTTAGGTAGTTCCTGGTTTTCAATTGCATACATAGACGAGGAAAATGCTAAAAGAGATCCATGTTTCCTATACCATAAACGAAACAGCAATAATCATAGTAAACTATAGAATTGCCTTGAACAAGTAAAATCAAACCTAAAAGGAACCTTCTAAGAACAGGAAAACACGAAGAGTAATACCAATCCTCATTGAATGATCTCAGGGAAATGATTTGTTTCCAGCTTAAGGCAATGGGAGGAGGGGGAACACAAAGCAACTTATTGCTGCGCATCTACATCAAAATGAAAATGATTGCCAGAGATAATTTGCATTTTAGTTGATAAAGCTGCATTATCTGGATCCTCTATTTATTTGTGGGAAAAAAAGATGGAAGTATGAGGAGAGCTCATCTTTCCATCTGTCTTCTTGGATGCCTTATGCATGCCTTATGCATAAAAGCTTTTGAAAGAGCCACAAAAGAAGTAAGCAACCAAAGAGGTGATCTGCCGGTACACAGAATATGACCACAAATGGCAACAATTCAATTCGCTTGATATGGGTTTGCTAATCATTTCTCATCAGCCGTGGACGAGATGCCAAATAGTGTCCCAATATCACCTTATTCATATCAATGTGCCACAACAATGTACTATCAAGGGTGGATTGTTCCTACAGATAAAGTGACTGGCCAAGAACTTAGTTGATTTTTGTCAAGCATAATGCATTCCATGGGTCAAAATGTGTAATTTTCACGAAAAGTAACATAAGATGCAGCAGGGCAATTTTCTCATTATCAATTCAGGATTCATTCTTGTTGATCTGGCATGAACAAGGTACGACTTTCTAGCTCTATTTGTTCACGGAAAATTAACAATTTGGAAAATATTTTTCTAAAGTTAATCGCTTGTATCACTTGAAATAATTAGTCAATGCAATGTGTTTTTGTTATCCATAATAATTTATATCTAAATATTTTCGTGAACAGTAAAAATACTTTTCATTCATTCATTCATTTTGTAAGTAATACAAGTGATCATTTTCAGGAAAACATTTTACAACTAATGCTGGTGAAAAAATGCCAAAAGTTCATACGGCACAGATACTGCCCCTGACAATTCATACAGAAGCACAACAAATGACAACATGTACTTGAGCAGATTAGTAGACTTGCCTCATCAAGTCGGGCCTCTCCCTCGTCAAGACAATCATTGGTATGTATCTGCCTGGACTCATCACTCAGATCTGAAATGTCCGCACCACATAAAGGACAACAAACCAACCCACTATCACAATCCCAACCGTCCTCTGCATCCTCTCCATCTTTGTCATCGGAGTAATGCACCGGCCCCTCATCATCACACAGCTTAATCAGCAAATCAAGGTCCGCCCCCACCTCAAATTGCTCATCACACTCGTCATCATGCACACCGGAAACCCTATCATCACTAACCTCACTCAGCCCACAATCCTCTTGCGCTGCAATCGACCCAGACTCGATCAAATTGCTCGCAGAACCCCCATTCGCCACCAACCCATCTTCCTCATTCTTCTCAACCCCACTAAGAGCTCTACAATTACCACCATCCCTGAATCCAAAATCTAATTTTGCCTTGATTAACCTTGACTCAATCGAGTGGCTCAAATAGCCCTCATTCACCTCCAGCTTTTCATTTCTCTCGCCAGCTCTACCGCGACCCTCCTCCACATGCCGATCCACGGGCGCGCGCTCGCAATCGATGCTCGACTCTATCAAATCCAAGCTGCAGTCAGCATCGGCCAGCTCGAATTCGTCCGCCACGCCGCGGCCCCTGCTCGTGTCGAGCAAGCCGACGGCCCTCCGATCGAGCGATTCACGCGGCTCTGGGCCGCTCCAACCGACCGCCGAGGCGGGAACGGCGTTTTCCTTGCCGAGGGCTGGGTGGGCCGCTTCAGCTTCTTGGTCGGGCGAGCGCCACCGGAGGAAACGTTGGAGAGTTGGAGGGGTTTCTGGGAGCAGCTGAGCTTGGGGCGAGTCTGGAAATCGTCGTCGTCGTCGCCGCCGCCGTGGGTGCTAGTCATGGGCGGCGGAGGCTGGGTCAGGGCGGCGGTCCGGCGGCGGCGGCGGTGGCCGGCGGAGCTTGAGGAAGGCATTGCGGAGAGAGTGTTTCTTTTTCAAATTCGTGTTTTTTTTAGGAGGAAAGTGGAGGGAAAAAAATTTGGGTCCGCGTTTTGCAATTTGGAGATTTCGCAGTTTTTCGGGGGACAAAAGCGACTTTTCATAGGCGACAGAGAAAGTTAAGTAGGCCTGGCAATCGGGCGGGTTTGGGCGGATTCGGGTTCGGGTCATGAGGCGGAATAACCCTTTTCTCACCCTATTTTTTCTTTTTCCCGTCAGGAAATAATTTATACTTTTTTCGTGTGAGCAAAAATAAATCCACGAAAAATATTTATGTGACAAATGAATAGATAGGAAATTTGTATCAGTCTGTATTGGTCATATGCTTACAATGCTTTTTAAAAAGAATTGCGAAATTAGCTTGCTCAATGCATCGTGATGATAAAGAAATAAAAATTTGAAAACTCTCAAAGTCCCTATGATTTTATAGATTAACAAATCAAATCGAAGAATCTCTAGAAACAATAATAAAGCCAATCACAATAAATGTATACCTAGTATAAAATATTTAGAAAGAAAGCATTGCACAGAGTATAATTTTTTTTTAACTAATATTTTTTAGGGCAGGTTTAGATGGGTTATCGGAAATATGTTCGTTTTTGCCAAGTCTAGTACCAGGTTGCTGCCAAAGTTGTACATCTAACCCTTTTCCATCATGGATAATATAAACAATACTCCTTATAATTTTTCTTTAATATTTTCTTTTTCCATTTGAATGACTACCAAAAAAGAAAGCTTCACACCACTTGACTAGCAAACCACCGTAGCAACTACAATACTACTTTCTTCAAAAACTTCTATCGTTTGACACAAATTGAAAAGCAAAGTGCAGCTGAAATTTATTAGTAAAATACAATTAAACTATAAAAAGTTCAAAATGCTTAATATAAATCATGAATATATAACTTCACATCTTGTTAATTCACTTGAACTTCTAAACACCTGAAAACAAAACAAACGACACATAATTAATACTCAACAATTGAAATTGAAATTACTATTAGTGTTATTGATAGAACATTTCAATATAATATAATATAACAGACATTTTACTTAGGTTTGAATATATAAAAGAATTATACATAATATAATATAATATAATATAATATATAGGGTTGGTCCAGGGTTGGACCGACCCAAAATTCTTAGGACCGAGGACCAACCCACACGGTGTTGGTCCTCGAATTCAGACCGAGGACCGACCGGTCCCTTGGGAACTGGACAGGACCGGTAGGGTTGGGCCGGTCCAGGGTCGGTCCAGGGTCAACCCTAGACCGCTGCTCACCCCTATGTACATCTAACCCTTTTCCATCATGGATATTACCCTCCTTTTTTTCTTTTTCTTTTTCCTAATGACTATTAAAGAAACCCGCCATTATTTCCATTGGTTGCAGGCTTGCAGCCTAGAAAACACCAACACTTTCCGAGAGTCTTTATATTGTGTCGAACACTTTAACACATGTCCGACACTCTCCACACTTGATCAATACATATACAAAAAATCCAACACTGGAATTCCAACATATGTGTTTCCGATATGTGATTCTAGAAGACGAGGTCAATTTTAAAAAATTTCAATAATTGATGGGTCAAAATAATATATGTAAAAATAAATAAATAAAAATAAATTGGAAAAGAGAAAAAAAAATCTAGTCTTATGTTCTCTTTTAACTCTCATTTCCCGTAATACATAATTCACCTCCCAAGTTTTTTTCTTTTCTCTTCTGAAATATCTGACACGGGAGTTTAGAATGTGAATTTTTTTTTCCTCCAAAGTTTATAAATTATTGGAATAGAGTTGAATTTGTCAAATTAAAACAATAAATGATATTAATAAATGGTGGATTAATATTTTTAGTGTAAATTTATTATAGGCTTTTTTAATATTTATTTTTTTGTGAATTTGAATCAAATTAATTTGATAAATGATAAGTTATTATTTATATATAAAGATATACATTTAATATATAATGTGTTTCAATGTATCAGAATTCTTTCTTTTTTAGAAAAGATGTGTTGTTGTATCGTATCATATCGTATCACGTGTTACGTGTCAATGTTGGTGCTACTTAGATTGTGATGAGTAAACATGTCATGAGATGCCAATAGGAGTGTGCAACGGGAACCGCCCAAATCAGGAACCGCTCGAACCGGACCGAATTGGCCGATTTTGGGCGGTTCCCATGGTCGGCGGTCCGGTTCCCGGTTCCAAGGTGGGAACCGGATCGAACTAAACCAACCGAACCAAATTTTTAATATATAATTTATATACATAGAATTAATAAAATATATAAACATAATAACTTATTGCAACCAAAATTGCAATTTGAGGTAAGAACCTTTTATGTGACCAAGAGACCATTAAAACCATTTTTGTTGCTCTTTTACTTATAAAAAAAATCTCCTTGTTAGTAACGTGGCCTATGACTTGAGTTCTCTGTTTTCAAGGTTCCTCAAGTGGTACCAACAAGTTAGTTATCGAGAGAAAGAGGGAAAGTAAGAGACTCTTTCTTTTTTAATTGATTTATTGGGGATTTTGTGATGAATGGTTGAATGATCATTGTTTTGTGTTTTGTTTTGCCCGCTTGAGGAAATTAGATGATATATTCCTTAGCAAATAAGATTACAATTTTTTGACTTCTAGTGATTAAAATGTCCCCATGTTACTTGTTTATAGGATTACAATTTAAGCCAAGTCCAACCTTTAGCCAAATTGATCATGGCCTTTATGGTTAAAGTTAAGTGTGATTCACACTTCGTCTGTTTCACACAAGTGAATTTTGAATATTTTGCACGTGAGGACATGTGTGATTAGTTTCGTTGAATCACCCGAGAACCGAATTGGATTGATCGGTCCGAAGCGCAAACACTCTTTAGTGCAAAAAAGTCGGTCGCTCTTTAGTGCAAAAAAGTAGAGCCGATTTCGTTGGACCGGACAGTCACTTTTTAGTGCAAAAAAGTAGAGCCGATTTTGTGGGACTGGATCGGACCGGATCAGAACCGATAGTCCGGTCCGATCCGATCCGGTTCCCGGTCCTAGGACCAAACGGTCCGGTCTACGATTCGCAATTTTGGGCCGGTGCTCCCAGTCCGGTTCTCGATTCCAAGGTGGAACCGAACTGAACTGGAAACCAATCACCCCTAGATGCCAAAAAGACCTCCAACCCAATTCTTTGAATATGTCCTTGATTTTGGCTTTTATGGCATCTAAATTAACAAAAATGAAAAATTTATAATTGAATTAACATTCGTACAATAGTTTTAGGACTAATTGGACCTCAAGCCAAATTGAGAGTTGAAAAAATCATCTCTCTACATGTATCATTTATGTCTAGTTTACTCTCTAAATTCACATAAATGTTCTTACTCTAGAACTATACTGTTTTCCATAGTTTTTATTTTTATTTTTGAACTATAGTGTTTTCCATAGTTGAATGGTGAAAAACTTGTCAGCCTATCTTTATGTCACCTATTATCATCCCGTGGATGATGAACTCATTTATAAAAGCAAGCCAATATAAAAGGTCCAAGCCATGATCAAATATACCTACAAATTGAACTCAAAAAGTCAAACTTAAACATTTAGATAAATGCACAATTTAATATTGAAATATTCTAACGCTTTTCCTCCTATGTAAGCTAAACTTTGATCTAAGCCTAAAGTGTTGAAATATGCAGCTAAATAAGCAAATAAAGACCTAGAAAGATTTGAGATCAGTCCCTTGACTAGAGCATTACCAACTGTTTTAAAAGCCTAAGCTTTTAAAATTAATGCATGGTTTAAAATTTTAAAAATTTCCAACACGTTCTGGGCAAGAAGTCGACAATGCATGTATATACAAATGCACATTTATTGGCATAATATAGACTTTTACGCCATCGTCGGTGCCGCGCCAATTTAAGCACGTCATTGTTGTTACATAACTCTTGAAAGAACTCATACTCTCAATTTGTCATAATCTAATCAGTCAAAGGAAAATGCTAACTCTTTGCTAAAATTTGCTCGTTTGAGCTTTTACCCTAAACGGTCTTAAAACAAGAAAAGTTGAAGGGATTGATTATGAGCACCTTCAATGATCCTTCTGTTTCTAATGTTAGAAAAGAATTAGCTTTGCATAAATGGTGGTTAGGCTTTAGCAATGATGATCCTCCCCTGTTTTTCGAGCTCGTGAAAAATAGTCAGCACGGCGGAGTCGAATGAGCTTTTCTTATCGGCTTTAGGATCTCCAGTAGATTCCATGTCGCCAAATTTGGGTATGTGCAAGATAATTTTCGATGTGAAACTACTGAATCCTACTTTTTTCTCAGCACCTTCGCCAAATTCAATCGGTGTCCTGCAAGAGATTCACATGGATTAGGCCAGACCAAGCATGGAGCAGAAATTGTCAAGACAAACGAAAAAAAAAAAAAAACAGAACTTAGAAAGGTGCTTGAAAGAGGTAACTGTATCACAGACTTTGATTTTTGTTCAGTCGTTTCAAATTTGGGCATTGGCCACAGGAGTTTCCTGCATAGTTCAAAGAGAGACGATCGAGGCCCGCCTTTTTTCATGTTGACCGTTACGAGAACTGCAATGGAAAGGACCAGACCAATGTTAATGTTAATGATAATGATAATGAAAACACATACAGCTCAACATTAGCAATTCCACACCAATGACATTATTCAAGTTCTATGCTTACTCTGGAACTCATAAAATTGCAAAATTGCTATAACTCTAAGCTAGGTGCATTACAAATGTTACAAACCTGGTTCAGAAGAATCGAAGTTGGATTCCTTTACACTGCAATCCACCGGCACAATTTTTTCGGCTGCCTCTGTGGGCAATTGACTTCCAGAAGTCCTTTGTTTCTTACAAGGTTCTGGGCCCGAGATATCTCCATCCATTCCATGGCTGTCTTTGTCAACCATCGCTTGTAATGGAGACAAATCAGCATCATCCTCAGAACTGTGTTTCTTTTTTTTTGCGACAGACTTGTTAAACGAGATTCCCCTTTTCTGATACATCGAACACAACAAGCACCATCAATTTTAGTGCAAATAACACATGCTAAGCGCATGCATTCAGTGACATAACCTCTAAAAGCCAGTTCAAGTGTTAACTTTGGGGAAAAAAAACCAAAGACGCTTTAACAAGTGTTATACTTGTACATTTGAGTGCAACAATAACTAACCTCAAGTTGCTTTAACAAATGAAGGGCCGCTTTCCCTTTGGCATCTTTTTTACATCGCTCATAACCCTGGCCAAACAGCTCATCATCATCAAGCCGTAGACGAATCTCAGCATGCACAGTTTCCCCCTTATTTACGCAATTCTCTTTGACAAAGTACCCAAGATGGTCACACAGCTCATTCAGTTCACGCCAAGGAGGCAATTCGAGCTTATCGGGTGTGACAATTGGAGATAAAAGTGGTTTGAATATTCTCCATACTTCATCAAGATTAAGCTTCGTATCAATAAGAATAGCGCCTGCAATACTTTCCACCATGTCTCCAAGAGCCTGCAGAATGATAGCAAGAACATGCATGAGCATGTTAGACGTGCCAGGTACATATTTCACATGGGTATACATATTGCATATGTATAAAGACATTCGAAGGACAATAAATCAAACCACACTAGGCGGGTGCCATCTAAAAAAGGCATTTCTAAAGACCATGAAGCTGACTACAGAAGTCCTAAACTTAATGACCATCTCACGATCAGCAAAAAGATTACCATCACAAGGCACCATGCAAGAAGGTGGTGGCCTTGCCCCAATACAAATTTCATCTACTAGATATTCCATTTGCCATCTCAATGGTCATCATTTACATTGACTGCACATTGTGATCACAACAAACATTTAAACTAATAAACAAGAAAGGTTCCTCTACTTCGGTAGTTCACTATTCCATCATCATAGACTCTCCTATTCCTCTCTCTACAGATCAACCAAAGAGTTGCTAAAAAAATACTTATAAGAAATCTCTGCCTTCTCTCAGTGCACGCAACAGAAACCATACTGATCCTATCAATATATGGTCTATGAAGCAGAATCTACATCTCTCCATCAGCAAGAAAAACCAGCACACATAATGGGTCATTAGGCAGGTACTAGTGGATCAATTTGTTCTGGTTCGTCAGTTCTCCAATAACTCAAGACAAATAATAAACAGTACTATCAACAATGTTGTAGGTAGCAAATGCTTCCTTTGCCCACCCATGAAAAATAGACCTATATGGCATCTTACCTTAGGGCCTTTCATGTGTTGCAGATCTCTTGTGTCAATTTCAGGTCTGTTAAATGATTGTACATACTCCATAATCTGGCTCTGAAGAGAGGTTGAGCAGTGCTGAAGATGCTTTTCGAAGTTGTGCCGCACAGCAACTTGAGCGAAATTTTCATTGTTAACAGAAGCCGAACGCAAATCAGTCAACTCACCTGGGTCAACATCAGCATGACTCTGATAGAGATACCACGTAATAAGAATGTCCAGCACAGAGTCACCAAGAAATTCAAGCCTCTGCATGGAATTGAGTCTTTAACGGTAAGAAATAGTCAACAAGTTATTTTCATGTCATTACTTAATGACATGTCTTGCATTTTGCCACCAGTTATTCTCTCACATTTGCCAACCAGTAACAATTAAGCAAGAGACTTTGCTCATTACCTGATAACAGTATGGCAGCCCTTGTTCTTGGCAAGATGCATGTGTTATAGCTTCTTGCAAAAGTCCTTTAACAGAGAAGTTATAACCAATTTTCGACTCCAAAATGTCAAGGTCATCAGTTGACAAGACAAACGAATGCAGAGCTGCACTATTGATGGCTTCAACAACAGATGAAGGCTCAACCTCAGTGTCGATTCCAAGCCACTTATTCATATGAAGAGCTGCTATCAATCCACCAGAAACATAAAATGCACCGATGAGGGCTTCCAGACAATCCGATATGGTTTTTGAGCCCATCCATCGGTGGCCCCGGTCGCAGCACTTTCCAACCACTATTTTCGGGTCTTCAGTGGAAAATTTAATGTCCAGAGGAACATTTGGTGTGTCCACACCACAGCTACAAGGACAAGGAAATAGAGTGCGCTGTCCCGGAGCCACCCAACGACGCGGATCAAATGCACTATCTCGGATGTATCCCTTTAGTGTAAAGCAAAATGCATTAAAAGGTGGAAATTTAGTCACATATAGATGAGTGTTTAAGGAATATCCATGCTACTGACAGTTTGTTGCAATAAACATTACTACTCTACATACAAAATAAAATGAACTTTAGGATGACAAATTTTTGCTGCTCAAACAAATGAGAACACGAACTGCAAAATCATGTTAAACGCATGCATCAATGACAAGGAGACATCTGAAGGAATTCCCAAACAATGAGATACGCAGGGGATTCACTCGTAGGGTCTGCAAGATTAGATACCTGCAATTGACGGTCCGTCCCCCGTTTATGCAAGGTTGCATTACAAACAGCCCACGATCGCTGAGCTGATAGTTGTCCTTCATGCTTCTCAGGATATTTAAGGAAGAGATGGTTACTGACAGCATACTTCAAGACAGAGTCACCCAGCAATTCCAAGCGTTCCATTGAAAAACTCTCACAGCATCTCAGGGTTGTAAGTGCCTCTAGGATCTAATCATAGATCAAAGTCTTGTAATTTAGCATATTTCCATCACCATCAAAACATAGGAATATAAACTGTCAGGTTTATGTGAGAATCAGACAAACCAGAGAGCTCGGTACGTGAATTGGGCAGTTGATCTCTCCCCTAAGTTGGCTGGCTAACATCAAGGATTCTAAACGATGCAACAAAGATGGCAGCAAGTAGAATGCTTTCATTGCGTATACCGGAACATCAACAGTCAGTAAAAGCTCAGGCGGCATATAAACATGATTCAACGGCTTCTCAACACAGCCATGTTGGGATGCCTTGCCCTTGCGACCTGCCAATGAAAGAAAGAATATAAAGATCAGATAGATAGCAAATCAAGACAAATGTTAACCACATAAGCAAAAAGATTTTAGAACAGACAGAGAAGCAATAGATCATGCTCACTGATTTAACCATAAAGAAACTTGAAACCACACAATTCATACCTTTTTCCACGAAATTCACTAGAAGATTGTATGGATTATGACTTTGCTTTAACCGCAACAAAGGCTGTCCTGGGTATTTTAACACTATGCCATACCTGATAAGGACATTTTAAAAAATAAAAAATAAAAAAGATGCCAGATAAATTATCAAAGAGCTTTGAAGTATTTGCAGGGAATAAAAAGCATTATATAGAATGAACAATTACCTACTTTTTGTTAAAGTACTCAGCATAGGAACTAAATTTTGAAGAGCCACCATCCGCATTTCCCTCAAAAGGACTGTCTGCAGACATATCAGAGGCAACTTCAAGAATCGAGTAGATCCTTCCAGTGTGAATAGCCACAACCACTACTTGTTTAAGTTTGCAAGCACCGAGCGAACCATCGGCAAAGTGTATTTTCTTGTCCTCATCAATCTCGGCAGGGAGAGTCCCAGAAGGAACTGAGCTTACTGTCTTACTTTTACTATCTTCAGTACCAAAAGAATGTTCTTTCTTCATAAATTCAACTGCATCAAAGCAGGAAGTTATCGCCGTCCAATTGATTTTCCAAGAATCGACACTTGATGTTTTTGACATCTCCAGGGGGAGAAGTAAATACATGTAATCTGGGTTCCAGCAAAAACTTGCTTCCTTGTTGAGAAGAAATTCTCTCTTCTTTCTAGAAGATTTGGAGCCAACAAATAATCTCCCAAATAAACCATTAAAAAAGAATTCTTGAAAGCGCTTTGCTTTCATCATCTAGTACATCAAAACAAAATACTTGATGTTATAATTAAGATATCTAAAAGCAGAGTCGTTGCATAAAAGCTATAGTTTAGTAAATTTGGAAAGCTCGGGTTTTACCTGTTCACTATCCATTTGCAACTGTCCACATGAAGATACCGACACCTTAACTGTCTTTTTAAGCAAGTAAAGATCCACTTCTGTATTAGCCACATCATCATCAAGCTTACACTCAATCAGAAGAACAAATGGAGAGTAAAATTCGCCAACAATACTACTGGAGAAATCAAATTTATAGGCCTCAAAATTTGTCCCATCAGTTTTTTCACCCCATGTTCCTGATAATGCACGGATGCTTGTCGTTCCATGTAACTCCTTTCTTTTTGTTGTACCTTGGGAAACAAAAGGTACACATTTTCAGAAGGGAAAACGAAACCAGGAGCAAGATTTACGCTTTGAAAGAAGTCAGATATTCTGGAAACACTGGAAACGTGATCAGCCAATTACATCCATTTTCAACCACCCCATAGCTAACAGCAACTAGTTGTGAATGGATAACAGTGTCGACACTGCATTTTGCAGGAATAAGAATCACCAGCCATTTTATATGAACGATTGTTTGTTGTGATGACTATGAGAAGATCTCAAAGGAAAACGAAGATGTGCACGACACTAAAACATTTCAACATAATCTAAACAGCATCAAGTTGCAATATTAGATCATATGAACATCATATCGTTTCAAGAGAAGGGGGAAAAACAGGTGATCTGTGATCATAACACTTGAAAGTGCACATTTGAGAACCCATAGAATTACACAATGCTTGGAAAAGGAGCTGTTAACAGTACCTACACCCGCAACTGCACTTACACCTGCAGATGATTCTTTGCCTTTAGAAGTAGCGGCCTTTTCTGAGGTCTCCTCAATGCTGGGAAGAAGACGATCGTCTAAAGCACCCATATGATGCAGCTTCTCACAAGCTTCCAAGCATACCCGTTGCTTGGCTAAATGACAATTCCTGCTCAAGGGACCTACTAATGTCCGAAAGGCTGCATTAGGAGGCAATGTCAAAGTGCATTCACAAGATCCACCTGAATATGAAAATTGAAATTCTGGCTTTGGAGTGGAGTACCTGCATTATACCAGAGCTTCGTCATGTAAATCACTTAACTTACCTATAACACTGTACAAAAAAAGAACGTTTGCTACTCATATAAGTATGCCTATGACTGATTGAATTAATCGATTTTCTTACTTGTCATGAGGAAGTTTCTCACAATATCGATGAATGAGACTAACGCTTGAATCCGCAGTGACTAAAGCTCCAGTTATATCAACAAAATATGCACCCGTTTCCTCGAATGTGCAAACTTTCAAGTTGCTCTCAAACGGATCTCTGTTTATGGCTGTGTCGGTCATGGATCGTTCACTCCTAATGAAGTCAAATAGTTGATCCCTTTGTTTTATATTTCCCCTAAAATAAGGATGAAGGGAAACACATACCAAGGTAGGTAAAAATTGCCACCAGGATCCTACTTATTCATCCAGAGTACTTAGATTTTGTGAAGAATTACCAAGGACAAGAGTTTACCTCTCAAGCATGATAATATACTGGGAGTTATCCTGCCGTGCCCGTCCGCGAGACTGGACATAACTGCGGACCGTCTTTGGAAGGTCAAACCGTATAACATACGAACAGCTTGGCACATGAATCCCTTCCTCGACCACATCAGTTGCAAAGAGCAGATTCACCTATATAGATTTTTTTTTTTTAATTGACTTAATCACTAGGAGTCTTAGGTACCTAACTTACCGTGACTTGTCTCACTTTAAATCAATAGATACCTTGCCGGAGCGAAATGATTCCAGGGTTTCCTTCTGCACTTTTGGTGCCAGGGCATCAACCGAAGAATTGTTTCCAGTTATGTACGCCACCGTGAAATGAGATAGGACAGAGACTCTCTTCTTTACAAATCTCTCTATCACTTTTGCCACAACAATTCTGTCAACAAAGATGAGGCAAAGTACCAGCCCTGCACCTCTGCAAACCAAATGAACAAATGATTGCCTCAAAACTCAAAATGAAATGAGCAAAATTGACAAATGAAGTAGCTCTTATCACCCAAATGACAGGAAAATCTGAAGGAGCTCATATAGCTTTGGAGTTACGTAGCCCATCTCCAATGCTGTTTGACAGTTTGCCCCACCTTCCATAGTAAACTCATCACCTGAAATGCAAATCAGATCTATGGCATTTCTCATACATGAAGCAGAGCAATGCTGCTTACTGCACAATGATGATACTAAAAGTAAGGTAAGGTCATCATCTTTCTTATTTATCATCAGCAAGTTCCAAGACCTTTATTTTGCATAGTTACTTCAAGTTCAACATTTGCTGATTGTAATTCCCAAGATGTCATTTGGATAGATAATACAGTGCAGCACTAAACTCCCCTCAAATAAAAATATTGCAACTGATGTAAATGAGACAGGGCCAAAAGGACAATATCATACCAAGTGACAAGGAGTCCCCAGTTAACTGTGACACTTCCTCAAGATAATATCTACACTGCAAGGAACTCTCTCTATAGATATCACATTCCTCTTTGGCGTTCAAAGCATTCTCTAAACAGACTTGAACAGCCTGCCAAATAAAAGAAAATGTGAGAAGTCACGACAAAACAGAACCCATAATTAATCCAGCAACTGGTGCCCACTGACAGCAACACTAAAGGATTTTCTCGGCCTAACTCTAGCAATATACCTGCTTGGCCACACCTGCACATCAAGTTCAGAAACACACTCAGACTAATCTATCCCAATAGCTTGTGCTTAACTTATGAGCGTGACTCCTGATTGGCCCAGCCATATAGTAGATCTGATCAGTGAGCCATAGAGTAGGTCTGATTGGTGGGGCTGGAACCATCATAACAGAAAATCAATGTCTAGAACCAAAGGGGCAGTCACTGTTTCTGAAGTTGAAGTTTCTCCAACGACAAACTTCTCGAAGTTATTTGGTATATGAACCTAACTATCAGATAATGAAGTGGAACAGGTAGAATATCTTTGTCATGGTAGTTCGGTCAAGTCAAGTTGTATAGACAATCCGCACCATTCAAAAGTCCTACCCTGACGATTAGAGCAGCTTTAGGCTATGTAAGTAATGTGAAAAAAAAAAACAGAGACAGTAATTTGTCTGCCAAATTTAAGGCTCAAGCATTAAATATTACTATGGCATACCTCATAAGCACAAATGAGACCGAGATCATCAAGGCAATACATAATCTTTGAGTGGTCATTGGACAAACGCTTCTGCATCGTCTTAAACCTTTCGTCCATGTCTTTGAAACGACTTTCAAAGGAGCCTTGCAACTTTAACAAGGAAGCATCAAACTGCCCATGCATAATGAATCTTTTAAAATAGTTTCAGCCAACATATGTAAAAGCCAGACATATGGAATATTCAAGTATCACAAGGTGAATAAACATGTGCATTTAATTAAGAATACCTTGGACCATGAAGCTTCCATCTTTTCCTTCAAAGATGCATTTGAAAACTGCGGTTGGTCAAAGAACCAACATATTTCTTTGGCAGATGGAACATAGACTTCTATCTCCGTCCGGTCCTCAACAGTGTATATCTGTCCATGTAAATATATTTCCATGTGAGTATGCTACAAGTTCATGATAGTGTAATCAATGAAACAGGAAAATAGGAAAGTCTTTTGCTACCTGGGAATCCAAAATGCTCTCGAGCTCTGATATTTGTCCATCACAATGCACGGTGGAGGAAACCCCTAAAATCATGATATTTCCTAATCAGTGGCAAGTCAATTCAAACATCACATAGAAGGACAAACATATGAAAAAGGCATTTGTGGTGTGTAAGCATACTTGATATGAAGCAGTACTTCAAGTTTTGTACATATAATTAGATGTCATTTATAAATCATATGAATTCCTTTTGTTAGACTGTTATACAAGGCTCAATAGTATCCATTCCTTTGTCAATGATGTTTGACTGAACTTAGGATCAAACTTGGAGTATTTACAGCTCATGAGGATACCAAAGTTACTTCCCTACCAGACGTGACTAGACACTTTTCAATTCATTAAAGCTGGTTAACTAGGTTTATCCTCATGTTAAATAGATCAAAGACGTTCACAATTCATATACTTGTAAACCAGCATTAAACAGTTGACGCAAACTAAATTGACAGGTTTATTCCAGGAACAGATAGAAGTTTCAAAGACCAAATAGGCCTTTCTTTTCCTTTCTAACAAATCATAAGAATAGGTGCTTGTAGAAAAGCACATTAGATAGCAGCTAAAGCAAAATGAGTTATACTGAACTTTGATGGCATTACAGTAATTTCCAGTAATTATATCTCAGAGATCTTCTCATCATTGCCATTTTGTGATGGAATCTCAGGTTCAGTAATTTAACTAGACCGCATTTTTTTGGTACGTTATCAATGGTAGGAAGAAGAACTAATACAAAGTTATAATTCGCTGCATTCTCAAACCAGTAGTGCAAAGCATTAGGAGAAATAAATTCGCGATCAATCGTGAAGGAAATAAATATCAAATTAGGCTTCTCCAGCATCTTTTATCTCTCATTGCTGCTACAAGAACTGTGCCATTAAGTCGTCTAGGTACTGGACAGCTTCATGGTCACAACAGTCTTCAGTCTAATTGTTCCAAAAGAAAATTTGTTCAGCTTTCATCAAAAGCGGATCATGGTTAGATCTAGAACTGCTGACAGCACTAAATATTACTAAAGGACGGAGGCAGGTGGCTCAGAAAACAGTTTCTTCATGTTCAATATGGAGCAACCATGGAGACAAGTAAGCTTGGCTTTTAACGTGAGTGGATCCTGTATTCCTTGAAAAATTTTAATCCCATCTATATGCTTCCCCTTTAAATTTCCTGATGAAGGTCTGGACATGTAATTCCTGAATAAGTAAGGCTACATGGTACCTCTTTCCCAAGATCCAACAAAAGAATTGTCTTGAAAGGATTTTATTTCCCCTTTTATAGCCGTATCTGTGCATCGACATTCCAAAACGAGAGCACAAAGGCATAAAACACCATTCTGTAGGTTCACAACACGTAATGGACAAAATCCAAGTACAAAAGAAAGTTGGATCACCACAGCCTTTATCTCTAGCAAGGACACAGAAGGTTGACTTAGACATTTCTTACCTTTACGAGATACAGGCGAAGCTGTCATTCCAAAAATCTTTGGCTTCTTACTGCTTTTGTGATAAAACTCCTTCAATAAAACAAGTACCCTTTATGAGTAATAATTACAGAGGAAGATTCAGGCATGAAATAATGGCATGAGGATGGGCACTGACCTTCATTATTTTTGTATAAGGATGGTTTTTTGTGGAATGATGGCATTCATCAATTATCATCAGGCTCACCATGTCCAAATTGAGGAATGCTTTTCTCAAAGCATCCAATAAAATCTGTGGGGTCATGACCAGCACCTGTTTGATCAAACAATATGCATGTAACTGATCCAATCAGTTGAAAAGGCTCAAATGATCTGATTCAAAGGAAAAAGAAATATGCAATGACATATTTGAACCCTCAAGAATGCACAGATAACATTGAGTAAGCAGAGGTATATCAGCTCTCCTAAACTGATTAAGTACTATAAAACCAATGCAAATAAGATTACCAGAATCCCAAATAAAAATTGTAGCAGTAACATTTGCATTATGCCAAATATCCACTTTTGAATACAAGCCCAAGCACAAAAAGAAAATGATAAACAACAATGTATAATGATTGTACAGAATTCAGAAAAGGAGACATTCAGATATTGGCAGACCCATACAACTGCTAAAGGGATCCACAAGAACAAGGGAAACTCACAAGTAGACGTAATTAGATAACATGAGAAAAAAGAGTGACAAGCACTGCAAAAGCAAAATGTTGAACAATTGCAACACAAAAAATATTCATATGCTAGCAGCTAGAGGCAAACTCACATCGTGCTCGCTGATTTCCTTCTCCCAGATTTTCACATTCCATTCATCAATGCCTTTGGCTCCACAATATTCCCCCACTTGCAGACCAGTGTGATTGCTTATAAACTTATATTGCTGTAAGACAAGCGATCACCAAACAGAATAATAGGATCACTCCTTAGGAATAGCAACAATATTTAAAGGAAACACAACTGCCTTTTCAGCAGCGTACATAATTCGGACATTTCCTTCAATGAAAATTCAAATTCATTCGCAACGAATGCTCTGACAACGGTTACATGTCACATGCCTGATTAACGAGATGGACCGTCGGAGCCAAGAAAACCATCAACTTTTTCTCTCCGCTCGACTTCATAGATTGGGCTACGTCCTTAATAAGCATCACAGCTATAATTGTCTTTCCGGAACCAGTTCCCAGCACCGCAATCGTGTTTCTCCTCATGGCAACCTCATGAACCTTCACTTGATAACTGCATGTCCAACCCACAAACACACACACGGGCACAACTCAAAAAGGTGACTCAAACGAATACACACACACTATGATCGCATACCCATTACGCGATGATCACAATCGAATCAAAATTCGGAATCTTTAGCGGAGTTCAGAACGAAAAAGATCGAGGGTCGTGCGGAATCAAACCTTCTGGGCTGGAAGCTCTGGCCTTGAACCGAGTCGTCAGGCCCCTCAGGACCCGTCTCCGTTCTCGACGAGTTCATGTCGTCGAAGGTGCGCTTGAGGCCGTGCCTGCCCCGCTCGGCCGTATCCATTGTGAACTAGCAAAGTAAAAAAAAAAAAACAACAAGAGACGAAGCAGAATAACAGAATGCGTGACCCAAAAAAGGACCCGCCTTTCTCCCCGTTCTGCTCCCGCGTGATCACGTCCCTGGCGGGGGAAACGCGGCGAGCGTGAGAGGCACAGCCTTGTACGACCGACGGTGGCGATGGCGTGAAGGAGGACGATGGACTTACTGCTGAGAACAATGCGGCGGACCGGCGAATTCGAGATGCTCTGCGGTACACTTCCACTGGAGAGCGCCGGAAAGGGAGAAATTTTCCTGATTCCCGAGGATGATGAAGGCGCCGCGCCGGAAGTTCTCTAAAAGTTGGAGAAGTTGACTGTATTTTAAGTTGTTTAAAAACAAAAAAATTAAAATATTTTTTTCGGAAAATTCGAAATAAAGGTACGGTGAGTACTATTTTCTCGTATGAGGAAGTGGAGTTGATCTTGTTTGAAATGAGGGTTTGAAATAGTCGTGGCAATTTCAAATAAGGGACTAAAAGACCTATCTGGTTGGTTAGCTAAATTTTTCAGCCGATCAAGGATATTTTTATTCAAAAAGACAAATTTAACCTAAATTTTAGTTAAATTAAATTAAAAATTAAGAAAACTAAAATATTTTCCGTAAAAATTAGGATTCGGGTCAAAATCACATTGTTGTAATCTATTAGATAAACTATGAGATAAAATAAAAAAAAATCACGTTGATATCTTTTTTTGTTAGTCAAATTAGACAAAATTAATAGAAGGAGAGTCAAGTCCTTAAAGCTGGCAAGGGTTGCCTCGTCTTAGGACCTCGTTGGCCATGAGTGACGTGACCATCGCCTATATTTGGTGAGGTTCAATCTTACTCGTGGCCAAGGAGAGTCACTAAAGCGAGGCCGGCCCTCACCTATGGCTTTCGAGGGAGGCATTGCCCGACCCTCTTTAGGAATGGAGTGACAACCTTGATGATCTTGACAACAAGATCGAGCGATCTTGACAACCCTAACCTAGTGTCGAATGGCCAAGCAAGTGCTCAACAACCCTCCCCAATGCATGGGTTGCAATGCATCACCCCTTGCAACCTCACCTTTCCGATATTTTATATAGTTAAACAAAAAAGGAAATTACACATCATCACCATCTTGTGCGCTCATCAATGATATATAAGGGTGTCAAACAGATGAGTTGGATCAAAAATGATTATATCCAAATTAATCAATCTAATCAATTTTGACCCATTTATGTGTAATGTAAAATTATTGACCATACCCAACCCGACCAAACCTATATTATTAAAATGCATTTATATCAAATTAACAACATAAATTACAAAATAATAGGATGTTGATATATAAAATAAAGAACTAAAAAAACCAAAAAAAAAATCAAAGTACTTATAATGCCCTAGAAAAGTAGGCCTAATCCCAAAAAAAAAAAAAAACACCAACTTTTGGTCAAATGATAATTGTGGCCTCAACTTTTCTTTGTCTAAAAAAATCACTAACTTTCACTTGAATCTCAAATTTGGCACTCCTTACTAAGAACCATTGATTAACCTCAACAATAAATCCATGTGCACTTGCTTGCTGGATTTAAAGCATTATTAATTATCTTCTTTCTTGAGCCACAACTTGGAGAATAATGGTGAAGCTGTTCATTTTCTCCTACACTTCATATGCAAGTTAAAAAGATCTCTAAATTGAATTTTTCTAGCCAAACTTCGCCGTTTTGTCATAATCTAAAATTTAGACCACCGCTGAGTGACACTATAAACGAGATCCGTCAAGCTCATGACTAGAATATTTTTTCCTAAAACAAGGTTGAGTTCAAACAAAGAGTTAACGGTGGGGGCTCGATTTGGGATAAGGGTGAAAGTTTTTGATTTTTTATGAGATTATAAAAAAAGTTAGGCCAAAATTGTTTCTCGACCTAAAGTTGATACTTATTTTTGGAATTAACCCTAGAAAAGTATATATACCGGTCCAAGTATTTTTTAGGTTTTCATCAGACTTTTAGATGGAGTAATTATCACTTAAAAAGATTTCAGCTTGATGTCAAAAATGAGCATGGTGGCCTCGAGTCAAAGTTGCAGTAAACACAACCTTACTTTGAGAGTCAATTCCACCCTCCATTACCACTGCGTTTGGTAACATTTCTAATCCGAAAAATAATTTCTTTTTAGAAATAATCTTTTTTTATTTTTATTTTATGGAATGATTTCTAAGTAAAACAATGCGTTTGGTAACTATGTAAAAATTTTATTATCGAAATAGAAAAAGAACAGTAATGTGTCACAATTTTTTTTATTTATTTTAATTTTTTTAATAATGTTTGTAGATTTCCTCTCTCTCTTTTTCCCTCTTTTTTCTTCTTGCTCGCCGACAAACGGCTAGCGGTAGGGCTAAGGGTCAAGAAGAAAAAAGAAGAAAAAAAAAATTTATTTCTAGCCGAATAAGAAATTACTTTTTTCTACTTCTTATTTATGTTCCAAATGTATCATCCGGCTACTTTTCTATTTCATTGAATAAAAAAATTAACAGGAATGTTAGGGTGCGAAGACGTTTACATTCTTTTTTTGTTTTAGAGAAACAAAAAAGGGAACAAGAAATAAGAAGAAAAGAAAAAAAATTTATTTCTAGAAATTGTTCTCTCAAGGTCCCGGATATCCCCCGCAACAAACGTCTTCAGCTTAGTTGGGGTAAATTTGAGTAAATTCATTTGGCCATCTCCGTTTTTTCTTTGCATTGATGATGCTAGCCCCCTCTTCCCCCTTGTTTGGGTGGTTCTCTATCTCGTCTTACCCTTATTTATGTTCCAATCCTGGTGTTGTGGGGTTCATCCTGGCTACACTGTTCGTCAGCCTCTTTTAGCTGCTGTTTTTACTTTTTTTCTATTTCATTGAATAAAAAAATTAGTTGGTGTTATTAAGAAGAAATCTTTTTTTTTTTTTAAATAAAAGAATATAATAATTTAAAAAAAAAAACAGGAATGTTAATAAACAAGCCCTACACTATCCATCAGTCATTTTGACATGCCACTTCAACTTGCACTGTACAAACCTCAATTATTTTTTCTCTGTTCCCATCTCATTTCCTCACTGGAACTGGTAATGGACAGGATATATAAGCTCACCGAGGCATTTCATCAAACATGTTTCGTGGCCTATCAAGATGATAGAGTTCATCCTCTCAAATCTACCGTCGTGTATACATTCATATTCTCTGCAGTCATATAAATAGGCTCTGCTCAGTAAAGTAAGAAACTTTAACTTGGGGATGATCAATTTACAAGAAAGAAGAGTTAGAATGGGAGAAAGATTCACTTATCAGTAAATGAGACCTCAAGGGCACAAGGATAAGTCATCTTCATGGACAGGACCAGTGGGGGTAAGTAGTATAAAAGAGGGTCCCCATCTCAGAGCTACGGTCCTAGCTCGAGTCCATAGAGGTTTCGATCCAGGCCAAGAAAAGGGATGAACGCAAGGTGACCGAGGGCAGGCAACAAGCTCACTCAGGCACTAGATCGAACATGTGAGGGCCATGTTAATATTCTTATTTTTTCATTAACCCATTTTGACCAGCTTTGTTGCTAAATGAGTTACCCATTTTAGTAGGGACCCATTAAATACGAGTTGCAAAACAGGTTCGCCAGCATTAATGATATGTCGATCCACGTTATTATTTCTATTTCTATTCAAGGTAAAGATCGATTTCATTATAAAAGCGAGACTTCACAAGTCCTATAGCACGGAAAAAAAGTGTTAAGGAGCTAATAGAACAATGTGAATAAACTTAAGGACATACGATGCCTATATCCCTCGAGATATGTCTTTTCGTTCCTCATCATTGATGACAGTGCCTTAAGGCCAGTCGAGCCTGATTGATTTTATTGTAAGATGATGAGCCTCGATGAGCTCTTTATTTTTCATTTTAGGGACTTGCCAGGAGATCTAATCGAGTGGGTTGTCAAACTATAATAAATTATTATAAAGGCAATGTCGTGAATGGTTTGTGTTCCATTAAACAATATTCAATTTGGGGTTTGAATCCTAATATTGTTTGATTTGAGTCTTTAGCAGATCGAATCTTTTCAGCCAAAATAGCTAGCAATTTGTGTCGTGAACTATACTTATGTTGTCTATAAATTGTTTGAATATGGACATCAATATATATTTTTTTTTTTGTAGAAAATGAATGAAAGCATGTCGATGTCGAGTTCCGATACCTCTTAAAGAGTCGGTGGTCGTCCAAATCATGTTCTCATAGCATCTTAGGAATTGCAACCGTTTTTCTTTTTTTCCCTTTAGGTAGGAGTATCAGAACTTGATGTTATAATTGGAAACCATTCGCCCTTTTTTGGATTTAGGCAACAGTGAGCGTTTCCGCTCGATGTTAAAGATGCAGCTTGCCAGTTGCTACTAACAAACAAAGGGTGGCCAATTAATATTACGATGGTGACAGCCACCTTCCTCACGGAGGCCGAGCAAGGGCGGCCGGCCGGCCCCTCGCCAGCGGAGGGTGGCAAGCTACTACCTGCCAAAAAAGCGCCAAGAAGCAAATTGAAATCAGGTCATCAAAGAGGGTAATGGACGGACAACCTTTGAGATAGGCCCACCGGCAAAAATATCAGAGACCGGAATTTTTCACGACAGCTGGCAGTCATTGTCTTCTTCTAATCCAGCCTTGTCGTTGTCGGTAAGGTCACAATCGCGTGATCCGAACCCCGTACGACAGCTCGCTCACGACCGTCCATGTACTGCAACCGACACGTGGAAAGATCGAGTCGGTTCCGCTCACCACCATATCGTGGGCTGCGAAATAGGGGAACGGCATTGAGAAGGACTGGCCAACGTGTAAAAGGAGGAAAGAGATAAATACGGAATAGACGTATTTCAAATTTGTACGTAACGGCAAAGAATTTCGGGAAAACCTCAAAAGCTTATATATTTCATATATTTCATTGCAATGAAATATTTTCGACCAAAAAGAATTGCAATAAAATATTAGATATTCCAAATTCTATCAACTTTTTACACTTTGGTGAATTAATTGTCATCCTAGAGAAAATTATCAAAATATTCCTAAAGCTATTATAATTATACTAATTCTGTCATAAACTCCATTTTCCTTACAAATTTAGTCATAAAAACTTTTGATAATTTGTCAATTTAACCCATCTGATCAATTTTTGACTATAAATTACTAACGTGGACACCCACCACCTAAATGGCACAAACCGACACTGATGTTGATAATTTTTCGATATTTGTCAAATTTTTTATCAATATTTTTAATTGTGGCTATGTGAGGTGGACTTCGCTAGTGGTTGGGCGAGGTTGACCTCACTAAATTCGGCTAGGTTGTACCTCTCCCTTGGCTGGCGAGGCTTGGCCCTCGCTACATCGGTTGAGGGTGAGCATCACTAGCTTGACCCTTGGCGAGGCCAACCTTGCTTAGCCAACAATCTTCTTGGATCCGAGCTTGATCTTTATAGATCTTAATGGACCTAGCCCTAGCCTCTAGACCTTGAGTCCACTGCCAAGGGCTTGAGAATAAGTGTTGGGGTTCTTATGCCTAAACGCAAAGTTTTTTTGTCCAATCGCAAATACCTAATGATATTTTGGAAAATGATTTTCGATTTTTTAAATAGGAAAATATTATTTTGAATTTAAGCAGAAAATTATCATAAAAGTTCTAAACATATTAAATCAGTATCAATTTAGTCATAAACCCCTTTTTTCTGGTGCCAATTTAATCTTAAATGTTTTGACGTAATGTCAATTCAATTATTTTAGCTAATTTGAGTTGAATATTATTGATGTGGATATCGATTAGCTTACGTAGCACTGCCAATGTTAACGTCGATAAATTTTAATATTTTTTTCTTTTCTTTTCGTCTTCCTTTAGCCGATGACCAACGGTGGGCGATTGTCTGGCTAGCCTTGCCTAAGCAAGACTTGTTGCTGCTCACCTCAGGGAGGCTAAGTTTCGCTAGATTGGTGAGGGGTGCCCTCACTAGCGACAGGTGATGGCGAGCCTCGCCCAAGCGAGGACAGGCTAGCTATCACCTGTGGTTGCTGGTCAGTCACTAACCAAAATAAGAAGAAGAAAGAAAAACAAAAAAAGAAAAATTGATATAAAAAATATAAAAAATATTATTAAAAATTATTCATATCAACGTTAGCGATATCACGTAGTCCCGATATTCAAATCGGCACTATCTAATTAAAATTAGTTAGAAAACTGAATTGATGCCAAATCAAAATGTTTATGATTAAATTAATATCAATATAATAAGTTTAAGACGACACTTTTTCAATCCTAAACAGTATTTTCTCCGAAAATGTTTTATGACAAGGAATTTTGTAAATATGGGACGCTACGTACTTTCGCACGAGTATCGGATTAGGAAGATCCGAATCCACGCGAACGTCCAGCCACATGATGAGATTAAAAATGACCTCCTCTCCCTCTCCCTCTCCCTCTCTCTCTGCCATCTCCTCTCACAGAAAACGCAGAACGATCCCGAATTCGCTCGAGGAAGAAGTAGACGAAGAAGAAGAAGAGCCTGTCGAGGCTCTCTGAGATGCATATGCCATTCGAGCTCCTCCTTGCAGGCGGCGGCGACGACACCGAAGTTGCGGAAATCCAGTGGGAGAAGGAACGATAACTCCCACCGGTTTTTTGGGCAAGTCCGAGTGCAGACACTGGCCCTCCTCGATCGGCTGCGTAACTGTAGCATCATTCGCCGGCGGCTGTGGAACGTGTTGCAGAGAAGCGAGAGTGAGATCATCGGGATGGTGCTGAGCGAGACCAAGGTGAAAAGGCCTGCCGCCGCTGCCGTCGCCCTGCTCGAGGTCGTGGAGTGCTGCTGCTGCGGGTTCAAGGAGGAGTGCACGCCCGGGTACGCACGGCGCGTGAGGGAGCGGCACGGGGGCCGGTGGGCGTGCGGGCTCTGCGAGGAGGCCATCAAGGACGCGATGGCGGCGGCGGCGGTGGCAGGGTTGCCGGGGCCGGGGAGAGAGGCGGCGAGGCTGGAGGAGGCGCTGAGCCGGCACGCCGAGCTCTGCAGGCGGTGCCGGACTCCCGTTCCGCCGCGGCATTCCGCAGAGGAGCTGGTCCAGCGCCTGAAGCGTCTCCTGCGCCGAATCCTGGACGCCCAGCGCAGGGAAGGAAGCAACTAAGGGTCCTGCAAACCGAGCCGGAATTGCAGGTAAACGTCACCGATTCTGCCTAGGCAATTCAAGTATCTAGTATTTAAGTCCAAATAACTCGACCGCCGTGGCATCGGCGGTCGACGGAGTCCGGCGCTAGCCTTCTGCATGAAAAAAAAAAAAAAAAAAACCGATTGAATCATTAAGGATTACAAGAGAGAACGAGTTCCTCTTTGCGAATCAGATGGTTGTTTTCTTCTCAATTGCGTAATGCGACAGCATACCCCATGAAGAACTGAGGAATGAATTGAGGGAGAATTTTCTCGGTGGTCCCGATGAACACGTATCATCATGGGACTCCTCTCTCTCTGCCCCACTAAGGCTTTGGAATTTTTCTTCCATGATGTAATAAACATGCCTAGACAAGATGGAGCCCATTTTACATTAGGGCATGTGGTTTTTTTCAGAGGCATCATCGGACCAAAAGACGAATATAAGGTCGGAAAATCATTAGGTACTCTCGGCTCACGCGCATGACTTGTGGGCACCTCAGAAAAAGCCGGTGCGAGTGGGGACATGTCAAGTTTCAAGACCCATGTGCATCTGAAAACGATTCCAAAAACGGTAGCCAAAACCCAAGTCGTGACGCCGACTTGGTAGAAATCTTTCGTCGGATCAGCCATGGTGCTTATCAATCTATCGACAGAGCCTCCTTTTCTCGTCGGGTGATCGATCGAGTTGATGCATTGGCGAGAAATGTCATCTGGTTATTTCAAATAAGACAAATAAATTCAGGCTTGTTTACTTAAATGTGCATCTATGGTTAGCTAGGTCACTTTGCTATATCGATTGTTGCTGGTATAAATCAATATTAATTTACCTTAGATAACTAGACAGTCGCGTGGCAAAGTTAAGAAAATCTATTGAAATGATTTTTTTTTTTTTTTTTTCGAAAAGTCGCTTTTTTATAAGAGTTGGTACATCATGATCATAGCATTTTGCAATGCGCGAGGGGGTACCTACATGAGGTCATCGCGTTGGTATCTTTTTATTTTAAAGGTATCCGTTGCTTTGAAGTTTAGTAACTTCCGTCAAGATGGATACTGACTCGTCCATGATTGTCTCTTCTATAAATATCCAACCGGGTCCCCAAGAGAGACGATAGGATAGAGTTGGTGCGACTTTGGTTTCGGATTGATCTTTGACGGTTCAATAATTTTTATTGACTGGATATGATTCTCCAAAGGAGAAAGCGATTGTCACAAACCATATTATTTATAAATTTTCATGGAGGACGAGTCTCAACAACTTATAGACAGATTTATATCATCAAATATGATGATTTAGATGTCCTTCACTGATGTTACGTACTCATAGAATAATTCTTAATTTAAACGCAGTTGCTATGACATTCAATGGTGCAATGTCTCGTGGGTTAAGCTCCTAAGTCACTTTTCCAAAATCTTATCTAATCGAACTCGACCAAATGAATGTTCTATGGAGCATTTTAGCTCGCCGCGCATGATATTGGCCGATGATATGATTTGCAGAAACGATAAAAAAATTTTGGAGCTGTAGGCATAGTGGATAGTGAAGAATCTCAAACGCCTTTACTTGGAAAGTAGATATTCCAATTATCACTTTGGCCGAAGAAGGAATATACAAAAAAAAAAAAAAATCTCAGAAAAAGGGCTCTCTAAAATATTTTCCATCAATTCAGGCTTTGGCTAAGAAGAATATCAACATATTCTTTCTGTGGTCAAAAGAGTGTCAACATATTCGAATGCACCTTTTTGGACAATTTTCCCATCAAACATGGGTCGCGTGATCAAACTAATCCGCTTGCTTTGGCATATGGCAATTTTAGGGGTAAAGTGAACTCCTACGTGATCAACACAGTGAACGAACGTTCTCTCAACTCCTGCTTTATAGGCCTTCATACCCAAGCCTTGGCGTCATAAAATTGTATGGGCCTTTCGTTTTCTTTTCCCTTGAAAGCAGTCAAATATGAAAAAAGTTATCAACAGATCATCAGCTAGTTGCCTGCTGTTTACCAACAATAATATTTGAAGCTTATCGATGATATTCATAGCTTTATTTATCAATTCGGAGAACATTTTCATTATTTTTGGCAGAAAAACAACGGCGCAAAGGCTGAATTTTGACTACTTGGTGGCCGAGGGAACATCCCCGAACCCCATAAACAGGTTAAGTCGACTTTAACTTGATATGTGTCAGCGGCCCTAATCCAGGGCAGTTTGCGTATAATCTTCATACAAATTGGTATGAACAACAAAATACCGCGAGCTCGAAATTGGTACTTTTACTCGGAATATGAGAGTTTTCTAAGCCACGCAGTTTTCATCATAATGAAGAGCAAAAACTTTCAAAGTTCTAAATACCAGCAACGTGTATCACAATGGGCTGTCTAAACGATCGTAGACTATACTGCGGGTGCGCTAATTCTGGTAGCTACTTGCCCTCATCACTTCCATGTTTTCCGTCCCACTGCCGCAGCTCGGGGTCGGGCTCAAAGTGCTCCTCGACCACCTTGACGGTGGCCAATGCGAAACAGATGACTGTAATCCATAAGTATGAGGCCCCTGGCTGTCACTAAGAAGGCCGACCAAAATGTCGGAGAAGGAAAATCAGCCCACATGTAAAGAAGGGCTTGGAACGATAAAATTGGGGATAAGTATACTAGAAGTGCCAAAAAGTTATGTATGGCACTCACTTTAATGTCAAAAGTTTTTTTTTTTTCAGATTACTTAAGTACTACTTTAAAAAAAAAAACAATGTTAATTCCAGTCTAGATAGTCGGAAATTTGACGTGACTATATTTTATGAATTTCTTAGTCTTACGTGGCTTGTCAGCATGCCTAATCAGTAGACGTCATTCAAAAGTTGTAAATAGTGATCATTTAAATACCAAATTTTATTTAAGGTGATCACTTCAGTGTTAGTCGTTGTTAAAAAACGACCACTTCAAAGTGAAGCATGTCACGTGGAAATTTCGTATTAAAATTTTAATTTTAAATAACACATAATCAATTTGATCGGAATTTCTCGCCGTTGACACTTAAGTCATCGTTTTTATCCAATTTAGCACTTAAATGAGCCAGCAAAAACTTTTGGCACTAAAGTGAGTATCGTACATAAATTTTGGCACTTCTAGCATACTTATTTCAATAAAATCGCCACTAATTAGTAGTCAATATTGAGATTCATGTTAGTGGAAACACTTGCAAGGATGAGGAAAAAGAGATCAAAGGCCGACACAAGGAAAATCAACTAGCCCTAGTGTTGTTGCATTTGTCTCTAGGCAACAACAATAAAGACAACATATACCAAATCCAAAACAAGGTAAAATTACAAGGGTGTTGAGGGATTGCCTGCCCCTATACAGTTTGCAGCAGAAAACACAGTGTAGGTGATATAGCAGATGGGCCGATCTTCCAAAGTTTTTGTCAGTCTGGATAGATGAGATGACCAGGATGTTCAAGATGGATGCGGTGGTGAAGGACCCAAAAAATTAATGGAGACTTTTCTGCTCAATTCAACGACATCGAAATGGATCCTCAAAACACTATGCTTCATCATGAATAGGCTTCAAAATGATCCAAACTATATATATATGACTTGATTAATTGTTTGATAAGATATGACATTGAGTTGGACTCGAAGAACGCTTGAATATGCATCGTGATACCTAGGCAACATGTGTTAAGGCTTTGTTGTCAAGCCATTAAGAGCTTGCACTAAAACATGCTTCAAGGAGCATTCAACAAGCATAGAACAAGCTGAAGTGGGAAGTAACTTGATCTAAGCAACTATATCTCTTGGGAGTATCACAAGTAAAGGTCAAACATGCTGATCATGAAATAAAATTTAAACATGAATGGTTATAAACAAGATTCAAATTCCAATCCTCATGCAGAACTTGAATCGCTCAAGCATGTTGCACGTCCATGAAATGTGGGAAATACCAAACCTCAAATCGCTAATTAGCTAAAATGAAACACGTGAAAATCTAGACGAAATGCAATCCTAGAATCCTAAACTATCTCTCAATAGACAACGGCACACAATTGGAAACTAACTCCTCCAAAATCAATCTAATAATAATGTTAGGATTTACCACACAATCACAAAGAAAATAAAGAGTAAAAGCAAGTAAGAGAATTTGAGATGCGAGGTTTTATCCTCGTTCACCCTTAAACTAGGACTACGTCCAACTAAGTATTTTATTATAATTAACACATCACACCTCTCTATAATACTCTCAAATTACAAGAGAAAAATAATATATATATATATATATATATATATATATTTAAACATAATATATATGTATTTAATAAATATTCAAGAGTCCTAACTCAAATTATCAATAAAATATAAAAGGAGGATATATATATATATATATATAAAGTATTCATGAGCTCAAGCCTAAATTACTAATGAAATATGAGCTCAACCTCTTAAGTCTCAAGGGCATTGACTTTACACAGTTGATGGGGAGTATGAATTACACCATGACATTCTCTCACTTGGTAAATATTCTACGTGCTTCTTTAAGTCCAATACAATTGTACATCATTCAAACTTTTATGCACTCATTGCCTTAGTCAAAAAAATCTATACCATTCACCTTTGTGTAAATTTTCTTCAGTATTACGGTTTTCTGTTCCACTTTCTATAGGATGAAGTGATATTGATTATTGATATGTTTTGTTCTTGTATGAAATCCAAGATTCTTAGCCAAAAATATAACACTTTGACTATCACACCCAATCTTCACTTCTCCTTGTGTAAAACTAAGCTTTTTACATAATTTCCGAATCTAAATTACTTCCTTAACTACATGATAAAGGGCCATGTTGCCTCAGTGGTAGATAAAGTAACTATGCTCTATCTTTTACTCATCCAACTCACAGCTCTACCTAATAAGGAAATAACATATCCGTTGGGTGACCTCCTGCTATCAATGTCACCTCCCTAATTAGCATTCACAAAACACTTCAATTCTAATGCTTGCTGTTCCTTTGAACTTTTCATGCCTTCATTACATAACTCAAGGTCAGATGTACCACAAAGATAACAAAGCACCCACTTTGTTGCCATCCAATGTTTTTTCCTCGGATTGGACAAATGTCTGCTTAATACTCCCACTACTTAGGCAATATTTGGACAAGTACATACCACAACATACATCAAGCTCCCAACTATGCTTGCATATGGGACCATTGTCATCTCTTTAGCTTTCTTTTTCAATCTTTAGACACTGGAACACTAACAACTTGGAACTTGTGGACATGAGGTCTTCATTGGTTTACATTCTGCCGTATTGAATTTCTTCAACACACTTTCACCATACTTCTTTTGATTTAGCCACAATTTCTCATTCCCATGCTCCCTTTTTATCTGCATGCCTAAGATGAAGTTTGCTAGGCCTAAATCTTTCATCTCAAACTTATTTGCCAACAGTCCTTCAACAGTGCTAATTATTCTTATATTATTCCCAACTAGCAGCATATTATCAACATATAAGGTTAATATAATAAAGTTATCATCGAACCTTTTCACATATGTATAATGATCATAATTAGAACAAACAAAGCCAAACTTCACTACGTATGAGTCACACTTTTGATACCACATCCTTGGAGATTGTTCAAAGTCACACAAAGACTTGTTCAATTTGCAAACAAAGTCTTCTTTTCCTTTAACCACAAACTATTCTGGTTATTTCATGAAAATATCCTCCTCCAAGTCATCATGGGGGAATGATGTTTTTACATCAAGCTGCTCTATCTTCAAATTGTATGTAGGTGCTATAGATAAAATAAGTCTTATGGAAGTTAATTTTGCAATAGGAGAAAAAGTCTCATCATAATTGACTCCCTCTATCTACTAGTATCCTTTCGCAACCAAATAAGCTTTGTATCGTTTTGTCTCTCCATCTGCAAATATTTTATTCTTAAACACCCACTTGCATCCGATTGCCTTAAGATCGGCGGGTAGTTTTACCGAACTCCACATTTTGTTTTTATCTAGTGAGTCCATCTCGTCTTTCGTGGCTTTCTCCTACTATTTGGCATCCTCCACACTTCTTACTTCCTCGATAGTAATTGGATCATTACTCATAATAGGCAGAGCACAATTTTCATTACTAGCAAATAGGGTATATCGAATTTTCTAATCTAGCTTGTGTGACCTTCGTCTCTTCCTTTAAACCGACATCGAACTCAACCGTTTGTGGTTTTTCAAGATCTTGTGAAACAATCTAATTTGTTGTAGATTCTTTGAACACCACATCCTTACCATGGATGATACCTTTAGTATCAGGATTCAACAGCTTGTACTGTTAAAAACCATCCTTTTACCCATTGAATATGCACTTCTCTAACTTGCTCTCAAGGTTGTTTCTTTTTTTCTTTGGTATGTGCACATACACTTCACAGCCAAACACCCTAAAATGGGATATGTTTGGCTTATTTCAAAATAGTGCCTTAAACGGTGTCTCATTTCAAAGTTGATGTAAGGGACCTGTTCTTTTGATAACACACAGTAGCCACTGCTTTTGCCCAAAATTCAAATGCTAAATCTGTAACATTTTACATACTTCTTGCTTTTCCCATGAGAGACCGACTAAGTCTCTTTGCCACCCCATTATGCTAAGGTGAATTGGGCATTATTTTTTGCCTTACAATGTCATTGGTTGCATAGAATTGATCAAACTTCGTTGAATAGAAATCTTCTCTATTGTCAGTCCACAAAATTTATTTATTTTTTTGTCAAATTGATTTTCCTTCAAAGCTTTAAACTCGTGAAATTTTTCAAGTACATCATCTTTCCTCCAAAAATATATCCACACATATTTGGAATAATCATCAGTAAAAGAAACATAATACCTTGATTTTCCAAATGATGCTATAGGTGTAAGATCGAAGACGTCACTATGAGTCAGATTCATAATTCCTTTAGCTCTCCCTCCTATGGATTCAAAAGATACTCAATTTTGTTTCCCATCAAGACAGTGCTCACAAAATCCAAAACTCATAAAACAATTTGGGATTCCATCCACCATCTTCTTCAAGGTAAGGTTCATTAGCCCTTTCTTACCGATATAACCCAATCTCCAATGCCATGACATCGAAAGATCTTCTTCCACCTGCTCTAAGATATAATTCTCACCACTAATCACTGTGTTTCCTAATAACTTCCACAATTTTCCATACTGTTCACCTTTGGCGATCACCATAGATCCACAGGTTAACTTGGATGAGTACTTGTCCCTAGTAAAAGCAATGCCAGCATTTGCTATAGTTCCTACGAAAATAATATTCCTAGTAAGACTAGGAATGTGCATCACATCGAAAAGATTTTTATTATCCCATCTTTAATCTTCAGCTTCACCTTTCCGCAACCAATTATATCAAGCGTTGTATCATCTCTCATTCACATTATACTTCCTTGATATAGCTCATAATAGCAAAACCAATCTCTATGAGACATCATGTGAAAAGATGCTCAAGTATCAATTATCCATGTACTACAATCACCCTACGATGAATTGCAGATGAGATACATGTCTCTCATGCTACTGTCGTCATCCTTTTTTGTACTAGAGGATGATGCATCATCTCGCTTCGTTGGACCTACACTTTTACTTTTGCAATACTTCTTCAAGTGTCTAGGCTTTTTGCACTTCCAACATGCTATTTTTGATCGATCTCGGTTTTTAAATCTTCCTTTAGACTTATTCTTGTGACGAAATCTGGATTTGGATCATTCAATAGTTTCTTCCTCTTACAAAAAGAGTCTCTTGCGTTGCACTATTGAAACCCGCTCGTCTCATCTCCTCAAATAATAAAGCAACTGTAACGCCCTTAAAGGATAACACACCAACATCAACGTCAATGGAAACAATTATATGTTCCCATGAATTCGGTAGTGAGCACAACAAAGTGCATGCTTTATCTTTCTCAATCAGATTGACATTGATCAATGCAAATTGCCCACAAATGGTATTAAATTCATTTAATTATAAGAAAAAGAATCACCTTTACTCATCCAAAGGTTGTACAGTCACTTCCGCAAAAACAATCTGTTCATGAGTGACTTGCTCTGATAAAGGTTTTCTAGCTTCATCTAGACATCTTTTGTCGTCTTCTCAAAAGTCACGTTCATTAGGGCGTTATTAGCAAGGCATAGCCAGATCAGGCCTCACGTCCTTCGATCGCAAATATTTCACTCCTTCAATTCAGTAGACGTGGATTCCTTTGTTTCGTCCTCACTCGACATCCCCTTGGATTTTTCCTCAAGTTTATCTTCTTCAATCACATGCCATAGATCTCTATCCACAAGTAGAGCCTCCATCTTCAATTTTCATAACTCGAAACCCTTTCTTTTGAATATCCGTAATTCAATCCTTGATTGACAAGATGATGACATTCTCCCAAGATTTGATTTTACTTTCGAATCTCCCTTCATCGTGAAATCCTAACCCCAAACCAAGCTCTGATACCAAATGTTAGGATTTGTTGCACAATTACAAAGAAGATAGAGAGTAAAAGCGAGAAAGGGAATTTGAAATGCATGATTTTATCCTAATTCACCCTAAAACTAAGGCTACGTCTAGCTGATGATTTTTCTATAATTAGCATCTCGCACTTCTCTGTCATATCTCTTAAATTACAAGAGAAAATGAATACATATATTCAAACAAAATATATATTTGATAGCTATTTATGAGCTCAAACCCAAATTATCAATAAAATATGAGCTCAACCTCTAGAGTCGCAAGGGTGCTACCCATACACGGTTGATGGGGAGTATGAATCACATCCCAATAATAATATATGTTGTGTCGTGGTATGTAACCTTGCATCTCACTCTTGCAGACATTCTAAATTGCTTCAATTAGGTTCAAATGCAATTGCTCTTCCCTTAGATCAGTGACCATAATTCCTCTCAGCTCTTCACAAAGGACAATTCATTACGTCAATGATTTTTTATTCTAGTGGAAATGCAATCGATATCTGAGGAACCAATACTTCTATTGCCAACAGAATGCCATTCATTTAAATTAATGGTGAAGTTAGTAGTTAAACATTCATGTCCTCCATTTTTGCATTAGTGGAACAACGACGACCTAGCCAACTAGAATCATTCATATAGACCTAAAAGAAAGAAATCAGGATGAGAGAGAGAGAGAGAGAGAGAGAGAAGAGAGTTTGGTGAGAGGAGTTAGCTCAGTGGGTCACCATCGGAGCGAATACAGCAAAGAAATTTGAACCAACCAAACCAACCCATCCGGCCACCATTCATTTCCTACGCACCCTCCCCGCATATACAACATCAACACGACAAGAAAACCTCCCTTTTCTTCGAGCACTTGCACGTAGGGTTTTCACACACACACACACACAGAGGCAAGCTCGAATCTTTTGTGGAAAACCCACGAATCATAGTACAGTGCCAAATTCGTGTCTCTTGTTCTTTAAACATTTGCCGTAGTTTAAGGATAATGCGCCCTTTAAGGACGAATTTAGGCAAGATCTTCTTTCTCTAAATGTAAAGTCGAATAATAAGATGCATGGTGTCTTTTGCATTTCACTCGGATCGTGTGAATATAGGTTAACCTACCCAGAAAGAAAGGACATAAAGAGAACATAGGTTGCCCAGCCACTTTGGTGCTGAAATCCGCCAATTGGGCCTCTCGCATACCAGCTAAAGAGTACGCACTCAGCGGCTCAAATTCAAACGAATTTCCTCTAAAGCAACTGTAAAAACTGTCAGCGTCTTTCTTCTCTCTTCACCTAAGAAACCAAACACCCCCCCCCCCCCTCTTTCCTCCCTCCCTCCCTCCCTCTCCTCTCCTCTTCTCTCCTCTCCTTCCTGGCTTTCTTAGCAGTCTTCACGAACACTCTTGAACAAAAATGCTAAACATACCACCCTTCCTCAGCTTTGTCACCTTGTATGAGACCTATCTCCGCCGCTGCTTTGCCAACGCTGGCCTCTCGCAGCAAACCCTGAAGCTTGACGATGAGACCACTGTCCAGTTCTGGGGCCCGAACCCCGAAGAAACCGCCCGGAAAACTCCCGTCATGTTGATCCATGGGTTCGGCCCCGTGGGTCTCTGGCAATGGAGGAAGCAGGTCCAATGCCTCGTCCCTCACTTCGACGTCTACGTCCCGGACTTGATCTTCTTTGGCGGCTCCACCACGAGGTCCGCCGAGAGGACCGAGGTCTTCCAGGCAGCCTCCGTGGCGAAGCTCGCTGACAAGTTGAATTTAGAGAGGTTCCACATCGTGGGGACGAGCTATGGCGGGTTCGTGGCGTACCACGTGGCGCAGATGTGGCCCGAGAGGATCAGGAAGGTGGTGATCGCGAGCTCGGGGGTCAACATGAAGAAGGGAGACAACGAGCAGCTGTTGGGGAGGGCCAAGCTAGAGAACATCGAGGACCTCATGTTGCCGGAAACCGCCGCGAACCTGAGGACGCTGATGGATCTGGCCGTGTACAAGCGCATTGCGCACATGGTGCCGGATTTCGTTTTGAACGAGTTCATCAATGTGAGTGCAGTTTCCTCCTCTGATTCTCCGAGAAACTCGTTTCATTCATCGTCGCTTTTCTATACTTTGTCATCAATATACTATTCCATAGTTCTAGCACCCAACATTAGTCACAGATATAGAAGTATAAGCGATTAGGTGAAAGAAGAAAAGGCGTGTTCAAGCTTCATAATCGAGCGAGGTGGCTAGCCAAGACTCTTAAGTTTCGATAGTTTTTTTATCTGTTTTCCGCTTCTCCAAGTGAATAACGTGACATAGTCTTGCGAACCCCATGTCGGCGAGTTGCGACTTCATCAGTCTTATTGGATCTAAAAGGTAGATAAGCTTCAATTCAAGGTGGGTAAGATGGCATTCAATACAAGCTAAAAGCATCATGGCTCAAGGTTCCATTAACTAAAGTTAGCTCTGAAATCATCTGGCTATGGAGTTTGCAGCACCTTCTGGTGAGATAAGAGAGTAAGGGTTTGTACCTTCTTGAAGGAAATTGCTAGGAGAGTTCCTCTGAGAATCATCCCTTAAAAGCTGGGGACCATGGTGTCTTGCTTGGAATCTCACTTGAAATTGTCGCTCTCTCAGGACTATTTTGGATGGACTCACAAAAGGATAATGTGCATGCAAAGATTGACGCCCCTAAATGTGCACTTTCCTACTCCATGAATGCTTTTTCTCTTAATCATTGTCGTCTTTTAGCAATGAGAGGAAGAAAGGACGAATAATTGGGGAAAAAAAAGAAAATTTGATTTACTTCTAGATTCATATGATGTGATACAAAGTCCGTAATGTAAAGGTGGGTTTGATTAGTGACTCGTTAAATTGCAGAGATTATATACGGAAAAAAGGGAGGAAAAGATAGAGCTTCTTAAGGGATTGACCCTTGGAAGAGAGGAGGACCCTGGCATTTCTGCTCTTCAACAGGTAATTTACCCCCATAACCTTAAGACACACCCACACACACACACACACATATATATATATGTGCGCGTGTTTGTATCTTACTGTTACATATATTAAAAATTGTCTGACGACTTTTTCCAAATAAATTGTGGGAAATTTATTGCACTTTCATGAATTTGCCAACACTTTTTTGCACAGTTTATCAATTAACAATTTTCGCATTAGCTGGTCAATTTTTATTTGCATAACTTACTAAACTCTCCGAATTTACTAACAACGATGTGAAATACCGATGTAAAATTAGCACATCACTCAAATAAATATTGATAAATTTACGTAAGAGTTGGTAAAGCTAAGAACATTGTTAAGAAAGACAAAATTTGCAAAACAAGAGTTTGTGATTTCATAAAAATATCGGTAGGTTTCCCACAATAAATAGGAAGATCAAGCGACCGGCAATTTTTCGATTAACGGCTTTTTAACACTTACCAACGACTCTTTTAGAAATCAACCGGGACAGGAAAAGAAAAATCCATTTTGTTAGATGGAACAGTAGAAATTTTTTCAAATAACATATTTAGCTGCCCATTTTTCACATGTCTCCATTGGATCACTAATCTCAAATTTTGCCACTATGACAGGATGTGCTGTTGATCTGGGGAGACCATGACCAATTATTCCCATTGCGAATGGCAACTGAACTCAAGGAGTACGTATGCTCTACGCAACATATCTATCACTTCATTAAATTTCTAGTTCAAAGTTAGGAGACTGTTGGGTCACATCGATTGTGGACCCCCGATCAGATCAATACACCTATTGCTTCATTAAACTTCTAGTTTGAGGTACGAGATGTGTCGATTATGTCAATCACGACCCGATTAGACTAACACATCTATCAGCTTCATTAAATTTCTAGTTTAATTTAGCCACCCTAAAATCAAATTTCTTTGATCGAATTAGAGATTGAAGCCGATGTGATTTAGGAAGGAAACAAATTTGAAATTTTTTTTTCAGGCTTTTGGGGAAGAAGGTGAAGCTGGAGGTGATGGAGAACACGGCGCACGTGCCGCAGATTGAAGACCCGCTGCGGTTCAACAGCATCCTCAAGGATTTCTTATGTGAAGAGGAGTCCTTTTAGGGTTTCTTGCATTGTAATGTGACTAATCAATCTTAGTTCTAAGTAATGCTTGCTTGTTAGCTCCAGTTTTTTTTTTTTTTTTTGTTGCTTTTATTGTGGGATTAAGCAGGTGGGTAACTTGCTCTAGGAATTCCACCTTTGCAATCCCAACCGACGTAATGCTCGTCCAAGGCATACTAAGCACTTTTCGATTATGTGTCCTCTATAATCTAATAAAGTAATTATGTTTTTATGCTTTCGTATATCGACGTCTATAAGTACGATCTCGAGCCAACCTCAAATTATCGATGACTTAATCTAAGTTGAGCTCATAATTATGTTTTCGGTCCATCACTACAAGAAAGACACACTAAGAGGACATAATTAACCTTTGTCCCCTAAGATTACCCAAAGGAGACAAGGTACAATTTTGTCACTTTCCAGTGAACTCAACGCAACAAATTCTTTAGTTTGTCACCGTTAACCATACCCTTAGGCGATAGAATTTAAGAGTGTTGTCATTCTAAGTAAAACTTAAGTGACAAAATTCGTATATTGTTGCCTTTGGCGTCAATTTGCATAAAATCGACTTAAGATGACCAACTTCTGTCACCATAAACTCGACAAAAACGAAGATTTTTTTATCGTCTTTGACCGGTCTATTGTGGTAAAAATGAGTTATGTCACCTTTGAACTAGACAACCTTATTTTGTCGCATTTGGTTTTTAAAGGTAACAAATGTTATGAAGGCGCCCTTGGTATCTAAGGGGGTGAATGATAACCATTTTGTTTTAAAAATAGGTTATGGAAGAGAAATAGATTTTTCTATTTCTATTTCTAAAAGAGTTTCTAAGCAAAAATAACCATTTGATAACGACATAAAATTTCTACTTTAAAAATAGAAATTCGTTTGATAATGACAAAAAAAAATTTCTTTTTGGACAATGATGGATCGCTGGCGGCGGTGGCGACAGATAAAGGACCGGTTGATGAACGATGAGAATAATTTTTATTTCTCATTTCTATTTTAAAAATAGAGAAGTAGAAAATTTCTATTTCTGATTTATATTCCAAACCTATTTCTAGAACAAGAATCTATTTCAGAAATAGAAAAATGAAATAGGTTTACCAAACGAATTTCTATTCCGAAACAGGTTTGGAATAGAAAATTTGTTTTTAGAAAAAAAAACAAAGGTTTGTCATGCACCCCCTAAGGCGTTGAAAATAAAAATTGTTGCCTTAGATACTGAGGGCGACAGAATAAAATAAAAAAATTGTTGTCCTAAGTAAAGGCGATGGAGTAAATGCAACAAATGCTGACCAAAAGGGTTTGGCCACCTTAGCACATTATTTTTATAGTGTATTTTTGTAAGTGATTATAATAATTAAGTGACCACTAAGAGGAGAAAATGTTGGATATTATTAATTTGAAAACACCCTAAATCAAGTTTATGAAATAAGACGATTTCTTGAAAATGTGTATATGTATATACACACACATACATACACATGTATAAGATATTACACATGTAAAATGTGGGAAAATTGCCAAAAAAGTCCTAAATTTATTGCATTTGTATCAATTTAGTTATAAACTTTTTAATTTTATCAATTTAATTCTAAAATTTTCACATTGATACAAAATTAGTTCATCTGGCCAATCTAGGCCGGAAATCACTGACATGGATGTCCACAGTACTATATGGCACGGTGCTGATGTGGATATTATTTTAATTTTCAAATACTTTTGTGAATTTTTTATTTTTACTTTTATTTTTCTTCTCCTTTCCTTCATTTATTTTTTTCTTTCTTCTCTCTTTTTTCGTTATTACCTCCGCTAGTTGCTAGCCAGTAGAGGTTGGTCGAGTTACATAGGACCGTCCACATAAAAAGAAAATATAAAAAGAAAATAAGGAAAAGAGAATAAAAATTAAAAATTAATAAAAATCCGAAAAAAAAAATATGGTTTTAAAGAAAAATCTACTTTGGCACTGTTTGCATAAGTAATTTCCTATTCAAATTGACCGGATAGACTGAATGAATATCTATATAAAAGATTTAAAATTAAATCGATTCAATTCAAAAAATTTAGGGCTAAATTTATATCGACCGTACTTTTCCATGTAGAGCGTTGCAGGATCACGGCGGAAAAGATTACGGGATGACGCACATCTGCGTCACGGAGCGCCCAATGAAGGAACAGGGGCAAGACCGTAATTTCGCCAAATAGCGAGGGCCTTTTCTCGCGGCCGGCCATACAAAATCGCCGGTTCGTCGATCAAAAGGAAAGCTCCCCATGGATCATCCCCACGTCCACGCCCCGACGCCGCCGCGATGCTCCCGCCGTTCCTCAGCCCCGTCGCCCTCTACGAGCGCCACCTCCGCCGCTGCCTGACCAGGTCCGGCCTGTCGCAGCGGACCATGGCCGTCGACGGCGACACGACGCTCCAGTTCTGGGGGCCCGACCCCGCCGCCGCAGCCGCCCGGAAGCCCGCCCTCGTGTTCCTCCACGGGTTCGGCCCCAAGGCGATCTGGCAGTGGCGGCGGCAGGCGCAGCACTTCGCCGCCGCGTTCGACGTCTACGTCCCCGACCTCGTCTTCTTCGGCGGGTCCGCCACGCGGTCCGCGGAGCGGTCGGAGGCGTTCCAGGCGGCCGCCGTCGGGAAGCTGCTCGAGAAGGCTGGGGTGGAGAGGTACGCCGTGGTGGGGACGAGCTACGGCGGGTTCGTGGCGTACCACATGGCGCGGATGTGGCCGGAGAGGGTGGAGAGGGCGGTGATCGCCAGCTCCGGGATCAACCGGAGGAGGAGCGACGGCGAGGCGATGGCGAAGAGGGCCGGGGCCGCGGCCGGGGGAGGGGGGCCCGCCGATGTCATGCTGCCGGAGACCGCCGCGAGCATGCGGCGGCTCCTGGGGATGGCCGTGTCCCGGCGGGTCTCGAACATGGTGCCGGATTTCGTGTTGAATGACGTGATCCATGTAATTAAGCACCGCTAATCATCGTCGGTTTTTTGGGGCCACGTTTGCGAATATTGACGTCATAATTGCATTTTATTTTTTTTGCAGAGGTTGTATTCGGAAAATAGGAAGGAAAAAATAGAGCTGCTGACGGGATTAACCACTGAAAAGGACGACACGCCTCAAGTTTCTGCCCTTCAACAGGTGCTACTCATAACTCGAAAAATCATCATCATCATAATGACGTCATTATTATATTAAATTGAATTTCCGTTTTTAAATAAGCCATTTAATTTTTTAAGAATAAAAACCCAAATTGTCCATGGATTTTTGAACGATGCACAATATCGATCTCTAAAATTTAAATTTGCCTAATGTGGTCTCTAAATTTTAAAATTTGTACAATGTGATTCATGAATTTTAATCTCATGCACAATGTCTTCTCTAAACTTTTCATTTGTTTGATGAAGTTTCTAAATTTTTGCTACATGTTCGACTTAACTCCTAAATTGTATAAAAACATTTGACTTTCCATTAATTCATATTTAGGATGGACAGTATTAAATATTTTCGTATAGTCGGGAAATAAATTAAACATACATTAAATAAATTAAAAGTATAGGGACGCTAAAGTTTAGAGACTAAATTACATTTTAAATAATCCTATTTTTTCTTTTCACGCTCTTGTATGACTTAATATAAAATATATTGCAGGATGTGTTGCTAGTGTGGGGAGAAAATGACCGGATATTCCCCGTGGAGATGGCGCACGAACTCAAGGAGTACGCTCTACAAAATATTTGCTTTCATATCGTTATTATTTAATTAGAAGATCAAATCTAGGCCATTTTTCGCGACGTGTCATCTAACTCGCCATGCAATAAAAATATTAAATCGCGTCACTAAAAATTTAATTTTAACAATTTAATGCAATTATATTTTTTGGTTGTTGCAGGCTGCTGGGGAAGAAGGTGAAGCTGGAGGTGATTAAGGACACAGGGCACGTGCCGCAGCTTGAAGACACGGCACAGTTCAACAAGATCGTGGAGAGTTTCCTATGTGGGCCCCCCGCGATTCCGACATAAAGATATTTATAATATTTTATTTTATTTTATTCGTCCCGCACAATTATTAATCGATTAAATTATTGCGGAAAGTGGGTGAATTTTGTGCGGTTGGTTCCATTTTGATGCCCCACCGAGTTAGGTGCGCGATGTAGAAATCTGTCGCTTTTCCACGGAACATTAATGATGTCATTTTCAATGGCGTCGATTAATTTAAACAAAATATCCGCCGCGCAATGTCGCATCGCGTGCGATGTCTGGAATCGAATGATTCGAGGTCTTTCCAAATTTTCCTACTTGGAGTCTAATTTTCAACCGATGCGCGTGTTGAATTTAGAGGCGAAAAATTTCGATCGATCCAAAAAGGTTGGTTGCGAAGTGGGTTTCCGCACGAAAGGCGTTGACCAGTACATGGATTGCGACCGAAGGGTTGAATTTTTTGCGAGAGGGGGCACAGACCGTGGAGCACTTGTGAAGGAAAATAATCGCTATGCTTATGACGTCAGACGGGTTTTTCCACATATTGGCACCCGAATTTTTAGTTTCGTATTGAAAATAATGTATATGCAGATAGATAGAATTTGGTGATGAGCTATTACCTTTTCTAAGGGATAGAAAAGAGATATTAGCATTTTTTTTCCCAATAAGCATCGGGAAAATACTAACAATTTGCATCGCAATAAGCATTGAGCACTTTCGATAATCCCCATTTTCTTTTTTCTTTTTTGCATTATATCTATTTCGTTCCGTTTGTCACGTTTATATGATCTATTTCATTATGAAATCTTATAAAATTATTGCAAACTATTTTTTTTTTTGGTAAGGAATTACTGCAAACTGTTTAAAAAGCTTAAATCGTCAAATGAATGTGTGCATTAATATTTAAACATATTATCATTTTTTCTTATATGTCGGTCCGACTTTAATTTAAGGCTAAACGTAAAAATATACAATATGTAAATAAGAAGTTTGGAAACATTTGAACCATAGATTATTGTTCGATAATTCAATATATGTAATTAGAACGTAGAGGAGTCGAGGAAAAATTGGTTTGATCCGGACAACTCTGAAAGTAATACAGATCAATGGCGAAGATAAGGCGGCCCTGTCGTATCGGCCCGCGTAGCGCCACACCGGAAAAATCTTCCTCAGATGGACTTTTTTTTTTTTTTTTTTGTGCCTGGACTTTAGCGGTTGTGGGGAGAAAGGGGAGAAAAGAGAGGGAAGGAAAGGGAAAGAAAAAAGGAGGCAAGCGTAGACCAGTCCAAGCCTCTGAAATATTACAAGGAGAGCAAGTGCCCTCCATGTGTCGACTTCCGAATGGTTTTACATTTCGCCTACGTGTAGTGTAAAATCCACCCAATATTTTCTCCTTAACATTAGTAGTCAATGAATGGTGTTCTTCCCAAGAACGCTGCTCCCTTTTCCTCCCTCTTCACATGCCCCCTAAAAAAAGAAATTAATTAATTAATCAATTAATTGATTGATTTAATTTAATTGATTGATCATGGTTAAATTATTTTGGGCCTTTCGAGCTCTCGATTAATCCCCGTTCGGCGATGTCTTTCTACGCCAATGTTGATTGATCAAAGTGAGCGGGCCCGGTCGAGCCATAAAAAACAAAGGAGGAAAATTTACAGAGCCGTGTCAGGAGTTAGCATGCGGAATTGGACGAGCGTGAGCAGGACAGAATCGTGTTTGACTCAAAAAGCTCGAGTTATTAAGAAAAGGGAGACGGTGTACATAAATACTTCATCGCCCGCAAAGATATTTGGGAATAAGATTTTTATAGATGATAAACATAATTTTCACTAAATGATTATTTTAATCGATAGAAAAAAAATGACATAAATAGTTTCTGAATTTCAGCTTAATATACAATTTAATCCTTGATTTTTTTTTAAAAGTAATTCGTGAACTTTAAACTAATATGCAATGTGATCCGTGAGCTGTTGATTTATTTAATTTAGTCAATGAACTTTTGGTATATATTTAATATAATTTTTGAACCATTTATATCAAAAGTTCAAAGGTTAAATTAAATATATCAACAGTTCAAGCATTATGTTGTATTTTAGACTAAAATTCATGAATCGAATTATATATCAAACCAAAGTTCAGACATTATTCGTGTCAATATCCATAACTGATACGAGCGATCGTGGTCCCCTCGATAATTAATTTACGAACAAAAGCGAAAACGCATAGGAATGCAGCATACGAGCACCGTGAATATTAGACTAAAATTCATGAATTGAATTATATATCGAATCGAAATTCAAACATTATTCGTGTCAACATCCATAATTGATACAAGCAACCGTGGTCCCCTGGATAATTAATTTACGAACGGAAGCGAAAACACATAGGAATTCGACATACGAAAACCTCGAATATTAGATTAAAATTCATGAATCAAATCGAAATTCATATATTATTCATGTTAATATCCATAACTAATTCAACTGTGATTCCCTGGATAATTAATTTATGGATCAATAGGAATCGGCATAACCGATATTAGACTAACACTCATGAATTGAATTATATATCGAATCGAAATTCAAACATTATTCGTGTCAACATCCATAATTGATACAAGCAACCGTGGTCCCCTGGATAATTAATTTACGAACGGAAGCGAAAACGCATAGGAATTCAACATACGAGCACCGCGAATATTAGACTAAAATTCATGAATCGAATTATATATCGAATCGAAATTCAGATATTATTCATGTCAATATCCATAACTGATACGAGCGACCGTGGTCCCCTGAATAATTAATTTACGAACGGAAGCGAAAACGCATAGGAATTCGGCATACGAGCACTGCGAATATTTTAAATAATTATAATTGGATCAATAAAATGTTTTTTTTTTTTTTGTGGGGAGGGGGGGGGGTGTGGGAATATGTTAGTGTTTTTTTGGCATTGTTCGAGTCTAAGCTTTGACCGAAGAGACAATCTTCCGAATACCGAAAAGCTCCGTGGCAGCTTTCGGCGCTCCTCTCTCTCTTTTTTTTTTTTTTTTTTTTTTTTTTCCTTTTTTGCGTTTTTTTCTCTTCCATCTCTTCCGACTTCCGCCACCTCTCTCTCTCTCTCTGCAAAGCTGCTGCCATTTTTATCTTCTCTCTTCGCTTCCTTCTCTCGCTCCTCCTCGGCTTTCTCTCTCTAGCTTCTCCTCCTCCTCCTGCTCCACTGAACTAGATTTTCTCTCTCTCTCTAGCTTTCTCTCTCTATGCTGCTTGCCTTTTCTTGCTTTGCGCTGAGCAGGCGGTACCTGGGGACGAGTTCTTGGCTCCCGCTTCTGCTGCTTCCTCCCCGCCCGAGGGAGCTCGGGGGGGCTGGCCGGCGCGGTAGGTGAGCGGGCTCAATTCACTCGAATGCTGCGCTAGATCTTCTGTTCGGTTCCCGTGCATTTTTTTTATCTTTTTCTTCCCGGAAGCCAAGTTAGATCGAGCTGCGAATTTGCCGCTTCTTCTATTTCTGGGCCGGGCCGCGATTCGGGTTCGAGCGTGCCGCGTCGGATTTTCGCGGCGCGGCGGCGGGGGAGCTGGGAAATTTCCCTTTCTCTTTTCTGGGTTCCCCGCAAAATGGCTTTTTTCTCCTTTTTTTTTTTTTTTTTTTTTTTTTTTGGCGGATTCTGTGAGGAAGAGCGTCGCCTCGTGTCTGTCCGCGAGAGCGAGGGAGGGAGCTTTGTCCGGGGCGGTCGCTAGTTGTCGGGCGACGGCTGCATTCTGAGCTTGAATTGTGAGGGACTTTTATCGGTTTTGGCTGTAGAAAGGAACTGGGTTGCGTGTTGCGCTTGCTGTGTTTCGTTCCCTGGTGGCTGAAGAAGTGTGTCGTCGTCGCGTCGCGAGGTTGCGGTGGCGTGTTAATCGGAGCGATGGAGAGGGAGACAATGAGCTTACATTGCGAGCAATTGGTTGCTATGTTGGTGGTAAATGAAAGGAGAATAGACTAGGGGAGGCATTGTTCTACATTTCGCCAGCAGAATCCTTACTCATTGAGTTGATTAGAGACATGGGTGTACCCGTATAGATTTAGTAAATTTTGGGATTAAGTGTCTGGAAATTTTTCGAGTGTTTTCATGCTGCTGTTGGCTGGGGCTTCTCCCCTCTGGAATTCTGCAATGGGTTTTGCTATATTTTCGATTATACTTCTGTTCTTAGAGACTGGGGTTTGACTTTTATTTGAATCGTAAAATTTGTCAAATCTTTTATGAAATGACTTAGGGATGTTTAAATTCGTGTAGAAATTGTTCTTAACTTTTTCATTGTGGTGGAAGTAAGAAAGGACCTTGACTTCTTACTAGCTGAACCGAACGGCCTATTGATATAGAGGAAAATAGATGAGGGTACTTACGTTAGTAGGAGGTTGGAATCATTTCCTGTGTGGTTGGGAAAAAAATGTGTCTAACTAATAATAGGCTCTGCTAACTAATAATAGGCTCTGAGGCCAATAATTGACATGTTTTTGGCTTGCAACCCACTTTTTCTGAAAATTATGGTACTCTTGTACACTTGACAATTGGAAATTTATTTGGCTTGGGAAATCCAGGGCTGGACTGACTTAGAACATATCTTGCAGTTTGATGTCAAGTGTGGCAGTTTTCCCCTGAACAGGCTCTAATTGGGATTATTTCGTGTTGGCTCCTTTTAGGCTCAAATTCTAGCCAATCTAGCGCACATTATGACCAGGAACTGTAGGAGGAAATAGGTAGCCGAGTTGGTGAGCTTGATAGCTGCTTTTTCTATGCTGTCTAGTTGCATTGAAAACATGGGATTGCTCTGCAGCAGAAACCGTGGGTATCATGATGCGGATGCAGAAGAGAATGCACAGGTAATTATGTAACCAGCTGGATGCTGAAAATATGCCCTATTGCTGAGTAGCCAAGTTGTGCTTGTTCTCGACCTGAAAAAAGGAAAAAGTTGTGCTTGTTCTTAACTAATGGTTCTTTCCCTTGCTGTAATCCCTTATTTTGATTGTGCATCTTTGATTACAGGCTGTGGAAATCGAGAGACGGATTGAGCAAGAAACAAAGGCTGAAAAGCACATTCAGAAGCTCCTTCTACTTGGTAAAGATAAAATTGATGATCCTTTACTTGGTTAGATTTTTGGAAAGAGATTGGACTAGATATATAAAAATGTGGAGATATCAAAATCACATGTAAAAGGTCCAAAGAGAGGCAATATGTGTGGATGATGTTTATCATTTATGCTGCGAGAAGATAGTTGGGTTTATGTTGAACATGACTTTGAGGCTACTCTCTTATTGTATACATGCCATGACTTTTAAATAGTGTATATGGAGCATTTGGTATGTTAAACTTGTTGTTTAGATTCCATGCATAAGTTTACTATTGATCAGGATGATGAGAAATGGGCGTTTTGATGGATCTCTGGATATTGGACAAAGTTGCAGTTCAAGAAAATTGTATTTGGAAAAATGTGGTATTACCCTAGTCAACCTATATTTCAACACCCCCTCTTACGTGCAAGTCGATTAGGTATGACAAGTGCAACTTGATGAACGAGGGGGGACTTATTGAAATAAACTGGGGTAGAACCTGTTTCTGAACTATGTTATAAAGTTTAATCCAAAAACTTAAGTAGAGAATTGTAGGAAGATTTCATGTATATAAAGAGCATATAAAACCCATGGTCAAGGGATGTGGAATATTTCAACATCACCTATTCAAAATGAGAGGAGAGAATATTGTTCAAGGTGTTTTGGGTGCGGAATACTAATAGAAGATATTCCATTATAAAAAGGTGGTCAGAGGACTTTTACAAATTGATCCCACAGCCATCCCATCCCACTTAATGAGGAAAATACTCTGTTATCACAAAGTATTTATCTTGTTAATCTTTTCCAGTTTCATTAGATTACTTTTGCCTTCAAAACGCTGGGAGTAGACCTCATTTAGAGACTTTTGCTTTGTTGAAGTATTAACGACGCTAGGTTGCTTTGATTGAGCCCACTGATTATGAGAACTCAGAAAACTGAGGGTCATTTTCGAAGATGCTAAGTGGAAAACATGATGCCATAAGCACAAGCAACCCTGCCTTTGATTTGGCTGGATGCTCTACGCCAGCTAATTGTTCAGGGAACTAAGGCACTTTCGTCCCTTGAAGTGTGAAGTTTCTTGTCCTAAATAAGCTAAAATTTGTCAAATCAATGATTTTTGCCTCTTTCATCTTCATAAACTCATAGCGATGCAATGCTTCTTCCATTTGTATCAATTATCTTGGATGCAATCTTTTTAGCTAACTCGAATTTTTTCATATTTTTGTGTAAAGGTGCTGGAGAATCAGGGAAGTCTACCATTTTCAAGCAGGTATGCATTATGTTAGTCTCTTAGGTCTTCACCACAATCAAAATTGGACTACAATGTCAAGTGAAAGTCCTGACATTGGATTCTTACTGTGCATTATCCTGTGCAGATAAAACTTCTGTTCCAAACTGGCTTTGATGAGTCCGAACTAAAGAGTTATGTCCCAGTTATACACGCAAATGTCTATCAGACCATAAAAGTATGCAATACTTGAAAGGGTGTGTTGGTTAGTTTCCATTTGCATAATGCACCTTAGATTCGTATAAGGTGTAATTCCTGCACTAAGAATCATGTAACAAGCCATTTCCTTTGTTTTAAATGCATGTGAATATGTATGAACAGATACTGTATGATGGGTCGAAGGAATTGGCTCAAAATGATGGAGATTCGTCAAAGTACATCATAGCCAATGAAAACAAGGTTTTGAAGTTTGACCTTTTCTAGTGTCTATGAAAAAAAATTTAGTTTGTTATTGAAGCGTTACATTTGTAGACAATAACTAAATTGAATCTACCAGATGATTTAAAAACTAAACTGGCTTTTCTGCTAAATCTACCAAAAGTAAACTTTTATTTTTGCACAGGAAATTGGAGAAAAATTGTCGGAAATTGGAGGCAGGCTGGATTATCCACGCCTCACTAAAGAGCTTGCTAAGGAGATCGAAAGTTTGTGGAAAGATGACGCAATTCAGGTTGTTATTTCCTGTAGTTGAAATGAAATGATTGTATTGCTTCAAAAGCAATGACTTTCCTTCTCAATTCAGCATTGACAATTTGCTGTATGAAGCAGCTGATCATTTCTTTTCTTACCTCCTATGCTGTAGGAAACTTTCACCTGTGGTTATAGGTTCCAAGTTCCTGACTGTGCTCAGTATTTTATGGAGAACCTGCAAAGATTTTCTGATGTCAATTATGTCCCAACGAAGGTATCTGATGTTCATCATGCTCTCTATATTTTCATGCTGTCATTGTAGAAAGAACGAAGATATGATCCTTATAATTTGTATGGAGTTGATAGACAATCCATTATTTTTTGTGCAATTGAAGTTGCCATAACTCTGTAACACTCTAAGACAGATCTTCTACGATTGCAGCACATCAATGTGAGTCGGTTGACTATCACAAACAAACTTAAAAGGTTGAAACAAGTGGCTCTTTCAGTAAAATGGTTCCAGCAAGCACATGATTAGGATAAAAAAGGTCTTCCATCATCAGCATCTGAGGTTTCACTTGCTGTTTTGGGTAGAGGCCCTGTGATGTTGCCATAGTTCTGTTGAAGCATTGTGGTTGATTTTGGGCTGAGCAATACAAAAAAATGAACCATGAGAAAGGCGGATCACTAGATCTAGGAGTTACCTTGCTATGATGCTTTATGTTATTTCTCTCTCTGCACTCTGTCAATTATGCTGGATGTTTTCTCCACTTGTTAGGGTCACTTTGTTTCAGGGGTTCCTCCTGTTCCTGGATAATGCCATTTTACTGTTAGTTTGATTGCTTCCATATTAATACAATGCATTATTCTTTAATCTAGTTCTCGTCGGTGCTTCTTCACTGTCTCCTGAGGTACTTTGATTTTGCAGGATGACGTTCTCTATGCCAGAGTACGCACTACTGGTGTTGTAGAGATCCAGTTCAGGTGAATATTTTGCTGCTTAGATACTGGGTCTGGCAACCTTTTATTCTCGCTCTTTTTGTGATGTTTTATTCTAATGTACCAAAAGGTCAATGCAACTGTTCCTAGAGTCGTTGCTATTCCATTCAACAATCTAACACAAAAGAAGCCGTTCCTGCTTCAAAGGAAGCAGTCGATTCTAGACAATTTTATGTCTGATGTTGAAAAGTACTCAATGGCAGACAGGCACTTTTCTGGCACGACCTCTTTCTGAAAATAATCGCGTGATTTCTTAGTGTACTTGTCTTTTGAGGACTCTCTGGTTTGTAGTATTCTAGTCTTTAATACATTTGTCAGCAGTCCACTTTAAGATTTTCAGCTGCAATATGTCCTATAATATCATTTATATGGTCATGCCCTCTATCCTTGTATCTAAAGAAAAACATGCAGGATACTTGTCTACAGATTAGCATATATTATATGACTAGTAACATTAATTGACAGATGTTTATGTTTACATAGGAGTGAAATTTTGTGCCACCATGACACTATCCATTGGAAAGATTATAAACATTTATATCTTATGGGTGGAGCATATTGAATTTGCACAAATGCATTGATATGGTCTGAACATGACTTTTGCAGTCCTGTTGGGGAAAATAAAAGAAGTGGTGAAGTATATCGACTCTTTGATGTTGGAGGCCAAAGAAACGAGAGAAGAAAATGGATCCATTTATTTGAGGGTGTTTCAGCTGTAATCTTCTGTGCTGCCATCAGTGAGTAAGCATCTTGCCCAACGGTGTCCCCGCATCTTGAGCCTTTACATTGGCAGACTATAGCTTTGACCTTTTCTTGCTCACGACATCTTAACTGTCTCTGATAGCCATAGTGCGTAAATGTATTGGCTGCCTTCTGAGATGGTTCTTCCCTTTTTGCTAGGTCCTGAAATTATTGCATTTGCTTTCTAAAACTCACCACTTGTCTGTATCTATCTGGAATATAATCAAAACTAGAGATGGTGCACAAGTCTGTTATAGGAATGTGGATGATTTATTGTTGCCTTTGTTTGGCACTGAATCACGGGAGCTGTGCATTTCTTTTCTATTTGTTCTCTCAATTCCTTTGACAACCCTATAATTAAGTGTATGATTGAGACAACAAACTTATACCTGAATTCAAAACTGCATTGCAATGTTCAGGTATGATCAGACACTCTTTGAGGATGAAAACAGGAACCGGATGATGGAGACCAAGGAACTTTTTGACTGGGTGTTGAAGCAACCTTGTTTTGAGGTCCTGTCTCTATGCATGATCACATGATATCATCTCATAGAAAATTTCTTTCTAGCAGTATCCCTCTTTTTTCTGTTTAATTGTTTGTTCTTTTTCTCAGGATCAGTTCTCACGCCTAATAAATGGTTAATGTTGTATGTGCTTATGTTAGCTTCTTTATTTGCCTGCAGAAAACATCTTTCATGTTGTTCCTAAACAAGTTTGATATATTTGAGAAAAAAGTTCTCAAGGTAATAGCTGATTGGCCTTAGAAAGTAATCTTGTTGTCGAAAGCCATTTCCTCTCATTTTTAGTTGTCTATATTGTGCAGGTTCCTTTAAATGTTTGCGAGTGGTTTAAAGATTACGAGCCAGTTTCAACCGGGAAACAAGAGATCGAACATGCTTATGAGTAAGCCTTTATGGTTTTTTTGTTATATCAGATCAGACGTGAGTGATAGAAACTAGACTGTCATGCTTGAATGGGAAGTTATGCTAATATGAACCATTGAAATCCATGGCAACCGTGGATGAGGGAAATTGTGTCCTTTGAATATCACATGGAATAATTGGCTTCTTTCTTAGTAACCCAGAGATGTGCAGGGAAAAAAAGTACTTATTTTGTCTCGCATAATTATATCAAGCGCTCAAATAGAAGGTTTCTTTTGTTCTCACCGAGCGAGACTTTTATTAGAAGTAAAAAAACTTCTAAGTATGTATAGTTGATGGGGCAGTATGAGTTTCCTGACCTGCAAAGGTCCGTCTTACTTGAATTTAACTAAATGGCATTACATGCATATCAATTAGTTGACCTAGTGGAAATAAGATGTTGATTCTTTCTGTATTATATTCTCCGTCTTCTGAATGGGCGCCTGGGGGCACTAATTTCACACATGAGACATTAAAAGGCATGGAACTTTATCTTCTGATATTTCAAAGCATGTTATAGTTAAATAAGAGCTCTATGAGAGCTCATAAACATTTTTACTTGTGGCTAATTGCTCTTCCCGATTCATTGCCTTCAGATTCGTGAAGAAAAAGTTCGAGGAGTTATATTACCAGTGCACAGCCCCTGAGCGGATGGACCGGGTCTTTAAGATCTATAGAACGACTGCACTCGATCAGAAACTCGTTAAGAAGACTTTCAAGCTCGTAGATGAGACTTTAAGAAGAAGGAATCTCCTCGAGGCAGGTCTGTTATGACAACTGAACACGGTTTGAGAAAAGGAGGATCTATAATACACTTGGAGATACGGAGGTTTTGCATACTGCCGTCGGAGCAGGCAAGGTTCGCCACACTTCTCAGGCTCAGAATTTTTGAATTCTCATTACTTAAAATGCACGATCGATTTGAAAATATTCATTGCTTATTTTTTGTCTTTCTCTTTGATTTACCCTGGAAAAGTACTCTGGGAATCTGTTTTTACCGTCTGTATGTTTGTAAAATCATTGTTCATGTATCGCAATCTTTCGAGCTCGTTCCCTCGAGGTTTGGGGGCCTTTTTATCAGATGATTCAAGAATGCCCTCAAAATTAAAAATAAAATAAGTGGAAGTATATCAGCAGACGTTGACTTTACAGACCAGATAACGTTTGGAGTGAACTCTTCAATCTAGAATGAAAAGCCGGAGCTTCGAATCAGAATGCTGAGCGCTAATGCTTGACTCGGGGATTGGACCAATTTCAACTTTGATTGTTCTTTCTCATTGTTTTATAGATGGATTTGCTTTTGGCAAGAGGGTTTGGTACATGTAACAGTGATCCACGTTCTCTTAAAAAGCTCCTTTGTCCATTTTTTCATAGGTGATATGAATCAGTTTTGTAGGGAAATTAAGGGTCTGAATGGTAATTAGCTGGCCAACAGTGTCTGATTTTATTTTTTTGTTTGTTGAAATAAAAAAAGGAAAGAAATCCGTTTGATAACTTTTTTGTTTTTGAGAATAGATTTGGAATAGAATTAAAAGGTAGAAAAAAAGTCACTTCTTTGTTTTTGAAAACAACTTTAGAATCAAATCCTTTTTTTTAATCTTTTCTTTTTCTTGTTTTGCTTCTTTCTTTGGCTAGTTGCCAACCTCGGTCAGATGAGGGTCGGCGACCTTGTTGGAGCGTCGCCGACCCTCGGTGAGGTTGACCTTTATTGGCAAAGCCTCCCTGATGGTTGGGCGAGGCTCGGCCTTGCTCTAATTTGAGAAGGTCGAGCTTGCCTAGCCATTGGCAAGGCTTAGCCTTGTCCAGATTTGGCGAGGTTGAACTTGCCTAGTTGCTAGCGAGGCTCCCTTGCAATGACTTGGCAAGGTCAAAGCTTTGTTGGTGACTAAGGCTGCGCATGGTGAACTTCCCTAGCCCAAGAATTGTTATTCTTCTCTTCTCCAGAACAAAAAAAGAATAGAAACCTGTTTGATAACGGCAATTTAGTTTTTTGTTCCCGGGAACAAAATGTTAGCTCGAGAATGGTTTAGGAATAAAAATGAAAAGTAAAAAAAAGTTGTTTCTTGTTCCCAAGAACAAGCTTAAGAAATAAGTGAATTTTTTTTTCCTTTTATTCTTCTCTTGCTGACCGCCCTTGATCGCCACCGGTGTCGCCATTGTCGTTCTTTGTCGTTACCGATCATCATGCCGCCAAAAATAGTAAGCCGTCGCCGCCGGGCCAACCATTCTTTGCCGTCGCCATCGGATGATCGCTACGCCGTCATCATGCTGCCGTTGCCATCATTGCCAGATGATCACATCATCAGCCGGATCGATGCCGCCGCCACACTTTTGCCCATGGACCGTAGCTAACGCCGCTTGTCGATCGCCGCCGATCGCCATTGTGCGGCCCATCGGCCGCCATCGACCTCCAACCGTCGGCCGCCAAAGGCGAAGTGCGGCAGCGACGGCGTCCGGCGGTGGCAGCGGTCTACCGGCAAAAAATAAAAAACAAATAAATATAAAAAAGAAACTATTTTTTACCAAACGCATTTCTATTCTTTTTCTATTTCTAGAGTAAAAATTTTGTATAGTTAGCAAAGGGTTTTTTTACATAGAAATTGTTCCCCATAATAGAAATAGAAAAGAACTATTTCTGAAAAAAAAATTATTTCTCAGCCAAGAAATGTTGCCATGCACAGCCTAAGCGAATTCGCATGGCCAAAGCAAGGCCAAGCCTCACCTAGTTCGGGAGACTTGGTCAATGAGGCCAAGCCTCATTGGGGGCTAGTGACCTCCGATGTGGTCGCGTTGACCCTCGTTTGGGCGAGCTTGGCCAACGGTGGCAACTAGTCAAGGGAAGAATGAGAAGAATAAAAGGAAAAAAGAAAGAAGAGAAAAGTATAATAAAATTATTAAAAATCTAGAGTTTTTTTTTTTTTTTTTTTTTTTTTGTGACCTAGGGAATCTCCGCACAACCAACAGTTGGGAAATAAACCCTGGGGAGGCACGTAGGAAACCACCACCCACGTACCCTGGGTATGTCACTAATGACCCCATCTGTCTCCCGCAACTTGCGTTGTAGGGGCTTCGATCCTAGGCCTCCTCGATGGACATCACCAAGATCTACCAACGGAGCCACCACTGTGGATGGTTAAAAAATCTAGGGTTTATATCTAAAAAAATCTCGAATTAGTATACCCGCGACAAATTTATCTTAAATTAATTTTTTGACTACTAAAAATCTTAAACTTGTATATTTTTGACAAATTTATCTCGAACTAATATGCTTGTGATAAATTTACCCTTTGTTAATTTCCGTCAAATTTTACTATCAAATTACTAAATTGAATTACACGTAACAGTTTTTTTTTTGTCGAAACACGTAATAGTTGACTAATATACCAATTGGAGATTTTATTCTTCGTTTATTACAATTATATAATTTTTGTGATTTTTTTGTAGTATTAGTCTAATTTAACGGATAATATATTTATCACAAACATATTCATTTGAAGTTTTAGCGGTCGAATAAATTAGTTTGAAGTAAATCTGTCACAAATGTACAAGTTTAGGATTTTTTATAATTAGTTGGGATAAATTTGTTATGGATGTACCAATTTTGGGTTTTTTATTGTTAAAAAATTAGTTCGGGGTTAATTTGTCACAAGTATATCAGTTTAGGATTTTTCAAAATATTAACTCAAAAATCTAATTCACAAAAGAATTTAAGATCTTATCAAAAGCATTTCTATCTTGAGAATAGAAATTTTAAATAGCTATAAAATACTTTTAAATGCTCAGAAATTTGTGTAGGGAATAGAATAAAAAGAATAATTTCTAAATAAAAATTATTGTCGAGAACAAAATGATTATTAAACAAGTCTTAAGGAGCTCTTATAAACAATATGTGGAAACTTTGTTTTCCCTCTTTTTGTTATTGCCAAAACCATATTATGCATGTGGTTAGCTTACTTACATGGCAATTGAAAGGTGGATAGACGTGGGGTTTGTTTTTTTATTTATTATTGTCAAAACTTATTTTATTTTGCTCATAACATTAAGATTTTGCTAGTTTCGCGAAAAATAAATAATTTAGAAAATTTCTTTTTTAAAAATGCACTTTTGTGTTTCTTAAAAAAATAAATATAATACCCAATCACAGGCAGCGCAATTGATGTGAATTCTCTCCCTCATCATAGAGATCGAGGGTTCAAACTCTCTTATTGCTAAAGTGTCTAAAGTGGGAATCTTGTTGTTGGGGTCCTGAGCTAACCTCCCCCAAGGTTTACGTTTAAATAGCAACTTGCGGCGAGGCCAAACGGTATCACTGAGTACTAAAGGGTCGTGTGATCCTTGAAAGATATTTTCCAACGGTTCCTCGGTCAACAAAATAAATAAATAAATGTAATGAAATTTTTTTTCATTATTTACAAAAATGTTCAGACATAAATTATTGTCAATAGGAAAATATTTTTCGTTGATTAGTTAGTTCAAGTGATGATTTTCAAAAAGAAACGAAATCTTTGACTATTCAAAACATTCACGGGCCAGTATTAATCTAAATTTCCACGGCAATCAACACGTAGAAACCTGCGGTCTCGCATTTAAGAATTTTAGCCACCTTCCAATTTTGCTTGGTGCTTGCGAATGTGAAGTACAATACGCACGGTACTTGTATTGCGTATCTTCCGATGTTACCGTATGCATAGCTTTAAATACGACAACATATCACGTACATCTGAATAGAAACATGACTTAAAAAAGTCTCGATTCGTCGATTGAAGGCTTGAGCGCTCGCCGCTGGTAAATTCAAGCTTCGGAACTTTGATGTGGCGTGGCTCCAATGATAAATATTTCATCATTTTCCAGGCAACAGGCTGGAAAGATGAAGACTTTAGACTTTACATCAACAGAAATGGAATCTTAAGTTCTCGATTGACCGATGGCCAAAACCTTTATCATGTTTCTACTATTGTCTTGAGCAAGTAAATCATTAAAAAGAACACATTGAACGTGATTACAAATTGATCAATCGCTGATATAAATGACCACATGGATTGACTACAGTTATATGTACATCACCTGTCTTTGTATTGCCAGTCAATCAACAAAATTAATGATAAAAAGAAAAGGCAAAGGAGCATAACCTAAGACAGACTATTTTAGGGATGTATGTACAAACTTGAAAGGACAAAGCCCCAACGAAAAAGGAAGCAGCCTTTCCAGTAAAAACAAATGAGCACCTAATCCTGAAATATACGTGACCTGTCTACAAACTAAACTAAGAAACAAAGAATACCACTGATCTGCCTTTCCAACCAATCAATACTAATCCCCCAATTTGAAGCTAACCGAAACCCTATTTCACAAAAGCTTACTGATGAATCCAGATGCATTTCCTTCTCTTGAGCAAGAGATACCATCTTCACAAGAAGTGAGTAATGAAGCCGCTTCTGCCTTTTTAATTTTCTTCTTTTTTCTGAGAAAATCATTATGTACAACAACAGAGGGAGTCGTGGTCATCGAGTAAGGTGACATGCAGTTTACAACACAAGGCCATCTTTACTTTTGATTCTGGTGTGGGATGAGGAACTGTACACAAGAGTACTCAGACAAAAAGCTTGGTGGTTCAATATCTGAAGGATCTATTGCCGGAATTGCCATATCGATATCTTCAGTTGAGAACGGTATGCTGCCAAAAGTTTATAAAAGAAGGAACACTCGTGAGTTTCAATTACAGTAAAAGGCAAAAACAATTTTCTTTATTGAAACTTAAAAATCACCTTGAAAAAATTATTAACCACAAAAAGGTGTACTTCATTTTCCAAAGGTAAAACATACCTTCCAAATAAACTATTGTCATCTCTAAAATCCTAGTAACATTCATGATTGGAATAAATCCATACAGTGAATGGCAGATTTTCTTGCAGGTGAGATGAGAACAGCCTCTACATAGTTGCATGTCGAACAATTGTGACTTCATATAATTACACCAACTTCTAATATTTTTCACACAACCCCTATGCAAAAGGCTTATGGTATGCAATTTACCTGAGGTCATCATCCAACAAGAATGAATTTGAGGTAAGATTTTGATTGTCCCTGTTCAGGATCTCTCTCATTTGGGCAACCACCTATTGAGCACATAGCTTTTAAGATTCTCTCCCAAAAAAGACTTGGCAAACCTCAGATAGAAAGTATACTCACATCGTTTGAGACACTTTGAGTCCCATATTTATCATCCCAATACATTGTACTAATTCGATATATTTGTCTCACAGTCAATGCCTGTCCAAAATGAAGGAAGCATGGCATTAATTTGAATTTCACATTAAGTCTTCTGTAAGATTCATGGAAAAGAAAATATCTCACAGCAGCAAATGAGTACAAGACCTACCGGACACAGATCCTGCATAATTTCTTCTAGAGACTTTTTCCTCTTCTGATGTATCACCTGAAACATACATTGGAGAAAATTACGATTTTTGAGTATACAATGAGAACAAAACACAACAGCTCATACCAGAAATCCAACAGCTTGTCTGATGTAATTGAGCTCATGCCAAGATGTTCCTGCATACTATAGTTCCAGCATTTCAGACACCGAAGAAAGTCAATTATTGTATAAAGATTTTAGCAGGCAATAATTCCATTTACCTCCTCCTTTGCATTCACTATCCATTTCTCCAGATCTGCCAGACCAGATTTTACGTACTCACCATTTGAAAAGGTGCAACATTCACGTCGCAGGAGAAGACTGAACAGAACAACCAAGGGCTCAAAATGATATCTACGATAAGGATCCATGTACTAAAAATAGAATGTTAAAATCCAAGGTTTACCTGTTGAAGAGTTGAATGTTGATGAAAGAGAAAACCTGAGTAACAAGCTTACGAATGAAAAAGGAGGGTACCTGAATGAACACTTCAAAGGTTGGTAATCTATACGAAAAAAAAAAAAAAAAAAAGTGAAGCATTTATAAACCAAAAAGGAACAGCATCTCCAAAGTCAATAATTTAAGAACATAGTAACCCAGCATTCACAAAATTAAGGCAACAGAGTCATTTAGTGTCCGGAGTTAAAGGTAGGTGTGCAAGCCATGAAAAGGTTTGTCGAATAGTTTGAGAAAATTGTAAATACGGAGGTTGGTATGACACATGGAAGAATCATATATAAGCTTTGGCATATCAAAATATTGGTCTGGTAGCCAGAATGCAAGTGATTGATATTTTCTCTCATGAAGGCCGAATGAGTTTTTTGGAAGTTGTGGCAAGGCTACCTTGCCTAGACACTGGCGAGGCTCAACCTCGCCAACCACCACATGGTTGGCTTTGCTCGGCCACGGCGAGGCTAACTTTGCCCAGCCATAGCAAGATCAACCTCACTGAGGGCTGATGAGGTCACCGGCCATTGCTGAGGCCCGGTGACAGGCTAGAGGAGGAAGAAAAAAAAGAAAAGAATAGAAAAATCTCAAAAAATTATTAAAAAATTAAAAGAAATTCTATATCATCAAAAAATTCGAGGATCGTATGAAACTCATTCTTGTTCTTTTTTATTCTAGGAATAGGTATTTTGTGCAATTACTAAACGCATTCAAATACTCAAAAACTCATTGAGGGAACAAAAATAAAAATAAAAATAAAAATAAATTTGAAGAAAAATTATTCCCAGAAACAGAAATGTTACCAACCACACCCTAAGATGCCTATGGCCTGAGCGCTTTCTTCTAGCATTTCTTTTCCCTTTCATTAACAAGATTTGGTTAGCTGGTCCTCAAGGACACTCATTGAGATGTAACAAATACACTTCATGGAGATGAAGATAAAACTCATCTCCATGTCTTTATGTCGTGTGAAATTTGATCACTTTCTTCATTTTCAATGTCTTGAAGACACAAATTTGCTACATAGCAATATCATAAGTGAATCCAGGGACCCAAAAAAAAAGAAGTGAATCCCAAGCACCCATAACCTATTAGCATCCATTTTGGCACACTAAATTAAACTAGCCCATATAATGATGCCCTATCTAACTGCAAATAAACTAAATCTTCCCTACCAACCAACATAGTTTCTTTCAGTCATCAAGCCGAAAACAACACTCGCACATGTTCATTTTGCCAGTGATGCATTCAGCAACAATTCCACATACAAGATATCGAATCAACAGGCAATAATACAATATAGGGATTCTCATACATACATGGTTTGCTCGAAGACGACTCATTAGAGAATCCAAAAACTTGATAATGCTCTCCCACTGACTACTAGGAAACTGCTGAGGAACATTGCCAGGCGATCTAGAAGATTTGCCACGTGCAATTTTTGGTGCCTTATGTATGATCATAAAGAAATAAAAACGCAAACTGTTAGAATGTCTTAATCTTTGAAACAGTTCTAATTTGCTGAAATGAAACATACTAAAAGGTGATCTAGATAATTATGTCCCAAGCTAGATAAACCACACGCGTTATCCTTCAGACTGACTTTTCAGCATGTAGCAGATGCAATTTTCAACTAATTGAATATACCGATTGTTGGAAAATATCCTATAATCTCTCCCAAATCATTTGGGATATTATGTGATATTATTTGATTTGATTTTATTTTATTATGCGATCTAATTTTGTTAGCTGTAAATTAGTTATTGATACAGATTAGGTCCTCTATCCTTGATTTTCTCACCTAATTTAGGTCCTTTATTCCTGTATATATATATACCTTGTTATCACTTGATGATGATAAGAAAATACAGATTCTTTTCTACACCTATGTTAGGCTTTAGATCATTGTATAAGCTGACTAAGAAACAGTGATAGCACTGCAAAACTTCATTTCACTGTAGACATTTGCCATCATCTCCTCATGAGAATTACAAAATGAGCTCATTGTGAAATGTTGCACATAGACTTTTAGCAGCAGTTAAATAAAAGCCCAAATACATGTCATTCTGTATTGTAATGGGAGATAAAAACCATTTAGTGGTGAATTTATCTTTGAGCTCTGGTGCTCTGCAACATTTCCTTACTTCAAAAGATAATAAATCAGGGAGAATGCTGTGTAGATCAACAGCTTAAACTTAGTCAAGTACAACTAAGAATAAATGAGCTAGCATCAATGAAATAATCTAGAGATATTTATTAGGGCATTCATCTGAAACAAACCAATTTATTTTCTCAAATTATGCTCCCTGTGCACATCAACTGTGACAAATCATGCCTGAAAATCCACCAGAGCAACTAGTCGCTACTTGTCAAACTTATATAAGAGCTATCGCAAGATTGTAAAAGTAAAGGAAATTTCAAAGGGAGAGCAAGTGAGAATTACCTGAATGCACAAACCCAGGAGAGGAGACAACTCTTTCTTAATATTGTCGCGAATTAACCCAAAAATTTTCTCTACACAAGCGGTTAATTGCTGTTTAAAAAGTATGGCAGGGTATCTTGCTTCCATATGTGAAAGACCATCCTCAAAACCAATATGCTTGAACGGTGATTTTACGCTCTGTGAAGTAAAAACATCATAAGAAGCATTCTTGAGGCAAACTGCTATTCAAGATATCAGTAGATTCTTTTTCTCTTCTACGAATATTCTATGAAGCTATTAGAAAAGGGCAGGCGATAGAAAGATACAAAGACCATTAACATTAAAGTTTCTTCCAAAGAACAAAAGATTAGTCATGTGTATTTGTCAATGCAAGGAAATGGAACTAATATTGACAATATATCATATATCATCATATTGTTGTCAAGGCACTAAGTAAATAAAAAGAGTAGAGTGGAATTGAAGTGTAGAGCACCTGCATGACTCTTGCTGTCAATGCAGAAGCCCCAGATCGCTGACCGGCTGCTATAAGAAAACCGGTTGTACGTAAGTTCCTCTGCAGGAGGCATAGAAGTGCTGATGCATTGGACAACCAATAAGGCAAAGTAATGTTTTCATCCCCAACCTGAAATAATTAAAAGACAAGGTTTTATTGTACTGTCAGCATACCTGATAAAAACATTACAGGCATCAGCCAATCACTGGAAAGAAAAAGTATTGAAGCATGAACTGATACAAAAAGCAAAGTTCATCCGTATCACCTTAAGAACTTCATTGATTCCTTCAATAATATAATCAAATATAGCCGTTCTCTCGGATTCAAAGGCATGCCAGTGAAGCAGACAGTTGTACATAATACAAGCAGCAACTGGTTTGCCATCCTTGAAGCCTAGATCTTCTCTAATGCACCTCGAAAGAAGTTCATAGTTCTCCTGGAAAGAAGTTTGCCATTTTATATATCAGAAATGTCACAAACATACCAGAGTTTACATTGATCTAAATGCTTTCTCTATCTGATGTAACTATTATCGGTCATGATAGTTGCTGATATTCATATAATTATAGTGACTCCTGCCAGCAAAGCAAAAAGGCAGAAAACCTGATGTCTCTCAGCAGTTAACTTGGTCCTGCGTGACTCGGACAAGCCATGTGAAAAAGGTAGAATAAGTTTGGTAGGAGTTGGAGAATCCTGCACCGAATACAAAATTGTTAAGGATGACGAAGAGTTCACATGTGATAAATCAAGAACTTAAGACTAACAAGCTGAGAAAAAAAAAATCTTACAAAAACATTCTTCTTGTCACTATTTGGAAGAGCCAGTGCAGACGAATACTTCTGAACCATCAAAAAGAAAGATGAAAACGGTAATCGCACCAGTACAGCAGCATATAAAATATTGCATGAGTTATATATCAAAATTAGCATTACTAAATTGACCAATAATGAAAATCCAGAAATGTACACATTCTATGTGCCTGCACTTGTAATATCCACTAGTGTTTATGCTATATGCAATTACAGTGAAATCAGAGACCAGAACTTACTTCTGAATATGCCTTCACAAGACCTGCGCGATTACTCTTTGGGGACACACTTAGTGCTTTTTGTCGTAAAATGTGGTTCTCATCTTCTAAGTTTGAGAGCTTTGTCTCGAGGCTATCAAAAAAAGACCACATAGAAACAGAGAACAATAAGTTGTTAAATACTGCACCACAGGAGCTAAGGATGTCAAATCTCATAAATGCAGTATAGAAGAATTCAGTATAGCAGATTATTTAAATGTAACATTGCATGCCACATCATCTTTTATGATGGACAACTTATAATGAGAGACATGATCGAAAACAATTGAGACGAGAAATGCATTAAATCAAACAGACCAAAATTAGTAGCTGCTAGTCTTAAGTAATTTACCCAGGAAACTGGTTAGTGACTCGTAAACCCACAGAAACACAAGTTGGAACAACAGTCAGCATAACTTTTGATATGCACATAAGTTACGAGAAATTAAAACACACAACAACCTTTTCACATTCTCTTGCAACTGAAACCACTTCTCTTCCACTTGGCGTAACTTCCCAATTGCATCATCAGTTTCCTTTCGAGCCTTGATGAGTGCAAGCTCCAGAGCAGAGTTCTTACTTTCCAAAGTGTCTAAGGCACTCTGGCAAGAAAACATCAACATAAGTATTATAAAGAAGCTATCTCTTCCAGATAAATTACTTAGCAAAAATCAACAGCAGACCAAAAGCCAATCTAACAAAACTGAATAAGAATCCAATTGGGACACAGAGTACGCATGAACTTTACAGTTATAAGATAAATTGCTAAGTAAACAGAAAGATAACATGATTTTAGAGAAATACGAAGATCAATCCGACAAACTTGCTCATGTGCAACCCAAATAGATGGAAAACAATAACATTTTGCTAGCAGTTGGCGTAGCGCACCCATATCCCACAACTTAAAACAACAGAACAAATTCTTCAAAGAAATAGGCAAATTGACAGCGCAACAAAAATTTAACACTAGATTTCAATAGCAAGAGGCCTGATGTTACTCTACAGTAAGCAAATCTTTCAGCTAAGACATTATCCATTACCAGAGTTTAAAAGGAGTAAATAATATTTTATCCCTGATGCCCATCCAGAATCACTAGAACAAAATGTCTTATTCTGAAGCCAACCAAAGTCTAGGCCAAGATAAGCAGATGACTAACCTTCAGCTGTGCATTTTCCTTCTTCAGCTCTGCAACTGAAACAAGCTCTCTTTCCAGGGCTGACTTTTCTTTCATTGACAATTCTAACTGAGTTTGAAGCACTGCATTCTTGTTACATTCATTTATTGTTGCCAACTTAGCTGCATCTAATTCAAGATTCAATGATTCTACTGTCTTCTGAAATTTGAAATCTCCGCCAGCTTAGCTTCATCATTAGAAACCTATAGAGAAAGGGGCTGCCTCTTAGAAAAATATATTCGCCCATCATGTAGAGCTTCCAAATCCACATAGCATATACAAAATCTCACAATTCTATATTTGATCACATACCCGTAAACGTTTTTCTAGATGCAAGCGCCATGTAAGATCTTCCAACTGCTTCTCTAGCTTATTCTTAGCCATGCGCAAGGCACCAGCTTCATTAGCTTCCTATGATACGAAAATGAATGTACAACAAATAATTAATTATGCTCTAACTTGAAAAGAACAAACTCCATATAAGCCTCATTAAGCTTACTTTCTTCAGCCTCCTGAGTTCTCTTATAGCAAGTTTTCGCCTCCACAGACACTGTATTGCAATGATAGAAGCCTGATGATGCCTCAAAGCTAAGCGGAACTTGTGCATTCTCCATCGAGCCTAGCAATTGGGCACCACATGTCAAGAGATTGAAGCGAACCAGCATTAACGTATTGTTTAGTAGCGACATTAAATCAGTTATGCGACACTAAAAAATGGCAAACAGAAATGGAAAGCTAACAGATTTTTTTTTTTTTTTAATTGTTTTAGTATTAGTAAACAAAAAGGGAAGCAACACCTATGCATGATAGTTCTCATAACTACATATACCACCACTGTCTTCAGGATTTCACCTGTACTTTTCCTTTTCAGTACTTAAGATTTGACTTTTACTTAATAATGACCACCCTAAATCTTTAAAAACCCATGAGTATTGCCGTTTAAACGATAATTTTATATAGGCCAGAGAGTAAAAAAGAATGAAATTACAATAAACTCAAAGCACTTATTATCTCTATGAGAAAAGACATGACTATTCTCTTACTCTGGTTTGAACACACAATTTCAGTATTTGGGAGAGACCAGATAACCAAATCAAGTAAAAAGCCAGAGGCAAAGAATGGATTATGCATATGATCCACCTTCCCAACAAAATAGTGCATTGTTATGGAAATGTTTTAGAGAAGCCAGACCAAACATGATAATGATTAATATGATTGGAAATTTCAGTTAGCATGTCTTAGTCGTGTTTCTAACTATTACAGAATTCATCGTCGCCTTAACCCATTATAAATTTTTGTTTAAAAAGCTAAATTAATAACTCACAACAAAAGGACTTTATATCATGCCGATAGACCAGCTAGGCATATCATGTTGTACCATATGAGATGCTAGTGCTTTGGACTTATCATGTTTTATGATAAGTCCAAAGCACTCACATCTCCATTAACTAATTGATCTTCCAATGATTCTTCTCACAGTTTATTAACCGAACAAAAGCAATAAACCATCAAGCCTTTAAGGTAAAATCCAGACTGTTTTTTATCATAAGAAATTAGTCGCAAATGGTATATACAGACAATTTATCCAAAATGTGCATATCCAACATCCTGTTCACCTGAATCAGGATAGCAGCTCTGTGTTTCTTTCCATATAAAAACTTTTGGCGTACTGCAAAACCACGTATACTTGACTGTATGGCAATGGCAGCTGCACGCACTTTCCCATAACCAGACCGTATCAGCCAGCCCCTCAAATACTTTTGCATAATAATAGCAGCCATTGTCTTCTGCTTCACTTCATAGAGTGTCCGCGCAAGGCATCCTAAGAATAAATAAAAAAATATACATGAGCAAGAAAAAATTTGCATCGGAGCATGTTCTAATCCACCCTTGAAAAGTTCTTCCATTTGTACATATTATAGAAGAAATGCAAATTGCGCACTTACATTAGAGGCTCTAAGGTGGATATTGAAATAAAATCCTGACCTACAAGCAACTAGTGTCCTAAGCCAATGGATTTCCATCCATTAGCCAAAATTTCACAGGAAAAACCTGGCAAGATAAAGTACCTCTACAGTATGCTTGAAGAACATAAGCAGCACCCCTGATAGATACAAAATCCCTCCTTGCAATAAATGTATGAAAACGATGTTGGATGCATTTTGCAGCACTATCCAGAACCTCAGCTCGCCGAGAGTCTAAACTACCAATTTGACCAACCCTAAGAAACACTTTGGTCCTCCCAAGCTGCAGCAACATTTATAAGGCAGGGTAAAGACACTGACTTTGATGGAATATACGTCATCCTACAAGATTTACACCAGCCACTCTAAAATCAGTAACAGCTCTGTTATGAATGCAAAAGATATATACCTGAAAGTTTTCAAGCTTCAATTTCTGCAGGATTTTTTCAGTGATCATCTTTTCATCATAACTGCATTGCATAAAAATGATGACACTGCAAGCATATACTAAAGACACAGAAAGCAGGATCAAATGCTCAATAAAAACTTAGCCACAAGCAGACCTTCCAAATAGAAGATCAGGAGCTAGCAGTCCAAAACGATCCACAAATTCTGAATAAGACCTTCGAGTTGGATAACCAGCCAAACTTATGCGAACTGCCTCCAGAACACCCTGTTGAAAATTGTTTAAGAAATGGATAATGGGAATGATATCATCACAACTAATGCATATTAATATAGCAACCATAAGATAGGGGAGATTAGCCATTCATAAGAAACCAAAGCCAAAATCTTCATTATGACAATTCAAACTACGAGACAGCAACCATAAGATATGGGAGATTAACCAACACAATCACATTGAGATGTAATAATGACCAGATGGAGTTGACTAGCATCTGTACAATGTGTAAAGCATGACTATCATGCAAGAAGTAGTCCCTTCTCTAACGGGTATTGAGTTAATATAAAAGAGAAAAAAAAAGACTATGAGGAAGTATTAGAACTATGCCAGTAGAGTGCATATGGCAATGCAGTGCAAAATGAGAAGCACGAATAGTACTTCCCACCCGAGTTAACCAGAATGACCATTTCTAAAGACAGAACAACAAAATATCAAAGCGTAGAAGCACAATCCACTAACCCCACAGCGTAGCTGGTGCAAGACACTGAGTTTCTCAAACTTTTGTGGTTGATTTAGGGAGTTTGGCTTTACACAACGCACATAATGAGGTTCTGTTGAGTTGAGGGTTTCCATAAGTGCTTGGAGTTGTTGCTGCACCACAAGAAAAGAGATTATTGATATCCTGGTAAATTAACACTCCTTTGTGTTTGGGTCATTTTTAAATGAAAGAGCTACAGCATATGAAGACATCAATTCCTGCAACAAAGAGTTTGATGCCCAAGAAGATAAAAAATATTTATCCAAATGTTAGTATAACAGCTTTTTAATGTGAGTAACCAATTTCTCTTTATGCTTTGTTCGGGATTTTTGAGAGACAAAAATGAGAGGTGACTGGAATATAGGTTATAGCTCACCTTAAATCTAGAAGAAACAGAAGAAAATTTATAGGATGATCTTGATGATTCCTCGGGAAGAGCAGGGAAAAGACCAGCGACGAAGGGGCACTTGGAAGAGGACAAAAGATTGCAATGCTCCACCACGATGTAATCTCGGTTCTTATCTATGAAGGTTTCTGTTTGGTATGTGACCTGCATAAGAAACAGCAGGTACAAAAAAATATTCTAAACAAAGCCAAACAAAAATTGTAGATTCACAGGTCATCTTTGTCAAAATACATGCCTTTCCAGCATAGTGGGCAATCCTGAAATCTGTTTCTGAAAATTTGGCCTTTTCCAACCTTGGATGTGACCGAAAGTTTTGAAACAGTTTGGTTGACAAGGTTTCATGTGTTGACTTTGGGAACATACTGCACAACAAGAAAGAGAAAAACATGAATTGCATGTACACCAAATCCACGTGAAAAGTTTATATAGAGGAAAAACAATCTGTACCAAGCTTCGTCCAACAGAGCAATAATCCCAATAGGTTTCTGCAAGATCAACAGGACCAACAATAAAATAAATATGAGAGTTTATTTGCACAAGACTTCTATAAGGAACCATTTCTCACTGACTTATGCCTTCAGATGATATTTGCTAATAAACAAGGCACCACAACTTCCACATTACATCAAATAACTAAATGTGCAAAAAGAAGACTTCAAATGCATAGTTGCAAATATGGTAGAACAGAGTCAATTAAAAATTGTTAATGTGTAAATCCTGAAATCCCCATAAAATACACAATAATTTACTTACTCATGAGCAACTCCGAAAACAACAGTGATGAGATTCTGATACATGTTGCAGACACATGAACTTAATAATACATCAAACCACATGAGACTATCGAGATTTCCAAATTCATGATCTCATTCCAACTTGATGGATCCTATAACACAAGTGAATCAAGAATAAACAAAGGACTTTGACACAAGTTTTCTTCAATGTCTCGAGGAAACAACATAAAAACCTCAATGGGAAAAGGGTTTGCTTTCAAAAGCAAGGAGATGCTTGATTGGTGGGGTGCCATGCCAAGGCATGTAATACACCAACATGTAATCACCATTCCAAATGCGTTACAGAATGCTATCTATCAACTGACTAAAAAGATCAATTGAAGCCGAAATGTATGTTTCATATGAGAAAGGAATGAGTTAATGGTTTTCAGAGTGCATTCCAGAGCTTCTAAGTATCCAAAATCCATGTGATGACATAAGAAACAACCTTCTCAATCAAATCCAAAACATCTTGGTTGTCTATAAATTCTATATAGCTCCAATTAATTTCTTCTTTGCTATACTCCTCCTGCTCCATCTTGAACACATGCTGAAACGAAAGGCAAAAAATTAGATAGAAGTTTCCACTAGAACTGCACAACATTTTTCTTCAAAACCCTTATCTCACCTCATTGAAGTGCTGCTGAAGCTTCTCATTTGCAAAGTTGATGCAGAATTGCTCAAAGCTGTGGATCAAATGACAACCCATGAATAACACTGAGTACCATGGGACAATGAAATTGATGCTAGGACAGGTATCGAAAGTCAATTTGTCACAGAAGTAACCAATGTTAAACAAAAGAAATATAACAACACGTGCCATGATGGATCATTTCTTTATCACCAAAAACACAAAAAAGAAGTCACCTTCATCAGATAAAAAAGCAAAACAATATTATAAATATGTCAAGTAAAACTCACACTTACACTTGGAATTAACTGAATAGAGATGGTTGAATCAGCTAAAAAGTTTCCAAATGCCGCATTTTCTCTAATCAAGAACATCAAACTTTGTTTTGCTTAAAGTGGAGCAGCAAGAGACTCACCTCATAGCTTTTCAAGCCACAACATGCTTATACAACAAAAAGAGCCAGCACATACTATATCAAACCAATCAAGCATAAGCCCAAACAGAGATCCAACTACGTCTATACTCAAAGCACAAATCCAGAGAATTCTCCTCATAAATCTGACATAGAGGAATCATGCTTCACGGTTAAATCTATTTTGGAAGAGTTCATGTGCGAAATTCTCTTTGGAAGAAAGATTTCTATGTATATGATGAATATGATGGACCTGGCAGCCCTCTTGGACCCACTAAAACTCACTAGGCCCAAGGTGCAAATAAGCAAAAAGCTGGTTTCCTTCTTCAGCAAGGTAAGAAGAGAGAAAAATCAGAAGTAGCAGTCATCAGGCAGTCCTCAAATAGCCAAATCAGAAGTACAAACAACAATGGATAGCCAATCAAGCAGTCACCATACACACTTAAATAGGTCTAATTAAAAAGGTCTAATTGAAAAACACTTAAAAAGCTGAAGAAACTCACCTATTACGATCAAAGCATTCAAAGCCATATATATCCAGGACTCCAATTTGAACACGAGAGTTTGGGTCTTGACCAACAGACCTGTTAATCTTATCAACCAACCTACAGAAAATGATAAGATTCAACCATGTTCTTAAATCAAGACAATCAACACTAAAATTAATTAAAGAAGACTTTCGGGATGTAGCTTTGTCAACAAAATACCAGTCAAATAGCCGAGCATAGATTGTCTTTGCCAGTGCATCTCGACTGGCAATTGCAGCATTACAATCAAGGGCTTTCACAATGTTTCCTTCACGAGTTTGAATTGTACGAGTGGATAGCGTTGCTAGCAAGAGGTTCACATCACACCTGGACGACAGTTTATCACGTTCATTCAAAGATATGCATTATACAAGCCAACTCAATGAAGAGTCAAAGCCAAGCAATCCAGCATTCAACTAAAGACAAGGCAAGGAAATAATAACTATGGACTGCCGAGAAAAAGAAGGCTATGTGAGAAGATTCTAGATCACCTACATAAAAAGATTAGCAGCCATCTGCATGTGGAAGCCAGATTTCTGATCCTTTATGACAGAAGAATCATGCTCTTTGCCTGGTGAAAATTCAATATTTCCTAGATGCAGAATTCCGGCCAATGTGCGAAAAATAGCTTCCTGTGAAAAGCATAAAAGTTCCTCTAACAAGTAAGATACAAGAGCAGCGCAAAACCAAGAAAGGTATATATTCATCAGTTTTTTATAAAAACCAGCCAACCTGATCTTCAGAACTTATGCCAACAATATCCATTGCTCTTCTCGTCTTCAAATATTCATCTGCACTGTTCACTCCTTCCAGCTCATAAGTCTTACTTTGGTTTAAATAGTGGAACAGGCTCGGTTGTCCCAACTTGTATTTTTCTGCATCCTGCACATGTTTTGATGTTCCCAAAGCTACAATGCTTATAGGTTTCATTTGTGCCAGGATACGCACACACTAATGGCACATGCATCCAGCTATTCAGCAACTAGCTAAATATGGAAATATGCCACACACAATTGATCACATCTTGCTTCAGAACTTACAAAATTCCTTAACACGAATGATGAACCATTTTCCAGAACAAATTCATTGCAGAGATTTCAACAAATAGGTACATCTCAATAGGTGTATAGATCAACAAATTTAGATGCATAATGAAAGCAGAGGACTGACAGTGAGCCAACAGAGGAGGAAAAGGGGAGGGGGAGGGAGAAGGACGGGGGAGGGGACGTACCCTTCCAGATGCACATAATTGATAGAAGCAGTGATAGTTCCTTTCAGGATCAGTTATTTGAACAACCCGAGAACGTTCCAAAAGATAAGTTCTAATTGCAGCACCGGATATTCTACCGTTTGCATCGAACTGGATTTCAACAAACTTGCCAAAACGACTGCAACAATAAGGTAAACAGATTACAATCTATCTATCAGATAAGCATAACGATTACTAGCCCAATACAAACATAGACTAATCAATGACACGACTCAATATAGAAGGCTGCTCATCCTCTCAAAGACTGACTGCAAAAAATAACAGATAAAAAGCCCCACTTGTCTACAAATATTTAGGAGGAAAAATATATCAGCATGGGAAGATTTAACCTTCTCAAAAGCATGTAGCATGACTGTGATCTACCATTGGCCACCATTTTCCAACAACACAACTACTTGCCTATATCACTCGATATCTTTTTCCCGTACAGAGTGACCTGTTCTAACGACAAGCTTTCCCTCCATGTCTTTATCTCTAAGATTGCAAGATTACCTCACATATCAACCAATTTCCCCTGTATTTTTTTCACTGCTACTGATGTTGATATCACAGGTTGTAATGATTATCTTCCCTTTCTGGCATGTGCTACTGCTGGCAATAATGCTTCAAGTATTTTCAATGCAAGATGATAATGCAATCACCCACAATTAGAATAGAACATGCCGTCACATCTTCATATGACATGAAAGTTAACTCTGTTGATAAATGCTTATCTACTGTGCATTCAATATCTCTTTGTGAGAGCAAATCTGAATTAGTTAAGATTGACTCTTATCATTGAAATGAAAACAAAAACATCAAGATTCCTATTACTAGAATATTACAACAACCACTTCACTTTTGTTTCCCAGATTTTTCTTTTCGATATGAATTTTCAACTGTGCATCATATAGAGAATCCCAAGTCTGTTTGGACAAAGAAATCTAAAAACTCTAGAGATAGGAACTTCTTTGAGTTATGCAAGAAAAATAAATGACCACCTGAAAGGACAACCACAAATATCACATGCCTTAACTCATACTTAAATACTTACATACTTCTAATGACAGATAACTTGCTACACAGACCTATCACATATGTATGTATACCTATGCACCCAAAGGTAGCTGCACGCAATAGCAATATGAAGTGACTGCCAGATAATTGACTGAATAACAAGTTATTGTTTGTCCACCAATTGCACATAAATATTTCTTTGTTCAATAGATCTTGGATTAACAACAGTGAATAGACTTCAATGCATTTAACTTGAGACAACGCATTCACCAATTATTTTCTTTTATTGTCCCTATGAGGTCCCACTAGTACTCAGTCAATGCTTTTAAGAATAAGCGATCCCAGGGTTATTATTAAAATGGAATATGTCATTTCCATCAGGGAAATTCAATATGAAGACTCAATTCATAGAAAGGCATTGGGTGATCTTCATAGAAAGGCAGGTTGTCAAATTAATTCTTGCCACTTTATAGGCAAACTGGTAGAGTAAAACTACCCTGACAAGCAGCTCAAACCTTGAAAGCAGATTATAGCAACATTGAAATAAAGAGAACCGGCACCCACCTAGAATTATCATTTCTGACAGTCCTCGCATTACCAAATGCCTCCAATAGTGGATTTGACTGGATGACACAGAGTCAAGTGAGCAGAATGTTCATCTCCAAAGTAGAAAGATAACTAATATCCAAAATCTTCAACAGTTATGATGAAGGGCATATATTAGTCAAATATGCAAATTTACTGGTACAGCTTTTCACTGAATGGTGAGAAGCAACCCTTACTTCAAGAACTTGCTGCTCTACTGTTCGATCATCACCAGAACTAGCAGTGCGACCCCCCACATAAGTGAGGTACTGCATAATCAGTTTTGTTGTCTCGGTTTTTCCAGCCCCACTTTCCCCACTAACTAGTATAGATTGGCTCTTACCCTCATCTACCATTGCTCTGCATCAAGATGGCAAACACCTAATTAGATCGTGTTGTAAGACTAAGGAGTATACTCAATGAGACTCAATGACAAGCATCGAAAAAATTAAACACCTGTATGATGCATCAGCCACTGCAAATACATGTGGACTTAGCTGCCCAAAAGGAGCTCCCTTATACTGGTCCATCATATGCACATTGTAGAGGTGGGGAAGCTTTGTAAATGGATTGACAGCTATCAAAATGCTTCCTGTGTAAGTCTGCTCACAAAGGGAAAAAAGTCCTACTTAATAGTTTGCCGAATTTATCATACATTGATATTGTTAAATGAATAGCTGCCTTTTCAAGGTAAGAAAATATTCAGATACCAGAATAAACAAAATGAGACATAGGTATATGCAGATTGCCTTTCACTTGAATCACCACATGTTCAGATTCAATTAAGACCATCATCACATGGCAATTTAGCTGCCGACAAATTAGTCATAGGTATAAGTCAAGTATGACAGACCCGACATTTATTCTAACAATGCAGTCGGCATTCAAGTGATGGCAACAATAAGTCATATATAGCCATTGGAACACACAACAGAAGAAAAATTACAACCTTCAATCCAGAAATAGTAGTTGAAGCTTTGTCATTTATCGCTTCTTCTGAAAATATAAAAACTACACCTAACCATAATCTCCACATATGATGTTCTCACGTTTGAAAATGCTCTCAGAAAGAGAAAGTCGCCTTTCTGACAAATAGTGAAGATTCTCAACAATATCATTCTACCGTTAAAAGCACCCCAGCGAGTAATTTACCTCGGACATCTTTATCTCAAGAGACTTCAATCACTCTACAAGGAATATATCAGTAATTGCTACACAACTCCACCACTCCAAATTAACTAATCAACCAACTCATCACCACACGCGTTGACCATGCAGAGCGCGATAGAACCCCACGCTAAACAGAATCCAGCACATGTCCACATTAATCGACTCACGTATATATCATTCAGCGCGTATCTCCTCTCGAGGTTGTAAAGCACTTCGGGCTCATTCAAGTACGTCAGCTTGGTCATGTCGTCGACCCCATTGAGCTCCTCGCCGTCCGCGTCCCGAGGATGCAGCTTCTCCGGCGAAGCCAAAACCTACGGAGAGCAGCTCAACACCCTCACGATCCCAACAAGCCAAAAATACAGAGACGCACACGCCAAGAGAGAGGGGGCCAAAGCAATCACCTTTTTACCGGCGGCGGTCAACACCCGGACCTGCTTCCCCGCGGAATCGACAACCTCAGCGGCGATCCAAGCGGAGCCCCGGTCCTCCGCCCACACCTTGGAGCCCTTCCGCAGGCTCGCCATCTTCGGCTCCTGCCAAAGATCGAAACTTTTCACCCCCACCGCGAGCGAAACCCTAAGGGAGGAAAAACCGCCGAGGCGCGAAGAACCCTAGAAAACGGAGAGAACGACAAGAGACGAAGGCGCAAGAGAGAGAGAGAGAAATGGGGGAAACAGACGAACAGGCATGCCTTCGGGGGGGGAGGCTTCCCGAGTTCCCGCCCCGAGAACAGGTGTCGCGGCCAGAATCCGAGCGGCGAATGGCGGCGAAGCGCGGAGGGGGATCGGCGGCGGAAGCCCAAACGTCACGGCGCGCTGCCGCCACGACGACTCGGAGGAGCTGGGGGGAGCGGCGGGGAATTCGCGTTTTTTGTCTTATGCGCCGGAGAGAGCGTAATTTGAAAAGCACGCAGCAGAGAGAGAGAGGGAAAGCTTGCGGTGGACGTTAGCTTTTTTTTTCTCTTCTGCTTCTTGCGGGGAATTGGACTGTTTGGTCGGATGGGAAAATGAGGGAAAAGGAAAGCGACGGGAGGGAATTCAAACGCTCCCCCCCTCCCCTCTCCTGCTGGCCTTTTTTTGAATTGGCAAAATTTCCCAGGGGGGCACCGTCTTGCGCTCTCTCTCCTGCGATTGATTCCTATTTCCTCCTGCTTGCGTTTGAAAAAAAATGGCAGGGGATGGGCGTGGGAGGTCGAGCCCCTTCTTTTTCCCTCCGGAAATTTGAAGCTGGATGTCAGACGTGTTCGGAACGAGGGTACAGGGTGAGCCCGGCGCTGGGACGCTCCCCCACCCACCCCCTCCGATGGGGGAAAAAGTAGGAAAATTTGCTGGTCTTTTTTACCGTCCTTCCTTCCATGGCTAGGGCTAGGGGCCACCGACCATAGACCGTGGGATGAGAGGAGGGAATCAACCGGGCTGGTCCACGCCGAATTTGAATATTCTCCCGGGTGCATTTGTTTCGTTGACAATTTTATGATGCAGGATAGCATTTTCGCTGGAAATCGTTTTCGAAGTGTTGTTCATTTCCATCCATTTGGAAATGGAAATTGTTTTTCCTCATTCTAAACTTGCTGCTTTCCGTCCATTAGAGACGTTTTTAGTAATTCCATTACTTTTTCATTATTAAAAGGGAAAATTATAAATAAGAATTTGAAATACCATCATTTTTTTTAAAATGAGGGACTGAAGTGGACATTATGTTAAATAAGGATTCCATGGTAGTTTTAAATAAGGACTTGAATATTTCAGTCCATGAAGGGACATTTTAGTCAAGTGCTTCTTTGAAACTAACATGGCAACTTCCGACCCATATTTGACACGAGGTTTACTTTAAGCCTTTATTTGACAAAATGAGAGCTATTACTTGGAATTTTCCCTTATTCAAATGCCAAAAGTAAAAAATAATTTCTCATAAATGGTTTTTTCCAAACAAACGGACCCTTATTTTGTTGTTTGACATCACTCATCTCAACATGCATATATAAAAGATGATAATCTTTGGCTTAACGTTGCTATGTCATATTTAAATTTTTTGATTTGTTTGATGTGATATCTAAACTATTCATAAATGTTCAGTCGAGCCCCTAGACTTTTGGATTATTTAATTTAGTCCATCAAATTTCCATAACTGAGTAAAATTAATACTTTGGTATTGTTCACAAATTTTTATAATTACACTATTTTCTAAACTTTAGAATATCTTTTATTTTCAATTAATTCCTTAAATCAAACAAAAAAATGTTGTCTTTTTATTAGCTTTTTACATGTTTGGTCTTTATAAATACCACGATAGTTTTATTTAAGTATCTCTCAGCTAATGACATATCATTAAATAATCTATCACATATGTAAAGGTTAGCGTTGTATCCAATTGATATTTCTGCTATTTAAAATTTGTAATTTACAAATTTAACTAAAATTAGTTAAATGCGAAATGCAAAAACTTGCAAATTTTATATACCTTAACAATAAGGAACAAGATGATTTAGGTTAATATTGTTACAATTATCTACAAATAAATTAATATCATTATAAATGCCCTTACAAACCCTTATCCTTAAATTAGAAGGAAGGTCAACCAGACATAACTATGAATGAGGTTGTATTAATGTTTTAGAGACCAATAAGTTAAAGTATACTAAATGGAAACTGTCGTGATATTTATAAAGACAAAAAGGTAAAAGGTAATAAAGAGATTGCACTTTTTTGATTAATTTGTGAAATTGATTGAAATGAAAAAAATATTTTAAAATCTAGATAATAGTACCAAATGATTTATTTGACTTTCTTATGAAAAATCATGGGACTAGACTAGATAAATTGATGGTTAAGGGATTAAATTGAACATTTAGAAATAATTCAATGACCATACTGAACAGATTAATAATCCAATAATGACATTGCAAATAGAGCAAAACTTTAAGAATTATCAGTATTATTTTCTCATCCCACATTTATAAATTGTCGAGCTAGGTCTTACCGACACACAACGCTTTTCGGACCCATTTGACTCAGGGTGCGTTTGGTAATTTACCCAATAATACTTGATTATATTATTTTATTATCGAGAGTAGATTTAAAATAAAAATCAATTTGATAGTTTATTTCTTGCCGAGAACGAAAATCCATTTTTTTTGTTTTCGGAACTAAATTTAAAACAGAATCAAGAAGTAGAAAAAAATTGTCTCTTTATTTTTAGGAACAATTCCAGGAATCAAACCCAAACCTTTTTTTTTTTCTCTTTTCTTTTCTTCTTCTCTCCTTCTCTCTTCTTCTTCCCCCCAACCGATCATCGACCAATGCCCGCCACCTGCCAGCGATGGGCAACGACCAATTGAGTGAGGTTTGGCGAGCTCACTAGAGGCTTCCCTAGCCACTGCAAGCTTCAACCTTGGTAGGCCACCGGGAAGGCTCAACTTTGCTTGAGCGGTGTGAGGTCAACCTCACCCTAGCTTGGCAAGGCCCAACCTTGCATTGGGTGGCAAGGCTCTCATCGCCAGATCCTTGCGCCGCTTGGGTGAGATTGAGCCTCGCTAGTGGCTAGTTGAGGCTTGCTAGGAGGCTCGAGATGGCTAGGCGAGCTTTCGACAAACTCACTGAACCTCACCTAGTGATCAGCCACAAAGAAGGAGGAAGAAGAAGAGAAACGAAATAAAAAAAGAAAATAAATGTTTTAAAAGAATTAAAAGAAACAAAGAAATTTAAGAGTCCTACTAAATGCATTTATATTTCGGGAATAAAATTTTTGAATAGCTACCAAACACCCTTAAACGCTCATAAATTGTTCCCTACAATGAAATCAAAAGAAATTATTTCTAAGTAGAATTGTTTCGACAATAAAATAGTTACCAAACGCGCCTTTTGTGGCCTTATGGCCCACCAAGCCGATGACTAGAAGTCATCGGACGGAATACTGTTCCACAATCACTTGCATGTTTTATTCGACAAAATAATTTCAAGATACGTGGAACTTGACGTGATGATGCTAACTATTTTCGTTAGATGGCAAGGACATAACCAATTGATAGATCATGCTATGCTCGAGAATTTTCAAAAGGATCAACGAAGGTTTATTTGTGGGTTAAGAGATCGGGGTGTGATGTCCAGATTTAAGTATTCGAGCATCTCAACTATTCCATATACACGAGTGATCTTAAGGACGCACTTGACTAAGTAAGCCTGGTACATTTAAGATTTCACTTCTTAGATGCTTCCAATTAGGATTTAAAAAAAAAAAAAATTCATCGAACAACAAAAAGCTAGCATTTAAATGAATAACAACTGGAAATTTCGCTGTTCGATTTACTACATTTGTTATCATCGGAAGCCTAACTATTATTAATGGCGGACAGCAACGATTATCTCGAGTTAGAGTCCTTGACCACTATAATCTCTGTAGTAGTTGTTATTAATCCACCCTCCTCAACTTCTGTCCATGTCTAATTTGCACTTCATTTTTTCAATCTCTAACCCCATCTAGAGCTTTTGCTTATTGAATGAACGGCAATTTGTTAGTTTAGGGTCAGTTTATTTAAAGGAAAACTGTTTTTAAGAAATTGTTATTCGATTTTTTGGTATTTAGATGACGGAAAATTAATTAAATTACAGAATATGTTTTTTACAAATTGAAAACAATGAGTTTAGCTTAGAAGAGAACGAGTTCCCCATCTGATGAAAGGGAAATCACTTTCCTTATATCACAAAACAAATGCAAACTAACAATTTTCCTTAAAAATGATTTCCATTAATACATTTTCCTACCGCGTAAAGTTTTCAGTGAAATAAATGCACCATTGCATTAGTTTGAGAAATAGATTAGGGATCAGTTTATTTCGGAGAAAACTTCATGATAAAAAAAAAAAATCCGCCTTTTTAGGTTAGGGAATTCATTTTCCTGACTTTAAGCATACATATATTTTTTTTATTATAAATAAATTTTTCGTTGATTGATCATTTTCAGTAAATCAATTGTATGAAAGTCTAAAAAATTAATTTGTGAAAAATTCTACTCTTAAAATTTGAAAGCTGAGGGTGGAGGGTACTAGCTGTATGCAAGATGAGTAGCGCACTTGGGGCTTTCCTTAAAAGGGTATACTTAATGAGCGTCGAGTTAGTTGCTTGCTAAGTATATTTTATGAGCAAATGTCTCACTTTACAAAGCATTGAATACACATGATACGAGAAACATTAAAAGCTGTAAGCTTTCGTTGCTTGGTTTCTCGTTAAGCTCCTTCTGACAAAAAATCCTTTTTAAAATAAACGAAGAGAAATGATTGAGAGTCACTAAATTCCAAGAGAATCGGCTGCAATATATATTCAGATACAGTTTACATTGGGAAACTGCATTCATACTTTTTTAAGATAAAGCCCGTATTTTTTTTTTATGCCAATCATATCCACGCGGCAGATACGTCCACCTTTCACATGTGAAAGCTCATAAGCTTTCATAAATTATTACCACCTCTGCAATCAGAATTTCGCGTCGGTCCGGTCGTGGTTTCTGACATGAAATCTGCTTTGTTCAGTTTCTGGGCTAGTCATTATTCTAGTAAAAAAATGGAGCACCCTTTTTGATTTATCTACTTTAAGCGGCTCGTACAACATAGAAATCGTGAAAGAATGGAGAACAATCTCCAATGGATTGGGCCTTGGCCCCTGTGAAAGTTGGTCTTGAAGTTTGGCAACCATAGCAAATTAGCACGAATAAAGGCGGAAAATACATTACACGAGCCGCCCCATCTGGGATTCACCGATCCCAATAGCTTTCGGTGTTATTATGACACTTTAGACATCCTTAATTCAGCAAACCAACGCCACAATCAGCTTCTCCATCCTCCAATGAGTCAATATCTGGGGAAATTGTTGTCTTTCGACACCCCCACGTGCTTCCACGCGCCACCAGCTTTCTCTCCAAGTGAAGTCCATGCGCTGCGCGCCTCTCATGTGATCCGCCGCTCCCACTAACCTAGTGACGTCATTCACCACGTTTTAGTCACATTATTGACATTTGTTTGCCATGTCAACATTTGACTATGACTATTAATTGCACTGATTGAGAGAAAATATTGTGTGGGCCGGGCGCTCCATGTCACTGTGCGCCCGCCCAATCAGGATGTGACATGTGTCGCCACGGGGCTCCACTTAGAGCCGGGGCTCACCATTATTTTTTAGTTAAATTTTTACCGCTTCTCTCTCTCATTTAATGCTTCATCCTTTTCTTGGTACCATTTTTCCCATTTGCACGCAAGCGTGCGTCCCTTCCCTTCCCATTCTCTTTCAAAATTTTTTGTCTCTGCATTTTTCTCCATGAAAGCTACAACACCATCTCTCTCAACCAAACGCTCATTGGTTGCCTCCAAGCTTGGCTGCCTCTACCGTCACCGTCAAGAGTCACTCGCTCCCAAAAACTCTTCCGATCGTGGCTGGGTCCTGAACTCTAACCATCTTTGCCTTGGCCTCTTCGGTGAGCACGGACACCCAAAAGCCCACTGGTAGCCTCCGAGCTTGGCCGCCTCTACCATCGTCGCCAGGAGCCACTCGCTCCAAAGAGCTTCACCGATCATGGTTGAGTCCCAAGCTTTGACCATTTCTACCTCGACCTCTTCAATGATTGTGTACACTCAAAATCCAGCTAGTCGCCTCCAAGCTTGGCCACCTCTGTCATTGCTGTCAAGAGCCACTCGCTCCCAAGAACCCCGCAGGTCGTAGTTGGGTCCCGACCATCTCCACCTTGGCCTCTTCAACGAGCGTGGACACCCAAAAGCCCGATGGTTGCCTCCAAGCTCAATCACCTCCGCTGTCACCGCCAGGAGCTACTCGCTCCGAAGAGCCCCGCCGGTCATGGCTGCGTCCCAAGCTTTGACCTTCTCCGCATGTGCCTCCTCGATGATCGCGGACACCCAAAAGCTCACCGAGCGCGTCCGAGCTCGGCCGCCTCCACCATTGCCACTTTCTCCTAAGAACCCCGCGAGTCTTGGTTAGGTCCCAAGCTGTAATCGTCTTCGTCTTGCCTTCTTCAGCAAGTGTAGACACCTGAAAGCCCACCAGTCGCCTCCAAGCTGCAAGGCAGGTAGGCGAGTTTACACAATTGTGCGTGTGGTTCATTTAAAAAAAAAAACTTGCAACATTTTCTATCATGTATTATAATGCATTTTTAGCTTGATCACATCTGCACCTCAAGAACCAAGACATGTTAGATAGCTAGGGCGAAGCCTTGTACATCACTAATATGTCATGACAGTTTCACATCTTAGGTGGCGCAAATAGAAAAATAGATGAAAAAAAGTCTGCTATCAAGAAGAATTAAAAAAAAAAAAAAGCTCTAGCTTGCAATTGCATCTCAACATTATTATATAAACAACCATTTATTATTGAATAGAGAAAGATTGGGCTATTCTTAGAATTCCTATGGTGTTTCTTAGCTAACTAAAATACAGCCAAAAAAAGTGATCAATGAAAAGAAAAGAAATAGATCATATTCTCTGAATTGCTTATTGTCGCCCATTTCTTGGAAAAAATGAAAATGATCACATGATGCGTTTCCATGCTACTATAAGGTGTTGAAGAACTCAAAATGAGTAGTCACGACATTATGGTCGCCGTTGTGAACGATTTTCAACTTTGACAGATCTTGATGTTGTTGGACAACTTGACTATATGTTAGCTAAGAGAATAGTATGTTTGAACATTAATGTTTGTTTCTTATATTTTATCTTGTTCTCTTGATTCAAATGCTTTTATAGTATTGTTTCTTTAAAGTTTCATATTTTGAGTGTTTATGGATTTTAATGTTGTTTGGTTTGTAATGCAAATTTAGATGGGTTTGTAATTAGTTGTTGGAATATTGTCGATGTTGAATAATTCCATTTTAAGCTAATTGCAACTGACATTCATGTTAGGTGCTTTCATTTTTCTTTATTTTTTTGTGCCATAGTGACTCCCAAACTAGTTTGCTTCATTTGCTATTCTTTTTTCTTGAATGATGTTGTTGATTCCATGTTGTATCATTTAGTGCATCTTGTGATTGTTAGGTTTCAAGGGAGTCCAAAGTAAGCTTGTTGTGTGCCTCTTTAGCACCAATTGATTACTTAGAATGTGTTGTGAAATTTTCATTTAATCTTAAAAAATTGGAAATGTCTATAGTGAAATAAAAAGCATTTTATTGTTTGTGATTATATTTACACCACATAATCATTTCCTCCTAAATTAAGTGGGTGGACTGCAAGAATATTATTTTAAAAATGAAATTTTCAGTTGCGCTTAATAGGGGGAGGTTTTCTAATATGTCCAAATTTTAAGTTACTAGAATCTCGTTAGGTTAACATGTATTTTTAGGTCTACAATTAAATTATGTGTTTTTCTTTTGTTATGATATCTTCATTTGGAATGACCTTCTCAAAACTTTGTTTACCATGTTTAACATGTTATGATGGATCATGAATATCTCAAAAAGCCCCCATAAATTTTAAACTTTTTATGCTTCTTTTTTTGCCGTTTCTACTATTTTTGTGGATTTTTAAAAAAAAATTATTGGTGGGTAATTGCATGAGTTTGGCTATTAAGTCAATAGTTTTTCCTTTGAGTGTTTGGTGTTGTGATTTTTTGGAGGTTTGGTTTGTTTAAAACGGCACTAAATTTCAAAGTTCAATCTTTCTTCAATTCGGCAAGAAGTCCGACGGACAAAGGTTTGCTCGCGTTAGTCAATTAATCCACACATGTAAGGTTATTTGATGGCTGAATTAGAGGTAATTTTGAAGTCATACTATGTGAAAGATATTTGCTTTTTCAAAAAATGGATGGGATGTTATTTTACTTGTTAAAGTATTGGATTAATCATTTTTTTTTTTTGCAGCATGAAACTACTGATTTAGCACATGCTTTTTGTGATTTGAAAAAAGATTTTGAGTTTACGATAGGAATGGTTTTTGCAAGTGAACTTGAAGCATATCATAAATATGCAGCCTATACTATAGGTAAAGGATTTGGAGTGAGGAAGTCTAAGATCAGAAAAAACGATAAAGGAGAAATAACTTGATGCACTTTTATGTGTAACTGTGAGGGATATTTTATCAACTCATCCTATTAAGAAAGAAAATATGAATGACTTGAAGTTAGATGCGGTTGCCTTGCATTTATTAGATTTAAAGTTAAGAATGGCGCTTATGAAGTCATAGACTATGTTTCCAAGCATAATCATAAATTTATATCTAAACATCAAAGACACTTGATAAAATGTGGAAGAATGATTTCTGACACTTGCAATGGTGTTTTAGTTAACATGACAAAAGCTGGCATTGGGGGAACGATGGCATATAAGTTTTTGGGAAACAAAGTAGGAGGAAGCCAAAACTTGAGTTTCATTTTACGTGATTGTCAAAAAAATTTGCAAAGTGAAAGATTAAATTATATAAATGAGAGAGATCGTCAGAGTCTTCTGAATCATTTTCATTGCATGCAAATACAAAATTCAATGTTTTTCTATGCACAACAGGTAGATCAAGATGGTAGATTGACCAATCTATTTTGGAGATAGTTTATCCAAATTTGATTATGATTGTTTTGGTGATGTGATGGTTTTTGATACCACATATTGTACTAATAGATATAACTTGATATGTGCACATTTTGTTGGAGTTAATTATCATTGGAAAAATACTTAATTTGGTTGTGTATTTTTATTTGATGAGATTGTAAATTCATTTATCTGGTTATTTGAGGTATTTCTGAAGTCTATGGAAAATAATGCTCCAAAAACTATTTTCACTGATCAAGACCATGCCATGACAAAAGCTATTCGAATAGTGTTTCCGAATACTCAACACTGCTTATGCACTTGGCACATTAGGAAAAATGCTAATCAAAATATTCCATATCTTTACCACAAACCGAGATTTAAGGATAAATATTTCTCAAAACTTATACATAAATATCGAATTTGAAACTACTTAGAGAAAAATGGAAGATGAATGGGATACTAAGAATAACAGTTGGTTTCAAAGGTTATATGACTTGAGACATAAATGTAGTTTTGCTTTTGGTAGTGATATTTTTTCTTGTGGTATAAAATTAAGTCAAAGGAGTAAGAGCACTAACAATGTTTTCTAACAATTATCTACTAAAATATCGACCCTTATATGATTCGTTCACCATTACGAAGAATAGTTGAAACATATGAGAGAAATTGAAAATCAACATAATTATAGTTCTCATGGGACGCCTAGATTGTAGATTTCAAATAATGGGATATTGACGCATGCTGCTTCGGTATATACTTGTGCTATTTTTAGAAGATTTAATGAAGAATTTGTTCAAATTGTGTCTGAAAGAATTTCAGGTACCACTTTTGATGGGTTGATTTATGAATATACTCTTAAGTGTGATGGGATTCAAGGTGAACATGTTAGATTTAACCTCACTAACTTTTCCGTCTCTTGTGAATGCAAATTATTTGAATCGAAAAGATGGTTATATCGTCATGCTTTGCACATTTTGAATGGAAATGTATCAGTTTCAACCATTCTATCTTCCTATATATTGAAAAGATGGACTAAAGGTGCGAAGTAAGGGTATATGAATGATGAATTTCATGAAACATCACTTGGTCCATCTACATTTAAACAGTTTTTTGCTTTAATGCAAAGTGTTTTTGAAGTGATGAGTTTGGGAGCCCAAGATGAAAATACTATGAGGATAATAAAGAAAAACTTAAAGGCAATAGTAGCTGAAATTTCATCATACAACTAAAGTGTGACTGTGACAAATGATGCTAGTAATGATGATAACAATGAGGTTTCGTTGAGTAAAACGCCGATATTGGACCCCCTTCGAAGGAAATGAAAGGAAATGAGTTATGGAATGCTCAAAAGCTCAAGTGAGAAAGAGAAGAAAAAATCTAAAAAACAAACGCCCCCGATGCCAATAAAAAATCGAGATTAGCGAAGTGACATAAAATTAATTTATTTTTATACTCATGCTACATGATTTGAATTAATATATTTTTTATTTTGTAATGTAGAGCTAGCAGTCCAAGCAATGCCTGATGAGACTTATATGTCAAATTATTCAATAAATTCAAATCAGATTCGAAATGTCTTTTGTCCCAGCAACACTAGTGGTTTTGTAGTTAGTGTAAATTTCTATAATCAGGTGTGTCATTCTGAGTTCAACATTTTATATTTATATTCTACTAATTGGTTCAATTTTTTTTTATATAGATGCGACCACAATACGTCATGCCACTAGGAATTATAAATGGTTTTTCACCATTCATTGGTGAGGTATTAAAAAGTTTGGGTTACTATTATAATTGGCTGAAATATGTTACACATTCTAATGTTTATAATTAGTAGTTTATCGTTTATAGATATTAGAGTAGCAAAATAGATTAATTGGAAGCATTTTGTTACATTTTAATAATGGTGTTTTCTTATATAAATGTAACCATCATATATCATGCGGTCTGCGAATATGGACGGATTTTCTCCATTCACAAGTCAGGTATTTAGAAATTTGCATTATTATATAATGTTTGGTTGAAATTTGTTATAAATTCTAATGTTTATTTTTAGTGGTTTATTGTTTATAAATGTTGAAGTAGTATAATAGATCCCATGGAAACACTTTATTACATTATACTAATGAGATTGTTTTTTTTCATATAGATGCAAACATCATACATCATGCCACAGGGGATTATAAATGGATTTTCTCCATTCACTAATTAAGTACCTATTATGAAAATCATTTTAAATCCTAAAATATTGTAATGCTTATTGATAATGGTTTCTTGGTAATACATGTTGGAGTACCATAATAGATCCCCTGTAACCAATTTGAGTTAGGTACAAGTTGGCTCACTGCTTTTGACATGAGATTATTTGAGATATTATTTATGCAGTCACATTATTTAGCAAACTATGCCTTTTTTTAATGTATTATTTATACCTTTGTACATGGGTTATCAAATTCATTTCAACATATTGAGATGAATGAATTGAACAATTCTTAAGGCATAAACAAAGTATAGTTGCACCATAATGCGTCGGGAGGTGAAGGATAGGTAAATAAAGTTTTAAAAAATACAGTCTTGACAATTTTTTTGTCTTATCGGCTAGCGGCTTTCAGGTAAGAGCTTTATGATTTATGTTAATTGTTGTCGTAGATTTGCCAAAATGTTGATTTTTCAAGTGGCTTTTAGAGATGGGTTAGTTCTCTGCTTTATGCTAAAAATTGAAAATAGTGATATGGTTTATATTTTCACTTATTCTTAATATATCAAAAGGAAATTATTACTGAACATGAGTTCCTAAGAGATTATCACTCGTAACAAGCTCTCACATGCTCTTTAACAAACTTATTTTTTATTATGATACTATTTAACTAAACGTGATATCTTGTGCTGCCAACATATAGCTCCTGTGGATCTGGAGGTCGTATTAAGTACCCCTCTCGACAATGTTGATGTTGCAACAACATGGTAAGCAAATAAAAGAAACAAGCCTTGCTAATTTGGACAAGCAAATCGAGAGTAGAGCAAATTCCTTTCCTGTGATGTAGATTTTGAGAGCGAGAAAATGCATACTCAAAACATATTTGTTATCTTGCAGTTGAATTATCTTCATTTTTTGTTTCCGGGAATTAATATAATTGAAAAATGTGAAGGAACCAATCCATCTTTACTGTAAAATATGTTCATGACTGGAACAAAGTTTGACCATCTGACGTTTCAATCAAATTTCTTTTAATGTCTTATTTTTCTTGCAATGTTGATTTAGTGATGTACTGTTATTTATTCTCTTTGTAATATGCAGTGCCCTCGATGAATAATCGGGTGAGATAATGTTGGCATTCATGGTTAGGAGAAGTGGAAGCAATCTTTTTGAGGAATCTGTCATGGACTACTTAGCTTAGCTACACAGGTTTCTCATCAAGTCAATTAGATGTGATCCCGCATGCACACATCTACAAACTAGACATTTCTATTTCCCAAGTTATGTCACTTATAAAATACAAAAGTGGTATGTCAATGATTTGTATTGTGTTAAACACACTTGACCAGGCTTCATTCGTCTTTCTTGAAATGAACTAAGCTTTTCAATGTATGCATCTTTGTGCTTACAAGTTGCTCCCTATAAGAAAGTGAGGAAAGTAGTTTTTGCCATCAATTCCAAAATCAACTACTAGAAAGATTATTTGAAGAGAACTCAAGAAGTTGTTGACTTCTAGATTGCGAGGTCTATACTTTTATGGGAATTCTTTTGTCTTTTGTGCTCCAACAAGCACCACAAGGTCTATAAGAATTGCCAAGCTGTAAAGTGCTACAATTGTGAGTCGTGCAAGTAAATGTCATTGCTTTAACATACAATGCCCTCCATGCATGCTATTTGGAAGACTTAGATTCTTATGCTTGCAAGTTTGATGTATATTGTGATTGCATAAGTGATATGCGATATTTTTTTATGGCAATTAATGATGAATTAAACTTGCGTGAGCTTCACTTCTACATCGAGATCCTTTACCTTTCTCGAGGTAGTTATCTTAGAGTTGTGGACTAAGGATACTCGAATTGCTACCTTGAAGGCGCAACACTCTTTGTCCGCACCTACAAGCACAATGCTTGCAACTCGTAGTTCTTTATTCTCGCGTAGACAGCACTATTGTGCAATTGTCATCAATCCGGTCATCTTGCATCCAATTGCTAGCAACAACAACCCAAGCAACCTATAGGGACAAACAACTGATTTCGGTACAAAGATACACTCGAACCTGCACGTAAGTCTATTCTTGTTATCACTGTCTATTCCTTTCTTTGAGAATTTGGTACTCTCGCTCCTAGCACTTCTGTTATGTCAATCTCTTCGAAACTCCTTATTCATAGTTCTGTGATTCTGCCTACTTTAATCACATGACTTCCAATTCCACTTTATTTAAGTCAAAATCATTTGCTTCACTAATACCTACTGTTCGTACAACTGATAACTCATAAATGATAGTCATACAGGGAACATTTCAACATTCAAAATGTCTTTACTCGACACCTTTTTAGTTCTTAGACTCTCTTTAAACTTGATATTTATGGGACAATTATGTGAACTTGATATTTCGGTACAAAGATACACTCGAACCTGCACGTAAGTCTATTCTTGTTATCACTGTCTATTCCTTTCTTTGAGAATTTGGTACTCTCGCTCCTAGCACTTCTGTTATGTCAATCTCTTCGAAACTCCTTATTCATAGTTCTTTGATTCTGCCTACTTTAATCACATGACTTCCAATTCCACTTTATTTAAGTCAAAATCATTTGTTTCACTAATACCTACTATTCGTACAACTGATAACTCATAAATGATAGTCATACAGGGAACATTTCAACATTCAAAATGTCTTTACTCGACACCTTTTTAGTTCTTAGACTCTCTTTAAACTTGATATTTATGGGACAATTATGTGAACTTGTTTTTGGCATTCATTCTCTTTAAATGGTTGTCGTGTTCAAGATCCATAGATGGGACAAGGAATTTGGATAGGCTGTAAAGTGGGGTGTCTATTTGAGCTCGCTTCCTTATAGCTTCCAAAATCTTTTGCTAGTTGTGCTATCATAATTTCATTTGAAACTTGGCATTCTCGCTCGGGTTATGCTTCTTTCTCTAGATTAGGTTCTTTGATTTCTTGGGGTCATCTAGATTCTATTGACAATAAACATTTTAATTGCTTATCTTGTAAGTTGGGAAAACATCATGCTTAACCATTTGATTTTAGTGACTCTATTTGTTATGCTCCCTTTAAACTTATTTGCTTTGATGTATGAGGGTCATCCCCTACTCCGACTATGGAAGGATTTAGTTATTTGCAATTTTTGTTGATGTTCTCCGTGGCTTTATTTCATGAAGAATCACTCTAATACCATGATAAGAATCAAGCTGAAAATGAAGTTGTGAAAATTCTGTATCTGTTGAAGAATTATACAATAGCCTATTTATAGGCTTTACAAGACCGCTATCCATAGTAATATAATATTGCAATGGAAATTACAATCAATCAAGCTAATGAGATTATAATATGAGAGATACATAGAATCACTAATATATTTCTCATACATAAATTGATATTGTAACTTAATTGTGTTTGCTCGAGAGCATAGTCGACTAAATATAACATAGCAATAATCCTTTTGCAACATTTGCAAATACTAGTATTGAAACTGTACGGTACGTAAGTGTCGCGTCATCCTATGTAATGTTTTGTATCAACGTGAGTATGTGAGACTTTAAAAGGTGAACTTGTACAATAGCAACATATACGTACATTTAAGTACAATCATATTGAAGATGGCCGAGACAACTTAATTTTGTGCAAGTATCTCCTCCCCCAACCCCCCTTCCCCCCCTCTTTCCCTTTTGAATAACTCAACCTCGCACGTGCCAGTTCAGACATGTCGAGGGTCAACTTCCACAACTTTTCTCCTCGCGGGCCTTGTCCCAAAGAGAAAATTTATACAAACATACAAAGATATTATATCTCTACTTATAATTGTTTATATGTGATAAATATGTAGATTTGCGATGTCATTATGCTCCTAATTCTCCTTCATAATCTCTTCTAACTTACCAAACCTTCTATCCAGAAACTCTAACTTTTGGTTCATCAACACATGCATGTCTGGTGGGTACAAAGGATGAGAATAGGGTGACTATGTTTTGCCTCATGAGATCACCCAACACAGTGAGGTTGTAGGACAACACAGTCCACTCATTGAAAAAGCCCAGAGGATTGTTCATGTGCAGCAACCTCCCGTTTTGCTCCAATTGAGGGCACGTGCCAATTTTCTCCTTGAGGTTCTCTAGTTGTTGCTTGCTCATAATTGATCTTTTACCTGGCAAAGTACAAGAAGAGAGGATCATAATCTTTATGTGAAGCGATAGTCAGATGGTGAATCACAATGCACTGTAAAGATTTCAGAAATGCGTACCCTTTTGTCGCTTTTTCTTTCGCTCTGGTGGCTGTCATACCCAGATCATCAATACAACGCATTCTTATAAATGAGATGAATAATTATCACTCGATCAAGATTTAGGTGGACATATTAATTGATCACTTGGTTGAATCATATGAACTAGGGTCAGCAATTTAGTATGGCCATATGATATAGACGCATCGATCTATCCCTGTCTTAAGATTTAAATGGTTTGGCGTCTTCATTGTCTTTAATGTATATCTGTTTCGACCCAAAAAAAAAAAAGTCTCTGACTTTTAGCATATGTAGCTATATCTTTGAGAGATGTGAATTTACAGGCTTGAAAAGAACACTGCATTGTCATCTTAAAAAGGCCGAAGAACCAGAAGAAGCCCATGATCAATGTAGCCCGACCCATCACATCAGTACATGACGTTTTGATTTTGTTTCAAATTCATGGCATCCACGTGGCGGTACAATTATAATTTTTCATTGTAAAACGATTTATCGCGAACCAAATATGAAAATAATTAGAGAATGAACAAATAGAAATAAGAGAAGGAATTACGAATATAAAATAAAAAAAATTAAAACAAATCTAAATGGTGTATTTGTTTTATGAAAAAGATTTCCATGAGGCCATTTTTCAATTTTTCATGTGTTTGGTACGTTGAAAGTGACTAATTAATTGAGAAGGCTATTTGATTAAGGAACGCAATCATACTTAGAATTAAGAAAAATTGATTACTTCATACTAAAAAGAATCAGTTTCCCAAACTCCCTTTCCACGTGCACGCTCACATAGATCTTCAATCTACGTGCCATCTCTCTCTATTGGTCTTCATTACTCTTCAGTATCTTATGTGGGGATGCTTATTGTGGTATCGCTCTTTGATTACTTTTTCAAACGGAAAACCATTCCCATGTGAAGTTTTATGAGCATTGAGAGATTAAGTTTGTTAATTATTTACATTTTCTATTATTTGGCATCGTTTTTAAGGTTATTTTATTTTGATAAGGAAAAAACATAAATTATATGTTAGTAATATCTTAGATAAGCATTCCGATCATCTTAATATCTTATATCAGCAATAAAAGACAATTGTAATGGAGCAAATAGTTTTTAAAAGTAAAATCTGGATATCAAAAACTTTTTGTCCCATTTTCAATTACACATCAAACAACCGGAAACCAAACATTTTCCTTAAAAGTGATTTTTACTAAAAACATTTTTATCAAGAAAATTTTTATGAAACAAACACACCCGAGTAACTTTTCCCTGGAAAGTTGTCTTGGCCTGTTTGGTTAATTTTCTTAGAAAGCAGAAATTGACAATCTACATTTGTGTCTAGATTCAAAATATTATATAAATTTAACAAATTAGGAGGAAATTGTATATATGTATATATATGCGTCAATATTTGCCTATTGTAAAAGTTGTGGGTGTTCCGAACTAAAAAAAAAAAAAAAATCAAAGTGCGGCCATCGCAAAATCCAACTTCCGGTACAAAAAGTATCTTAGTATCGTAATTTCTCAATAATCAGTCAATTGACTAAACCTCTTACTTGAATGAACCCTTCGTCATATATAGGCATTTCCCTTAGTGGGTAGTTCAGTTGAGGTAGACAGGCGATGGCTTTGGGTGACGATTGACAATACGCATTGACAAATATCCATTACTAAAGACACTTGGCATTCCGAAAATTTGGAGTGCTCTATAATAGTTCTACAATTTAAAGTGATCAGATCAATAAGGCTCCGCATGAGAACATTTATGTTCCTCTGGATTTCTGTTCTTTTGTTCCCCAGAACAAAAAAAAAAGAACATAAATCCGTTTGGTAACGCCGAATTATTTTTCCATTTCTTGGAATAGAAAGTTAGCCTAGGAATAGATTTGGAGCAGAAACGAGAAACAAAAAAAAGTTGTTTCTTGTTCCCATGAACAATTTCTAGAAATAAGCCATTTTTCTTTTCTTTCTCTCTCTTGCTGCGGCCACCTTCAACCGCCGGTTGCTGCCACCGATGGGTTGGCCGGCGGCGGTTGTGAAGTTTTGATTAGCTTGGCGGCCGTGATCGTCTGTGATGGTGGTGATCGGCGCGATCGGCGATCCGTGAGCAAAAATAAAAAACAAATAAATACAAAAAAGAAATTGTGTAGTTACCAAACGCATTTCTATTCTTTTTCTATTTCTGGAGTAGAAATTTTGTATAATTACCAAACACCTTATTTTACTCAAAAATTGTTCTCTGAAATAAAAATAGAAAATAACTATTTTTGAAAAAAAACTTTCCCAGTCAAGAAGCGTTATCATTCGCACCCTAAAAAGACCAACATACGCACGACTTTTTAGTCAGTGATAGTACCATTGTGGTTGCTGAATCAGATAAAGGTTAAGAGATGTTTAATCTATATTTAATATTGTCGGGTTGCACAACTTCTCAATGGCATGGTCTTGTCAAGTTGGTCATGTCAATGGTCAGAAATTTCTCTATGAGAGTAGTAAGGGTTTGTTTAGTAATGTTTCAATTTTCTTTATTTCGTTCTCTGGAGTAAAAAAAGAATATAAATTCATTTTGTAATATTAACTAATTTTTCTATTCCCTAGAATAGAAAAGTGGCCGGAGAATGAATTTGGAATTGAAATAAGAAGTACAAAAAAGTAACTTATTGTTCGAGAATAATTTTTAGAAATAAGTTATTTTTTCTTTTCTTCTTCCTTGTTGCCCGCCAACCCCCACTGGTTGTTGCCACCGTTAGTTGGCAATCGGGGATCAATAGCGATAAGTAAGGAAGAATAAGAAAAGAAAAAAAGAAAAAAAATCTTAAAAATTTATTAAAAAATATTTAAAAATTAAAAGAAATGCTACATTAACAAGAAAATTGTGGATTGTACTAAAAACATTCATATTTTTTTTTTCTAATTCTAAGAATATAAATTTTGTATAGTTACCAAACGCTTTTTTTACTCAAAAATTATTTTAGGGAATAAAAATAAAAAATATTATTTTTGAAAAGAAACTGTTCCTTGGACTAAAAGCTTTACCAAATGGATCCTAAACTCTGATACTTATCGGTCATTAGTAATTTCTTCTTTGTGGTTAGTAACTTTTTACATTGGGAAAAAAATGAGAATTGATGAAGAAACACCTTGAGCCTCCGGATTTATTAGCATACACGAATGATGAACCAATTCAACCACATGGTTGAGTAGTACATAGCCCCGTGAATCACATTAATTCACTTTAGTGATGCCGATGCGTAGGTCATCCATGTCCGTGTGAATTGATTGAGTAGTTTCAATAAATTCACGACACATTCAATAGATTCAATTATTGACGTTTGACAACCACGATGTTAAAAGGTGAAGTTCTGCTCATGATTACTATTATGACATGAACAGGTTGACTTGATAATGAGCATATCGATTGGATTAGTTCCAAGGGAAAATGATATAAGTGATTTATAAATTTTAGTCCAATGTATAATGTCATTTTCGAATTTTTAATTTGTTCAATGTAGTCCATAAACTCTTAGTAAATGTTCAATATAGTCCTTCCATTTACTCAAATGACTAAACATCATTATTTGATGACGAGTGTTATTATATATTATGTTGGATATTTAAGAATGATCAGTCAACATGTTCTTCTTTTTATCCATCTACTTTAGGAAAGGAAAAATAATCATTAATATGTCCATAGTTATTTGATGATGTGGATTATTCTATCCTGATTTGAAATGAATATCTAACTTGGATGATTCACATGTTACTTTACTCTGTTATCTACCATCAAACTTAATGGATTGGGAGTCATGTCAGCATATTTCGTTAGCTTGAATTAAGAGAAGGACAGCATTGAACATTTTTCATATGATCTAAGAATTAGATTGAATATTTACTAATAATTTAGGAATCACATTGAATAGTTAAAAATCCAAGAATAACATTATACATTGGACTAAAGTTTATGAACAATTTGTGTCATTTTTCTTAATAGGACAACAAAGTATGTAGATAGTCCATTTTTATAGCGATTTTCTCTCTAGCTAGGAGTGTGAACATATTTATGTGCATAACAAAGTTGTTATCTCTCTCCCATATGAAAAGACCCTATTTATGGATTCAGTACTTCATTTATTTTCTTACTTAGCTCTTTTGCTGAATGACTCAATGTGTTGTATGTTTGGGATGGACCAGGTCCAGAATTTCACTTATATAAGGAAATGAAACTGGAAGAGCTATGCATGAAATTGTTTAACAAACACTTGTGAAGGCTAGCTCTGTAATACTCTCTCTCTCGCGCGCGCAGAGACACACGACAGTTTGTCTCCTCTATAGTTTGATTGTAGGTTCTATTGCCATTTGAAAGTTCATAACATTTTGCCTCTCTTTTCTTCATCTCTTTCATGCAGATCAAACCTTGGTCAACGAACTAATTTCACTGAAAGACGCGACAAGCATTAAAAAGCGGTGAAGAGAAGGAGCAATACGGAGAAATATCTAGCCAACATAAAGTCAAAAGTCGGCGTTTGTCCGCAATCGGAGGAGAGCAACAGAATGCTGCACACGAACAGTCCTCTAGGCGGTTGGAGAGATGGATGATCCTGAGTAATAACCACAATGTCTTGGGATACATGTTAGTGAATGAAAACAAGCATCTGAAGAAGAAGATCGGGGAATCGAGAATGAGCTCAGGATGATTAATATCCCTCATGGAATGTACCTAGGTTGGCTCGGCGAGCTCGGGAATTTGCCTTATTGGCCAGTGTCTAAGCACCGTGCAGACCAAATCAGTGGAGTTCAAAGAGCAATGCTCAGCGAGGTTTTCTTGTGGTTCTGTTTCTTGTTCATTCATAATCTGCTAGTTCAACGGTTAAACCTGAGCGGCTCGTACCGCCAAAAGCTTTTTCCGTAGATTTTCTCTTTTGCCAGCAATGTATTTTTAAGGGCAAAATACATGACCTATGAACAGTTGAATTGTGGATTAGAGGAAACAAGATCAAGCAGAAGACTTCAACACTGCTGAGGGATGAGAATCAAGGACAAGATTCAAAAGCTTAATACATAATACTGTCACAAACACACGGCGCATGGTTACGTTCATTTGACGAAATGTAAATAGAGACATGATGGAAGTGCTAATCAACCATCATTGGCTCTCGATATTCTCTTTTCCTGCATCGACAGGCTCACCCAGAAATTCCTTTATTTCGGCCCTCATTGCACTGTCGATGATATCTTTCTTCGGCTTATGCATTTCCATTTCTGTCATCAACATCTCGCGAGCCAAATCCGACATGTCGTGGGTTGCTTCTAGTATTCCCCGCTCAAATTTTTCCCTCAGCTCTTGCTCCGATCTCCACTCCTTTCTTTTCAGCTTCTTTTGGACTACGATCCTTGAAGTGCCCGCTACGGTTGTCCAACTTGGGCTTTGGAGCTTAAGATACAT